>OY848920.1:4022953-6422953 GCA_963693285.1 Xestospongia muta | reverse complement strand
TTGTAGATGAAACTTCAAGAATCAACTTGGTAATGCTCTTGATCATGTTTTAAGGTGAGTTTCACTTTCTCTTTCAGCTCAATCTGCTTTTTCACAAAGTTATAAGCATATGGAGTCAGATACACCTAGAGATGACAGACTTCAATTTTGTATTCAAACATTTCAGCTAATTGTTTATGGTGGTGAGGAAATTCCCAGAGTTATACTTCATGGCCATTGTCCATTGCTGCCTGATTGGGTGCCAATTACTATTGAAGTATTCAGAACAGTGGATGATGCACAAACCCAGAAGTGATAATAGATTTCCTGATACTTGTTCACAGATGTGGAATATGCCAGGTGCTGCAGAAATTCCCAACACATATTTCGCTGGCCAGCAGTAATACCCATCTTCTCAATGGTTACTTCATGACGGAAACTTTGAAAGGTATGAAAAAGGTAGCAGATGGAAAAGCATGAGCTAGTACATCTCTATCATTCAAATCTTTGTCTCCCATCAGAACTCAAACTGATTCCCATTTAGAGTTTTCTTTCTTGAAAAAGTTCATCATATGAGATATAGATTTTTCTGTCTCCTCAGGCATTAAAAAATTACAGCAATCTCACTCTGCCCATTCCAATCCTCCACAAGTATGATATATACTGGAAAGCACAATTCAAGCAACTTATAGGTCATGTCAATACACACGAACTCCGGATATGCAGGAAATATATCTTTCTTTCTTGATCCTGGAAATAAATGCTCTGCAAAACTTTTGACTCGTTCATCACTACATCAATGCAAGTATCTAAAAATTAAAATTAAAGTCATAACTATCAGTGAATAAAATGGTACAGAAGAGACATGTGTAATTCATTGACATACTATAAATATCTGTGAGTTTATGGGCAAGCTTGTCCTGTAGCATTTTTTTGCTTGTCTTTAAACTCATAGACTTCTCTGCCTCCTTCTTTTCTGAAACAGTAAGCCCCCTTTTGTTGAGGGAGATGTCTAAACAATTGTGTGATAGCTTCATGTACACATAGTTAATTGTATAACACTAACCTTATTAACAACGTGGCTGTGGTCTTCAATCACTTTTTTTACAACTAAACTCTGCCCATCTTCAAAGGCCTTTATGAAAAGTTCTTCATAAATGAAAGTTTAATATATCTTAGATCTATGGATAATAATTGGCAGTGTCTACAGTGCTGGTAAAAAAGCCATATTTTAATGTGAAATTAATACTATACCATGGACCCTACACCCTAAACAGTAAACACTAGACCCTAAACGTATTAATTTCACATTAATGTATGGCTTTTTTACCAGCACTGTAGACACTGCAATAATAATATTAATATAATTACTTACGATGAGGCACGCTTTCCCTCTCCTTTGGATTTGAACTTCTTGCCCCCATGAATACAACTGTACACAATTTCATAATACTTTTTTCTGGAATTAGAGGTCAGTCCATTCGTCTCTGAGCACTTTGAACTGTTCGTGTGTCACCCTGCCACAGTTGAATTGACTTAAACTGTTCGTACTCTTTTACCTTCTTCTCTAGTTCTTCAAACGTCTTAAAACTGTCACTAACAGAAAAAGATATAACATATGGCTAAGTAGACGCCTCCATTGGTACTTCTACTTCGCAAGAGGGGAAACAGCCACACAGTACTCCATCTCATCATCACCCTCCAATTTTTTCAGCTGCCAGCTGGAGCACGCTGGTAAGTGTGGTTTGCTTTTTGCAACCTGCTGACAATGGAAAGCACCTATATTCCCGGAACCGGTTCTTAAGACTTCAAACATCGGAACCAGTACGGGCTCAGTAACCTTGACAAACCTTTTTTATGTTCTCTAGACATATATAATATATGTACATATAGGCATGTGTGCATACATACATATATATACATACAGATATACATACATACATACATACATACATACATACATACATACATACATACATACATACATACATACATACATACATATATATACATACATATTAATACATACATACAGAGATACATACATACAGTCTATACAGACATACAGACATACAGACATACATACACACACACACATGCACACAATTTTAACATTATTTTGTCTTAGGAACCTAGAATGATAGTCCTTGAACAGCATCAAGTTTAATGACAAAGTAAAAGAAAAAGGTTATTCTATGAAAAAGAAGACCTCATATATGTACCACTACTGCTTACTCTTCAGATTGTACTAAAAGGTATCAATAATGCTTGCAAGAGGTAGATAGTCATTATATTATAACATCTATACAGGTCTAGAAGAAATGTTCATGAATTTATCATTTTTATTAGATATTTTCATGGACATGTAGGTGCTGATCCTGAAGTTTTCTGTCACTATTGTAATGAACAACTTTCAGTGAATTTGAACATTCACTCTATTCCAGTGATCATAAAATAATACAAATAATTTTAAACAGGAAGTATGTAACCCTCTTGATTTTCATTCAAACTAAAAAATGAGGTAATTACATTACTTAGAACTTGTGACTGAAACTTGTATTTACATGGTAATAGAAACATTCTATATTATGATTGGAAATGTCAGTCCAAACTATCTTTCTAAGATTGGAAGTATCAATCTTTAGTTATATTATCTTCAATTGCAAAGCATGGAATTGATAAAATGCTTTAATCATTTGTAAATGACAATATAATTAAGTTACTTGAGTCAGTAAGTTGTTGACATGTTACTGTGGGCATTAACCCTTAAAGCGCCACGTGGTAATACCAATAATTGATTGCCAACGCACAGCATTTCCGGTTGTTGAAATGGCTGTGAAATGTGCATGTTTATCGTCTCCCATCATTGAATTGTGCAACGTTTTCAAAGGTATTTCATGATGAAACTGTTCTTTGATGTTCCTATTTTTCATGTATTACAGTTTTGAAAGGATATTTCATCACAATTGATGGTAAGTCAAGAATAACTTAACATCTTTCTTGTCTAACATGTATTGATTGTAGATGTACTCAATGTGACTATGTATGCCATTTTATTCATCAAGTTGAGTTTTTGTTGTTATTTATGTTCCCTAGCTATGCAAATGTGGACATTGGCCTGGTTTCTTCTTTTACTTGAAATCACAGACAAAGTGTTCTTTAAACAGGTTCCACAAAATTCATTTTATGTGTTATTCAACACATATTATTTAAGTCATTGTATCACAACATTTATCAGCTGAAAATGTATCACTTTTAGACTATAAACTCAATGTTCAAGCATTTGGACAATGCATTGTATTGGGAAGTTTACTAACATTCGTTATTCTTTAGCTCTCCAGGATCAACTTCATCAATGTTACTTGTCTCTGATTTCTCAGTAGGATTCATGGGAGGTTGTCCTTGGTAACGAATATTAATTTAACATAAACTAGCTATAAAGTATGCATATATTCTAGGGTGTACCACAGCCACCTCTGCTGTTCAATTTTTGGTGTGATGTAAACCAATAGTTCCACCTGATATTTACAGGTATTTTTCATAATAACTATTATGATTGTGACTTTAAGTCACCTAATTTAAAGGAATTAATCATCCATATAAATTTATTCAGTAATTATATGTATACATATACATTATACATTCTTATGTCTATAATTTATTTCATTTCTTCTTCACAGTACAAACTTTGTTTAAAGTGGATGGTAATTTGTTCAAAACTCATGTACTGTCATAATTGGAAAAGATGAACAGCCAATATTTGTACAAGTTACTAACATCATTCTATGTATAAAACTCTCAGATCATATTTCAAGACAACATTCATTAAACTAAAGATTATTAACATCACTTACGTATATATACATTTATATGAGATACCATTTCAGATGAATACCTTATTATAATAATAATAATATATATTTTTAGTCAATATCTTGTTGGTCATCTCAAATTAGTTGATTTTCATCTTTATAGTTTTTACTTATCTTATTTGAGGTATATGTTGTCAGATATTTGATATGTGGTGTATATAGGCTAGATAGCCCAAAGTGTTTATTAAAATTTAAATAAAGAAAATGAAAGAAAAGGGAGGAGAGTCTTTCTGAGATGAAGAGTAAATCATCTTTTACATCTGCAGAGATCAGTCCAAGTAAGAGCTGGAATGAGATCCATCAGAGACCATCAATCTAGAACACAACTCCAGTTCATGTACAAAGTGAACTCTTGGAAGGAGAATTAACAGTTGAGATTTTAAAACAGTGGTGATCATAATAACAGTATAAAAACAAAATAAGAAAAAAATGAAGATGACTAAACTGTAAAATGTCATGGTAAGTTGTTCATGATCCAATAAACGAGACAAGGTATCCTACAATGAAAGATCCAATAAACTGTACATTAAGTTGAGTACACAAAGAGAAAAGACAGGTTTAAAAAATAATTTTAAAAATGGATGTAGGGAGATAAGTCACCTTCAGTCAAAAACATCAGTCCAAGAAGATGACACTCTGAAGAGAAAAGAAGAGATGAGGTTTAAAAAAGAGCAGTGACTACAAAACAAATATAATAAAAATGCACTAAAGTGCTTAACCTCGCTGCGGTGCCCAGTGTAAATCCATACTGCAGAGTGCATGTACACAGCAATGACTACACAACAAATATAAAAATAAAAGAAAAAGTAGAAATGAAAAATAATAATTATGGTTATTTGCTGACGAAGAGATAAGATATTGAACAATGTAAAGTTCAATGAAGTGTTTATTAAGTGGAGGTCGTGAAGAGAGGATGTAATATTTAATTAAAAGACAGATATAGCTAATTAACACTATAGGTTATAATTACACTTAATTAACAATTTACAAAATTCAACCACAGTAAATATCTTAAACATAATTATAAATAAATAACATGGACCTTCACACTCCCTCCTCCTTAAGAAACACTATCTTCTGTTGGATTTTTCTGGTCTAAACATCTTGAAAATGGATCTGTGTTACCATTCTAGAGTCCTGAACAATGCATGACTTTGTAATGATATTGTTCCAAGATAAGACTTCATCTTGTAAGTATAGTGTTTGTCTTAGAGTGATCCAACCACTTTAGTGGATGATGATCATTCTGAACTGTAAGCATATTCCTAATAAAATAGATGTTGAATGCTTCAAATTCTCAATTTGATTCCCAGACACTCCTTTTCAATGCAATTGCTGAGTAATTTTCTTCCCTTAAGCTTGGTAGCAATTTACAAATGAAGTAGGCAACTGGATGATCCAATCCTTGCTCGTCATTATGACTGAGAATTGCACAGACTCCCGAATGAGAGGCATCTGTTTGAAAAATAAAATCTTTTTGAAAATTAAAGCTCCTTAAACAAGTTCACTGCAAATAATATTTTCAATTTACAGAATGCTTCTTCACTATTTTCAGTCCCATTTCACAATGTTTGGAGCTTGTTTTCTTGTTAAGTCTGGGAGAAGGACAGTTCTGATAGAATACTGGGGAATTAATTTTTGATAGTATTCTGATATTTCAAGGAAACTTCTTATATTGTTCTTTGTTTAAAAGAGGCTAATTTGCATATTACTTCCAATTTATTGGGATCCATACCAACTTCTCTATTAACTGCCAATGATATGACCTAAATACACACAGGAAGAAGCAGGACATTTACTTGGTTGTATATTAGCTCAGGATTCCTTAGACATTCCAGTACCAAACTAATATATTTAAGGTGATTGGTCCAGTTTTTGCTATAGATTACAACATTGTCGATGTATGCCACAGCACAATCATTCATATCTTGAAGTACCTTGTCCATCGTTTGTTAAGAAGTAGCAGTAGCTCCACAGAGATCAAAAGCCATAACCAATGAAAGGCACTAAAGTGCCGAACCTCGCTGTAGTTTCTAAGTTATTTATAAATTCTATGCCAGCTTAGGGCCAGCTATGATGTTGTTATTGCAAGAAAATTTATTAACATTCCAGAAGGTGTGGTTATAAAATGGCAAGCTTTGTCATTCTGTATATGCTCATTAATTGTTGCTTGATTTCTAGCTTTGCCATGTTTGTGAAGCAGTAACTGAATAAGTGATAGTATCATTCAATTCCCAAGCAAGATTAAGTGCTACTTTCATGATGAAAAGTTTCTCTGAGTCTTTACATGACCCTTTAAAATCTATCAATATTTCATATACAAAATTTATTGTAACTTGAAGATGAAACCTTCTTTGGAAACGTCCCGTGGTACAAATATAAAGCGATATATTATCTATTAGTAGCAGTCTTTTCAATGCTTGGAGACGTTTCCTGAATGCGTTACTTCGCTCCAAGTCCACAAAACATTTTTCAGAACTTTTCTAACGATTACTTCGACCAACGGCCTTCTGTCTTGCTGATCCGTATTCCTCTGAGATTGTTTACAACATACTAAAAAATCTCCACGTTAAGTTTTTTACTTTTCGAGAAACGACACTTGACCTCTGCAGCCTGAAAAAACTATCAATATTTCATATACAAAATTTATTGTAACTTGAAGATGAAACCTTCTTTGGAAACGTCCCGTGGTACAAATATAAATCTATACATTATCTATTAGTAGCAGTCTTTTCAGTGCTTGGAGACGTTTCCTGAATGCGTTACTTCGCTCCAAGTCCACAAAACATTTTTCAGAACTTTTCTAACGATTACTTCGACCAACGGCCTTCTGTCTTGCTGATCCGTATTCCTCTGAGATTGTTTACAACATACTAAAAAATCTCCACGTTAAGTTTTTTACTTTTCGAGAAACGGCACTTGACCTCTGCAGCCTGAAAATTCTTTTGCGAGTTTTAAGCTTCTGTTTTCCTTGACGATGTTCTTGATACTACTGTTGTAAAGTCCACATGTTTTTCTATTCGTTGCTAAACGTTGGTAGCTGCTAATGCTTCGGTTGCCAAGGTATAGCAGTTCAAAAAAAACAGGCAGTGCAGACACACACACACACACACAAACAGACTACAGTACCCTCGCTATGCGCCCACGCACAGCGAGGTTAAAAATTCATACAATCCATATTGATTTATGAATGCTGTTTTACACTTTAATAACAGGAACTTGCCAATAATCCCTTTAATAACAGGAACTTGCCAATAAGTCCAAAGTGGAGATGTTTTTTTCTTGGCTTAATTGATCAATCAGATTATTTATTCGTGGCATAGGGTAAGCATCAGCTCAGGTATAGCTGTTAAGTTTATGATAATCAACACATATACACAAATTCCCATCATTCTTTGTTACTAGGACCATTGATGATTACCCTCACTTGTTGGTTCAATAATTCCACTATAGCTAGATAACATTAGGTCTAATTCGTTTTTAACTGTTTCCTTATGGGCATGAGAAATTTTGTGTGGAACTTTGTGAACTGGCAATGAATTGTCTGTATCGATATGATGAACAGTGATATCTGTTTGTCCTGGTATATCATCTAAAACTTCAGAAAACTCATCAAGCACTGCATCTAATTCCCATCTCTGTACACTAGTGAGATTTTCATCTATTTTGGAGGAATGGAATCCGATGTAATTACATCTGTCCACACCATAACATCCTCTCCACTATCTTCAAACTCTTCACTATAGCACTTATAAGTCATAGGTATATGTTCCATTTCTGGAGCATATTAATGTGAAATTTCTCTTTTGTTTCCTCTTATCAAACAAGTATACTATATAGTTCACATCGTCAATTTTTTCGAATTGGGTAAGGACCTTGCCACTTTACCAGCAATTTATTACTCTACGATGACAACAGGACCAGGACTTCCTTCCAGAATTCTAAATTTCTCAGCCTAGTGTCTTGTTCATACCAATTCTTTTACCTACGTTGACTATCTACAGCATTAATATGAACAATATCCACCATCTGCTGTAATCGTTCTTGAATTGTCATTAATATATGATATCACACTTGTCACATTTGTTGTTCTCGTTGATAATACTTTATCAATCTTAACATACACTCATGACCTGGTCAAGTTACTATTCTGATATACAATTAGCAATCCCATCACTGCCACCAAATGTAATGGATCAGGTAAGATTGTTCAAAGACAATCTTTAAAAGAAGAACACCACCAACCACATATATTATACACTTTATAATACAGACTTAAATAGGTAAGAAACAACAAAAGATTAGGCAAAGACAAGTAACAATGGTAAAACAAAATGAAGCAAAAGTTATTGAAACACACAAAGAAAAATAGCTCAATGAGCTATATATTAGCACCAATTAATACATATAGGATATACTTAGACTTTATTAATAAAATCAACCACACTAAATATCTTAAACATATATTTAAATAATATGGACCTTCACAATAAGATTTGAAGAAAATTTACATTAAGTTCTCACTTACACTTCAGTATTGATCCATCAATTGATCCAGCATATATCTATCCATCCATCTAAACATTGATTCATCCATCGATCCATCTATTCACATATGTGTCTATTAATACAGTCTAACCACTTTCATTCATATTATCAATAATTATGTTATGTACTATTTTGTTGACTGTCAATAAGAAAGGAATCAATTGAATACAATAAAATAAAGTACACTCTTTATTTGTACCATCAAAACAGTCTTGTTCTGTCTGCCAATTTAATTTATGTGCTAATTAATTTTTGCTAATAATATTTCTCTTACTTCCTTTCTTTGGATATAGCAAAACTCATTTGCAATAGCTAGTCATGTGATATTACAGACTTCGTGTTGTTAGATTACATTGTATTGTGGAGGTTGAATCATATTTTGTGTACGTTCCTGTATAGTATATGACAAATAGTGCTTCTTTATAGTAAAGAGATGTCAGAATGGCGACACGATTATGAAAGAAAAAACAGTTGAAAGGTATTTTATTAATCTTGGTATATTGTGATAGAAACAGGCTGTGGCTAGTCACTGGTTCTACAGGCTATTCTTCTATTTTATTATATGTAAATAGACTGTGCTCACTTTAGTATGTTGTCACTGTTTGAGAGTCTCTCTTGTTATTTTCTGGTATTTGTTTTTAGTTGATGAACTAGATAACTTGGAAATTGTCTATTTTCAATATAGTTTAGAATATTAATACATATAGCTTGTCTGTAAAGCTGTAATGCATTGGATTAAAATAGTTTCTTAATATCTCTTATAGCATTGTATTTTTTTGTACAATGGAAAGCCAAAGATGTCTTCAATGTAATCCCCAACAAGTACATTATACTACCTGATGGAATTGATGTACAAGATGGTGGGTGGGTGAAGTAAGTAGTTGTCATGCACTATATCATTGTGAACCTAAATATTTTAATTATTTGCAGAGATGATTTTAATCTTTAATTAATTTATTTGTACATTTTAACTCACTCATGATTGGTTATTTTAGGCACTTACTTAGACATTAAAACTTGTGGAGCAAAAAAAGAGTCTTTATTGGATGGCAATATCTCAGTTTCACAAACAGAACAGTATTCTGAGCAACAAAGTATACTAGATAATAGCATTATCAAATATACAGAAGGTATATTAAGTAGTTAATAATATCAGTTTCAATCATAGTTGCTGACAAGTTATTTGCAGCCACTTTTTGCAGAGATTTCAGTCCTAAACCTAAAGATCATCATAAATTGTACATATACATTTTATTAATATTTTTAGGTAAACCTAAAGTGGGAAAATTAAGCACCTGCTAGTTTAGCTTTGATGTAAACCACAATAAAACTGTTACATATTTCCTGTACAAGTGAGTTGATGTCAAAAGTTTTTTACAGAGACTTTATACTTATAAATTACTTAATTTTTCAAGTAATATTACCCTGCATGGTTCTTCAAGAAAGAGCATCCCACATGAGACCCCATTTCAAAGGAACATGGATGATTTGAGCAAGTTTTTTATTCTTAATTTTGGATACATGTACTAGCAGGTGATATCCCACAAAGGAGAAGATCCCAAAAATGTATGATGATCTCATTGTTACTTGTGTAATCTCTTCAATTCATTCAGTTCAGTATTATGATGTTTGATAGACTCTATAATACTAACTTAGACGTGATTTGATATCCTAAGGCAAAGGTAATGCACATAGTAATTAAATATGATCTAATATAGGTAGGTATGTATTCTACATAGAAGGCCAAGTCTTTGAAAACAAAAAAAATAACCTTGATTCTGACTTAACTTCAGATCATAAGGTTAGTTTTAAGTAATAATAAATTATATTTGTGTTGAGTGTTCATTGAAAGCCAATGGGTGGAATAAGAAATTTGACACTTTACATAGGTCAACCATCTTGACTTTGTATAGACATGCTAAAATAGTCTAGTTTAAAGTTTGGTATTACAATTGTCTTAATGGCAGTCTTAATTTTTTTGTTAGACATTTAAACTGATAGACATTGAAACCAGTTCTTGGACGAGTTATTTATGCTAGTCAATACTAGCAGCGCATTATACTAGTCAATGCTAGCAAGAAGAATTGTGGTATCATAATAAGTTAAAAGAAATGCTAGACAACCACTCAACATTCAAATATCCAAAGATATTCTTTCAATTTTTGTAAACAGTCATATGATGTGTGTGTCTTAGTTTTATTCACCATCTCCCGACACACTTTTATTACTGTAAATGTTGTCACAACATTCTGTTGCCATTTAGTAATTCTGGTCCTGAAGTATATTAAATTTTTAATAGTATTTTCAATCTGTGTGATATTTCATCTGAATGATGATTTGACAAGTTTAATATCACCACTTTTACCACTGATCCTCATCAAGAAGAGTTCTGAAGAAAGTATGTTACATTTCTTACTATAATCTTAAGAATGTTGTGTAATCACAGTTAAGTGAATGTTGGGAGATCTAAATGCTATTGATGTCTTTAGCCAACTAGCTAGTTAGTTGAAGGAAAATGTTCCAACTGGTGCCTCTCAATTAGCTCTAAAGTAATGGATATTTTTCTCTAAGGAGGAGCTTTCCAATAGTAACTGTGTGGAAGACGAGGAAGAGAGTCATTCAACAATATATTAATAGATGGTATTTCATGTAAGTCACTATGCTGTTTATTATAATTTATTATGATTATTTTTTTCTTGCTTTACAAATATCATATGGCAGCCAAAGAATATGAACAGAGAAGATGGAAAACTGTCTTAACAAAAACATAAATAGTATATGTTGAAACATCAGAGCAATTTTAAAAAAATCAATTAAACTAACAAAAAACTCATCAATCAAAAAGTCATAATCAGGCTACAAGTTGTGTCCAGATCTTGTTAAGGTTATGTATATCACTTTGTCTATGAAGTGTAGATAATGACAAGGATGCGCAATTTTATGGTGCGCATATTTTAGGTTTTTACGTTCTTGTTCGATTTTGTGGTCTAACTCTAGATATCGCGTTTCAAGACACATTTAATTCTGTTTTAACAGAAGCTTTTTGCTCGATGACTGTATATAGATAAAGGAGTACCGATGGAAGTACACAGGCTTGTAGTAGTTAGTACTGCAAACATTTTATTCACCAGTAAGCCTTCTTCTATGTATAATGCAATCGAACAACTTAAAGTGTGTTATGGTAATATAAAGTCTGCTGACTACAATATACCATATAACCATACGACAATACTTAAAATTGGGATAAATATTAGAACATCTGAAGTGTCTTGGCTTTATTGACCTGTTTTACTATGATCGCTAGGTAACGCCCATCAAAAAATTAATTCCTCGTGAAATTATCTACATCGATATAGTGATAGCCTTTTACTCTTCTGTTTTTGTTGTACTTTTTATTGGACGACCATAACGTTTGCCGTCTGTGTATTTGCTCACATGAGCTGTTATCATAAAACATGGTAAGTACATTAAGTATAGTTCTATTGCTATATTGCCAGTCGTAAGTAACAGGAATTAAAGGACTTAGAACATTTATCTTGCTTTGTTAGATAGTTTATGGATCACTCCATGAACATTAGAATAGTCTCTAATATTCAATAATATTACTGCATGCTATTGTTTACTATTCATATTAATAACTGTCTGCAACTTAAATATTGTTCTATCCAATTACATGTTTTTCTTAGTGTTGTGTACAAGCCCTCACTAACTAGTTGACATGTGATGGAATTTTTCTGTAACCAATGTTGCATAACCCATTAAAATGACTCATGTACTAATTCTTCTGTCTATCTAAGATCTTTTCTATATGTATGTATAACTTTGTTGTTAAATGACATGCCCAATAAGCTTGATATGTCAAACTAGGCCTTTCTTATATATGGATATTTTATATGGAGGATTGTAAAAAGAACTCTTAGAAGATTTTAATCAACGTTAACACTTCTTATGTTTCTGTGGAAAGTATTTTTTACACTCTTAATACTTTGGTTCATCCTCTATAACCAATAATTTTATGTATAAGGGTAATGTACATTGGAAGATTACAATCTGTAATATCTATAGATTGTCTTAAGTAAATGAAGTCAAAACACGCAAACCATGGTCTATGATAAATTTAAAAATCATCAATATACATAATCAATGAAATTTGTTGTTTATCAAATATAATGCACAACTTTTTTGCCTGAGATGTGCAGTGTCCCAGACAGTCTTAAGATTATTCTAGACGATACTGTATCTCTATTTACTATACTACATTGTACATAATGTTGAGTACAATAGTTCTTACTCCCAATCTTGTAACTGTTTACTATAACACCTGATAATATTATATATCTACTCTATATAAAATAATGGTTTGGTACCTGTTCACCTACTCCCATTTTGTCTATTCCCAAAATAACAATTTTGCCTACAAAATGATCAAAAGAAATGTATCATCTAATAAAAAATAGTTATCAAGTGTTAAAATAAACAGTTACATAATATAAATTATGTACTACTATACATGTATAAAACTATACAGGATGGTATGAGTGAAGGCATGTCATCATAATTGTTTCAAATCCACAAACACAAATTATTTATGTACTACTCATGAATTCATGTTACTGCTAGTAATTCATATATACCATGTTTATTGTATATTTCTCATTATGCATGGGATCTTACATAGACAAATATCCTCTTAATTTGAGAGCATGTGTACCGGTGGTGGATCTAAGGGTGATCCAGGCAAGACTGGTAACCCAATACTGAATCCTTATTTGTTGGGAGTATTAGATATTTTGATTAACAGCTAGTGAAATGTGCATGCATTGTCTTAAGATAAAACGTTAAACAAAAAAGTTGCAGGTGTAGGTTGGAACCCAGCTTAGCAGCATATTTTATCCAAACCAAAACAACATGTACATATGATTACTTTAAAATATCATACCTAATGCACGTGTACATGTACTGCAACTTTTTATTTTGCCAAATGACTCGCTAAATCTACCCCTGCTTAAGAATATATTCCATTAAATATTAGTACATTTATCAATTAATTCAGCACAATTTTGGAGTGCTAAACCACTAAGTTGTAGTTCGAATAGTGGTATGAAATATTAAATTATATTTACTAATTAATAATGAATTGGTGTCCTTGTGTTAATTAATGTATATTCAAAATTTTCATGAGTATTTATTTTTTTTTACTTCAGTCATTGTTGTTTTAGGAAACAGTCTACTGTTTTTTTTTATATTCCATACATACTGTATAAGTTATGAAGCAGTTATGGAACACCATTTATATGGATTACCTGTAAAATTATTGTTACAGGTTTTTAAATATGTTACTGTTTATGTCAGCCCTAGATATAACACTGAATCAGAGATTGTCACTGTATCAATCGTATTATTCTTAAGATTGTATGCACAAAGTTTTCATTACTAAATGATTAAGTAATTTTTAGACTTTTAATATCATTAAAGTAAGATGATCAACAGTTGCTGATAATATTTTAAAATATATATATATAAGGTCAGGGACTTATATCAGTAGTTTTTTCTTCTTACCTCAGAATGACAGTTTAATTGAATCTGCTAGAAAAGGAGATTTGTCTGGAGTAAAAGATGCTCTCTTAATAGGAGCCAATCCAAATAATAAATTTTTGGTATGTCTTCATTATTTATTGTATAAGAGAACATAAATAAAGCAGCTAGTCTGAAATTTCTTATAATGACGAATGGCATAATTTTGAGCCTGCCTTGGTTGTTATAGAAATCTCATTTGTATTATAAATTACTAAGCACTTGTGAAATGTATCCAAATTATTCTTAAGGTAATAGTAATTATCCAGTACTGCCTAAGCAATGTATTCTTGCAGGCTTGCTATTTTTATTGGGTTCATGTATGTTTATACTATTGTGTTAGTGTCTAATTTGACAGTTAATGATTTGTTTGTTATTACAATAGAATGGATGGGCAGGTCTTCATTTTGCATGTAGTAGAGGCTACACTGATATTGTTGAAATATTACTCAACCATAATGCTGATATTGATGTTGTTAGTAAGGTAAGTGATATCATGAGAATGAGTGAGCTCTACTCTAGCCTTTGATCTGAGGTGTAGAGATAGTAACCAGATTTTACCATGCTAAACAAATCAGGTTGCTTCATTACAATTCAATAAATAAATCGTACACCTCCCAGGAGGTATATATGTTGTTATACACTTTTTCTGAAGTTATGCTTTCCAAGGTTATAACAATTAATTTGATTAAAACTTCTAGAAAATTAATTTTCTATAAATCAGTATATTAATTGTCCCTTGAGATTTAAGTATGAACTAAATGAATAGTAATGACAAATTATAGTGATAGTCATGTATTAATATTGATGGTATTAGAATAATAGTTGTTGAGAATAGTGTGTTTAAATAAGAGTAGTTGTAGAGAGTAGTCCCAGAGAGGTGTATAAGTGATTATAGACTTTTTCTGAGTCTATACTTTTCAAGCTTATAACAAATAATTTGACTAAAACTTATAAATTATTTTAAATTTGTATAAACCAGAATACTTATTCTCCCAAACAGTTTTAAAGTAGGTTTATAATAACTAATTCAAACATTTTTTTAGCTAAATAATGTTGGATATTGAAGATAATAATTCTCCATGCATTATATATAGAAGCAATGACTTAAGATTTAAGTATAAAATTGATAAATGCTAATGATGAATTACAGTGGTAGTCTTGTATTTGTATTGATGACATTAAAGTAATAGTTGTTGAGAGTATTTTTTATCATAAGAAGAGTTGATGTGACTGATGCTTTTTTAACTAGATATAATGTTGTCTATGTTTGTAATGAACTAGTGTATCACATATTTCATTTGCAATAGTATTATAGTGAAACTTTATACCTGTTATCATGTATACTCTTGGTTGACATGAATCTGTTTATTGTAATAATTATATTTAGGAGGGATTGACCCCAGTTATGTTAGCTGCAGATAATGGTCACAAAGATGTGATTTTGATTTTAATACAGAGAGGAGGAGCAAATCTAGACCTTGTTGATGCAGTAAGTATTCATGTGCATGTGTTACATTATAAAGCCTGAGCATGATCATTTTGACCATATCCTGATTGTCATTAAAATATCCTTTTTACTCTAAATTACTAAGAAGTTATGAAATTTATCCAATTGTTAATGTAATAATAATTATCCAGTATTGTCTAAACTGTTAAAGTCTTTTTAGTAATGACAAATCAGAGAGAAAAGAAAACAATTTACAAAAATCAGTCAGACTATAACAACTAAAAGAGTCAGAGCTATACAGTAACCAGAAGTTTCTGGAAGAGTCTAAACAACAATTAACACCTTTAAATAAACATAATCTAATAGGTTAATTAGTGTCTAATGTAAACAGTCAAAAGTGTCATCCTTCAATACTCCTCACTTCTAAACTGTTTAGCTCTTCAGGGGCACTATCCCATCCATCTATCTCAACTTCTCAAACTTGATCCTTCCAAGTCCTTTCATTAACATGTCTGGGATCATTTCACTCGTTTGACAATATTTCAGTTCAATGTTGTTATTGTTCACCTGCTCTCGTATGAAGTGATACTTGATGTTGATATGCTTTGCTCTTCCATGAAATTGATGATTCCTTGCAATTGCAATAGCAGACTGGTTATCCTCATAAATCACTACAGGCTCACTTATTCCAGTTAGATCTTGATTAAGCGGCTACAACCAAACAGCTTCCTGTGCAGCTCCAGATAAAGCTACATATTCTGCTTCCACTGTGGACAGAGCAACATATGATTGCTTTTTACTCTGCCATGTGATATTTGTACCACCAATCTGAAATAAATAACCAGTCATAGACTTACAGTCAAAGGTGTCACCACCCCAATCAGCATCAGAGTATCTAATGATTGCTTTGGATCCATTTCTATTGAACAGCAATCCATAATGTGTGGTTCCTCTTGGGTATCTAAAAATACGGTTGACTACGGTCAGATGTTGAGAGGTTGTTTTTGAACGAAAACGTGCAGAAAGACTAACTGCAAAAGTAATGTCTGGACATGTTCTCATTGACAAATACAACAGACTTCCAACTGCTGACTGATAATGTGTCTTGTCAACATACACACTATCTTCTGTTCCTTTCATCAACTTCAAACCAACTTCTATAGGGGTGGCCAGGGGTATATAGTCCTCCATACTGAGCTTCTTCAGGACTTTTTGAGTGTCTCCTAACTTCATATTTTTATTTGGTCATGCAGTGTATGTTTTTACTATTGGTTTACTATGTTAGTGGTCAAATTTAACAGTTAATGATTTGTTTATTATTACAATAGAATGGATGGACGGCTCTTCATTTTGCAAGTAAAAGAGGCTATACTGATGTTGTTGAAATATTACTCAACCATAATGCTGATATTAACTTTGTCACTAAGGTAACTCTTATCATGATAATGAGTATGTGTTACTCTAACATTTAATCTGAGGTGTAGAGATAGTAGCTAGACTTTACCATGCTAAGCTTTAATTGACAAATGAAATTGATCCATTACATGTTAATAAATAAATTGTACACCTCCCAGAGATGCTATGTTATTACAGACGTTTTTCTGAGTCTATGCTTTTCAAGTTTATAACAAGCGACTTGACTGAAACTTATAAATTATTTTTAAATTTTGTATAAACCAGTATATTTATTGTCTCAAACAGTTTTAAATGCAAGTTTATATTAACTAATTCAATAGTTTATGTAACTGAAGGACGTTAGATATGGAAGATAATGTGAATATATTAAAGAAGCAATGATTTGAGATTTAAGTATAAAATAAAATAATGTTGATGATGACTTACAGTGGTAGTCTTGTATTTGTATTAATGTTATTAGATTAATAGTTGTTGAGAGTAGTTTGTTTATAATAAGAGTAGATGATGTGACTGATACTTCTTTAACCCTTCATTTGCGGAAGGCTCCATATGGAGCCATGTATGTAATGTACTAGTGTGTCATATATTTCATTTGCAATAATATTATAGAGAAACTTTACAATTGTAATGATGTATACTCCTGGTTGATATGGATGTGTTTGTTTGACATTATCCTTTCTTTCACCAATCAATTATACTCAAATTCATATCAAACGTTTAGGCTGCTATTCCGCTGTCTTCATCTCTGGTACAGGCAACAGACAACAAGAGAATCATTTATATGCATACACAGAGTCATAGACACATGCATAGAATATATTGGCAAAGCATGCACATGGATAGTAAGTTCCAGGTCTAGATGTTATCAGTGTTCTGCACACAGAATCCTTTGATGTCATGAACTCCCAGAGGGGACCTGCGTTGGAGGGGGTGGTCAATGTGGTTGTAGGTGTGTCCTTCGTTGCTCGTAGAGACAAATCATAGATAGTATGGACTACGTAACCGGGATTGGAAACGCCCACGCATATCCAATACACCCTGTCATCTTTACCTGACAAGCATAAACAGTATAATACATGTAAACTATGGCTTGCAGTGTTCCTGTTTCTTCTGAAACGAGCGTGTAGTATTTTCGGAATTTTTTCTTTAACTAAGTGTTAGTTTATAATAAATATTTATTAGTGTTAGATAGTGCAGACCTCCTGTTAAATGGTGTTCTAGGTCTGAAAACAGGGAGATTGTATCAAGTTTTGCAATCAGCCTAATACATGACCTGTCATCCACTCTTGAACAAGATAATTGTAAGAATATGACAACAAGAAGGGAGAGAATATGGGGAAGATACCATGACATCAGGACGTCAGAGCACTTTAGGTCTACATGGTGTAGTTTCATTCAAGCATCGATTAGTTGCTCAAACAATCCTGTCGTGTATCAGTACATTACTGATCAAATATTTATTGGGATAATTATCCTAGTCACTAGTACTAATTCCTATAAAAGATCTATTATATTGGCCTGTGCTTTCTATAGTACAGTCTGAATTTTCTTTTACCATTTGAAAGGAAAATATTTATTAATAATTATTTTAGTCCACTATAGTTAATTTTTGTACTGAATATGTACGAGTATTTTCTATCTTACATAACTGTGACAGGAGATTGACAAAGCAAATTATAACAAGCTACACCAACACAGCAATCCTTCATCTTCAGATAAAAAGTTGTAATTTATGTCTACATAGCTTAAAACAATGGCTATAGTCCCAAAAGTGCACCTCTATCTTATGTTGTTTTGGTGTTTCCATAAGAATAGCGTGACTTTACTTGGAAAAAACAGTCTAAACCAACCTGCTCTTATTTGTTCTAAATATTTCGTCCTAAATCTTTTTGTAATAACAATGCTGTAAGATGAAAGAGCTACAAAAGTATTTTTAGTGCTATTTTCATCGTAAAATAAGTAATTTAAAAGTGAATGTCTGTGTTATTAACTATTTTTAATAATAGAACATAAAGAAAATTATATAGTCAATGTTTTGATAAATAAAAATCACATTAATGTCTTCATAGAGTAATATAATACTGGTAAGAGTGTGTCCAGTTTACAATGTCAGGTAATAAAAATTAATTGATTTCTTTGGACACGGAATGCGTTTTCGAATGTTCATTCAGTTCTATGGGATCACGTGATCCGTTTCCAATCCCGCTTACGCAGTCTATACTATCTATGGACAAATACAATTCATTTAGTGGCGGTCTTCTTAAATAGTGTGTTCTGCTAACTCACTCGTATCCACGTCGAAGTTCTCCACCGCTCTTCGATATTCTTTAATCCTCTGAAAGAGACTTCTACCGGTCTGTCCAACGTAGGATTTACTGCAGTTACCAATGAGGATTTGATAGACAATCCAACTCCTGAAATCCTGTAGAAGAGGGTCCTTAGGGTGTGACAGGATGTTTCAAAGAGAAACAAGGGGCTCGAAGGCTGTTTGGTTATCAAGCTCTCCCAGCACTCTTTTGATGGCTTCTGACATTCTCTGGATGTAAGGTAAGGTTACCCTATCAGATAGTTTCTCAGCATTGTCCTGTTTCTGGCTGCCCAGTGCACTGTGCCTCTGGATCAGTTGAGAAGGATACCCGTTCTTTTTAATAGCCTTTACCACATGCCTTTCCTCTGCTAATCTGTATACATTGGATGAGGACAGTCTGGATGCCCTTGTAAAAAAGTGCTGATGACAGCTTCTTTATGGACAAGTGGATGGTGAGAAGAGAATTGAAAGTATGATCCGTATGCATCTTCTTCTGGTAAACAGTTGTTGCAATTGTTCCATCCTCTTATTATCTAGGTTTATATCCCAAAAGTGGATGTTTTTATTATAGTATATTTAGAAATGAATAACTCCAATTATATCAGTTACAGATAATGGTTACAAAGATTTGATTTTGATTTTAATACAGAGAGGAGCTAATCTAGACCTTGTTGATGCAGTAAATGTTCATGTACATATGTTATATTATATAGCCTGAGCATCAGCATTTTGAGCCTACCCTGATTGTTATTGAAATCAACTTTATAGTCTAAATTACTAAGAAGTTATAAAATTTATCAATGCAGTAATAACAATTATCTAGTTAACCTCGCTGCACGTGGGCGCAAAGAGAGGTTACTGTAGTCTGTCAGTGTGTGTGTGTGTGTGTTCGCACTGCCTGTTTTTTTGAACTGCTATAATTTGGCAACCAAAGTGTTAGCAGCTACTAACGTTTAGCAACAAATTAAAGAACATTTGTTGCTAAACGTTAGTAGCTGCTACAATCAAGAACATTGTCAATAAAAACGAAAGCTTAAAACTCGCAAAAGAGTTTTAATGCTGCAGAGTCAAGGTGCCGTTTCTCGGAAAGTAAGAAACTTAATGTGGACATTTTTTAATATGCTGTAGAAAATCTTAGATAAATACGGATCAGCAAGACAGAAGGCCGTTGGTCAAAGCAATCGTTAGAAAAGTTCTGGATAGTGTTTTGTGGACTTGGAACGAAGTAACGCATTCAGGAAACGTCTCAAAGCACTGAAAAAACTGCTAACAATAGATAATACATTGGTTTATTTTTGTACTACGGGACATTTCCAAAGAACGCTTTATTTTCAAGTTACAATAAATTTTGTATATAAAAAATTTTAACATTTTAAAGCGTCATATAAAGGCTCAGAGAAACATTCATCACGAATAAGCACTTAATCTTGCTTGATAATTGAATGATACTATTACTTACTCAGTTACAGTTTCACAGACATGTCAATCAGAGTGCAAAGTACCCAGTAAACAACAATCCTTTTTTCCCTTTTATTGAAGAGAAATGCTGAGTCATCAAACAACAGTTGGTAATGTGCATCACGTGATCCCATCAATAATTAGACCACACGTTGTCCAATCTTAAAAGTACATGTACGTGCACTGTGCAGCATAGATTTACAATGGGCATTGCAGCGAGGTTAGGCACTTTAGTGCATTTTTATATTGCCTAAGCAATGGATTCTTAGAAGCTTCATATTTTTGTTGGATAGTGTATGTTTTTACTATTGGTTTAATATATTAGTAGTCAAATTTAATAATTAATGATTTGTTTGTTATTACAATAGAATGGAGGGACGGCTCTTCATCATGCAAGTTTTCAAGGCCATACTGATGTTCTTGAAGTATTACTCAACAATAATGCTGATATTGATGCTGTTGATAAGGTAATTTATATCATGAGAATGATTGTGGTTTACTCTAACCTTCAACATCTTGTGAACAGATAGTAACTAGATTTTACCATGCTATGCTTTAATTGCCAAATTAGATTGATCTATTAGAATTCAATTAATATATTGTATACCTCCAGGAGAGGTGTATAAGTGATTATAGAGTTTTTCTGAGTCTATGCTTTTGAAGGTTATAACAAGCCATTTGACTAAAACATGTAAATTATATTTAAATTTTCTGTAAATCAGTATTTTTATTGTCACAAAACGTTTAAAATGTAGGTTTGTAATAACTAATTCAAGAGTTTACGTAACTTTAGGATGTTGGATATGGTAAGATAATTCTTCTGAATGCATTAAAGAAACAATGACTTGAGATTAAAGTATAAAATTAATGAATGTTGATGATGAAGTACAGTGGTAGTCTTGTATTTGTATTGATGACATTAGAGTAATAGTTGTTGAGAGTAGTTTATTTGAAATATTAGTAATTAATGAGACTGATATAATTAACTAGATATAATGTTGTTTAGATTTTTAATGTACTAGTGTATCAATTTCATTTGCAATAGTATTTATAGAGAAAATTTACAATTGTTATGATATATACCCTTGATTGACATAATCATGTTTGTTATAATATATTTAGAATGGATTAACTCCAGTTATGTTAGCTGCAAGTAATGGACACAAAGATATGATTTTGACTTTAATACAGAGCGGAACCAATCTAGACCTTGTTGATGCAGTAAATGTTCATGTTCATATTTTATATTATATAGCCCATGCATCAACATTTTGAGCCTACCCTGGAATACTATAAAAATCTTTTTACTCTAAATTATTAAGAACTTAAGAAGAAATTTATCCAAGTAATTGTTAAATGTAATAATGATGATTTATTATTACCTCAGCAATATATGTTTGGAGGCTTCATATTTTTATTGTGTCAGTATATGTTTTTACTATTGGTTTAATATGTTAGTGGTCAATATTAACAGTTAATGATTTGTTTGTTATTACAACAGGATGGATGGACAGCTCTTCATCATGCAAGTAGTGAAGGCCATACTGATGTTCTTGAAGTATTACTCAACCATAATGCTGATATTGATGCTGTTGATAAGGTAATTTATATCATGAGAATGATTGTTGTTTACTCTAACCTTCAACATATTGTGAACAGATAGTAACTAAATTTTACCATGCTATGCTTTAATTGCCAAATTAGATTGATCTATTAGAATTCAATAAATATATTGTACACCTCCAGGAGAGGTGTATAAGTGATTATAGAGTTTTTCTGAGTCTATGCTTTTAAAGGTTATAACAAGCAATTTAACTAAAACATGTAAATTATATTTAAATTTTCTGTAAATCAGTATTTTTATTGTCACAAAACAGTAAAAATGTAGGTTTGTAATAACTAATTCAAGAGTTTATGTAACTTAAGGATGTTGGGTATGGTAAGATAAATCTTCTGAATGCATTAAAGAAACAATGACTTGAGATTAAAGTATAAAATTAATGAATGTTGATGATGAATTACAGTGGTAGTCTTGTATTTATGTTGATGACATTAGAGTATTAGTAATTAATGAGACAGATATATTTTACTAGATATAATGTTGTCTAGGTTTTTAATGTACTATTGTATCAATTTCATTTGCAATAGTATTTATAGAGAAAATTTATAATTGTTATGATATGTAGTATTGATTGACATCAACATGTTTATTATAATATATTTAGTATGGATTAACTCCAGTTATGTTAGCTGCAAGTAATGGACACAAAGATATGATTTTGACTTTAATACAGAGCGGAGCCAATGTAGACCTTGTTAATGCAGTGAATGTTCATGTTCATATTTTATATTATAAAGCCTGAGCATCATCATTTTGAGCCTACCCTGGAATACTATAAAAATCTTTTTACTCTAAATTATTAAGAACTTAAAAAAAAATTTATCCAAGTAATTGTTAAATGTAATAATGATGATTTATTATTACATCAGCAATATATGTTTGGAGGCTTCATATTTTAATTGTGTCAGTATATGTTTTTACTATTGGTTTAATATGTTAGTGGTCAATATTAACAGTTAATGATTTGTTTGTTATTACAACAGGATGGATGGACAGCTCTTCATCATGCAAGTAGTGAAGGCTGTACTGATGTTCTTGAAGTATTACTCAACCATAATGCTGATATTGATGTTGTTGATAAGGTAATTTATATCATGAGAATGATTGTGGTTTACTCTAACCTTCAACATATTGTGAACAGATAGTAACTAAATTTTACAATGCTATGCTTTAATTGCCAAATTAGATTGATCTATTAGAATTCAATTAATATATTATACACCTCCAGGAGAGGTGTATAAGTGATTATAGAGTTTTTTCTGAGTCTATGCTTTTAAAGGTTATAACAAGCAATTTGACTAAAACATGTAAATTATATTAAAGTTTATGTAAATCAGTATTTTTATTGTCACAAAACGTTTAAAATGTAGGTTTGTAATAACTAATTCAAGAGTTTATGTAAATTAAGGATGTTGGATATGGTAAGATAATTCTTCTGAATGCATTAAAGAAACAATGACTTGAGATTAAAGTATAAAATTAATGAATGTTGATGATGAATTACAGTGGTAGTCTTGTATTTATGTTGATGACATTAGAGTAATAGTTGTTGAAAGTAGTTTGGTTGAAATATCATTATTAATTAATGAGACTGATATATTTAACTAGATTAATGTTGTTTAAGTTTGTAATGTACTAGTGTAACAATTTAATTTGCAATAGTATTTATAGAGAAAATTTACAATTGTTATGATATATACTCTTGATTGACATGAACATGTTTATTATAATATATTTAGAATGGATTAACTCCAGTTATGTTAGCTGCAAGTAATGGACACAAAGATATGATTTTGACTTTAACACAGAGAGGAGCCAATCTAGACCTTGTTAATGCAGTAAGTGTTCATGTACATATGTTATATTATATAGACTGAGTGTCATCATTTTGAGCCTACCCTGGTTGTTATTAAAATCTCCTTTATAATCTAAATCACTTAGAAGTTATGAAATTTATCTAATTATTAATGCAATAATAATAATTATCTAGTATTGCCTAAGCAATGGATTCTTAGAGGCTTCATATTTTTATTGGATAGTGTATGTTTTTACTATTGGTTTACTATGTTAGTGATCAAATTTAATAGTTAATGATTTGTTTGTTATTACAATAGAATGGTGGGATGGCTCTTCATCATGCAAGTTTTCAAGGCCATACTGATGTTCTTGAAGTATTACTCAACCATAATGCTGATATTGATGCTGTTGATAAGGTAATTTATATCATGAGAATGATTGCGGTTTACTCTAACCTTCAACATCTTGTGAACAGTAGTAACTAGATTTTACCATACTAAGGTTTAATTGCCAAATTAGATTGATCTATTAGAATTCACTTAATATATTGTATACCTCCATGAGAGGTGTATAAGTGATTATAGAGTTATTCTGAGTCTATGCTTTTGAAGGTTATAACAAGCAATTTGACAAAAACATGCAAATTATATTTAAATTTACTGTAAATCAGTATTTTTATTGTCACAAAACATCTAAAATGTAGGTTTGTAATAACTAATTCAAGAGTTTATGTAACTTTAGGATGTTGGATATGATAAGATAATTCTTCTGAATGTATTAAAGAAACAATGACTTGAGATTAAAGTATAAAATTAATGAATGTTGATGATGAATTACAGTGGTAGTCTTGTTTTATGTTGATGACATTAGAGTATTAGTAATTAATGAGACAGATATGTTTAACTAGATATAATGTTGTCTAGGTTTTTAATGTACTAGTGTATCAATTTCATTTGCAAATTAGTATTTATAGAGAAAATTTACAATTGTTATGATATATATTCTTGATTGACATCAACATGTTTATTATAATATATTTAGTATGGATTAACTCCAGTTGTGTTAGCTGCAAGTAATGGACACAAAGATATGATTTTCACTTTAATACAGAGAGGAGCCAATCTAGACCTTGTTGATGCAGTAAATGTTCATGTTCATATTTTATATTATAAAGCCTGAGCATCATCATTTTGAGCCTACTCTGGTTGTTATTAAAATCTCCTTTATATTCTAAATCACTAAGAAGTTATGAAATTTATCCAATTGTTAATGCAATAATAATAAGTATCTAGTATTGCCTAAGTAATTTATTTATAGAGGCTTCATATTTTTGTTGGATAATGTATGTTTTTACTATTGGTTTAATATGTTAGTGGTCAATATTAACAGTTAATGATTTGTTTGTTATTACGACAGGATGGATGGACAGCTCTTCATCATGCAAGTAGTGAAGGCCATACTGATGTTCTTGAAGTATTACTCAACCATAATGCTGATATTGATGCTGTTGATAAGGTAATTTATATCATGAGAATGATTGTGGTTTACTCTAACCTTCAACATCTTGTGAACAGATAATAACTAGGTTTTACCATGCTATGCTTTAATTGCCAAATTAGATTGATCTATTAGAATTTAATTAATATATTATACACCTCCAGGAGAGGTATATAAGTGATTATAGAGTTTTTCTGAGTTTATGCTTTTGAAGGTTATAACAAGCAATTTAACTAAAACATGTAAATTATATTTAAATTTTCTGTAAATCAGTATTTTTATTGTCATAAAACGTTAAAGTGTAAGTTTGTAATAACTAATTCAAGAGTTTATGTAAATTAAGGATGTTGGATATGGTAAGATAATTCTTCTGAATGCATTAAAGAAACAATGACTTGAGATTAAAGTTTAAAATAAATGAATGTTGATGATGAATTACAATGATAGTCTTGTATTTGTGTTGATGACATTAGAGTAATAGTTGTTGAGAGTAGTTTGTTTGAAATATTATTATTAATTAATGAGACTGATTTATTTATGTAGATATAATGTTGGTTAGGTTTGTTATGTACTAGTGTATTAATTTAATTTGCAATAGTATTTATAGAGAAAATTTATAACCGTTATGATATATACTCTTGATTGACATGAACATGTTTATTAAAATATACTATTTAGAATGGATTAACTTCAGTTATGTTAGCTGCAAGTAATGGACACAAAGATATGATTTTGACTTTAATACAGAGCGGAGCCAATCTAGACCATGTTGATGCAGTAAGTGTTCATGTACATATGTTATATTATAAAGCCTGAGCATCATAATTTTGAGCCTACCCTGGTTGTTATTAAAATCTTCTTTTATAGTCTAAATCACTAAGAAGTTGTCAAATTTATCCAATTTTTAATGCAGTAATAATAATTATCTAGTATTACCTAAGCAATGGATTTTTAGAGGCTTCATATTTTTATTGGATAGTGTATGTTTTTACTATTGGTTTACTATGTTAGTGATCAAATTTAATAGTTAATGATTTGTTTGTTATTACAATAGAATGGAGGGACGGCTCTTCATCATGCAAGTTTTCAGGGTCATACTGATGTTCTTGAAGTATTACTCAACTATATTGCTGATATTGATGCTGTTGATAAGGTAATTTATATCATGAGAATAATTGTGGTTTATTCTAACCTTCAACATCTTGTGAACAGATAGTAACTAGATTTTACCATGCTATGCTTTAATTACCAAATTAGATTGATCTATTAGAATTCAATAAATATATTGTACACCTCCAGGAGAGGTGTATAAGTGATTATAGAGTTTTTTTGAGTCTATGCTTTCTTCGAGGTTATAACAAGCAATTTCACTAAAACATGTAAATTATTTTAAATTTTTTTGTAAATCTGTATATTTATTGTCACAAAACGTTTAAAATGTAGGTTTGTAATAACTAATTCAAGAGTTTATGTAACTTTAGGATGTTGGATATTGTAAGATAATTCTTCTGAATGCATTAAAGAAACAATGACTTGAGATTAAAGTATAAAATTAATGAATGTTGATGAATTACAGTGGTAGTCTTGTATTTATGTTGATGACATTAGAGTAATAGTCGTTGAAAGTAATCTGTTTGAAATATTAGTAATTAATGAGACTGATATATTTAACTAGATTATTGTTGTTTAAATTTGTAATGTACTAGTGTATCAATTTAATTTGCAATAGTATTTATAGAGAAAATTTACAATTGTTATGATATATATTCTTGATTGACATAATCATGTTTATTATAATATATTTAGAATGGATTAACTCCAGTTATGTTAGCTGCAAGTAATGGACACAAAGATATGATTTTGACTTTAATACAGAGAGGAGCCAATCTAGACCATGTTGATGCTGTAAGTGTTTATGTACATATTTTATATTATAAAGCCTGAGCATCATAATTTTGAGCCTACCCTGGTTGTTATTAAAATCTCCTTTATAGTCTAAATCACTAAGAAGTTATGAAATTTATCCAATTGTTAATGCAATAATAATAATTATCTAGTATAGCCTAAGTAATGGATTCTTAGAGGCTTCATATTTTTGTTGGATAATGTATGTTTTTACTATTGGTTTACTATGTTAGTGGTCAAATTTAAAAGTTAATGATTTGTTTGTTATTACAATAGAATGGAGGGACGGCTCTTCATCATGCAAGTTTTCAAGGCCATACTGATGTTCTTGAAGTATTACTCAACAATAATGCTGATATTGATGCTGTTGATAAGGTAATTTTTATCATGAGAATGATTGTGGTTTACTCTAACCTTCAACATATTGTGAACAGATAGTAACTAAATTTTACCATGCTATGCTTTAATTGCCAAATTAGATTGATCTATTAGAATTCAATTAATATATTGTACACCTCCAGGAGAGGTGTATAAGTGATTATAGAGTTTTTCTGAGTCTATGCTTTTGAAGGTTATAACAAGCTATTTGACTAAAACATGTAAATTATATTTAAATTTTCTGTAAATCAGTATTTTTATTGTCACAAAACGTTTAAAATGTAGGTTTGTAATAACTAATTCAAGAGTTTACGTAACTTTAGGATGTTGGATATGGTAAGATAATTCTTCTGAATGCATTAAAGAAACAATGACTTGAGATTAAAGTATAAAATTAATGAATGTTGATGATGAAGTACAGTGGTAGTCTTGTATTTGTATTGATGACATTAGAGTAATAGTTGTTGAGAGTAGTTTATTTGAAATATTAGTAATTAATGAGACTGATATATTTTACTACATAAAATGTTGTCTAGGTTTTTAATGTACTAGTGTATCAATTTAATTTGCAATAGTATTTATAGAGAAAATTTACAATTGTTATGATATATAGTCTTGATTGTCATGAACATGTTTATTATAATATATTTAGAATTGATTAATTCCAGTTATGTTAGCTGCAAGTAATGGACACAAAGATATGATTTTGACTTTAATACAGAGCGGAACCAATCTAGACCTTGTTGATGCAGTAAATGTCCATGTACATATGTTATATTATATAGACTGAGCGTCATCATTTTGAGCCTACCCTGGTTGTTATTAAAATCTCCTTTATAGTCTAAATCACTAAGAAGTTATCAAATTTATCCAATTGTTAATGCAGTAATAATAATTATTTAATATTGCCTAAGCAATGGATTCTTAGAGGCTACATATTTTTATTGGATAGTGTATGTTTTTACTATTGGTTTACTATGTTAGTGATCAAATTTAATAGTTAATGATTTGTTTGTTATTAAAATAGAATGAAGGGACGGCTCTTCATCATGCAAGTTTTCAAGGCCATACTGATGTTCTTGAAGTATTACTCAACAATAATGCTGATATTGATGCTGTTGATAAGGTAATTTATATCATGAGAATGATTGTGGTTTACTCTAACCTTCAACAACTTGTGAACAGATAGTAACTAGATTTTACCATGCTATGCTTTAATTACCAAATTAGATTGATCTATTAGAATTCAATAAATATATTGTACACCTCCAGGAGAGGTGTATAAGTGATTATGGAGTTATTCTGAGTGCATGCTTTTGAAGTTATAACAAACAATTTAACTAAAACATGTAAATTATATTTAAATTTTCTGTAAATCTGTATATTTATTGTCACAAAACGTTACAAATGTAGGTTTGTAATAACTAATTCAAGAGTTTATGTAACTTAAGGATGTTGGATATGGAAGATTATGCTTCTGAATGCATTAAACAAGCAATGACTTGAGATTTAAATATAAATTTAATGAATGTTGATGATGAATTACAGTGGCAGTCTTGTATTTGTGTTGATGACATTAGAGTAGTAGTTGTTGAGAGTAGTTTGTTTGAAATATTAGTAATTAATGAGACTGATATATTTAACTAGATATAATGTTGTCTAGGTTTGTAATGTACTAGTGTATCAATTTTATTTGCAATAGTATTAATGGAGAAAATTTACAATTGTTATGATATACACTCTTGATTGTCATGAACATGTTTATTATAATATATTTAGAATGGATTAACTCCAGTAATGTTAGCTGCAAGTAATGGACACAAAGATATGATTTTGACTTTAATACAGAGAGGAGCCAATCTAGACCTTGTTGATGAAGTAAGTGTTCCTGTACATATTTTATATTATATAGCCTATGCATCATCATTTTGAACCTACCCAGGAATGATATAAAAATCTTTTTTCTCTAAATTACTAAGAACTTAAGAGGTAATGATGATTTATTATTACCTGAGCAATGTATGTTTGGAAGCTTCATATTTTTATTGAGTCAATGTATGTTTTTACTATTGGTTTGCTATGTTAGTGGTCAAATTTAACAGTTAATGATTTCTTTGTTATTACAATAGGATGGATGGACAGCTCTTCATCATGCAAGTTGTAAAGGCCATACTGACGTTGTTGAAGTATTACTCAACCATAATGCTGATATTGATGCTGTTGCTAAGGTAACTTATATCATGAGAATGATTGTGATTTACTCTAACCTTCAACATCTTGTGAACAGATAGTAACTAGATTTTACCATGCTATGCTTTAATTGCCAAATTAGATTGATCTATTAGAATTCAATAAATATATTATATACCTCCAGGAGAGGTGTATAAGTGATTATAGAGTTTTTCTGAGTCTATGCTTTTGAAGGTTATAACAAGCAATTCGACTAAAACTTATAAATAATATATTCAAAGTTTCTGTAAATCAGTATATTTATTGTCCCAAAACTTTTAAAATGTAGGTTTGTAATAACTAAATCAACTGTTTATGTAACTTAAGAATGTTAGTTATATAAGATAATGCTTCCGAATGCATTAAACAAGCAATGAATTGAGATTTAAATATAAATTTAATGAATACAGATAATGAATTACATTGGTACTCTTGTTTTATATTAATGAGGTTAGAGTAATAGTTGTTGAGAGTAGTTTGTTTATAATAAAAGTAGTTGAAGTGACCAATATTTTTTTAACTAGATATAATGTTGTCTATGTTTGTAATGTACTGGTATATCATATATTTCATTTGAAATAGTATTAATAGAGAAACCTTACATTTGTTATGATGTAGAGTCTTGGTTGACATGAATATGTTTATTGTAATATATTTAGGATGGATTGACTCCAGTTATGTTAGCTCCACGTAATGGACACAAAGATGTGATTTGGACTTTAATACAAAGAGGAGCCAATCTAGACCTTATTGATGCGGTAAGTGTTCTTGTACATGTGCTATATTATAAAAACCTAATTATCATCATTTTAGCTTACTCTGGGATACAATCAAAATCTTTTTTTTTACTTTAAATTACGAAGAATTTATGAAATTTACCCAATTGTTAAATGTAATAGTAATTATCCATTAGTGCATAAACAATGGATTCTTAGAGGTTTCATATTTTTGTTGGATAATGTATGTTTTTACTATTTGTTTATTTTGTTAGTATCAAATTTAACAGGTAATGATATGTTTGTTAATACAATAGGATGGATGGACATCTCTTCATTTTGCAAGTAGTAGAGGTCATACTGATATTGTTGAAATATTATTCAACCATAATGCTGATATTAACATTGTTACTAAGGTAACCCCTATCATGAGAATGGTGTGCATTACTCTAACCTTTAATCTGAGGTGTAGAGATAGTAACTACACTTTACCATGCTAAGTAATATTTGACAAATGAGATTGATCCATTACATGTCAATAAATAATTGTACACTTCCCAGAGAGCTATTTAAGTTATTATAGACTTTTTTGTGAGTCTATGCTTTTCAAAGTTATAACAAACAATTTCGTTAAAACTTTTTTATTATATTTAACTTTTGTATAAATCAGTATATTTATTGTCCCAAAGAGTTTTAAATATAGGTTTGTAGTAACTAATTCTACAGTTTATGTAACTGAAGGATGTTGGATATTGAAGATAATGTTTTTGGATGCATTAAAGAAGCAATAAAAATGCAATAAAGTGCTTAACCTCGCTGCGGTGCCCAGTGTAAATCTATGCGTAAATCTATGCTGCGAGTACATGTACATGTACATTTAAGATTGAACAAGGTGTGGTCAAATTATTGATGGAACACATGATGCACATTACCAACTGTTGTTTGATGACTCAGCATTTCTCTTCAATCAAGTACAATCTTGAAAACACTTTTCAGAACTTTTCTAACGATTGCTTTGACCAACGGCCTTCTGTCTTGCTGATTCATATTTCTCTATAATTCTCTACAGCATACTAAAAAATCTCCACATTAAGTTTTTTACTTTTCGAGAAACGGCACTTGACCTCTGCAGCCTGAAAATTCTATTGCGACTTTTAAGCTTCTGTTTTATTTGACAATGTTCTTGATACTAATGTTGTAAAGTCCACACGTTTTCTATTCGTTGCTAAACGTTGGTATCTGCTAACGCTTCGCTTGCCAAGTTATAGCAGTTTAAAAAAACAGGCAGTGCACACACACACACAACACACACACACACTGACAGACTACAGTACCCTCACTTTACGCCCATGCACAGCGAAGTTAATGACTTGAGATTCAATGATAAAATTAATGAATGGTAATGATGAATTACAGTGTTAGTCTTGTATTTGTATTTATAGCATTAGAGTAATAGTTGTTGAGAGTAATTTGTTTATAATAAAAGTAGTTGATATGACTGATATTTTTTTAACTAGATATAATGTTGTTTATATTTGTAATGTACAGGTGTATCACATGTTTCATTTGTAATGATATTAATAGAGAAACTTTATACTTGTTATGATGTATACACTTTGGTGACATGAATATGTTTATTGTAATATATTTAGGAGGGATTGACTCCATTTATGTTAGCTGTACGTAATGGACACAAAGGTGTGATTTTGACTTTAATACAAAGAGGAGCCAATTTAGACCTTGTTGATGCAGTAAGTGTTCATATACAGATGTTATATTATAAAGCCCTATTATCATTATTTTTAGCCTACCCTGGGATACAATAAAAATCTTTTCTTTTTTACTCTAAATTACTAAGAACTTAAGAAGACATTTATCCAAGTAATTGTTAAATGTAATAATAATTATGCAGTTTTTCCTAAGGAATTGATTCTTAGAGGTTTTATATTTTTGTTGGATAATGTATGTTTTTACTATTGGTTTACCATGTTAGTGGTCAAATTTAACAGTTAATGATTTCTTTGTTATTACAATAGGATGGATGGACGTCTCTTCATTATGCAAGTTTTGAAGGCCATACTGATGTTATTGAAGTATTACTCAACCATAATGCAGATATTGATGCTGTTGATAAGGTAATTTATATCATGAGAATGATTGTGATTTACTCTAACCTTCAACATCTTGTGAACAGATAGTAACTAGATTTTACCATGCTATGCTTTAATTGCCAAATTAGATTGATCTATTAGAATTCAATTAATATATTGTATACCTCCAGGAGAGATGTATAAGTGATTATAGAGTTTTTCTGAGTCTATGCTTTTGAAGGTTATAACAAGCCATTTGACTAAAACATGTAAATTATATTTAAATTTTCTGTAAATCAGTATTTTTATTGTCACAAAACGTTTAAAATGTAGGTTTGTAATAACTAATTCAAGAGTTTACGTAACTTTAGGATGTTGGATATGGTAAGATAATTCTTCTAAATGCATTAAAAGAACAATGAAATGAGATTAAAGTATAAAATTAATGAATGGTAATGATGAATTCCAGTGGTAGTCTTGTATTTGTATTGATGACATTAGAGTAATAGTTGTTGAGAGTAATTTGTTTATAATAAAAGAAGTTGATGTGACCAATATTTTTATATCTAGATATAATGTTGTTTATATTTGTAATGTACTAGTATATCATATATTTCATTTGTAATAGTATTAATAGAGAAACCTTACATTCATTATGATGTATATGTCTTGGTTGACATGAATATGTTTATTGTAATATATTTAGGAGGGATTGACTCCATTTATGTTAGCTGCATATAATGGTCACAAAGATGTGATTTTGACTTTCATACAAAGAGGAGCCAATTTAGACCTTGTTGATGCAGTAAGTGTTCATATACAGATGTTATATTATAAAGCCTAATTATCATTATTTTTAGCCTACCCTGGGATGCAATAAAAATCTTTTTTTTACACTAAATTACTAAGAACTTAAGAAGACATTTATCCAAGTAATTGTTAAATGTAATAATGATTATGCAGTTTTGCCTAAGCAATGGATTCTTAGAGGTTTTATATTTTTGTTGGATAATGTATGTTTTTACTATTAGTTTATTATGTTAGTGGTCATATTTAACAGTTAATGATATGTTTGTTATTACAATAGCACGGAGGGATAGCTCTTCATTTTGCAAGTAGAAGAGGTCATACTGATATTGTTGAAATATTATTCAACCATAATGCTGATATTAACATTGTTACTAAGGTAACCCCTGTCATGAGATTGAGTGTGTGTTACTCTAACCTTTAATCTGAGGTGTAGAGATAGTAACTACACTTTACCATGCTAAGTAATATTTGACAAATGAAATTGATCCATTACATGTCAATAAATAATTGTACACCTCCCAGAGAGCTATATAAGTTATTATAGACTTTTTTGTGAGTCTATGCCTTTCAAAGTTATAACAAGCAATTTCGCTAAAACTTTTTTATTATATTTAACTTTTGTATAAATCAGTATATTTATTGTCCCAAAGAGTTTTAAATGTAGGTTTGTAATAACTAATTCAACAGTTCATGTAACTAAAGGATGTTGGATATGGTAAGATAATTCTTCTGAATGCATTAAAAGAACAATGAATTGAGATTTAATGATAAAGTTATGAATGGCAATGATGAATGCATTAAAGGAGCAATGACTGGGATTTAAGTGTGAACTTAATGAATACTGGTCATGAATTGCAGTGCAGTCTTGTATTTGTATTAATAGCATTAGAGTAATAGTTGTTGAGAGTAGTAGTCCTTAGGTGAGTATTTCTTACCAGGTCCATTTTTTTCGTTTCGCAAATAAAACACTTGTTAGCATATCCTAATAGATAGAATGCATCCAATATTGTGGGATAACAATGAGAGCAGTAATTAAGTTACTGCTAATGGATAAGAGATCCTTTAACATCCTTTGAGTGATGATAAGGAATAGCATGTTTTAAGGTCACTAGGCAAAGTGTTCAAAAAAGAACAAGTGGAGGGCAGCAGAGGTTTAAAAAAGGGTGCTAGTGGTGATAGTGCCTAGATGATCGATCACACAGGAGGTTGAAGTGATAAATTGTCATACTAAAAAAAGAGAGCAATTATAAATTTGAAGAGGAAAGTAATTTTAGAAGTAGGTGTGTAAGTTGATAAGAGAATAAGATTTAAAAAGTTATAGTTGTTTCATATTTTGGGTACTAGTTTTTAGAGCAGTTTTTTAATGCAAATTTCTGGATACTCTTGGTTCATCTAATATCAGTTTGGTATGTAGGTCCCAAATGATGAGCAGTAAGGGAAGCACAGAAGAACAAGAGAAGTGTAGCGTTGATTAGAGATAATAAATAGGACAATTTATCGACATTGCGTTGTAGATACATGTATAATTGAGGATCCTATGTGACTTGGAACATACAGATGTGCAATGTGATGAGACCATGATTTTACAGAGTTGATAATACCAAGGTATTTATATGAATAAACATGTCCAATCAAAATTGTGTTTTGCCTGAGAGTGAGTAAAAAAGATAGAAAAGACTTACTTTTTTGAGGCCATCATGTATTTCTTTCTTTCTATACGTCAATGACATCACAAAACTTCCTCTTTCTTCCTTAAATGAAATTAACTCTTTATGCAATGAGATTTTTCTGTCATTTCTCTTTCTTGAAAAGTGCAGATTTCACTATCATTCAATCTTACATAAACCTTTTTAACAACTGGATTTACTCACAATTCCTATTTTTTGTCAGGACAAATAGAAATGGGGCAAGAATTGAGCCCTGGGGAACTGCAGAGATGGCCTCATTTATAACAATTTCTTGAGTATGATTGTATAGGTAGGAGAGAAACCAATTGAAGAGAAAAAAAGGAAGATTAAGGGAGGAGATGCAGTCCAGCAAAGAGAATAAGAATGGAGTCAAATTTCATCTGGACCATGGGAAGTGTCAGTAGGTAGTTGATAAATAAGATGTGTTAGTTTCTTGTGGGTACCAAATAATTCAGGGAAGATCACTGAAATGGGAGAAATTGATTTTAAGTGATGTAAGAGTCGAAGAAGGTTTGAAGTACTGAGATACTAATTTATTATAAGTTTGGCTTTGGCAGCAGAAGTGAAGGCAGACATGTCATTGTGATGATGGGTGGGTACTGTGTTTTGAGAGTTTCTTGATAGAAGACCATGAGGAATTTGGGGGAAAGTGATAAACCAACAAAATCCTGTTTTTAAGGAGTGTAGATATGAGAGTGTATTATTATGATTATGCCTGGAGGCAGAACAGAAGGAAAGTGAATTAATAAAATAAGCCCCTATAAATAAGTTGCTACATTTCTTGATCTTAGATAAAAGTGAATTGCTAATCCATGAAGGATGTGAAGGGAATAACAAATCTTAGTCAGAATAGTTTTGTTAATGACATTAAGAAAATTTTTCTTAAAAACTCTTGCATTTTAATGAAAGTTAGGCAAAGAAGTAAGTAAAAAACATTTTGCTAAAAAAGAAGTAAATGTAGGGATGATTAATATCAATACAATAGAAACAATGCAAAGAAGAAAGTAGGGATGACAATTGCATCATCCCTACATAATAGCACAGGTGCTTCATCAATTTAGGATAATCACCAGCTTTCTAATTCACTTTAATAATATCAGTGATATATATTTTTAAATTCTATGCTTGTGCTATTTATAGGGATGATGCAATCCCATCTCTACTATCTCCTATTTCTGACAAGCTTTGTCCATGACTCATTTTAGTGATGATATACTTTTACACAGGATGGTAATACAGCATTGCATATTGCCTGCAAAGAAGGTCATATAAATCTTATACAATTCTTGCTATCTCAAGGAGCAGATATGACTAGTAAAAATATTGAGGGTAAGACTCCATTAGATGGATGTTGTGACACATGCAAGGATGAAATTGATAGTCTTTTCTCTAAGCACAATCCAAAACAAGGTGAGTTAATAAGCAACAAGTATGTAGTACTTCTACTTGCTTGATCTGTTATCATTTAGTTTTGCAAGATGTGTCTAGATGGAATGTCGAATACATCAATGAAGAGCAGACTTTTGAGAAACCAGACTATGGAGTCAAGTTTGTCATTCCACCATCATCAGTAGAAGTAGGACAAGTGGTCACAACTGATGTCAAACTAGTTACACCTGAGGAGTCAGATATCATCCTCCCTCCTGACGTTGAGCTTGTTAGCTGTTTATATAAGATTGAAACAAAGGGAAAATTCTCCAGATCTATTGAACTTCATCTCCAACATAACGTCGAAATAAGGTCACAAGAAGAAAGTCAAAACCTTGCTTTTATAACAGCTAAAGGACCATCTCCTTATAAGTTTGAACTTGTGCCAATTGATATCAAACAAGAGTTCAAGCCTAACGAAATTTCTGGTGTTATAAAAGTTTTTGATATTACTGTATTTAGTGCTGTTAAGCAACAATTAGAAAGTTCTTTCTGTCAGCAACTGTCTTCTAGCTATGCTATGACAGTGTTTATTAAGCACATATTAATGTCCAGTTGGTCAATTCAAGCAGTTATCACAAAGAACCTTGGACCCTTTATTAAGGTGCAAATATGCCAAAAATTGTACTGTCGTTACACAATTCTCATCTTATAATATATATTGTGTACTGTTCTTTCTGTTCTAGAGAGTAAACACAAAGAAAGATTTTGAAAATTGGAGTCAGTTACAACAATTCTCTTTCCACTTTGATCCAAAGATCAATAAAATGACATCTTTACTAGATGATGACTGTTATAACATCAAGCCACTTAAAAAGCCCCATGAAGTAAATTCATAACATTTTGTTGTATTGCTACAATTAATAATTTTTACAAGGTCAGGAAAGAAGACGTTGATAATAGTAGTCCTGACACTACTTTACTTAGCTTAAATTTTGAGGTCACACTTAAAGCTGAGCAGAAGGAACTAACAGATTTAGAGCTCACATTTAAAGGAATGAGAGATGAAAAGAGTTTAATTATTACCAGATATCAATTACAATCAATGCAAAGCAACTCAGGTATGATACATAAAATATTTATTTGTAACGAATTTATTTTTCTATGATATAGATAAAATTTTTGAGTCCACTGCTCCTTCTGTCTCTAAACACATAGAGACTTTGTCTAGAAAAAAAATTTTGAATGATATCTTAAGTTAGTTAACAATTTTTTAGATATTATAATAACATCTTTTCCTTCTTTATTAGGTAAAGAGCCTAAGAAAAAACACCTGTTACAACTTCTTCACCCAATAAAGTATCAGTGGAATATTATTGGTGAACAACTTGATGTGGATTATGGTGTTATAAAGTCTGCCCAATACAATGTGCAATATACTGATACCATAAAATTGTCTGAAGTCCTTCAAGTTTGGAGAGATATGAAAACTTGTGAAGTGTCTTGGGAAAAGATCATCTCTGTTGTAGATCATCCTCCAATTGAAAATAAGAGAGTAGCTGATGAGATATGTGAATTTTTAGCGAGACCTGAGATCATAAATGAATATCTCCCTCCTGATCAACCTGGTAAAATTAGAATGATTATATTTGATAAAATCATTGTTGTGGAAGATCCTCACCTTACAGTAAACACTGACTAAAGCTACACAGATTGTATTATTGACAGCAATGTCAGTGGAAGACAATAGCTGTAAAATGCTAAAAATATAGACAGAAAAGCAAGCTATTGAGAAGCTTTATCAGACATACTCATCATTGTATCACTCACGTTAGGGTTAATTAAATTTATAGGTTGCTGTACACATTGATAGTTAAAGCCTACATCACTTTATGTCGTCTTGAATAGCAAGTCTCTAATAAAATGAAGCTAATGGCATAATTATATACCGATACCATGTTGCCATAATAATTATAGAAATACCTGGCAAGCTGTCCATGTTTGGCAGTAAAAATTATGTTAAATTATGTTAAATTATATTTGTTGATTTTTTGTGTCACTCTAGGCAAAATGATTGTTGCTATTGATTCTCCACCTCCATCAAAAGTTCCATCAAAACAATCATCCAACCCTATTGGAGTAAGTTTATTTGTTACTATGATTTACTGCTATAATATTATGTGGTTTCATAGACTCTAATATATTGTATAAGTGGTTATGCATAAATGCAAATTTCTTCTGAAGTTTCCAGTAGACACACAATAAATAATGTGTTTATTTCATATTCTCTTGATGTGCACACACACATAGTATATGTTTCTAGCTATAACTTCATTAAATAAAGATCTATACTTTGAATGCTATTCAACACCAAAAATATATTGTTGGCATCCTTGTTTTTACTTCTATCCTCTTCTACAATATATATTTACATGATTGCCAAAGATTGAATTTAATAAAAATAAGATAATAGGTTTATTATTATTGACTTGTTCTACTCACATTGAAATAATAATTATAATTTTAAGATTCTGCTCAATATATTTTAAAATATATGTTGCAAAAAATGGACTAAACATATCCAATTAATCAATGCTCAATTCTGTAAAGCTACTATACTGTATATAATAATAATATTGAGAATGTCAGTAATAATATGATGAATAAATCTCTCATTTAGTTTGCTGCTGCTCATTATCTTTATGAAGATACTAAACAATGGGAGGAGAAAGATAATGATATGATAGTAACTATTAAACACATGGCCAGGCTAATTATGGATATGTCAAAGTTTGTCCAGTAAGTGTTAAACAGTGAAATGTATACTTCAATTTATAACTTATGTGATGTTCATAAATGTCTATAGACTAAACATAACAAATACAAATACTATTACCTATAGTTAATAGTCTGTAATTTAACATTAAACTAGTAAGTATACCCTGAGTAATGTACTGATGTATTACATTCAGTTCAACAATAATTATAGTAATCTTTCTTTTATAGAAGTGAAGATAGTGATGCCAATTCTGAAGATTTTATTGATACAGCTAATCTTATTGTCAAAGACAATAAGAAGGTTGTTAAAATAGCTAAAAACATTGCTGAATGCTGTACAGATACACAACTGAAATGTGTAAGTTACAGACACTTTGACAACAAAAATATTCATACACAGATATCTTTAATGAATGTATGTGTAGTAGATAAGATTATAATTAACCCTCACTGCTCACAGCATGGGCAAGGGTTACAGTACTTGGTTTGGTTTATGTCTGTCTGTCTGTCTGTTAACCGTCAATACACTTTAACTGCTTAAAACTCAATGACATTGTCTAGACAGAGACATTTCAAAAGACAGAAGTACTAGCAAATCATTCCAGGTAAAAGACTGTCAATTAAAAAAGTTTGAAAAGTAGGAAAGAACTTTCAAAAAAGTACAGGCAAGATAGAGCAATTGTTGCTATATTTAAACTACTATGGTTACGAAATACAATTACTTACAATTTAATTTTAAGTAGTGACAAATTTTACTTACTTTCTCAGCCTTCTTTGTTAACAGTTGTAGCAGTAAGTAGATATATCTAGAAGGAGATCTAGCTATCACAAGACTACCAATATAATAAGTTTTACAAAAGTTACACCAACTCTACAAAATACACAAGCTAGAAAAGAAATAAAGTCTTACAAAACTTCCATGTGACTGTGACTGTCACTGCCACACCTATTAAAATTAAACTGGTCTTGCCATACCTATTGTTTTAAGTAAAATATTTGTAGTAAAGTATAAAAAAAGAAGTATTTATACAATTTTGTTGCCTATATTATTGTAAGTAATTAACAAGTTCTCATACACTGACAACATGGCAATTATAAAACAACAGTGACTGGCAATGCTTCATTATACATTGTTAAGACTTTTTACATGAATTAATAAATCTAATATTTTTATTCACACCTTAATTTGGTCATAAACAAGGTTTTTTCACATTTAATGAAGTGTTGTATATTCTTTACAGACTCTGTCACGAGTTATTGATGATATTCAAAGCTTTGCTAATGCACTCGAAATTAATGTTCGTGTGCTTTCAAAACTAAAAGATGGTAAGTTGTGAACTGAGCGATATTAATTATCACCAACAGAAATATGCATAACTTATTTAACCAAGACAATATTTCCCCTTAACTAATAGTAAACTTATGTGAATAACAAAAACAACTAATAGTAATATAATAGTTTGTAAGGTTTGAAAGAATTACAGTTGATCTAAAACTGTAAGTACATAAATGCAAATAGTCATCTTTGTTATCCAACTTATTCTACAAATGTGTAAGTAAACTATATGATTCATTTATGTTGAATTATTTGATATATTGAGTCTTAAAAAAGAGTAACAACATTCCACACAGTGGGTGGATACTTTCATGATTAAAAACTACTTGATAGTATTGTTATAAAATTTTAATATAAGATATCTTTTATCCCCGAATTATATTGTGTGTATACAGTATATGCATATACGTACTTAATTATATGTAGTGTTACATATATATACTTTGTTTACCTTGCTTGTGCTTCCTTGACTTTACAGATCCTGAAGCAAATAAAGAATCCACTAGAAAAGTGACAGAATATGCTGAGAATCTGATGACTGCTGTCAGTGAAGTACTTAATGCCACAGAGAGTGTATTCTTAAGAGTACCCGCAGAAGCTCATGTACACTTGACTGCTCTAAACTGGGTTAAAAAAATATATTGACTTGGCAAACATGCTTAAATTCCAGTGGTCTAGCTTAAACTTTTTTTTAGTATAAAGAGACGTCCAATAGTCCAGATTTGAAGTACAGGTTCCTTAGTTCTAATTGAATGTAGGCCTTTTAAAAGTTTACACAGACATACAATGTATAGGTGTGGTTTAACAATTGTACTAGCAATGTTTTTCTTTTGCAACCCTGTGATAGGTTAGATCACATCCTTAGAATTGGTGATCTAGAAAAGGTATACCTAAAGCCCTCAGTAAATATTTAGGCTTCTTAAAGTAAGTCTCCATAGTGAGTTTCACATCAATATCATGTTTAAAATCGTACCTATGCTGTGTATATGGGAATATCTGACATTCTCAGAGAATATTCTTCATGATCTTCTAAGCAGCAACTTTTGTAAAAATGAAGTGTGAAGGTTATTTTGTTTGAGATACGAACGTTTATAAGACTAATGAATATTTATAAAACTTTAACTATAAACTTTATATTTGAGTGACCCATGATATTATAATTCATATTAAACTTTAATACTAGTCATAAGGGTTGAGTGATCTGACACAACCACACATTGTTCATTCTTAATTCAACTTGAATTTTGTCCTATATTGTCATTATGATGTAATGAATTATTGAAAATAATATGACTATACACTAGATATCGTGAATGTGTATTAAAAATGTTAGTAGCTAGATGTGATTATTGTTGTTTTTTTTATAACAGGTACCAAGAAACAAAGGTATAGAACAAACTATAAGCAGTGCTGTTAGCACACATGCACCAGGGCCTACTAATAAGTCTTTACATAATTATAGCACTATGACAGTTATCATAATTTGTTAGAAATGATTTAATAGTAACAATATCAGCAAGCACTCAACAGATGCTGTAAAAATATTGTCAGGCTTATATTTTGTTAATGATTTTCGATAAATCAATTGGAAACTAAGAAATACAAACTGAAAGAGAATTTAATAATATATATCAAACTTATATGTAAGAGAGTACATTTTCCTAATAACTAGGAAAATGTACTTCTCCTACTCATAAGTTTGATATAAATTGGTTATGATCACAACTAGGACCTAGTTGAGGTCATAACCAGTTGGTTTGTTAAAAACAAGACAATATATGCTTATTTTCGTTAGCAAGTTTGTGCCCTTTTAAGTTAAGTCTATTATACACTTTTAAGTGCTTCATAAATATTTCTTAACTCTATTTTCTTATATGGACAGTCTTAAATGTCTGCATTACACAGTATGTTATAAGACTTATAATAAATACTGCTGTCATAATTTCTCTCACAAATCATATTTTTGAATTTAAAGGTTGTACTAAAATTACATTAGTGCATAATAATAATTTCATAGTTGCATTTTAGTAGTATAAAATCCTTTTATATTTTTATCACCATATGCACTGTTGTTACACATACAGTAATGACTTCATAAAATATTGATTGGTTGCTTGTATCAGTAGCTAATATATGTGAGTTATTTTAGTTATACACATTCTTAAGTCAAGCAACCTTGAGAAAATGCAAGGTATCATAGATAAACTATGACGAAAATCACATAAAATGTCCATTATGTGTGGACCTATTCACTGAATATGTGAGATATTGTAAAAATATGGCTGTAAGTGTAATTGGCTAATCAGTTGTGTCATTAGTGGTCAATAATCTTGGTTAGGGTTTCTTTTAATTTTTGGCATTTAAATAAGCTCTACCCTCATTTTTTGACCTTCACAACTTTCTTATGAAGTGTTACCTCAAATATTTTCAATCGCTGCAAATGTTGGATACAATTTAATACAAAATTATTTACTTTGCCAAGTAGATAAATTAAATTGCTAACTTCAACTGCTGACATATGTGGTAACTCAACTATGAGCATTACATTGATTGTAAATAGTCTTTGAATCCTTCAAACTTTGAGGTGGCTTGCTTATGGCATTTCGTAGCTACTTTGTATTATACTCTAGTCTGCTATTAACCTAATCTTTTGCAACTTTAGTGTAAATTGTGAGATCAGCATTATTCAAAATTAATTTTAGGATAATTTTGCAATTTTGATATCCTCAGATTTATCCAAAAAGATCGATACGTGTGTGTGTGTGTGTGTGTGTAGACTGTTGAGAAATTCATCTTAGTTGATCATGAAATCTAAAAATTGAGTGCCAACAAAAAATACTAGCACCATAGCTGTCATTGGAGAATCACTAACTTTTACTAAGAAGTTGGAAAGTATTGGACCTTTTGTCAATTAGAATGCAAAGTACCCAGTAAACGGCAAAGCATCTTTTTCCCTTTGATTGAAGAGAAATGCTGAGTCATCAATAATCCATCAATAATTTGACCACACCTTGTGGAATGTTAAATGTACATCTACATGCACTCTGCAGTATAGATCTACACTGCGCACCGCAGCGAGGTTAAGCACTTTAGTGCATTTTTATTATATTAGCTATGTAAACCTCTAACTAGTTGAGAAAGCTCAATGGACAGTTAATATATCAATAACATTGCCTGAGCTGACAGTGCACAAATGTCCAACAGTAAAGGAGCAAGATTGCTATAACAAACAATCTCTAAATTGTACATTAACAATATGGCCAGTACAACCACAATGATATTATATAATATTATGATATGATTATTATGATTGAATATCCTTGGATATGTTTGTACCATAATACTCTGTGGATCAATTGTATACAATTCATCTGAATAATGTGAATGTCTCTACAAGTGATAACATGAAGCTAGAAAGAATTTGACTTCATGATATTTCAAAACAAATGTCAGGTGTTATTCTCTTTTTTTTCTTTAATTCAATATTGCCAAATATTTAAATCATCACTTTTTTTATCTATGCTCTTTTTTATCTTATACTTTTAAAAAGAAGTGGTCCTATTTGAAAATTTGGTCACAAACATCCAACCTATAACAGACAAGAGACTTTATAACATTGTCCATTTTTATACTGTTTGTTATTGACTTTGTGTACTTTCTATACTGTTTTGGTTTTTCCTGTAAAATGTAAATATTACACCAACTGCAGTGTAGACACACATGTTTATATCATAGTTGGGAATTTTCATGTATGGCTTGATCATGATACAAATAATTATACTAAACTTGTGGTCCAAAATGTTTATAAGATTGGGCACGCTGTATGTGCTAGGTAGTAAAATGTCACAGAGTTTTACTGAAGTATATATATATATATATATATGCATGAATTGACATCACACTAACAGTTAATAGTTTTTTTTGAAGAAAAACGCAATCTTTTACGTATCAAAGCAACAGCACCTAACATAGAAGCTGCCGTTTTTGACAAGCACACAGACATTTTATTTAGCTTGTTTAGAGTCAATTTGCTATAACAGTTTTTGTGCTTGACAAGATTATATGTAGTGGTAACCTTCACCTTAAACTATATTCAAAATACTGACTAGATTTAAAGACTGTTATCACAATAAGCTCTACCTATCGATTGTTTGTAGTTGACTATACTTTGTTTGTAGTTTCTTTGGTCTTGGACTCTGATCTATTGATAATAGATATTATAGAATACATGAGTTGTGTAAATAGGCAAGGCTGATTGTCTTCTAACCTTGTTTACTAAGTGATAGTTAATATTTGCGTATACATTAGTTATCTTCATCCTCTTAATTTTGTATATTATTAGGAGTGGAAAGAAAGATGCAGCATAGTGAAACTGTACATCTAGAGCCAGAAAAGTTGCAACTAGCAAAGAAACAACCAACTGAACTAAAAGAAAGTATAGACAGTATTATTATAACTAATATAACTAGATTGTTGTCATTAAACTATCACTCTGACTATATGGTATAATTATACTTACACAGATCTATTTAAAGGAATGATGATAATTGGAAAGAACTATTCCAAGTTTAGTGCTAATGAAGATCAACAGTTGTCAATTGAAAAATGTGGATTAAACATTTTAATACCCACAGACGTTATCATACCAATAGAAGCTTCATATGAAATTACTGCAAAGGGATTGTGGGGTGGCAAATTTGAATTTCCTGAAAATACCACACTCATCAGTGGAGTGTGTTATATATCAGTATCTAGTTCATCTCAGCTCAATAAACCAGTTACCGTTCAACTAGAACATTGTGCTAACATTACTGATGAGAAACAGGCAGAATATCTCAGTTTTGTTGTTGCTAAGTCTGGCTCACCCTTCAAGTTTAAATACCTACCAGGAGGTTCATTTCCTCCTTGTTCACAATATGGCACTATACATCTCAAAGAATTTTCATACCTAGCTATAGTAATTTGTGCTATAGTTGGTGGTGCCACATTTGGTCTTGCAGTTGGCGGTGCTATTGGATATCATTATGCAGCTAGTAAGTATATTCTTATCATTTATCCACGTATGGAGTTAAATGTACTGGTGAGTCAGCAATTGTTTGCTGTGTATTTTAAATCCTAACTTTGAAAATATATTTTCTACAGATGCTGAACTTTCTAACTGCAACTATCAAGCTTATATCTTCTACAAAGTTGTAAATATGGAAACATGGATGATGCAATTCACAGTTGTTCAAGATAGTACATATTCTAAGGTAATAAAGTTAAATGATTATATAATCATCGGTATTTCTTATTTAGCTAATTCTAAAACTGATGTCTAGGTTTGGTAGTGAAGAATTCAAATTTCCATTTCCTTTTTCTACTAATTTACTTCCATCAAATGAACAGGAAGAACAAACCAGAAGTATTGAAACAAAAAAGACGTTAAAGTTATTAGGATTCCCTGATGAAGCAGTTAATGGGTGTTATTAATTTTATGTAACTTATCTATTTGTATTTCAATTACTCTCATGTAGATTAATAGAAAAGATGCTGATAACTTTAGTCAGTCATGGAGTCTTGATCCACCCAGTATTTTTATAGAAATATCTGCTAGGCCAAGAATGAGTGACTTTATAAATGATCTCAAGCATCCTATAACAATGGAAGGTATCGAAGTTGCTGATAGTCAAACATCACCTGATGATAGACCTAAAATTACAATTACTAGATCACTGACCAGTAATTCACAAAGTGAGTATTTCTTCTATAGTTATGTGTAGTATCCTTATGCTAACCTTAATATGGGCATTCTCAATAATGTTATTAATAATATTATTTTTAACCCATGATTACCAAATGCCAAAACACACATTTATAAAGTGAAACATTTTGACATTATAGTTTATTGTGGAATGAAGTCAAGACCTCTCTACAGCTACTAAGATAGAAAAATTGATAGCCAATTAACTGTTTTTAATATTATTTAAAATTTTTTTCTTATTTTATTGTACAATTTCATTTTATAGATACACTACCATCAACTACTTGTCCTGCTAGTCATGATCCTAATCCACCTAGTATGTTAATACTAATTAGTGACATTTTTCTTAGCATTTTAACCTATGATACATTAACAAAAGACAATGTAACTTGTGTCGTATAAAATGTGGAATTCTGTAGTATAAATGTAGATGTTTGATATCAACAACATCATATGTCAGGCATGACATGGTAATGATGTCAAGTCTGACATAAGCAACTTTGAAAAGGTTGTTACTTCACTTATATTGATTGCCTTCTAATAAAATAATAAATGACTGACACTGCTTAGTTATTAGCACAAACAATGTCAATGCCAGTACTATATACACATCTATACGTATGCTAGTATGTTTTAACTAATAATTAATCAGCTGTAAAAGTTAAGACCACCTGGCATTCATATGTTATTACTATATCACTAATGTTATATTCATATTAAGGCTACACATATTCAAGTAAGATAAATGTGTCCTAATGTATCAGTATTCGACTAGTGATTCTTTAATATACTGAAAAACAAACCTCACAGACAAGAATTACAACTACATAATTAGAAACTTTGAACTAGCATTTCAACAAGCTGATTCACCTTGCATTTCCTTTTGGCTAGTGTTATGGCAAATATTTTAAAATTGTTTTCTATTTGTTGACTTTGTAAAATATATGGATAATACTTAAGTTTATATGTAAAATTTGTAATGTGATACCAATATTATGTTTATGGTTAGCTACTATGTTTATTCTTTAACTTCTGATATTATCCATGATTCCTTATATTGTAGCCACACTACTTGAAGATCATTCTAGTCAAGATCCTAAGACAGATGGTAAATCAATGATACACACACTCACATTTCTCCCTGGTAATTTTCTCATGCTTCATTATACTTTGATAGATCAAAGGAACAGAGTATTGCTTTAGTTATATGAAGCAAACCATTACAGTGTGTGCTACATATAAATCAATGTCCAACATATATTGACTGACACATAGCATTCTCATTAGCTTTTAAGAGAAGTATAACATTCACACTTTATAAAGACTCTTCTTATTTTTTAAGACGATAAGCCAGAACATGACAGTGTAACACAGAGTGGTCATGATCAGCTAAACCTGTCTGGAACTACTGTTAGAGATCATTGAATAATTCAACAGGGTGAACAAAGTATGTTATACTATTATTGTGCCAGGCACACTTCATATTTTGTATAGTTCTAAGACAGTTTTGAGATATGTGTTTAATATTTATATCATATGGGTCAGTTATAGGTAATGAGTAACATGCAATCCTTCAATAAATATTAAAACTTACATAAACTTGTTGAACAAGCAGTGATAATATTGTTACAGGATAATTCAGGGTATTTATAACAATATATGTTTGTTAAAACATGGAGGGATACAATGATTACTAATTTCTAAATCATTGCCAGTTAATTCTAATAATGTAGTACTGTGTTCCAAGGGAATATCTTTGTTCCATCACTTCTGTCAACTCTGTAGCTTGAATATAAAAGTCGAGCATCCCATAAAAACAATCTTAGGACAATTTTAATCTTGTAGTTGTCAATGTGGACAAAGTATCTTCATGATTATATTTTCCTTTACAGTTACTAATAAAACCTATAATGTCTGTCCAGTTCAATAGCTAATTGCAGATCATTCGATGAAAGTATGCAATTGTTTGAAATACAATGTTCCAGAAACTCTTTACGAAAATCACTTTTAATGTTTTTGCAAATAATTTGTTATATTGTACTGATTTCTAATCAATTATTTGTTGTTCATTGCTAATACAACACTACAAAATAACAGAGGTTAACTCACACTTGTGAAGTGTGTTTATCTTCATATCGTATTAAGCCAACGCCAATGGTAATTCACTACTTCCTGTCATATTTTCATGCTAGTCAATGTTATTAAGTGGGTGGAGCAGGAAGTTTGTTTAGAACGAGTTATAAAAGATTTGAATACAACATACTAATGAATTCTTAAATAAGGTTTAGTGCAGATATGATAGTCATGTAGATCGTCAAGTGTATAGACAGCTATATCAACAAAATGCTTATTAATAATAGAACAACATAAAGATGATTATAATTTCTTCATAATCAAGTAGTAAGTTTGTGTACTTGTAAGCTTTTTTAACAACCACATTGTCAATATAATGACAACAGCAAGGATAGGTTTATAGATAGTGCTGTGTATCTTTTGCCAAGAAAATATGTTGAGAGGAAAGAGAAAAAGAAAATAAAAAAAATATTTTATTAAAAAGTCACACGATCCTAATTTCTGATGTAACACAATATGCTATGTTAATACTAAACAGATGTCAGATAAGCCATTTCAGAACATTACTTGTGTAGCTGTAATTAAATCACTATGTAAATGTCACACATTCTAATAAGGCAGACAATCCTCTGGATGTTAGTTTATCATAAAGGAAGCGGGAAGCTAGTCTAAAGAATCTAATACAAATAATATACTGACTATTAGTACATTACTATATCTAATTGACCACAATATGTCCAATTAAATAACAATGTATGTATAAATTTACATATATGTGGGCCAAACAATTTTAGGATTGTCTAGCACTTTATGAATGCCAGACAAAATAAAAAAACATGAATTTATGTTGGCCTGCTTTGTTAGAAACATTGTTTTTGATTGATTTTTCGGGTGGTTCATGGTGTAACTCCATCATATTGATGACTACACCTAAACCCTAAACTAAACCTAACATTATTAACTCTATGACACATAGTGATGTCATCATAGGACATGTTGTTACATCATCAGTCAAATTACACTAAGAAGCATCCGATTTGTTGCATAAAATGAAATTGTGGTGCTTGTATAAAATTAATTAATGTAGGAGTGTGGTGGATACGAGAAGCCATAAGTTTACCAACTAATGAATATTCATCTCTTCATAAATCGTGGACAATAATTGATAGTATTTAGGTACATTTTGCTCAGCTCTAATTGTAACGACAACTTCAAAACATTGAATAAACCTGCCAGCATTGTTATGGGTATGCCATAAGCCATTTTTCTAAACTGACATTTACTTTGTAAAGATGCTCAAAGTTTCAACAACTATTATCATATTTTAGCAACAACAGCAGTACTGTCTGTCTTGAAGATGTTCTTAGAAGAACATTGCTTTGTGTAGAATGCAGTCAGTTTGATACAATACATACATATATATATGTATGTATGTATATATTTTTCTTAGGATCTTATCATGCATGCTTTTTGTAAACTCAATGAACTGAGTATGCTCAGTTTAACAGTTGCTTTAATAGCGCCAATTTTAATGAATTGAGCATGCTCAGTTTAGCAAACGCTTTAGTGGAGCCAATTTTAGTTGTAAAAAATACTAGGCTTTTGCTAAAACGCCTCATTTTTCAAGACAACTACACCAGTTTGATGGGTGCTTCTGGTGGGCAAACGTCTTTTAAAGAAGATTACAATTGCTGCAGCTGTCTACAGTCTATTGCCTCCAGTCAAGATACCTTCAGTTCTTGCTCACTTCTTATGTAGAAAAACGTAGTCAAGCCGAAGTCGATGACAAAAAGTATATGGTTTTGTTGTAGCACAAAAGAAAAAGAAAGCATTCAGGTCAGAGTAAATGTACACCACCATATTAATACATGGAAAGCCTAACACTGAACTTCAGCTTTCTGGACCCATATAGTTCCTGTCATTTCATATATGTATAACCTCTTTTAACTACCTATATGACTTGTGGAGACCCTGTGACCTCTTCTGGTAGCCTACCTCTATAATATTTAATTAAGTCTAGTACTAGCTCAGTTTAAGTCATTCTTAGTGACCATTGTATTGGCCAAGTAGTAATTTATGTACACAAAAAATGTTATCAGTAGACTTGGGAACATTGTTTATTTACGAGAGGTTTTTGCTGTCATTATATTAATTAATTAAGATCAAATGAATTTTAAAGATAAATTAAATTGAAAGTAAGCAAAAGGGACAAATTAAGAATAAACAACAAACTACTTAAAAGTTAAAACATAACTCTGTTTATAATAACTTGATAACTATCTAACTTCTTACAGTACTCTTCATGTTGTTTTGATAAGTATAGTTTCCATATTTTACTATTTTTAATAAGTGATGTACATATTATCTCGATATCTTCATCGTTTAGTGAGATATTAATGAGATTTAGTCTTATCAGTGATGTAGTTGTTTGTATTAGATCTGCTATTATACTGGTACTAACTGAAGTGATCTGAAGATTACGTCCGATGTCCAATGTAGTCAATGTTCGATTTTTAGTAAGACCTTCACAGATATATCGGACACCATTATCAGTGATGTTACAGTTGGGAAGTTGTAGTTCATTTAAAGTTGTATTCTTTGCTAACATATTCGATAAGCGAGGCATATCTTCATCTGTGATACCAATAACATTAGACAACACTAACACTTCAAGTGTTTTATTATTTAAGAGACTGTCACTGACTTGTTTGATACCACCAGTAAGTGAAGAGGACCGCAGCCATAGTGTCTTTATTGTTTTGTTAGTTTTCAGTACCTCTGATAATATGGATACACATTTACTATCCAATGAAGTGTAGTATATATAGAGTTCCCTCACTATACACTTATTAAGATTGTTTATAATAACTGAAGTACTTTCAGGAGATGATGAGGAGAGACTAATGATCCATTTTTTTCCTGTTTGTTGTTCCTTTATTAATTTACTCATAACATCTTCACATTGTTCGACACTTGGTCTATCGAGTTCAATAAATTGTTTATCATATCTCCACTTAACACTTCCAGTGTTTCCTATTATAAAACAGAGTTAGTATATAGGGTTAGAATTGGTTAGCACTTAGCAGAGTGACAACACAACTTTATTACCAAAGTCAATCACAGAGAGATAACTCAGACAACACAGACTAATACAAAACTTTACGACTCAACATTATATAATAACAAAAACCACAAGAGTACTAGAAGATTCTAGAAACATGTGCTTATCCAAATGAATAATAATAAGTAATTAATTAACTAACAGTTAAGAGTATATAAGTACTTGTCTCTAACATATACTATAGTACACACATAGTAATATATACTATAGTACATTACATAGACAACACAATGGTTTAAGTTAACTGAGTCTAATTACATTAAACTCAGTACTTTTGATAACAAGGCAGTCTCTATAGGTCTAATAAGAAGTAAACATTTGTTTTGTACTATACTGACAACACTCTCTAAATACTATCAATATAGAACAATAGTCTCAAATGCCATACTCCACAAATTATAAAGGCAGTCTAGTTCATATGCTTAGTCCAAACATATCATATTCAAACAGTTCATTAGTAATATCAAAATAACTAAACTACTGTAGGACACTTTAACATCTTTCTTATAAAATATTAACACTTTTAGGTATTGTCATAATTTATTAGCTAATGAGTGTAGTGTAAGACAGTTATCATCATCAAAGCTATGTAAGTCTAGTACATGTTGTTAATATGTATTACTATAACATGTTGTATGATCTCACAGTTGTAATGTTTGGACTAAGAAATTAAACAAATGTACCAGACTCTAGTTTACCTTGTGGTGTCTGGCAGTCTAGAACATGGCAGTGTGTTAATTTTTGTCAGATCAATAATATAACAAAATGTGTATAGGTTTAACAGGAAGTCCATTATTATAATTAGTCTTGTGCATAGACATCCACTTGTTAAATGTGAGAAAGGACATCTGATAGCTATTATGTAATTCCTCAGCATTTTAACCACATTTTCAGCTAACCAATCAGAATGCTCAAAATCTATTACATCACAGTCACACAAATGTTATCATTTATACATAGAAAAAGTTTATGAAACATTGGATAAAAGTATAGCTCTTTTGAAAGTGGTTCTTGAAGCTATCAAAAATATAAGATTGACACTACTTCTTATATTATCTGAACCAAATCTCCGACTGTGATCTGCCATGATATCGATGAATATCATGATAACATAACCTCAAGAAATTTGACTAAAGTTACCAGATCCTCACTCTCACATTAATTAAACAATTTGTGAACTAACAACTCATAGTATACAAATAGCATGATGTGTGTTGTACAATAATACATTTGTGGTATATAGTCTCATCCCCAGAGCCCATGGGCTCCAAGTGAAAAGGCAGTTAGGTGCTTTTGATGAACATTCTTTAGTCTCATTCCTAGACTACCATGTCCCGAGTGGAAAGGTATATAACTAGGGGAACAGGGCAGTCTGGAGACAAGACTATGATATATGACATCTGAAAGGTTTTAGTGGTATTTGAACATATACATATGTGTGATGACTATGTTTATTTATCTTGATTTTTTATATGTAAATTATGTATGGTGTTGTTGTAGTCTAAGATATATGTCTAGTATTAAGTAATGTAGTCTAATATTGTATATGATGTTTTTCAGGGCTATTAGGGTCTATATATATATATAAGTGCTATCCTTTCTATGTTTTCTCTCTCTTTTATTGATTCATTTTTTTCTGCCACAATACCACAATTTCTGGCAACGAGGGTTGGATTGGATAGACTTTATACATAGGATCATGGCTCTCTTTGGCAGTGTTGGAGAATTTATTGACACAAAAGAAAACTTGAGACAATACGTGGAAAGTTTAGAACAATTTTTTTATTGCCAATGATATTGGTGAAGGAAAGAAGAAGTCTCTCTTATTGTCCACTATTGGTCCAGCAGCTTATCATACCTTGGGTAACTTGGTTGCAGCAAGGAAATCTTCCCAGGAGATGTATACTCATTTAGTAGAACAGATGTTCACTTTCTATAATCCTAAACCCTTGGTGACGATACAACGTTATCGATTCTTCAGCCGTTTGCGTCAGCCGAACAAATCTGTTTCAGCTTTTGTAGCAGAGCTTAGAAGTCTAGCCAAGGACTGTGACTTTGGTGCATCACTGGAAGATAATCTGAGGGACAAATTAGTCTGTGGTATCACATAATTCAAAAGAGTTTGTTATCGGAGAAAGATTTAACCTTCAAGATAGCTTTTGATATTGCACGGAGCTATAATTCTGTTGCTAAGAATTTGTTAACCAAATTTTTAATCATCAAGATGTGCATCAAGTGAGGGCATCATCCCGACCCTGTTATCGTTGTGGACACCAATGTAAATTCAAGACAGCTACCAGCTACTACTGTGGTAAAACAGGACACATCAGAACAGTTTGTCAATCTCGAAAAGCAACATCACATCATCCGATCGATCGTCAATCATCTGGGCCATTGCCTCGATCTTCATCCAAGCCATTGCCTCCACTATTGTCTGAGCCATCGCCTAGACAACCCTCTAATTGTTCATATTTGTTTCAATCGTCACAGGCCAAGCATTCAGCGGATCTCAAACAGATAAATGAAGTAGAACCAGAACACAGTAATGAAGAATACACTCTTGTTTAATGTTCCAACCAATCGAAAGTTTAATGTTCCAACCAATCGAAAGACGTCATTGCTTACAACTGTACTGATCAATGATATTCCACTGTCAATGGAAATTGACACAGGAGCTGCTTTTTCAGTTATATCGAAGCAGACCTATACTGAACATTTTTCATAATGCTCATTACAATCTACCACAGTTAACCTCAAAACGTACATGGGTGAAATGTACATGGGTGAATCACTTGTAGTTCATGGAGAATTCACAGCTAACATCAAATACGAAAGTCAAACACTTGATTTACCACTAATTGTAGCAGGAGAAGATGGTCCGAGTTTGTTAGGTCGTAACTGGCTCTATTCACTTCGTCTCAACTGGAACACAATTTTTCAATTATATAACTGTCTGATGGAAGATCTGCTGCAGAAATATTCCAATGTTTTTACTGAAAAGTTGGGAACCTTGAAAGGATTTAAAGCAAAGCTGTATGTAAATGAAAGTAAACTGGCTATATATTGCAAGGCTCGTCCTGTCCCCTACACTATCCGAGCTCAAGTCGAAGATGAGCTGAATAGGTTTGTACAACAGAAGATTATTGAGCCAATTCCTTTCTCTAAATGGGCTGCACCAATCATTCCCGTTTTAAAGGCCGACAAAAAATCTATTCGAATCTGTGGAGACTTTAAACAGACAATAAATCATGTTGTTAACCTGGAACATTACCCAATTCCAAAAACTGAGGATTTATTTTCCCAGCTGTCAGGAGGTGTAGTTTTCTCAAAAATTAACCTAAGTCAAGCCTATCAACAACTTGAATTGGAGGAAGAATCCAAACAGTTCACTGTTATAAATACTCACAAAGGTTTGTTTCGATTATCGTTTACCATTTGATATTTCCTCTGCTCCAGGAATCAGGAATTCCACGTGTCGTTGTATACCTCGATGACATTCTGGTGTCAGGTACCTCTAAGGAAGATCATTTGAAAACTCTTGAAATTGTTCTACAGAGGTTGCTTTCAGCTGATTTATCGGTAAAAAAAAGAAAAATGTCAGTTCATCAGATCGAATACAAAGGTGGGCCCTTACTCTGGCTATGTATAATTATTCTGGCTATGTATAATTATTTTATCTTGTTCAAGTTTTCATCCACCCATGCTAACGCCAATGCATTAAGCCGTCTGCCCCTATTATATACTCCTTCCATTACACCAACTCCTCCAAAAGTCACACTCCTATTAGAACAGATGTCTGAGAGTCCTGTGACGGTTACACAAATTCACTCTTGGACCCAAAGGGATCCCATCCTTTCTCAAGTTGTTCATTTTATTTTGTCAGGATGGCCAAGAGAGATTAAGGTAAATGACACGGCCCTGAAACCATTCTTCAATCAGAAATGGGAGTTATCAACCCAAGATGGAGTTGTCCTATGGGGAAGCAGAATAATCATACCACCACCTGGATGTGATTACATTCTTGAAGAACTACATATTTCACATCCTGGAATTTCACATATGCATATGAAAACATTATCTCGCTCATTTGTTTGGTGGCCAGTTTTGGATGAAGATATTGAATAATTTGTCAAGAATTGCTCAAAGTGTCAAGTTCATCATCCTAGTCCACCAGCTGCTCCAAGTTTACCTTGGAGGTGGCCAGTTCGCCCCTGGTTTATATTACAGTTGGACTTCGCAGGCCCCTTTATGTACAATATGTTTCTAATAGTCATTGAGGCCTACTCTAAATGGTTAGAAGTCAGTGATGAAGTCTACCACATCAACTGCCATCATTTCATCTCTACGAAGCATCTTCACCCGATTCGGTTTACCGTTCGTTATTGTTACTGATAATGCTCTAAATTTCACTAGTTCATAATTTGAACATTTTTTACGCATCAATGGTATCAGACGCTTGTTTTCATCCCCATACCATTCAGCATCTAACAGACTTGCTGAGCAAGCTGTTCAAGTATTCAATGTCAAAATTACAGGAAGGTTCTATTCAAGACAAAGTATCACGTGTGCTATTTTATAGCCACATCACTCCACACAGTATAACAGGTGTCTCTCCCGCAGAGTTGCTTCAAAATCGCAGATTAAGATCTCAACTAGATCTCCTTAGACCAGATATTGAAGTTAAAGTGGAAACTAAACAACAATCTAAACAACAAGCCTATATGAATCACAACCCCACAATCCGTCCGTCCATTTGAGAAGGGAGAAGCGGTGTACATAAAGAATTTTGGTGCCGGTCCAGGGTGGATCCCAGGAGATGTTCTATCCCCTGTAGGCAATGCTTCATATGGTGTCAAACTTTACAATGGTCAAACGAGTCATCGTCACATTGACCATATTCGTAAATGCTTTGATAGTGATACCACCACACAGCCCAAGCATCCACCGAGAACTGAAGTAACTGAAGAACTGGAGATATCTCTGGATCAGACCACACCATCCTTGTTGAACCCATCTACCACTAAGACGCAAGTGGATAACTCTGAACAGTCTACTCAAACATCGACCGATTGTTCAACTGCTGATACGTCCACCATCCAACTGCTGACCGACACACTTCATCGTTATCCACAAAGAATGCGTAAACCCCCAGATCGATATTCCCCCACTCAATTATGTATGGTGTTGTTGTAGTCTAAGATATGTGTCTAGTATTGTGTAGTGTAGTCTAATATCGTATATGATGTTTTTCAGGGCTATTAGGGTCTATATATATATAAGTGCTATCCTTTCTATGTTCTCTCTCTCTTTTATTGATTTTTCTCTACCAAAATACCACAATATGTATATATCACAATGTAGGAAACAGATATATGTGGACACACCCACATAACATGACAGATGATGATAACTTTTGGTATAACAAGGTCACACACTGAAATGTGAGAGCTACTGATAAACATTTGACATGAACTATATTAGTGATAGCTATTATATTAATAATACCTTCTTTTCTTTTTGGAAATGATGTCATATCTTCAACCTGTTTTTCTTTTGTTGGTCTCATTTCTAAATAAAACAACATTGTACAGCATATTATATATGTACTCGGTAAAAATGGAATGATAAATAATATTGATTGCTCAAATAGAATAATTTAGAAGCGAAATTTAAATATACATGTTCAAAATTTAGGATACTTGACAAATATTAACTATTACTATCTTAATCTAGTGACCCTATTTTAATAATCTTTGTAATCAGTTATTATCTGTTATAACAGTATCAATTACCTTTTAAGCTTTGTTTTAATGTCTCATGTTCTTTGTCTATATCTCTTAGTTGTAATATCAATGATGTTATTATCTTCTGCTGTTCCTCTATTTCTCTTTGTTTCTCAATAGATACTGAAAACAACTCTTTCTCAGCAACTAAAAATGAAAAGTTCACAAATAATGTCTAAGTACTGACAAAATAAACACTGACTGTATTAGTGATAGCTATAGTACATGTAGTAAGTACACATTCCTTGGTTTTTAGAAATGATATTAAATTGTTTGGGCGTTTGCTTTTAGACTATAAACTCTTTCCTCTCACAGACTCTCTTGAATTGATGTCTACTGTATGGAAGCTCTGTACAACAGTTAAAGGTTAGGATATTTAAATATTGATTCCTACCCTGGTCCTAAAAGCCTTGAAAATTAAGCATTAAAGTATGTGGTCAGAAAATTGTACTGTACCATAGGCCAAGATCTGAAGTGCATGCAGATTGTCCTACTAGGCTTATGTATGACTATGATGAACCCATGAGTTCTTGATAGACTGACAGAGGTAAATCTTTTCTTTCTAATTTGACCCCACACTAAATTATTAATCTACTATTTTAATATTAATTACCTATCAAGCTCTGTTTTAATGTCTCATTTTGTTTGTATCTCTCTCTTAGTTGTGATCTTAAGTCTTCAACTTCCTTTTCTTTTTCTATAATTATAAAGATGAGTTGTAAAACAGTTGTACTATATTCAGTTAAATAGAACCACAAATCAAATTCATAATCAAGTACATTCATGAATATAGTTAAGAGGGCAATTTAACATTAGGGTAATAGACAGCTATTGATTTATTTAATACAGGTACAAATACCTTCACTTTGTTGGACAATAGATGATATATGCAGAGTCATCTTTTTATTGATGGTTTGTCGTATTTCCAGTTGACTTCTCAACTCCTTTGTGCTCTCTTCTACAATAGCTCTAACCTCCTATATATCGATAAACAACACATGTAGTAACTGTTGTCTAATACTACTCATCTGTTACCTTGTCTCTTCTATGATCAAAAATGGTACAGTGACCAATACTAAGTCTGGTTAATCCATTGCTTTTCATTAATTCAAGAGTCTCCTGAGCTCTGGCAATAAGAAATGCTGTTAGACTAAGAGGAAAAAAACAGGTGACAATAATAGAATTGCTTCTTTGAATATAACGAATCTCGACACTTGTCCCAAGTGATTTTGAGATAATGCCCTCAATGTCTTTTATAGTGCAGTCATTGGGATCCCAATCCAAGTCAAAGATAGCTTTCTCAGACTGTAGAAGAGAAGGAATTCTGGTTACTTTGAAACTTTTGCCCACACAAAGAGAAGCTTTTGTTTCTTCACAAAATGACTGAACAACATCCTTGTACTCTTGTATATGTGTCTCAGCGTCTTTGATACCAAATCGCTCCACAATTCCCTCAAGACAACTGATGTTTATGAGTGTACAGTGATTTCTCACAACATCTAGGACATCATCAATGGACTTTGAATCAGCTATTTCTGCTTTGAAGTGAGAGTAACCATCTCTAAGAAATTGTTTTAATTTATCCAGAGGTGGAGGACTTGCATTAATTACTTCACGAACTTTACTAAAGGCTATTGCAAATTTGCTTTTAATTGAACCAAATATAGAACTCAAACTTTCAGGAATTGGAATGCCTATTATGGTATCATATTAAAAATAAAAAAAAATATTTCATTTTTATTACATATACAAACCTGGCAGGGGACTTAATGTTGAGCTGCTATTAACTGAAACAGATGCTATATGAGTCAACAGATTATCTAATAATTGCAGATATGTTGTTTTACCTTCACTATCTTCACCAATACTACTACTACTATGTACTTCTGGAATGTCATCATTAGGAAATGCTTTCTCTATTATAATTTCATACACATAACAATAGAGAGTTACAGAATAAATCACATACTTACCACAATCCCTTAAGATAGCTTTAGCACATGGTACATTGCTATTAAATTTTAACAGTACACTAGCAAACACCTCCAGATCATGATAGTTAATATGTACAGCATGACGTACAGCTTGCAATAGAAGACTAGTTGCTTTTTCTTCAGAAAAAGATTGTGCAGTAGTTTTAATATTATTGAGTGTTCTCATTGAAATGACTCCCTCTTGATAGAGTTGTTGTGATACCCTAATAGGATATTGAAGAGATTGAGAAAGAACACCATAATGACAACGTAAAATGTCCCTGGCACTATGACTTGTCAATGCTACCTCTTGAACAGTGCTCGTTGTTGTCTGGTCATCTGGAAATGTTTGACCTTATCAACAATAAAAAATGATTGTAAATTATTTATTGACCTCTCACCATATTCACTGATAATTCTCTCAGATAGAAGCTTCATCTCATCAAACTTGGACAGTACTGTAACTAACACTTTCAACTTCTTATGATCTGAAGATACTTCTGAATGTATAGCAGATAACAGAGTTGTTTTCTTCTCATCTAATGCGCCTTCAAATTCTAATTTCTCCATCTCATCCAGTGTTTCTTCACTGATACATCTCTCACTAAATAAGAGCTGAGACACTTTTACAGGATTGATCAGACACTGTGACAGTGTATCGATGTGATGTTGAAATATTGTGCTTGCTTCAGTAACTGGAGAGTCAGTTCCTATAATCAATACATAAATCACATCTAACTCAACAGTAATGACAAGAGTGTGTCTTTATATACTTTTAGAAATTTTACTCACCAGCAGGACTAAGGATGTAAAGCTTTTTCAATGTCTCTTCATACTCATGGGCAACAGTAATTTCTCCAATGACCTCTTTCCTCAAAGCATCTACTACTTCTGTTCTGGTAGCATGAGGGTTACTATCAAACCACAACTCAAACATTTTTGTTGTTTTGTACGCGGAGTCATCTGATAACTTGTGAATATCTTCTAACTTCTTAGCGTTCAGTTTCAGCTGAATTCCCAACTGATACCATTTACTACCAATACGAATATGTTCACATAATTCATCAAGTGTTGGTTTCTCTTCTAGAATCTCCTCGAAAGATAAGTCTCTTGTAGTCATTGCTGCTTTGTAAGATGACACAGCCAGACTCTGTTGAAGTTAGCAGCACATTCCCAAGTACTAGATAACCACGCCTTATTAAATATTTGTGGTTTAAAGTATTTTTGATAGGGTGGATCTGCAGTTGCTGTATACTTTAAAAATTAAAACAACATTGTGTGCAGACATTCCATCAGTTTAGTTGATGTATTATAAATGATAGCCAATTCATTTCAAAACCTTTGTTTCATAAATTTAATATATCACTTTTCATATCTTCTTAACAGCATTTTTACTTTGAAATTCTTAGCATAAATAATAATCAAGAAACTAGCAGTCTCTGGCCTCCAACAAAATTTGGCTTTAATTCCTTACACTAAATCATTTTGCATGCCAGTATAAAAAAATTAAACTTAGGTTATTATAAGTATTTACATGATTTTCATTACTGAGTTGAAAGAGCTAGCCAAAGTTAACCTAACAGTGACGAGCTTCACATTGTTATGTGCAAATATATAATCTTAATCTTAATGCCACATACAAAAATGTCATAATTCAATGTGTGTTACTTTTGAGTATACATTATTACAACAATTCACTAGAAACAGACTCAATAGCCAGCAATAATAGATCATACACTAAAAATGAACAAATGAAACTTATTGCTGGGTGGGAAAGGCATACCCACATAAAATTAACCGACAACAATACTTGTACTCACTTGACACACTCGAATCTCACATTGTCGTTTATATTCAAAGACTCAATAACCAACAACAAAAAGAAACGTTTCTTAATAATGAGTTTGGTGACCTTTAGGATGGAGCTTATATGTATATATATATATATATATATATATATATATATATATATATATATATGTATGTATGTATATATATATATATATAATTATATATATAATGACCACACAATTATAATAATAATTATAACATGAGTGGCAAATGGCTGTGTATTGAATTTGAACTGTGAAGTACAGGTTAGTATTGTATTCATCTCTTGTTATCTGATCTATCATCCCATATCAAGCATCTAGCATTTTAACATGTACTATATATTAAAATTATAGTGTTCAGTTTGTTCCTGTACTAATTTATGTTCAAGGACGTATCCTGTTATATTAATAGTATATGTATCATAGACTGTTATGTTATAATAAATTTGTTTTTAATCTCTAATGACCATACATCCCTCTTGAAGTATATAGTCATTATCTAGTGGTAGATCAATCTATGGTTAGCGTCGAAATCTTGCATTCTCCTGTGTCACTCCCCTTATTATATTGGACACATTGGATAGGACTCTCTACTGCTACAATTTATTAGAACATGCTGAAAGAAAACACTAGATATTAATAGTTAAGGATAAAGTTAGAAGAGCTAACCACCTCTCTGTCTATTGATTTATTTTGTAGTTGTTTGTCAAACTGTAGTAAATTTTAATCCACCTAAGTTTGAATATGATTAGATTACACAGACATTGTACATCGTTTGTCGAAACACTCAAGGGAAAACTAGTATATGGAGAGTATTCAAATTATTTTCAAATGATACTACAAGAGCACTTGCCAGTACTACATCTGCTAGGTTTACCAACAGAGTCGTTAATACTTGATGATCATATTTATTGGACACTAAGTAATGATAGTGTCATCTACTTTTGTTGACTCTCTCTCTCTCTCTCTCTCTCTCTCTCTATATATATATATATATATATATATAATTCAGGTTTATTGATCAAGGTGAATTCAATGAAGTATTCTAAAGGTACATCTGTAGATATCATAGGTCTGACTGACTTACTTCAAATATTATAGTTGTAAATACTTTTATTACTAGATACCAATTTATTCAGATGTGTTGGAAAATTTATGTCAGTCAGTGACCTCACTTATTAGTATAACAAATAGATGTTGTAGCATCATCCTTAGAACATAAACTTTAAAAGAGATATATATTATGATGATGATTTAGAAGAGGTCATACAATAAAAAACTCTAGACCTTCAAGAACATTATTTGTTCTATTAGGTAAGACCATTTATCCATCTATGTACTTATAATCTGTCCACCTTCATTTGTCCATTTGTCAATTTTCAATTCATCTATTTGTCTATAAGTCTATGTACACATAGATGTATCTATTCATCCATTTCCTTTCATTCAGTCCTCTCATTGTCCTTCATTCAAATATTTGTCCATTCTTTAATTCATCCATTTATAGGTATTATAAATGTAGCTTGTCAAGATAGTGTGTATATGGTAGTAACAGTTTCTGACAGAGAAGTAGTCTCCACAAAAATTGGAACATGACTCGCATTAGAATTATACTGGAATGAACAGTAAAGAAAACTTAGTAAAGTTATATAATGACAATATATTGGCATGATGATATACAGATATACAGTTCCAATCTGTACTTCAACAGGATCACTGAAGGACCTTTTCCAATAGAGTTGACACAAGCTACACTCATGTTATATACAATAACAAATACTAGATCAACCAAAATGATACATTCTTCAATACTGGTGAGATTTTATGTGATTCCATTGTTACTAATGATCACAATGTACTCAATAATTCTACCATTATGTAGATGACAATCAACCATGTACTTTAATGTGATTTGTTTGATGTCAAACTAACAGATGAAATTATTACAACTTTGGTGATCCCATAGGTTCTAAAGTTGTCTTAACTTTCTGTTAAAACAATAAAGTATTATTTACATGATGTTGATTCTGTTTCAACTAATATCATTACTTTCTAAGTAAATTACTAGCTTTCAATGTGATCATAATTATAATTCATTCCACTGGGCAATTTTCTTAAATTATAACTGAATTTTGTAGTGAACTGATGAGGTGTAACCAAGATCAATCTCACATTAACTGATGATAACTCAGAATAAGATGGATTATGGGAAATATTGTAGTATGTTAAATAGTTACCATCTTCACCACTGGGACTAGACCAGTTCAACACATTAATAGTACTGTTTATGTCATACCTGCACAGCTACTTGTAGATGTGATTGGTTACTTTCAAAGATCTGGATAATTGAATCTACATTTTGACATTCAACTGTATTGACTTAAATATACAGTTTATGTATGTATGTGTTCTTACTAATATAGTAGTTATTATACTTTCAGTTAATTTGTGCAAACTGGTGTCACTTATGATTAAATTAATATATCAAAAGAACTAATATTGACTATAAATACCTCTCTTTGATTTGAAGAAGAACTTAGTAAGAAACTCATGGGCATCTTTTGATCACCTGGAGACCAGTGTGGAATAAATTCTATAAAATATGTATTTTGCTTCATATTAATTTACTCAATTACGGTTCTGTTGATTGTAGATCTCCTGGATGCAGAGATTCTCCAATGTTTTTATCAAGCATATGCAGCTTAATGTAGCTAAGAGTACATTTATATCATTATGATATTGACAATAACAATTCTTACTGCATTCTTCGTGTTCGTTTAAATATTCTTATAGGAAAGGAATATGAAGGATTGCTTGAAGAGTTGTGTTTGCAAAGCAAGTTATTTCCTTGGTTTGTTAATCCTAAGGGAAGACTTGAGTCCATCACAGCTCTCAGTAACCTTAACTGAGCACAGTATACTTTGCATTATGTTTATTGCTGTTTATTATTCATTAAAAATGTCATATAATAATTAAAGGTCACGCCCATTGTGAAATTAAGTACTTGTTCCTCCGCTAGGAGCAGTCTGTCAAGAGTGACACACTCACATACTTTTGGGTGTAGATGATCTGTTCAATATTATGTTAATAAGATTCATTGAGCTTATGTTTAAATGATCTCAATTTTACACACAGAAAATAAAGCTACAACTGAACGATGTGGGTCTAGCTAAATGACATGACTGTGCCAGTATGTATCAGTTATAGATTATGGAGAAAGCAGGAGAAGCAAGAAGGAAGTGTTGATTAGATGCATTAAGTTATTGGACAAAATGATATAGCAATGAATTATGAACATTATCTAAAACAGCTGTAAGTTACATTGTTCATCTATCAATATATACATGTACATCAAGTGGACCTCTTGGCAAAGAATAGCTATATATATTATTAACTGACATCAATCTATATTAAACTTTGACACTAATCATAACTTGGTTGTTTAGATATATATAATATTAGTGTACTGACTATTGATTTCTAAATTATTTATATAACATTATTGACTACATAAACATTATTGACTACATAAACAACTAGTTATGACCACAAATAAATTCATATTCTTTGTAGGTAGGAAATAATGAGAGAGCTCAACCAACATTAGTGATATTATGTGTATCAACAAGTACACTATAGTAAGTATACTAATTCTTTCAAATGTAATGTAGCATCCATTATCCTGTGTGGGATAAAATATAGGAAACATTAATATAAAGATAAGAAGTTCTTTATGTGAACATTACTTTCACTCTTGCTCCTAAAGAACATCTATATCATTTGAAACCTTTACTCCATTACAGTACAAGATCTTCATGTCATCAACAAATGTTGCCATAAACTCATCAATTCCATGTTTTTGAATGTCCTCATACTTTCCAACAGTAAGAAGTTGTATTGTTTTTAGAGTGAAACAATATTGCAGTCTTACATTACCTAGAAAATAAAAATTCCAACCAAGTTTGTGCTTTCAGACATATGAACCAAGACGATTTGCTACCTCTGTTTCATTGTAATAAGTCACTATTTGGAAAGCCCAAATTCATCAATGGATATGAATGAAAATTGTGCCATTGCATAAGTCATTTAATTACTCATCAATATGATTGTTGTGAGGATTTAAGACTTCAATTTGAAAATCCACTAGCTTAAGGATATTTACATGACAGCAAAGAAATATAATAAAATTAATCCTTTTTCAATATCTTTCTTTGTTTGTAACCCCCAAACTGATTAATCCAACTTGTCTGTTTAAGTGAAATTTCTTGAGGTTCCTATATGATAAGAAAACTAATAACACAATAAATTCTGATGACCAAATAAATATAATTCATGCAATAGTTGTTCACTTACTACACAGCCCATGTGATCTGCACAATACTACTTGAAATAATAAATATTATCAAATGAATGAGATGGTTGTTCATTTAAAACATCTTACAATCCATTAATACTGCTAACTTCAATATTAGCTTAAATCAACTTTTGACGTACTACAAGTTTCAAATTATTAACTTGTTGTGTACATATAACACTACAACTGTCCATTACATCAATTAAGGCAGCTTGAGAGGTATTACGACCTTCTCAAAGATGAAAGAGCTTAGCAGCTTTAATAGTGTGATCATATTGTTGGCTGGTTCTATAATCTGTTAAGGTTGTATCATATGAGCTAATAGGAGCTACATCGCCGACTCGATCAAATACGCATTCCTTCATTGAAGGAGCTCAAAACATATCTTCGAAGATGTTTCCAAGAGCTAAAACCTCAATTACTATTAGCCAAATCATTTGATGATGTCATGGAGCTGGTAGAAGATAAATGTACCATCATTAACATCTTCTGTTTAGAGGCTATTGTTGATCACTACAATATCACAGAAGCTAAGAGATACATCACAGAGTTCAAGACAACTGTAGATAAGTTTTGTGAAAAGGTGAAAACTGACATATGTATTAACCAGAATTTCAAGGCTACTTCTTCACATCATCTAACCTGTGAGACTATAGAGTTTGTACTGGAGTGGAAAACAGATGAATATACTCTCAGTCACATTAAAGATTTGCTATCAAAAGCATTCAAAGATATGGTAAAGTCAGTCCAAGTTAGAGCTATAAAAGAAGGCAACTCCATCATTGTGACATGCTATGCTCCACAACATATGATGGATATTTTACTAATAAGAGCAGAAGAAAGTCTTGATGTTTTGAAAGAGATGGGAATGATTCAGTTAACAATAGGCTACCACATTTTTTTTGATAAACGTCAAAGAGACGAAGTAAGAGATGAGTAGTATTAGACAACAGTTACTACATGTGTTGTTTATTGATATATAGGAGGTTAGACCTATTGTCGAAGAGAACACAAAGGAATTGAGAAGTAGACTGGAACTACAACAAACCATCAGGAAAAAAAAGACTTTGCAAATATCATCTGTTGTCCAACAAAGTGAAGGTATTTGTCCATGTAGTTAATAATCACTGTTTATTTAATAGCTGTCTATTATATGGTATATCTGATTTAAATTTCAATGTTTCTATGTAGAAAGAAACCAAATGAAAGAAAAAACAATCAAAGATTTGACGTCACTTTTGAAATGGAAGGAAGGTATTATTAATACAATAGCTATCACTAACATAGTCTGTGTTACTGATTTTGTCAATACATAATTATAATTAAAAATTATTTAGATATTAAGGAAGAGTTACTGTCAGTGTCTGCAGAGAGACAAAGAGAATTAGAGACACTGGAGGAAGTAATAATGTCATTGACATTACGATTAAGAGAGAGAAACAAACAGTTTGAGGCATTAAGGCAGACCTTAAAAGGTAACTGGTGTTAGTCACTTCTTATTATATGACATTGTTACTAGATCTAGCATTCATATCAATGGTTCATAAACCAGTAACTGATCAAGAACCAGAGGAAACACAAACAAAGTCTAGTCAAGAAGAACCCACACCATTTATCAATGAAAATACAGGTAGTAATAATAATAATATAACTAATGATATGGAGCCTTCATTTATATCAGAGTTGAAAGATCAGTTAAAGGGTTCAGCTGATGATAAAGACAATAGCTCCTTACCTCATCCAAGTAGGTTATATTATAATTATAATTTAGTATATATTAAGTTACTGCTCTTCAGTGTTAGTATCATACGTAGAGTATATGATAATGATATGAAACCAAGTGATCAAAGATAGTGTGTTAACAGTGAGCATATGTAGATACTCAATTTATACATAATGTTTAGTGAACACTGAACACAAAGTACTAGATAGAAGTAGTATTAATATTAACAAGTATTAACAGTACAATGCACAGTACTATACAATGTTTTAATAATTTAATCCATGTGCACTTAAGCAGACAGGGTCACTTATACCACAAGATTGATGGGGTTTTTCAGATCTTAAAGGATCATGGATATTGAAGCAGAAAGTTCTTATACTTTTTTGTATAGGCAATACTTTAATTATGAATAAGAAGTGTGGCTCTGAAGGTCAATTAACATGATGATATAGTCTCGCATAGCCAGCCCATGATGATATAATCTCTCAAATCTGTCTATTTGTTTGCTGTTCATATATACTAAGCTATGCTTTAACTTTGTTCTGTGCTTTAGCTTCATTTTACTTTAGTTTACCATATATATTGTTTGCTGAAATGGTTTGTAAGCTCGAGAGGTTTATAAATAGGTGGGGCTACATTTCTATCACCTATACAAGAAACATCATTTTTAAAAAAAATAGTATACTTTTCCAAGAGATAATATAGAGATTTCTGTTTCCATGTCTGTGACCCTTTAAGATTATAGAATGCTAATTTCAAGTATTTTGATATAAGTTTTCTCACAAATGCTTTACCACTAGATTATCAGTAATATAAGTGAATTGTTACATGTGCATTAGTGGTTCAAAGTTATTAGCTTTGTCCCAATAGAGTAAAACATTGTAAGTAGATACATAATAACACATGATTTAAAACAATGATTAGATTACTAAGTATGGACTTCGCAACAGAATATATGTTACACTATTGTATGAAAGAGTGGCTTTCTAAGCCACATCCAATTAAATGTCATAGATATATATGACATTAATAGGATTAGATATTCTGGAAACAAACCCATAAGTTGAACTTTAATAGCTAACTATATTATAATTGCAATAGCATTGCAACAACTTAAAAGTAGGCGTGGCTCAGCCTCACTTGTTGACAGAGTTAACTTTTCCATTTTAATGGTAATCAATAGCTGTTAGATCAACATCAAAATTGATTCAGAAACATTTTGAGCATCTTATAAGCCAAAGCAGAATCTAGCCACACCCTTTTGTTAATATTAATGAACTGTTAAAAGTATTTTCACATCATTGCCTTCCACCTTCACTTCCTCCTAAGTCACTATATGTATATGTTATCTATACATGTGGAGTCAGACTTAATTGTTGATAAAGAATGTTGGTGGCATATAGGGAGGAGTTAAAAACAATCATAAAAGATAAAATCATTGATATTACAGATATCATTATTCAATAGTAGTCTTCTTCTATGTTCTTTACTGTCTTTACTTGATTACTTTTGTGATTCCAAATTTGTCTTTTCATGAACTGTGTCTTAGCTAGTCTAAAATACTAGATTATGAATAAAAGGAACATTATAGACAAAACTATTTATATCAATGATTTACTCTGATTTGTACTAAAACAATAATACTATTAAGTGTAACTGATTAAAATGAATAACTTAATGAAGAAAGGAAAGACATAATGATTTCATGATAACATTTGTGACTAGATTTGCAAAAAGGGACCACTTCTGTCAAAATATTCATGACATGATATGAGAAAAAACTATTGTCAAAACATATCAAAAAACAGTTTTGCATACATATAGAATAGTTATCCATAAATAGCAACTGTATGGTTACCAAATTGTTTTTTGATATGTTTTAACAGTTGATTTTTCAAAAATCAGGTCACAAATGTTTTGACACAAGTGGTCCATTTTTGCAAATCAGGTCACATTTACTTGTACTAAATATAGAGAAGAAAGATTATAGATTCTAGTCTAATAATATTATTATGTCTTTACATTTTATTATATTATTATGATGTGTTAAGAGTTACATAACAATACATGTTCAAACAAATAATATAATTTGTGTATAAATCTAGCCCCACCCATCGCTCATTTCCCACTGATCCCTGTCAGAAGTAATTTGTTGTCATCTAATTATAGCTAAGTATGTACATTGGTATATCTGACCACAAGTGGGTGGAGTCAGACAGACTTAGGCTCATAAAAAGGAAAAGGAAAAATAATAAACAAGAACATAGTCTACATCATGGATTATATTTAAAATGTTACAATAAAGTATAAACGTGTTTACATTAATCTCTGGTAAGATAAGTTCTTGTAGCAGACTCCAGGACCCCATTAAATTCAAATGTAGTGAAAACAGGATGAACAAACCATATTCAAAGAAAAAAATGTCTAAAGAATTATTCGTTTGCAGATCCTGTATTAGATCAAGCAGTTTATAGTCACACTCAGTATAAAATCAATGTGGTTTGTCAAGCACAATTTCAATAGACTACCAGACAATTCCTTTCTAATCAAAGGAGCTGGCGTCGCTAGACTAAGTTGATATGCGAATACCTGAAATCTGTTATGTTGTAAAGAGTGTACTGTTAATATGATAGGATTGTTCCTCTGTAGAACTTAACAAGGTCTCAAATTTAACAGTAAACTACACCTCCTGTAAATTGTTGCCATAGTAACCATAGTCAGTAAACAGTAATGGCTTCCTTTCTAGACTATTTCAGTTTTTGTCTGTTTTGTAGTCTGTTATAGTAAATATTACTATGTGTGTACTATATATACTATATCTACTTCTGTTTTATAACAGGAAACACTGGAAGTGTTGAGTGGAATGATGATATCAATAGAGTTAGACTCACTAGACCAAGTGTAGTAGAAAGTGAAGATGTTGTAAGTAAATTAATAAAAGAACAACAAACAGGAAAAGAATGGAGTATTCGTCTCTACTCATCATCTCCTGAAAGTACTGCAATTATTATAAACAATCTTAATAAGTGTACTGTGAGGAGTCTTTATATATGGTACACTTCATTAGACAGTAAGTGTGTATCAATATTATCAGAGATACTAAAAGCTAATAAAACAATAACGATACTAGTACTGCAGTCTACCTCATTTACTGGTGGTATCAAACAAGTCAGTGATAGTCTCTATAATAACAAAACACTTGAGAACTTATGGTTGTGGGATGTTACTGGTATGACTGATGAAGATATCACTCACTTATCTACTATGTTAGCAAGTAATACAACTTTAAAAGAATTATATCTACTTAACTGTAACATCACTGATAATGGAATCCAATATATCTGTGACGGACTTAGTAAAAACCAAACATTGACTATGTTGAACATCGGAGGTAATCATAAGATCACTTCAGTTAGTACCAGTACAATAGCAGATCTAATACAAACAACTACATCACTGACAACATTAGATCTCCACGATACTTCACTGAACAATGATGATATCAAGACAATATGCACATCACTTCCTAAAAATACTACAATAAGGGAACTATACTTATCAAGTCAACATGAACAGTATTGCAAGAATTTAGACAGTTATCAAGTTATTAAAGACAGACTTGTGTTCTAGTTTGTTGTTTATTCTTAATCTGTCTTATTGTTCACTTTTATTTTCTCTTTAAATTTCTTTTGCCTCTATCTTCTCTTCTTTTATTAACAATTTATTTCTCTAACAAAACTAGTAGACAATAAAAATAGAGCAGTTTTCACATTTACTTCTCTAATATCGCACTTTTTTGTTCTCTCATAGATACTCAGCTTGGTATCAGTAAACTGTGGGTGTCACATAATATTTAACCCTCTAAAGAGTAGGACTAGTCCATAATAGTTACAGTTCCTTAAGTGGACTTCATTTTGCTAATGTAATTATTATTGATAAGAATTGGTACATCCCTATAAGACAGAGAGTTTCAATACTTGTTATTTGTTAACTTACCACTTCCAAACTCATATAGTTTTATTGTCAGATGTAGAAACAAAATGATGATTGTCACCCACAACATATATAGGCCTACACAGTGTTATACGTTGCAAGCAGCCGAAAGATATCATTTGAAACTTTCAATGGCTTGCACCAACAGTTCAAGATATATACCATCTGACCCAGAGTTTATTTTCAACTACTTTGATAATCTACCAAGCGATGATCTGAGAGTGACTTCGATGGTTACATCGACGAATATATCAGCGAGGACGAACATTCCCCAACAGACCACAACAACAGTTTTCCTAATCAAACCAGTACTTCTTCATTCAATTCTGCTCCCAGTACTCCACCTAACTCAGCCACTCCTAGTAATTTTACCACCCACACAATTATATATACATAATATATAAATGAACAATTAAGTATTTTATTTCCTTTCTCTCTTCAGTACATCCATTTACTGCTTCACCTGGTCTAACACTTGACACTAGTGGGAAGTTACCAGTAGATTTCTTTAACCTTTTTTACATCAGAAGTAAAAAATTCACTTATATATAGACAATTATGTATGCCAAACAAATACTTACCTCATCTGAAGCATATCTGAATGAACATCCAAAAGCAAGTGTCATAAAGGGGATAAGAAATCCTATGCAAAGAGAAGAAGTAGATCCATTACTGGCTATTATTATCACCATGGGAATAATGGGGTTCCCAACAATGAGGTAATTTTTGCTATGTACTAGTTTACTATTGTTTACACATAATACATATTAATATATGCTTACATGTATCAAAATTTATGCAACAACTTATGTGTAACAGAGCTTACTGGAGTATCAAGTGGCCATTTTATAATGAAAGCTTCAGTGCCATTATGTCTGGAAGATTTGAACTGTTGATGAAGTTTTTTCATCTCAATGATACAGAGAGGCAGCCCGATGGTACCAGTGATGACTATGATAACATAAGGCCACTCCTTGATTTAGTAATAAAGGTATTCCAGTCCATGTATGTCCCTAATCAGGAACTATTTGCTGATGAGAACATAATAGGATACAAAGACAGGCTTTCATGGATTCAGTATCCTAAAAAACACAAAATGAAGTTATCAAAGCATGGGCATTAGCTAAAGCAAAAAAAAAAGTGTACAATTTCAAGTTATAAACAGGTAAATCTATACCTTATTATGAACAATACCACTGATGTTGCTAGGGAAAGAAAAAGATGGGTTAGCTGAGAAAGGGCTTGCTCATCGAGTAGTCATGGAACTAGTATCACCTCTCTCTTACATGGGTTACATAGTATACATTGATAACTATTACTCATCACCTACCCTCTTCTTGGACTTAAAAGAGAAAGGACTTGAGGCTTGTTGGACAGTAAGAAAGGATGGGAATGGACTTAGTGAGACATTTAAGTCAACAAGTTTAGCTAAACATAATAACAAAAACAAATAAGCAATCAATTACCTAACCATTGTATAGATAAAGTATACAATGATATCATTGATGATGCTAACGTAATATGTTTGAAGTGGAAAGACAAGAGAATGTTACACATAATATCTACCTTCCACATAATGTCATGATGAAAAAACGACACAGAACCAGAGCAGTTACAGAAGGAGTTGAGACAGTACAAAAACCAGTGATGATAGATGATTACAACATGCAAATGGGTGGTGCCGATAAGTCTGATCAGTTGGTGCTATACTATGGATATTGTCACAGATCTTGAAAGTTGTGGACGAGAGTATTCTTTCATTTATTAACCTAAGCATTGTAAATGCCAGCATCTAGTACAATACTGTGGCTGAGAAAAGTCTTACACAATTAGACTTTTGTCTCTCCTTAGTTGCAAGTCTACTAGAAGGCCATAAGTGTCCTACTGATAGGAGACATGTAGCAACGACAAGAGTTCTCCCAATGAGGCTAAGCGACCAGGCATTTCCTGAGCCAATTAGAGAGGAGACACCATCTGGAGGTCATCCACCCTGTGAAGTTTGCTGAGCTAGACGAAAAAAAATCCCGACACAATTTCAGTATAAAGTCTGTAAAACTCCACTATCTCTCTGTGAGAGCTCATCACAATTCATATTGCAATATAATGAAATACCTTACCTTTTTACTTTAAGAAGACAAGATTATACCAGGATACTCTAGCAAAGCAACATTTAATAAGTAAATAATGTATAAAACAATACCATATACAGTCAAAATCACAGATAATCAACCAGAGAAACTTCCAAGAGTAGCACGTGTTTTCTTGTAACTCCACCCAAATAATGCTGGGCGTGACTTTGTGGTGTGTCCAGAGAAAGCATCATCAATGCGTTGATTTACTTGCTACGGCCGAAAAAATGGGACAACAAGGTCACTAGTAGTCTGTGAGTTAGATTTGATCTTATTTATTCTTCAGCATTTACTATTAGTGAATGAAGTTGAAGTAAGCGCTTCCTTTTTCGTAGCATTATTGGTGATGTTACCTATATTTTGTAACCTTTGCTATTGCTACGATAGTAGAGAGAATGCAGGGATGCTAAAATGACATTACGAAAGTCGAAGGCGGACATCCAATTCTAATTCTTCTTCCGTCGCTCAATGAAGAGAAACGAGGACTCGAGCACCGCGAGCTGTCTCTTAAATGGAGCGAAGCGACATGTTTCGGTTAGAATGGTGCTATAGGATTTTAGTTGCAAAAAAGTAGAAAAAAGCTGCAAAGTATAATTAGATATTTTCGGAAAACTTTAAAGCAGACTATATGAAATTCGAAGTAGAGCTGGATGTCCGCCTTCGGCTTCCATATAGCAAATACTTGCATGGAAACATTATGAAGACTTAGTAACGACATGTTTAATCTTACCTTATCAATGCAATCATGGTGATTGTATAGTCTTTAATTCCTTTTCATCTGCTTCAACAAATGCAGGAAAATTGCTATCTGTCAAGCAAAGTCTAATAAATAAGGAAAATTGAATTGTAGGAATGTGTGCATCAGCATATACTTGCCCTATGGGTTGTTTAGAAGACAGCAAATCCTATAATTATTGAATGAAATTAACATTAGTTTGTGGTGTAATAACCTGAGCAGCTTGACTAAATGATACTGTTGTCATTTCATTAATTGTTGAAATTTCATTAATTGTAGTCATGTCACTAGTTGCAGATGATGAAGTCATATGATAGTATGAACCTGTATTGTTGTAATAAAATTCATGCAGGTGAACCTGGGCAATTCCAACTGTAAACAGAAGTACATTAATTAGAATCAAATGATAAAATTATCAAGTTCCCATTTGACCATAGACCTGTGTGGGGCTGGAAGGGGTGGGGCAAATCATCCTTGAGAGAAAGTAATTTCTGGGCAAGTAAATCCAGAAGTCACTTCCTCTTCAAAGGTATTGTATTAAACTTCCTATTGAAGTACACCATTCTCTTACTGACACTATCTTATTTAAAATATACATAACTTCAAGGTATATTGTGGCATAAGAAATAATGCTGTCTTAACTATTTTTATATTTATATTTTTTATACAGATAATATTCCTGATATCATTTATACAAAGAAAGTTGATCATAATGATGTGGCTGAGCAACTAAGTAGACTTAGTGCGAAGTGGTACTCATTTGAAAACTCCTTCAGGGTGGATGACAATTAACTAGACTCTTTAGAAAGGAGCAGCATACCAAACAATGAAAAGCTCCAGAAGGTCGTCAGGCTATGGCATGGTGATACTAAAAATACACGTAACTGGGATACATTCTTTGAAAGTTGTGGAAGGACGTTTGATTAATAATTTGAAAGTAGCTGGTGAAATACGTGAATGGCTTGCGAAAGATCCTTAATTCACTAAATATAAGAACAAACCATATAAATACCTTCATACATAGTGCAGTGATAAAAGATGAATTGTCTAGATCAGCTAGATCCTTTGAGTGTTGATTAACTGCAATAGTATTTGTAACTTTTTAGGTCCTCCCTTTTTGTTTTTATATTGGAAAATTGTTTGTACTTGATGTATTACTAAATTTATTAATAAAAAAGTTCTTTATGTCGGCCATCTTTTTTGAAAAAAAAATTGATCTAGCAGACTCACATGCTGACTAGATACATGCATGGATGTTTAGCAAAAATAAGTCTACTGGTAGTTTTTGAGTTGGTATATACAACATAGTACTTCATGCTCCCCTGGATAATGTTGTAATGGCCTCTCATATATACATCTTTAACCTCGCTGTGCGTGGGCGCATAGCGAGGGTACTGTAGTTTGTTTGTGTGTGTGTGTGTGTGTGTGTGTGTGTGTGTGTTACCAGAGTTGTTTTTTTGAACTGCTATAACTTAGCAATCGAAGCATTAGCAGCTACCAACGTTTAGCAACGAATAGAAAAACATGTGGACTTTACAACAGTAGTATCAGGAACATCGTCAAGGAAAACAGCTTAAAACTCGCAAAAGAATTTTCAGGCTGCAGAGGTCAAGTGCCGTTTCTCGAAAAGTAAAAAAACTTAACGTGGAGATTTTTTAGTATGTTGTAAACAATCTCAAAGGAATACGGATCAGCAAAACAGAAGGCCGTTGGTCGAAGTGGTTGATAACTGTGTTTACAAAACCATTATGCAGGTGTGTCTCAAATAATTATGATAATCAATGTTAACTATTGCTATCATTTTAATAGTACCTTCAATGGGGAATCATGGTCAGCTTAAGTCGTTCCATTACTATGTCATTCATGGTGGTTGGACACACTAAGTTCACTCCTGATTCATGTTTTGGCTTAGTAAAGCAGCATTATCGGAGAACACATGTACAATGTCTCAGTGATATTGTGAATGTAGTGAACAAGTCTGGCTATATCAACCATGCAAGATTAGTTGGTACACAAGAGGGCCAAGTTCTCATACCAACTTATGACTGGCAGACATATCTCTCTCCTAACTTCAAGAAAATACCAAACATCAAAAGGTTCCATCAATTTAAATTTTCAGCAGATCATCCAGGAGTTGTCATCTGGAAATTATACAGTGACAGTGAAGAGACAAAACTGGATATACACGAAGTCTATATTCCATATTAATCCTTGAACCAAGGTAGTCATTCTTGAATGAAGACATATTAAATTTAATTGTGGTCTGTTAGATCACATGATATGCATATGTTCCTTGAACAACCCTATACATGTACATTGACACAGACATATAGTAGAGGTACAAAGGTGACTATTATAATGACTTTGTCAAATAAGCTTCACATTATAAATTGTCACTTGGAGAACACTGGGATGACTATGTCTACAAATATATATATATATATATATATATATATATATATCAAATATTATGTTATCCATACTTTCTTTAGGTGAAATGTATCATGGATGTCATTCGCAGATTGAGCAAATGATTTTTGTTGACAAATACAAACATATTAAGAACTCTGAATGTAATAATTGATACTTCAAAATCACTACACATGTATAAATGATACAGCATTATAAATGTATACACACATATCATATATAGCAAATAAATGTATCGAACATTACCAAACAAGATACAGTAGACAATCTATATAAGGGACCATGTTCTACTTGTACCAGTAACAAAAATATAAGTAAACAGAATTAATTACAAGCTCACAATAATTTTGTTGTAGATGTAAATAATATTAGCCTCACTGGGCATGGGCGCAAACTGAGGTTACTGTAGTCTGTCAGTGTGTGTATGTGTGTGTGTGTTTGCACTGCCTGTTACCAGGGATTCTTTATGAACTGCTAACTTGGCAGGCGAAGTGTTATAGCAGCTACAAACGTTTAGCAACGAATAGAAAAACGTGTGGACTTTACAACAGTAGTATGAAGAGCATCGTCAAGGAAAATGAAAGCTTAAAACTCGCAAAAGAATTTTCAGGCTGCAGAGGTCAAGGTGTCGTTTCTCAAAAAGTAACTAAAACTTTAAATAGAGATTTTTTAGTATGTTGTAGACAATCTTAAAGGAATACGCATCAGCAAGACAGAAGGCCGTTGGTGGAAGCAATCGTCAGAAAAGTTCTGAAAAGTGTTTTCATGATTGTAGATAAACTTGGAGCGAAGTAACGCATTCAGGAAACGTCTCAAAGCACTGAAGAAACTGCTACTAATAGTTAAATATCAATTTATATTTGTACTACAGGACGTTTAATCCAAAGAACGTTTCATCTTCAAGTTACAATATATTTTGTATATGAAATATTGATACATTTTAAAGTGTCATGTAAAGGCTCAGACAAACTTTCATCACGAATCTAGCACTTAATTTTGCTTGGCAATTAAATGTTACTTTCACTTACTCAGTTACAGCTTCACAGACATGGCTAGACGTACTCATTTGTATTAGCCTTTCTTGTTGATTCATTGATTGATATGGATTGGATTAGCAAGGCTTGCCGCGCATGCCCAGGTTGAGTTGTGTTTTTAGCACTTTAGTGCATTTTACTATTATTGTCTATAATTTTATATCATCATGTACTTTCAAAATCAGAGTCATGTAATGTTAATAAATTTTCTTGCAATGCTACCTAGCAGCATCATAGCTGGGCCTAAGCTGGCATAGCATTTATATATAAATAACTTAAAAACTGCAGTGAGGTTCGGCACTTTAGTGCCTTTCATTCAGTATGCAGTTAATTCATTTACTTACCATGTAATAGTAACATTTATTCATAACTACAGAAATAAAAATGTGAAGTGCCTGTTCAATTAAGGGAACCAGTTGTGCTGAAGACTGGTATTAAGCAATACTAAGATGACAAAATTATGGACCAAAATCTAACAGCAAAGAGAGTGATTGTAGGACACATACTTTGTGCTAATATGTTATGAAAATTAATTATTCATCACATAAAGATTTTATGAAAAATGTGACAAAAATAGCAGCTAGGTCAGGTAATGGTGGTAAGATACCAATGTAACATTATACAACTCGCTTATTTAATCATCTATTGAAAGGGATTTCAATGTTTATTTTACTGAAGACAAACAGACGAACGGGCAATAACAATTACTTATAATTCTTTTATGCTTGCTTCGTATAATATAGTGCTGTATTACCAGTGCAGGTTGATAATTTGGCACTAGTCTCGTGCTTCGTCTCGTCAGCGGGTATACTAACCAATCCAGAGCACATATTATAAGTTTACGTCGCCAAGGCTCACCTCACAACTAGATTTAGCAATGGCGTCTTTATTTGTTAATTGTTTTCTTTTATTTGGAGTAATTATTTCTTGGTGTTATGGAGATGATGTCAAAAAGCATCCACTTCAAAATACAACCATTACAGATGTACCACTTAAGGCCTATCAAAGTAACTTTCAGTGTGCTCAGCATAGACTTTCTGAATCCTTAAACGTGCTCTCCAATGTTGTTCCTTCCATTGGGACTTGTATGGTCTGTAATAGAAAGGAGAATATCAAGAATGATGGATTCACAAACTCTTATTCATCAAACCATTGTGTTGAAAAGTCTTATAAATGTGAAAACATTACTAATCTTGATGGGAAATTGATAGGACAATTAGAAGCTATCTCCATGCTCATCAACTCATATCCAACTACATGTCTTAAAGTCAAACAGCAAAAAAAGCTTTATTTTTCAGGCTATTATACAATACTATCTCCTAATGGTTCTCTTATATCAGTCTACTGTGATATGGAGGGTACTAACTGTGATGGTGATGGAGGCTGGATGAGAATAGGCTACCTCAACATGAGTAAACCTGGCACTTCCTGTCCTTCTGGACTAACACTACGACAATTTAACAACACAGATCATAGGCTTTGTGGTAGACCTACATCTTCATCTATAACTTACTCTACTCATGGCATTCATTACAACAAAATTTGTGGTCAAATAAGAGGTTATCAGTTTGGTGTACCAGATGCATTTCCACCATTACATGCTACTAATGCCATTCCAAATATTGATAATTGTAACACATACGTTGATGGTGTTACTTTTACTTATGGTAGTAATCCTCGCAAGCACATCTGGACTTATGCTTGTGGTGCGAGAGAGACAACAGGAGGAAAGAATTCAATTGGTCCCTATACTTGTCCATGTAATAGTGATAGTAGTGGTACATCTGTACCAGAGTGGGTAGGTAATGACTATTATTGTGAATCTGCATTATATTCCTCAAAAGTTCACTTAGAAGTCTTATTCTCCAATGACACATTGTGGGATGGACAACAGTGTAATGGAAATGAAGGACCTTGTTGTACTAACCCTAAGATGCCATGGTTTATAAATACTCTTAACGAGACTACCACTGAAGATATTGAATTAAGAATGTGCGGTAGTGAAAATCCATCAAAAGATGAAGACACTCCTCTGGATATTATTGAACTTTATATTCGCTAACTTCTTTGCACATTTCATTCTTTTTTGTTAATTTGTTTACTTTACTGCTGATTATTGTTTACATTGTATGAAATTATAAACTCTTGAGGTTTTCTTAAGAACATTCTTGCAAATAACTAATTCAATTACAAAAAGTCATATAGAATATATTTGTCTGGAGCTTTCATTTTAATTAGGTCTTGTTTTAAAGTTAAGACTTAACATGAGTATGTGTGTTAATAGTGGAATATTATTAAGTTTTTTGTTAACCGAGATGTCCCTTTGTTGTTATGCTGAAATTTTATTTTCCATTTTAAAGTGACATAAAAAAATATAATATATTAATACTAGATAGACACACTCCATTTATATAACAGGTGTTTCAAAGAAATCTTGTGACTATCTGGTATGTGTAAATAATAAGTAATAATGATATGTGTGGATACATCTCAGTTCATCAAGCTTTCGTGTGATATATGGATTCCTCATAATTATCTTATATCAGTCTATTGCATGGTAGAGTTATGTAATTATTACACAGTGCTAGGTATGATGAAATATTATTATCACATTTTACTATTACTTTAAATATTTCAAGCTGAATGACTGTTATAATTGCGACAGCATCTATTTGCAAAAATTGATCAACATATCTGACTCGTTAGTCAATCTGATAGTATGTTAATAAAAACAAAATATGGTGTTTACATTCCATGCAACCTATTTAACCATATATTGGTTAAATCAATCAATCAATTTTTACAATGAAGTAACTGTGATCACAGTTCAGAGGTAATGCATAATGAACCATGATATATCTAATAACTTATCATGAGATTCATTTTAACCTACCACTATTGCTCCATAATATAGTATGTAGCTGTTGAGCAACATTGTAAAAAATTATGGTTGATTTAACCATCATTTGATTATACAGGCTGCAATTGCAAACTTATCTTTGTCGAAAATGTTATCATAATACTGTTTTCATTACTAATGTACTATTGTTTATGTAACTACAAACCATCAATCTCATAACACATTAGTAATCAAAATAGTATTATGTTTACATTAATATGCAACCTGTATAACCATGTATTAGTATTAGTCGTGGTATTCATGTTTTTTTAATTCACCTAACAACAAATTCTTTTATTCATCAAACGTTTCAACAGTTAGTTCAACTGTTATCATCAATGGCTACATAATAAATACACAATTAAAAATCAGTCTTATTTATACTCTTCATTCAGGTTCAACGTTTAGCAGTTTAGCGTCTTCTTTGATGTTGGTAAAACTCCAAGGAGTTGATGTTGATGTACCAGGAACAGATTAAATATCATATGGACGGGATGAGTGAGTGGGCTGCTGCTTGTGCATTTGTTTTTGTAGCGTGAGGTAGATTTGTGGGAGAGGACCTTGCTCTCGGTAAATGGCATATCTTTTACTGTAAATGTTCCATGATTCAAAGATACATCTCTGCAAAAGATATGGATCGCGGGTTATGATAGTAGGATTATCCCAGTTGATTTTGTGACAATGCTTCCACAATGTGAGTCTTTTCCTCAGTACATCATAGAAGGGTGGAGGAGTGTGTACAAGTTCTAGTGAATAATGTGTGAGCAACAGACTGATCAATACCTGCAGTTCTCTTCTCAACATCTCTCCTCTCAAAAGCAGTCTGTTACTCACACATATTATTCACTAGAACTTGTACACTCTCCTCCAGCCTTGTACAATATGCTGAAGAAGAGACTCGGATTGCCGAAGCTTTACACAATAATGCCCACCCTAATGAATTCATTAAGGATTGTTACAAAAGAGTACAACATCATCTTACCCCACCATTGTTGTAATTTCCATAATGATCATATTGTCACCAAGTATATCTACACTGTGAAATGTAATATTTATTGTATTGGAGAATAGAAAGATGCTGCTACCAGTTACAAAATGAACAATTGACATTACAAAATGCCTTTGTAATTAGTATTATAAATTACATTATACTATGGCTACTAAGCTTTGAGAATATTAGAATGTCAGGTGATAAAAAAATTGATTTTCTTGAAATTCCAATAATGTACTACACTAATGCATGCATAGTAAAAGGAAATGAATGAGTAATAACATTGATAATTTATAAGAATCATGTAGATGTACAAATTATGGTCCATCGAAGGGTGTATCTACAAGCTAATAATGGCACTAATAGCCAAGAAATTAAACAAGCAGCCAAGAAATTCTAAATGAATTAATGACTCCAGTGGCTACTAACCTAATGAAGGTTATCTCAGTGTTACAAGGTCACCCTTCATTTCTCAGTGGTAATGCTGAAAAAATGATGACAGATTATGGTATTAAGATAACTTTTGTTTGTATAAATAGTAACTGAATATTGCATTCCTTAATTATAACATTCCTGCAGAGATATCAACAACTCAGTCTACAGACGAACAACATGCAGCAGGACCATCAACAACTAGTCAAATTAGAGGTAATCAATGTGAACAGATTATAAGTTATGCTATGATTATCACAGGTGAGCAATGTGAATAGAGTATAAGTCATGCTATCATTATTTTTTATAGATGAAAATGTGTTAAGTATATCTATAGAGCCATCCATGAATCATTCTATGGATAATTCACATGTAAAAGTAAGTGCAACACATACAATAGTGACCAATGATAGATATGATTTTCTTATAATTATTCAGAAATAACACATTCAATTGCCACCTATACAATATGCATCCTTAGCTGAACGGTAACATAACAGCTTTTGTTAAGTTTTCTTAACATCATATCTTAATCCTTGAAAATTATTTCCATCACTTGTAATAGGCTTTTTTGAAAGTCACCATTCTTGTAAAAGATTATGTCTGATAGTTAGTTATTGAAACCTTTTAAGTTGCAAATCTAAATAATACATGACAAAAATACAACGTTGAAATAGTTGCACTATTTATTCCATTTCTAGTTTTATTAGCATCAAGTGTATTATCATTTAGTGTTGTTACAACCCCTTTACTCATGCTAGCATCAACTGGTATCAAAACAAGTTTGCTAAAGCAGCGATAATACTATTTGAAGTCATTTGGAAGTACATCAAACTCACAATAAAGTGAGACCAAGATAGAGGTAAGGTTCAGTCTATTAAGGACATCATTTATTCAGTGCAAATGAACCAGTGATAAAGTTGTTGACCATTTGGTACCTTGAGTAGTTACACAATCACTCACAGCATCTAAAGATATCTTCACAGGATAACCCAACTTTGCCAATTTGATAAGGTAGTCAACACTATTTAATACGAAAAGAACTGAATCAATGCTAAATAAAGGAGTATACTTAATATTGTGCAGTGAATCCTGAGGTGGCAAAGTCTAAAATTCAATATAGACTACACAGCCAACTTTAGATTTCCGTATACGATCTCTGGAAATACAGAGAACTGTCAACATACTAATTAGTGATACAGGAACTTCCGGTAACAAGTCATTTCAAGTTGATCTTTACAATTTTGACCGATAATGAGGACCACTCAGTCTTGTGCATACCACAACGCCTCATAATAGCATCAGTGTTAATTCAGTTACTGTCTTTATTGGTTAATGCTGTTTAAATTAAGATTAATCACTGAAGCAAGACAAAAAATGGCAAAACATGTTAAAAGGATATAGGTTTTTATTTGGTAATTGTGCATAAAATTCAACTTGTGTTGTTGAACTGATTGTCTTTCAATTATTGTATTTGTTACACTTGCAATCACTTTACAAAAACAGACACAATGGTGCTCAAAAAGAAACTACCTGTAAACAAGACAATGTAGGAACAACTAACATATATGGTGATAGAACATAAAGAGGACTGTGAAACTCATTCTTGAGATGAGAATGGTTGCTCAAAAGTGGTTACATCTTTTGTATTAAAATATAGTCTATCTTGTTAATAAGCTTTTGGAGACAGGTCAGCAGTAAGCCAAACTATACAATAATATATGAAATAAGGATCATAATGATTGCTTCTAACCTGATGATCATCAACAGCAAGGAAGTCTCCATTCTTGACTAAGTGCTTATTATAAGCAATAGTTGCTCCATATATTTTTTCACAATATAATCAAAACTCAAGTCACTTAGCAAAAAGACCATAGTTTCTAATTACTTACTGAAGGGTCACTAAGTCCAAGCATCCTAACATTTACACAGGAGTGTCCAGAAAATTCACAAGTGCTTTCTTTTTTTCTGTAAGATAAATAAATAAAAGACACACACAAATACTAAAGCCTTAGAAATCTTAAGGAACCAGATTAGTTAATGTAGTGACTACAGCTCACATCCCTTGCATTAACAAAATTTATAAATCTCTGAATATAACATCTTATGAACAGCATTTTCAGGCCATCTCCTTACCTATTAGGTAAAGAGTGACAACTTTTATGTTTTGATTAAGATGTTGTTACATTTGTCCATCACTAGCCACCAGCACAACTTATGTGCAATGTCTCAGCTTGCATTGGTGATCTTTATTGCTGGAAATGTTTTGATTTCTGCTCAATGAATTGAATGATTCATACCTATTCATATTGAGATAGTGCCAAAATAAATGCACAGTATATACCTTTCTGTGTTATGTCCAAAGTCCAACATATTATCGATAAGATGTAAAGGTGAGTGTAGTTTTAGTTTGTTGCATGTTCTGGATAAACAGTATAAATGGATGAAACAATTTTTTACATGTATCTTTATACTCATACACCATCTAAAGTTCAAATGGGATGCAATACACAATTCTAAACACGTATACCATTCATAATTAATAATATAAATAATGCTTTTGATGTAAGTAGCCAAGCCAAGTAGTCTTTTTAACATCAGCAAGAAGATATGGCCACATTAAGAACAAAACCATCTGCATCCACCCTTTGTAACACCAGATTATGCATAAACCTATTGACATGTCAAGAGCTTTATGCATATTCAATAATAACAGTACAAACCTTAACAGCATGTACAGGTTGGTCAGTGACCTCATATGAGCTAATTTTTCCTCTTTGTTTCCAGATGACATTCCACTCATGAATGATTTCAACATGTACTTGCAACATCCAAGTAATATTGTGTGCGATGTCTTCACGGGAGTCATATTTGGATCTCAACCTAGTGGAAAGTCAGCCTGTCAATGTCCTTGCAGTTTTACTACATAGATACAGATGAGTATAGGTAGGCATATAAATAGAAGTATACAACATGATTTGATGTCAATCGTGCACAAATGAATAAAAATAAGCTAGCTTATGTGTCCAACAGGAAGTCAAACTTGCAAAAACATTAACAGGCTCATAGAGAAATAACAGATGAGAAAGTGAACTTTTGGAAGAAATTTAAAAATGGATTTAGAGAGATGAGTCACTGAGAGTTTGATTCAGTCAAAAACATCAGTCCAGGAAGATGACACTCTAAAGAGAGAAGAAGAGATGTGGTTAAAAAAAAGAGCAGTGACTACAAAAAATATAAAAATTAAAGAAAAAATAGAAATGAAAAATAATATGGTTATTTGCTGATGAAGAGATAAGATATTGAACTGGGAAATACTCAATGAATTATTTATTAAGTGGAGGTCATAAAGAGAGGATGTAAAAATTAATTAAAAAGCAGTTATAGTTGGACATTAGCACCTAATTTACAAATATAAGTTATAAATACACTTAACAAAATCCAACCATCTTAAAGATATAAATAAATAACATGGACCTTCACACTCCCTCCTACTTAAGAAACACTATCTTCTGTTGGAATTTTCTGATCTAAATATCTTGAAAAAGCATCTGAGTTACCATTCTTGAGTCCTGGACAATGCATGATTTTGTAACGATATTGTTGCAAGATATGACGCTATCTTGTAAGTCCAGTGTTTGTCTTCTTACAATGATCCAACCACTTTAGTGGATGATGATCAATCTGAACTGTAATCATATTTCCAATACAGTAGACCTCCAATACTTCAAAATCTCAATTCTATTGCCAGACACTCCTTTTCAATTGCTGAGTAATTTTCTTCCTTTAAGCTTGGTAGCAATTTACAAATGAAGTAGGCAAAAGGATGATCCAATCCTTGCTCATCATTATGACTGAGAATTGCAGACTCCACATTGAGAGGCATCTGTTTGAAAAATAAAATCCTTCTCAAAATTAAAACTCCTTAAAAGAGTTCACTGCAAATAGAATATTTTCAATTTACAGAATGCTTCTTCACTATTTTGAGCCCCAATTCACAATGTTTGGAGCTTGCTTTCTTGTTAAGTCAGGGAGACAGATGGCCCTGATAGAATACTGGAGAATTAATTTTTGATAGTATCCTGATATTCATGAAAACTTCTTACATCATTCTTTTTTTTAAGAGAGACGAATTTGCATATTACTTCCAATTTATTGGAATCCATACCAACTTCTCCATTGCCAAAGACATGACCTAAATACACAAAGGGAGAAGCAGCATACACACATTTATTTGGTTTGTATATTAACTCAGGATTCTTTAGACATTCCAGTATCAAACTAATGTGTTTGAGGTACCGGTGATCAGTCCAGTTTTTGCTATAGATTACAACATTGTTGATGTATGCCACAGCACTTCAGATCTTGAAGTACCTTGTCCATCATTCGTTAAGAAGTAGCAGTAGCTCACAGACATCAAAAGGCATGACCTAAAATTCATACAATCCATATTGAGTCATGAATGCTGTCTTATGTTTGTCCACTTCAATAACAGGGACTTTCCAATAATCCCTTAATAAGTCCAAAGTGGAGATGTTTTTTTCCTGGCTTAATTGATCAATCAAATCATTTATTCGTGGCATAGGGTAAGCATCAGCTCAGGTATAGCTGTTAAGTTTATGATAATCAACACATATACACAAATTCCCATCTTTCTTTGTTACTAGGACCATGGGTGATACCCCTCACTTGTTGGTTCAATAATTCCACTATAGCTAGATAACATTAGTCTAATTCATTTTTATTTATTCCTTATGGGCATGAGGAATTTTGTGCAGAGCTTTGTGAATTGGTGATAAGTTGTCTGTGTCCATATGACAAGCAGTATTATCTGTTTGTCCTGGTATATCATCTAAAACTTCAGAAAAATCATCATGCACTACATCTAATTCCTATCTCTGTACATTAGTGAGATTTTCATCTATTAAGAGGAATTGAATCCGATGTAATTGCATCTGTCCACACCATAACATCCTCTCCATTATCTTCAAACTCTTCACTATAACACTTATAAGTCATAGGTATGTTCCATTTCTGGACCATATTAATGTGAAATGTCTCTTTTGTTTCCTCTTATAATACAAGTGCACTACATAGTTCACATTGTCAATTTTTTTCGAATTGGGTAGGACCTTGCCACTTTGCCACCAATTTATTACTCTACATTGGCAACAGCACCAGGACTTCCTCCCAAACTACTAAATTCCTCGGTCTGGTGTCTCAATCATAACAATTCTTATATCTAAGTTGACTATCAATAACATTGATATAAACAATACCCACCATCTGCTGTAAGCACTATTGAATTGTCATTAATATATGATATCAAACTTATGTCACATTTATTGTTCCTCTTTGATAATACTTTATTGATCTTAACATACACTCACAACCTGATCAAGTTACAATTCTGATATATAATTAGCAATCACATCACTGCCACCAAATGTAATGGATCAGGTAAGATTGTTCAGAGACAATCTTCAAAAAAAAGAACACCAAACACATATCTTATACACTTTATAATACAGACTTAAATTGGTAAGAAATAACAAAAGATTAGGCAAAGACAAGTAACAATGGTAAAACAAAATGAAGTAAAAGTTATTGAAACACACAAAGAAAACTAGCTCAATGAGCTGGATATTAGCACCATTTAATACCTATAGGATATAATTAGACTTAATTAACAAAATGCAGCCACACTAAATGTCTTAAACATATAATTAAATAATATGGACCTTCACAATAAAATTTGAAGAAAATTTACATTAAGTTCTCATGTACACTTCAGTATTAATCCATCAATTGATCCAGCATGTATCTCTCCATCCATCTATTCATTGATTCATCCATTGATCCATCTATTCACATATGTGTCTATTCATACAGTCTAACCACTAACTGTTCTTTCATTCGTATTATCAACATGTTATGTACTATCTTGCTGACTGTCAATAATAGGAAAGGAATCATTTTGAATACAATAAAAGAAAGAATACTCTTTAGTTATACCATCAAAACTGCTGTCAGCCAATCTAATTTATGTGCTAATTAATTTTTGTTAATAATATTTCTCTACTTCCTTTTCTTTGGATATAGCAAAACTTATTTGCAATAGCTAGTCATGTGATATTAGAGACTCCGTGTTGTTGGATTACATTGTATTGTGGAGGTTGAATCATATTTTGTGTATGTTCCTGTATACTACATGACAAATAGTGCTTCCTTATAGTAAAGAGATGTCAGAATGGCGACAGGATTACGAAAGAAAAAAACAGTTGAAAGATATTTTATCAATCCTGGTATATTGTAAATTTTGTGATAGAAACAGGCGGCGGCTAGTCACTGCTTTAGTCTCGTCCCCAGACCTACTCGCAAGCTAACCTTTAGCTTTCGAGTAGGTCTGGAGACGAGACTAGTCACTGGTTCTACAGGCTATTCTTCTATTTTATTATATGTAAATAGACTATGCTCACCTTAGTATGTTGTCACTGTTTGAGTCTCTCTCTTGTTATTTTCTGGTATTTGTTTTTAGTTGATGAACTAGATGAATATCTTAGAAAATTATTAAAATACACAACAGAGAGGATAACTTAGAAATTGTCTATTTTCAATATAGTTTAGAATATTAATACATATATGTGGCTTGTCTGTAAGGCTGTAATACATTGGATTAAAATGGTTTCTTAATATCTCTTATAGCATTGTATTTTCTTGTACAATGGAAAGCCAAAGTTGTCTTCAATGTAATCCCCAACAAGTACATTTAACTACATGATGGAATTGACATACAAGATGGTGGGTTGGTGAAGTAAGAAGTAGTTGTCATGCACTATATCATTGTGAACCTAAAAATTTTAGTTATTTGCAAAAGTGATTCTAATCTTTAATTAATTTATTTGTTAATTTTAACTCACTGATGATTGCTTATTTTAGGCACCTACTTAGACATTAAAACTTGTGGAGCAAAAAATCTTTATTGGATGACAATCCCTCAGTTTCACAAACAGAAGAGTATTCTGAGCAACAAAGTATATATACTAGATAATAGGATTATCAAATATACAGAAGGTAGTTAATAATATTAGTTTCAATCATAGTTGTTGACAAGTTATTTGCAGCCTCTTTTTGCATAGATTGCAGTCCTGGACTTTGTATAGGCTGGCTATAATAGTCTAGTTTAAATTTTAGTACTTAGTCTTGCATGAGTTATTTGTTTCTTGTGGAATTAATGTTTTGACTCAACCCTTATGCTACCAGTGCATTATGCTAGTCAATACTAACAATGAGAATTGTGGTATCATAATAAGTTAAAAGAAAAGCTAAACAAGCACTTGACATTCAAATATCCGAAAAGATTCTTTCAATTTCTGAGGATAGTCATGTGATGTGTATGTGCCTTAGTTTTATTCACAATCTCCCAACACACCTTCATTACTGTAAATGTTGTCACCTCATTATGTTACCAAATGGTTATTCTGGTCCTCAAGTATATTAATTTTTATAGTATTTTCAATCTGTGTGATATTTCATCTGAATAATGATTTGACAAGTTTAATATCACCACTTTTACCACTGATCCTCATCAAGAAGAGTTCCGAAGAAAGTATGTTATGTTTCCTACTATACTCTTAATAATGTTATGTAATCACAGTTAAGTGAATGTTGGGAGATCTAAAAATAAATTATGTTATTGCTGTCTTTAGCCAACTAGCTAGTAAGTTGAAGGAAAATGTTCCAACTGGTACCTCTCAAATAGCTCTAAACTAATGGATATCTTTCTCTAAGGAGGGCTTTCCAATAGTAACTGTGTGGAAGACAAGGAAGAGAGTCGTTCAACAATATATTAATAGATGGTATTTGATGTAAGTCACTATGCTGTTTATTATAATTTATTATGATTATTTTTTTGCTTTACAAATATCCTATGGCAGCCAAAGAACTTGAACAGAGAAGATGGAAAACTGTCTCAACAAAAACATAAATAGTATATATTGAAACATCAGAACAATTTTTAAAAAAATTAAACTAACAATAAAAACTCATCAATTAAAAAGTCATAATCATGCCACAAGTTGTGTCTATAGTTTTGTTGTCTTTTGAGAGACTGATGCTTTATAATTAGTGTTTTAACTAGTGAGGCATCAAATGGAACTGACTGAGAAGGACGTTCCTGGAGCTGTGATAAATGAACCTCTGGAAAGTGCCTCTGTATCTGCCTTAGTGGCTACTTTGTCGTGCTGTAAAAGCACCAACATCATGGAGAAAGGTTACACTAATTAAAAAGTAAGTACTGCAATAGAGAATATTTATAACAGATTTTAGGATCAGAGAAATTAAAGAGTCTGGAGACAAAGTTGTAGACATTGATGGTTCATATTTATACCGTAAACAACATGCAGCAGTATCATCCACTTGTAATGACTATAAAATTCCCATTGTACTTCTTATTGCCTGGGAACCTATTGATAACTCTATGTTGAGAACTGTCTACACATAAAAAGGGAGTAAATTCTTCTTAATAATGGTGATATCATCACACCTCATCTATGTACTAACCTACAAACTTTATAATGTACCTTTATGATCAAAACTAGATGCCTCACTAGTTAAAACACTAATTATAAAGCAGTAGTCTCTCAAAAGACAACAAAACTAACCTTTGTTGTCTATTATTCACAAAATTAATCAATTATTTTTATGGCCGTATTTCTCGAAGAGGTAGCTACTTCGGCTCCAGCTAAACACTGTTGTATAGTTCACACTTCAAAATTTCGGTTGGTATATGAATAAAAAGAATAGACGGTACTGTATAAGAGTTATATTATAATAGAAAGATTGAGCTTTTCTCCATTGACTTCTATAGTAAAGTGTGACAAGTGGCGTGGGAATGTACCCCAGAACTGACGACACGTTTCATTAGTGAATATTAAATACCTTAGTGCTTTACATGTGGTTTTATAGTTCATTAGACTATATCTTATTTGCTCTCATAATAGTAACTATGGCTTCAAAGGAACTATCTCAAACTCAACATCTAGGTAACATACAAGAACTGATATAACTTTTAGTCATTTTAATACCTTACTTCTCTTCATTTAGATATTTCAGATCTTTTGAAAAAGGCTCCCACTGAACATGAACTACTCAATTTATTAGCTGATATTAGTAACTTGTGGCGTGAGATTGGCTCAAGTCTCAAAGTTCCTCACAATATTTTGGATGGTTTAAAACGTAACCAAGAGAGCGATGCTATCAAACTCTCTCAAGTCATTCATAGCTGGTCAAGTACTACTGAGTCACATCTTGTTACTTGGGAAACGGTGATCAATGCCATCAAGGGTCCTGTTGTTAATAATAACAAGAAGGCTAACGAAATACATGAACACTTAACTAAAGGTAAGATGATATGACATTTATTAATACAGTCACTGGTTATGTGTTTGTTCCTTAGTGAAGGAAGATACTCTCCAAAGTTTTATTGGAGAGATGTCACAGTGTCTGATCAATCCTGTAAAAGTGTCTCAGCTCTTATTTAGTGAGAGATGTATCAGAGAAGAAACACTTGATAAGATGGAGTCGTTGAAAGGGACTCAGGATGAGAAGAAGACAACTCTGTTATCTGCTATACAAACAGCAATATCTTCAGATCACAAGAAGTTGAAAATGTTAGCAACAATACTGTCCAAGTTTGAAGAGACAAAAACGCTATCTGAGAAAATTATTAATGAATATGGTAAGAGGACAACTTAAATAATTTATAATTAATACTTATTGTTAATAGGACAAACATTTCCAGATGACCAGACAACATCAAGTACTGTTGAAGAGGTAGCATTGACAAGTCATAGTAGTCATGAAGATCATGCCAGTGACATTTTACGTCATCATTATGGTACTCTCTCTCAATCTCTTCAATATCCTGTTAGAGTAGCAAACTACCTCTATGGAGAGGGAGTTATTACAAAAAATAGACTAGCAATTATAAAATGTACTGTCATGTCTGGAAAAGCATTATTCATCCTATTACAAGCTATACACGATGCGGTACATACCAACTATCATAATCTGGAAGTCTTTGCTAGTGTACTGTTAAAACAAACTAGCAATGTACCATGTGCTAAGGCTATCATTCAGGATTGTTGTGAGTACTAATATAGACTTTACTTTTGTTATAAGTATATTTTAATAGGTAAAGCATTTCCAGACTATGACTTACAAGCAGCATATACTGGAAGTAGTGAAGGAAGTCAAGGATTAGGTAAGTACTAGGAGAGATTTAACCTCCATTTAAATTATTTTTAATGTATAGATAAAGCCTTAAAACCTATTCCAATTCCTCGAAAGTTAGATCCCACATTTGGGTCAATCCGAAACAAATTTGGAATTGCCTTCAGCAAAATCCGAGAAGCAATTAATAAAAGCCCTCCACCTCTGGATAAATTGAAACAGTTTCTTAGAGATGGTTACTCTTACCTCAAATCTCAAATAGTTCATTCTACTTCCATTGATGATGTTCTAGATGTTGTTAATGATCATTGTACATTGATCAACATCAGTTGTCTGGAGGGTATCGTGGAACGTTTTGAAATCAGAGAAGCTGAAGAGCATATACAAACATACAAAACGTTTGTTCAGTCTTTTTGCAAAAATAAAATAGCTTTTTTTCTAGAAGAAACCTTCAAAGAAAAGAAAAATCGTTCTCTTCTCAAATGTGAGACAGCCATTTTTGTCTTAGATTGGGATCCTACCAACTACACATTGCAAGATATACGAGACATTATTGCTGAGTCAGTTGAGGAGAATGTACAGATTCTTGTCATTAGAGAGGGCAATTCCATCATTGTCACCTGCTTTTTTACACTTAGTCTAACCATGTCAATTATTGCCAGAGCCCAAGACACACTTGAAGAATTGAAGAAGAAAGGATTACTTCAACTTACAGTTGGATGTTGTACCATTTATGATCATAGAAGAGACAAGGTAAGAGATAAGTAGTATTAGACAACAGTTAATACATGTGTTGTTTATTGATATATATATAGGAGGTTAGACGTATTGTAGAAGAGAAAACAAAGGAGTTGAGAAGTAAGTACAACAAACCATCAGTAAAACCTGACTATGCAAATACCATCCATTGAAAAACAAAGTGAATGTATTGTCCATGTAGTCAATAACCAAACTGTCAATTATCATATTGTGTGAGTGTGTGTACATACTTAAAAGTCCCTCTTAACTATATTCACAGATTATGAATTTAATTTGTAGTTCTAATTTACTGAATATAGTACAACTGCTTATAACTCAATATTTTTACATAGAAATGAGAAAAATGAAAGAAAAGGAAGTTGAACATTTATCATCACAACTAAGAGATAGAGACAAAGAAATTAAGACATTAAAACAGAAATTGAAAGGTAATTGGTAATAATAAAATAGATTAATAATTGAGTGGGAGATTAAAGGAAACTCTAAAAGAGACTCAATCTATTAGAGTGGTTGGAACTAACATTTTGTTACTAATTAATTTAACAGTAGTATGAAAGCCTAGTAGGACAGTCTGAGTCTCAGACTATATAGTTTAACACCTAGTGTTTTAGGTTTATGAGGTAGAGATCATTATATATATCCTAATCATAGGCGTATCTAGGGCTCACAACATACCAGGGTTATTAATTATTCATAAAATTAATTGATATTATTAATAGTTATTAGTGTTTATTATTATAATTATTTCCATTACAAGTGGGTGCGGTTGGTTAAGCTAAATTGCAATTTTTTATGAGCAGATTGTTTTACCCGGGCAATCCCCGTGCCTGTCCGGGTCTAAATACACCAGTGATCCTAATATAGGACTGCTCACTATGTGCTGCTTCTATATAATTGACACCAGTCTGATGTAGTCCGTGAGTAGAAAGGGCCTATATTCCATAATTTGTTTCTGACATCCAAACAATTTAACAACATTCTAAATCAAGGAAGATTTAATTAATAAATGTAACATTGACATACTCTGTATTATTTATTTGTTAGTACATTTGTGAATTCATTTTTAGTTACTGAGAAAGAATCTGTTGAGAAACAAACAGAAATAGAAAAACAACAGGAGATAACATCATCATTGACATTACAACTACGAGAGATAGACAAACAGATTGAGGATTTAAAGCAGAGTTTAAATGGTAAATATTACAGTATGTCCATGTGATATTATAATTATTATTGAGTGAGCGAATCTAAAGAAATGAGAGCATGGTCAGTTTATATAACCTTAGTACTGTGGGTTATAATAAATGTAGTAATAATATTCATAGCTGACAATATTGGATTAGTGTTGGTGTATCAGGTACTGATATAACTCACATTTGCACACTTTATAGGCTTGTCTTCAAGATAAGCCTTCCACACAGTGGGAGATAAGTGTCATCATGAGTCTGTCTGTAATTAATATTAATGTTCAATTGTATAACATTAACACACCATGTGTCACTTGTCAGTAATTGGACTTTATGTTTGAATTTTTCATTTTTAGCTACTGAGAAAGAATTGCTTTCAGTTGAAAAACAAAAAGAAATAGATGAACAGCAGAAGATAATAACATCTTTGACATTACAACTAAGAGAGCAAGACAAAGAAAATGAGACATTAAAACAAACCTTACAAGGTAATTGATATTAATATAACAGATAACAATTGATAAGGAAGATTATAGAAATAGAATCAATAAATGGAAGGTACTAATAATAATATGTGTTAATAGTTGTCTATACATGTACTCTGTCAGAGTTGAGTTGGGCCACCCAGACATGTAAATATAACTTTGCCATTTTACATGCTATCAGCATGGAACTAGCACCAATCAATTCAGCTCATAAACGCGCATTTTATTTATAAAATTTGGCTCTCTAGTGCTACAAGAAAGTAGCAAACTATAAAACTCCATACATTTTCAATGGCATACCTTTACCTTACTTCAAATTACACAACTTCGAGGATTTAAGAATAAACACTTTTCACCTTGTGAAGTCAGCCATTTATCACGTGGCAATTCCAATTTACAGTTCTAATTACATTAACAAATATTCTATTATAACAATTATTATTATTAAAATAATAATCAAGTATTGTCTTTTGCGATTTAAGGCAGCTATAAAGCTACTGTGGTTCTGAAAAAACCTTTTAATAAAGAAGGAAGACTGAGAGTGCCTAGAACAATTCGTCACCAGGACTATCAGATTGATCCATAGCCTTTTAATTCTGGTAAGTAAAACTCCTGTGGCATCAGCTGTTCGTTTAAGAGATCCTTGAGTCCGTTCACAGCTGTTACAGACATGGACATTCGCAACAGCCTCCTTTGTTTGTGACCAGTCTCTTTCTCCTTGGCATCTTCATGAACATGATGTGTTTGTATGACATTCATGATTTCACGTGAACAAATAATGAATATTATTAAAATGTACTTCAGCGCTAATTGCATATGATTAGGTGAGGAAATATATACCTCACCTTACATTCCTTGCATACAACACCTTTTTAATAAGGGGGCTTTTTAATATAGTATCCTAAATTTGTACATTTGTATATTTAAATTTTGTTTCTAACTTATTCTATTTGAGATCATGAATATAATTTTTCATTCCATTTATACTAAGTACATATATAATTTATTGTACAATGTTGTTATATATAGAAATGAAACAAATGAAAGAAAAACAGGTTGAAGATATGACATCAATTCCAAAAAGGAAGGAAGGTATTATTAATACAATAGCTATCACTAACATAGTTTATATCACATATTTGTTAATAGTTATATATTTTTGATTACTTGTTTTCTCATAGTTATTGAGAAGGAATTAGTGTCATTGTCTGCTGAGAGACAGAAAGAAATAGAGAAACAAGAGATAACAACATCATTGTCATTACAACCACAAGAAAGAGATGAACAAATTGAGGAATTAAACCAGAATTTAAAAGGTAAATATTATAGAATACATATTATAACATGGAGTGAGTAAATCCAAACAAGCGAGAATGTGGTCAGTTTATATATCCTCAGTACAGTGGGTTTAGTTATAATTGTTGTAATAACATTCATAGCTGACTTTATTGGACTAAAGTGGAAATAAATAACAAAACATGTCGACTGAAGTAAGCTGATGTGGTTTGCTTTATAAGGATATCTTTGATAGAATTGCCAATTTGACCTCTAACTAAAATCAGCAAATTTAAATTCTAACAGTTGATACAGTGATTTAAATGCTTTAAATTATTCAATAAACTTACTATAAAGAGCTGTTTTTTAATGTCAAACCAGTGACAGTCCTTCAAATAGGTTGTCACTATTGTCTATCACTTAAACGTATTGTAATCTAAAAGAGCTATATTTGGGATTTAAAATATAATGACAGCCCTCCAAACAAGTTTACCATTTATTTTTAAGTTCTTTGATATCGAAAGGATTCAGTTGATAGGTCATCTCCTATAGTTCAGATGTTAAATGTTGTGTGAGATGATACATTTTATTACCATGTACCTATAATAGGTTTGTTCACAGAACATCTCTCCTAATATATCATACCCTCCATTAGATAAAGTACAAAAATGTCTATGATCACATTAGAATTTGAAGCTGAAAACTGTCCTCACATTTCAGTGTGTGACCTTTTTGTACCTAAAATTTTCATCACCTGTCATGTTATGTGGGTGTCTCCACATAGATCTGTTTCCTGTATTAATTATGGTACGTACACATGTAGAAGTTTAAAATATCAATAATGTTTTAGACATCATACTTCATAGTCTTGTCCCAAGACTTCCGTGTTCCCTGACCAAGATACCTTTTTGCTTTGGAGACATAGCAGTCTAGGAATGAGACTAAAGACATTTTAGTGAAATCACATGACTGATTTTTTACTTGGGACATGTGACAGCCTGCAGATTAGACTACATACCACAAACACACTATAGCCCAATCCACACCATACTGTATACTTATAGTGAACTGTGAGTTATGTCACAACCACTAATGTAATCAAATTCCCAGATTTGATCATATCATACATGTTATATCTGTAATATAATTCTATTTTAACTAAGTTATCTAAAGATAGCTACCAGTTCACAATGTTTGTAATGACATGTTTATAATAATATAGTAAGTGTTTCTTGCTATGTTATGAACACTTTAAACAACAATCAGTCAAGTTCCTTAATATAAAACTAGTGTAGTCTAATATAATAGCCCCTCCTACTTTTGACAGTCTGCTATACAAGATCCATTGTTTACAGTGTATGTCAACATTAATAATTACTTTCTCTTACAGTCTATTATGATAAGTTAATACTTGAGGTATTAGTGTATACATAATATGATGACAAATATTATGGGTGGAGTCAGCATAAACTATTATAGTTTAAAACAAGATTGTCTCAACTAGTACCATAGAACATAATGATCATTATATGTTACTTGTGTAATGTATGACATTAATTTTGTTCTGTGGTTTTCCTGTATGTTAATTTACTTTTAGTTTGCTGTATAAATATTGATTTTTGGTATTTATGATCAGTTAGTTAATGTGTGTGTGCAACTGTGAAAGTTATCTTGAGTGATAAAAACCTAAGATATAACAATGGCGACGAGATTAGTTGGTGCCCTCGCTCCTTTTGAGCCAACCAAGATGCAGTGGACATCGTACGCCGAAAGGATAGAAGAGTATCTGGTAGCCAACAGTGTTGACAATGCAAGAAAAAAAGTAGCCATTCTACTTAGTAGTATCGGAGATGCTACATATGAACTCTTAGGAGACTTATGCACTCCTGATAAATCCAACACAAAAACTTTCAAGGAGCTAGTTGAAAAATTAACAGAACATTTCCAGCCTACACCGACAGTAATTTCAGAACGTTACAAGTTCCACTTGAGAAGTCAACAGACTGCAGAGACTGCGATCGAATACATTGCAGCACTGAAACGACTAGCCAAGAATTGTGCATTCCGACACTTCTTGAAAGATGCGTTACGAGACAGATTTGTGTGTGGTCTTGCTAGTGAATCAATTAGGAAAGAACTGTTGAAAGATAAGAAGCTCACACTAGAGACGGTATGTGAAACTGCCACAGCTATGGAAGTAGCAGCTACAGACAGCTCGCTCATGGCACAGACACAAAAAGACCCTGTACAAGTAAACCGTCTGCAGCGAAGGAGAGAAAGTCAGTCACTGACAAAAAGCAAGGTACATGTAAAACAAGAGAAAAGGTGTTACCATTGTGCGAAATCGGGGCATACTCCAGACGAATGCAGGTTCAAAAACTCATAGTGTTTTTAGTTGTGGAAAAAACGGATATATTAAAGAAGCTTGCAGATCAAAACCAAAGAAGATAAAACAGGTTGAAGAAGACATAGAATCGAGTGAAAACGAAATATTTTTGCAGTTAAATGACTTTAAAAAACAAAGTGATGCGCATCAGAAAAAGGCTCTAATTAAAGTAATTATTAACAGTCAACCAGTGAACATGGAAGAGGATACTGGTGCAGCAGTAACGGTAGTTTCAGAGAAGACATGTAAGGTGAAAGTACAACCAACCAAGACAAAGTTGAAGTCAGTAACAGGACAGACGATGCCATTAATAGGTGAAGCCATGGTACAAGCCAAATAGGAGGGATCAAAAGAAAGGTTAAATTGTTTGTAACAAAAGGAAACTGACCATCACTCTTTGGCAGAGATTGGATTCAAGTTTTCTGTGGAGATAATTGGGCAGGAAGACTCACACAAGTCAACGTGTTAGAAATGACGCAGAAAAGTAATCACTTACAATTACTATTGGAAAAATATGACCAGACAGTATTCAGACCTGGGCTAGGAGAATTAAGAGAAATCGAAGCCAAACTAAAGTTGAAACCAAATGCCCAACCAAAGTTTTGCAAGCCACGTCCAGTACCATATGCAGTAAAGGTAAAGTTAGGAGAAACGTTAGAAAGAATGGTAATAGAGGGTAATCTAGAAAAGATAGACTACAGTGAGTGGGCAACACCAATAGTAGCAGTCATGAAACCTGATGGCTCAGTGCGAGTCTGTGGGGATTACAAAGTCACTCTGAACCCCTGCTTGGAAGTAAATCAGCACCCACTACCACCTATTGAAGAGTGTTTCCAAACCATGAATGGTGGGAAAAAATTTACGAAGTTAGATCTAGCTCAGGCATACAATCAAGTTCAGTTGGAAGAAGCATCAAGAGAGCTAACAATAATCAACACTCACAAAGGTCTGTATCATTGGAAAAGACTACCATATGGAGTTGCTTCTAGTCCTGCCATTTTTTAAGAAATCATGGATAAAATTTTCCATGGATTATCACATGTAGTCTGGTATTTGGATGACATATTAGTGAGCGGGACAACAGAACAAGAACATCTGAAGAATTTAGAAGGAGTCTTCAAGCGATTAAAAAAATATGGTTTGCGAGTAAGAACGAGCAAATGCACTTTTTTCCAGGACTCAGTAGAGTATGTGGACATGTGATAGACAAGGAAGGTGTAAGACCAGTTAAAGAGAAGATAGAAGCTGTGGTGGCAGCCAAATCACCAGTAAATATGAGCAGTTACAATCATTCCTTGGAATGGTCAATTATTATGGCAAATTCATTCTAAACCAATTGAGAAGAAAAGATGTTCCATGGAAATGGACAAAGAAAGAAGAGGGAGCTTATCAGAGATTGAAGGAACAGTTGAGTTCAGCAAAGGTATTGGTCCATTACAACCCAAAGCTACCACTAAAGCTAGACTGCAACGCCTCATCCATGGGAATTGGAGCAGTATTGTCTCACATCATGGAAACTGGAGAAGAAAAGCCAATTGCCTATGCCTCCAGATCACTGACTAAAGCTGAACGAAATTATTCTCAGATCGAAAGAGAGGCCCTGAGTATTGTTTGAGGTGTCAAGAAGTTTAAATAATGTCTCAATCTTACAACTACAAAAGTTTCAAGAAATACGAGTCACCGTCAAGCAAGTAGCAGAGGGCATCTGAAAGAATCCACTATTATCAAAAGTTTTACACTACATAAAGATGGGGTGGCCACAGAAAGTGGAGCCTGCATTCTCGCCATATTTTGCCAGGATAAACGAACTGACAATTGAAGAAGATTGTTTAAGTCTTAACAAACAATCTTCTTCAACTTAAGAGGTATTCAAGTGATATTTCCTCCTAATCTGCACAAAAGAGTGTTAGAATTATTGGATGAGTCTCATTTAGGTGTTGTGAAGATGAAGGCACTGGCAAGATCACATGTACGGTGGCAAGGAATAGATAAGGCTTTAGAGCCTCTAAAGCCTTATCTATTCCTGGCCACCGTTAATTTTGCTGGTCCATTTCAAGGACAGATGTGATTGATACTAATAGATTCGTATTCAAGATGGCCAGAAGTAGTACCAATGAGAACTACAACTGCAAGTCAAACAATTAAAGAGCTTAGACTAATATTCGCTAGATTCGGCCTACCAGAACAAATTTTGACAGATAATGGTCCACAATTTGTATCAGAGGAATTTCAGGAATTCACAAGGTCTAATGGAATACAACATATCAAAATAGCACCTTATCATCCAAGGTCCAACGGAATGGCTGAGAGATTTATACAAACTTTCAAAACAGCGATGAGGAAGATGGTTAATGAAGGTGGTGACATCAATCAGAAGTTGGCAAATTTCCTATTAGTCTACTGAAAAACCCCTCAATCTACAACCATGGAAGCGTCAGCCATGTTACTCACCAAATGAATTCCACAAAGCAGAATTCACTGCAAAAAATAATTGTTGATTTAATTATTTTTTTGAGGTTATTTTAATTGAAACTGAGGTAACCACTTGCTTGGTTGTAACAACCATAACAAAAATTGGTTATTTTTGCTATTTAAATATTACTTAATTTAACCATATTAAATACAGTTGATTATACTGTATAAAAAAGGTTAATTATACTATTGAAAAAGGTTAAATGTACTATAAGTTTAAGTTAATTTTACATTTGAATAAATGTTTTGAGAAATGAATATAGTTGATTTAAGTATTAACTATTACCGTTATAAATAAAATTTGGCATTTTAACCTTTTCATAATTGTATAATTACAATACCCCCATTTAAAATAATATGAACCTTTATTGAAAATAACCTATTTCAACATGTTTCAATGATAGACAACATGTATAATGAGTGTTCTAGTAAACAAAAACAGTATTATTATGAAACAAATTTCCTGATATCAGTTGTAATTGAGAGAAAGCTACCACTCTTAGCTTTTTTGTAACTGCCAGTTGGTAAATTAAACACTGACTCTTGAAAGAATAGACACACCTCCAACACTTCGACCATGTACTCTAAGTTAAGTACAAAAAAAGAGGAGAACCAGGCCATCAACATTTCTGAGAATGAATGGGACGTTGTTAAAACGACACCTTCTACATATAAGAAAAACTGAGCACTGCCATCTTCTCTATAAAATCCAATAAAGTAAGGACCTGTATAGCGTGAGCATTCTGAGGCAACATCAGCTATATCATCATTCATCTAGAAGAACAAAATTTCAGTAAGCATTCTAACTAATTAGAGTTTACAAACTTACCTTTCGTTCCTCATAAATATACGAAATAGCATTAATCACACCTTTTTTAGGAAACAAATGGCAAAGTAGTGCTAAGGCAGTTTTAGCATTAGAGTCTATATCACCTGTAAATTAAAAGTAATACATTTCAATTAACAATCACTTACTACCTTGATATTCAGCCTCAACTCTTTTTAAAAATCCTACAGCTTTTCCTTTTAATGAATTTCCATATGCTATTATAGCAGGAACCCATTTATTGATCCAGTTTTGGAAACATGTTTTAAACACATCTTTCTTGTCAAGAATAAGGTCCATCTCGTTTATAATCTACAAATGTAAAAATACATGAAAAACGAGTGAAACCAATGTCAACTAACCACATAGAGAATTTTCAATTCTTGAAATTTTTCAATTAGAGCAGAAGCAGTAATTTCCAAAGATTCCTTTAAAATTTCTTCACGCCTATACATAAATGTTTGGTTGCATAAAGAAATAATTATTTCTTTTCGTGGTTTTTCCATTTCTAGCTCTTTATGTAGAGCAGATGTATTACGAGATAATGTAATGTGATCATCACTGAGACCTTTCATAGGAGGATACCTGTCCTCCAAATTCTGCTTCTTCGGCCTACCCCTCTTTTTCTTGGGTGTTCCTTCAATGTCAGGTTCCATATGCCGCTTACGAGAAGCAGCTTTCATATTATGAACACGCTCAATTATTTTTTTCTCCCATGATCCCTATAAAAGTTGCATTGGTATATAAGAAGTCAATTATGACAACTAACTTACATAACCACTGACTTTGTCCCCAAGGTCCTCCAAAAATTTGTACTTAGATACAAGCATTTTGGCTGCTTGGGTGCAAAATGCTTTGTCTGGATTATTTTTATACGAGAACATACTTGTAACAAGGTCACGGACAATTTCGTTACGAAGAGAAGGTGTTAATGCCCTCCGTTGATCCTCAATTGTTACTTTATGAATACAGTCCATGATAGTTGGTCTCCATGTAGATGGAATTGTAAACTTTCCTTTGCTTGAAGATACAGATGAGCCAATTGAATGAACAGACAACAAGTCATCACAATCTGAACTGCGTGGAGAAAAAGGAGATGCCATATCAAATGTCAGGCTACTCATTTCTGATGACATCGGTGGACTGTATACTGATGGAGAGGTAATCAGTGGACTGATAATTGATGGAGAGGATATTGGTGAACTGATTGTAGTAGTAGTATTGTTAGGATTAGTCTAAAAATGAATCAACAAATATTAGTGGTTATAGAAAATAAACATACCATTTGACATTGAAACTGTGCTCTCAATCGAAAGATTTTTTTAACTACACCAATCTTTGTCACAACTTTAGAAATGTCATCTTCAGTGAGCTCCATAAAGGCTTCTCCATCTACTTCATGCTCTATACCAATAAACACAAACCATAGTACAACATTAAGAACTGTTGGAATAGTAAATTGACTTTATCACTTAATCATTATTAATTAATTAGTAAGTGTTTTATTTGTATAGATGCACGTGTTTTTCAGTCTCTAGAAGAACATTCTAGAACTCTTATCATTCTGTTGCATATTATAAATTCTGTCAATTTGTCTATTTCAGCCGTTATTCATTATACAGTAAAATAGTAATAACCACTACAAATCTCAGTACTGAACTATACTAAGGTGAACGTGCACACATAGCGGCTTATATCATTAAGTACTGAAACTTACCACGGAGCTTATCACATACGTCAATTGGTATACCTTTGTCAAGAAGCAAGTCAAACAGCTCATTATAATCCATATCTCGATTGAACTCGGTCATTTTCGACACTTTATCAACAATATTTACCAGCGGTTAGCAACTAGATTTACACCATGTGCTTCTAAAATCGTCACGTGACCTTGACTCAATTAACCCACACTCCTATAGCAGTTTGTCATGTCTGCCTCTGTTGTCAAATGTCAGATTTGTGACCTTTTATCTCCAAATTTCCGCCTTCATGTTAGTCATCTTCGTCTTGTTCATTCAAAAGATTGTAATTTCGATGTAAATTGTGGAATAAAGGGATGCAGCAAAAGGTTTTTAGCCTTTTCTGCCTTCAACACCCATATTTATCGTCACCATCGGTCAGAGATGGGTTTAGATACTTCATTAGAATCTTCAGTTGGTGTATGTACAAATTTATTACACAATGTAATTCAAGAGCCTGAAGAGAGCACAGATACTTGTTATGAAAACTCCATCGGTTGTAATGCTGCCTTAATATGTCATGATGACTCACAAGTATTTCAGCAGAGTTTATCTTATCGTTTTAAAGAAACACGTGAACTCACAGCAGCAAAGTTTTTACTTAATCTTAGAGAAGGACATCGTGTATCTCAAGTCGCATTGGCAGATGTAATTAATGGATGTCAATTGTTATGTTCACAAACTGTTAGTTACTTAAAAGAGGAAGTGTTTCAAAGATTACATGCTAACCCTCCTGATATGAATGACTTAGAAGAGCTATTCGATGATTTTCCTCTCCTTTTTGAGAATGTCCAAACACAATATAGATTAAACAAGTTTTGTGTTGATCACTTTAACCTTGTGGTATGTTGGACTTACTATAAACATAATTATATTCTTAGTGTAATATTGGCATATTATTATAGATAGTACAGGTATCTACGGAGTATCATTTCTGCTAATAATAATTTGAGCTAATTAAAGTACTATACATTAAGTTGTATGTATACATGTACATGTACTTTATGATCTTTTCTTATTTGTATAGGAACCTAGAGAAGTTAAGTATGTTAGTCAGTCATACTGGACAGAGCGATTTTCTGGTACTAAACGGGAGAAGGTTAGTCGAACAGATACGTTTTACTATGTACCAATTCTCGAGACTCTAAAAAATCTTCTACAATTGGAAGACTTCCAGTCAGAAATTTTAAACCCTCACAACAATTGTTTTGATGGAAAATTGTATGATTTCTGTGACGGAACAATTTTTAAATCACATCCATTGTTTTCAGTTGTTTCCAATGCGTTACAAATAGTAGCCTACTATGATGAGTTGGAGGTTGCCAATCCAATTGGCTCCTATACTAAAAAACATAAACTTGGTTGCATGTTTTTCTTTCTGGGTAATATCAGGCCCCAATACCGATCTACTCTAAAATCAATTCATCTTGTGTCAGTTGGTAAACATGACGACATTGCTCACTATGGTATTGATAGTTTCCTTTTTCCATTTGTGGAAGACCTTAAGGCATTGTACTGTGATGGTATTGAAGTCTCAATTTCTGGCAATCAAGTTACATTGTATGGTGGTTTGTTAGCTTTTTTAGCAGACAATTTAGCAGCACATTTAGTTGGTGGTTTTAAACTAAACATGTCATTTGCTCTCAGAGTATGTCGCACATGTATGGTAACTCCTGAGCTATTGCAAAGCTGTTTTTGTGAGGATGAATGTATGATTCGTACCTCCAGTAGTCATTTTGAACAATGCTTATTGTTAAGTGGTCCATTAGGTGGCCATCATTCTGTATCATATGGAATCACTAGATTGTCTATACTTGAAGAAGTACCTGGTTTTTCTGTAATTCATGGTTTACCACATGATATAATGCATGACTTGTTTGAGGGTATAGTCCCATTAAACATGATGCTGCTAATAGAATACTGTGTCACAAAGAAATTTTTTACCATCAACGAACTTAATGACAGAATAAACAACTTTGATTTCATTGAAAACAAGCCATCATTAATTGATCCAAATATTTTCAAAAAGAACAGGAAAATAAGACAGTCAGCTTCTCAAATGATGGCTTTGTCAAAACATTTTTCAATTTTAATTGGGGACAAAGTACCTGAAGATGATCAACACTGGTACTGTTTTCAAGTCATGCTTAAAATATGTAGTATTGCCCTTGCACCTCTGGCTACTTATGACACAATAGCTTACCTTGGTGTTTTAATTGAGGAATACTTAACACTTTTTCAAACTCTCTATCCAGCTACCACATTAAAGCCTAAACATCATTATATGATTCATTATCCTTCGCAAATACGCATGTTTGGGCCTCTAATTTATTCTTGGACTATGCGGCAAGAATCTAAGTTAAGTTTTGCTAAAAGGGTGTCATATTTGAGTAATTATAAGAATGTGAGTAAAACTGTGGCTAATAGACATCAGTACTGGCTCTGTCATAAGATTATATCTGACCCTTCTCTCCTCTCTCCATCTTTTAAAATAAGTCCAATATGTGAAACCAATCCATTGTCTACTGAACCAAATTACGTTCAAGCAGAATTAACAAGGCTTTCACCTGGCTTAGATTTATTTTCAATTGTCAAACACCCTAAGTGGGTTAAGATGCAAAGTTCATCTTTTAAAATGGGTTATTATGTTTTACTGAAGTATGACATTTATGAACCTCTGTTTGGTAAAATCATTGACTTGGTTATTTGTGAAGGTATTTTCATAATATGCGTTGAAGAGTATCATTCGTCTTTTTTTTATTCTCACTACAATTCATTTGTCATTGTAAGTCATGGTACTTTCTCTGCTTTGGAGGTCAATAACCTTTATGATCATCGTCCTATTCATGCTAAGTATAGTTTTGTGAAAACTGATAAGTCAATTTACATTTCTTTGCCTTACTTGTATTAATATTGAAATAACTTTTAATGGTTTATTTAATTCAATAATTGTTGTAAAATTAACAAATATTATGTTAAAATAATCAGTAGCTTGTTAAAATAATTTTTTTATGGTTAATTTAACATAATTTCAGTCATAACAAACAGTAAGTCAGTTAAAATAACTTTAAATATATGGTCAAATCAAAAGAAACATCTTAAATTAAACAAAGCTATTTAAATTAACCATTACTAGTTGATTCAAATATATTCTATGTTGAAATGAGTTTCACAAAATAGTTTGTTTTAAAAATACATGGTTATTTCAAATAAAATTTTTTATAGTGTTGACCTAATGACACCAAACTTACAGACAAAGGTGGTGAAGAGACAAGAAGCTCAAAAAGTACAATTTGACAAAGGTTCTCGAGAAAAAGAATTCAAAGAACAGGAAAAAGTATGGGTACAAACCTACAGTGGAGAAAAGAAATGGATACCGGGAATAATTATAAAGAAAACAGGACCAGTCTCATATCAAGTAACAGTAGAACATGATCGTTTATGGAAAAGGCATACAGATCAACTGAGACATAGAGTAGAGGAATGTGTCACAAATACAAAGAATGAAGAAAATTCACCAGAGACTACTGTAGAAAAGGTTCCAGAAATAATCTCTGAACCAGATAGACCAAGAGTCGTGTTGGAAACTGATTGTCAAGAAATAGACTGGCCAATAGTTACTGCAGAACATGAACCTAATCATAGATCTAGTCGAGTGTCCCGACCCCCTGGAAGATTGACGTATTGTTATCCTGGAGTTCCAATTTAAAGTATAATTGAATAAGAGTGGATGAGATGTAATGTATGATATTAATTTTGTTCTGTGGTTTTCCTGTATGTTAATTTACTTTTAGTGTGCTGTATAAATGTTGAGTTTTTGGTATTTATGATCAGTTAGTTGTGTGTGTGTACAACTGTGAAAGTTAGCTTGAGTGGTAAAAACCTAAGATATAACAACTTGTATCCAAATAAGGAATTTAATATCATTAAAACCTTGGTTAATTTTATTATATGTTAATATCAAAAAGCAACATAATCAACCCAGCCCCTTTCTCTTGAGCTGGTCTATGAGACTACAACATAATGTTTTTATTGAGTTAAATCAACATGACTAAATGAAAGTAATTGTAACACAAATAAAACATGAAAGGACAAAGAACTCTATATTTCAGAATGAAACATCTGATGATGCTTGTTTGTAGATCCAGCACTTTTTAGATCAAAGCAGTTATAGTCGCATCCACTATAAAAACAATGTGGTTTGTCAGGTACAAGTTCAATAGACTGTGGTTTTACCAGGAATGCTAGTGAAAGAGACAACTATACTATATACAGACTAACTGTTCCTCTCTAAGCAAAGGGCTGGCCTTACTACAATATCTGTTACTATAATTGCAATAAATTCACAAATAAAATGATTTAACATACCAGGAAAGAGTCAAATCAACTGATAACTCATCTTATCTGTAATTACTTCTACTTATATTTATATCTATTAACATGTATTGCTCATTATAGTTACTGTACTTAACCACACCCACCAAACATTTTTGTAACGACAGAGCATTCTTAAATGCATTAGTAGGTAAAGAGATATATAATTTCCTCATGTAACAAATATATCAACTCAATTCTGGACTCAATGCAATGGAATGTAATAATGTTTATGTTTAGTTGTTACATCAACATATAGAGAAGAAAGATTGTGGATTCTAGTCTAATAACATTATTATCTCTAAACATTTTATTATATATTATGATGTGTTAACAGTTACATAACAATACATGTACAAACAAACAATATAATTTGTGTATAAATCTAGCCTCACCCATCACTCATTTCCAACTGATCCCTGTCAGAAGTAATTCGTTGTCATCTAATTATAGCTAAGTATGTACATTGGTATATCTGACCATAAGTGAGTGGAGTCAGACAGACTTAGGCTCATAAAAAGGAAAAGGAAAAATAATAAACAAGAACATAGTCTACATCATGGATTATATTTAAAATGTTACAATAAAGTACAAACATGTTTACACTAATTCCTGGTAAGATAAATCCTTGTATCAGACTCCAGGACTCCATTAAACATGAGCTAGCTTTTATATTTTATTTATTGACTCAAATATAATGAGAACAGGATGAACAAACCATATTCAAAGACGAAATGTCTAAATAATTTGTTAGCAGATCATGTGTTAGATCAAAGCAGTTTTTTGTCACACTCAACTATAAAAACAATGTGGTTTGTCAGGCAAAAGTCCGATAGGCTACCAGACAATTCCTAGTAAAGAGTCTAGTCTCGTGAGGCTAAGTTCATACATGAACACTTGAAACCATTGTATAGTAGAGTGTCAGTTAACATAATAGGATTGTTCCTCTGTAAAACATACAGTCTCAAATTTAACGGTAACTATGCAATATAACAATAATGGCTTCCTTTCTTTTTCAGTTTGTTATTGTCTGTGTATTGTAGTGTGTTATAGTATATATTACTATGTGTGTACTATACTATATACTAACTCTTGTTTTATAATAGGAGACACTGGAAGAGTTCAGTGGAATGATGATGACAATATCGTTATACTCACTAGACCAAGTGTAGCACAAAATGAAGATGTTGTAAGTAAATTAATAAAAGAAGAACAAACAGGAAAAGAATGGAGTATTCATCTCTACTCATCATCTCCTGAAAGTACTGCAGTTATTATAAACAATCTTAATAAGTGTACAGTGTGGAGTCTTGATATATGGTACACTTCATTGGACATTAAGTGTGTATCTTTATTATCAGAGATGCTAAAAACTAATAAAACAATAAAGAGGCTATGGCTAGAGTCCTCTTCACTTACTGGTGGTATCAAACAAGTCGGTGACAGTCTCTTTAATAATAAACAGTTATGGTTGTATGATGTTATTGGTGTCACAGATGAAGATATGACTCACTTATCTACTATGTTAGCAACTAATACAACTTTAAAAGAACTACATCTTATCAACTGTAACATCACTGATAATGGAGTCCGATATATCTGTGAAGAACTTACTAAAAACCAAACATTGACTACGTTGAACATCAGCGGTAATCATCAGATCACTTCAGTTAGTACCACTACAATAGCAGATCTAATACAAACTACTACATCACTGACAAGACTAGATCTCTATGATACTTCACTGAACAATGATGATGTCAAGACAATATGTACATCACTTATTAGAAATACTACAATACGGACACTATACTTATCAAGTCAACATATAGAGTATTGTACGAAGTTAGACAGTTATCAAGTTATTAAAGACAGACTTCGCTTCATGTACTAAATTTCTCTTAACTTTATATCTTTTCTTCTTTTATTACAATTTATTTCTCTAAACTAGTAGACAATAAAAACAGAGCAGTTTTTCTTGACACTTTTGTAACGTCGCACGTACTTTTTTGTGAGAGTATTTGAAGACCTCTAGCAGTGATAAATGTACTTGTATCACATTTTAGACCACCTAAAGAAGTCAGGATAACCTGTCTTATATTCAGAAGAGTTGGAAGTCTACAATTTAACTATAATACTGAGATCAGTTCAGTTGATCAACAAAATTGATTTTATTTGTCAATATATAAAGCTCAACAGTAGATAGTAATGAGATAGAGAAATTTGTTCACTTTGTTTACTCTAGATCTAGATCTAGTGAATGTTGAGATGATGTTAATTGACAATCCCAACATTCTATGAACAATATTTATATATATCTTAATATAAAGGAGTCTCTATTGAAGACAAAAGGGACAATTGATAAACTGAATACAATATAGTGTGTGGAGATGGAATACTATGTAAAGTAAGATGAAATATTGAAGACAATTATAACCTCTCCTATCTCCTTCCCAATACTGAACAATTACATTATTACATTCACAGAGTGATCCTAATATATGTCAACTTTAATGAACAAAGTTTATAGTAGCTCTCATTCTAATCTTCTCAAAACACAAACAATACAACAATAACAATAACTATATAGTAATGTTGACTTTTTATGTGTTAATTTATTAAACTCTAAATATTTGTGAAGTTATAAAAAAGAAATTATTTCACACAGTTATACTGATAATTAGAATAAAACAACAAATTACATGTACATCAACAAAAAAAACAAACATTAAAAATACTTACATGTATTTAAACAAATCAATTAAATCAAGAAATAGTAAAATTAAAATATTAGTATTCAAAAAATTAACAAAGAGAGAAATAAATTATAACGATAGACAATGTTACTAGTACTAACAAACAATATATCTACATTATGATATTATTAATATTACATAATGTAATATAATAAAGGATATTGGATACATTAGACAACAATAATAAGTACTGGGCTAAAAGACACATACAAAATAAAGGAGAGAGAAACAAGATCAACAATCTAGACATGCATGTACATGTAGACAGTTAATGTATCAAGTATTATAGATATCGAATGGATTTAGAAAGACCTCTCTCTCTAAATGGTTGATCACCCTAAATAAAATAATGCTAACTCATAACAGCTGTCAACAATATAGTTCATTGTAACATTATCATGTTGTCACAATATCATTGTTACATGTACATGTATATTAATATGAAATGTGTCTACATCCATTCACACCCATTGATATAATGATCATGTGATAATCACATGATCAATTTATATGTCTATACTTATTGATATAACAGTTATGTCATTATCACTTAGTTATTAAGGGGGTCACTATAACATATTAAAACTTTAATAAATTGATCATTATCTCTAGTACATGTCTGTGTGTGTGTTGTCATTATATTGGACATATTACCTCTATTATATTGGGTACATTACCTCATTATATTGGGTACATTACCTCATTATATTGGGTACATTCCCTCTATTATATTGGGTACATTGCCTTTATTATATTGGGTACATTACCACTATTATATTAGGCACATTCCTTCTATTATATTGGGTACATTACCACTATTATATTGGGTACATTACCTCTATTATATTGAGCACGTTACCTCATTATATTGGGTACATTGCCTTTATTATATTGGGTACATTACCACTATTATATTAGGCACATTCCCTCTATTATATTGAGTACATTACCACTATTATATTGGGTACATTACCTCTATAATATTGGGCACATTACCTCATTATATTGGGTACATTACCTCATTATATTGAATACATTATCTCTATTATATTGGGCACATTACCTCATTATATTGGGTACATTACCTCTATTAAGTTTTCATCACTATTGATTCCAGTATGATTCTGATGTGAGTCATGTTCTTCTTTTCTATGGAGACTACCACTCCGTTGGAAACTGTTACGAATTCGCATACTACCATGACGAGATAGATTTACAATACCTATAAAATGGATGAATAAAATAAAAAATGGACAAATAGTTTAATGATGGACAAATGAAATGACTAAATGGAAGGAAATTGGATACATGTATAAATACAGTGATTTATAGACAAATGGATGAGGGGAAATGGACAGATGGAGTTGTAGATGGGCAGATATGAGTTGATAGATGAAAAATTGGTCTTACCTGATTGTACAGATGATGTTCTTGGAGGTCTAGAGTTTCTTCATGGACCTCTTCTAAATCTTCATCATCATAATCAGAATAATAACTCTTTTATTGTTTACATGTTCTAAGAATGATGCTATAACATCTACTATTTGTGCAAAGTGAGGTTGTTCACTAGCATACCTCTTCCAACACATCATCTTGAGTTTGTATCAACAAATAATAGAATTAACAACTATAATATTTGAAATAAGTCAGTCAAAATATCTAAATATCATCCACTTTCCCATTCATTCATTCAATATCTAGTCATACATATACTGGTACATTTGATGGTCAATGGATTTATTAATATATTCATCTATTGATCCATTTATTCATCCATCAATCCATCCATTCAACATACAATCTTCCTGGACAGTTCTCTGGTTTTTCGAATCTTCCTACTCCCATTACAAACTGGAGAACCTCTTGGTTTATCCTACTAAGATACGGTTTATTACCAAATGTCATAATCTTCCACAGAAGTACTCCTAAAGACCTTACAATAATGACATATTTATAGTAACCATGTCAACCTTCACTTACCAAATATCTGACTCAATTGTGAACTTCCCTTGAAGGAGAGCCTCTGGTCCCATCCATCATACTGGTAACTTCCTCTGTCCTTCCACCTACACAATACAAAGATATAAAGTACAGTCAGCCACTCTCTATCTCTCTGTCTCTCTCTCTCCCTCCCTCCCTCCCAGTTGTATAGACGTTTTAATGAAGAGAAGTTAAAAGACTTTTCTGTTTAATCAATAGTTTGGTGCAAATAGATATAATGTGATCTATAAATATATTGCATTATTCCTCATATTCTGACATGTTGTCTAATAATGAGGATAATATGTTTAGTCAAATATCTACTATTTAGTAATCATAGTATGTGTTATTTGATGGTATATAGTTTACATGTACTATATAATGTTTATAAAAAGACATACTTAGTTATAAAACTATCAAATCATGTAAAACAACATGACTGAAGATTTGGTGTAGGTCCTACAATGAAGAAACTCTAGACCTTCAAGCACCTGAATTTCTATCACTGGTAACAAAGATCTCATCAGATCAGATCAACTTGGTAAATGATCCTATATATATATATCTCGTGGTCAGACTCAGTGGGAAGTTTTTATAGTAACATCAAAGTTTGCTAAATATAGTAACATCTTTTTTGTAGATGGGGTTTATAACTCATTATTAGGGATTTTTACATTGGGTAAAATCAGGAGAGATCCTTGTTCAAGTTGGACAAACAGAAGCATCTGCAATGATGGCATTGAATAGTCTTGAACATCCCTATGTTCTTCAATTGGATTGTGCTGGGTTGAGGTATTGTAAATAGAAACATCTAATAAACATAGAATTATTTTCTAAATTTAGTATTATATATTACATGAATACATTGTATTTACTTGTTAAATGTTGTGATTTATCTTATTTATTTCAGGAGATTATGTTAGTTTCAACTGTTATTATTAAATCAAGTGGTCAAGAGGAGTTTGTTGATGAAATGTTGATGGTAATTGATTTAATTGGCAAGTTGTTTATTAGGACCTTTTTGCTAAATGTAAGCTAATAACACTTCTGACTGTTAAGCTACATTTCCTATAAAATAACAAGTACTAAGTGCATGCAGAACCCTCACCACAGTTTCTATAGTGATATTAGTTTCCATATAATCATGATGCTGCCACTGGATGATACCTTAAATACTAAAAAAAAACAACAAGATTGTGTGAAGATATTTTTACTTTGTGAATAATGTAGGTGGTAAATATTGTTAATGCTATAAGCGTGGCAAGTGTAAATAATGGTTGTGCCACCAATCAAGAGTGACATTTAAGTAGCAATTTTTTAAGACTTTGTTTTTTGCTAACCTGTCTATTTTGTAGACTTAAGACAGCTTTGTAATGTAACAATCATTAAAATCAGTAGTCTCAATGCAAGAACAACTCTCCTTCCACATGTATCTACTGACCACTACAACTCTTGGCAAGAAGGAAAACAAGTGGAGTAAAGTTTACCACAACTTAAAAATGAAACATTTTTTATGAATATTCTCACAATAAAATTGTAGAAATGTGGATTTTGTATGTACACTAGTTGTCTTGGCTGTGCTTTTTGAAAGGTTTCCCCTAATTTTCAAGCTGTCTTTCATTGGGGTGGTTCTTGGTGTAACTTGACCATGATGAGATCATAATGAAATGATACATAGTGATGTTATTATATATGACGACATCATCTAAACCCTAAACCAAACCTAATATTATTAACTCTATGACACATAATAATGTCATCATAGGAGAGGTGGTGACATCTCAGTCAAGTTACACCAAGAAGCAGCCCTTATATTGACTGCCTTTTATATACTACGACTATTTGCTAGTACTTAACTTTTGCCATTTTCTGTGAAGTTTTGCAGCTGTAGATACTGTCATCATCTAGTTTGAGCAAATCAAAATTCATTGCCAGCTAACAGACAGGTAGACACACAGTTATACAAACAAGTACTGTAACCCTCGCCCACGCAGTGTTCGGTGAGGATTAAATATTGGCATCTGTTAAGCTCACCACCATAAAAGCTCAGTCAAGAGTTATTTCTAACATGACCTTATACAGAATACACCATGATGAAATGTCACATGATAAGTTTATTAGATAAGATGAACTTGACAGACATTTTAGATATTGCTGTTATATACATATTGTAAATCAGTGACACACTGCATAATCACTTGTGTACATAGCTGTGTTTTGCATAATTTATCACCAGACAATATGGAATCTCAATATAAACACTACTATCTCATTTGGTCTCTTGTTTCCCTAGATTGTTAATAAAGTACTGTAAATGATGTGTTTTTGCAAACATCTGACTTTTACATTTATAACAATTTAATAATATTAACTGATAATAGTCCTATAACAACAATGACAACTTGCTACTGTTAATGTAACAAAAGAACTAATTAAGGTACTCTGTCTCTATACAAAAGTATAGATCTCCTCTAACATTGTGTATGACTATACTAGTTGACGAAGACATAAATAAATGTGTGATATGAAATGTTGTGCAAGTAATGTCATAACCAAGTTGCCCAGGAGAACTCATCAAACCGAAGGAAAATGAAAAAAGCAAGACCAAAAATAAATGTTCCACCCACAACTAATGATGGTGATATTGGTATACTGATAAGCTTAGCCTAAAGGAATGGAAAAATATATTTTCATAATGATCTAGTTATTAGCTACATAATAAAAATATTTAGTATTTTTTCCTCATGTCATTGATTTTCCTAGCATGCATTATCTGTTTATCTATCTACTCATTAAAACATTCATCCATCATTATGTGATATGAAGGCATTTTCCAACAGGAAGATATACATGAATATAGTAATTAGCCTTGAGAAATATAATATACCTTTAATTCTATATTGCTACAATATGTCGCAAAGGAGTCTAAATCTAATTGGGGTGTGTCCTGATGTTGAAAAGGGCGTGCTCGAATCATTAGAGCAGTCTCCTTTATCTCGCTACCAAAATGAGTTACTCGAGCAGCCTTGAAAACAGTGAAAAATTATAAAATTGAAAGCTTAATGCAAATCAATTAGTCCTACTGTTACCTGCATAAGAGGTATGAAAACCAGCACTGTCCACCGGACAACAGTAAGAAAACCAGTTATAGCAAGTAAAACCACTTCATCATGTTCACCATTTAATTCTCGGATACCATACAATGCTAAGAAAGGAATAACAAACATTGCAATAGAAGGGATGTAAATGTCAGTTTCTACCTCTATTTTTGTGTCTATCTAATACAAATAATATCAAACATTATTGCATTAGAGTTTCAGTCAGTCATTAATTGCATACATAATATAAAAATTCAACTATTTTAGGGCATATTACATTAACTTACATTATATCTTAACTTAGTGATTAATAATATTAAATTAATTAAAGGTAATACGTACATAACACTGAAGAATAAAGAAAGATAAACATCATAATACTCATAGCTCTTGAAAGGTGACCATTGATCTTCATGAGAAATGTGTGAGCATCATTTACTTCCTATGCAATAAAAAGGGTCACAGTTTTTATAGAAGGTTTTAAATAACACAAAAGGTTATAAATACATACATGTATACACACTCACATAATATATATAATGTGTGTGTGTGTGTGTGCGTGTGTTTGTGTGTGTGTATGCATGTTATGTTGAGATTCATAGCCCACACATTTTGAATGGGAGTGTTGGTTCTACATAACACATAAACCACATAGCAGGTTAATATTTGGAAATACGGAACCTGACAGCTTAAATAGCAGTTTCCTTCTTCATAAACAGTAAATCAGCAGGTTTATATGTACCTGATCACAGGGCTATACATGTTATAAACCTGCTAATGTTAGAATTTAGAAGACATTGCTCAATGACCATGTGCTATATTGTGGAGCAATAGTGCCAATTTACTATGAATCTCATGCTAACTTATATCAGATATATCATAGTTAATCAATCTACATGCGTGATATAACCTTGCCAACTTTGAATTTCATAAAGAGATATCAATCTTTGGTGATATCTTTTTACAACTTCTCCTGCTGGTAGGTTTATATAACATATATAGACCACTGAACTGTGACATACATGCAACACTCACATAACACAATTATATTATACTCTTAAGACTTTTCTTAAATGTTTTTCGTATGCATAAATATACAAAGTACTTTTAATTATGTATCTTAAAATAAAGCATGATTATACTGATTATATACCTTGATAGCATCCTCAATATTCCAGTCATTTGGTTTTGTTAGTGTATGAGTGCAAATCCCCTTAAACCAGTACACCATTAGTTGACATTGCATGGCATAATTAATCACCACAGCAGCAAATGCAATATCAAAGACAATTAAACCAAAGAGAGAGATAGTCAGCAATGTGATTTTCCCAGGAAGAGAGATACTATTAATGTAAGTAGAACACAATAACAATGTATCTTATTTTAAAATTGCCTTATGATCAATAACTAGATAACTGCATAGCTATACTTTAACTATTAACATGCATAACTAATATTTTTGACTCCTAGTAATTAGTATAATGTGCATAATTCTTTACTTTCCAATAAATTCAAACTCCACTTCTTTGCTGTCCATATGATTAGCAAATACTTGCAAGAGATTAAGTCCAACACAGAAAAAAATCCATATAATAAACATGACAAGCAACATCCTAGACAATTAACAATAAAATATATCACAAGACAAAAAAGATTGAAAATGGAATTTTGTCATGAACAATGTCAGTATAAAATTGTAACTAACAGCAAACTTGTTGTCAGCTTTTTTGAAAGTCCGTCTTTAACAGCAAAAAAGACCTACAATTATATGGTCGTTGACATTCATACAATTAGTTAATAATTTTGCTTTATAATTCTTATTGGTTGATTTAACCAATAAATGGTTATACAGGTTGCATGTAAGAAAATTAAACATAGTGATTTCGTTATTACATTCTATGGGATTGACCTGTATGTAGGCAAAAGGTGAATATGTGTTTATTTTAAAATACAAAATTAACATGTGAGCTGGACCAGCTATGGATTCATATATTGTCCAAGAATGAGTTAAAACACTCTCTATTTTAAAAGTAATATAATCCAAACTATCCTGCATAACAGTGACATTATAATTAATTTCTAACACTTATATTAATGATTAACAAAGTGGCTTTTTATATGAATCACTACAAACAAATTGAAGTGACTCAGCATTTCATTTTGCTTAAAATGAAATAATCATTAATTTATTATATTTTTCTAACATTAGGTATAAAAATGCTTAATCCCATAGTCAAAAAGACTTTCGCTTACTTTTAGCCACAAATCTGTTTGCTATATCTAATCTGTATAACCATATAAGCTATCAATTTCTACACTATGATAGTGTACATCTATTCACTTTCTGTGCAAGTGTTGATAAGTCCTCTGGTTGTTTGATACGAAAAATATACAAGCAGTAACAAAAGGCAAAGAGCAGTAATATATCCTGTATAATAAACTTTGAGAGAATGTGCTTGAAACATTTAATATGGTATACATCATCCAAATGATCATTTTCTGGTACCAGTACCTGTAAGAAAAGAAAGCAATATGTAATGTACATATATGTTTAGCATACTTTAACAAGAATCGTCTATAACAAAATTGAGAACCACGTAATGATGACCTTGCTCTCCTTATTGATTGTGTTTTCTATTTGCTATAAGTCTTAACATTACTCATAAGAAGTTAATTATAGTAAAAACCTCATTACTTGATTTAGAGCAGACAATATATGTATGACATGTAGCCCTAGCCTGTACGACCATCTGTCACACTAAATTGTATCACCTTATATCTTAATGTCTATTCATGCACGATCCATGCATCTGTGCATTGGTATAAACTTACTAGGACTCTGTCAAAACATAGTAATATCTGCGTTACACAGGATACAAACAACAGGAATATTAATACCAGTATCATCAAGAACTGAAACGTTATGCATGCATTTCGGAGCCAAGGTCTTGATATTATATAGGAAGGAAGGTCAATTTTTCTCCAACCAATCTAATAATAAAACATACATTTTTTTATTAAACACCTATCAAAGATCAATTGAGATTGCTGTTCTTGTATGTTAACTGTTTTAATAGTGTACTGTTTTGCAAAGTTTAAGGTACTACAGACATGTTAACATGATTGAATGCTAGAATATAATCTTTTAATCAAATCAGTGTAGCTGAATAATGTGAAATAAGTACAAGATATTCTCTTACTATATTCAAAAATATCATGTAAGGTTGCAGTATGCAGTTAGTTTTCTTAACTATGGCTGCCATAGGATCATCATTCTGTGTAAAAGACAACAGCTTTAATACAAAATTACATACTATAATGTTTGGAACAAAAGATGTAGTGCCTACAAAAAAGATGGCTTACATCCACTATAGTGAATTCATCATGAGTAGTATTATCTTCATGTGACAGATCATCTGTCTGGAAAGAATCACAAACTATACACTTTATACTTCACATCTATCATGTTGTATATATATTATGCCATTGGTGTCAGAAAAACGGACATTTCGGAATTAATAATTATTTTTTAATTATGCACTACTACATTCATTATAGTCAAACCACTTTGCCTTGCCTATTAAAGAAGCAGGTACATGATAGCTATAGTATCAAAGGATTCTCACAACTATTTCTCAGTTCTTTGAGTGTTATTATTTTACTAATAGTGAGACAATGAATAAAGGTCATATAATGATTGCATTGTTATGCTATAAACAATCTACATAGGGAAAGAATGATTTTAATATATTGTGCATGCAGCCACTTTTTACTTCAGGTGCTTGGTGACTGATTTTGTGAGGACTTCAAGTACACCCAGCATATCAGGACATTTGTATAATTTGTATGATTTATGCTTTCCCGTAAATGGCTTTTGTTTTACAAGTCTTTTGGAGAAGCAAGGGTGGCATCATTATAGCAGTTTTCAGGGCAATGCTTTTAATAGTACATCCATCAACACATGATTTCAAACGCTTAGCCATTGAAAATGTATGGATTTTTATAGTTTGATACTTTCTCGTGGCACTAATGAGACAAATATTATATATAAAATGCAAACTTATTTACATGTCTCTTCACAACTTGGACAAACTATAGGCAAAAAAGCCTGTGAAATAATTGATGGTGGAACACTGCTGCAAAATTTCTTGCAGACACTCACTGTACTTGAAGGTAAGCTTGTCAATCTTGCATGTCTGGCTTTTTATAATATGGCTGGTGATGCTTCCTAGGTTGTGGCCTGCCAACAAAGTCACGAGACTAGTTGTTGACGAAATGATGAAGTAGCCTATAAACTAGAGATGGTAGCATGAGTCACTAGAGCCATGACAATGTTCTGATGCTTTAAAAGGTCTAAGGAGGTATCCACTACAAGATCTTGCCATTCATTGCACAAGAACAACTACAGCCACCAGTCTTGTTACAACAGCAGTATATTGTGTCTCTCCAGACCCAACTTTGACTTTGAAATTCCACATTAGCTTCTATTAATCCTGTTACTAATCTTGCAAACCATAGTCTATGGCTGTTTTAGTTGACCACATATTTACATTGCAATCATGTGATCACCCACGCCTATGTAAATCTAATATTTTCCAATGATGTAATTTATCATGGATTTGCTCCTTCAATTTCTAAACATGAAAATACTATAACATGTATTTTTGCAATTACTTAATTATCTATCGTCCAAATGTTTATAGTTTTAGAAATAATATCTATCAACAGGCTAGGCATTTTTGTAATAACCTCCTGAAGTCATACCTGTATGTCAGAATGAGGTACTTCAGTTAGTATAGGGTTAGTCAGACTGCCTTGTAGGTCTTGTGTTTGGTAAGTACTAGCATAATCAATGTGCTGAGTTGTGATTAAAGGTTTCCCAACTGAAGACATGATAAAACCTAGAGATTGTATAACATGGATAGGTATAGTTTATATTGTAAATAAACAAGATATAATTCAAGTTCGGTAATGGTACAGCCCATAGAAAATTATGCATAGTACAGTTACAATAAATTATGCCAATCCGAGGGATAAAAAAGTTTGTATCACCGAACCCATACATGATACATGCCATTAGAGTTGGCTACTAACATAATGAAATTATCTTTCATGTTTTTAATTATATTTTTTTAAATTTAGGAAGTGTCTAGAGTGCCAGTAATGGAATGGCATACTTAGAATGTGAATTAAAACCTTTAGTTTCTAATGTTTAAGGTGTATGATTAAAGACAGTAACATTCACATTAAGGTACAGTGTTCTATTATTACCACTGTAGTGTTGTTGATAGTTAATACTATTTTGTAAAACTAACAATAACATGTTTAATATGTTTCCTTTTGCATGATATTTAGCATTGGCTAATATATATAATAATTGCTTGTTAACCTTAGGTAATTCCCACACAGATAAATAAACACAATAGTGAATTCACATACTCATTATATAATCATTTGACATATTTTGAATAAGTTGTATGTAACTTCAAATGCATTGAGCATTAACACTGTCAAAAATATGTTGTATAACATGAGGTCAGTATCAAATACTTTATGAATTCTGTCAACAAAGTTATGAGATCCCTAACAAAGGATAAGGTACATGCTAAATTCTTGATATATTAGTAATATATGGATACACAGAGTTTGCCTCATACAATGATAAGTCAGATTTAATGACAACTGTAACTTTGATCACTTAGTCTGTTCAGAATAATTGTACTCTTTAGCATTTGTAGCATAATTTTTATATACCTAGCTTCTAACTTAGTCATTGATCTTATTCACATTCACACTGCTCTAGCCGTCTTACACATCTTTTAATTGTTTTAAATGTGTCTGTTTTATCGTTTCTTTAACTACATTGTCTCACTAAACACTAAGTAAATGTTTCAGTGTGAACATAACTGATCATGTGTTTTGCATACCAGTGATTCTAAGTTATGGTAAAACAAATATTACATTCCTAAGCGTGACCGAACCAAATAAAAACTAAGATGAGATTTTGCTGAACCATTAGATCAGTTGTCTCATGCAAAGGCTCTTGGCAATTACCATATTGAAAAAGTTACAACACTAGATTGCTGGTTCCGGAGATCTTATCAATTTGATAAAGTTTCAATTACTTGCAATAATTTACTTTGAGGCCTATATTCTTAAACAGATTCTCCTGTTTCATATGAAACGAGTATGTTGCATTTTTGGAGTTTTTACTTTAATTAAGTATAACCTTATAATAAATATTTATTTGAAATACTTATTATTTACCTGACAATTTACTGATAATCTTAGGTTACACTTACATGAACACAGAGGTATTTTGCTAGCATGTACTACAAGGATGAAGGTTTCATAAAATTGGTACAAGAAGAGATGTCAGCAGTGTGTCACGTGGCAGTTCAAAATTACAGTTCTAATTATATGAACAGTAGATGTAAGTGGATGAGGTTAAACACCTACTCGAAATTTGCTGATTCAGCATGAGATGTGGCAGCCAATGAAGGTACGTGCTAATTCACTGTGATAATGTTAATCAGATTATCTTTGCATATATATATATACCCAGCTGTGGACTGTGTGATGGATGGCAACCAACGAAGGTACGTGCTTGCCACGTCTCGTGCTGAATCAGCAAATTTCGAGTAGGTGTTTAACCTCATCCACTTAGACCCACTTACCGGGCTACCAACTTCCGGTAGTTCTCTGAACGAACCACTGTCTACCAGACCCTTCCTACCCGCTTGGGGGAGAGGCTGGCTACGCGAGACTAAAGCTGTTTAGGAATTTGTACGCAAAAGATCACTTTTTGTGCTTTGCTGTTCTAGCTTGTGAACATTGGATTTTTTTCAATAAGTTTACAACATTATATAATTACCACAAGCTGTAAGATAAATACTAAGGTAGCATTATGAGTTTACAATTAACAGTATGAAAACATCTATTGTTACTGTCAAAATGTTTCATTTAAATGATACCAAATCTTATTGAGGACTGTTGACATTGATGCTTGATAAAAAAAATAAATTTTAAACAAATAGATAAATCAAGATTACAAACATAAGCAAAATAAAATGTAGCTGAAAAAATTATATGAATTGTGTCTGTAGAATCAACTAAGCTGTCATTTCATAACTGTAAAATCAATAACAGAATCAGTCGTAATTTTAAAACGTTATTCCTCCAAAATTTTGAATGTTATAGTCAAAAATAAACTTTCTCATTGAAAAACATCAATGAATGTAATAATCAAGAATACAATAACTCTCATAAAAATGCCGCCTATACAAACACAAATAGCAGCTTTACATGTCAATGTCAAAATGGATATACAGGAAATGGAATAACATGTAATGGTATGTGGCGATACAATGCATGATTATATATTTCCACTTGTGAAATAGTCTTTATTTACTATTGTTAATTCATAATTAAAATCACAATATTTTCATAGATATAAATGAATGTATAATGGAAGATATTCAATGTCATTCTGATACTATCTGTGACAATCAAAATGCAAATTATAGTTGTGAAGGTTATAGATTTTGTAGTATTTTTTAAATGGCAATCCAACTATAACATAGGTCCAACTCTTTATTTACCATTTTGGATTTTGGTTCATCTAATAGTCATAGAGTGGAAGATAGCTCTCAGTTTGTCTTATTCCCATCATCATTACAATTTAGAAATATGACCTATACTGCAGCATATGTATATGCATTATATAAACAGATATTTGATATAGTATCGCATATTATTTTTATAATATTTTAGATTAATAAGAATAGGGTAATAATCTTTGAACAAACTTACACCTACCATATGTCACAAACATTCCCAGTACATGCTAAAGTAATTGCTCCATATTGGATCATAAACACTCCCGGTAAACTTGACTACCTAATCATCAAAACTGATATCAGTGAACTAACTAAAGTTATTAATCAAGTCAATAAATATTTAGCTTATAACTTCAGTATCAGCTTCAATGCAGACTGGATACTAGTTGCTCAATGGATGGACATAAACACATGCAATGAAGTACGTGTGATTGATACATTATATTTTAATAATTGTTACTTTATGGTAATAGACTAATAGCAGTGCCTTTAAAGCTGTATTGGCATCTCAAGGAAACAAGAGATATGCTATTTTTACATTCAAAAATGGTCTATTTGATTGGAATGGAACCAATGCTATTATAGGGCTAAGTGTTAGTAACACTGTTTTGCAAACTTTCAATTATCAAGACTGGTTCAGGCAAATATTGGCTGCCTTAATTGACCAAATTCAAATTGGAACAAAATTCCCTATGTAATAGGTTGAATTAGATTGTATTAATTTATAACTGATCTCACTCTCTATGTAGGCTATCATTACATCAGTAGTGATTGTGGACTTGTGGAAGAGCTAAATACTGAACGCAAGCAATGGTTGCATTCTAACTAATGTCTGTTTAAGAGATTGTCCTTGTAGAAATTGAGGAAAATGCATTTTATAGAATCTGTTTCCAATAAATACACTTGTGATTGTAATAACACTGGATATACTGGGAAAATATGTGATTTTCTAAGTTATGGGGTGTTTCCTAGTATGACAAATTACAGTACAATATTACAACATCACCCATCACTATATGAACAGTACCGTTGTAATGTCTATAATCTTGGAAAAATATTTTGAATAATACAGAATGGAAGAGAGAAAATTGTCGTTTGTCCACTAATACTTGCTATTTCTTGTCAAAGTAATTGTTTAGTATATCTTTACTAAAATGACCATTTTTAATAGAATACAGTGATCAAAATTGTAAAACCTGGTATGAGTTAGATTATACTATCAGTGATGTATATCTAATCAATCCTGGTGGAGGGACTCCATTTGAGGTACTTCCTTACTTAGATAGATAAATGGATAACTAACTATAATTATACAGATAAAGGTCTATAGGACATAGAGACTGATAATGATAGTTGGAATGGATGGCTTCATTGACTTTTTTCACAACTGGACAGATTATACTGAAGGTTTTGGCATCCTTACAGGAGAATTTTGGATAGGATTGATAAAATACATCGACTTACTCACAATAAAACAAACAGTTTACAAGTCAATCTAGAAGACTTTAAAACAATAAAGCCTGTGCTCTGTACTCTGCATTCAATATTGGAGACAGTACTACTAAATAAACTCTTACCTTAGGAAAATGGGACAGCTGGTGATAGTTTGATGACTCATAATGGATGCAAATTTACCTCTAAAGATAGTGACAATGATAGTGACAATAATAGAGCTGGGTCTGGCAATTGTGCAATAACATAGTTCATTTAGGGGCGCAGGGGGCACTTGTCCCCTTTAAATTTGTTTGGCCCATATTGAAAAATTATAATAATTAAGTGACAAAATAATGTTAATTTAAATCTAAATGTACATGGGTACGTTCCTGTGGTTCTTTTTATTAAAATAATAGTAAAATTCTTCTATCTTTCCTGTTCCACATTTCCACAATCTCTTCCAAATTTTTTGTGAGCTTTTTGGAAGATTCAATTGCTGTTTTCATTAATTAAGACAAACTAAGTGCAATCATTCTATTTAGAAGATAATTTTACTAATTTTTGATCAATTTCGTTTTAGAAAAGCCTTGTTCTGCTGATGCTGTAGAGGCAGGATTTAATTGTTAATTTAATTGTTAAAAAACAAATAGTAGCTATTTTATTGAGTTTAAGTATAGTATAAAGATCACTTAGCTGCATTAGCATGTTCCTTTTCAGCTGTTAGGATAGAAGTTACCACTGTGTTTTTCATGTTCACTGAAGATTGACATTGTGCACTATTCAAAAAACAGAGAGCATAGAATAATTTAAAGTGTAAAGTTCGTCAAAAGAATAAAGCACAGCGCTTCATACACACAAGTATTATCCTGTTCACTTCACAGGTTAGATTTGGCACCTATGCAGACTGTGGAAGGGAGCACATCCATCTCCTGCACCCTCACCCTCACCATGATCTTACAGCCACATGGTATATGTTGCCCTCCCATCATCCTTTATATTAGGATTTAGGTTTTTGCCCCCCCCCCCCCCCCCCATTGAGCTTATTTCTAAATAAAACCCTGAGTGTGTTATAGTACATATTACTATGTGTGTACTATAACATAATACTAACTCTGTTTTATATATAACAGGAGACACAGCAAGTGTTCAGTGGAGAGATGATACAATAGTACTAGTCTCACTAGACCAAGTGTCATAGAAGGTAAAGATGTTATGAGTATATTAATAAAAGAGCAACAAACAAGAAAGTAATGGAGTATTATTCTCTCTTTATCTTCTCCTGAAATACTGCAGTTATTATAAACAATCTTAATTAGTGTACAGTGAAGAGACTTAATGTAGAGTAAACTTCATTGGACAGTATATAGGTGTGTATCCATATTATCAGAGATACTAAGAACTAATAAAGCAATAAAGAGATTAGAGTTTTGGTTCTCTTTTAGTTACTGGTGTTATCAAATAAGCTCTGATAACCTTTGATAACAGAACACTTGAGGAGTTAGGGTTGTCTGATGTTACTGGTATCACAGACAAAGATATGACTCACTTCTCTAATATGTTAGTAAGTGATATATATATAAAATTAAAAGAACTGCATTTCTCCTATTGTAACATCACTGATAATGGTGTCTGATATATCTGTGATAGACTTACTAAAAACCAAACATTTCCTACATTGGACAATGGACATAGTCACATTGCTACAGAGCGATCCTCGTATAAACCCAAAATGCAACCTACTGGCCCATTGTACATAAGCACATTGTCAGTTAGAAGAAGACGACTTGGAAATGCTTTAACGTGCTCAAATAAAGCTATAACTACTTTCTAACTTTCACTTTAATCTGTAAGGATGTCAGTACAGTGTCTACTTCTTTATATCGAGTTGACTTCTTGCCTGCGTAATAAGTACTAGGAAGAGTAAGTACCATATAGGTTGTCTATATATTTGTAATATGAATACAAGTAATTATATATGTAATTTATTTGATTAATTATTTGTTGAATAGTAGCGAGTATCCAAAGATATTTGGTCATCACTCTTCCCATTGTGACACCTGTCTTCCACCTTTTTGGCTTCATTTTTATCTCAATTATTCCATTTGGTGGAAATTTTTTTAAAACATGCTGTATAGATTTTTGTGTTTTGCCACAGTTCAATTACTAAGTTTCCACTCTGTAGTAGCTTGTACTCTACTCTTTTTTGAAAGCTTTTTAAAAGGTTTGAACTTCCTGTCAGAGTGTATTGTTCCACAAGGATAGATTTGGTCATCTGACATTGTTGCCCTGTTGATAATTTTTAAAAAAATAAATTCATTTGTTTAGTTCTTGCAATATGTGATTTAGCCCATCAGTAAATGTGGTAATAGTTGTCATATGGTAGAAGAAATGGATCCAAAGTCATCATTAGAGTAGCTAATTATAAAAGTAAAAGTTTATTTTGTTTTTGACTTTCATTTATCTAACTAAACTCACCATTTGTAACATTACACTTGTTGTGTTTGTTAATCGTATCATCATGCTTGCTTATTACCAAGGTTCATCATCATTCTGGTCATCACCCTCATAAAGACCAAATTCCTCATAACTGCCAGGAAAAATTATCTCTAAAGGTCCCTCATTACCTTCTTCCTCGTATATAAGTTCTAAAACATATTCTCGAGTAAAGAGTTGTCTGTCATCCATTTCTATTAAAATATATGTTTGTTATATTTTTTATCAAGTATATTATAAGCACATAAGTGTTGTGGTTCACCATGTGTGGGTGTTCAACAGATCCAGTACTGCTTGTGCAAACTTTGCAAAATCATTACAAAACGATGGTGTTGGGACAAACAAGTAGATTATTAATATCACTCCTCGCAATGTAAATTATACAGCCCAGCTGGTGTCTATCAACTTTACAAGGTCACACTAAAGCAAGCTATCAACTATGACACAATTACGTCATTTGTCATCATAGTAACAAGTCTTACAACTCAAATTCTCGTCACGTCTATCTTTTAAAAAAGGTTAATTAACTATCTAGAAGACACATACTTTCTAGTTTATACATCTAGTCAATATTCAGAATAACTGAGACTATAAGAAAATAGGACATCCACAAAATTGAAAGAGAACAAGAGAGAGAGAGAAAATCATCAATCCACAAGACACATACATGTACTCTTGATGTCCATAAATGTAGCTATTATCAAAATTAACTGACACTATGATACAAAGGTAGTAATTACTAAGAACAAAGACAACAACACATTGCACCATAAAATGAAAGAATGATAAAGTTTGTTAAATGGCAACCATTTCAGGTCATCTAATAATTTGAGAGAGAGAAAGAAAGATCGTAATGTACTCTAGACACACACCATACCTATGTTGTTCATAAATGTAGTCAGAAGATTAGCCTTCTAGTCTCATCCAGAGGCTCACCCGTTGATGCGGTATGGGCATTTGAGGATGAGACAAAACAAGCCACACCTCGTATAATGGCGTCATAAACATAGTATAACTCAATTATACTATCGACCACCTCTCAGCTCTGTCTAGTAGAAAGTACTCACTTCTCAGTGAAAGAATTAATTACATCTTTTACGAGTTCTAGTGATTTATGAAACTACTTTTATTTAGAAGTGAAAAGGTAAGATCTTATGTAATCACATAATTAGCTCCTCTGGGGAAACGCCTCCCGCTGAGATGATAAAAAGAATGACACACTTACGTTGTATGAATCATTTTAACATTTTGTAAAGGTATTATATATTGATTATTTAATGTAGTTATGTGCTTGTAAACTATATGTTACTTTTAAGAAGTAATTTTTTTTTAATTTCGGTATTGCCCTACACTAGTATAATAGATTATATCTTGTCATGGACTAGTCTCATCTCCAGACTTACATACAATGAAAAATGTGTTTGATAACTTGAATTGACTTTTGTTTTCCTGAAAAGGAATGTGGCAGAATGTTATATTCATTTAGGTGTTGTAAATGAATAAATTAGTATTATAATAATATTCTTTATCTTAATCCTAACGAATAATGTTTTCCAAATTTATGGAATATGAATCAACTTACATTTGACAAACTGGCAGAAACCTTTCACAATACATTAAGGAACATATAAGACCAATGAATAAAGTGGTACCTCCTCCAATGCTATGTTAGAACATGTTTCCCAGACTGGTCGTACAGTCAACTGGGTGAATCAATCCATCTAACTCATGACCATATCTCTAAAAAAAGCAAGAAAAACTATCTCCAAGCATCTGCACTCTTCTATGAAACTCCAATGTAATAACTCCTTAGATATACAGGCTTCCTAAAATTCATAACCTCAAGTCCCTCTAAGACCAATTGTATTGTTTTACTCCTCACCTACTTTCCAATTATCAATATACTTGTGCTGTGTCTTCTGCCATTTGAAAGAAATTTGAAATTAGAATATCAGAAATTCCAATGATTTCTACACTTTCATTAATACACAACAGCAAGTCAAAAATATACTTGTATCCTTTAATATTGGGATTTTTCAAATATCCCATCAGAACTAGCAATTCAAGTGATGACAAAACAATTACAAGAAGACAACTGCTCTATCTGTTGATGACATTATACAGCTTCTTGAGTTCTGTCTAAAGGCCACCAATTTTTTGTAGTGGACAGGTGTGGTTATGAAGAACACAGAGAAAGGGGACCTGACTACCTTTCTCACCCTCCTATCTTTTGGAAAGGTATGTAGATGACACTTGTGTAGCCTTACTACCCTCGATGGTTGAATTTTCATAAACACCTGAACTCTAAAGGCCAATCAATCCAGTTTACTATACATATGGAAAATAAAGTTTGTCTTTCCTGTTTGGATATCCTCATTACTAAATGTAATGATGGGTCTCTATCTTCCTCAATATTATCGCAAGCAAACGTATATGGATCAATATCTACAATTTCTCATCACATCACCCTTCTTCCCACAAGCAATCTTTTGGTCAAATTCTTTTTCAAAACTTCCACACATTTATCCTCTAGGTCTCTTGTACAATGTACAGAAGAACAATGTCGTTTCTTCCAGACTCTGTTAAGAATGGATACACAAAAAACTTCATCAGGAGATTGCAGAACCAGATAACATCTAAACTACCAAAATTGTGTATTGCCAGTATTGTTGTCAACAAGAAAAAAATAGAATTTCGATTCTATAAATACGAAGTCAATCTGAGTCTATTAAAAGGATCCTCTTCCCTCTTGACACACAAACAGCCTTTAGGCCACTAACCACCTTAAGAAAATCTATCTAAGCCTAAAGATGGAACACCCACCATGATGATGTCAGGTGTGGTTTATGAAATAGCCTGCTTGCAAGGAATGTGATGCAACTTACATCAAGCTAAGTGGTGGAACCTTTCGCAACATATTAGGAACATAGAAGAGCAGTGAAGAAGCTGGAAACCACTAGTGCCATATCAAAACATGGTTACCAGACAGGCCAAAAAAACAACTGGGAGAATCTATCCATCCTAGCTCACCACCCTTTCTTCTGGCAGAGTCATCTCTTAAGTATTGACACATTAATTAGAAATGCCACTCAATCAACCCTGAGATGACTCCTCTTCTAGTACTCACCTTACACTATGGTCCAATTTGCATGTACACCAGCCCACCCATCCAATATGTGCAGAGATGCAAACATCAAAGATCTACACATGTGACAGCCCTCCCACTTAACACATGCAAGAATGCAAGGAATTTGAACTTTGTACCTTAGCATATAAATAGAGGTCTTGCTTTTTCTTTTGCATTATTCAAGCCACTAATGAGATAGTTGTACTGACTATTGAAACATTTGGTGTAATTTAATTGTTTCTTTGGTGAATTCTTTAATACAGTGTTGTCAATAATATGACATTAATTTGTTGTTGTTTTTTTAATTTTCTAGCTCTAGATTTATTGATCAAAGAAGCAGTAGACCAGACCGTTTTTGTAGTTAAATAACTTTTGAAGTAGACTTTTACGTGGCTAAGAATTATATCACTTGAAAATGGCAGGTATTAATAATAGTTGGTAGATATAATTGCAATAATGTTTTCACATCACATACTCATATCACTGTAGATCTTATGAAAGAAGTGATTTTTTTATAGTTCATTTATTTCTTCTGATTGTTATTCAGATTACATAATGCTAGATGGCCTTTGTCATTCTTCATTTATAATTGTAACATCCTAATATTGCTTTTTGATAGCTCAATATTATAAAAATGTTGGAAATAAATGACATCTATATTACATTTTTAGTTTCAAATTCACTGGAAAAGTTCTTAGATTGCCAGCCTCCAACTCTTGAAATTATTACATATGCTAGAACTGCAAAGTGGAATCTATTGGGTGTACAACTACAACTAGATAGTGTGAATCTAGCTGAATGTTATGACTATACTAGTATGTATCAGTTGTGGCTTCAAGAGAAGGCTGAAAATGCGACTAGGAGGAATTTATTAACGGCTTTAAGAGCTATTGGACAGAACAATGTCGCAAGAAAATACGAAGATTATCTAAGAACCGAAGTTAGTTTCTATGACATTAAATTTATATATATATATATATATATATATGCAATGTTGATGAATGTTAGGAGCACATGAAGACCAAGGAAAGTGTAATTACTCTCCTGTGTTTTCTGCCAGGTTTGTTTGCCTATATAAGGAATAATAGTCTCAAATCCTCTTAAAGCACTTGAGCAAAGCATTTACTTTGTAGCATCTCTAGTATATGCTTTTGATCTCATGTCTAAGGTATGATAGGCTTAGCTTTAATGTAATGTGCTAGAGGGTACTTTCATCTTATCCTCTAAAACTGTTTAGCTTGTGGTCACATAATAATATAATGATTATGCAACGAAATTTAGAGTCAATTAGTGCTTTCCATATATGGATAAGGGATGAAGAACTTATTTGAAAGCATAGTACTGTTAACTAAATAGATCTTCGTGGTTGTTTTCTCTCTTCGTACAATCCTGTTAATATATATATGTATTTATAGAGTGTATTATTCATTTTCATAGAATGTTTTTTCATGTATAAACTTTGTATTTGATCTACTCATAATATTATAATTCATATCAAACATTAATGTTAGTCTTATTAAGACTTCATCATTACTGATTTTTCCATAATCATTATACAGGTAGCAGGAAATGAAGGCAGTAAAGAGACTACAAGAGGTGATGGTAACTTACATGTATCAGGACCAAGTAGTAAGTATAATGTACTAGAGCTCACATTATTCATATATTAAACATTGACTCTATTTTGTTTCTCAACTTTCAATGTTGTTGTCCTCTTGTTATCCTTTTGTTATCCAAACTAGGTTCATCAAGTCCAGCTGCCTCTACTGAGGTGCTATATGATAGTAAGTGTCAGTTGTGAACATTACTTATCACCTATACGTAATGTCATTCATTTTATAGACCACGTAGTTCATTTTTTTAAAATTCATTTACCTTTACTGCTTTATCTTTCTCTATACTGTTATACAATTGAGACGATGATATAGACTGCTTACATTCCTTCATAGTTGTGGATAAATCCTTAGTGACAATTGAAAATAAAGTGTGTTTGGAATTATATATTAATATAGAACATATTGATATAAAAGCTTGTCTTTTGTCATTATGGTTTGTGTTGGCAATTACAACCAAATTATTGAATTAAGCCCTAGTTCTCCTTTTTCTATACAAGCACATGACATTTATCTAAATTTATATACAACTTTTTAGGTAAATTATATAAAGAATTTACTGAAATGGTGATGGTAAACACAAAAGCTGATCCTAAAATTGGCCTTGCTGTCATATTTGGTGTAGTAAACAAGACAGGACCTCAAGGAGCTGATTTGGACATTAAAAATGTCAAAACGACTTTTGATGGTCTCAACTATGCTACTTGGGTTATTAAAAATCCAACACCTACAATAATGGAGAGTGTAGTCAAGATTGTATCAGAATACAAGTACTTCTCAACTGAATTGAAATGGATTGTATTCTATTATGCAGGTCATGGTGGAAGTATAGATAAGAAAGGGTATTTTATTTTACCATGCGACAACGACGAACACAAGGTTTTCCCTATTGATTCAAAGGTTATTGATCCATTTCAACCTGGCTATCCAAATTGTCATCTTGAAGATCGTAAACGTTTGTTTCTTTTCGACTGTTGTTTAAAGGAAGATACAACTAAAACAATACCAGCAACAGCTCCACCTCCATTAGATCCTAATCTACCTTGCTACCAACCAGCTAATGATTACACTATAGTTGCACATGCTACATATTACAGAGAAGTCGCTCGTGGTGACTTTTCAATGGGAGGTGTCTGGACAATTAAATTATGTCACAATATAAGACAACATGCAGCAGATATGGAAGTGAATGATATTCTTATCAAGACAAGAGATGAAGTAGTTTGTGAGACAAAATATAAAGTCCAAGCTCCTTTTCAAGTAGTGAATTGTGGATATTGTTATCTTGTTCAACCCAGCTGAGGTGTATTATAATATATTTTATCTTAACTACAACAATAGGTTTGTCTTTAAATGATAACAATGAATTGTACATACAATGTGAAATAAGGCTTTATTATTATACATTAAACATTATTTATACACTTGTACATGTTGTTTTCTTTCTTTCTATGTAGTGATAAAGAGGCTCAAGATGTGTGGATATATTAAAACACTAAACTGTTTAATTTCTTTAAGCAAATTTATAAGCTATATTAAGTATCTTGCTCAATTGCTGAAAAGAGCTGTTTTGCATACTAATACATTGAATTGCTTGTAATTTGTACTAATTCCCTTTATATATTTTTTGGTTATTGAATAATTTAATTTGCTGCATTGTATTAGTACATACAACAAGAGGTACAGTTACATAATGTACATTGTACGTTCTACTGTAGACTGTCATATCCCCTACTGCTACTATTGACATGACACAAACATTATAGTAATACATGTGCTGACTTAACTATATGCTTGCTGCCATGTTTGTCCATAGATTGATCAGTGTTGCCTTAATATGACACCAGAGTTCTCTAGTAACATATAGAATTACTCAATCAAATTATTATTTTTCTCAAACTTTTATTTAAACTACATTATTGTAAAGTGATATGACTTGAGTGGGAGTGTTAGTTTGAGTATCAACTTAAAATAAACAATGATTATGTTATTACCATATCTGAATACTGGTAAGATACATGTACATGTTGTAGTAAAGCAACTTACCCATTCCTCCATTTATATTAATAATTTTATTTAACATTATGTACATCCATTAACTTTAACAGAAATACTCATTAACACCTGATGAAGATTGTATTTATTGGACACATAATGATGGTACTGACATCAACATTTCTCAAGAAATGATAAAAACATTTGGACAGAGAAAATGAAGAGAGTAAGTCTTTGATATACACCAATGTATCACAAAGTGATAAGAATAGCCAACCATATTGTAAATTTACAACAGTGGCAGTAATGAAAACCAATAAACTACTTACTACTACCAGAATTTAAGTCTGTTTTTTATAATTTCATAGCTGTCTAAATTCTTACAAATATCTTCATGTCGTCTTGGTAAGTATAGTGTTTGTGTTGTCATATTTTTAATAAGTGATTTACAAATTGACTTGATATCTTCATCATTCAATAAAGTGTGATAAAGATGTAGTTCTATCATAGATGTTGTTGTTTTTATTAGTTCTGCTATTGTACTGGGACTAACTGAAGTGATCTGATTATTTCCTCCAATGTTCAACTTAGTCAGTGTTTGCTTTGGTTTGGTTTTTATTGAGTCTTTCACAGATATATCGGAGACCATTATCAGTGATGTTACAAGATGAAACATGTAGTTCTTTCAGAGTTTTACTAAGAGTTAACAAGTTGGATAAATATATTATATCTTCATCTGTGAAAACAGAACTCCAAAATGCTAACTGCTCAATTGTCGTATTTGTGAGGAGTAGTACTTTCAGGAGATGATGAATACCAGAGACTAATACTCCATTCTTTCACTGTATTTTGTTCTTTTGTTAATGTTCTCACAATGTTTTCACATTCTATAACACTTGCTCTAGTAAGTCTAACACTATTGTCATATCAACTCCAAGCAAAATGTCCAGTGTCTCCTGTTATAAAACATTGTCATTAAGTAGTATAATACACATATAATCATATAACACACTAAATACACAGACAATGGGCTCTAAAAGAAAGGAAGCCATACTATCTACTAACTTTGGTACTACGGTACGAAAAAATGCAGACATGAAACAGACATTTTGAACTGATTAAAGCTAGAAGCCTATTAGTGGGATTTTCTATTTTATCAGAGGAAGTAATAAGTTATACAGATCTGTAATTCTACTAATCAGAATTATAGCATTGTTACAACAACAAATGTTATATACATTTATGTCAGTCTAATAATCACAGTAGCAGCTTGTTATAACTATTACAACATTCTTTATCCCAAGAATACATGGTATCAAGTTCAACATTGATAATGGGTGTTCTTGGAATAAAACTTGTTGTTCAAAGGAAAGATCAGAAACTTAGTAACTGATATATAACATCTAGTACAGCAGATGTTAGTAGAAAAAGAATACTTGGGGACTCTTTATACAAATATTTCACACTGAGACAATTAATGCTACTATAGTCTCACCTTCAGCCATTATGTCACTAGTCTCATTCCCAGACTATGCTTCACAGCCAGTGGTATACTTTTAAGACTGAAGACTTTTGTTTGATTACACACAAATCTTTATGTACATATCCTTACTTGCAAAGTATATATTGTCTAATATTGCTCTTGTTTTAAAATATTATTTAAAGTAGTTTTTAAAATAAATACAGTATGATAATGAAATGTGATTTTTTTCATATAGCATATCTGGCTCTGTTACAATATTCCACCAAAAACATCAGATTATCCTTAGTTGTGGGGTATGGTAGTCTATGAATGAGACTTACATATGAACCTCAGTGTCAAGTCATAACTGACACACAAAAACATTAGCATCTTCAAAGCCAATTAGAATTAATTGCTATAATAATGGATGGTTGCCAATACATACTTGATTCTTTGTCATCTGACTCTTTAAAATCATCAGAATCCTTGAATACATCTTCTGATACAGGATACTCTATAGAATTATAAATTTATACATGAAGATTTTACTTTCACTTAACAGATCATTAAGGTATTAACATAAACTGATTGTAATATATTACACTATGTCAAAAAATAACTATTATGTATATATGAAAATGTAATAAGGACCGTTATCAACTGAGCTTTTTAAACTATGATATACATGTAAATAGAGACTCTACAAACTAGACATTATATATGATGATAGAGATGATGATGACAATGGTAGTGCATTTCATTGAAAACAGTCCTTGGTCAACAATGCAGTAAGATCGTTTGTCTAACTTAATGGTGTTAGTGTGCAGGCGAGATCTAGCAAAAACATTGAATTATGATGACATTATTACCTCTTTTGCCACAACAAAAAGAGTTACATTTAAATGAAAAAAATTTGTGTATAATCACTGAAATTTTAACAGTTATTAAAACCAGTTTCCAAAATTAGTGGAATGGGGGCCCCAATTTGAAAGTCTGCCCCAGACCCCATAAGTCCTGTTGGCTGGCCTGACCACAGTGTCGCTTATATTAACAATTAGATTTGTCTGTCTGTCTCCCCCCCTCCCTTCTTCCTTCCTTCCCTCCCCCCCCTCTCTCTCTGCATGGTAGGACTTCATTAATTTAAAGAAAACAGAATTCCTATTATTGTATTCTCTGAACCTTAAAATTACTTTTAAACACAAACAAACAAGCTTGTGTTATGGTTTTCTTTGTAATGATTATTGTTACTGGAAATATGACATGTACCATTTTGTTACAAGGTATGAAACATCATTGGTTATTATCATACATTGATTACCTTAACATTGGCACTTACCATGGCATCACTAATTGCTATAAGTGTATCACAACAGAAGCAGTTTTAAAAGGTTTTTGAATTTACCAAAATTGTAATAGAAAAATTAGACTGTTTTGATGGTACAATTTGTTGTGAGGGACTGGATTGTTACAATGTAGCTATTTGTTCAAAAGTAGGAGCAAGATTAATAATCAACAATTAATTAGTACATGGATTTATGAATAATAATCTTATGTATGTTATAATACCCATAATCCAATGTGCTACTGATAAAGGTTAGGAAAAACCAATTCTATGACATGGTATATACTGTACATGCTAACTGGTAGGTCTCCTGATATCCAATGATACTACATAGTAACCAGCACTAACCACTGGTTATGTACATGCAAACTACATGGTTTGATTGGTACCATACGATAGCCACTGGTATTCACTGGAAATCACTATGGTACTGTACATGCTAACTGCTTGGTCTTAGTACATGGTATCTAATGGTACTAAGTATAACCACTTGGTTTACACTAATATTGTACGCAACTAAATGATGGATCATCCTGATATTGTGTCATAATCACTGGTACTATATGTGCTAACTGCTGGGTCATTCTGGTATCCAATGGTTATATATATGGTAGCCACTGTTATTTTACATGTAAATGCATTGTTTTACAGGGTACCACATTGTAGCCACTAGTATTCCTCGATAACTGCACATACAGATGCTTTGTCCCACTGGTATAGTATATATTTACTGATAGGCCACTGGTACTGTATATGCTAACTGTTTAGTCTCTTACTGGTATCAAGTGGTAGCTACAAATTGGTATTGTACATGCTAACCTTTGTGTCTTAAATGTATCCAAATAATGGATACCAATAGATGGCATTTAGTATAGTGGATAGTATCTGTACTACTACACTTGATACTAGTAGATAATGTACAAGTACATACTCAATGTCTGATATATTGTTTGGTGCTAAAAAATTTAAAGAGAAGTTATTTATTGCTAATAGCACTTACATTGTTGCCAATACTGTATGGATTTGCCTTTAAAATTGATACACCTACATATCAATCAATATAGTAGTTGCTTATTGTAGTGTTGACATATACATAATATAATTTTCACAAAAATTAATGTCTAAAATGCATAATATTAAATCAGTGTCTTTGAGTGATGAACACACTTGATAAGATGCTTTTTTGTCTATGTTTCTCTTTTTGAATAATTTCCCAGATTTCTAACTGTAGTATTTGATAATGACTTTAATATTGTCCCAAACATTAACTTAGTATAACCAAGCCGTGACCTCAATGCAATCAGTAATATCTTTAATGTGATAAAAGCTGAAGCATTGTGTAGTTACATAAAAGGCCCATTACTCATACTACTAGTATAGCATGTTTAGTTAAGTAGAATGCTTATATTATTTTAACATTACTCACTTACATAATGTGTTTGGTATGAATGTCTTTTTTATTATAGTTTATATAATGTCACAGTAGAATACTATATATTTTTAAAATTTATATATTCCAAGATGGCTTAAGACATGTGCAATGTACATATATTAGTGGTAGTAACTTTCAAAGAAATGTATAGCATTCAGGAGCATCTAATGACTAATTGTTGTAACAGCAGGTTCATACAGTAATTGCCATTTTGCTACATCTATCATTATGTATATGAAGTTAGTTGTGTAATAGGACATAACAAATAATTAAATATTGTATCATAATGTTATTATACTTTACTAACAAATTACTAATTTAAGATTAGTCGTTAAGTCATGCCCACAATTGTAATCCATGGATTATTCTAAATTGAAGTTATATGCCATATAATTGTAGTTATAATTGCTGAGATACCAAAATCAAGTCAAGACAACGTCACAAAGGAATTTGTAGCTAAGATGGAAGATTTACTAGCAATGGTCGTATTCATTAGCATGTGGGCAAGGCTTCCTTGGTTTAAAAAATTGTACAACTCTGAGATTTCCTTACAAGTAATTATTTGAGTGGGTGTTGCATGATCCTGCCTTGCGTTTCGCATGAGTTTAAGCTAGAGAAAATATATCATAAGTACTGTGTTGTCTTGGTGTATAGCTGCAATATGATAACTTCGAGTATGTTTGCTAAGTCAGCATGACCAGACTAATCTTATTATAATTACATATATGCAGCTTACGATTAGCGAGTAATTTTCTCTATTGCTCTTGATATTATTTTAATTGCCAAAAAGTACTTATAGTCAACAATAGAGTTCAGAAAAAATTATAACTAATATACTAACACAAACTTTATACACCAATTATAAGTTATAATACAAAATAACAGCTAAAATACCATTTTACTCTAAAACATAATTAAGTCTATGTTAGAAAACATATATGTTATCTATTCCCTCAGATTCTTCATTTGATGATGTCATTTGTAGCCTCAGTTATAGTTTGTGGAATATCAGCAGTTTCATCTGTAATAAACAAGACAATGTTATAGATTGTTTTGCAAGTTAGTTTTAGAAATGTCTTTTTATTAATTCAAATTGTCATGTTTACTTAAAATAGATTATGTACAAATTTTGAATTGTTTGTAATTAATCAAATTTATTTTGACAGGTCAGTATGATGTATGAATATAGATCTATTGAAAAGTAAATTAATAGGAATATGTTTTTAAATATAATTAGGGTACTGAAACCAATTCTGCCTTTACCATTTTGTGATAAAATTTCTTGTACAATGCGATTTTCATCAATTGCTTTTAGAGCTTCAATGAAGTTTGCTCTGTTTGCATGACCACCTTTTAACCACTTTACTAACATGTCTTTACGAGATGGTGCAGGTTGAAAATGATTGAGTGCTTTAATATCTTTTATTACAGCATCTCTAACACCCAAATGTATACCCAAAAATTCCCAGTCATCAACTTCTTTTACAAACTTTACAAGAGCAGAAAGGTGACACTCATCTAAAAGACTTTTTTTAAATAAATCAATTTGAATTGGTATAGTTACCTAGTGGTCCATTTGGTAGATTTGAGCTAACAGGTATAACATCTGAATCATGTGCTAAAAAGATGAAAATTTTATTCATGACTTTTTGAGTTATAAATGTAAAATCTAACTGTAGTCTCTTTATATTTGGTACTCTCACCTTTAGTTTTGCTTGAAATGTCCAACATTTCCAGAGCTAATTCATCTACAATGAAAAAGTATTAAAAATAGGTCAATTACTTCAACAAAATGAATCACAATTATGTACCATGTTGTTTAGTTGATTTGCATCTGAAAGTGACAGAGCAAGGATCTATATACATCAGGACAAAATAAATGCCACAAAGTAACATTTCTAACTCACCAATTAGCCAACAGGTTTGTCTTTCATCAATTAATGCAAGAGTTGGGAGCTGTTTTTCAATACTACATCTCATTAAGAGTGGATCATCATCCCATGATATAATGACTGGATGTAACTTATATCCACTTACACTGTGCTCTTGTTTACAAGGGACACTTACTTCAGCTTTGAGTGCCCCTTCATCATATGCCAATATATTGGCACAAGCTGATATAGCTTCACAGATGACTTTGCGCAGTTTAAAACAATTTTTAGTCATACCATTGTAGTAGACCTCAATCCAATAGAATCGATCAACTAGTAGAACAGAACCAAATAAATCTTCAGAATAAAGTAAAATTGCATAACGAAGCTGTCTTGGAAATGCAATTGAACAACTATCTATATCAAATTGTGGACTTTCTGCTCTGTCAACAAGAGCAACTACAACAGCTGGAAAAACACCCTAAAATAGAAAATGTTTGTATTTTGTATTAATTATCAAAGATAATTTCAGAAATTGCACAAATTGAAAGACAAAAGGTTAAAGTGTTAATAAATCAATGAGTGTTGGGGTGTAGAATAGTTACATTACTCACCTGAGGAACAACTTTACTTCTGAATGTAATGATCATTGGATCACATTTTCTTTGAAAAAGAACTATGTCTTTCTCTTCTGCTTGTTTAGGTGGTAATACTACTGGCATAAAATAGCGCTTAACACCATCAGTTGTTGAGAGTGGAGTGATGATATGCAGACATTGAAGTAGCAATAAGAAGGCATGTTTTGTAAACAGAGAAGAAACAAATGGTAAGCAAACACTATCAAGTAAAGATTCATCAAACACTCCAAATTCACGAAATGATCGCTGTGTGTCTAGCGTTATCGACTTACCCTCGAGTAAAATGTCTTCTAATGAGTGTACAAATGAGACACGTATCAATGCTGATAGAATATCAAGGAGATATTGAGGATTAGTAAAGATTACATTATGAAGGACAAGTGGAAAATAGAGGAACATCACCATGGTATGAAAGTGAGATAAAGACTTCCGTACATCATTTTCATCCATACCAAGACTACTTCCAATACAACAGCAGGATTCTAATGAGACTATTCCATGTTTCTCTTGTGATGCCTCCTCTTTCAGGCGCAATTCAAACATGTACCAACGTACTGGTATGGGTGCAGCAATGCCAATATCCTTCTGATAGAACATAATATTCTGTCGAAGAGAAGATGATATTTTCTTTCGATTCCACCAGCAAAGATTATCAACAGGAAATATGAGCTCTTTTGGATCATCATTATGGAATATAAAATGATCATGAAATTCACTAAGAGTAGAGAGTAACTGTTCATTTTTAAAATCTAATGACTCGTACAATTCTTTTTTCCCATGCTTAATCTTATCATAGTAAGTGCCAATGATCATAAAAAGTGGCAAGCTTTTCTTTCCTTTTACAACAATAGGATTTTTGGAAGAAACTATTGAACGCACAAAATGCTCTATCAGTTGTAGGTTGTTCATCTGTAAATCACTCGGTTGATTGAGCAACTTTCCATTCAGTGAATAGCAAAATTTAGGCTTTTCAAGAAGGCTTTCTGTTAACTTTGTACAGATTATATTTATGGTATTACCACGAATAAATGCTCGGGATACATCAGCAAATTGTGGTTGACCACCACTATCGAGAACATTTATCCATGTGGCTTTGTGGCGTTTTTTTTTTCTTTTTTGCTTCGCGAGAACATTTACTAATTCCTTAGAAACTGGATAAGAATTCGTGTCTGAATTGTAAGACGGTAACTCGTTATCTGGGCTGGCACTGCTTGAAGAGATATGAATGGTAGTTAAAACCTCGGTTTTCTTCTCTGTTTTATTGGGTTTTGTGCTAGTAACAATATCAGAATCCAGCTTCTTTAAATCACTTTTTGATATAGAAGATGTCGCTGCAGTAGACAACAGTGAAGATGCACTATTACTTTTTACATTTTGCTTAGCCAACCTAGTAATGCTCATGCCAGTTTTACAAGTTATGACCTCTTGAGGTAAATCTGTATATATCATTGTTCCACCAGCATCTTGTGAAATAGGATCATCAGTTTCTTCTTGTGATTCTTGCTCTAATGCATTAATTGCATCTGAGAGCATCTTCAGTAAGTCAAGACTGGTAACTTTTTCCCATATCTTTCCTTCATTACGTCCAGCCACCCTCTCTAATGCTTGTATAGGTCGTGTTGCTAATGCTGTACTGTCGTGAAATTTTGGCGAATTCCAGTTAAACAAAAGTGACTTGAATGCTGTTTTTCCAACACAAGGTGGTCCCATAAGAACAAGTCTCATGTTAGTCAATTGAACATTGCCTTTGTGGAGGCCACGTTTGAAAAGCCGTTGTAATGCTGTGATAAATAAAAAAGGATATTAAATTAATGATATAATAAAATGTTATGCTAGAAGTATCTCAGCATACTAATCATATTAACAATTTAATATATGCAATCAATCTTCTAGCACACTATTTTGTATAGAAAATTGTCATAAATATATTTTTGTCTTAATATTGGAGGTTCTTATTAAATTACCTATTGCATATTAGCTTATAGAGAAATATTCTATAATTGTAGTGGTGTTTATCCTGGCATAGACCATACTCATATATGTATTAATATTGTCATGTATACTTATTTATTGTATTCATTCCATTGCTGTGTGAAACTTTAAAGTAAGAGATAAGATAAATGAACCCTATGTTGTAACCACCAAGACATATTACTACTAATGAGTTTAATTTATTTTAAAATTGTCATAACTGATTGCAGCACTAGTGTTGCTGTAAAAATATTATTGTAAAAATACTTATTGAATATGGTATTCTAACTGTGTTGCACTGTATTTCAAATAATAATAAAATGAATTAAGGTAAGCTTATAATTGACAAATTAGTATGCATATTTCATATAAATGGTCTATAATAATAAAAAATACTAGGAAATTAAAGTCGTTGTGATATGTTGTCCCAAATTATGATCTACATACCTTCATCAATTATCAACTTTGCAATGTCTCGATAGCCTCTACTCTGAGCTAATTCAGCTGGAGTTCTACCAACCTGAATAAAGATTACATGTAATACATGTAATAAAAGAAATAAAATATAATATATTATATACACATAAAATTTGAAGTGAGCAAGTAATTTTCTTATAACTAAACCAAAGGTGTATTAATTGTTCATATGAGTTGATGCATAAGTCATCACTGTAGTATCAGTTTATTGGTATACCATCACATCATCATCACATTGTCATAATAGATGAATGTATAGTTTATGATTCAAACAAACTGATATAGTAAACTGTTAACAATAATATTGTTCAAGGAAAAGTATTATAAATAAAAGATATACTATTGTAGTAGTGAGAAGTTATTCTTTACATTAAGATTACAAACATGCAAAATTAGCAAAAATGTTTTTTGTATAGCAATTAGAACTTGATATATATGAAGTAGACTATATTAGCCAGACTATAGGTATACTATAATGCTATTGTATCATTCTGAATATTATGCAAATGCATCAGTGCTATTGTAAGAAAATAATATATGGCAATAGACTAATGGTGAAAATGCTGTTGTCCATGTAAACAAAAACCAATAAAATTTAAAACACATGGTAGTAACGTGGTACACCCACGAAAAGTAATTTACTTTCCATCTTTTGCAAATCTTAGAGCTGTTACGTTTTTTAGATCACTCCTAAAGTCACGCCCAAATAATTGTAATCTATGGAATATTCTAAATTTAAGTTTTATGCCAGAAAAAGATAACAATATATACACACTGATACAGTGAAAGCAAGTCATAAAAATGGCAAACAGTAAGATCTATAGTATTTTAAACAGGTCAATCTCCCATGACCAATTACAACATAAGTATACAAGATGTTGTCTTTACTGTATCCCTTCTGATGTCTTGTCATTGTGTGCATATTTCAATTTATATAACTTGTTATATTGACTATCACTTTGACTACAGTCACAATAATGAAAGATGGAGCAGAATGAGCTTAGAAGAATGTATTTATTCTAAATAATTCAAACAAGGTCAACAAGAAACTAAAATATAAATAATATCTAATTGTTATATAGAAATTGACTGTTGGTAGGTTATTTGGTGATTACAGTAAAGTTTTAGAAGTTTGTTCATAGTTAACCATGATCAGGACAGCTATATATTATATATATGTTTGTATTTATGTTGGATATCATTTAAGTAAATTTAGTCTATTTGTTGCTCTCATAAGTCACACACAACAACAAAATAAATAATATGAAATGTATATGCTTATATGTATACATTTAATTATATATGAATGGGTCAGGAAAAGATCTTATTTCAAAACAAAAACAAAAACAAAAACCAGTGATGCCAATAGTTCATCTGAATAGTTGTAAGACAGACTTTTGGTGTAAATATTTGTATTAGAATAAAATATTTTTCTATTTTTACATAGAAAATTTTATGTTTTTAACTAAGTCTACCTTCATTTCTAGCTAAAAAATGCGGACATGTTTTGTACTCAAAATAGCTGTAAAGTATGTAACAGTTGTATGAAAATAACTATCGAGCATTTTTTGCAGACAATATGAAACTATATATAATATATATACAGAGTTATGACATAACCACAACATTCTTAGGTTCATCTAATAACAAACAGTATGAAAGAATGTTTTCATTGGATCTAAATTAAAATTTTAATATCATACTTAGCATACTGTTCTTAATCATTGACTACTTGATACAATAATACCAATGATTTATCATACCTTATTGATAGCAGAAATGTCAGCACCATTGCTAACTAATACTTTGATGATCTCTGCGTGTTTATTGTAGGCTGCAAAATGTAATGCAGTCCAGCCATTCTGTAGCAATATAACAAACAAGAATAACATAAACAATACAATTATAATGGTAAAGCATCATGAATCCATCAAATATTATTTTACCCAAACATCAAGGTCTTTTTTGTGCTATAACACATTTTTAAATGATTTTATGTATAGATTCATCATGTGATATTGTCAAGATGGTACAATTACTATAAAGTTGTTGTTCTGTATATTTATTATATAATCTACAGAAGACCTAATAAATAGCATTATACTAAATGACACCTTCTGTTTATACACAGAGTAATTAATATAATTGTGCTAGAGAATCTTTACTAGTATCAGAAATAGAAGGAGCACATCAGATATTATGAGGTGGATTTTCAAATCTGTAGTAATACTGCTAAACAACAGGGTTAATAGAGAAGACTACAGATCAAGCTAAAGTAGCTAAATGCAGAAATCATTTAAATAAGATATAAAACATCAAGTTACAACATAAAAGTAGTAAGGTTTGATTGTATTTATGGCTTTTGATGATGCACAATTTCAATGTGGCATAGTAGCTGTGTTCACTTACTTTGACAATACACACTTGAAAATAATGCATATTAAAAGCTTAAGAACTAAATTTCTTTTTATTAGGCTACTTTATGAACAATCACCAAATGACAGACTTTACAATAAATACTCCATAGTAATTACAACCACCATAACTAATCACTGCACAAGTTTACAGACAATTAATTGGCTTTGATTTGCTATGCCTTAAGCCACACCAATTGTTTGTTACCCCTAATAATGATTTACTAAATTTAATAATATCTGTTGACTATAAAATGTGTCTACAAATCTTAGATCAATACAATCAAAATTTTAGATCAAAAGTGTGTTTCTTCGGCTCCTCATAATCCTCTACAATATCAACATTCAACCAATACATCATTATTAACATATCTTCATATTTAAATGATATGTGTTATGGAATGCTGTATATGAGCCTTCATATATGAATATTTAAGATAAAGTCACAAATTTATTGAATTTATGGTCTCTTTTTTTGTAAACTTTGATTTCAAGAATAGTATAAGATATTGATTATTAAAATTTAATTTGAACTGCTGCATAAAAAACTGTGCACAGTCACAATAACCCCTTGTAACAATAATATTATTACTATCAAGCACTAACAGGTAGACAATTTGAAATGAATGACTTTAATGTGATTGTTTGCCTAATAGGGAAAACATTCAGAATATTACAATCAATCTCCAGTCAACTTCCTTGGTAAAGTCCATCTAAAGTGCAACTGATTTTTTCCAGCTACAATTGTTACACATAAAAATGTTTTGAAGTAGTCTTTTATTTATAGGGAGGCTAAGTGTACTTATTTTATATGACAACATACTTAAAAATCTCAATTTCTTGATTTCTTTCAATGGCCTTTACCTGCATCAACAAGTAGTTGTAGTAGAAAAACCTCTAACACAATTGTTAACATCATGTCCAGATGTAACAAGTATTGCGAATTCCAAAGCAATATACATAGTATTTGTTTAAACGTTTTGACACAATATGACCCCTTTTTGTCAGACCTGGTCACATATTATGGCAGTGTTAACCTGATCAATGCTAACTTTACTATTTTTCACATTTCTTTTCTTTTAATGAAGAAAACAATACCTGCAACAGCTAAATTATATACTTGTGATGACCCAGGCTACTGCAGGATATAATTACCTATTTAATAATAGTGTAAGTATAACTTGTTATCTCACTTTATTAAATGCAGTCACATCAGCTTTATGCTTTAGTAACAACTCAACCACATCGAGGTATCCTTTGATACATGCTAACATCAATGGAGTGTTCCCATACTAAAGAATCATAATATGATGTAAAATTGGTCTTTTTAAGAGAAACATTGCATGCAAAAATATTAATTGCCCTTTATGGACAACAGGAGATGAAAATACTTTTATTTACAACATTATAGGCATTAGAAAGATTAGTTGACTCTAATAATAAAATATATAACAATGATTAACAGTATTTTTAGCTTGCCCAATCAAAAGGCATTTATGCAAAAATAACACTGTATTTTTATATAGCAAAAAGTCATAAAAAATATCTGTTCTCATAATACATAATTTCAAAGACTTTTAATTTAGAAAATACTGGTATTAATTACACACATTACTTTCTACTTCATTTGTTGAAATATGTGTTGTAGATAGCATCATTATCATAAGTCTTGAAATTTGAATAAATTATATCCACAAAAAGATTTATACATTTTCTATATAACCATATTATGACTGCATGTGTTAAGGTAAAGACAGTTTTTTTATTTAAAGTAGAACTGTATGCTTGCATAACTCATTTTCATCTATTCAATGTTGACCTAAAATATCTATATCTGCAGGGATGACGTCTAATGTTAATGATAAAGTATACTAAGAGTAAGAAGTATTTAGTTGTAATCTTAAGCTGCAAAGGTTTAGAAGACTCTAAATTGTACATTGTAAGTATGTAATACTCTTAACTTTCTAAAATTACCCCACAAGCTATTGCCATTAAAGCAGCAATCATTAAATATTGTGCAATTGTATTGTACCTGTCTAAATAATACATTCCAACTGACAGGTGTGTATACAATATCACACAGACTTTAAACAACAAATCATATACAATAAACCTAATCACTACTCTACACAAAGTAACTGTAATGAGATGTTTGCTGTAACAATTTTAACTCATAAAAAAATAAATTTTTGCAATAGCGTACAGGACAAACGTTACTATCTATTTTATTCATAAGAGTTATTGCTTTTGTCATCATTATACTACCAGTTTATTGGTATACCATCACATCATATACAAGTGTAACAATAGATGCATACATAGTTATCATTCAGATAGACTAAAAGTAAAATTAACTGTGAAAAGTAATATTGTTCAAAAAGTATCATAGATAGAAGATATAATGCTGTAGTAACGAGAAGCTATTCCACAAGCTAATAATGTTATTATGTACAAACCTACCCCCAAAAAATATGTGGCAATTAGGAATTGCAAGGAGATATGCGTTAAATATAATAAATAATATTATAACTATATATTTACTCATATACAATATTATACATTTACGTTGACAAAATTATTGCAAACATTGTTGTGTAATCATAAAAATAGTCAGATGTAGTACCATGCTAAATTATTTTTTATTAACTCTCTTCTTGACGTGTAAGAGGAAAGAAGGATATAAAAAATTAAGCATTTTTTCAAGAGTTAATTTTTGATAAAAGAGTGTTCTTTGAGATTGTGTAAATGTGTATAAACTGTGTACTCCATGCAGACAGTTATGAGTACATTACTGTATTCAGCTAAGCCATTTATAAAGTACAGCAATGGCTGATTGTAATGCTTACATCACAACAACTGCACCCTCTAGTTGTCAAAATATTTAATGTCATAGATGAAGAAGCTGTGCCTTGGCATTTCAGATTTGTACTTGAACATCAAGTGTTAACATTTTTACAAATTTCAGTAGTCTTAGTCCTAAGAAGACTAACACTGATCTTTGCTACAAAAGAAGACTAGCAGAGCTTACAAAAAATTGTAGACAGACATCAATTTGTGACAGGCTAACTTGTCTGCTTTGTACAGCTGTAGTTGTAATGAACCCACTGGTTCATCCTGGAAAGTTTGTAAAAGTCCCAAATGCATAGACAACTATGACTATTCCAACTTACAAGAAACTTGAACACTCTAAAAGACTGCAGTGTTAATAAAAAATAAATTTACTTCAATGAAAGCAAGTTCTTTCATCTCAGATTTATGGGTGTGTGCATTCAAGAATTGAAACAGTCTCCCTGAGCTATTTCCTAAACTATATCAGGTATTTTTTGTGACCTTGTAATAGTTTATAGTAATCTCAAGTAACTATCACCAATCACTAACAAAAGTGTACATAACATTAATTGGATTTTTTCAATTCAACCACACCAATCCAATTAATGTAAAGAAACTTTTAATCTCTTTCTTGTCTGATTCACATTCATAGACTGTTTACAAGAATTAAAAATAATCAGATAAAAGATATTAATTGCATTAGAACTATACAGTGGAGAGTATCAAATTTTAATCTGAATGATGAATTTTCATCACTAATGATGACTTTATGAAACTAATGATATTGTGTGTATAATATCTTCAAAATGAAAGTGATTTATATGTTACAAAGTACTACTGACTATTAAATGTTATATTACTTTTCTTAATCCTCTCAAACGAGTGGCATAAATTCATAGTCAATTACTTTTATTGGACAAACTAACATTATAATAATCACTATTGATTGATGTCTGATTGTTGTTGTTGCAAAAGTAAATGATTGCCTGAATATAGAAATCAAAAAGCTATTTTAAAATTACTGTTATGTATACGTATCATATCAATGTTATGTCAAAATATATCTAGACTTATCAAACAATTAAGTCAAACTTGTGTTAAGGTCAGGCAAATTATTTTGTTAGTTTAAAAGTGAAAGAGTAATGGCATATTGCAACAGCAATACAATTGCAACATTTAAGCTTAAATTGTTTTAATTTAAAAACATAATATAATTTTTGCTAAAGATATGTCAGAATTGTTGTAATTTTAATGGATAAAAGAACTGTGAACAACAAGGGTTGCAATTTTTAAAGAATTTGAATGTTTTAGTCCTAAAAATAGAAAATAAATCTTGGTAACAAAAGACACTAAGTGGCAGAAATCTATTTGTGGCAGGCTATGTCAGCTGAATGGCTCTGCTAATTCTCCTGACACCATGGTTACAATGAAGAGCAAACTAGACATCATACTTGCCTTCTTTTTAATGATATTCATACAAACCTCTACAAAAATAACGATAGACTTCGATTTCTTTTCTTGTCTGTGAAAACTATGCAAGTAGTTGCTAATTTTGATATTTAAGATTAATCAATGTTTCTTTTTTGCCAACCAAGTGCATGGCTTCTATAATGGTGTATCTGTTACTTTAACTACAGTCATAATAATGAAAGATGAACCAAAAGGTCTTAGAATAATGTATATACATTTAATTATTCTAACATAGTTAGCAACTTTGAATTAAATTATGAATAATAATCAATTATTTATAGAAAAGAATTGCTGGTAGCTTATTCTATCGCTGAAGTATATTTTTAGAATTTTGTTGAAAATATCATGGAAGACCCATCAGAGTAATTAAAGCAATGTAGATTTGAGAACATCATGTAAACTGAGTCATTTCTAGCTCTAAAAAGTCACGCATAGCAATAAAAAAATATTATATATAATGAAATGTTCTTTTGTGCACATATGAAAAGAATATGAATGGATCTGAAAAAGATGTCATTTTAAATGAGAAAATCATTAGCCAATTCATCATCTAAATAGTTGGTAAAAAAATTTTATATCAAGTTTCTAAACTTTTCCACTATTAACCCTTTATTATACTTCTGGATGAAAAATAAAGTTATGTGATAGTTACATAAAAATAGCAGTAATGACTGAAACATTTAAATATAAAATGCTACTTGATTATTTATTTTTGCAGGTCATGTAAAACTATACATACAATGTGTGAAGATATGACCAAAAAATTCTTAGATTGATCAGATACACTGGACATTCCTTGTACATAACTGAAGTCAATTTGATTGCCCTTTAAGACAATGACAAACAATACAAGAAATATATTTGACTGTGTAAAAAACAATAATTTAATGCATTTATTAGCATTAAATTCATCTTGGTGTACTTCATACAATCATACAATGGTCTTTCATACCTTAGTAATGACGGTGACATCAGCATCCTTTCTACTTAACACTAGTTCTAAGAGATCTGGGTGATTATTGGAGGCTGCAAAATGTAATGCAGTCCAGCCAAACTGTATCAATAAAACAAAAAGTAATACATTAACGATACAAACAATACAATCACACTATACAGATGATTGCTAAGTATTAATATAACTTTTAATCCACTTTTGGTTTTTAATGACTAATGTATATGTCTGTCAAAAGGTGTTAAAACATTATTGTTAAGTTATGCTAATATTTTTAGCTACTAAATATAATGTACTCTAGATGTATATAATTATATACTGCATTACTAAATTATCATGGAAGACCCCATAAAAATGAGAGAGCACTTAACAAACCAATCTGTCCAAACACAGTGAGTAATTAATAAAATTGTACATGTATAAAGTAATGAATGTAACAAGTGTACTAAATGTCTATTCAGTTATACATTAAATCACATGAAAAAAATAGCACAAGACTTAAATGGTTACAGAAAATGAATAGATGTGATATTATGGATTGAACTTTCTTAATAACAATCAAATCGAAGAAACAAGTTGCGCAGCTGAATTTAGCTACATATTTATGACATTATTTAATAGGTAATGTAAGCATAATATGTTAACTCACTTTATTAATTACAGATATGTTTGCTTGTTGTTCTAATAAAAGGTTAGCCACTTCAATGGATCCTGTCTTACATGCTAACATCAATGGAGTATTTCCATCCTAAAGATCATAGATTTCATAACTACAGTATTAAAACAGAAGTATTGTATACAAATAAACTTTTCTAAAACTTTTTATTTCAAAATCATATTATCATACTTCACATTTGCTTGATTTTATATGCTTCTAAACAAAATATAGCAGAAAAGTATGTAACAATTAAAGGGTAACAGAAAAAATTACACTTGAGTGTTTCATTTCTGCAGATCATGTAAAACTGTAAGCATACTGAGTTATGACATGACAAAAACATTTATTAAGTTAATCTGACAAACTGTGTATTCCAGATACAAAACTGAAGTCATTATGTCAAACTGCACACTTAAAAATAATAACAAACAAAAAATTTAAATTAATTTCACTGAATCTAAAACAATACTTTTATATCTATAATTAAAATACTAACTATAATATATGACTAATGAATATAGAACTTTATAGAGTGATAAAATGTAGCCTTACATTTAACATTAAATAAACCAGAGTAGCTGTTATTTAATCATCTAGTGTTATCTATCTTTCAGCTATTTCTACAGTATTGCTAATTTTACTACTGTTACTTCTGTCTGCCTATATCCTTAATAGTTTCATTAGTTAGATACTTTAATTTCATTTTCTCTCGTTAAAACAAGCACAATGTCTTATCCACTTGATCCCTTCAGTCTTAGTAAAATAATTCTCTGATTTTCACTTTGTCATTGTATTCCATTTTCTCACTTTAGACAACGTGTGCTCACATATTTACATAATAAGTAATTAACATGTGGCAAAGGTACAGTACATTACAATTATAATATATTTGAGTCAGCATAATACTCTACTGTAACCAGTATACTGTATATATATATATATATATATGTGACATCTTCATAGTCTATCATATGTAACCTAATTGTCAAACCAAAGATCGGTTAAATGTTAAATCAACCAATTAATATTTATGGAGAGGAAATCCTTTTATACATTAAAATTGCATTCACAATTTCTTTAGTACAGCACTCTGTGAGAGCATATTTACTTACCGCATTGACTGCATCGATATTTGCCTGATGTCTCAGGAGCACTTCTACTATTTCTTTCTGACCCTGTGCTGATGAGACATGCAGTGCATTGTTACCCCCCTATAATAATATACAAATACGAAACAATAATATGAACAAAGTGCTGATATTACAAGGAATAATAATTCTAGTTTGGTCATACACAATTTCAATTACACAATTTTGAGGTAATGTTCATAGTAGTATATTTTACAATATATATGAAAGAATAAAGAAATCAGATTGGTTTGTTTCAACTGTTTAAAAGAAAAATCTACCAATACTTAAAACATGTCTGTTAACAGATAAACACATATGTCTACAAACATCACTGTCATTTTGGTTTCTTTGTCATTTTTTAATTCTCAATAGTTATCTTTACTCTAAAGTGACATCTATTGCAAGAAAATTCTAATTGATACTATCTATCTTCATTTACAGACTTTGTCATTGAAACAATCATGAAATACCACTGGGACACATTTGGACATATGCTCTATGGTGCTGGTCTAAAGAGTATGTCACATGTTATACTCTACATGTATTCATTCATCAATTGTTTTTTTTGATCCTTTACCATTACTGTCTGGTAGGCACTAAACGTACATAGTAAATGGTAGATTTGGGACTTACATTAATTGAACAAGAAGATAACAATCAAAACTTTGATTTATAAACAATGAAAATAAACAAAATTAATACTGATATCAGATTTATTACATCTAATGTTACGCCAACAGCTATAAATCTTCAAGTAGGCCTGTCTATTTTAATAACTTGGTATACTGAAAAAGACAAACCAACACAAAATGGACCCACTGTTATTTATAGTCATAGTCTCTTACTATGCAAACTCTAAATGTTTCTTTACATTAAATAAAAAGATACATCTTAAAACATGACTCCATTCTAGTTTGTACTGTTCCTTTTAGTTTCATTATTTACTGACCTTAGTAGTATGGTGGATATTAATACCATGATCAAGCAACAAGACTATAACATCTAGTTGGCCACTTGCTACAGCTTTTATCAGTGGAGTAGATCCATACTACAATTAATAAAAACAATTAGAGACACATATTAATTATTAAATTTTACTAACATGTTATTATATTTAACATAATGTACATATTCATGTACATAACATGTACATGTACTAGATATACTGGACTGAGTATACTATTTTTCAGGGAATTCAATTAATGATATCTAAAATGATATAATTAAGGTTTTGGAAAGGGATGATCATTTCATAAAACTAGAGACAATTTTAATTCTTTGACTCATTGTTGAGTGGCTATTGCGAACTTCTTATATTAGGTAATGAAGTTACATACATTATCTCCAATCAATCCTCAAAATCCAATAGAAAAACCTTTTTCCCTATTTGTTAAATTTACTGTCAAAACACAATATTGATATGAGATATAGTAAACTATGTTATGTATTGGCTCTGATTGATAAGAAAGGATTGTAGAAATGATTTCTAGAATATAGGTGAATCTTTACTTTGTCTGGCATACCTCAATCATTTACATAGATATGCAATGGCAACAGTAACTTCCTTCCTTTCCTTCCAATCAGAAATGAGTTAACATGTTATATCATATGTAATGAGACCTTCAACCTCAGTGAAAACCTCCATAAAAAATGCAGGGTTTATACTTAAATTGTGCACAATCAATAAGTACCCATTTTGTGACTTCAAATAGTCACATGATGACTTTTCATGTCTTAAAAAAACATCAATGACGTTAGTATTTCATAATGTGCAAATAATAACTATAATTTTAGTCTTAGTAAATTAGAATTGTTAACAGTACTGGTTATTTAATAAAAGTGAGTTGGACTTTTTTGACTCTGTTATTAATTTACCAGTGTATTAGTAGTGCAATTCAAATATTGTACATTAGTGGTTATCAGTATATACAATGTAACAATAATAACAGAGATAAACAAAACATTATAAGACGTTTATAGATTTTATTGCTGCTATAAGTGATTGGATTATTACAAAATCAAACAGTGCTATATTTTCTTGAGTTATTAAACTTAGAAGATTCACATCAAAATTAAAGTTTTTATAGTAAAGTAAAAACATTTATTGGTTGCTAAGTGCATTAATGGCATGTATATGGATAATTACACTTCTTTTACCCCATAGCTATATGCAGAAATTGTAGTATAAAAATCTAAAGCGATGAGACAGCTTTATTTGTCTATGTTATTAGTCTATGCTATGTAAACATACCATAGACAAATAACATTTACATTTCATGTACTACAGGGGGTGTACTCAGACAATATATAACAGGCATATTATTTTATCTATAGTATCACATAGCACATAGTCTATATGTGCTTGTATATTGGAAATAATTATAGTAGTTATTTATAGTGTTTACATTTTTTTACATATCAATGTATAATAAACAAGTAGTTACAAACTAGTAATATACCAAATGACTAAGTAGTCGTATCATAGATATAGAAAGTGTCACATACAAATTATAACTAAAGAGAATAAAGTGTGATAGTAAAATTACATTATATTGATACTACTCAAGTGGAACCACTCTTAAAGGAGAGTATAAGAAGTCACTTAATAATGTTAATATTATAGCATATTAATATATTCCTTCATTGAGAACACTTTTATACTGTGGACAAAAGGGTATATATTACCTGATATTGAGAGTTTACACTGTGTATCAACGTAATATTACACTTACTATATCAGGTATATCAGCATCTGCTTTTTCTTGTAACAATAATTGAACTATGTCTGTGTATCCTCTTTCTGTAGCCTTGAATAGAGCTGTCTCATTGTTCTACATGTAATGATAATAGTAAAAATATAATTATTGATCAATATATAAATAGTACAATCATAATACACACAAATACACTGAGATGCATATACTTATATATATATATATATATATATATATATATGACGTTAATCATAGTACATATAATATTAATATCCACTATTATAATTATAATTTGTTCATGTAAAATATGATATCACAATACTTGTTTCATATCTCATTGAGTAATGTTATCATAATCATTATAATGTATATTAAGTGTCAACAAATAATCTATACATAGAGTGATCAATAAAACGTTATATGTATATATGAGTATATATATATATATATATATATATATATATATATTATATATAATATATATATATATATATATATATATATATATATATATATATATATATATATATATATATATATATCAGTCTGGTCAAATGACTTCATATTTGTCTGAAACTATTGACAGTAAGAATAATACATTAATTTCAAACATTAAAAAGGATGTTAAAACTATATTGACTAAACTCTCAGTTTAAAATCTTGCTTGTATTGCGAACACATCTTAAATATATTTCTATATCTATTTTCTTCATTTTCAATACATTGTTATATGCAACTTTCAAGAGTATTGTATGAAAGTAAACTGCATCCTTTAACGGTGAATGCATATAGCAACCAATGAATTTTATTAAGCTTAACTGCATGTGCTACAACAATGACTTTGATAGCAATTCTCCAGTTTCACACAAACTTGCACTTCTATATGTCAGGCATTGTACAGTCATTAGTCTTTCATTGACACTGCTGCAAATTATTCTATCAATCTAGCTGTAGATTGTGTTTCACTATAAAGTCAGTATCTTCAAAAACAAATATAGGAAGACTTTTTCAATTATGTTCTTGTGAACCAAGTATTCACAACTCATCCAAACATTACAATATTACTTCTATTTATTTTTTCCTTAAATGCAGAAAATGTAATCTGGAGGACCACAATCAATGCTTTGAAAGACATTTGAACAAAGAGTTTCCACATTATGTAGGAAAACATTACTTATAACTAAAAATACCTACTTCAAGTGAAATGTTTGACTAGACAAAGGTTAACTTATAATTGTGTAAAATATAAATTAAGCTAAATATTATGGAAATGTTAAACTAGGAAATCTAGGATTAAAAATTTGATTTTCCTAGGGTAAATTTAAATCTTAAACAAGGAAGCAGTAAATTGTTCTACCAGTTTTAAGTAAGAGTTGCATAATACATCCCAGTTAGTGAGATTATTGGTTCCTGTTATATTGTAGTAACATCATTAAGACATGCATGTGGTAGTGTTACTGTACTATAGTACTATCAATTGTAACATGTCATATAAACTATTCTTGTAGTAGAAACCATTCAAACAGTGTAGTATGTCTTTGTCAGTGATAAATAGAGTCACCAAGCATGTGAATAACTTTGAAGTTTACAAGATATCCACTAGGTACATGCACCAATCAATTGAACTCAGAAATGCACAATATATATATATTATATTATGTGTGTGCGTGTAAAAGGTACTTTAGTACAAGAAAAAAAAAAAAAAAAAAGGCAAACTAAAAACTCCATACATTTTCAATGGGATACATTTTGATTTCCTCACTTTTTCACCCATGAGGATTTAATTAACAATTATTTTTACCTTGGTCCAGAAGCCATTTGGTATGTCAAAATTGCAGTGCATGTTGAATGTTATGGAGTAAAAACATTTCTCATGCTATAGTCCATGTAAATCATATTGAATTATAATAGAGAGTTTTTCTCAATTCTGACAGACTAAAACATTACTACTTTCTTTGGCTTAAAAAATGGATTGTAGTATTGTTAGATTGTTCACAACTTTTTCGCTTCTATCATGAAAGTCTATTTTGCTGAGAAGAGAAATACAAGACAAAAGAAAAGTGTCCAGGCAAAAAATGCCACTCATACTGACTTATTGACTTCCATTGATCAATTTGTAAAAGTTAACAAACATTCAAGCATAATCTCTAAGACTAAGCTATTTGTAATATTTGTTGTATTCATCACTCACATATCTTATTAGGTAGATGGTTGCAGTTAAGTCTCTTATTGAATTCAAATTAAACCACTTAATACTATTACAGAACTGAACTCAGAACAACTATACATTCTCTCAAATATCCATTGAACACTTACAAGTACAAGTCCAAAGTACATTATTAATACAATAGTCCAGAGTACATAATCAATATAGTTTATTATAGTTGCACAGTCTATGTAGAGATGTAGAGATTGCATGACGTTCTATCCTCTTTTTACACTATCCATATGTTTTTTAAAATTTTATAAAGTTTTTTACTTGTATTATAGTATAAGTGAGTATAATCCACTCATTTGGTTTTGTACATGTATGTGTGCACATAATATGACTAGTAATAAACGTATATTGATTTATGTCAGGTTCAATTAGCCAATTAATAAATTTAAAATGTTACATTTATATAAAGATATGTTGTTATTGTTAATATTATAACTGTAAGAATTGCATATTGTTAGTATAAGTAATTAAGTTTTTAATAATAGACAATATCATCTCTTTATACTATTATATTATAACACATTTACGTACCCGATCTTTAGCATTGACATTTGCTCCTTGTTGCAGAGCTTGTTTTACTTCATTTAGTTGTCTTCCACAGACAGAGCGAATCAATGACTTATCCTAACAAAGATATCAAAATAATAAATGTAATAATACACATTAATAAGATCATATAGAACATACTTTATAAAGCAGTAGACATAATATTATAGAATACATTCTATAACAAGACCACAGTAACTACTAAAATATAGTACATTGTACTAAGTATATGACCATGACCGTTAAAGATTATTCTACTAATAATTTACCTTTGATCACATATATTTTTGTCTAATTTTAAAATCGAGTATTTTACATGAATTTAATTAACTCAAGATCATTAATAACAAATTCGACCTACGTTATGTATTTGTAGATTTATCTATATCAAATTGTCAATACTAAATGCTATATATGTAACAGTGATAGTATCATAACTTTCTTTACATATAACAACACTGATACTCAGATGCTACCTCCATATTCATTATGTATTAAATTCCAATGTGGTTCATGGAAACATAACTATAGCAAATTGCCTACAAGTATTATAATAATAGAGCCTGGGTACTGTGGTACATTTAGCTATTTTGACTCAAAAATATTCATTTTTCTAACTGATTGCTTGTTGTAACTAATTACTAGTCACTTCATAATACATGTTATATCCATTTAAAATATTAACAAAGTATACTTAATTACTAGTTACTTTGGAACTGTACTTTGACAACCAAAAACACAGTACTCTTGACTGCCCTTAAAAAGCAATACTATCATATAATATACGTATACATATATACAGCCTAAGTACAAAATACCCAGCAAAGCCATGACATAATAAATATTATGACAGTCCTTTCAACATCTGTCTAACTGATGGATATTTTATTATTCCTCTGACAATTGACAACGCAACTTTTAATTGGTAATGACCATATTGAGATGTTTGCAACTTTGCAGGATCTCACACTGTAAAAATGGACTTGTTCTTTTTACCAAAGTAAATATACTTTACACAATGCAAACAAAAGTAAATATAATACTTTAATCCTATGGAATTGACAATTTACCAAATGATAATGATTTTATTTTTTAAAATGTCACTGTTAGTTTTAGCATTAATTTAAATAAACTTTGAATGCAATAAGTCAACAATACTTAAAGGATTATTTTGTTTACTTTCAATTTGCTTCTTCCACCCTGTAAACCATATATTATTTAAATCAACCAATCAGTTTTTTCAGTGACATACATATATACAAATACATAAACTTTTAATTCAATAAGCTGATAATATTCAAAGCATTAATGTGTTTACTTTCAGTTTGTTACTTGCAACATGTAAACCATATATTATCTAAATCAACCAATTTGTTGTTTCAGTGACATGCAATACATATATATATATATATATATATATATATATATATATATATATACACATATAGATGGATGGATGGATGGATGGATGGATGGGTGCGTAGGTGAGTGGGTGGATGGATGGTCATGCAGGCAGGCAGATAGATAGATAGATAGATAGATAGATAGATAGATAGATAGATAGATAGATAGATAGATAGATAGATAGATAGATAGATAGATAGATAGATAGATACATATGTATACATATATATATATATGAAAACAAAATGCTATGTAAGGATTTGTTAGATCAACGTATTTGTTACTGGTTAACTCACCAATTGCCACTGATCCATTTTACAGGCTATTTAGAATAACTCGACACTTCTTCTTAGACAGATATAATGTACAGGGTTACTAGGTGATTCAATTTACTAAGTTATATACTGCTCTACTTCACTCTTAATGATGTCACCTAATAATATAGAAAATAAATAAACATAATAATATACTACATTAAGAGAACATACAGATGTGTACAATATGTACTAAGTATTAAGAATAAGTAATATCTTAATACTTCAATTGATGCTAATGACAATTAACAACACAATAAATGAATGAGTAATTTTTGTTATTAATAGAATAACTATTTCAACAAAATCAAATATATTTTGTTAATGTGATAAACAAGTTTTAAATAATTCTAATATTTTCTTGACATCATAATACAGTATCTACACTGTAATCATATCATTGAGGTATGTAATTACATGTACTATATGAATCTTTAATATATTACTTTCCACTAAATCTAGTTACTGACAAAACAATAATAATAGTCACTTTAGTATAGGTAATGTCAGTAAAACGTTTAATAGCAAAGAATTACAATACAAGACCTTTTATGACATGTTAAATTTAGATAAAATCTGTACAGATTTGAATGACCTTCTTAAAATTTTGACACAAATAAATACAACTGACTAAACACATCTATAATTATGATAATACTTACCAATTCGTTTCGCTCAAACGGGAAACAAGACAAACTTTAAGACCAAGAATGGTCGGTCAGCAAGTTGCACAGAATTACTCGCTTAACCTCCCACATGAAATTTTGTGACGTAATAATCACGTTTTAATTAAATGAAGTTCCAATGCAGTGTTTATTTTAAATCTCTGAAAGATTCACATGATAAGTAATTAATAATAATTATGATAGTATTAATAATAATAACAATGATAATAATAGTAATAATAATAATAAATTATTTTCTACTCCATTTTCTACAGTCCTCTTACCTACTTGAAAATAGTATATCAATGAAAATGGTATATCTGTAAGGTCATTGATGTAGCTAAATAGAGGCAATGGATTCATAACCTTAGTGTTACACACAACAAGCTATTACTAAATATAGAGCTAGAAGATTTATGAAGTATACACATTATAATATGAAAGTGAATAGCCAAAATATACCATATAAAGTACACTCTTCTTAGATTGGTATAAATTGAACCTCTACTATGTTTGTAGTGAACTGACCAATAAAATTACAGTTTATAAATATCAAAGCAAACATGAGTAGTAGTCAGAAGGCTTTGCAAGTGTTTCTGAGGATTTAAAAACCTCCTAGGAGCACTTGATTATCTCTCATGCACATTGCATTGTATAAGCCACTCACACATCTTACTAAGATCTCTATGTAGACTAATTGAACTTTATATCTTCAGTGCTAGACTTTAAAAAATCACCTTTACCTCATATATATCAAATATCAGATTAATTGTTTATAACTATAAAAATGATTTCCATAGTAATATTAATAATTAAAACAGTATGATGTTTATTTTCAGTTCACATCTAGTAATTTGTTACATACATGAACTTGTATAAGTATGTACTTGTTATACCAACCAATTAATTTGCATGCAGTGTACATGTTCACACAACATTAGAGTTATGTAGCCTCAAAAAAATGCTATGAGGTTCTATCTACATTACCTACATGTATATCTTAGATTTATAACTTTTCATTAAAGTGGTTTATGTTAAACAGAAAGAAAAATTGTCATTCATCCATATGACTACATAAAAATGATTGTCATGTTTTTTTACTAGTTTTACACATTTCTGTCCTCTAATAAGTGCCATTTGCCTTCAATATTATAATTATATATATATATTTATTGACAGTACTAAGTAACGATAGCCTATATATGTAAATACATTCAAACTACCTTAGTATACATCCTATAACAACATTTCTAAGGGTTGGTACAATGTTATAATGTAATGCACTGTACTTTACTGCCATAGTTCTAACAGAAGTAGTACTTAGAAATAATTGCATTTCAGTTATTTACTTCAGTTTTTGAATATTAGTGCTTGTAAAAATTTCAGTATTTTGTTATGTCAGTTGGAAGAAAAATGACCTATGTTTTCATTAATTGTCAATGATGTCAAGCAATGACATGGGAGCATTTAAATGCTGAGTTCTATCCTACATTTTAGTAAACTACATGAAATATTCATACTCATCTTTTTTAGAGCGTTTTTTCTGCCATCTTGCCCTCCTTCAGTAATTGATTCATCAATCTATCTATCCATTATTTTTTGAGTGATCTAAAGTTCATGACCTGATGATTTAGTCTATATAATAACTCAATCATTTATTACTCCATGTGTATTTTACCTATCTATTACAAGAATAATTCAGTCTGTTAATTAGAACATATCAATGTCTCTACGTGTAGTTACGTATATAGTTACTTGTGAATATTCAAAGTCATATCCTTAAAAACATATCAAGGTTCATTTAAATATTTCAATAGTAAATATCAATATTACAATAAACCAGGTAGATGTACATGTACATCTGAATACGTACAACATTAAGAAATTACAAGCCTTTAACTAAGACAGGGGTGTGGTAATATTAAGAACAAGATATGCCAATGAGACATTATACAAACTACTATTATTTTGAGGGCAGAGCTACTGCCTAACCTTAAAAAAGATAAATGTACATGTACATGTACTATAATATAATTACATATAACTTAAAAAGTGGTCATCTAGTATTATATGTGTTTAGTCAGTTGGGTGTAGCCAACAATATTACCACTTGGAGCTCTAGTACAATGTTGTGGATAAATGATTACATATAATATCATTGGGTATGCAAGTTGGCAAAGTTTAAGGTAATTTTGTTCTCAATGACCTTTTCTTAGTAGCAGCTAGATTTGTCTGGTTGCTAATTCGAAATTTCTATTAATATAAAAACTGTCCATCTTCATTAGTACTATAGTGTAATTAATTGTGTTTTATGCTAATAATATTCTATAGCTTATACTACAATCGTAACATTAAATAAATCATTACCTGTCATTACAAACCTATCATTATCATTATAGTTTTTGCATTTATAATTTTAAGCTTCATAGTGACTGTCCGTAATTTGTTTAACTAAAATATTTATCTCTAAGCACATCAAAGTAGCACTCTATAATGGAGGTCAAATCCTATATCTAACTAACTAATCTATCATGCAAATAATAGAGGTTTGCATATAGCTTTAGCCATTCCACTCATTTATTGTACATATTGCTGTAGCAGTCACTCTTTTAGCAAATTTTGTGAAGTATTTGGTATGGTATATGGAAGAAAAATGTATATTTTCATCCAGTAATCATGACAAACACATTTATTAAATCCTTTGCTTATAACCATAGAATTTAGTTACAAGTATATATGTGGTCTATATCTATTTCTAAGGTGTTGTGGTAGAAATATACACAATTGGCCATGGAAGGTATAATAAAAGATGTATAACAATTATGAAAACAATCAGCTAATTAATGACCTTTTAATTACATAATATTGTATGCCAAATTGAAACTATTATTTATTTAATAATATTACTTGTATGTTATCTATTACTTGTTTATTTTATTAACTGCACTAAGAGTATTCATAATAACTACTGCTTTACTTGAATAATATTATTAAATATCCCAAAATTTTCTCATCTCTAAATATTGATACGTGAAATATTTCTGTAATTTAATTATTCTTATTTTATTGAATATAGTTTACACGAGTGGTTGGTTGTATATATGTCATACAATGTTTGCCAATTAAGAAATTCCAGAAAGTGGTTTTGTCAAAACCTATAACCATTTGTTAGATTAATAAAAATATCAGAATCAAGTAACCAAAGGGAACTTTACGTGTAACAACTACCTTCAATCCTACTCTGTGTTATGAATAATCTCATAAGTAAATTTCAGTATGTAGTCATAAATGCTCTGTAGCCGATTTCTTAACAGATCTCCATGTAAATTTTTTATAATTATATGTAGACAATACTACAATTTTATAGAATCTCTTTAATGTGGCACACATGTGTCTGTTAGTGTAATGACCAATTGTGACCAATACTATAATGAAACTGTTGTAATTGTCTTGTAGAGAGAATTTTAAAGACCGGATATAAATAAATAAAACTAACTACAAGAAATTTTTTTAAAGATTATTAAGAGAATTTTAGTGCACTAAATTGATGAATTACTTTGTATTGAAGAATATATAGTTTTGCTGATGAGGCGCTTGTAGTGGTCACACCCAACTTCCGAGCTAGCACAGTGCTTTTTTGCATGAATAGTAAAAATTAATGGAAGTTTTGTTAATTCCTATAATAGGCTCTTAATGAGGTGTTTTTAGGCATTTAAGATAATAAACTCAGTGTTTCTTAGCTAGTTACAATTTTGAATATCCTTTAGTTTGTGTTTCATAAATTAGATAGTTTCACTTGTCAATTTTTAAGTAATTAATATAAAGAACATGATATGAATTTTGGATATATATGTTATTTATTGCTATAATATATTCTATCTTACACATTTGTTTCTAGATCTATCTTCTTACTTACAATTTGTGGAGTAGCATTAGTAGTGTGTGTAAATGAAAGTACTGATAACCATGTAAGTACTTTGTTGGGATTATTAGTTGTAATGAGTTAAATTAAGTTAAATAAGCTTTGGCAAAGAATGCATATAATATATGTATATGTGCATGTTTGTGTGTGTGTGTGTGTGTGTGTACATGTATATGTAAATTATCAGATATACTAAATAACATATCATTATCAATATTTTTGACTCAATTTCTTGAACAATGCAAAAATGACACATACTAAATAACATATTGTTATCAATATTTTTGACTCAATTTCTTGAACAATGCGAAGATGACACATACATTTAGAGCTTCAATAAATTTTGCACTAGTTGCTTCCTCTTTATCTAACCATGTCATTATCATACCTTTACTACCAGATCCAGACTGGTAATGATTTTTACTTTTGATGTCCATCAAGACTGCATTCATACCCAAGTACACTCCTAACATTTTCCAATCTTCTATTTCTTTAACAAGCTTTATTAAAGCAACAAGCAAGCTGACATTCATCTAAACAATGTAATATGATTGTCCCATTTTAAATTCATAGTATATGTCATTTACTTAGAGGTCCAGCTGGTAGATTGAGCTTGCTGGAATAATTACTGAAATTATGGCTTCATGAACATATTTAGATACTATATATAGCTGTTCGTACATTTGTCACTCCCACCTGCTTGTAAGGCAGTTATGGAAGGACACATATCCAGAATACTGCTTGCTATAGAAGGCTCAAGAACTGGAGGTAAATTGACTGTTGTTATTACAGTACTCTAAGTAATTCAACTAGATTGTTTGTCAAGAAAAAATTGGACAATGAATGCAAGTCTATCAGTGTCTATACTCCTTTGATCGATTTTTTTTCAGATCTCCTTGGCTAATCTTTAATGCCTGTCCAATCTCTCTCATTTATGTTGAATGGGTGATAGTAAACGAAGAAGATCCGGTTTGTTTTCTACAATCACAAAATATATTTTATGAATATACTACACAGTATATAATTTTATGATAGTCATACTTAGAAATGCTAAATACATTTTTGTAGACTCGAAGATTTACCAATGTTAACAGGAATACAAACATTTTTCTCATGTTCAGCAATAAAACCCTTTTGGTTATTGTATATATATATATATATATATATATATATATATAAATTATATATATATATATATATATATATATATATATATATACATATATATATATATATATATATAAAGATCAACAAAGTATACTTACAATTACATAATGTAAAAAATGACAAATTACTTTATGTGCATTAGACTCTACAGGTAATACTCATACCTAAATTGACTCGTTTTTTTCTAGCCACTGAATGATGCTTAGTGCTAATGTTCTATTGTTGCTCTCTTCTCTGCCCAAATATAAAAGTCCCAACATTACCCTGAAATATGTCCTAATGTAACATATTGATGCTGCCCTATTCTTTGTCCTAATGCAGCATCCTAAGTTACTTTTTTTGAAAAGTAATGTAACATATCAATGTTGCCCTTTCCAATGTCATAATGTAATCCCTATTCTGTGTCTTTATGTAACATCATAATGTAATCCTGACTGTTCCAATGTTGCCCTATTCTGTGTCCTAATGCAACGTCCCGATGTAACCATATCCTGTGTCCTCATATAACTTCCCAATGTTACCCTATTATGAGTGCTAATGTTTTATCATTGCCCTTTCTTTGACCTAATATAAAGTACAAAATATTGCCCTATACTGTTCTTAAGTAATGCATTGATGTTGCCTTATTCTCTGTCCTAACGCAGCATCCCAATGTTACCTTTTTCTGTGTAGTAATGTAACATACCAATGTTGCCCCTTTCAGTGTCATCATGTAGTCCCTATTCTGTGACTTGATGTAACATCACGATTTAATCCTGACTGTTCCAATGTTACCCTATTGTTTGTCCTAATGTAATGTTCCATTGTTGCCCTATTCTTTGTCCTAATGCAGCATCCTATACTAATCCCTATTGTGTGTCTTCATGTAACATCACAATGTAATCCTGACTGTTCCATTGTGCCCTATTTTGTGTCCTAACGCAACATCTCAATGTTACCCTATTATGGGTTTAATGTTCTATCATTGGCCTCTTCTGTCTCCTAATATAAAGTCAAAAATATTACCCTGCACTACGTCCTAATATAACGTATTGATGTTGCCCTATTCTTTGTCCTAATGCAGCATCCCAATGTTATTTTCTTCTGTGTAGTAATGTAACACACCAATGTTGCCCCTTTCAATGTCCTAACGTAATCCCTATTCTGTGTCTTGGTGTAACATCACAATGTAATCCTGACTGTTCCAATGTTGCCCTATTCTGTAATCTAATGCAATTTCCCAATATCTGATTTAATGTATCCTGTATCCTAATTAACTTCCCAATGTTACCCTATTATCAATGCTAATATTCTATCGTTCCCTTCTTCTGTGTCCTAATATAAAGTCCCAATATTACTTTGAACTATGTCCTAAAAATGTATTGATATTGCCCTATTCTTTGTCCTAAAGAAGTGATCCAATGTTACCTACCATTTATATCCTAATGTAATTCTCCAATATTACGCCCCAATATTCTCATATCCTGTCCTAATGTAATCCCTATTCTGTGTCTTGATGTAACATCATGATGTAATCACAACTGTTCTAATGTTGCTCTATTCTGTGTCTAATGCAACATCCCAATGTTGCCTATCCTGTGTCCTGACATAACTTTTCAATGTTGCCCTTTTCGATGTCCTAATATAGTCCCTATTCTATGTCTTAATGTAACATCACGATGTAATCCTGACTGTAATGTAACGTCCATGTTGCCTTGTTTTTCCTAATGTTACCCTATTATCAGTGCTAATGTTCTACAATCATTGCCCTCTTCTTTGTCCTAATAAATATTATAAAGTTACAATATTACCCTGTACTATGTCCTAATGTTAATGTATTGATCTTGCCCTATTCTTTGTCCTAATGCAGCATCTCAATGTTACTTTCTTCTGTGTAGTAACATAACATACCAGTGTAGCCCTTTTCGATGTACTAATGTAATCTTTATTCTGTGTCTTGATGTAACATCACAATGTAATCTTTACTGTTCCAATATTGCCCTATTCTGTGTCATAATATATAGTCCCAATATTAGACTGTACTATCTCCTAAAGTAACGTATTGATGTTGCCCTATTCTTTGTCCTAATGCAACATCCCAATGTTATTTTCATCTTTGTAGTGATGTAACATATCAATGTTGCCCTTTCCAATGTCCTAATGTAATCCCCATTCTGTGTCTTTATGTGACATCACAATGTAATCCTGACTCTTCCAATGTTGGCCTATTCTGTGTCCTAATGCAACGTCCCAATGTTGCCATATCCTGTGTCCTGATCTAACTTTCCAATGTTACTCTATTGTCAGTGGTAATGTTTTATCATTGCCCTATTCTGTATCCTAATATAATGCCCAAAATATTACCCTACACTATGTCATAAAGTAACATATTGATGTTGCCCTTTTCTTTGTCCTAATGCAGCATCCCAATGTTACTTTTTTCTGTGTAGTAATGTAACATACCAATGTTGCTCTTTTCAATGTCCTAATGTAATCCCTAATCTGTGTCTTGATGTAACATCACAATGTAATCCTGACCGTGTCTCTATGTAACTTTGAATGTTTCTCTATTTTGTGTTCTAACACAACTTCCCAACATTGCCCTATCCCTGTGTCCTAATATAAAGTCCAAAATATTACCCTGAACTATGCCCTAAAGTAACGTATTGATGTTGCCCTTTTCTATGTCCTAATGCAGCATCCCAATGTTGCTTTCTTCTGTGTAGTAATGTAACATATCAATGTTGCCCTTTTTAATGTCCTAAAACAATCCTTATTCTTTGTCTTGATGTAACATCACAATGTAATCCCAATTGTGTCGTAATGTAACTTTCAATGTTTCTCTATTCTGTGTTCTAATGCAACTTTCCAATGTTCCCTTATTACCTGTCCTAATGTAACTTACCAATGTTACTCTATTTTCAGTACTAATGTTCTAACATTGCCTTCTTCTGTGTCCTGATATATAGTGCAAAATATTACTCTGCACGTACTAATGTTGCCCTATTCTTTGTCCTAATACAGCATTCCAATGTTACTTTCTTCTGTGTAGTAAATAATGTAACATACCAATGTTGCCTTTTTTGATGTCATAGTGCAATCTCTGATGTAACATCATTGTGTAATCCTGACTGTTCCAATGTTGCCCTGTCCTATGCTCTAATGTAACTTCCCAATGTTACCCTATTATGAGTACTAGTGTCTCTATGTTTACCCTCTTCTGTGTCCTAATATAATGTCTAAATTTTACCCTATTTTGTTTGCTTATCTAATGTCTCAATGTTACCCTATTATAAGTGTTAATGTCCAATGTTACCTTCTTTTGCATCTTTATGTAATAAAGACACAAAATAAGGTGTGTTGCCCTCTCCTGTGTCATAACATAATGTCCAAAGTTTGCCACATTCTGTGTCCTAATGTAACATTCCAATCTTATCCTCTTTTGTATCCTAAGATACTGTCCCAATATTACCCTATTCAGTGTCCTAATGTAACATCACAATATTATTCTGACTGTGTCCAAATATAACATCTCAATGTTATCCTATACTGTGTCCTAATGTGACTTCCATTGTTACCCTATTATGAGTACTATTTTGTCCTGTGCATCTTCACTTAATAACCAGTTAACTTATTGATTTTATTGGTAAAAGTCAGTAACCACTTTAATTTTTGCATCACCAATAGCCTGTCTGGGCACACCCATCATAGATTAATATTAATTTTTATCATTGGCACATGGTTTGAGAAGATGGCTGATTTGATTATTATTCATACAGGTAAGAGAAATATGGAAAGAAAGTTACCTGTAAAGTCTCTGAATTTCAAGTTGTCCATGGGAGAGGAACAGCTAACCTTAACACGCATTTACGCACTTGGCATCATTCAACGTATGACAAACTTTTTCCAGATGCTTCTCAAGTTACAAAACAAGGCACAATACTTATGTTAGTCCTGTCACAAACTGCCACACCATTTAGTTCTCTTGTGAAAGGTTTCATTTGTAGATCCACGCTTTAAACACTAAAGCACATTTCAATTATCCAACAAGAAGAGGTCGTAGGTACTATTTTAAAAGAGACAATTCAGTTGATAGAGGATAATCCTCTACTCATAGAAGAGTCATAGCAATGAACTTCACTCGGTGATGAAGTGGACTTGGGAGAGGGACCCAGCTGTAAGAAGAAGCATGCATTAGTGGAACTACTTGGAGATCAAATCACCACTGAAAGTCAGGTTGCTGTAGGTGTTAATACCAGCACAGCACACAGAGACTTAGTTCAGTCTGAAGTTCTGAACTGTTCCGGTATAAGGCTGAGCCTTCCATTCCCATTGATCAGTGCCTACTTGCAAGTACATTTACCCCAATTTACCTTTAATAGCATGGAAATATCTGTGCATAGTAGGTACATCTGTCCCTTTGGAACAGTTGTTTAACACAGTAGGCAATGTAGTGTCGAGCTGCATTATTACTGGAAAAGTAGACAAGTTGGTTTTCTTGCACAGCAATTTACCTCCATTGCACCTTGACTATAGACATTCTCAAGACAAATATTGTACATATGAACAATGTTACAATAATGTATAACCATTTTTAAAGTTATTTTTGAACTTTTCAGACTTCAATGTGTGGCCAATGGGTGTGGTTGTGGTTGGTTACCAGTCAACTGTAGGTTACAAACAGCCAATTAACTGGTTATGAATATTTTGTAGGTCTACACCACTAGTACTATTGTTAATGTTTCCCTCTGCTGTGTCTAATATAATGTCTCAATGTTACCTTATACTGTAATGTAACTTCCAATGTTCCCCTATTCTGGCGTCCTAATGCAAGGTCCCAATGTTTCGCTATCCTATGTCCTAATATAAAGTCCATTTTTGTCCTCTAATGTTAAGTCCCAATTGTGAGTCTTAGCCTTTTCAACACTGTTTTGCAGGAGCTCAGTCAAAGTACTTTTCCTCTCCTCTTACGTCTCTTTTCTAATTATGGTGTATGTACACAAGTTTATGTCTACAGGGAAAATAACAATCAAGTTATTGCCAATGCAGTGTCTGTTGCCATAGTTTCGGCTCTGTCTCATTTTGGCACCAGTTCAACCACGCAAGATAATCAAGACCAAGGACAAACTTTTAGATCTGACGGTAGCGCTCATCTCCCAGGTTAACTCCACTGCCAGAGCTGTCCTCTATCTTCAAAGTCTACCTCACAATCAAGGTTTGTTTACCATTTTATGCCTGCAAATGGCATAAATCTAATATTTACAAGGTATTATATGTATATGACTTGCAAAACACACCAGAAGCAATAGAAATAAATGCATGACACAGTCTTGATATTTATATAATTTTATTATTATGCCAAGTATTGTAAACTTAGTGTTATGTTGTCTATCTGTTATATCTACTGTAGAACTAGTACTGCTTCACTTCCATCATTTCTACGTAAACGTCAAGGCTCCACAAGTGCAGGTACCAGCTCGTCAAACCGAACAAAAATAAAAACATGGAACAAAGACAATGTCTTCCAACAGCATATGCTGACACGTCTATAGCAATTCCAAGAGGTAAAAAATGCACAGTACTAGGTGAGCATAGATTGATAGGCCAACTACATCATATAAGCTCAATGACACAATTTTCTCTGTTGGAAAAGCAATGAACTTTGAACCAGACTTTCCATTTATGTTTTTACGTACAAGTGGTGATCCAAAAGTTCTTTCTGCTCCCAATGTCTCCACTCACTTTCAATGGAATGCTCCACATGTAGTGAAGAAGAACCTACATATACTTGTGAGTAATACTTCACTGAAATTATTGGATGATTATAAAAAAGCAGTTAGATCATGAGTTAGTATTGGATATATGTAAGTTTGACATTTCACCAAACATACTTTTTTTGTCAATATATTGTTGTATAAACAAAGTCGACAACCTTGGGTTGGAGTTGTGGTTTGATGGCATTGATTTTGTGACATGGTATATGCATCTAATAGCCCTCTACTTCTGCAACCTATTGTCAAACTGGTAATCACCTCTTAAGTACTTGTAATTTTTTTTTTATTTTCAGGGAATATTATAGCATTGTTGATTCATCTAGCAATGACAATGATTTGATCTGACGAAATTTGCTTCTTCTGCAAGCTCATTTCAAAAAAGGTATTATAATCTCATGCACTTCTCAAGGTTGATGTGATATAACTAATGAAAATTTGAAGTGCATAATACTGGAGCATTCTTTGAGAGTGTGCAAAGGTGATGAGGAAATAAAGTAAACAAAGAGGATTAATGTTATGAGAAGCTGTCTGTTTGAGGACTTGATATTTACCTTTAAAAATCCATCCTTTGACATTTCTTATCCTTTCTTGGTCAAGTTTGTAGGAGAACCAGTTGTTGATGTGGGTGGTCTCAAGAGAGAGATCTTTCGTATATTTCTACAAGAAATGTCTCAATTTTCCAGTACAGAGGATGGTCTTTTTCCTGTACATAATGTCACTGCTGTATATAATTCTTAGTTTGCAGTAGTTGGGAAGATATTAGCAACATCAGTTGTTTCTTCCAGCTGTTGCCGATTTCTCAGTTTATGAACATGTTACAAGTTTGCCAGATGTGGAGTGGATTCCAGACTATGACATTAAAATAATATTGAAAAAGGTATGTAAAATCTCTTGGAAGTATCATTATTTGAGCAAAACATTTATAGGTGTTGTCAGCTGAGTCAGAGACAGACTTAAATCAGATACTTGATGAAGAAAACTTTGACTTCCAGTTTGATTGTGGGTACCAAAACCCTATCAAATTATGTAACAGACAAGAGTTCAGTAACTTAGTAGTTTATATTCTTACCTGACTTCATACATTTCTCACATACATCGTGTTCTTCATTTATTTCCTCTGAAGTAGACAGAAAAACAGAATGATTCAGAAGGCACTGAATTACACTGCTAGTGTAGCAATTGTTTGCTGAATTTGTTATCCCTGGTGGCAATAATGCCTCAAAATTGTAGAATGAATTGTTTTTCATTTTCTTAAAGCAAAAACGTGAATACACGCGTTCATAATATTCTGCCCATGCGTAGTTGTCCAGCGTGGTGAATGGGGGTTAAAAATTTATGCCTAACTTCCTCCGGCTAATGGAACTATGAATTTGAGCTGTGAAGTACAAGTTAGAATTGTATACAATTCATCTCTTATTGTCTTATCTATCTTCCCATATTATGTATCTAACATTTAACATTATAATATGTGCATTAGAATTAGTCTTCGCTTGTTCAATATTGACTGTATTTATTTATATTCAAGGACTTTATCCTCCTTATATTAATGGCATATGTATTATATGTTTGTTATACTTGCACATAATGAATTCACTACAATTGTAATTGAGTCCAAGACTATATACATGTACTTAATGTTTAGTGACAACACCCCTCTTGAGATACTCATTATCTAATGGTGGATCAATCCAAGATGAATGGGAGAATCTCATGTTCTCTTGTGTGACTTCCCCTTTTACATTGAACACATTGGATATACTGTGTCTATTATTATAATTCATTAGAACATGCTATATATAAGAGAACACTAGATATTAATTATTGAGATGAGGTTAGTAGAGCTATTCATCTCTCTGTGTAATCAATTTAATTGTTTGATAAACTGTAGTCTGATTTAATCCACTTATGTTTAGCTATGATTGGATTACACACATTGTACATTGTTGACTAAACCTCTCAAGGAAAACTAATATATAAAGAGAATCGGATTACAGGAATATTAGCAGTAATGATGATGTTCCGTTGATGCTAAAATATTTTTCATCAATCAATTTAATGAATACATTATAAATGTATGGACAGTTCATGCATAGACAAATAGAACAGAAACAAATAATCACTTTGTTCATACATTATATCTCCTTGTAGACTTCTTCGTTGGACAGAGTACTTCCCAAGCACTCTTTCATCACGACTATACCAGTTAAACTTGACCAATGACATGATTATCTCACTCATCTCCTCTTCATGTAAGAGAGAAATTGATATGTCTTCTTTTGAACCACCCAGAGTACTTGTTTGGGGTATACTAAGAGATTTTGGCACATTAAATGATCAATCAAGTGACAATGTTGTATCGTGTGATTTAAATGGGAGTGGTCAGCTAGAGTGTCAACTTGAAGTGAAGTATACATTATTACCATTTATGGGTACTGGTAAGATATATCTACGTGTACATGTTGTTAGTCCAACCATCTGTCCATTCTTCCAACTATTGATCCATTTATTTATTACTCAATCAACTAGGTTTACCAGCAGAGTCATTAATACTTAATAAAGATCATATTTATTGGACACAGAGTAATGATATTGTCATCTACTATGTCTCAAGAAATGATAGAGACGATTTATTAACTCTACCTTTACCTAGTAATAATATGATAATACTTGTTACTACTCCAGGTTTACAACCATTTCCAAAAAACTGGCTGCACAGCAATATGTATAATTTATAAATTATATATAAGTAAATCGGTTTTGTTTGTTGAGTGACTATCAAATTGATCACAATATATTATTGTAATAATTAAGTAAAGGTTAAGTAAAAGTCATTAAGTTAATTAACAAGGAATTTGATTCCTTTCTTGATGACATATCAGTAAATACCGCTTTGTAATCTCAGTCTCCATCATGGCCAACTAACTCAGAAGTTAGATGTTTATTATTATCTATCTATCTATATATATATATATATGTATATATATATATAAAATATATATAAAATATATATATACACATATATAACTGAATGTTGGTTGTGTAATATACCAGTAGTTATGACTGGAATGTTTTGTGACTCAAAGGGTATGTTTTACCATTTGTAACCTCAATTATACAGTAGAGTGGTACGATATTAATGGAATGTCTTTTCCAAATGACATGATCATAGCTAATAGTCCCACTAAAATATGTATAATCAATATGCTATGTTATAACGAACAGATTTTGCTTGGTTAGCAATTATTAAATAGAGTGTATATTGTATTACTCTCTATCTTAAGTTACACTTAGGTCTGTTTAACACACCATATGACTTTACAGTATACTCTACTTGCCATCTTTATAGGCTGGGACTTGTTCATTGTTTAAAAGTAATAATATTCATCTCATGAGTGCAAATGGGCCTAGAAGTATAACTCATTAATTCAGTCAGAATTAGTTTTGATGTGTCAATCTCCCTGTGGACAGTGCTGACTGCACAAGACTTACTTAAGTTATGAAGTCAAGACAACAGTTTCCACTTGCAGCAGAATGAGTTATATTATGAAGTACATCCTGTGTTTTCTTTATAGTGGTGACAAGACTTGAATGATCAAGGTTGCTTATGTATGTATGTAACTGTTGACTGTTGCATTATATCATCTACAAACAATGATGTCACCTAGCAGTAGTGTCTGTATTGATGGTAATTATTGCCACTATGTATAACTAGTAATTCCATTAATACCAGTAGAACTAGTAATACCATGCACTAAACCAGTAATACCATTAGTATCACTATAACTAGTAATGCAGTTACAACCAGTAATGCCATTAATACTACTACAATTAGTAATATCATCAATACCACTACAAACAGTAACACCATTAAACCGCTATAACCAGTTAAAAACTAATTGCTATCTGAATGTTGTGTACAAAACAAAAAATTGATTGTTTACAAGCACTAAAAGTGGGAGAGAAAATTTAAGCAAATGTTAAATATTCATCACAAGAAGTAATAACAATTACAGAGGCAGATATACCATAACAGTGTAGTTTGATAATGTGTATATTTACGTTGCTACATGTTTATAAAGAGTTAGGATTATTGCAAATCCTATTGAGTTAATTCTTGATACAATACAGAATACTCTACCGCTTTCTGATTCAATTTGCATAAAATTACCTCCTATTAAACTAGTTTTTATAGTTACTGGTACTCCTACTTTATTATCTCAGATAGCATAAATCATTAGCATTATATCATTAATATCATAATTATACAATATTTCAGGGATGATATTCAACATCCACCTGATGTTTCCACAGACATATGGTCAAGTCTGTGATGAATTACAAACTGCAACTATTGTTTTATTTTCAGGGGCTACAAGTTTGGGGGCAATTATTAAAACATTTGATGGAGCTATTTCTTACATGTTGGTTTGGTAAGTAACTAAGTATAATAGTATATATAATATAACAATATATGAAATTAATGTGTAGATGTTAAGACCATGATATTCCAGTTATGACAGTTTAGGAATCCAGTACTAACAAATCTGGATTGGTTGATGTTGATACAGAAATTGTCTCTAGAGGAGTACAATTTACCACTCATAATTAATGTTTCTCTGGGTGGCATGATCATGTTCAATTAACGGGACTAACTGATGAGCAATGGGAGACATTGTATGAGACAATGTTAAAGGTTAGGTATGAAAGTAATGGTATTGTCTTTCTATTGATTAGGTACATATGAAGCTTCAAGGAGGACCATATGAAAAGAATCAGTTATTATATTATGTCTGCTGTTGATTTAATGACAAATTTGCTGTTGATTTTTATTTTCTTAGGAGGCATGAAAAGGATTTGTGTTCCATATTTTGTAGTGACCTTGTGCCCCTATATATCAAGAACTTCATCTCCTTGGTGAGAACAGTACTTGTAATACTTTATTATATTATTTTCTTGTAGATAAAACCAGAGTTTCCAGTTAATATACCCAGACAATTTTGCTAGTCGTCACCCTTCAAAATTTAACTATGGACATTTTAATCAGAGGGTTTATATTGATGTGAGATTGAATTTTGAGAAGGATGTTCCAATAAAGCTGTACCTTTGCTACAGAAGCTAATACAATTGTTCAATAGATCAGTAATGTTTGTTGTTAGTACTGCTATTAATAACAAAACATTACTTTTACATGTTAAACAACAATTTTCAATATAGAAGAGAGGCTGGCTTTAGATAGGCATCTTATTACCAGCCACTGCATAGAGATCATGCTATAAAAAGTCCAGTAAACATTAATGCTTAGGATTACAATTATAATAGCATCAATCTAGGTAGAACACTAAAATGTTTTCTATAATATAGCTGTTGTTGTAACAACAATACTCACAATAGAAAATCAATTTATTAAGAAACATACAAATAGAATTCTATTCTATTAATAACAGGTGATGCTAGCAAACCTAAGAAAGGAATGGCAATGGACTACTCCTACCGGAGAAATAAGCTAATTAATATTTACAATGAGTGTGGTCTTCCATTAATTATTGTAATATAACATTTACAATGAATAATAAAAGCTAATAAAAAATAATACACATGATACTGTGCTCAGTTTGGATTACTGAGAGCTGTGAATGACTCATGTCTTCCCTCAGAATTAACAAAACTAGGAAACACTTGGTTTGTAGATGCAACTCTTAAGACAATCTTTCATATTCTCCTACAAGAATATATAAATGAACATGAAAAATGGTGTAAGAATTGTTATTATCAACAATATCATAATAATAAAAATATACTCTTAGCTACATCATACTACATATGCTTGATAAAAAGATTAAAGAATCTCTGTATGCAGAAATGCACTAAGGTCATACAACCAAAAGTGATCTACAATCAGCTGAACTGCAATTGACAAAACTAACATGAAACATAATTCAAATTTTATAGAATTCATTCCACATTGGTCTCTAGGTATCAGGAAGATGTCCATGAGTTCTTACTCAAGTTCTTCTACAAATTGAAGAGAGGAATTAATAATCAGTATTAGTGCTGTGATATATTAATTTAATCATAAGTGACACTAGTGCACACAAATTAACTTAACCTACAATAACAACTACTAGTAAGAACAAATATGTACATAAAATGTATATTTAACACAATATAGTTGAATGTCTAAAATGTGGAATGTCCAGATCTTCTGAAAGTAACCAATCAAATATACAAGTACTTGTGCAGGTATGACATTAACAGTACTATTAATGTGTGATAATACATTGCAGATATTTCAGGGATGATATTCAACATCCACCTGATGTTTCCACAGACATATGGTCAAGTCTGTGATGAATTACAAACTGCAACTATTGTTTTATTTTCAGGGGCTACAAGTTTGGGGGCAATTATTAAAACATTTGATGGAGCTATTTCTTACATGTTGGTTTGGTAAGTAACTAAGTATAATAGTATATATAATATAACAATATATGAAATTAATGTGTAGATGTTAAGACCATGATATTCCAGTTATGACAGTTTAGGAATCCAGTACTAACAAATCTGGATTGGTTGATGTTGATACAGAAATTGTCTCTAGAGGAGTACAATTTACCACTCATAATTAATGTTTCTCTGGGTGGCATGATCATGTTCAATTAACGGGACTAACTGATGAGCAATGGGAGACATTGTATGAGACAATGTTAAAGGTTAGGTATGAAAGTAATGGTATTGTCTTTCTATTGATTAGGTACATATGAAGCTTCAAGGAGGACCATATGAAAAGAATCAGTTATTATATTATGTCTGCTGTTGATTTAATGACAAATTTGCTGTTGATTTTTATTTTCTTAGGAGGCATGAAAAGGATTTGTGTTCCATATTTTGTAGTGACCTTGTGCCCCTATATATCAAGAACTTCATCTCCTTGGTGAGAACAGTACTTGTAATACTTTATTATATTATTTTCTTGTAGATAAAACCAGAGTTTCCAGTTAATATACCCAGACAATTTTGCTAGTCGTCACCCTTCAAAATTTAACTATGGACATTTTAATCAGAGGGTTTATATTGATGTGAGATTGAATTTTGAGAAGGATGTTCCAATAAAGCTGTACCTTTGCTACAGAAGCTAATACAATTGTTCAATAGATCAGTAATGTTTGTTGTTAATACTGCTATTAATAACAAAACATTACTTTTACATGTTAAACAACAATTTTCAATATAGAAGAGAGGCTGGCTTTAGATAGGCATCTTATTACCAGCCACTGCATAGAGATCATGCTATAAAAAGTCCAGTAAACATTAATGCTTAGGATTACAATTATAATAGCATCAATCTAGGTAGAACACTAAAATGTTTTCTATAATATAGCTGTTGTTGTAACAACAATACTCACAATAGAAAATCAATTTATTAAGAAACGTACAAATAGAATTCTATTCTATTAATAACAGGTGATGCTAGCAAACCTAAAAAAGGAATGGCAATGGACTACTCCTACCGGAGAAATAAGCTAATTAATATTTACAATGAGTGTGGTCTTCCATTAATTATTGTAATATAACATTTACAATGAATAATAAAAGCTAATAAAAAATAATACACATGATACTGTGCTCAGTTTGGATTACTGAGAGCTGTGAATGACTCATGTCTTCCCTCAGAATTAACAAAACTAGGAAACACTTGGTTTGTAGATGCAACTCTTAAGACAATCTTTCATATTCTCCTACAAGAATATATAAATGAACATGAAAAATGCTGTAAGAATTGTTATTATCAACAATATCATAATAATAAAAATGTACTCTTAGCTACATCATACTACATATGCTTGATAAAAAGATTGAAGAATCTCTGTATGCAGAAATGCACTAAGGTCATACAACCAAAAGTGATCTACAATCAGCTGAACTGCAATTGACAAAACTAACATGAAACACAATTCAAATTTTATAGAATTCATTCCACATTGGTCTCTAGGTATCAGGAAGATGTCCATGAGTTATTACTCAAGTTCTTCTACAAATTGAAGAGAGGAATTAATAATCAGTATTAGTGCTGTGATATATTAATTTAATCATAAGTGACACTAGTGCACACAAATTAACTTAACCTACAATAACAACTACTAGTAAGAACAAATATGTACATATAATGTATATTTAACACAATATAGTTGAATGTCTAAAATGTGGAATGTCCAGATCTTCTGAAAGTAAACAATCAAATATACAAGTACTTGTGCAGGTATAACATTAACAGTACTATTAATGTGTGATAATACATTGCAGATATCATGCAGAGAGCTAATATAGAAGATGCAATCAAAATATCATTCCAAAATGTGATGTTACCTGAAAAAGAGGACTATAATGTCATTCATGCATTTTCAAATAGTCTAACATAATTAGTTCCATTACACACCAATAGATACAACAAACAACTCAAACAACAGTAAACAACATCTGCATTCATTCCCATCAATTTTGATACTTCAATTACAAAGTTATACCCTTTTCTTGTTTGACAATTAATATATGAAAGAACAAATTACATATATACGTTTGTTTCAAAGAATGGCCAAGCACAAAAATGTACATCACTAGTACCTTTTTCTGAAGAATTACACCTTTGCGATAAGCACATATCATTTAAAGAGCAACAGTTATGTTCAACCTGGTAACAATGATAGAGCAAATTGGACCATCTTTGACATAAGGTCATTGTGTTTCCTACATTAAAACAACAAAAGGTGGTACAAGATGGATGACTCTTTGGTAGGCTATACAAGTGATGATAACAAAATACAATTACTTCAAGTTATACAATATAGATCTTATGAAATCATGCAAAAGCAGGCCTATATGTTACCAATATACAGAGAGGGCTATCCAGTTTCATGGTGCTAAGTAACAGAGAGAATCAAATATTACAAACATATTACTTTGAACACCTTAAGAAAAAGACTGGAACAATATCTCCAAGTGGTTTATGTCTGATGACTTTGATAGTTCTCTAATACATGGATATCAGTATTCAATAGACATCCACAAAAAAATATGTTCATGGCATGTGAATCATGCAGAAATGACAAATCTACAACACACTTCTTGACAAAGAGGATAACAAGAACTTTGAACTACTTTTCAATGAGTTTAGGAGACATATTGACAATAATAAGAGTACACAACATTTCACTGAGTACTTCAAGCTAGAGTACAGTCAACACCAACATGTATGTTTATCCATTCCACCACACACTAAAGTACATGAAATTAAAGTCAAAATCAATCAATGTGTTCATCCGCTCATGAAGATAGCAAAAGACAAAGCTTTTGAAAGACTAATAAAATTAGAGAAGGGGTAAATATCTTATCAAATAGGTATCGTTAACAATAGACATGTACATATTATAAAGCTTTTAATACAAGCTGTAACAGAAACTCGGTTTAATGAATAGACAGTTACCTCTGTAATAACTATGTCATTTCAAATAACCAAGATTGATAGTGATACAGCAAGAAATTTGACAGGGAAAGATAACAAAACAAAAAATAAACATATGTAGCAACCACCAACTGAGCATGCTCACAATATAACTATATCTAATAAACATAATAATGACAAATTAACACACACACACACACACCAATGCACAATTCAATACATTTCATTCCTCCTCACTTAATTAACAGAGTCTAAAGTATCTGGAGGTTTTCAAATAAATGTAGGATAAAATAAATTGAATGAAAATGACTGAGGAGTATTGGATACAGTAAAAATTGAGTTGATTTCACAATTGGAAGGTGGAACAATGACACCAGTAGTGCTTGATGTAACAGATTCTTCAGCAGGTTGTAATATTTCAATTGCATCATCATCATTCAGCTCAGAGGTTGTATCACCAGAGTTAGAACTTGCACTAAGCTGAGTGTTTGCACTAGTTTCTGCCAGGACTTCACGTTTTTGAATCTGATCAATATGGCAATTTTGCTAAGAACCACTATCAAGACTTATAATATACGACACTGGGGCCAAGTTTTTCCACAATAATACCAGGGTGCCAAGTAACATGATTGTGACAATGAATCTTGACAACAACAACATCACCAACTATTAAATTTCTCCTGTGACTGTGCCCATCATAAGACTGTTTCTGGACACTCTGTTTCTCCAATACTTGCTTTTCACAGTCTGGTTTAAGGAGATCTACTACAGTTTTGATATGACAATTGAAAATGTGATACTCAGGGGCAATCCTGTAACAGCATGAGCATGAGGTTTTGAGTGATACTTTAGAAAAAAACTGGACAACTTAATTGTGTTGACCAGACCTTTTATGTCTCCATCCTGCCATAATTGATTTTTTCAAGGTTTGCACAAGTCTCTCTGCTGCACTGTTTGTTGGTAGGTGATACAAAGCCATTCCACAATATTTGATGCTGTTGCATTTAAGAAACAGTTGTTGGACAGAACTGAATTGTGGACCATTGTCTGAGACTAATTGATCCGGTAGGCCATATGCTGCAAATATTTCAATTGTCTTTGAAGTGGTGGTAGAGACTTCTGGCCACTTGGAGTGGGTGTCGACTACAATAAATACATTTACCATTCAGTGGACCAGTAAAGTCCACTTAGATTCTAACCTAAGGCGTAGCAGGCCATAACCATGGGTTTAAAGGTGATTTAATAGGAGATGGTTTGACAGGTAGAGAAGGCTCACATGATGTTACTATGGTGTCTAAATTGGAATCAAGTCCTGGCCACCATACATGACTTCTTGCAATAGATTTTATTTGACTAATACTTGCAACAAAATCAGCAATAGTTTCCCTTTTTTGTCACACTGGTAAAAATGGCAGCATTCAGCAATAATAATGGGAGCAGGTTCAAAATGATATTTCATTGTCTTCATCAAGTCCTCTAAAACTGGTCTTGAGGTTTGCTAAAGAGACCATAATTCTTTGCTCCTATAACAGTAAGAATAACAGGCACTTTCTCTCTCCAGTCATGCTGTTAGTATTAAAGTATAATTTTAGTCTCTCAACATAAGTAGAGAACACTCAGTCTCTGGCGAGAACTCATGGATTTTCCCAACAATAGACGTTTGGTCACCCTCGTCACCAATTGTGATAACTTTGTCTTTTGAAATAACCAAGACTGATAGAGATACAACAAGAAATAACACAACAAAAAGAAAACATATGGAGCAATTACCAACTGAACATGCTCACAAAATATTTATATCTAATAAACATAATAATGAAAAATTAACACATAGTGATGCATAATTCAATATACCACAACCTCTACATCAAAACCTGAAAACCACTATACCATCAAGAAACAACAAGCAATTAGTCAAAATTGACATATACAATGCCAAAAATACAACATTTATGTACACAAGTATAAATGTTCATGTCTTGACTCTCTTCTCAATGTACAAATGTGTAAACATATTCACCTTGTTATTAAGTATTTAAACTCTTCTTGAATCATATTACTGTAGAACTATCAAATGTCCCTATGAACTCACTCAATCTTTGGAATAAGGGAACATTCCATGAACAGCTGCCATGAAAGAAGACATACAGAGAGATATGGATTATCTTAATCCATAATTAGATCAATGTACATATAAAGATATCCTGCAACAAATAAGAAATATAAAAGCAGCATTAAATCTTTGAAGTCAATAACAAAAGTATCATTTAGATTTAACAGAATATCAAATAAGCCAGCAAACAAAGCATCATCTCCACAAAAGCAATTGTTCTATTTAAAAACATTATAAGACTCCATCAACAAAAATTGCTAAACCAATCACCACCAAAAATGACCTAAAACAGTCACTTCTATCAAAACTCCAATCACCCAATTTACCTAAGTCAGCTATAGGTAATTAGTAACTTACATAGTTTAGTTCCAACAAACACTGTAAACACACATCTTTAGATGTGATAATGATATTAAAATTGTAAAACAATTGAATGCTGTGCATGCGTAATTATGTATACAAAATTGAGGATAATAGTCGATATTACAGTGGTGACATGAACAATGAATTTGTTACTATATTATATATAATTCTTGTGCCATACAAATTGTAGTCATGACTATCGATCAAAGACATATCGAAACCTTGTTGCAACATGGACAACTAATTACAACAAATAGCGTTTTAACATCATTACCAGATGACATCATTGACAACACCATTAAGGATGTGAACCATTATTTCATTGGTGATGCCTGGTAGGATTACAGAGAGGTATACCAAAATATTCAAAGAATTATTTTACATTTTTTTTGTACAGTAAATGAAAAGAAATGTGAAGGGGTCTGCAAATTATACAACTATGTTTCTACAACAATGAATATGATAAAATGTGATTTATGTGAAGAGTGGTATCACTGGTACATTTATTAAGCCAAAAAATGTATAAATTAAACACGTTTTGTCTCTCAATAATCTTTGATCCAACATACAATTATAATAATTTCACTTATATTCAATAGGTCCTGTGTTAACATCAAATATCATCCCACTTATGAATTATATTTTGATATGTGCTTAACATCTAAGAAGACAAGACAAATACATCATAAATCTAACAACATCCATAGTCAATACAAAAATAGCTTCATTAATAAACTATCTTATCTTGAATAGTCAAATACACAGTATATGATTCATGAATGTTCATGTGATGACTGAAATGCTCACATGATAAAATTAAAATAATCAAGCAAATCTTATATAAATATTAAGTGCTTCATTTCTGTGACTGACCACTTTTGTTAGAGTATACTCACACCCCAATTACTAAGCCACATCAACAAACATAAAACAACAAACATAAGACTAACTACTAGCTCCACAGCCATACACCAACCTTCAACAGCCATACCCACTCACTATTCTGTGTGTTGCTTATTATGATCACACCTCATATTTTAATTAATACCCTACCTAGGTCAGCGCAGCTTGACTACAAGTACCATACCTATTCATCAAGCTTCAGTAAACACACCTACTAACTATCGGCTGTGGCTTATTTTGACCACACGTCATATTTTAATTAATGCTCTAAGTCAGCTCAGAATAGCCTTAGAATATATGGGGCCTAATGAGAGAGAAAATGAGATTACTAATTACTTGCTTGTGACTCCTTATTCTTCTTTCTGATATACTCACCTTTGTCCTTTGCTCTAGAGGATATAAATGTATAGTACTTTACTTACAAATACAAAGTACAAAATTTACAACAGTTGAATGTACCACTCTCAATGATATATTGCCAAAGAATAGACTTTATGACCTCATGAAAGATACAAGTGAACTTACATCCTTAGTACAGAGACAAATGAGGCAGTGACCCCCAGCCAAAAGATCTCCAGAAAAACTTGAGAAAAGAAGAAAACGTATGAAATAGTATGTAATAAAAATTATAAAATAAAGCATCATATTACTGTTACCTCTATCTTACAACAATAACCCCTAGTTCATGAATCCCAACAATGCTATATAAATAAAACAAAAACAAGAAACAACAATGTGTCATAAACTCATAAGTTAGCATAATGTACACTATAAACTTATATCTTTTGATGGGGAGATGAATGAGTCTCTTAAGATCCCATAGTCCAAGACAGCTATATAAAAACTGCAATTATGTAATATAGGGTAACATTTCATTATAATATATCGAGAGTATATCATTTGAGAGTGATACATTCAATGGTCATACATTCGGTAGTATCACAACATAAAATTACTAAAATAATATTGTACAGTGTCGTTATAAATAAGAAACCTACACTTTTATGAAGACTATAATATATGTGTGTATGTGTGACTGAACAGAAAAGCTAAATACAATGATAACTTATACAGTGCTTTTACAATCTTACCAACAGCATAAACTATAATGTTTAGTAATCATTACATCAGTATGAAAAAACATCCAGATAGTTAACAAGTACATAATATAAGCACAAACCAAACATCCTACAGAATAAGAAATCATATAATCACTGAATATTATTGAGTGTGTCACTACATTATGATAACATGTTATATCTGCTAGCAATCCACAACACAAAACACTCTGAAAGTGAACTGTTATCTACATTATTGTATAAAGCTACTTATAACTAACCTTTTATTACTATTAGTATATAATCCTATGAAGAAAATGAGAACATGACAATATTGAGCTGACAAGAGGCTTACTTATAATTCTTCTTTGTTTTTACCTAAACCTGTTCTTGTTATCAATTGCATATAGATACTGTTTGATCAACATGTATAATAATACTCAATTTATATGTGTACCTTATATTAAGGTAAAAAGAGATTGTCATGTAACAAATTACTACTGTATACCATGTGCCTATTCTCACTGATAAATAAAGACTAAACATGGCATTTGACTAACATTTATCTGTAGTCTTACTGTAGTCTGAGAACACATATTGACAAAGAATTAAACAACATTAAATAGAATTAATTCTTACAAATATTTTAGTCATCAGGCTGTTCCTACACTAACACAGACATTGGCCGACCAGTTTTACAAACTCAGTACAAACCTGTGATACACAGTGAATAAACACAAGATTAAATCTATAACAATCTTACATATGCTTCATTATGAAGGACATAGAACATAAACTTGACCATATATTCTACTTCAATAATACCTGTGAACTAGAAACGTATCAATGTTGTAAGGTAGTACAAGACACCTTTCATTCTTCATCACTTCTTGTAGTTGCAATTCAATATTATGGCGGCACTGTAATGCTCACGTGAATAGTAGTATACTGATGTAATGTACGGACTCAGTATACTACTACTCTGACCTGTAGTATACTGAGTCAGTATACTACTAATCACGTGATTTTGTACAGTTTGGCGCAAAAATATTGAAATACTGCGATTGTTACTGCAAGAATTGAAGAAGGATTGAAGCTCCCTCATTCTACATTACAAGATTGATATGTTTCTAGTTCACAGGTGTTAATAGAGTAGAATATATAATTAGGTTTATGTCTTAACTTATAGATAATGAAGATTATGTAAGACTGCAGTATCACTGATTTTTACTGAGTGTGTACAATTGGTTAGCCAGAAGTCCACTCCTTCTTATCAATAGGAACTGACTGGGATTTATATACTGGCACTGGTCTGTGGAATATTTGTAAGAGTCTACCCTACTATAGGCTAGACTAAAATGTTGTACAATGTTCTATCAATATTATAGGTTGTAATCTTCTGCACTCTATAGACAATAGGTCAGTCAACTTTGTATTACTCCTTGAATTATTTGTGTCTGTCTATCACACTAATCATGAACACCTCATTCTATTAAAATATCTCACAATACTACATCTACAGGTATTAAATGTTACACATCTAGATTGTAGATTAACTTATACAATAGTTCTTTATGTTACAATGTCAACATAGGGTGACTACTGCAAAAGTAAGCATTTTCTCATATAATATTGTTGTGTTCTCTTTTTTATAGAGCTAATACTATCTTCTGAATAATAATGAAAGGTTAAATGAATATTCTTGTTTTAAATTCAGGTTTTTAGAACATGTTAGATAACATCCAGTTTTTACCTAGGTTTTGTCTTATGAAATGTCAACATCACATGGTAACAATCTATTACACAGTAGTACATTCAAATATACTTACTAATAATATGATTTCTTTTTCTTCAAGATAGACAGCTTCAATATCAGTGTAATGGTATATTTATTTAATATCATATTGTATACTTGAACAGTATTACCTGATCTTATATTTTACACATACAAATACATGCAGATGAAGCACTTAATAATTGGTAAGTGTATTAATGTAAAAACTTTAACTGGTACTATGACATTATAATCTAATACTACAAAATGTAATATTACCAAATGTAATACTATCAAATGTAACACTGCCAAATTTAATACTGCCAAATGTAATATCGTTAATGTAATATTGTAATATCAGTGCCTCATACAGCATTACTCTCTATTTCGTTTTATTTCTATAGCATCGTTGGACGTCAGGATCGAGGCTCAAGACATTCACTATTGCAAAGACTCTGGGGGTGTGAGTTAACAGCACACACTACTAGTTGATATTAATTTATAATACATCATTAATGTTATTTTTCTTTTATTTCTATAGCATCGTTGGACGTCAGGATCGAGGCTCAAGACATTCACTATCTCAAAGACTCTGGGGGTGTGAGTTAACAGCACACACTACTAGTTGATATTAATTTATAATGCATCATTACTGTTATTTTCTCTTTTATTTCTATAGCATCGTTGGACCTCAGGATCGAGGCTCAAGACATTCACTATCACAAAGACTCTGGGGGTGTGAGTTAACAGCACACACTACTAGTTGATATTAATTTATAATGCATCATTACTGTTATTTTTCTTTTATTTCTATAGCATCGTTGGACCTCAGGATCGAGGCTCAAGACATTCACTATCACAAAGACTCTGGGGGTGTGAGTTAACAGCACACACTACTAGTTGATATTAATTTATAATGCATCATTACTGTTATTTTTCTTTTATTTCTATAGCATCGTTGGACATCAGGATCGAGGCTCAAGACATTCACTATCGCAAAGACTCTGGGGGTGTGAGTTAACAGCACACACTACTAGTTGATATTAATTTATAATACATCATTATTGTTATTTTTCTTTTATTTCTATAGCATCGTTGGACATCAGGATCGAGGCTCAAGACATTCACTATCACAAAGACTCTGGGGGTGTGAGTTAACAGCACACACTACTAGTTGATATTAATTTATAATACATCATTATTGTTATTTTTCTTTTATTTCTATAGCATCGTTGGACATCAGGATCGAGGCTCAAGACATTCACTATCACAAAGACTCTGGGGGTGTGAGTTAACAGCACACACTACTAGTTGATATTAATTTATAATGCATCATTATTGTTATTTTTTTTTTATTTCTATAGCATCGTTGGACGTCAGGATCGAGGCTCAAGACATTCACTATCACAAAGACTCTGGGGGTGTGAGTTAACAGCACACACTAATAGTTGATATTAATTTATAATACATCATTATTGTTATTTTTCTTTTATTTCTATAGCATCGTTGGACATCAGGATCGAGGCTCAAGACATTCACTATCACAAAGACTCTGGGGGTGTGAGTTAACAGCACACACTACTAGTTGATATTAATTTATAATACATCATTATTGTTATTTTTCTTTTATTTCTATAGCATCGTTGGACATCAGGATCGAGGCTCAAGACATTCACTATCACAAAGACTCTGGGGGTGTGAGTTAACAGCACACACTACTAGTTGATATTAATTTATAATACATCATTATTGTTATTTTTCTTTTATTTCTATAGCATCGTTGGACATCAGGATCGAGGCTCAAGACATTCACTATCACAAAGACTCTGGGGGTGTGAGTTAACAGCACACACTACTAGTTGATATTAATTTATAATGCATCATTACTGTCATTTTTCTTTTATTTCTATAGCATCGTTGGACGTCAGGATCGAGGCTCAAGACATTCACTATCTCAAAGACTCTGGGGGTGTGAGTTAACAGCACACACTACTAGTTGATATTAATTTATAATACATTATTATTGTTATTTTTCTTTTATTTCTATAGCATCGTTGGACATCAGGATTGAGGCTCAAGACATTCCCTATCTCAAAGACTCTGGGGGTGTGAGTTAACAGCACACATTACTAGTTAAAAATTAATTTATAATACATCATTACTGTTATTTTTATTTTATTTCTGTAGCATCGTTGGACATCAGGATTGAGGCTCAAGACATTCCCTATCTCAAAGACTCTGGGGGTGTGAGTTAACAGCACACATTACTAGTTAAAAATTAATTTATAATACATCATTACTGTTATTTTTATTTTATTTCTGTAGCATCGTTGGACGTCAGGATCGAGGGTCAAGACATTCACTATCTCAAAGACTCTGGGGGTGTGAGTTAACAGCACACACTATTAGTTGATATTAATTTATAATGCATCATTACTGTTATTTTCTCTTTTATTTCTATAGCATCGTTGGACGTCAGGATCGAGGCTCAAGACATTCACTATCTCAAAACGTCTGAGGGGGTAAGTTAATAACATACACTACATCTGGACATGTAATGTAATGACTGGCAGTATTACATTTGGCAGTGTTATATTTGGTAGTATTACATTTGGTAGTATTACATTTGGTAGTATTACATTTGGCAGTGTTATATTCGATAGTATTACATTTGGTAGTATTACATTTGGTAGTATTACATTTGGTAATGGTAATAACTTATGTATCTGTATCTGTACTTTCTTATATATCATACACGACTGTACAATTTTTAACAGTAAGTTAAGGTGAGTGTTAAGAATCTATTAAAGTTTAAAAGAAGTATTCCTCTAGAGCAAAGGACAAAGGTGAGTATATTGTCCAGACAGAAAGCTGAGGAAGTCACAAGGAACTAATTAATAGTCTCGTTTCCAGCCGCATACATACCAAAAATTTTTGGGGTTGGAAATGAGACTACCTTCAGTATGAATTAAAATATGAGGTGTGGTCAAAATAAGCCACACCCAAAGTATTTGGTGGGTGTGGCTATAAAGCTTAATGAGTGGGTGTGTGCTTGCTGCTAGATACAGATTTGAGGGTTAGTTTTACTAATAGGGTGTTGTTATAATACACCTCACCCACTGCCATTTTCTCTGTAGACATAATACAATTACCATCTAGGTTATACCTATTTTTTCTACACAATAATGCCCTTTGTTTCTTTAGTATAATTGCATGTAAATTAATGAATCTCTTTACAATCTTAGTCTAGAAAAATAGATAAAGGTGAGTATGTCATCTGGAGGAAAAGCTTACAAAACCTGATTAACAGTCAGATTTCCAGGGCTTTTCTGGGAAAGAAAATTAATTATATTATAAAATAACTTATTATGAGGTGATTCAACTTGGGACACATCCAATATAATTGATGGTTGAACCAGAATGTGTTGGCATGACTGAAGTAACAGTCAATGTGTATTATGATAGTAAAATGATATTAATTAAATTTAATTCAAATATTAAAATAAAAAATTAAAATTGAATTAAGTGAATTAATAAAAGTTAAATATACAAATTAATCAAAAGTAGCTGAGCAAAACAATCAAGTTTAACTACTTCATTAAAGTTAATTCATTGAAGGAACATGATCAAATAATTAAAGATTGCTAAAGCAATTAATTAAACATAATAAAATTTATTGATTAAAAGTAATAAAACTAATTTATCGACACTTGTTAAATTACTTAAGTTGAGTAAACCAAGTAAAAAAATAATTAAATTAATTAAAAGTAATTAGTTTCTACTTAAATAAATTAATGAACTAATGGTCTCTAATTAATTGCATTAATTATACGTGTAATTTATGTTCAATTACATGTGAAAGTAATTTGCTAACACATGCTTAAGGTAATTAAGTGTACATAATTAGAGTTATTAATTATGAGTAATTATGTAATTAATAAAAATGTTATTAAAACAATTAGTGTAATTAAAGTAATAAATAAATATGCTTACAGTTGCTTCTTTTGTTGAAAACACCACAAGCATTGTGCCTTTAACATAAAAGGTTTATTTGTAGCTTATTAAAAATATTTCATGGAAGCAGATTATAAAATAGATCATCATGCTCAAGATGTTATTGATATTTAAAATACTATCACTAAGCATCCACTCTGTCCTACTAGTCTAAAGGTTATTAAGATTTTGCTTAATGCTGGTTTCTTTTATTTTAGCATTTTGTTGAAGCATCAGAAATAGAAAAATGTTTAAGTAAATTTATTGAAGGTTTAAAACTATCACCTCCTACTTTGTCTGAATTAATTGAAGTTCATGGTGGTCTTACTGAGGTGATATGCATTGAAGAGTTCGATGAGAAATATATTGACTTAACGAACATGTCTACACTGGTCTACCTCTTGTATCAATGTCTTATCATCAGAGAACATTTTCTTGGTTATAGTGATATAACTATTATAAAATATTTGTTTGTCTTTAGACAGTGGATGTTGTCTATTAATCTTTTCACTGAAGGTTTGTCATTGTGGCTTCAAGCTACAGAAATGCTTCACTTCCATCTTAAAGAGAATGTTACAAGTGATCTAAATGACCTAGAATATCTTATTGAATATGGACTAACATATATGTATAATAGCCTTTACAACATACCACAAGATCTTTAAATATGTTTATGCTGTTTTTAAGCAATCACGTGGAATATCAAGGACTAAGTGCCACCAATGCAACTAAAATACCCTTGTACATGTCTGACTTTCTCTGGATCATACTGTATATTCTATCAATCTACTGTTGTTACTGCATTATCTTTTTGACAATCCAGTGCAAGGGATTGATGAGTCTTTTTTTTGTTATGAAGCCATTGAGAAATGACTCATATTTCCTACACCACGATCTTCAACTTACTTCTATCTTGCAATATCAATATCAAAACCAAAAATGAGTAACAATTTATCTCTTTATTGCTAGAATAGTAATGCATTGCTAGAATAGTAATGCAATTGGTAGTAATGCATTTGTAAATGATGTTGGACATGGTGATTATTAATTGACCTCTCAAAATAGCTCAAACAGTGCTCCTTGCTTGTGGGGCTCATCCTGATGCTGTTAGTAGACCAAATCATCATAAAATAGATATCAGCCCTTACCTCAATGATGACTTCTATGCTTCCCCTTCTCTTATGTGCCTTTTAGCTAGATTATCTATAATATCAGAAGGGATAACTCTCTTCTATGTCTAACTATCCTCTTCAACTGCGCTTTACATTCCTTAATGTTTCCTCCTACACTAATTATAGCCTGTACATTCAGTGGACCTACAAATCTGTACATTACAGTGAAATGTATATTACAGGTGTAGTCTTTAAGAGTTTAAATATCATTGAATTGATGAGACGTAAGTTTTACTCAATTATATAATGTATTATACATATAGTACATGTATATGTCTCTTAGACAAACATTTATGAACATTTTTTGAATTAAAATGTGTCTCAATATGGTAACAACATTCTGTCTTATTTTAATTCATTGAATAGCAGGTGTTCCTGACAAAACCTGTTTTTACAATATCTGATAAGGAGAATATAATATGGAATAAACCAGACAAGGATGGACAAGAAATACTTCAATATATTCTAAAATACAAGTGAGTATCAAAATAATAGGAACTTAATGCTTAGCCCCTCTATATCATTACTGAATAAAAGCCTCTCTATGTCATTACTGGATATAAGCCATTGTAATCATTACTGAGGACAAAATCTCTTTATATCATTACTGAGAATAGGCCTTTTGTGTGATTACCAAGCATAAGCCCCTTTATATTGTTATTGAGTATAAGCCCCTATATATTAACTGAATATAAGCTCCATCTAACCATCTTGATATTGCTGATTAGAATGTATTATAAATATGATCATTGTTTTTCTGATCAATGGATCCTACTAACACTAAAAATTTAGTAATTGTTTGCGGACCTTCAATGAGCTATCTACTTAAACAATGATAGTTATACAATGATGTTCCCTACACAATAACTTTGACAACATGTAATTCTATAGAGAAAGTGAAAAGAGTGACTCTATGATGTATACCAAAGCATCATCCGGTACATAACCATCTTGTAGGTTCATAACAATGGCAATAATGATGACATGATCTCTTTCTCTCTCTGTTTTCATACACTAGACAGATTTATTGATTAAGATGAATTTGGCAAAGTACTCCAAGGTACAGCTATAGATTTTCTAGGTCAAGGAATAGGCCCCACCCCTGTGGATATTAAAACACTAAAGAAGAGCAGTACAGCTGAAGAACAAAGTTAATTCCTGTCAGAAACAACTCTTATGAGTGAATCGTATTTTTTTTACATAATATCTGTTAATTTCTTTCTATTACAGTAATTTTAATCTTCAAAACAATATGAAGTTGTTAGAGGTATGTCTTGATGATGTCCTATTTATATCATTATGGAATTAATGTCAGAGGATTACTTATCAAAATTCCTAAAAGAAGCTAAATGAGAACATGTGAGTGTCACATGATAAATAAAGTCACTTGATCTGATTGTACTCCTTTAAACCTTATCAATCAACTCATTAATGATTTTTTGTTTACTCACTTGTTTATCTATCCATTCATTTATTGTGATGTCCATTTGACTGTCTATTCATCATCCATTTGCATACCATTCATCTATACAACTATTTACCCATTCATTTGTTCCTTTATAGAGTCCCATATTATTGACTTTGACACAACTTGTTCTGATAGCATTAGATGTTACTCATGTGTGTTGATACTTGGAGTAACAACATTTCATTCACAGAGATCTTACTGCACTTAAATGTCTTGTGTCAAGTAAAGGAGCAGATTTTGTTGTAAAGATTGGTGATTTTGATCTTGCTAAAGAACTATATAGACAAGAATACTACGAGGTTAGAGAGATTATTGCAGTATGGGGAGGACACACTCTTTCACATGGACATTCTTCATACCATTTTTACTGTTTTTGTTAGTTCTTTTATCTTAAGGACATCAAATTTCAATTGTCGTGTCTTCTAAATATTGAGGAACAGGTATCCCTTTACATTATATCACCAGTTAAATTAGCTGCTTTTGCTTACACATAATTCTTTCTAATTCATTCATCATATTTTACTATTAGCTTCGAATATGGCCCAGGACATTACATGTGGCTCGTCACAATCAGTGCTGTAATTAGTGCCAGTCTAGTTCTAGCATTGAAGTTGGCTATCTCTTTGGACATTATCATTCACCTAGTAAGTATAATAGTGATTATATGCCATGTTTATTATTATTTTAATTGATGTCTGATACAACAATTGATCAATTGTTGCACAATAGTTGTAGAGTTGTAAATGTCCTGTACTTGAAATGAAGCATACATGACATGGCAGTATGTATGAGCAAAGTAAAAAAAAAGTACAGGTCAAAGTTCATGAAAAGGACAATGCTTTCTCACAAATTATTTTTTGAGTGTATAGGGTGTGTCTGCTGGTTGTGCAATTGTGGGTGTGGTTATAGGGACGTGTTCATGACCACACTGGCAATTTTATATAACCCATATAGATTAATGAACTATGATATATCTGATATATCATGAGATTTATACTACTTGTTCCCTATTGATTCATAATATAGTACATGGCTGTTGAGCAATAGTCTTATAAATTCTCAGGTTGGCCAATTTATAATCCTTATAGACCCATAAACACTGACAGAACTGATAAAGCTTGTCATCAGGTCTGTAAAACCTGCCACTTTGCTGATTATGCATAATGAAGAAACTAGCTGTTTAAGATATAAGCTTCTACATTTCAAATATAAATCTGCTATAAGGTCTATATATTCATGAAAAGTTTATGTGGGTAGAGATGTATATTATGAAATGTGATCTTATCATACCTGCGAATACAATATGGAAGTGAGCATGAATACATTTGTTTGTTGGCGACATTTAGAGAACTTAGACAGAATAATTCCGCAAGGGAATATGAAACTTATTTAAAACAACAGTAAGTTACATTGTAGATACATTAATGTATACATGTACATAGAGTGGGCCCTGAGCCAAAAATAACCCTATATTATTACCTGTAAATATATTTTTTCTCTTTTGCTGCTTCTATAGTAGTCTTTGTATCATCTTAGACTTTAGTTACCCATATGGCCTGCTTCTTGGTATTATGGATTATTCTAAACAAAAGTGGAATTAACCTGAACAACAAACTATAGTTTAGGAAGCCCTCACTCATTGCCAGTCCTCTTGCTTAAACTTGTGTCTAAAATATTAGTGTGACTAGTGTGGGAAATTAGACATTTTAATCATTTCCATAAGAGCTACGGTATCCTCTAATTAACATCATTATGTTGGTAGTTAGATGTACTCTGAAATAACTGTACATAATTATTGTTTATCTATTCCAGCCACAGCAAATGGAATGATAGAGCTACGCAAAAATTTCCGGCTATACGGTATGTTGTTATTAGTACATTGTCCGCATTGACTAAAACAACTATCTGTATGAATTCTGCTCTGCTCACAACATCCTCTCTAACTGTCAGTTTGGTTTCCGACCAGGATTCTCAACTAAAACAGCTATATTATCAATTGTCTATTCTTGGTTTTCTTTACTGGATCACAAAAATGCAGTCTGTGCAGTTTTCTTTGATTTCACTAAAGCATTTGACTCTGTCTCACAAACCTCTACTTGACTCTTTATCTTCGCTTGACCTTCCTCCTCTTCTTCTAGTTTGGCTCCATAGCTATCTGCAAGGCCGTACTCAACAAGTAATCATAGCTCTATCTTCTAAATCTGAAGTAACCTCTGGTGTGCCCCAGGGCTCTATTATCTTATTCATCAACATATCATAAATGACATTGCTAAACTGTCCCTCCTCTCTTCAGCCACCCTCACTCTTTATGCTGATGACATTCTTTTCTTTCAAGAAATTTCTTCTACAACTTAAATATCCACAGTTCAGTACAACATCAATCTTATTTCATGTGAATTACTTCTTGTCATCTTACCATCAACTCTAAAAAAACAATACATGATTGTCTCTCGTAAGTCTCCCTCTTTTCTAACCTCCCTCCTTCCTCTTTTCTTAAATGGTTCTCAACTTGAGTAAGTCAAATCTTTTAAATATCTTGGTATTATTATCACCTCTAATTTATCATGGTCTCCAATCAGTCCGCTCTAAAGCTCACAAACCTTTGGAATCATCTACCATAACTTCTATAAGCATGCTTCTCCTCCTTATTTAAAACTCACTACTACTATACTGTATTCACAGTGAATTTTAAATAAGGAGGAGAAGAGTAGTAGTCAACCTATTGTGGTTTTAGAGTGGCAATTGTTTGTTTGTTGTCTCTTCAGTTTGTTTACTTAAACTATATATATATGTCATAGTAGATTAATTTGGTGAGGACAAAATTTGGAAATTTACTGAATTTTTTCCTAAATGATTTTTGGAGGATTAAAGATTTGTGGTTTAGTAAATTCTGACTATTAATTATAATTAATATTAATATGAATATTTTGGTGGGTTTAATTTATATCTGCCAACAAATGGCCAAATTTCCAATTTTTTTATATATTAACTAACCAGCACACATTGGTTAGACAAGTAGACAAGTGCCATAGCTATTAAATTTGAGATCTCTGAGATGTCTTATCACACTGGCATCTGATATTTATATTTATTATATTTAATTACTATCTCTTTTATTCAGCTTGGAAGAACTCCATTACACAGAGCAGCAATGAGAGGCCACACAAGAATAGCTAGCTATTTAATAAGTCAAGGGGCACATGTTAATGCAATTAATAATGTGAGTATGTATGTACATTTTATTATATTGAGTTAGTGCATGGACAAAGAGGAAGGTCCTCTACAGTTGTTTGTCTCACTATTATACTATCATAGTGAGCAAAATGGCTGCCATGAAAAGCTTCAAAATGGCTACAAAAAGAATTATATACTGAAACCATAAGTTTAGTCTATACGTCTGTGTAACAATACATTAAACAGCTTTTACATTGTTATATTATAGGCTGACCAGTACTTTTTGTTCACATAGAAATGTCCTTGTTATGCAGGTGATTTGAATTTTGTTGAGTTGTTATTATCAAATGGAGCAGACCCTTCTATTCGAAATAACCGGGATAGTTTGAAACAAACAGACTTCATTACAAGGCAGAGAGCCGTAAAAGTAAAGTTCGTAATTTATAGTCTGCAATGTAAACTTTCACAAGCTTTTTTTAATTAAAATTCAATGTATGTAATAATCTGATTTTACTTGTTACTGTAGGATATAGACCACCTCCATCTATTGTATCTCCAATACTAGATATTCAACCTCCAACACCAGAAAATTCACATCAAAACAGAGAAGTACAGCATCTACTGCATGCTAAGAAATCTCAACCTTTACTGCAAGATAGAGAAGTACAGGTACAAGCTAAGAAATCCCAGTCTTTACTACAAGATAGAAAAGTATGGGATCTTACTCAACAGCTACAAGCTCTCAAACCTCTTACATTGCAACAAGATTTACAAGAAGATTTAAAACCGAGGGATAAAGAAATTCTGGATCTTACTCATCAATTGGAAGCTATCAATCATCAAGTACAAGAGAAAGACAGACAATGACAGGATTTGACTCTACAGAAAGACAGGGTTATACAGCGTTTGACTCAGCAACTACAAATTTCCCATACAAGACTACAAGCTACGAATACGCTACGTCAAGATTTACAAAGAAGGGCAATGAAATCCAGCGTCTTACTCAAGAACTACATGTTACAAATTCTCAGGTACAAGACTAGGACAGAGAAATGCAATGTAGAGATATAGAGTATAGTTGGCAGCTTCAAGAAGCCACCACTGCTCTTCAACAAGCTCAACAAAATATTCTACAGTTACAAGAAGAAGCTATTCGACAAAGACAAGAGCAAGAAGACTCTCACTGGGTAGTGAGCAGAGGTGAGATTCACATGACTGAACAAGTAATTGGCAGAGGAGCATAAATGTACTGCTCCACCAGTTGTGAAGTTGACTATTATTGTTATAGTAGTAATTAAGAGTGGTATCCCCCAACCCAACAACATGTAAAAGATCAACAGCTTTCTTTTATAATTTTTACTTCTAACAACTCTTAATCGAAAAGCTAAACTAAAGGTACGTGTATATACAATAGCTAATATGATCATCCAACTAAATCGAGCTAGAAAGAAAGCGTGTAGTAATATAGCTACTGTTGTACAGAATGGTACAGAGAGAATGAGAGGTGATATGGCTCCTCCCAAAAAAATGGAAACATCTCCAATAAGAAATGCTACTACTAAATTCATAAGAAGTTGACTAGGTAATGTTTTCAAATCCGAAAATAAACAATATGTTATCAAGATCATACTACTGCCCACTATTGACAAAGAACATCTTATGTATATAAGCTCAACAATCCCTTTAGGATACTCAATGATATTTACACAAATAGTTACATTAAACACACAAATTAAGGGACATCCTTGGCTATTAAAACCAATTACCATTCTTCCTTTATTTAGAAACAAAATTGTCAAGTTATTTACCCATGTAAACTCATTATCTTCTAAAGCTATTGTAGTGCAGTTAATTAATGTGGGTGGGAATAAAAAACCACTTCACTGCCTGTCTCATTAGTGATATTATTAATATGAGTTGGTCGTGGAAGAGGTTGACGACAACTACCTTGAATGAATTGCCGTCCAGTAGGACACATGATTTGACGGCAACTTATCCCAGGAAGCAATATTTCATCAGGTTGACATGTGACAAGATTTGTTGGTCTGATTTCTACAGCTTTGACACGTACAATACCTGAGCCAGTGAGATCAAGCACTATACTAAAGGGAACAGGGCCTGTATAAAAAGATACACAAAATGAATAATAATCACTGAGTAATAATGATCTATATACCTATAATAAGTTGTCCTACTACATTCTCACACTGCTTTTCAGTATTAACGTTTCAGTTACATCAAAGCATTGTTGCAAAAATTCATGAGCACCATTGCACAGTGCACAATATCTGTTATAATATAGTGCCTCATAAGGTACTTCCAATCGGAATGAACGCTTTTTGACAAGATCAAAGGAACTGTTAGAACAATTCTCTACTAATTCAAGGTAGGTGGTATTAGAAATCCCAAAATGAAGAGAATTAGGTTGATATGAAGGACAATGAACTATAGTTGGAAAACACCATCGTGGATCTAAGGTGATATTAGGTGGTGGATCAAGAACACAGTCTTGACAGTACATGAATACATCATCTAACGTGATTTTAGTAATATTGTAGAGTTCAGCTTTACACCGTAGCCTAACTGACCATATAGCAACACCAGTGAGATCAATGTCATGGCATATAGCACAGTATTCATTACGATATATTAACCCTGTGTTGACGTCAGAGACTGGTGGTAGTTTTGACTCAGAGGTACAGTTTTTAGCGATATCTTCAGTTACTGCATCTGTTGTCCAGTTAAATGGACAGGTTGCTATCATATAGATAGCATCTCCTCTAGCCACTGGGACATTATCAATGGACTTCACATAGATACTTTGACATTCTTTGACTGTTTCTTGACTGGTAGAGGTTACATTTGCGTTGGGACAACAATCTTTGTAAAAGGAGCATTGACTATCACACCTGCATGGTTTGTTCACGTTTTGGCAGTCTGCACAAGGATCTCTGTTCAGAAAACTAAAACAGAGGGAGGGCAAGAGAAGACGAGAATCAACCTACTTACAAACATACTAATGAACCCACGGTAGTGACTTAGGTGAGAAAGAGGAAACAGGGCTATTAATATAAACGTTTATAATAATTATATATATACGTAACTGAATTGCTGTATACTACCGGCGCTCCTAGTCTGTCAGCTTTGTTTATTAAAAGTTGGGTGCTTGATGAATTAGTATTTTAATATACAAGAAAATTGATTTATCAAAAATATTAATAAAATTAAGTAATAACAATTAATTATACACATGCTGACATAAAATGGACTTATAAAAGTCTGTAATTTCATTAACTAATCAACATTGATATAACCATCATTCTGACGGCTCAGTTGATGGAGGTGTATCACCTTTAATTCGAATCTTCTTAGTACCTGACACCTTTATCAATAACTCAACTAGTGAAGCTATTCCAAGATCTAATGGGTCCATGAGGCCTCTTTGAATGGACTTAGGAATAGTGGTGCACGCATGCTTAAAGCCTAACATTTCTAATAGCCAACTAACGTGGGGGTTAAATTGGCCACTAGCCCATTGAGCTTTAGCCATTTAAACAAGATGAGGGTCTAGCTCCCAGTGAATGTTGACAAATTGTCTTGTGCATGTAGAGAGCTTGGTAGGTTCCTCAGATTTAGATGTATCAGTATGATCTACAGACACTGGTACTGGAGATTGGGATACACCAATAAATGGAGGTCCTAAAAGAGAGTAAATATTCAGTGAAATCAAGATTATGATGTCTAGTCATTTTTGAAAGTCTGTTTTACAAATACAACAATACTGTTCAATCATTGGGTGGTCAGTAATAACTAATATTGAGTCTCCTGTAAAGTCAAAATATCAAACTTACTGAATGAAACTTTGTGTCTTTCCAAATGATCAACATAAGCTTTAAACAGATCATGAAGAAACAGGTAATTTCAACAGTAGTGGTCACTGAGATACCCTCATGAAATTTCGATAGCAATGTACATTCCACTGTAGCAGATTGGGTGATATCAGAAATATTGTGGTTCTCAAGAATATTTAATGCAAGCCAGAGATGTTCGTTTAAGAGGTTGACCTCAAATGCTGGGATGCCAATGATTGGCTGGATAGTTAGCTTTTGGCTTTGTTTCAAAAACGTCATTGCTTTACCAGCTGTACTTTGTGTACTGTGAATGTAGTGATCAATACATGCATAGTTTAACCAGTCAGGAATTTCCTTATGAGATATTGGAGGTACACCACCACGTCCAGCAGACACATGATAAACAGCTGCTAATTCCTTGAATTTAGACCCCTCTTCACCAAGACGTATATAACATTTCTGATTGCAAATACGTGTCTTTGCTAATGATGCCATACTTCCCTTTTCTAGTGTTTCCGTTGATGCTAGAGATCCTAGTCCTGGAATGGCAATGGTGGAGAACTTGGCATTTATGAGATCTATATTAAAGACTGCCCACCCAGCCTCTCTAAATGATGTCCCATGGAAACAAACCAGAGACATGTTAGAACCTGAGACTTCAATGGAACTTCCCAGTGAAACATTGTGTTGATCAGTGGAAATATCAATACCAACGGCTTTCATGAGTTCAATACTGCTAACTCTAACTGCCCATACCCAGTGGTGATGCTCTAAGAGAGGGTTCTCTGTAGATAAGGATGGAAACATGTGATATATAGGATCATAAAATGTAAAATATGAACCTGCTAAATTATCAATATAAGAAAAAGTGCTTCTACTTTAATATTTCATGAACACACACTAAAGATACAATTTCAGCACAATTATATTGACATACATGTATATGTATAAACATGTGGCCACACCTACCAATCTCTGCAGCTCTGTTTTTCTCTGCCTGCTTTTGTTTTTCCTGATAAGCAGCAAAGGCAGTTGAGGCAGCAGTACCAGCTGGTATCATGAGACCAATGGTACGCTCACTTCTCTTCTGTTGCATAACAAAATCATACATTTTGTGGGCTATACCAAACAAGGCTTTAGCTGTAGAGCGATGTATAGCTATCTGGAGAGTTGACCAAGTAAAAGAAACACAGATCTGAATGCTAGCTGCTGTGTGATGGTCTTAAGCACTTTGCCGAATTCCCTCCCAGACATCCCAGATTTTAGTGTGTAATTGTGTAGCTCTTATTAGCATAATATGAGAACTCATATAATCAATGTGGCCTTGAATGACAACTATGGAGACACTACCATAGTGTTCTGGGACACCACCACTATGACTTGATGTCCTTACTGAAGAAATAGAGAATACTTTTAATAATGAATTATTGAAGAGTGTCATATGCTGCTTTTGAGGGTGTAACAATAAAACAAAATATAGGTCTTTGTGGGTATTCAACATAAATTTTTGCATCTATAATATTATGACAAGTGCAAAGTATTTGAAATAGAGGTTGCCAATACATATGCAGGTTTCTTGGCCAAAACATGGCATGTCACCAGTTGTCAATGAATTTACTCTATACTAAATAGTCAAATATTTGCTGAAGATTTTTATTTAGTAATTTTCCCTACGACACCTAATCTCATACAACCAAATTCCATTTTATAAAATAATTTTTGAGAATTTTAAGCGAGCTACTAATTCCAGGAATATCATCACAACGTACATTGTACCAGGTAATGACAACATTTTCATTTTTATACTTACTATGCAACTGAGTGTCTTTGATTGTAAGGTCTCCAGCAACCACACCTCCTTGAGCATCTCCTTCCATTTCCTCAATTTCTCCATCACATTGAAAAAGAACTAATTCATTGTGTTGAACATCAGCATGACTATGACCTTGGAGGTGATTTAACAAGACTCTAGAGAAGAGAACGTTTTTAGTTTAGATACAACTTTCACAAGTTAATTACTATCATTACTTTATGCTGAGATAACTTACTGTGCATCGCCCATAAATTGAGCCACATTAGCATATAGTCTAGCGTCTACTACTGATACAGTTACCACAATCTCTGCTGAGATGGTATCAGAGATCTCAACTACACCACTGGGTTCTATAGAAAATTACATGTAATGATGATATATAATACTTACACGTATATCACAGATAAATAGTTCATTATTTACAAATCACTAGACAGACCACAAAGCTGCTAACTAAAGTATGGAAACGTACCTGTTGAAGATTCACCTCCACTTAGTGATGGACTCCAATACTGCACATCGACAGGAGAAGGAGAATAGGGAGGGGCATCCTCTTTGGTTTTACGACCAATAAAAAGAGCTTCTACTAGGCCAGTATGATATCAGCACTTACGAAACCATGTAATGTCTTGAGACAGCTCCAATCATAAGACAAAATAAGACTCTCAATCATAGGAATAACTATAGGGGAGAGAGAAAGAGTCATTAAAGTTATCAGTTTAACAGACTGCTAGTTAGCTCATCTATCCATTTATCCATCCATACCTGCCACTTTCAATTTTTCATGTGTCATGTAATCATCAACACTGTTACAAGATGATGACTGCACATATACAGATTTACGACTCAGATGAACAAATGCCTATCCTAACACTAAACTAAATGCCTCCTTATCTTCCTTCTGTGACAACAGTGAGTGTGGTGAGCTAGTATGGACCTTGGGTGTGTACATAACTAATGCAAATGTCTTCAGACAACCAGTAATATTAGGATTATTAAATGTGGCAATGTCATCATCTCCCTGGGATGATACCACTGATGATTCTGGAGCAGTGGGTGAAGGAGCACATACTGACTCAAATTGCTTCTGTGAAAATAATGAAAACGAGATGATAAAACTAACAGTGGGAATTTCAATGAGGCATCTAACATGAGCATGTGGGTTACATGTAAGATAAATCTTAGATGGGTGGATCTGGACTGTGATGCAAACTTCAACAGGGAAAGACAGAGGTTGGGTGGGAGGTTGTGGTTTTGTTATGGGAGCTTCTTTTTCTTCTTCCTTTTCTCCTTCATCTTCATCATCTGAATCAGGATAGTTAGTTCCAAGAGCAGTAATGTTGATGGGATTTGAACTTCATAATTTAAAGTATAAATTAAGTATTTCCTAACTCAGAAACAGCCTTGATACATGTATTTGTGTAAGGAGATTACAATAATGAAACATATATTTACCCAAGGTCTTCACTGTGTAGTATTACAGACCCACTGTCAATATTAATTGTGACATTCACTTCAATATTAATGGAAGGTATCAGTGGCTCAAATCGTCTAGGAGACTCTTTTTTCTCATGATCACTTTGTACAAATTCTTCTGAAACAGATTCTTCCACATTCTCTTCTTGTACTGCTTCAAGACTATGACTGGATCTTAGATGTGGCTGTTCAGTTACAGAATGAGCAGGGCTCACAGCAGGACTGGGTCCTTCTTGTTCCATATGGATCATACGGAGGACATCAGAAGAGATATCAGAACGATGTCTTGAGTGGGACAATTGATGTGATGGACGAAGTTTTGTAAGAGATTCCATTGGTATAGCTCTGTCACCAGCTGATTCATCAACACTAAGCTATACGAAAGATGTACTCATTACAATATAAAAACCCTTCTATATACAAACTGCAAATGGTATTACAATTAGAGTATATTACCGGTAATTTGACCATTGCTGTGTCAATCAGGCAGGTGGGTGACAGCAGCACTTATGTAGATATATCACTACAATGATGCTACATGTATATTAGTAAATTCACTGTTTCAAGTGCTGATCATAGTGTAAACAGAAGTTAACTAACATCATAATGTACTTCCTCTTACTTTTCAAGCAAATTCCCTATAATTATTTTGAATGTGTCAATGTCACAAACTTAGACTTATTAAGGGCTCAGAGCCATAAATTAAAGTATGATTACTCATTATCGTAGCACAAACATTACTACTAAATCACCATAAAGATGAGTGACATGCTACACACCAGTGTGACTGTAGTATATTATATGATACTAGTGTGTCACACTTTAAGCTATCAGTAAATATTATCAATTTCTGAGCTATTAACTTAAAGTTGGCAGTCACAGTTAATAAGTCACCATTTCTTACCAATCGTCTTCTATAAGTGAAAGATGATCGCCGACGAAAATCTCGTGGTCCTTGTACAATAGAAGAGCGAGGAGAAAGAATCTGGCTTAACTGCTGAAATGTCATTCCTCTTCCTTTACGGAATACTCTCCATAATCTAGAAAATTCTTGCACAAGCATTCATTAATAATATGTAAATTATTCAGGATGTCAGATCATGGTGTATTGTAAACAACACCATTCATTTTATATGGGATTTCTAGTTTGTGACTTTCCTAAATATGTAAAACATTAGATTATTATTATTATAAAGAGTTGTTTCTTTATAGAAAAGCAATGCAAACAATTATATAAACTCTTCGTTAAAAAGTCATGAAATGTAGGAATGGCCATGCATGGCAGTACAAACATCTTTAAAAAGGCTACAGTAGGGCTGGCAGTTAAAGAATCATATATAGTAGTCATATAAGCCATGTATATGTACATTTTAAACCATTTCAGATATTTGTATCACAATCCCTACATTTATTAGAAAGTTTTATATTCATCTATATACTTTATTAACCTCATTGAGATCACCCACAATGGTTATGGAAGACTTTAGCAGACAAATTAGATCTCTTAGGAAAATAGTTGAGGAAAGCCAGCAAAGAGAAGGTATGATGCTAGAGATATTAACAGCATTATAATATATAATATTATGTATACAAAAATAGTAGCAGAGAAACTGTTAAATCTTGTAGGCAAGACTTAAGCTTGAAGTATGAAAAATTGTTGCTCCATTGTTAAATATCAAAACGTAATGAAATTTTGTTGTGGTCAAGGCTTAATTATAAGGACAAAAGACAATACTGTTATGTTTTTTATCTTCTGACATTTAGATCAGTTACACCAACAATTAATCCAAGTCCAAATGTCTGAAAGTAAGGAAGGTATAATAATGGTCATTGACAAATGTGTGCTCATATAGGGGAAGCAACACATTTGCTGAATTGAATATGTTGTTTTTGAGACTCAAGCAGCAATCAAAAAGTAATAATAAAATAACGACTTTGTTATAACAAAATAAATTATTATTCCATTCAAATGACTGTGACTGATATTTTGTTCTAAGAAATACAGGATATTGGATATAAAACAGTTTGAAAATTTTTGTGCACTTTTAAACATACAGCTTCATATATATTGTATTTTAGATATATTATCTTCATCAATATAGACATAGCTGAGCGGGAACAAAGGTTGAAGGATCAGAAAAAGGACTTTGAAGATAGAATGTACTCTGTTATGACTGGTATGTTTGTGTTTATTGTATCTTGTATCTCTAAACATATGCACTCTATCTACAGATAGATAGCTCATTTTTCTTAATAACATCAAAAGGAATTACTCATAACTTGTCTAAACATATTTAACTGTTATTTTAAATAAGCATTAAGTCTGCTTTTGTCATTAAAGCTTTGAATAACAAGGAGAAAAAACTACAAGAGGAACAGGATGCCTTAACAGAAATGAAGGAAAAACTCGAAGGTCAGTAGTGTATGGATCTGCTTTGCATATATTGCCTGCATAACAGATATCTGTGTGTGTGTGTTTTATATTTGTCCTAAACTTTATTAATTTGTAGAGCTGGAACAGCAAAAACAACAAATTTGTAATAACCTTATATCTAAGACTCAAGAATTAGAGCAAGAAAAACAAGAATTTCAAAACGAAAGACATAGATTAGAAGTTGAAATGGAAAACAGGAAGAAAGGTATGCTTATTAATTAATTCTACAACGCTTGTAGATTCTGACCAATCAAATTGCTTCATTTTATGTTTATAAATTACTAATACACTGTAGGTACTTTGAGGTGTTTTAGTGATTCATTAAATACCCTCTGTTCAATAGAAATTGTTTCATGATTCTTTCATTAAGTTTTTACTGAACAGATGTTCAATATGGTACTAATTCTGTGATTATTTGCACTATGTTCACTGAATCTCGTGACTCGTTATAAAATAACACAGCAACAAGCCTATCCTCATTGTAAAGATTGGTGAAACATTTCTTGCAAGCCATAGTGGATACAAAGATACTAAAAAAATATAACTATAAATGGAATAATCAAAGTCAATTTTATATCCTTGTGGCGTGCAGATGAAGCCACAATATAAAATTTTTGAACTATACACTTGGCTGTTATTAAAGCCAGAGCCAACGTACATGTATATGACTACAAACAAAAATGCTAAGTGTAAATCTTTTCTCTAAGATGAATGAATATATGCTTTTATATACCTATGATTCCAAGTTCTGATAAACAATTGTCACATTTCTAAGCCTGACAGAACTACACATATATAAATATTATGTTACTAATCCATTTTAGTGACTACAGGTGACTAGTTATTGCTTAAGCTAATTTTTAAGCGTAATAACACATCTACAATTTTGAATGTTTAGTGATTCCAAATGTTGAGCACTTGTACATGTACATGCATATTATGAAAATGTGCATAACTATCACATTATATTATGTACTATTTTTGCTCTGTGGTATGTCCCCATAGAGCTAGAAGAACGAGAAAAAAGATTATATGATGAATACACAAGAAAAATGAAGATTTTGAGGAAAAAAGAATGCTATTAGAAGCTGAACGAAACAACTTTATAGAACAAATGAAAATCCAAGAAGAAGCTACATTCAATATTGCCCTTTCGTGTGTACATAGTATTCACTACATTGGTGAATTTTTAACTGATATTTGTAATGTCCCTTCATTTTGTTAATCATGTGGAGGTATTATTAAAAATGACTACTTTTAATTGTCATTTGAATTTAATGATTATTCATTACTATTAATTACTTGGTGATTATATAGTTTATGTTTTGGTCCACAGAATTTAACCGAAAATAGAGATGTTTAAACATTGAACAGGAAACATCACAAAATCAAGGTATGTACCTAGCAGTTACAAAGAACGTAAACAAAGTAGCAATGACAATAGCAACACCTGTTCATAATAGAATACAGCAAAAACAAACTGATTTGGAGCAATATTATTATTGTCAATCATCAATTAAAGATTGATTTCTTACTAACACTTTATTTAAAATGTATGAGCTATGAATTTATTAGTGTGCATGTGTGTGTGTGTGCACGTGTGCATGTGTGTGTGTGTGTGTTGCTGACACTTTACTTAAAGTGTATGAGCTATGAATCCACTGATATGTGTCTGTATCTGTCTGTGCACATATGTATACATACATACACATACATATTAATAATATCTTGCTGGTACTTTATTCAAAATTTATGAATCCATTAGAGTATATGTGTGTTTGTATGCACACGCATTTCTGTTCTATTATATCCTTTGTTTTTCATGATATAGGATCTATAAAATGCACTTATGGATGTAGTGGAGACAAAATTCTTTTTTGGCAAGAAGCTGAGGTTTTAATCTATAGAGAACTGCAATCAAATATTTGTTGCTTTGTTGTGGAGTATGCTCACAGTGGTTTTCACCTTATTCATGATTTCATAAAATAAGCAGGTAGAGAATGGAGGCAGTTATCCCAGCAGTTTACAGCGATAAAGAACTGTTGTAATGTAGTGAGAATTTATCGAAGTGATATTCCTGCAAAGGTGATACTTTATGCTCCATGGCCAAAGAAAACTAAAATAGAATGCTATGTTTCCTGCATAGATGAAAAGATTCTTCAAGAGGTAGCAGTATCTATCACTCATGGTATCGATACCATCTTAGCACAGAAGCAATGCTGTATCAAGTATTGTTGTGAGCAAGAAGCATGTCAGCAGTTTGGTAGACACTTGGCTAGTCCACTTCCTTCATGCTCTGATCACTTCATTTGTGGGGCAACACAGGAATCATTTTATTGTGAATCTTCTAAACATCGTTTTTTAGCCAAAATTGGACACAGAGGTATACATTTGATTACATTGTTATAGTTTTACTATTACTGTATACTGGGAAAAATTTTTAGGAGGAATACTTTTTCTAATTTTGTAAACGAAAGCCATTCACAAAAATAAATTTTGCCAATTCTTGGGTAATATATAGGTGTGGTATGTGTATAGTAATATCCCAGTATACAGTATATCAGGCCTAATATTATTGACCTACCAAATTATGTTCCAAAATAATATGATATAAACATCATATATACTTAATGAATGCTTATCTACAGATTAATCATAATTTCTTTAATTCTTATATTTAGCTAGTGCACTATAACTTAAAACATAAAGCTATGCTTAAATAAGAAATTACTTGGTAACTCTACATTCAACCATTGGTGCCAGGTGTAGTAACAAGAATAGATAACTGCTTGACAAGCAAAACTAAATAGGACTGTCGCTTGCCAACTCTGTGCTATATTATATACACATGATTTATTGCCCTTTGATCAATTGTCATTAATTATTAATTCTTGCATGTTGGTATCAGCAGGAATGAAACAATCAGATTCATTCCTTTCCTTCAATTCGTGTTATAAAATTCAGTACAATTTTTATTCCCATTCTCACAATGATTGAGTAGTATTTATAGATTGACACTTCTTTATATTTATGATATTACTTACATGTTATTAATGAAATAATTTATTTTATAATAATAGTTTTGACTTCTAAAAGAAGCACTCAAATTATAAGGAGATCTATCAGCCAAGTAGACTCAGGTAAGTATACCTAGGCAACTGTAATTAAAAAATGGTTGGTACTGTAATGTAGACAGTTTGATTGTATATAGATCTAAATTAAGGTTAACCTATATTAGTAGTAATTTGTGACATTTCAACATATTGATTTTAGAAAGAGTTAACTAGAAATGGCATTGAGGTCTTTAACTACCTTTAGAAAGAGAAGTAGAATAACAAAAGTAGCTATTTAACGGAATGTGCTTGTTTATTTACACTGGGTGTTTGATGGAAATTAGTGTCCTCACTTATGTAAAATATAATAATTGTTGTTTTATCACAATTGTAGACACTTATGAGGAAAATTTTCTTATGCATGAACATAGCAGAATTACAGTCGACTCTTGTGAACAACAGGAAGGTATGAAGCTATATTATATATATTTGCATGCCATAACTTTGGACTACATAAGAAAACACTAAATGTACCTATTACACCCTGTTAATAAATCATATACTATTTTATTTTAAAACAATGCTTAAGTTCTGATAGAATTTTAACTTGAAGTAAGCTAAGTAGGTGTCACTGTAAAACATTTAAACAAGACTATGATTGAAAAACCATCATATATTTGTTTTGAAAGATACTAGCTTCACAGTGAAACATTGATTAAAGATTGAATAATTAACTTCCATGTAGTCTGTGAAAGACTATAACCCTAACTATAGAATACTAGAGCAAAGAAGCAAGCTAGCAAGAAGCTTCAAACATTGTCAGTCACACCCATCATCATGGTGATCATGCTGCTTGTGGTTAAGGTTAATAACATTCATGGTGCTATATGTATCAGCAGTTAAAGGATGCAGTTTAATTTCATTTGTTTCTTTCAAAAGTCAATGCAACAATACTTATATTAAAATGATGAAAATAAACATATCCAGTTACATACATAACATGTGGTCAAAAACATTTTAACAAAACATTGATTTCAGTTACTGCTTGAGTTTCTTGTTTAATGATAACTAAAAACCTATCAAAAAATTATCTTCACTCTCTTGTGTTTTCCATTTTCATTTCACTAATGAAGTATATACCTTCTCTCTAATCTTAAAAACGTTTTAAAAGTATGATAGTAACAGATAATAGTAGCATAGGTTTTATAGTTGATTTACCAATGCATTACATATGTTAACTAGACATCTGGTAAAAATGTTTAGCAAAATTAATTAAAATTACTTCACATAGGTCTCCCCGTACTTCCTCCAGTAATACCACCTATTGAGGTCGAACTCACAATTACAGATTTGATGGAAATGGTTGCACCATATGCTCTTAGCAAATGGAAAATGGTTGGATCTTCTCTTCAGCTTTGCCAACAACTTGAAGGTATAGACGTCCAGTACAGAGGTGATTGTTATGAATGCTATCAAGCTTTATTTAAACTGTGGAAAGATATTGGGCAGCCACCTTTTAAATGGAACACAATTCTTGACATTTTAAGTAAACCCCATAAATGCAAATATAGTTTAGTTGAACATATAGTTAAGAAGCTTACAAGGAATAAATATTAGTTTTTTGTTATAGAAAAAGTTGTCTTATATGTATACCTGTGTATGTCTGGTAACGCTATTAATATATGATTTTATCAATTTTAGGGTAAAATCTAATTACAATAATTTTGGTAATTTACATAAACAAGATAAAGTTGCTGGCTTAAAAGCAAGACCACATACTGCATGTAATTACTTATTAACAGAACCGAATTAAATACTCTTCATTGAGATGATTGCTCATGAAAATGTTGACCAATATTATACCAACGATCACAGATATTTCAGACAATTACCTTAACATTGTTGTGGAGCTGCTCCTTTTGGTAATGTTGTACTTAGATATCGCATTGAACTAGTCCAAATGAATAAAAGAACAAGTCACACACAACTTAATGTACTGTAAAATATAAAGTGATTGATATACACTTTCATACTGATTCTCTCTAATTATCAATCCTCAAATAAAGTAGATTACTTATTATTGAATTTGTGAAAATGACAAGACCCGAAGTCAGACTTCACTGTCTCATATCCAGCCATACAAACAACAGGAAACATTGTAGGTCTGGGTATGATACCTTCATAGCTCAACCTAGATTGTATATATAGGCTAAAGAAAGTCAACTTCATAGACTTAATATGTGGTGATCTTGGTCATTGACTACTGCACATTCTACGAAGATAACTGTAAAATATAGACATTAGAAATGTCTACATCAATGATACCGATTTATAACTTTTGATTTTATTTATGTTAATATTAATCAGTATCTTGTTGTAATGATGTGATTTTATATATTTACTATTTCAACTAATGTTATGGATAAATGTTTATCTTGTTTATTGAGAAGGATACTTAATAAACGATATGGTCTGCTGGCCTAGTTCCTCAATTGGTCCAAATACTAGGCAGTAACTCCACCCATTGTAACAAGATGATGACATGCTGCAATAAAAGGACAGGGCTTCATATATGTGTGATTAATAAACTTACATTCAGAAAGACAATGTTCATTGTGTACTAGATAATATATAGGAAGTTACATAGTCGTTACTATCATGGCGCGATCACGATGATCAACTGAGCATGCTCAGTTCGACTAGCGGCCCTAGTAGCGCCAATTTTTTACTAGAAAATATTAAACTTAGAGGCCTTTACTTCATTTTAGCCACCTCTCTGTCTGGACGTTACTTCGGCAGGGCAGTTAGCGCAAGACAAGAAGAAAGACCTGGAGTCATGTTGTCGCGTGATTCTGATAGTGTTCTCTGCAGTAAATACTGAGACAGAGCTGTTCCTGGCTACAAAAAAGTGTTACTTCATTTTAGCCATCTCTCTGTCAGGACGTTACTTCGGCAGGGCTGTTAGCGCAAGACAAAAAAAAAAGACCTGGAGTCATGTTGTCGAGTGGTTCTGATAGTCTCTGCAGTAAATACTGAGACAAAGCTGTTCCTGGCTACAGACAAAGTGGAAGACAGTAGTAACAAATACGGTCAGAGTAACCTCTTTGTCAGGACGTTTCTTCGGCAGGGCTGTTAGCGCAAGACAAGAAAAAAAAGTCTGGAGTCATGTTGTCGAGTGGTTCTGATAGTGTTCTCTGCAGTAAATACTGAGACAAAGCTGTTCTTGGCTACAAAGAAAGTGGAAGACAGTAGTAACAAATACGGTCAGAGTAACAGTACTCCATGTGTGTTAGTATAGCTAGTTTGTCCCATTTAACTTTTGTATTCAGTGAGCTTTAGTCAGTTTTAGTTTCTTCTTCATTTAGCCTTTATTTAGTGCATTGGTATCCTAACTAAGCCTGGCATTTTTCCCTGTAACATTATAGACTTTTGAAACCAGTATATTTTTAGTACAATGTAGCAAGTCTGAATAAAATAGTCCAGTCTCTTTATTTAGTACAAGCCTATTTATCCTCCTTGGGTCTACATTTGTATTAGTATTAGCTTGTGATGTTCAGACAATTCCTCTTCTCTTGCACTTGTTGTGTGTAGAGCATTACAGCATAATAGATCTCTCATTATATTTATAGCCTATTATCCTTTCATATTGAGCATCAGTTGATTGACTGGATTTAATTTGGTCCTCCTAATTTACCCTGTCTCCTTAATTGTTGTTTAGTTTACAGCATCCCATTGTAACTTCCTGTCTGTGTTTTAATGTAACTGTAATGTTTGCTCTGTTGTAATGTTAACTGTCCTGTCTACTGTCATCTAATATAACTCCTGCCCACTGTATCCTAATGTAATTTTCCTGTCTACAATCTCCTAATTAACTCTCCTGTCCATTGTCTTTAATTTTAATGTCCTGTCTACTGTCATTTAATGTACCTGTCCTGTCTACTGTCTTTTAATGTACGTGTCCTGTCCACTGTCTTTTAATGTACATGTCCTGTCTACTGTCTTTTAATGTACATGTCCTGTCTACTGTCTTATAATGTACATGCCCTGTCTACAGTCTTTTAATGTACATGTCCTGTCTACAGTCTTTTAATGTACATGTCCTGTCTACTGTCTTTTAATGTACTTGTCCTGTCTACTGTCTTTTAATGTACATGTCCTGTCCACTGTCTTTAATTTTAATGTCCTGTCTACTGTCATTTAATGTACCTTTCCTGTCTACTGTCTTTTAATGTACATGTCCTGTCTACTGTCTTTCAATGTACATGTCCTGTCTACTGTCTTTTAATGTACATGTCCTGTCCACTGTCTTTAATTTTAATGTCCTGTCTACTGTCTTTTAATGTACATGTCTTGTTTACTGTCTTTTAATGTACATGTCCTGTCTACAGTCTTTTAATGTACATGTCCTGTCTACTGTCTTTTAATGTACATGTCCTGTCTACTGTCTTTTAATGTACATGTCCTGTCCACTGTCTTTAATTTTAATGTCCTGTCTACTGTCATTTAATGTACCTTTCCTGTCTACTGTCTTTTAATGTACATGTCCTGTCTACTGTCTTTTAATGTACCTGTCCTGTCTACTGTCTTTTTATGTACCTGTCTTGTCTACTGTCTTTTAATGTACCTGTCTTGTCTACTGTCTTTTAATGTACCTGTCCTGTATACTGTCTTTTAGTGTACCTCTATTGTCTTTTAATGTAACTCTACTGTCTACTGTCTTTCATTCTTACTACCCTGTCTACTGTCTTTTAACGTAACTGTCCTGTCTACTGTCAACCATCTTGTCTACGGTGTCATAATATACTCTCCAGTCTACTGTGTCCTAGTTTAATTTTCCTGTCTAATGTGTTCTAATGTAATCACCCTGTCTGCTATGTGCTGTGTCCTGTCTACTGTGTCCTGATGTGACCGTCTTGTCTACTGTGTCTAATGTAAATATCCTTGTACTGTTCTGATAACCATCCTGTCTGCTATGTTCTGTTTCCTGTCTGCTGTGTCCAAATGTAACCATCCTGTCTGCTATATCCTGTGTTCTGTTTACTATGTCCTACTAATGTAACAATCCTGTCTACTGTGTCCTAATGTAAATGTACTTCCTACTGTGTGCTAATGTGTCCCTGTGTTTTAATATAACTGTACAGTTCACTATGTCCTTACATAATTTAACTGTGTTCTATTATTCCCTTGTGTATTGTAGGTAGCATAAACCCCCACAATCGTGGTTTTGTTCAGACTTGCTGTATTGTATTAAATGAACTGGTTTCGTGTTGTTTCCTAGAATTATTTATGCTTATATATTGTTATTATGCATGAATACTCAGCCTTTTCTGATTTTACTTTAATTGCCTCAATTCAGTTAACTGTTTGCTTACTAAATACATGATCATTTGCCTATTACTGTGCTTTGTGATGTTATATTTCTAGTCATGCTAAACTGGTTATGAGTTGTGTATATAACATTTTAACCAATGTTAGCCAACACTATATTCCATTGTGTAGTTATATAGTTACTATCTAAGATGATCTGATCATATTCTCTGGTAACTGTTACCTTGTAAGTTTGATATGTTGTGCATGCAGTAATAATCACTTCTCTTTTCTTTATAATTATTAGGTTAACATATTCCTGGTGATCTGTGAGATCTATATATATGTAAAAAAACACTGACTACTTGTAAGTTATACCTGATAACAAATGTTAGTATATTATAGATTTATTGTGTTTTAGGCATATATATATATGCTGAAGATATTTCTTTTGGTGGTGAGTTGGGAGGAATAATGTATTTTCTTTCTTTTCTATGGTTGGTGCTCTATATTATGGATCATCTATCTCCCTGGAGTCTTTCAGTCTCACCAACATCTTTTAAACTTTCACAACAACAAAAATGGTAGTCTGATACCTGACAACATTTTCTGGTAACAGTTTGTAAGTTCATTGTTGTAGATGTAAGTTCATTGTTGTAGATGCAGTTATTAATTATGAGCTCTCTATTATTATAATATAGGTGTATCAATTACTGAAGTTCTGATAGGATGTTTAGTGCCAAAAGATGCCAGCAGAAACAAAGCTATACTGCCTATGAAAAGGAGAGACGTTTACATGCTTAGAATATGGAATAATCCTTGAAGTGCACATATAATTTGATGACTTAGCATTCCTATTAAAAGCCTATAGCATAGGTTACTGCATATAAAAAGGAGTGAAAAAGAGAGAAGTTTACATGCTTGGAATATGGAATGAGCCTTGAAGTGCGCATATAATATGATGACTTAACATTCCTATTAAAAGCCTATAGCATAGGTATATGAAAACGAGAGAAGTTTACATGCTTAGAATATGGAATGAGCCTTGAAGTGCACATATAATTCGATGACTTAGCATTCCTATTAAAAGCCTATAGCATAGGTCTGGTGCATGTACTGTATAGAACCTGGCCTTTAGAGATCACTCAGTGAGCAAGAGTTAACTAATCTATAACCTAATAGCATCCTCTATATAAAATGTACAAGAGTACCTAGCTAATATTTTGTTTTAAATTATTAGATTAGAGCCAGTCTGATCTACTGTGTCATAATGTAACTCACCTGTATACTGTGTCCTAATGTAACACTACTGTGTCATAACGTAACTAACCTGTATACTGTGTCCTAATGTAACACTACTGTGTCATAACATAACTCACCTGTCTACTGTGTCATATTGTAAAAGTCCCATCTACTGTGTCCTAATGTAACTCACCTGTATACTGTGTCCTAATGCAACACTACTGTGTCTTAACGTAACTAACCTGTCTACTGTGTCCTCATGTAACAGTCCAATCCACTGTGTCCTAATTTAACTCACCTGTATACTGTGTCCTAATGTAACACTACTGTGTCCTAATGTAACACTACTGTGTCATAACATAACTCATTTGTCTACTGTGTCCTAATGTAACACTACTGTGTCATAACGTAACTAACCTGTCTACTGTGTCTTGATATAACAGTCCAATCTACTGTGTCCTAATGTATCTCACCTGTATACTGTGTCTTAATGTAACACTATTGTGTCATAACGTAACTAAACTGTCTACTGTGTCCTCATGTAACAGTCCCATCTACTGTGTCCTAATGTAACTCACCTGTATACTGTGTCCTAATGTAACACTATTGTGTCATAACATAACTCATTTGTCTACTGTGTCCTAATGTAACACTACTGTGTCATAACGTAACTAACCTGTCTACTGTGTCCTGATATAACAGTCCAATCTACTGTGTCCTAATGTAACTCACCTGTATACTGTGTCCTAATGTAACACTATTGTGTCATAACGTAACTAACCTGTCTACTGTGTCCTCATGTAACAGTCCCATCTACTGTGTCCTAATGTAACACTACTGTGTCATAACGTAACTCACCTGTATACTGTGTCTTAATATAACACTACTGTGTCATAACGTAACTCACCTGTCTACTGTGTCCTGATATAACAGTCCAATCTACTGTGTCCTAATGTAACTCTCCTGTATACTGTGTCTTAATGTAACACTACTGTGTCATAACGTAACTCACCTGTATACTGTGTCCCGATATAACAGTCCAATCTACTGTGTCCTAATGTAATTCACTTGTATACTGTGTCCTAATGTAACACTATTGTGTCATAACTTAACTCACTTGTCTACTGTGTCCTAATGTAACACTACTGTGTCATAACGTAACTAACCTGTCTACTGTGTCCTGATATAACAGTCCCTTCTACTGTGTCCTAATGTAACTCACCTGTATACTGTGTCCTAATGTAACACTACTGTGTCATAATGTAACTCACCTGTCTACCGTGTCCTAATGTAACAGTTCAATCTACTGTGTCATAAAGATTGAACTCACCTGTCTATTGTGTCATAATGTAACAGTCCCATCTACTGTGTCATAACATAACTCCCTGTCTACTGTGTCATATTGTAACAGTCCCACCTACTGTGTCCTAATGTAACTCACCTGTATACTGTGTCCTAATGTAACACTACTGTGTCATAACGTAACTCACATGTCTACTGTGTCCAAATGTAACAGTCCCATCTACTGTGTCATAACATAACTCCCTGTCTACTGTGTCATATTGTAACAATCCCATCTACTGTGTCCTAATGTAACACTACTGTGTCATAACGTAACTCACATGTCTACTGTGTCCCAATGTAACAGTCCCATCTACTGTGTCCTAATGCAACAGTCCCAGAGATTTTTATTTTGAGCATGATAGGCCATTAAAAATATTTAGCATATTAGGCCATTAAAAATATATTTTGAGCATAATAGGCCATTATAAATATTTTTGAGCATATTAGTCTATTTAAAATATTTAAGCATATTAGGCCATTAAAAATATATTTTGAGCATAATAGGCCATTAAAAATATTTTTTGAGCATATTAGGCCATTAAAAAATATTTAAGCATATTAGGCCATTAAAAATATATTTTGAGCATAATAGGCCATTAAAAAAGAATGAGAGGTGGTAGGGTGGGGGGACGGCAATACAGTACCACCTCCACGTGGTGTCGTCTGGAGCATCATAGGTGTGCTAGCTATGATGTACTAAGAGTACTGTTGATCCTCGGCTCATTCTTTTTTGAACTGTTTAGATATAGTAGCACATTATTAGTAGATTTTAGAGTTTGAAAGTGTTGTAGCAAAAGGTTCCATCAATAACATACCATATGTAACCAGCCTCACAACTTTAGTGATTTTTACAATTACACTAAAGCCTTCTTTTAATTGGTTTGCTTTTTTGTCCTTTTTTAATAGTTTGTATAACTTCTGTTATAATTGGAGAATGTATGTCCAAATGCTTGTTAATGATATGTTGTATACTTATGAGACAAACCTGAGTTTTGAGATATTTAAACACTATTTCCAAGTATGTTAAATAATTAAAACCATATTAAAAAAATATTAAGTCAAATGTCAAATTCTATCTGAATGGAGTATATATATTATAATTATGTATAAATGTAATATAGTACTAGTATTTTCTATAACATTTTACCAAATGAGGTTACTCTCAAAGCTGGTGGTGACGAGTTATGACAGTAGTGCAATAGAGTTTGACTACGTCAGCAAGTTTTCATAAAAGGTACAATAACTTTTTCTTGTATAATAGATTAGTAATAATAATATAATGATACATTCTTTCATAATATATTTAATACATTCTTTCTTTGTTAGGATTAGTGAAATTGTTAAAGAGCACAAGTTATCCCTAGATGTATGTGGTTTAACACTTGTTATTCCTATTGAGATCATCACACCAACAGATTCTTTATATGAAGTAACTGCTTAAGATGTGTGTGGTACAAGTTTTCTGAAGGTAACCAACTTGTCAGTGCTGTTGTGATTCACATCTATATCCAGGTCCTCTGGTTTCGTCAAACTAATTGCTGTTTATTTAGAGCACTATGCTCATATAATTGATAAGAAGCAGTCACGATATCTGACTTGTTGTTGCTAAATCAGCACATTACCTTGAGACCTCTAGTTAATGTTTATACAAGTAGTTTACGTCAGCAACTTTTTTAAGGTAAATTTAAATTAGGAGTACATGTACAAGATTATGAAGACAACCTATAGTCTACAATACACAAATTTGTTATATTAAATTCATAGTAATGTTATGATTAGCCTGCGTGGTGTACAAATTATTTTTGAGTTATTGGATTCATAATTGTCAAATACTTAGCTGTGCAGCTTTCAAGTGGGACTTGTATCCCCTCCCTCATTTGAAGGCTATAAGCTCCTCTATGCTTTAGTGAATACAATGTGCAGACAAAGTCTAATATTTTATTCCAGAACCTTTTTCAGGCACTCAGAGATTTAAACCTTGTCATTACAATGTAGTCAATTCATTATATTTATTGTTCATTTCTATGTAGACAAAAGACATACCATAAAGAAAAGGAGATTGTCTAGTACTGATAACAAAAATTCTAAATCAAGTAAAGAAGATATGTTACTTGTCATGTAAGACATAACAATGTGTCAACTACTTTAATATTATTTTTTTTATTATTGTTCAATTCTGTTTGAACATTTGAAACATTAAAGACAATTAGTTGTGTAATAATATTCATTGTATAAATCAATTATCTATAAGCTGATAGTTCAGAATATACGTGTGCAGAGATGCCTAAACTTTGTGTTGCAAGTGTCATGTAAATACAAGTATGCTTTGAGGAACATTGTTTAACTGGTGTGAAGTAGATACTATGTTTACTATGAATGTATTTGCTTGCCTCACAGCTTTAAGTGTAGAGATATTAGACCCAAGTAAATGTTGTGACTAGTGCAGAAATAGCTTGCGTGGTATGAACACTCTAAAAGTATATGAAACGTTTTGCACAGAAGTAGTCGCTTTCAAAAAATTCATGGCTACATGTATGTATATAAGTCTTTGTTATCTATTATTAAATTATATCAATTTTTTCAGTTGCTATGTTTTTCCATTAACTTTACCATCATCAAAATGTTGTATAAAAGAGATATATATTGACAAGGACAAAGTCTGTTCAATATCATAGATGTTTGTTACCATTTGCTTTCTTACTGTTTTCTAGGCTGACTTTCGGTAGCCTGGCTAATAAACCATGGTACAGTGTTTTATCATATCTATATGAGAAAATGCCCAAAGGAAATGTGTCTTCTACTTCATTGGACAATTCAACTAGCACATTTCAATTTACTATGTTAGACCATTATAGAACCTCGTTATTTTATATGCCTTTTGTCTCTTCATCATGATAATTACAATGCAGCTTGCAGCAATTTTTTTTTCACAACTATCAATAAGTATTTGTATTGTTAGTCTTCAAGTGTGAAGGAGGAATTAATCACTTCAATGTGCTATAGTCTTCTGTTGAATTATGTAAAATGCATTTGTTAATACTTTCTATGTTTCTACAATATTCATATATTGTATAATAGAATTTATTATCCTTCCTATTAATCACAAGAATGTCCATTTGTTAATTATATGTGGTTCATAACTTAGGCTTTTCTAGATTTCCTTTTGTTTTTACTGCTGACATTGCTAGATACATGGAGGATGTACTTAGCAACAAAGGGATTACATTTATCTGCATTCTTGTATGTACTTGTCATAATCTTATATTTCTTAGATATTTTAAAGAGCCCTCCTGATGAACATGATCTGCTTAAAATACTGGCTGATACATGTTGTAGTTGGTAAGTTATTGGTAAATCTTTTAAGGTCCCTACTATGGAATACAAACCACGACAAAAATAGGCATCAAATTCACGATTATTGAACACTCAAAATTCACGATTTTCCAGTAATTCACGATTATTGAACGCTCAAAATTCACGATTTTCCAGTAATTCACGATTATTGCACACTCAAAACACATGACACTACCCGGAAATTCACGATTATCATATTTCACAATTCACGATTTTACTGTGAATTCGCGATTATTCCACTTCTCAATTCACGTTTTTACCGAGAGTTCACGATTATTGCAATTCGTGAATTCACGATTTTATGGTGAATTTGCAATTCAAAATTTTAGTTATTCAACTAGCAATCTTCAATTTTGGTAAGTCTCGATACTCTATCATACTAGAAATTCTCTCTATTTCAGTATTTAAGATGGGGGTCAATTAGGGGTCAAAATGGGCGTGGCAACGAACAGAATGGTTCTCTTCTTATTATATGAAGGTACTTGGTAAGGTGATATTCTCAAGATACTATCTACTTTCTGTTCTCATTGACCTATGTTTAACTCATCAGATTATAATTATTATTATAATTATTATTATTGTTATTATTATTATTGTTGTTGTTGTTGTTGGTTGTTGTTGTTGCTGTTATTATCATCATTATTGTGATCATGGCAACTTCCAGGAGTCTTGTTCCTTTTTAAATAATTAATAAGTTTTTCTCCCAAAAACATCAACTATCTCAACTCAACTTCTATTCGAGATGATTGGTATAAATTTTGAACAAGATATCTTCAATTTGCCCAGCTTTCTTTGACTAAAAAATGCTTTCTTAGTGTGCCACATAAAATATTGCTACTAAAATTAGAAAATATGGGGATTGGTAACTTTTCTACTGAGATGAATTTGTAATGATTAATCTGGTAGTGTATAATATGTTATCACAATGGCGTTCATTTAATAGAACTACCAGTCATTTCAGGAATACTTCAAGAGTCAGTACTAGGTCACTTGCTATTTCTAATTTACACAGATTATATTACTAATCTTTTCTTCTCTTTAGATATCTCTATGCTGATCGTATAGTTTTATTGAAAGAAATTAGAGAGTCCCAGAAGACTATACCATCTTCAAATGATATTAACCTTATTAATAATTGGGTTCAAGAAAATTACTTTAGTCTAAACCCTTCTAAATCGAAGTTGAATTTCACATTAATGTAGAGTACCCTTGAACATTTCAATCAGTCTCTGTTTAAATAAAATTATCTTATAATTAGAAGACATCAGCAACATGAACTATTCTTGATGTACTTTTAACTAATGAACTTACTGCACTCTATATTAATACAGTATATAACAAAAGTAGGCCACTACTTGGTTTTGACTTTTATACATTTTTATAAATATTACTGACAAACACACTTTTAAAAGGCTATATATATTTTTTACGTGGGACAGTACTTAGATTACGCTACTTTTTAAAACCCCTAACCAGAAAATGGCATTGAGCTTTGAGTCAAACTATGTATATCAAATTGACACACAAGTCATAGTTATAATGATATGTTATGTTCCTTAAATCATCGACTATTAAAAGTAAGGAGGTTATTCCTCAAAACTGTTATCTTCCACAAACTCTGCCTGTTATTTCAATAGATGTTTCATGCCAAAAGCCTTAACATCTGTGCATGAGTCTTTAAACCCAAATTTCTATGAGTGGAAATAGTCAATGTAGTAGATGATGAGGTTTTGGCACAAGATATGTTTGAGAAGTCTACTAGTAACCATTTCACATGACAAAAATTACATCATCCTAATTATTATGATTAGAAAGGCCCTAAAACCTAATTACCTAACATAAAGTCTCAAAATATCTATGACAGATCTTAAACAGCTAATTTCTACAAGTTAAAGTCATCAATGGAGTAGATATTGAAGTTTTGGCACAATATATCTTCATATAATGACATTAGTAACCAATTCATAAAAAAATGACATATCTGAAATGGTAAAATTGCAATGGTCTTGTACCCTAATTGGCAAATGTAAAGCCCTAAGATGTCTATGGAAATTTCTAAACCCTAATTTCTATAAGAGGAAATGGTCAATGTAGTATACATTGAACCTTTTGCACAAGATGTGTTTGGAAAGACATTAGCAATAATTTCACATGAGAAAAATGTCATCATACTAATTGGTATGAGTACAATGGCCTTTAACCCTAACATGCCAAATGTGAAGGTCTCTATTGCAGTCCTTAAACCATAATTTATATCAATGAAAATCATCAATGGAGTAGATACTGAAATTTTGGCACAAGATATGTTCATATATATAGTGGCATTAGTAACCAATTCACTTGAGAGAAATGACATCATTCTAATGTGCATGATTACAGTGGCCTTAAAACTATTATTAAACATAAAGCTTTGAGATGGGTAGAGCATCCCTTAAAGTCTGATCTCTAAGAGTCAAATTGCCAATGAAGTAGATACTCAAGCTTTGGCACAGGATTAATTTGGAAAGTCACATTAATAACCAATTCATCTTTGAAAAACAACATCATCTTAATAGGCATGATTACAAAGGCCCTTAAACCCTATTCGCCAAACATAAAGTCTTAAGATCTCTATGACAGTCCTTCAACCCTAACTTCTATGAGTGAAAATGGCTAATGGAGTACATAATAAAGTTTTGGCACAAGATAGCTTTGTAAAATGATGTTAGTAACAAATTTACATGACCAAAATTAATGTGAGTACAAATATAAAAGGGAATATATACTGGAGTTTTGGCACGAGATATTTATGAGAAAAATGACATTATCCTAACTGGTGTGATTACAATGGACTTACAGCCTAATTGGTAACATAAAGTCTTTAAGATCTCTATGGCAACCCTTAAAGTCTAATTTCTTTGAGTCAAATTGGCCAATGGAATGGATACTGAAGTTTTGGCACAAGATATCTATCTTTGTAAAGTGACTATCATTAAGTGAATAAATACGGCATGAATTATATTTTAATTCAGGCATAATTGTTTAATGTGTGTTAATGTATGGGGCTATAATCATTGCTTTATTGAATGACTTTTCTACCATTCCAACAGGTGTTACAGCCTGTACTGACATAACATTATATCCTATCTTATCATACATATCCATGTATACACCTATTACGAGTCTGTACTTCACATGCATACATGTACATCTTACTACTTTCTTATATAAGCAGTTAGTACAGCACTGTCAAAGACATTATGGCAGTTGAAATCATTCTGTGCATAACTGTTGGCTTACAAATCAATTTCGAAGTCATACATATAAATTTTGTACTAACTGTGTATTCAGGCATCATTGTTTTATTGGATGACCTTTCTAGCAACAGGTGTTACAGCCTGTACTGACATAACATTATATCCTATCTTATCATACATGTATACACCTATTACCAATCTGTCTAACCATTCATTGGTCCTTTTGCACTCGGCCACCTAGCCATTTGTCGATCTATCTATCCATATCTATCTCCATCAATCTTAGCTAGCAATTCATTGTCATAATCTCATATATACATAATATATGACATACATGAGTTCTTGTAGTCTAGATACTGATAGATAGTTGTACATGCTATTAGTATCAATGACTATCATAAGTATCTATGAGTTTTGATTAGTAATCCATCACATTATTATAGCTATAAATATATATATCATTATTTATGAGTGAGTAGATCTATATAGATCTATATAGTATTTGTGAATAACCATTAGTGTCTACTATATTAGTATCAATGAGCATGACCTGATGTAGCCAAGCTAGCATTGAGTACTGACATGATAAATACTGGTCAAGTTCATATAGTAATGAATATTAGTTATCATTCATTATCTTGTTATAAAGAAGAGAGGGTAAAGGTCATGTTTGATTGAGTTGTAGTTCAGTGACCGATCAGATTTTGTTGTGTCAAACATCTGTTCTTATTGTATTGCCATAAAAGTAAGTAGAAAGTAGAACGAACATCTTGCTAAAGTAACTACTGTCTGCTCACAGTCAAGAGAGTAGAAAATTAAAGAAAAAATTAGAAGCTATTAGTACAAACTATTGCTAACTGCAGTATATTGAGACAAGTACATACACAACAATTCAAGCAATGTTCTCAAACATGGTTCTTTTAGTTGAATAAAGGGTAAATGTCTAAATGGCTTATCAGTACCTGTTGGCTTACTATTTGTCTTAAATTTTATATAAATATAAAATTATTTTCAAACATAACCAATGACAAATAATCGAAAGAACTAATATGGACATTTTGTAGATGTGATAAGAGAACGACAGTGAACCTCAAATTATTTAAAATATAAACACTACTTAATAATAATATTAATAATAATAATAATAATAATAATAATAATAATAATAGAGTAAGAGTTCAGTGACCAATCAGATTTTGCTGTGTCAAAGTTCGTCCTCGTTGTACCGCCAAAAAAGGATCTAGAAAGTATAAACGGACGCCTTGCTACTGTTTGCTCGGTCTTTATGCGGTGTGAAGATAAATGTGAAGTTTGAGAGAGCACTTTTGGTTGTCTGTAAGTATTGACTGTCAAATGTTTATGTTCTGTCAATGAAGTTAACTTCTTTAACTAGGGCGGTTTCAACATGGCAGGTTTATTATCACAGGATGATGTTGAAAAGGCCCAAGAGGCACTAAGAATTCTGCGGTCAATTCCTTTCCCTATCTCATTGTCAGCAGCTCATGGCCCTAGCACTAGCTCTGGTGAGACTGAATTGTGTATGTATACAGTACATGCATACCAAGTATATCTAGTCACTTGCATTCAAGAGCACAATCGTGTGTACAGATCAGTAGACATAATTTATTTGTGTAGTTACTGCTATCACAGTCTCTAGTACACATCTGCATGCAGGTATATAGGTTGAGAAATGACCTTTCATATATGTCTACCTATGTATAGATAATGCAGGTGCTACAGTTCAACAAACATGTGATGTTCCACTGAGCAATCTCCAAAGAGCCAGAAAAAGGCTCACTGCTAGTGCTTGAGAATCTAAAAATGAAAGTTCTTTTAGCAGGGAATTCACTCGAACATCATCTTTCTTAGGACAGAAGAGAAGTTCTGTGAAACTATTGGGCAAAGCAACCTTGTAAATGTGCAGCGAGAACATGGGCACACAAATTCATTTGTTTAAGTCGTTGTGCCCAAGACATCATACCAACTACTGATAGTGAGAAAGATGCTTTGTTGGAAGCTGGGCTTGGGGAGAAGAAGATTGTCATTGAAGATGTTGACTGCTCAGGGGAAGAGTTTCGTGAACTATTGCATGCAGCATTTCCAAAATTAAAAGATTCTGGTGGCTTCATATTTGCAAAGTGCAAGTGTAATTCACGGTTTTTAGAACCACTTTCATCTATGTGCTTAACCTCACCAAGACGTTTACAAGAAAGAATTGGTAACTCTAGAACATACATCATCCCATTACAGAGAGATTTGGACTTGACACCCTGTCAACTTTCACCTGGGGTAAGGCTTGCAGATTAATAATCTGAACATATTTATCATACATGTACACATAGCCTGTGGAGAAGTGCCTATCATGTGCTGAGGACGTCCCTGTAACAGTGTTATGTCAGCATTTGTTATCTTGTATAGAGCCAAAGACTGTTTTAAAATTGTCAACAATTGTGACTTTTCTCCCACTAAACTTATGCACAAGTTATATTTTGACATAAACAGGACTTTCGTTGATAGGTTTTCTTCAAAGGAGGAGAACAGGGTGAAGATGGTGGAGGACTAAGAAGAGTACTTTGGCATCTTTTCTTATTACAACTGAAAGAATGTTACTTTGAGGGTGAAGAGAATAAGAAAGTAGTTCGACATGATATTCTTGGTCTTCAAGTAAATGTGAAATTGTTTGAATGATATTGATGGTTTTAAATGTATGAAATCTGTTGCTGCTAATTATTTTCTCTCAACTCCATTGTAGACAAATGTTTTTTTACAAAATTGGCTGTTTGATGTCTGTACCTCTTAGTCAAGGAGGATCAGGCTATCCTTATATCTGTAAGGAGGTTTATGATTACCTTTGTGGCAAGGAGCTTAACGAAATCACTATTGACTACACTATTATACATGATTATGACATCAAGCTATTAGTAAGCAAGGTAAATAAGTCATGATGACAACATTATAATTACTTCTAATTTAAGAGTGTATTCATGTGAGACTTACTGAATTAATCTAATTCTGTTGTGTAGTTTCTTTATTTTATGTGTTAAAAAGAATGACAGTACTGTATTGTTTATAGACTCGTTAATTGTTGTCTTAGATTATAGATGCTGTCAGCAACGAGGAGATCCAAGCCCTATCAATGGATGCAATAGAAGTACTGTCCAACTGTGGGTTCAACAAGGGTCCCACAACTTTGACACTTGAAGATCGTTCTACTTTGGTCCATAGTATCACAATGTACTATACAATACTTCGATCAAAAGCCGAGCTTGATCAACAATGGAACGGACTTGGAACACTTGGTGTGGCAGATGCCACGAAGTCTCACCAGAATAGTCTAGAATCCCTTTTCACTGCTCCTTCACACCCTACTGAATTGACTCCAGATATCAAGTAGTACATGTACTCTCTGGCAATGTGTTTTTCATTTATTCCTAATAGTTATTATCAAGTCACTGTTTCAAAACAGAGCTCGCTACTCTGAAAATTCAAGTCATAGAAAAGAGAAAGAGATGGCAACATATGTACTTTTTGGTGACTATTTAGAGGATTGCAAAGGTAAGTAGTTCAGAAATTCTAACTAAAAGGCGACTTGTATCTACCAATAATGTTAAGACTTTCTCATGATGAGGTTGGTCTTGTGGTTTAGCACTCTAAGTAATTACACAATTAAATAAGTTTACAGCCTCCACTGTTTAAGTGGTTTCTTTGATGTCATTCATTAGTTACTTCATGTATACATTCACTAAGATTGGTTATAAGACTTGAATACACTGTTTTTATGTACTTTCACATTCCTTACAGGTTAGTGTAATAAAGTTTCCTTGAAGGATGTTCTCAGTTTTTTACTGGTTCATCAGCTGTACCTCCACTTGGGTTTGATATAGGTCCAACTATGTCGTTCAGCCACAATGCAGTTTATCCAACAGCCTCTACATGTGTTTTCTCACTCACTCTACCCACACGATATGACTTCTTAATTCTCTTTTTATTTTAATTATTCAGATAATAAAAAGTTTATATCTGTGTATGCTCCATAAAGATGGGGGGGGGGGGGGGGGTTCTTGGTGAAACTTGACTATGATGACATCATAATGAAATACGTATAGTGATGTCATCATATTGATGACATCACCTAAACCCTAAACCAAACCTAACATTATTAACTTTATGACACATTGTGATGTCATCAAAGGACATGCCACATGTTGAGTTGTTAGTTTGTTACATCATCAGTCAAGTCACACCAAGAAGCACCCATAAAGATGGACGGTTGGATTGAGAGCATAGACAAACTTGAAGAAAGAATAAAGATGATTAAGAGAATCTATTCCTCGAGTTCTATAGAAGCTAAGGAGGCTCTTATTGAGGGAGCTGACCGTTTATTGGAAGCATGTGTACAGCTGGAACTGCTGGTTCCTAATCGTCACGACTTCACTGCTGTGACTAGAGTAGTCCAACAACTGATTGTGCAATTAAATACTGACTATGAGATAGAGGTGATTACTTCGGGTGTGAGACGACCTTTAGACATATGTGAGGATCAAGTTAGATTCTTGGTTGAAAATGGATTTAAAGAAACTGAAATTGCTATCCTGATTGGTTGCTCGATAGGTACGATTCAAAGAAAACTAAAGGAGTTTGGGATAGAATTCAATCGATTCAGTGAAATAACTAATCAAGATTTGGATGACCTAGTTAAGGAGATTGTAACACGCTTACCTGCTTGTGGCACACGATCAATACAGACTCTGCTTAAGGTTAATGGTGTGATATTGCAAAGAGAAAGAGTGAGAGAGTCAATTCGTCGTGTTGACCCCTTGGGACTGGAAACTAGGCTACATAGCACTCTTCATCGTTGGGAATATAACGTTGCAAGCCCCAATGCATTGTGGCACATTGATGGATATCACAAGCTTATAAGGTGGCGGTTAGTAATACATGGAGGTATAGATGGATATAGCCGAGTTCCAGTTTACTTAAAAGTAGCCTCTAATAACAAAGCTATGACTGTTTTTAATGTGTTTCTGCAAGCTGTCGAGAGTTATGGATTACCATCTTGTGTACGTTCAGACAATGGAGGAGAAAATGTTCTAGTTGGACGCTTCATGCTCGATCATTCCGAGAGAGGTCCAGAAAGAAGTTTCATCTGTGGTAGAAGTGTCCACAACCAAAGGATAGAACGTTTATGGAGAGATCTTTATCAAGGTTGCATTAGTTTCTATTACTTCCTATTCTATTTGCTGGAAGAAGTCGGTCTATTAGATCCAGCTAGTGAAGTTGATCTATGTGCCCTTCATTATGTTTATTTACCAATTATACAATCTCAAGTGGACATGTTTCGTGAGGTATGGTGTAACCATCCTCAACGTACAGCACATAACCAAACACCACATCAGCTATGGATTCTGGGAATGACTCAAGCTAGGATGGAAACACCAACAAGTACGGCAGTACTAGGAGTTACAGGAACTACTGAAGTATGTATATTTTGTAATCAGTGTCATGTTATACAGTATGTATGTTAGCCTCTGTAGTTTACAAAGCATAGCAGATTTTAAGTCTGTAACATTATACCATGTGTAAAGTTAGATTAGCATACTGTTGTGAGTACTATTTAGAAAGAAATGAAAGTATTACTTATCAGGTGCTTTTATTTGTAGGATTGTGACTATGGCCTTGATTGTAGTGGACCAGTGAGTACTGATGATGATAGTAATACTGTTATTGTACCTGATCTTCCCTCTAATTTCTTAACTGAACATCAAAGAATCCTATTAGCAGAAGAACTTCAAAAGTACCCCGAGACAAAATTTGGTGTAGAACACTATTTCTTAGCAAGAGCCTTCCTATCAAACTGCCACTCTCCTCCAAAAACAGTTACACAAACAGTTACATAAACATTTTTCACTTTTTTGAAAAGATTTCTTCCAAAAAAAGATTGATTGACAAAACATTTTACCAAAATCTCATCATCAAGAGTATACAAGGAAAACAAATAAATTGAACATAAAATGAATACAATGAGGATAAGATATATTATTGATTGACATAGTTTCATCAAGAGCATAATATTGAGCATAACATTAATCAAACTAAGCCAAACCCACCATGACAAGTAAACGGCTGATTCGTTTTGAGCTTAAATTGATTGTAGTCATTGTAGTATCTTGTAGGTAAAGTGAGTGAGAAAACACATGTAGAGGCTGTTGGATAGACTGCATTGTGGCTGAACGACATAGTTGGACCTATATCAAACCCAAGTGGAGGTACAGCTGATGAACCAGTAAAAAACTGAGAACATCCTTCAAGGAAACTTTATTACACTAACCTGTAAGGAATGTGAAAGTACATAAAAACAGTGTATTCAAGTCTTATAACCAATCTTAGTGAATGTATACATGAAGTAACTAATGAATGACATCAAAGAAACCACTTAAACAGTGGAGGCTGTAAACTTATTTAATTGTGTAATTACTTAGAGTGCTAAACCACAAGACCAACCTCATCATGAGAAAGTCTTAACATTATTGGTAGATACAAGTCGCCTTTTAGTTAGAATTTCTGAACTACTTACCTTTGCAATCCTCTAAATAGTCACCAAAAAGTACATATGTTGCCATCTCTTTCTCTTTTCTATGACTTGAATTTTCAGAGTAGCGAGCTCTGTTTTGAAACAGTGACTTGATAATAACTATTAGGAATAAATGAAAAACACATTGCCAGAGAGTACATGTACTACTTGATATCTGGAGTCAATTCAGTAGGGTGTGAAGGAGCAGTGAAAAGGGATTCTAGACTATTCTGGTGAGACTTCGTGGCATCTGCCACACCAAGTGTTCCAAGTCCGTTCCATTGTTGATCAAGCTCGGCTTTTGATCGAAGTATTGTATAGTACATTGTGATACTATGGACCAAAGTAGAACGATCTTCAAGTGTCAAAGTTGTGGGACCCTTGTTGAACCCACAGTTGGACAGTACTTCTATTGCATCCATTGATAGGGCTTGGATCTCCTCGTTGCTGACAGCATCTATAATCTAAGACAACAATTAACGAGTCTATAAACAATACAGTACTGTCATTCTTTTTAACACATAAAATAAAGAAACTACACAACAGAATTAGATTAATTCAGTAAGTCTCACATGAATACACTCTTAAATTAGAAGTAATTATAATGTTGTCATCATGACTTATTTACCTTGCTTACTAATAGCTTGATGTCATAATCATGTATAATAGTGTAGTCAATAGTGATTTCGTTAAGCTCCTTGCCACAAAGGTAATCATAAACCTCCTTACAGATATAAGGATAGCCTGATCCTCCTTGACTAAGAGGTACAGACATCAAACAGCCAATTTTGTAAAAAAACATTTGTCTACAATGGAGTTGAGAGAAAATAATTAGCAGCAACAGATTTCATACATTTAAAACCATCAATATCATTCAAACAATTTCACATTTACTTGAAGACCAAGAATATCATGTCGAACTACTTTCTTATTCTCTTCACCCTCAAAGTAACATTCTTTCAGTTGTAATAAGAAAAGATGCCAAAGTACTCTTCTTAGTCCTCCACCATCTTCACCCTGTTCTCCTCCTTTGAAGAAAACCTATCAACGAAAGTCCTGTTTATGTCAAAATATAACTTGTGCATAAGTTTAGTGGGAGAAAAGTCACAATTGTTGACAATTTTAAAACAGTCTTTGGCTCTATACAAGATAACAAATGCTGACATAACACTGTTACAGGGACGTCCTCAGCACATGATAGGCACTTCTCCACAGGCTATGTGTACATGTATGATAAATATGTTCAGATTAATAATCTGCAAGCCTTACCCCAGGTGAAAGTTGACAGGGTGTCAAGTCTAAATCTCTCTGCAATGGGATGATGTATGTTCTAGAGTTACCAATTCTTTCTTGTAAACGTCTTGGTGAGGTTAAGCACATAGATGAGAGTGGTTCTAAAAACCGTGAATTACACTTGCACTTTGCAAATATGAAGCCACCAGAATCTTTTAATTTTGGAAATGCTGCATGCAATAGTTCACGAAACTCTTCCCCTGAGCAGTCAACATCTTCAATGACAATCTTCTTCTCCCCAAGCCCAGCTTCCAACAAAGCATCTTTCTCACTATCAGTAGTTGGTATGATGTCTTGGGCACAACGACTTAAACAAACAAATTTGTGCGCCCATGTTCTCGCTGCACGTTTACAAGGTTGCTTTGCCCAATAGTTTCACAGAACTTCTCTTCTGTCCTAAGAAAGATGATGTTCGAGTGAATTCCCTGCTAAAAGAACTTTCATTTTTAGATTCTCGAGCTCTAGCAGTGAGCCTTTCTCTGGCTCTTTGGAGATTGCTCAGTGGAACATCACATGTTTGTTGAACTGTAGCACCTGCATTATCTATACATAGGTAGACATATATGAAAGGTCATTTCTCAACCTATATACCTGCATGCAGATGTGTACTAGAGACTGTGATAGCAGTAACTACACAAATAAAATATGTCTACTGATCTGTACACACGATTGTGCTCTTGAATGCAAGTGACTAGATATAATTGGTATGCATGTACAGTATACATACACAATTCAGTCTCACCAGAGCTAGTCCTGGGTCATGAGATACTGACAATGAGATAGGGATGAGAATGGGCCTTTTCAACATCATCCTGTGATATTAAACCTGCCATGTTGAAACTGCCCTAGTTAAATAAGTTAACCTCATTGACAAAACATAAACATTTGACAGTTAATACTTACAGGCAACTAAAAGTGCTCTCTCAAACTTCAAACTTATCTTCACACCACATAAAGACTGAGCAAACAGTAGCAAGACGTTCATTTATTCTTTCTAGATACTTTCTTGTAAGTCCAATTTAATTGTAAGTGAATTTATATATAATAGCTCACCTAAACCAGGAATTAATAGACTTCTCATAATGTTCTATGACAGCCAATGGAGAGAACAAGAAAAAGTTTTTTGTCTAGAAAGATGATGGCACATGAAACAACCAACTATTACTATATTACACTTACCAGAAGACAGCAACTCTATTAGAAGACAATGTCAAAAATTAGTCAGCAAGATTGTCCTAAAATGAGGTTAAGTGAAAGGTGTTGAACACGCCTTGTGTACAACTAACACATGCCCTTAACATGTAAGATCAATAATTATTTTGGTTACATGTCTGTATGTTTATTTATCACACAGGTCAACTAAGGTTATTAGCCCTCGTGTGTTTTAGGCTTGTGAGCCTGTAAGACTGTACCTAGAGTAAACTACAGCAACAAAATACAGGCATATGTCTAGTCATAAGATGCAACTGATTAATTTTAAGTACATTTGTATATAATAACTCACCTGAGTCTGGACACAAGAAACTTGTGATAACTCAGATTGCGTAGAAGACCAAAGGAGAACAAGTACTTCAGCTTGAATGCTTAACTCTAACACGAGAGCTCTGAACTCTGAAGAATCATTGAATTTCCAACTCTAACACAAGAGTTCTGAGAGGTCAATCCTAACACAATAATTCTGAAAAGAGTAAAGTGTTCATATAATTTGACAACTAAGGCAACAATGCATTCAAAAAACCAGCGGGTCTAAACTATTACCAATCTAAAGCTGTCCTAAAAAGGGTCAAGTGAGAGGTGTTGGAACATTTCTTGGTAACAAAGGCAAAAACAGTCATTGTAAAACCACAAAATTATTATACCACATGCCTGAATGGAGCATGCAAAGACTCATATAATTATCACATAGGTAAAGCTCGATGCCTTGTATGCAATTTAGACTGGTTGGGTTCTAAATTTAGTAGTTGCTCACTAAAAATCCTAACAGGAATGAAAAGTAGCAGGAAAGTAATTGATACATTGTAAGTACACTTTACATATATATATGTATATATATGTATATATATATATGTATAAAATTATATATATACATATATATATATATATATATATATATATATATGTATGTATGTATGTATATATATATATATATGTATATATATATATATATGTATGTATAAAATTATATATATATATATATATATATATATATGTATATATATATATATATGTATACATATATATATATGTATATATATATATATAATACGCTTACATAAACCAGGATCCCATGAACTTGCAAATATGTTGCAAGAAAACCGAATGAGAAGGAGAACATGGTTTGGTCTAGAAAAACGATAGTATTGTGAATTATCAACAATTTAAAAAGTAAATACTCTTACCAGAAAAACAACAGCTGAGACAACATAGTTCTTAGTGAGAGTAGGCAATTTGCTTAGTTACTGGCGAAAAAATATGTATTCAAGTAAAGAACATACTTAGCGACTCCCAACAAGCGAGTCAACACACAAAAAGCAACAGAAGGCTTTCTCTTTAGCTTTCGAAACCACAAGGCAACGTGCAGTGATGTAATATTGCGAATGTGCACGAACACGTGTCATGTTAGTCTGCACTAATTATTGCTAATTAAATCAAAAGCGTGTAGATGAGAATTAGAACATGCAATAATACAGTAACAATAAAATAAGACTGTAACTATTACTACTCTGTTATATTAGTCTGGGTTTAGGACTCATAGTATTATATACTGAGCTCTTCATTGGGACACTGAATAGAGAAACATAATCGATCCCACATGTTGGACTACTAACAAGACAAACGTTAGTGCACTTTTATAGTTCGCATGGAAACAAAATATACAGACTTGTTCAAATTTGATGTATGTCTACTAACAATTAGTGTATTCATGACAACACAGATAATACTTTCTCTTTCTTTTATTCTATCATTTTTGTTAATGTTTAAAATGATTTAAACAGAATAAATGATAAGATAGGCTGAATGTGCCTTCAAATTGTCATAAGTCATGTAAATGATATAATCTCCACTTAAACCAGTTACAGAATTGTAGCAGACTTGTTTAAAATTAACATCTGGTGACGACTCCATTGTCTTCACTGGTGGCGTTCTTAGTGAATTGTTCGGCAGGCGTGCAGTCAGTACATTGGCTATAAACACTTGTCTGTGCCTGTTAGGTAGCCAATGGGCATAGGAATTGGAATATTTTGCATCAGTTGCAAAGTAATCTGTGTATTCAGCTGGAGTAATATAATCTGTGTAAATTAGAAATAGCAAGTGACCTAGTACTGACTCTTGAAGTATTCCTGAAATGACTGGTAGTTCTATTAAATGAACGCCATTGTGATAACATATATTATACACTACCAGATTAATCGTTACAAATCCATATCAGTAGAAAAGTTACCAATCCCCATATTTTCTAATTTTAGTAGCAATATTTTATGTGGCACACTAAGAAAGCATTTTTTTTTCAAAGAAAGCTGGGCAAATTGAAGATATCTTGTTCACAATTTATACCAATCATCTCGAATAGAAGTTGAGTTGAGATAGTTGATGTTTTTGGGAGAAAAATTTATTAATTATTTAAAAAGGAACAAGACCCCTGGAAGTTGTTGCTTAATATCATGAAATATTCTTTTCAAGTAGCTTATCAATAATGGGTGACAGAGAACTAGGACAAAACCTATCAACAGATTGAGGTCCATTTACCTTTGTTATAGGTACAGCAAATACTACCTTCTAAGATGAAGGAGCTAAACTGTTAGGTATAGACATAATGAATAGTTTGTAGTAGTAGGTGTGATAGAGACAGCCATAGTCTCAAACATTTTAACTGTAATTTTGTCTGAATCAGATGATTTTTTTAATTCATGAAATAAAATTAAATGATAAACAGTTCAGAGATGAGACTATGCACAGGGCTATCAGTAGGGGACAAGAATCTTTACAGGTATGAGGCAGAGGTGGAAGTTGATCATTGAAAAATAATGCAATTAAGTTAGTCAGTAATGCATTAACTATATCAACGTCAGGCGTTAAACTTCTATAAATATAAGGTTGGGAACAGCTGGTTAATATTTTATTAAACATTTAATATATTTGCAGAACTCCATTGTATGAGGAATAAGATTAGGAACATATTTTTGGCACATATAATAGAGGATACAATACAATATCTTAAATATTTATAGTGTGCTTCAGTACTGCTTGAGAGAGAGCATTTATACTTTCAGTACCAATTAATAACAGTATCAAAAATTAAATTAGTTTCACACATAACCAACAACAATTATTTAAAATAACTATACTACTACTAAAACAATATGGAGAAACCAATAGTGAACTTCAAATTATTATAAAATTTAGAAACAACTTATAACAATAACTATACTACTACTACAAAACTAATACTAATACTAACAATATTAGTAATAATGTTAATAAAAATAACAATAACAATAATGGTCATGATCATAATAATGATAATAACAGCAACAACAACAACCAACAACAACGACAACAACAACAACAACAACAACAACAACAATAATAATAATAACAATAATAATTATAATAATAATTATAATCTGATGAGTTAAACATAGGTCAATGAGAACAGAAAGTAGATAGTATCTTGAGAATATCACCTTACCAAGTACCTTCATATAATAAGAAGAGAACCATTCTGTTCGTTGCCACGCCCATTTTGACCCCTAATTGACCCCCATCTTAAATACTGAAATAGAGAGAATTTCTAGTATGATAGAGTATCGAGACTTACCAAAATTGAAGATTGCTAGTTGAATAACTAAAATTTTGAATTGCAAATTCACCATAAAATCGTGAATTCACGAATTGCAATAATCGTGAACTCTCGGTAAAAACGTGAATTGAGAAGTGGAATAATCGCGAATTCACAGTAAAATCGTGAATTGTGAAATATGATAATCGTGAATTTCCGGGTAGTGTCATGTGTTTTGAGTGTGCAATAATCGTGAATTACTGGAAAATCGTGAATTTTGAGTGTTCAATAATCGTGAATTTGATGCCTATTTTTGTCGTGGTTTGTATTCCATACCCTACTAATACTTTGGAAAGTATAGAAACATCTTCAAATGATGATAAAATTAGGCTTTTGAAAGTAATTGATGAGTGGAATACAACTCAATCATTACCTTTTATATGGGAGACAGTGATCTCTACATATACCATAGGCTAGTGTACAATATTCACTAATTAAACTAGAATTATCAAATTAACATCTTACCTCATCAAAACTCATAGTCGAAAAGATAACAGTTTCTTCAGCTTACTAAGTCATCATTTTCATAGCACAGTTACATCTCGAATATATTTTGTGTATCCCCCTGCAGTGATCATATTACAATTTGGCTACTAACTAATTAGCACATTTACTGAATGCCACTACTTATTTCCTCAATCTGACAAACAATATTTTATTTCTGTAGTAATATCTGTTTTATGTCCTGATATGAGGAGACCTTCAGTTGTTTTCATTTTCCTATCTATTATTTTTCAGTGTAACTCTTATATTCATTGCGCACTAATCTTCTGTATATTTATAATATTACTTACATGTTATTAATGAAATAATTTCTTTTCTAATTATAGTTTTGACTTTTAAAAGAAGCACTCAAATTATAAGGAGATCCATCAGCCAAGTAGACTCAGGTAAGTATACCTAGGCAACTGTGTAATTCAAAAATGGTTGGTACTGTAATGTAGACAGTTTGATTATAGATCTAAGTTAAGGTTAACTCATATCAGTGGTAAATTTGTGACATTTGAACATATTGATTTTAGGAAGAGTTAACTGGCAATGACATTGAGGTCTTTAACTAACTTTAGAAAGAGAAGTAGAATAACAAAAGTAGCTATTTAAGGGAATGTGCTTGTTTATTTACACTGGGTGTTTGATGGAAATTAGTGTCCTCACTTATGTAAAATATAATAATTGTTGTTTTATCACAATTGTAGACACTTATGAGGAAAATTTACTTATGCATGAACATAGCAGAATTACAGTCGACTCTTGTGAACAACAGGAAGGTATGGAGCTATATTATATATATTTGCATGCCATAACTTTGGACTACATAAGAAAACACTAAATGTACCTATTACACCCTGTTAATAAATCATATACTATTTTATTGTAAAACGATGCTTAAGTTCTGATAGAATTTTAACTTGAAGTAAGCTAAGTAGGTATCACTGTAAAACGTTTAAACAAGATTATGATTGAAAAACCATCATATATTTGTTTTAAAAGATACTAGCTTCACAGTGAAACATTTATTAAAGATTGAATAATTAACTTCCATGTAGTCTGTGAAAGACTATAACCCTAACTATAGAATACTAGAGCAAAGAAGCAAGCTAGCAAGAAGCTTCAAACATTGTCAGTCACACCCATCATCATAGTGACCATACTGCTTGTGGTTAATGTTAATAACATTCATGGTGCTATATGTATCAGCAGTTAAAGGATGCAGTTTAATTTCATTTGTTTCTTTCAAAAGTCAATGCAACAATACTTATATTAAAATGATGAAAATAAACATATCCAGTTACATACATAACATGTGGTCAAAAACATTTTAACAAAACATTGATTTCAGTTACTGCTTGAGTTTCTTGTTAAATGATAACTAAAACCTACCAAAAAATTATCTTCACTCTCTTGTGTTTCCATTTTCATTTCACTAATGAAGTATATACCTTCTCTCTAATCATAAAAACCTTTTAAAAGTATGATAGTAACAGATAATAGTAGCATAGGTTTTATAGTTGATTTACCAATGCATTATATACGTTAACTAGATATCTGGTAAAAATGTTTAGCAAAATTAAATTAAAATTACTTCACATAGGTCTCCCCGTACTTCCTCCAGTAATACCACCTATTGAGGTCGAACTCACAATTACAGATTTGATGGAAATGGTTGCACCATATGCTCTTAGCAAATGGAAAATGGTTGGATCTTCTCTTCAGCTTTGCCAACAACTTGAAGGTATAAACGTCCAGTACAGAGGTGATTGTTATGAATGCTATCAAGCTTTATTTAAACTGTGGGAAGATATTGGGCAGCCACCTTTTAAATGGAACACAATTCTTGACATTTTAAGTAAACCCCATAAATGCAAATATAGTTTAGTTGAACATATAGTTAAGAAGCTTACAAGGAATAAATATTATTTTTTTGTTATATTATTAATTTTATAATATTAATTTTTAGAATTTCTCTAAGTTAAAAGACAATAGTGGCCAAGTCATACCTGGAATATCCATTTTAATGAGTAGATTCTTGGTGTAAATTTTATCATAAATGTATCTTCAATGCTGCTTGAAAGTGTAGAAATTGAAGAATGCATTGATAAACTAGTATTTTAATTGTAATTAAGTTGTGTTCACTATTTTCCTGCTCACTCATACAGTATATTGGACATAGTCATCGTTAAGTGTTTAGAGAGTAAGGGTTTAGTGTCATAATACACAACAAAGTATGGACAAATAGCAACTGCCTTTTGTGTACTATTTTTTTTGTATTCACTTTTTTTCCAGCATAACAACATTTACAGCATTTAATTAATTCATATTCCAAATGAAACACTTAGACCAGTATACAGTTATATAGCTGTGATAACCACTCAGTAATTTTACTGCTCTGACTATGTACATGTAAGTGTAAATGAGTGTCCATTCTATTAGATATTTAACATACAAGACAACTTTAATTGTCTATAAGCTAGATTAAACATGATACAAGAGTCATATCAAAAAAGTCATCAAATACTTATAGTGTGTTTGTAATGATAACAATAATAAGACAAGGCAAAAACCATATATACCTGTATATGACACACATATAAACAATATTCATAGTTGAAGCAGTAGAATTGCTATTATCACAACTAGCTAATATACTTGTCTAAATGTAAATGTCTTTGCTACATATAGCAAGTTTATATGTTTCATTGGATGCTTCTCTCTTTGCCTACTCTCACTTAGCTTACAAGTATCACTTAGCCTATAATCTTGTAGGGTTTAGGGTTTAGTTGTGTAGGTAATATGACATAAATCAAAAAGAGATGTATATAGGCATAGTGAGAAAAAATTGTTTCATTTGTAAGGTCAATTAACTAAATTATGTACACAACTTACTAATAACATGCAATAGCACATATTATTTTTCATCCATGAACTAGACTAGTTTCTGCTTGGTTTGTCCTGTCACTATGCATGTGTCAGCAAGTGGTGTTAAACATAATCTGCACACTATTCACAATAACTTACTTTTGCTGAAGAGTCACCAATCAGTAATTTTAATGTTATAGAATACCTCATGTTGCCCTAAACATATCTATGATGTTACATGTTACATGTAATAATAGCCACTACAATATCTTACACATTTAATTGACTAATAAAGAAATCAAACATCAAAAACTTTATCTATCAAACTGTACACAAGCAAAATAAATTAGTAGCATTAAAAAGCAAAATTAACATACATTTAATGCAAATATTGTAAGAAGGGTTGAACATCAAGACAATGATGCAAAAAATTAACTTTTACAAGATAAAAAATGTCTTTTTCAAACACTTAAGAAGTTTCAGCACTATGAGGACGACCATTTACACTGTTTCTTCTAACAGCTTGTAAACTTTGTAATATCTCTCTCTCATTATCCCTTGGCTCATGTGATCTTCGTCTAACTCGAGGACCATCAGTAAGACCCAAAGTATACGAGTGAGAATTACGTCGATGACGTGCAAGTTCTCCATGACGTGTTACTTCACCATGGTGACCACCACCTAGCATAGAGCCAAGGCTCCGTCTACCATGCACAGTAGACGAGGAAGGTCCAGTAAGAAGTCGTCTTATCCATATACTATTGTTTGGGTCTCCTTCTGAAAAGCTATGTCTGTGTATTGCACTGGATGGATGTAAATGTGGGTGTGACATATCTGTTGGTGTCCATGTTGCGGAATGAGGTTCTTGTATAGTATCAGTTAGTAGGTTGGTAGAATGTGGCAATATGTGATAAGTATAAATAGAGGCAGGTAAGCTTTGAGTTGTAGAGTAGCTGTTAGATGCTTGAAAGGTGAGAGGGAGTAAGGAAGGATTATTAGGTGAAGAGGATAGAAATGGATTGCCACTTCCTGAGTTTAGGAATTGTGAACGAGGAGAATCTGGAAACACAAATTGTGGCAACATAGTTGGTGACATGGGACTATGAACAATACCACCAGGAGATGTTGCCTGTATCCATCTATTGGTATTGTGTGCATTGTTAAGGTCCATAAAAGGATGGAGATGAAGTCGTGGGGCTGTGAGTTCTATAACATTAACACTAGAGGTAGATGTACCATGTTGACCTATGATACATTGGTCAGGAACAATACATTCAGTTGGTTGAGAAGAGTCTATTTCTGGAACAATTTGAACAGGCTCACGAACAAGAGTAAAGGTCCTGTGGAATATAAACATGAGAACCATGTATTTTGTGTCTGTGTGCTATCCTGGCAATCATTTATATGAATAATTTGATATTACTTAAAACCTAATTATGACAATGGTGTTAGTTCCTTTCATTGTTCATGCTATCTATCAAACAGAGGTAGGCAACTTACAGTCTTGATATTATGCTTTGAACAGCATCACTTGCAGCTATAGCAGTTAGTCTCTTTCGAGGATCTAACTCAATGAGCTGTCTTAAAAGAAGTGTGGTTTCCATAGAAACTGGATGATCCCTAAACAAAGACAAAATCAATGTTAGTTATTTTGTACAGATAATAACCAAAACCACTAACACTGTACATTTTATCCTATGTGTAAAAATAGTTTATTAACAAATATATTGTAATAGAGGCTCTCTACAGTTAAGTCACGTGAGAGTGTAATTGAATTGATTAAACTATGAAAAGCCTTAAATGGTTGAGACTTAATTCATGCATTGCCATCTTTATCTATCTATTATATTGTCAGTCATATAACAATAACAAGTTTTCTTATTATAAGAGTAATGTACTACAGCAAACATACCTCGGTAGACTAAATTTACCAGTCTTTATTTTCTTAAACAGTTCTTGTGGAATACTGTCATAGAAAGGGAACTGGCCATATATCATAGTATAGAGAAGTATACGAAGAGACCACATATCACTAGGTTTGCCTGGATATGGTTCACCTAAACAATATGATCATAACAGTTCTCCTACTCAACATTACTTTGTCCAAGTCAACCAACATTCAGTGACAAACAAAAGTAACAATGTTGAGGTACAATGTATGAAACATCAAACAAACATTACCATATATTATGTGGTCATTTGGTAAAGACTGTTTACCAAATTTGATAGCCATGTACCTCAAAATTGGTTGTTGTAGACACAAAGTTTGCTAAAGCAGTCTGCACCAAATGACAGAGTAAATGCATCAAAATTTTTAAACAAAATAGGCGTGGTTTACAAAATTGGTTTACATATCTCCTATCTAACTGTGCGGTGTTCTAATTTAAGGCATACATTGTGATGACTTACCACTTAGTACATCTGGGCTAACATATGCTAGACTACCTCTCTGATCAGAAAGTAGATCGTCTTCACGAACTAAATGTTTCCCAAGAGCGAAATTTATTAAAGTGATCTCGTTAGTTCTATAAACATTATATGAATAAAACCATAATACATGAATCTTATTACAATGAAAGACAGATGAATACTTGCAGTACATTTAAAGCATAATGTGGATGCCCCAGGAAAAGTCAAAAATGATATAATCTGACCAACAGCTGTACATGTGAGTATGTACCAACCATTTATACCAAAGGCAACAATGATAAGTTATCATGACACATCTTTATAGCAAATATGACTGATGAGGTCTAAATAAGCTTCACAAAAAATTTGGCCTTAATAAAAGGTAAATTAAAGTGTTACTTTCTATGTTGAACAGGCTATGATGAATGAGAGATTAGTGACAACTTATACTATAAAGCTTCTTCAGTGTTAATAAGACACAAGTTCTCTACTACTGGGAGCTACAAGTATATGAACTTGACAAGGTAAATTTATAAGGTAGTGCGGTAAACATAAGCCTAACTATAACCACTACGTAGCCTTGGGTGCATGCACAAAATGATGTCTTGAAACTTGACCAGACCATGAGGCCACACTGCATACAATCCCAGTCTTTGATGTTAGAAGACATAAAATATTTGGGCTATTTGTGGATAATTAGTTGATTATCAAACGGAACAAGAGAATATACATATCGGAGTCTGAACACACATTCATGTAAAATGTTTTAAACATCCATAAAATAGTTTGATGTACATTCTGACAAGCTATGTGCATTTATAGACAAAGTAGTACTGTTTATATTGCTACTGTACAAAGAGAACAGATGACAAACTAAACTACTCACATAGTATACATTTAAAAATCCATTTTCTTTCTTACCTTCTATTTAATACAACATTGCCTAATTTGAGATCTCTGTGTACAATGTTTTTCTATTAGGAAAAGAGTAAAAAGAGTTCACATGTAATTAGTTATTCTAAAATCAAAAATACTTTTAATATTATTCAATTTCAAGCTCAATATTGCATAGCAAAAATAGTCTTAAAATCCACACATCTACATAAAATAAGTATAGCTATGTATACTAGTATTATGCACACAACATATAAGGAATATTTATAATAAATGAAAGCAACATAGTCTTCACTTTGAAGTTATGAATAATTACATAACAAGAATACATTTATAGTGTGAATTACTATCTATACACACTCATGTAATCAAACGTGCATGCTGTACTAGTTAGTACAATATAAGAATTCTGATTATTATTGTAGCAACATCAGAGAAACCAAAAGATGAAATAAAGTAGATTACTTATTATTGAATTTGTGAAAATGACCAGACCCGAAGTCAGACTTCACTGTCTCATATCCAGCCCTACAAACAACAGGAAACATTGTAGGTCTGGGTATGATACCGTCATAGCTCAACCTAGATTGTATATATAGGCTAAAGAAAGTCAACTTCATAGACTTAATATGTGGCGATCTTGGTCATTGACTACTGCACATTCTACGAAGATAACTGTAAAATATAGACATTAGAAAAGTCTACATCAATGATACCGATTTATAACTTTTGATTTTATTTATGTTAATATTAATCAGTATCTTGTTGTAATGATGTGATTTTATATATTTACTATTTCAACTAATGTTATGGATAAATGTTTATATTGTTTATTGAGAAGGATACTTAATAAACGATATGGTCTGCTGGCCTAGTTCCTCAATTGGTCCAAATACTAGGCAGTAACTCCACCCATTGTAACAAGATGATGACATGCTGCAATAAAAGGACAGGGCTTCATATATGTGTGATTAATAAACTTACATTCAGAAAGACAATGTTCATTGTGTACTAGATAATATATAGGAAGTTACATAGTCGTTACTATCATGGCGCGATCACGATGATCAACTGAGCATGCTCAGTTCGACTAGCGGGCCTAGTAGCGCCAATTTTTTACTAGAAAATATTAAACTTAGAGGCCCTTACTTCATTTTAGCCACCTCTCTGTCTGGACGTTACTTCGGCAGGGCAGTTAGCGCAAGACAAGAAGAAAGACCTGGAGTCATGTTGTCGGTGATTCTGATAGTGTTCTCTGCAGTAAATACTGAGACAAAGCTGTGTCTGGCTACAAAAAAGTGTTACTTCATTTTAGCCATCTCTCTGTCAGGACGTTACTTCGGCAGGGCTGTTAGCGCAAGACAAGAAAAAAGACCTGGAGTCATGTTGTCGAGTGGTTCTGATAGTGTTCTCTGCAGTAAATACTGAGACAAAGCTGTTCCTGGCTACAAAAAAGTGTTACTTCATTTTAGCCATCTCTCTGTCAGGACGTTACTTCGGCAGGGCTGTTAGCGCAAGACAAGAAAAAAGACCTGGAGTCATGTTGTCGAGTGGTTCTGATAGTGTTCTCTGCAGTAAATACTGAGACAAAGCTGTTCCTGGCTACAGACAAAGTGAAAGACAGTAGTAACAAATACGGTCAGAGTAACCTCTTTGTCAGGACGTTTCTTCGGCAGGGCTGTTAGCGCAAGACAAGAAAAAAAATTTGGAGTCATGTTGTCGAGTGGTTCTGATAGTGTTCTCTGCAGTAAATACTGAGACAAAGCTGTTCTTGGCTACAAAGAAAGTGGAAGACAGTAGTAACAAATACGGTCAGAGTAACAGTACTCCATGTGTGTTAGTATAGCTAGTTTGTCCCATTTAACTTTTGTATTCAGTGAGCTTTAGTCAGTTTTAGTTTCTTCTTCATTTAGCCTTTATTTAGTGCATTGGTATCCTAACTAAGCCTGGCATTTTTCCCTGTAACATTATAGACTTTTGAAACCAGTATATTTTTAGTACAATGTAGCAAGTCTGAATAAAATAGTCAAGTCTCTTTATTTAGTACAAGCCTGTTTATCCTCCTTGGGTCTACATTTGTATTAGTATTAGCTTGTGATGTTCAGACAATTCCTCTTCTCTTGCACTTGTTGTGTGTAGAGCATTACAACATAATAGATCTCTCATTATATTTATAGCCTATTATCCTTTCATATTGAGCATCAGTTGATTGACTGGATTTAATTTGGTCCTCCTAATTTACCCTGTCTCCTTAATGTTTGTTTAGTTTACAGCATCCCATTGTAACTTTTCTGTCTGTGTTTTAATGTAACTGTAATGTTTACTGTGTTGTAATTTTAACTGTCCTGTCTACTGTCATCTAATATAACTCCTGCCCACTGTATCCTAATGTAATTTTCCTGTCTACAATCTCCTAATTAACTCTCCTGTCCATTGTCTTTAATTTTAATGTCCTGTCTACTGTCATTTAATGTACGTGTCCTGTCTACTGTCTTTTAATGTACATGTCCTGTCTACTGTCTTTTAATGTACATGTCCTGTCTACTGTCTTTTAATGTACATGTCCTGTCTACTGTCTTATAATGTACATGTCCTGTCTACTGTCTTTTAATGTACATGTCCTGTCCACTGTCTTTAATTTTAATGTCCTGTCTACTGTCATTTAATGTACCTTTCCTGTCTACTGTCTTTTAATGTACATGTCCTGTCTACTGTCTTTTAATGTACATGTCCTGTCTACTGTCTTTTAATGTACATGTCCTGTCTACTGTCTTTTAATGTACATGTCCTGTCTACAGTCTTTTAATGTACATGTCCTGTCTACTGTCTTTTAATGTACATGTCCTGTCTACTGTCTTTTAATGTACATGTCCTGTCTACAGTCTTTTAATGTACATGTCCTGTCTACTGTCTTTTAATGTACATGTCCTGTCCACTGTCTTTAATTTTAATGTCCTGTCTACTGTCATTTAATGTACCTTACCTGTCTACTGTCTTTTAATGTACATGTCCTGTCTACTGTCTTTTTATGTACCTGTCTTGTCTACTGTCTTTTAATGTACCTGTCTTGTCTACTGTCTTTTAATGTACCTGTCCTGTATACTGTCTTTTAGTGTACCTCTATTGTCTTTTAATGTAACTCTACTGTCTTTTAATGTAACTCTACTGTCTACTGTCTTTCATTCTTACTACCCTGTCTACTGTCTTTTAACGTAACTGTCCTGTCTACTGTCAACCATCTTGTCTACAGTGTCATAATATACTGTCCAGTCTACTGTGTCCTAGTTTAATTTTCCTCTCTAATGTGTTCTAATGTAATCACCCTGTCTGCTATGTCCTGTATCCTGTCTACTGTGTCCTGATGTGACCGTCTTGTCTACTGTGTCTAATGTAAATATCCTTGTACTGTTCTGATAACCATCCTGTCTGCTATGTTCTGTTTCCTCTCTGCTGTGTCCAAATGTAACCATCCTGTCTGCTATATCCTGTGTCCTGTTTACTATGTCCTACTAATGTAACAATCCTGTCTACTGTGTCCTAATGTAAATGTACTTCCTACGGTGTGCTAATGTGTCCCTGTGTTTTAATATAACTGTACAGTTCACTATGTCCTTACATAATTTAACTGTGTTCTATTATTCCCTTGTGTATTGTTGGTAGCATAAACCCCCACAATCGTGGTTTTGTTCAGACTTGCTGTATTGTATTAAATGAACTGGTTTCGTGTTGTTTCCTAGAATTATTTATGCTTATATATTGTTATTATGCATGAATACTCAGCCTTTTCTGATTTTACTTTAATTGCCTCAATTCAGTTAACTGTTTGCTTACTAAATACATGATCATTTGCCTATTACTGTGCTTTGTGATGTTATATTTCTAGTCATGCTAAACTGGTTATGAGTTGTGTATATAACATTTTAACCAATGTTAGCCAACACTATATTCCATTGTGTAGTTATATAGTTACTATCTAAGATGATCTGATCATATTCTCTGGTAACTGTTACCTTGTAAGTTTGATATGTTGTGCATGCAGTAATAATCACTTCTCTTTTCTTTATAATTATTAGGTTAACATATTCCTGGTGATCTGTGAGATCTATATATATGTAAAAAAACACTGACTACTTGTAAGTTATACCTGATAACAAATGTTAGTATATTATAGATTTATTGTGTTTTAGGCATATATATATATATGCTGAAGATATTTCTTTTGGTGGTGAGTTGGGAGGAATAATGTATTTTCTTTCTTTTCTATGGTTGGTGCTCTATATCATGGATCATCTGTCTCCCTGGAGTCTTTCAGTCTCACCAACATCTTTTAAACTTCCACAACAACAAAAATGGTAGTCAGATACCTGACAACATTTTCTGGTAACAGTTTGTAAGTTCATTGTTGTAGATGTAAGTTCATTGTTGTAGATGCAGTTGTTATTAATTATGAGCTCTCTATTATTATAATATAGGTGTATCAATTACTGAAGTTCTGATAGGATGTTTAGTGCCAAAAGATGCCAGCAGAAACAAAGTTATACTGCCTATGAAAAGGAGAGACGTTTACATGCTTAGAATATGGAATAAGCCTTGAAGTGCATATATAATTTGATGACTTAGCATTCCTATTAAAAGCCTATAGCATAGGTTACTGCATATGAAAAGGAGAGAAGTTTACATGCTTAGAATATGGAATGAGCCTTGAAGTGCACATATAATATGATGACTTAACATTCCTATTAAAAGCCTATAGCATAGGTTACTGCATATGAAAAGGAGAGAAGTTCACATGCTTAGAATATGGAATGAGCCTTGAAGTGCGCATATAATATGATGACTTAACATTCCTATTAAAAGCCTATAGCATAGGCTACTACATATGAAAAGGAGAGAAGTTTACATGCTTAGAATATGGAATGAGCCTTGAAGTGCACATATAATTCGATGACTTAACATTCCTATTAAAAGCCTATAGCATAGGTCTGGTGCATGTACTGTATAGAACCTGGCCTTTAGAGATCACTCAGTGAGCAAGAGTTAACTAACCTATAACCTAATAGCATCCTCTATATAAAATGTACAAGAGTACCTAGCTAATATTTTGTTTTCAATTATTAGATTAGAGCCAGTCTGATCTACTGTGTCATAATGTAACTCACCTGTATACTGTGTCCTAATGTAACACTACTGTGTCATAACATAACTCACCTGTCTACTGTGTCATATTGTAAAAGTCCCATCTACTGTGTCCTAATGTAACTCACCTGTATACTGTGTCCTAATGTAACACTACTGTGTCTTAACGTAACTAACCTGTCTACTGTGTCCTCATGTAACAGTCCCATCTACTGTGTCCTAATGTAACTCACCTGTATACTGTGTCCTAATGTAACACTACTGTGTCATAACATAACTAACCTGTCTACTGTGTCATATTGTAACAGTCCCATCTACCTACTGTGTCCTAATGTAACTCACCTGTATACTGTGTCCTAATGTAACAATACTGTGTCATAACATAACTCATTTGTCTACTGTGTCCTAATGTAACACTACTGTGTCATAACGTAACTAACCTGTCTACTGTGTCCTGATATAACAGTCCAATCTACTGTGTCCTAATGTATCTCACCTGTATACTGTGTCTTAATGTAACACTATTGTGTCATAACGTAACTAAACTGTCTACTGTGTCCTCATGTAACAGTCCCATCTACTGTGTCCTAATGTAACTGAACTGTATACTGTGTCCTAATGTAACACTACTGTGTCATAACGTAACTCACCTGTCTACTGTGTCATATTGTAACAGTCCCATCTACTGTGTCCTAATGTAACTCACCTGTATACTGTGTCCTAATGTAACACTATTGTGTCATAACATAACTCACTTGTCTATTGTGTCCTAATGTAACCCTACTGTGTCATAACGTAACTAACCTGTCTACTGTGTCCTGATATAACAGTCCAATCTACTGTGTCCTAATATAACTCACCTGTATACTGTGTCCTAATGTAACACTATTGTGTCATAACGTAACTAACCTGTCTACTGTGTCCTCATGTAACAGTCCCATCTACTGTGTCCTAATGTAACACTACTGTGTCATAACGTAACTCACTTGTATACTGTGTCCTAATGTAACACTACTGTGTCATAACATAACTCACCTGTCTACTGTGTCCTGATATAACAGTCCAATCTACTGTGTCCTAATGTAACTCACCTGTATACTGTGTCCTAATGTAACACTACTGTGTCATAACATAACTCACTTGTCTACTGTGTCCTAATGTAACACTACTGTGTCATAACGTAACTCACCTGTCTACTGTGTCCTGATATAACAGTCCAATCTACTGTGTCCTAATGTAACTCACCTGTATACTGTGTCCTAATGTAACACTATTGTGTGATAACATAACTCACTTGTCTACTGTGTCCTAATGTAACACTACTGTGTCATAACGTAACTAACCTGTCTACTGTGTCCTGATATAACAGTCCCTTCTACTGTGTCCTAATGTAACTCACCTGTCTACCGTGTCCTAATGTAACAGTTCAATCTACTGTGTCATAAAGATTGAACTCAACTGTCTATTGTGTCATAATGTAACAGTCCCATCTACTGTGTCATAACATAACTCCCTGTCTACTGTGTCATATTGTAACAGTCCCACCTACTGTGTCCTAATGTAACTCACCTGTATACTGTGTCCTAATGTAACACTACTGTGTCATAACGTAACTCACATGTCTACTGTGTCCAAATGTAACAGTCCCATCTACTGTGTCATAACATAACTCCCTGTCTACTGTGTCATATTGTAACAATCCCATCTACTGTGTCCTAATGTAACACTACGGTGTCATAACGTAATTCACATGTCTACTGTGTCCCAATGTAACAGTCCCATCTACTGTGTCCTAATGCAACAGTCCCAGAGATTTTTATTTTGAGCATGATAGGCCATTAAAAATATTTAGCATATTAGGCCATTAAAAATATATTTTGAGCATAATGGGCCATTAAAAATATTTTTTGAGCATATTAGTCTATTAAAAATATTTAAGCATATTAGGCCAATAAAAATATATTTTGAGTATAATAGGCCATTAAAAATATTTTTTGAGCATATTAGTCTATTAAAAATATTTAAGCATATTAGGCCATTAAAAATATTTTTTGAGCATATTAGGCCATTAAAAAAGAATGAGAGGTGGTAGGGTGGGGGGACGGCAATACAGTACCACCTCCACGTGGTGTCGTCTGGAACATCATAGGTGTGCTAGCTATGATGTACTAAGAGTACTGTTGATCCTCGGCTCATTCTTTTTTGAACTGTTTAGATATAGTAGCACATTCTTAGTAGATTTTAGAGTTTGAAAGTGTTGTAGCAAAAGGTTCCATCAATAACATACCATATGTGGCCAGCCTCACAACTTTAGTGATTTTTACAATTACACTAAAGCCTTCTTTTAATTAGTTTGCTTTTTTGTCCTTTTTTAATAGTTTGTATAACTTCTGTTATAATTGGAGAATGTATGTCCAAATGCTTGTTAATGATGTGTTGTATATTTATGAGACAAACCTGAGTTTTGGGATATTTAAACACTATTTCAAAGTATGTTAAATAATTAAAACCATATTGAGGCAAATGTCAAATTCTATCTGAATGGAGTATATATATTATATGTATAAATGTAATATAGTACTAATATTTTCTATAACATTTTACCAAATGAGGTTACGTTTCAAAACTGGTGGTGACGAGTTATGACAGTAGTGCAATAGAGTTTGACTACATCAGCAAGTTTTCATAAAAGGTACAATAACTTTTCCTTGTATAATAGATTAGTAATAATAATATAATGATACATTCTTTCATAATATATTTAATACATTCTTTCTTTGTCAGGATTAGTGAAATTGTTAAAGAGCACAAGTTATCCCTAGATGTATGTTGGTTAACACTTGTTATTCCTATTGAGATCATCACACTAACAGATTATTTATATGAAGTAACTGCTTAAGATGTGTGCGGTACAATGTACAATAAGTTTTCTGAAGGTAACAAACTTATCAGTGCTGTTTGTGATTCACATCTATATCCAGGTCCTCTGATTTCGTCAAACTAATTGCTGTTTATTTAGAGCACTGTGCTCATATAATTGATAAGAAGCAGTCACGATATCTGACTTGTTGCTGCTAAATCAGCACATTGCCTTGAGACCTCTAGTTAATGCTTATACAAGTAGTTTACATCAGCAACTTTTTTTAAGGTAAATTTAAATTAGGAGTACATGTACAAGATTATGAAGACAACCTATAGTCTACAATACACAAATTTGTTATATTTAATTCATAGTAATGTTATGATTAGCCTGCCTGGTGTACAAAATTATTTTTGAGTTATTGGATTCATAATTATCAAATACTTAGCTGTGCAGCTTTCAAGTGGGACTTGTATCCCCTCCTTCATTTGCAAGGCTATAAGCTCCTCTATGCTTTAGTGAATAAAATATGCAGACAAAGTCTAATATTTTATACCAGAACCTTTTTCAGGCACTCAAAGATTTAAACCTTCTCATGACAATGTAGTCAATTCATTATATTGTTCATTTCTATGTAGACAAAAGACATACCATAAAGAAAAGGAGATTGTCTACTACTGATAACAAAAATTCTAAAACAAGTGAAGAAAATATGTTACTTGTCATGTAAGACATAACAATGTGTCAACTACTTTAATATTATTTTGTTTATTATTGTGCAATTCTGTTTGAACATTTGAAACATTAAGACAATTAGTTGTATAATAATATTCATTTTATAAATCAATTACCTATAAGCTAATAGCTCAGAATATACATGTGCAGAGATGCCTAAACTTTGTGTTGCAAGTGTCATGCAAATACAAGTATGCTTTGAGGAACATTGTTTAACTGGTGTGAAGTAGATACTATGTTTACTATGAATGTATTTGCTTGCCTCACAACTTTAAGTGTAGAGATATTAGACCCAAGTAAATGTTGTGACTAGTGCAGAAATAGTTTGCGTGGTATGAACACTCTAAAAGTATATGAAACATTTTGCACAGAAGTAGTCGCTTTCAAAAAATTCATGGCTACATGTATGTATATAAGTCTTTGTTATCTATTATTAATTTATATCAGTTTTTTCAGTTGCTATGTTTTTCCATTAACTTTACCATCATCAAAATGTTGTATAAAAGAGATATATATTGACAAGAACAAAGTCTGTTCAATATCATAGATGTTTGTTACCGTTTGCTTTCTTACTGTTTTCTAGGCTGACTTTCAGTAGCCTGGCTAATAAACCATGGTACAGTGTTTTATCATATCTATATGAGAAAATGCCCAAAGGAAATGTGTCTTCTACTTCATTGGACAATTTAACTAGCACATTTCAACTTACTATGTTAGACCATTATAGAACCTCATTATTTTATATGCCTTTTGTCTCTTCATCATGATAATTACAATGCAGCTTGCCGCAAATTTCTTTTCACAACTATCAATAAGTATTTGTATTGTTAGTCTTCAAGTGTGAAGGAGGAATTAATCACTTGAATGGGCTGTAGTCTTCTGTTGAATTATGTAAAATGCATTTGTTAATACTTTCTATGTTTCTACAATATTCATATATTGTATAATAGAATTTAGTATCCTTCCTATTAATCACAAGAATGACCATTTGTTAATTATATGTGGTTCATAACTTAGGCTTTTCTACATTTCCTTTTGTTTTTACTGTTGACATTGCTAGATACATGGAGGATATACTTAGTAATAAAGGGATTACATTTATCTGCATTCTTGTACTTGTCATAATCTTATATTTCTTAGATATTTTAAAGAGCCCTCCTGATGAACATGATCTGCTTAAAATACTGGCTGATACATGTTGTAGTTGGTAAGTTATTGGTAAATCTTTTAAAGTCCCTACTAATACTTTGGAAAGTATAGAAACATCTTCAAATGATGATAAGATTAGGCTTTCAAAAGTAATTGATGAGTGGAATACAACTCAATCATTACCTTTTATATGGGAGACAGTGATCTCAACAATGGAAAACAGTTTAGTTAATAACAAGAAAAAAGCTAATGAGATAAGTAAACATGTGGGCCTACCTCTACATACCACTGAGTAAAGACGTGCAGTCTGAAATATTAATTTTTTGCAACATTTTGGTCTTTTCTTGTATGCTAACTTTTGCTGTAACAATATGTTAATAGATTATTCACAACTATTTAGTAATCAATATGGTTTATGTCTAACCTACACACCCATCTAAATAAATAGAGGTTGCTAAGAAGGCTCACATCTGTGTCTGAGTGTGGTTGTTATGTAATTTATCTTAACAGTAAAGTAGTAGTGGAGACATTGATTTGCCTCTGACCTCAAAAGTAATTTCATTGCTGTTACAATCAGTTTTGGCTAGTCCTTTTATTTATTGCTTAATTAATGGAAATGTTAATTTGTCATTATTGCAATAGCTTTTTTAAAGATAAAAGTATAGAACATACTTCATCTGATCAGTCTGATGAAGACATTCCGTCCAGTAAATGTAATTCTAATGACAAGCTAATATCACTGGATAATGATACAAAATCATTAAATAACAATTGCAGTAGATGTGGTAACAATCCTGCAAGTGGGAGGTCCCATAAAAAGAAAGGTGATGCCACAAAACCTATAGCAGAAAAACGGTTTTTGAGTACTGATTGTGACAATGTAGATTGTTGTGATAAAGAGAGACTACACAAAAGAACTAGTCCATTGCCACCTTTAACAAAAGAAAAGAAATTCAAAGGTTTTCTAGATATCAGTTAATTCACATTAATTTCTACTCACTTTATAGACACTAAAGGGGAAGTGAGTAATTCTCATGATGACAACCATTTAGATACAAATTGGAATCTTCATCAGGTCAGTTGCCCAACTTCAGATCAGACTGATTTTTAACAATTGGCTATAAATATAATTGTAAAATGTTTCCTCATAATCTATATAAGGTAGTTCCAAAAGCTTATTACTTGCAAAATACAATTTAAATGGTATATATTATACATTATTTAAAACCAACAAAATCTGTGGGCTATGAACTCATGATAATGTATGTGTGTACGTTAAACAATACTTTCATGTTCGTGGATGGCTAGGGTATATGTGTACTCGCAAAGGAGCATCTTATTAATGGGATTAGTTATGATTTGTATAGTATGAGTTTTATTGGGTAATCTCTTTTCTTTTACACTCGTAAATGATAAAAACTCTGTATATACTTGCTTTAATCCTACTACTATATATCACTACTAAAGAAAATTATAATTATTTTGATGTTATTTTGGTTTAAGACTTTTCTCAGTCAAAACTTTAATGCAAAGATCAGTGTTATCACTAGGAATTTGTAATAGGGGGGTGCGCACGAAATTTTACATCTTATTGATTATTCATAAGCAATTAAGGCATTGTGACACGCCTATTAGTAAGTCTCCTTATGTTGCATGATGTCCTGTCAGCTCATTCAAGTCATCTTCCCTTGAACTAGTTTATGATTCGGATGATAAAATTACCTCTGACTTACCTGATGAAAGTAGAAATGAGGCTGCTACAGGTTCACAAAGAATACATATATTCTCTCTCTCTCTTTTGAAGCTTAACAATAAAGCACAGTGATAACACTGGCACAGATTTTAGCATACTTTTACTGTATCGTACACGGACTTAAGATCTAAGTCACTAGTCACTAAGACAACTACAAGTCTACATTAAATACAAAAGTTACTAATCATATAGTCTATAGATCTACTATTAATCATATATATTTAAATGTTTTTTGTTGTATCTGTTGTGATAAGCAGTCATGTGGTGAGAAATGATCTGGACACTATTTGTAATCATTATTGTCAAGTAATCTGTCACTAGATGTATCTAAACATTTAATATTGTTACAATAGGAAATGTAACTTCCTTATCAGCTAATAAAAACAGAATTAAGGGAATATTGTAGCACTTGATTAAAAAAATTGTAAAGTATTATTATTGTTACTACACTACTATTATATATATGACATGATTAATATGAGTGACATTTAATCAGCAACTGTTGTCAGATTTAGCAGCACTATTTATAGTCATCATTTTCAAGCAACAGTGATTCTCATATTGTACTCATTGACAACACTGATGTTGTGGCAGGTTTACTTTCAACACTGGGAGATCCTGGACGTGCTGAAGGAAACTCAAAATCATCAGAACGTGAAGGTGGTGGTAGTATCTTAAATATTTTCTTGACTTTTGCAATTGGTTTTTCCGAATGAGACTTTAACAGATGATCCCAGACATGATAAATATAATACCACAGAATACAACAAATGACAAAGATGTTAAAATGATACTAAGCTTGTCGTTTGGATTTTTCAGAGGTTTGTAGGTTCACGTGAACAATTAATATAAGGTTGAGAATGAAAAATTCTTCCAGACAAAGCAAAGGGAAATGTCAATATACTCCCTCCAATAGAAGATACATGATGATAATAACAATTAAAAAAGATGTTAACACATCCAAGCTTACATTATCATCAGTGTCTAGATACACAACTAGTGCTAAGATAACACGAACTAGTAGTAAAAATCCAGTCCAAAAATGACACTTGTCCTTATATAGACCTCCATATGCATCAAAGAAAGGCTTCATATATGTTGACATCTTTTGGCAGGAGCATATGTACTTTGATAGAGGTCCTTCAAATCATGGTATAGTGAGAAGGTAGAAGGTGTATGGATCAATTAATAAAATGAGTACAGCCAGTGAAAACAGGAACAATGGTATATGACAACCTCCTACCTATTGAATATTAGCATTAATAGTCCATCTCTGGATTGTGTTACCATTACACTGAATATTGGTAAAATAAAGGGTCTGAAAGACAGTTAAGTATTAATTTTTGGTATAAGTGAGAAGTATCATAGTTGCTAATACTGGAATTGCTTGTCTTCCCACAAGTCGAACCATTTTGCTGGAATATCATGATAAGTATTAGAATAAACCAAACATAGGCTGGAAAGATAAACTGTAGGCATGTCTTACTACAAGAATTCATATTATGATAGAAACAAGTCTTAATCCCCAGATCTAGATTGAGCCAGGAAAATAATTGACTAAAAATTGGAAAGAAAATAGGTTCGTAAATTTTGACAGTATTAGGATAGAATATAAGCCCATTGATGGTACCCACTGACACAGTTAGATTTAACGCTATGACAAAAGCTACCAGTGCTATACCACAGATACAAACCTCAATATCATAGAAGAGTGTTTCTTGTAACTGATCTAAAACAAAAAATGAAACTGATAGCACTACTTATTACAAGTAACTGCCTACTTGTTAACTAATTATATATGTACCTGTATGTACTAGTACATGGTTATTATAGTTTACTGTGCACATCACTAATTCTTCTCTAGTATACTGTTTGTTCTTTTAAATTTTATTTGTGGTATTTAGCAATAATTATTAAATAGTGGGTGTTATAGAATACAGAAAACCACTGGTGTTTTTAATATTATATATAATATATATTGCTTTGCTTTGTTTGACCAGTTCTTTGATCAATGGCCTCTACTAAAAGATCTTATTACCTATGCTAGAACTACAAATAGTTTGATTTGGGGACACAACATTTAGGATTGCCTAGAGTAGATCTAGCAGTATATGCTGACACCATGTATATCTGTTCTTGATTGATGAAAAGCTGAACACTCTGCCTTGAGAAGACGTTTACTTCATGATTTGAGAGCTACAAGACAGTATAATATTGATATATGAAGATTATATATATATATATGAAGCTATGACTGGTTAGTATTTATGATTTATTCATATTCAGTGGAGTAGTAACAGTAGGGAAGGGGGTAAGCACCCCTATTATATTTGTAAGTGATTGTCACATTCAAGTTGAGTAGGGATGTCTACAAAATCATTTCATTTATTGAACATACCAACCATTAACAATTGCTTAACACCTAGTACAATCCAATGCTATCTTGTCCTCAGAATCTAATTCATCTTCCTACTCTTATACTGTACTTTGAAATAAAGTAATTTTATATCAGATTCAAGAGACATGCCTACTTTCACAAATCACCATGTTTAGGGCAGTCCCTGACTTAGAACATAAGCAAAACTATATATATACATATATGTGTATGTATGTATATATATATATATATATAATATGTGACAGAGAATGGTATTGATTATGTACCCACTGTACCATATACACGCACCTGTTAGTTGCCTTTCAAAGAAGCAAGCAGCCATAATAATCGCAATGCTTAAACTTTTATTGAAGTAAACAAGACTACAGTGATATATTCAGTTTGTGACTTGTATTATAATTAAAGGACATTAATGTATCATTGATCTTTCATAACCACAGGTGATGGAACTTCATTATTTGCCTTATGTACATGAGTAAATCTGTTGAACTTCAATAGAGGAATTAAGAACTACATGTGGTATATCCTTTAATTTAAGTTTTAGTTCTTTTGGCTTTACTATATTAAATATTGACTAGAAGAGTTAAGAATGTTATACAGATATAACTTTGTCTATTTTAGTAATTATATGTAGTAATCTTTATTACAGGTAAACTTTTGACTTCTTACTGTGTACTCTGGATCAACACTAAATGAAATGGATCTGATTACATACTAGTAATAAAATAATTCAGCATTTTTATATTTGCCATAATTTTGTCAGCTAGGTCATCTCAACTTAGACTTTTTGATACTCCAAAAAAGTTGTAAAAAATATCAGCATTATGCTTGATACGGTCTTTAACGTAATCAAGAATTATTTCACAAAGTTTCTCTTCAGAATGTCTTGTTCTATTGTCTTATACTCTTTTGTGTTCTATCTCAGACATAACTTCTCTTGCGTTAAGTTTTCTAGCTAAAGTATTAGGATATTGTTGATTCAATAATCAGATCAACACATTGAACTAGAGCTTTCTTCATGACATCAGAGTTCAATGCAGAACCACCATCTACACAATATTAAGAACAGATAAATAGAACTCATTTATATATATTAGCATAATGAGTTTATGTAAAAAACAAAGGGAAGAATTGATATTGGTTGAACCTTTGATATTCATTATGTAACATAATATAAAACATTTTTAAAAGAGAATAAACATCTATAAATGACAGTGCACACAAATTTGGTTAACATAAGTACTTGCATTGTCATTCATAAATTCATTTTGTTATTCCTTTCTATATATGTGCTGATACAGTTGACTAGTTATTTGCTAGTTATTAAAATTAGTAAACAGGAATTATTATTATCAATAAATAAAGCACTGACTCTGGAAATAGCATCTAGAAACTGCTGATATAGCTAATTGTCTATTTCTTTTGTCAAATATGAATTTGTAATGTTAAATTATGAATATTAGCACTTATGAAGTACTAAATAAAAGAGAAATATGAAAAGCTTGTTTGATAAGTAATTTGCCATTCTATTAATTTTAAAATAATTTTTTATTAACACTGAAAAGCTTTAATAACCTAAAACATTGGATAATGAAAATTAGGTACTTATATAGGCCTGATAATTTTTAAGGTCACAAACTATGACAAATAATTTTCTGCAGTCACTTATCCATACTGCCCATTCATATAACTACATTAAGCCCTTTGTCCAGTTATACTTACAATACTATGCTATAAATTACAAGAACATAAAGTGCTAAGAGGTTGTATATGTCATTGTGGCAGGTGTGTTATTAGAGCACAGACAAATTATAGACCACAAATAATATTTATAATTTACCATAAGTGTGTTATGAGGCTATATTGCATCATTCTAAGTATACATTGTAATGACTGAGTTTGATCATTAATATTCACTATGTTTATTAATATTCAATCATGTTTATTCATGTCTTTATTACTATATATATGGAATGATTTGTAAGAATATTGAGTGGTTAGACGATATTACATGGTGTCAGGAGTGTTACCCTACTGAGAGACTGAATGGCAGTGCTAAATATTCAAATGGAGCCTCCAGCTCCATTCCCGTTCAAGGTCGCAGACCAGTGGCAGCAGTGGAGAAAGCAATTCAACCAATACCAATTGGCATCGGGACTTTCCACAGAATCAGACAAATGGCAAATAAGCACGCTTTTATACAGTATGGGTGAAGATGCAGAAGAAACACTGACTTCTACCAACATTACAGAAGTGGACCACAAAGTATATGCCAAAGTCATTGAAAAGTTTGGCGAATTTTTTAAAGTTCGAAAGAACATTATCTTTGAGTGTGCCTGATTTAACCTCAGGTGCCAAGGTAAAGGGGAATCTATTGAACAGTTTATTACTATAAACTGTTCAGAATCTGCGTATCCTAACTCTAACGCATAATTTGTACACAGTCACACAACCAATAGTTGAGCAATATTCATCTCTCTTTACAGGTCTAGGAATATTTGATAAGGGATACTCAATAAAGTTGAGACCCAACTCCAGGCCATTCTCTCTGTTTGTTCCTCGTAATGTGCCTTTACCTCTTCAAAAGAAAGTGCGGAAGGAGTTACATAGAATGGAGTAATTGGGAGTCATCACCAAAGTGAACACACCCACAGACTGGTGCACCAGATGGTGGTTATCCCAAAGAAGTCAGGTGACATAAGAATTTGTGTAGACTTCCGTCCACTAAATGAAAGTGTTGAAAGAGAGACTCATTCTCTACCAACAGCAGAGGAAACCCTTGCACAATTGGCCGGAGCAATTGTATTCAGTAAACTAGATCCAAACTGCAGGTTTTGGCAGATACCTCTAGATGAGCAATCACAACCTCTTACTACATTAATCACTCCTTTTGCTGCCCGATTCTCTCTTCTAATATAACATTCCAATCTTATCCTTTTCTCTGTCCTGATGTAATGTCCCAATGTTACCCTATTTTGTGTGTTAATGCAACTTCCAAATGTTGCCCTATACTGCATCCTAATGTAACATCCCAATGTTACCCTATTATGAGTGCTAACGTACTAATGCTGCCCTCTTCTGTGTCCTAATGTAATGTCCAAATTTTGACTATTCTATGTGCTAATCTAACGTCCTAAACTTACTCTTTTCTAGGTAATAATATAATGTCCTAATGTTACCTTATTGTAAGTCCTAAAGTCCAAATATTACCCTATACTGTGTCCTAATATAGCTTACCAAATTTACCCTCTTCTGTGTCTTAATGTAATTTTCCAATATTACGTTATTTTGAGTTGTAATGTTCCAACTTTACCCTCTTCTGTGTCCTAATAAATTTGCCAATGTTACCTTATTCTAATGTTGTCCTATTCTGTGTCTTAAATTGTCTTCCCAATGTTACTTTATTATGAATGGTAATGTCTCAATGTTACCTTATTCTGTGTACTAATGTAACATACCAATGTTCCCTAATCTGTGTCCTAATGTAACTTCCCATATTAGCGTATTATGAGTCCTAATGTCCCAATCTTACATTATCTACCAATGTTGCCCTCTTCTATGTCCTAATAAATGTGCCAATGTTATCTTATAATGTCCACTAATGTAACTTACCAATGTTGTCCTTTCTGTGTGCTAATGTGACTTTTGCCAAAGTTACATTGTTATGAGTGCTAATGTCTCGTTACCTTCGTCTATGTACTAATGTAACATACCAATGTTCCCTATTCTGTGTAACTTCAAATGTTACTGTATTATGAATGCTAATATTCCAATGTTACCCTATATTGTGTCCTAATGTAACTTCCCATTGTTAGCCTATTATGAGTGCTAATGTTCTATCATTTCCCTCTTCTGTAAAGTTCCAATATTACCCTGTACTCTTCTGTTGATGTTGCCATATTTTTTGTCCTAAATGCATTGTCCCAACATTATCATCTTCTATGTAATAATACAACATACCAATGTTGCCCTTTTCAATGTCTTAATGTAATCCTTATTCTGTGTCTTGATGTAACATCACGATTTAATCCTGACTGTGTCATAATATAACTTCTAATGTTGCCCAATTCTGTGTTCTAATGCAACTTCCCAATGTTGCTCTATCCTGTGTCCTAATGTAACTTCACAATGTTACCCTATTATTAGTGCTAATGTTCTATCATTGCCCTCTTTTGTATCCTAATATAAAGTCCCAATATTACACTGTACTATGTCCTAATATAACGTATTGGTTTTGTCCTATTCTTTGTCCTAATGCAGCATCCCAATCTTACTTTTTTCTGTGTATTAATGTGGCATACCAATGTTGCCCTTTTTAATGTCCTAATCTAATCCCTATTTTGTGTCTTCATCTAATATCACAATGTAATCTTGCAATTGACTGTGGCCTAACATAACTTCCAATGTTTCCCTATTCTGTGTTCTAATGGAACAATGCAACATCCCAATGTTGCTCTATCCTTTGTCTTAATGTGACTTCCAAATGTAACCCTGTTATGAGTACTAGTCATGTTACCCTCTTTTGTGTCCTAATATAATGTCCAAATTTCACCTTATTTGTGTCCTAATGTAATTTCCTGATGTTACTTTATTATGAGTGCTAATGTCCCAATGTTACCTTCTTTGGTGTCTTAATGTAATAAACCAATCTTGCCCTCTCCTGTGTCCTAATACAATGTCCAAAGTTTTCCATATTCTGTGACCTAATGTAACATTCCAATCTTATCCTCTTTTGTATCCTAATATACTGTCCCAATATTACTTTATTCTGAGTCCTAATGTAACATCCCAAAGTTACCCTATTCTAATGTAACATCATGATATTATCCTGACTTTGTCCTAATTTAACATCCCAATGTTACCCTATACTGTGTCCTGATGTAACTCATATTGTTACCCTATTGTGAGTGCTAATTTCTAAACTTTTTTAACTTTCAAAAAGCTCTAAACAGTTTATTTTAGAGTTTTAACCTGTTTAGACTACTTTATCAGAATATTTATTACAGATAAATTTACTAAACTGTTTAGATCAGTTTATTTAAGCAGTTTTGACAGTTAGAGTTTTAACCTATTTAGACTACTTTATCAGAATATTTAAGACAAATAAACTTACTAAACTCTTTAATTCAGCTTATTTAAGCAGTTTTGATAGTTAATTTCTAAATTTTTTAACTTTCAAAAAGCTCTTAACAGTTTATTTTAGAGTTTTAACCTATTATTGTTAATGTTTCCCTGTTCTGTGTCTTAATAATGTCTCGATGTTACCTTATACTGTAATGTAACTTCCAATATTGCCTTATTCTGGTGTCCTAGTGCAAGGTCCCAATGTTTCCCTCCCATGTCCTAAATTCCTAATAAAAAGTCCAAATTTTGTCCTCAAATGTAAAATTACAATTGTGAGTCTCAACCTATTCAACACTGTTTTGCAGGAGCTCAGTCAAAGTACTTTTCCTTTCCTCTTACGTCTCTTCAAATTATGTGGTACGTACACAAGTTAATGTCTACAAGGAAAACAACATTCAAGTTATTGCCAATGCAGTGTCTGCTGCCATAGTTTCAGCTATGTCTCATTTTGGCAGCAGTTCAACCACACAAGACAATCAAGACGAAGGACAATCTTCTAGATCTGATGCTAGCACTCATCCCCCAGGTTAACTGCCATGCCTGAGGTGTCCTGTCTCTTCAAATTCTACCTCACAATCAAGGTTTGTTTACCATTTTATGCCTGCAAATGGCATAAATCTAATCTTTACAAGCTATTATATGTATATGACTTACGAAACACACTGGAAGCAATGAGAACAAATGCATGACACAGTCTCGACACTTATATAATTTTATTATTATGCCAAATATTGTAAACTTATTGTTATGTTGTCTATCTGCTATATCTACTGTAGAAGTAGTACTACTTCACTTCAGTCATTTCTACGTAAACGTCAAGGCTCCACAAGTGCAGGTACCAGCTCGTCAAAATGAACAAAAATAAAAACATGGGACAAGACATGGTTTGTCTTCCTACAGCATATGCTGACACATCTATAGCAATTCCAAAAGGAAAAAACATACAGTACTAGCTATGCGTGGATTGATAGACAAAATAAGATAATTTCTCTTAAGTGCAATCTGTGTTTGATAAAGTAATGAACTTCGAACCAGACTTTCCATTTATATCCTACTACAAAGTACTGGTACAAGTGGTGGTGCTAAAGTTCTTTCTGCTCTCAATGTCTCCACTCACTTTCAATGGAATGCTCAACAAGTAGTGAGTTTAGCAGGTCAGAGTGCTATTTACATTTTAGCAAAGAACCTACCTATACCTGTGAGTAATACTTCATGAAATTATTATATAAATTATTTCAATGCATAACATTTAGGCATTAGATGAAGCACCAAAGAATGATCTTCTGGATGATTGTAAAAAAGCAGTTAGATCATGAGTTAGTTCTGGATATATGTAAGTTCAACATTTCACAGAACATACATTTTTGTCAATGTATTGTTTTTGTAAGTGATTCTTGTACGAAACTAGCTGTTATCCATTAAGATTTTCATTCACATTGAAGTTGAGCAGCTTTTAAAAACTAGAAAACAATGGCATAAGACACCACCACAAACACCTATCAATGACATAGAATGACCCTCTGAACTAGGACAAGTCAACAAGATTGATTGGAACAATACCTGAGTTAAATGATTACAATATGATGTGGTCAATATGAAGTATTGAGATGGAGGGTACTTTGTAGGACACATGTCCAGCTTACCCAGCCTTGTTTTGGAATAGATATGTTATGATAACATGTTAGATCTCCATAATTAAAGTGTCTCAGTTTGACTTAAATCTGTGTCAGGTTTCTAGTAGTCTAGTCAGTTTTTATGGCTAACACTAAAGTTTGCACTACTCTTTTGGCAACACAAATGATATTATGTGCTTTAAATAAAGCTAACTAATAAGCTGTCACTATTCTTTCTGTTTCTATCAAAAAAGAATGCAGTTGCTAGAATAGGCATAGAGCAATTAAAAGATGAAAGTTAGACATAGCACTTGCAAACGTTGCTGTTGTATACTATCCTTACAATAATTATTGATTGTTAAGGCTGTAGGTTAATTAAAGTCAATACATCCTAGCACTACTACACATAAATATACATTACACGTATTGTGCGGCAGGTTGCTTATATGCACTTACATGTCTGGACAATCAAACTAGAGTAGAATATCTGACTATTCAATTTCTGTAACAATTTAGCATATTAGAGTTACTTTAAGACATCTGACTGTACTAACTATTTGAAAATGTGCAGATGTGTAAGCTGTCACTCACACTTTATATTCATACCTTTCTGATATCTACCACACATGATGTTATAAACAAGTGCTGAACAAATTGTTATACAATGTAGACTTAGAACACAAGCATTGTGCGTTTTGTAATGTCATTAAAACAGTGGTGGGTTTACCAACAACGCTATGTTCATTTGTTTAGATATCATTGAGATATCCCACTTAATTAAACTTGCTGAAAGTAAAGAAGTCCTTTTGGGCTTATATCAGATGTGTCATTTACTTAATATAATAAGTGAAATAAATGCAAATAAAATTTATATTATCATCACAACAAAGAGCACATCCATTTATAATGATCTAAGACAGTCATAAGTAGTATCAATAAGGAACAACATTGCTAATGACCTACATTCACAAGTTTTAGTTCTAATTATATCCTTTTAATATTTTAAATTTCTTTATCAAATTAGATATTAAAAAGCAGGTTTTCCACTTTATATACTCGACTAATCACAGCAATAAATGCATAAACAATTATACTTCCAGTAATCACAGCAACAGCAACACATGCACATACCTAAAGAATTGTATAAAATAAACATGACTAGATGCTGATGGTTATAGGTTGACTGAACTATATATTATGCTATGAATATTCTACAGACTTCTTTCTAATAGCCTTAAATATTATCAATGGTTTGTATAAATGTTATGCTGATTGAAGCAGTACAAATATTCATTATCTGTAAACAATTGAACTACTCAAAATAACTCACAACTGCTCCAGTAATTTGAGTCAAGAAATCAGTGTTGCAATTATCAGAACTGAAAAAATGCAAGAAATAGAAATTATAAATCTATTAGTAAACCAAAGGCAAATAAAGATTTATATAATTACCCAACAGTATCACAGGTAACACCCCATCCAGAACTTATCATAATTGCAACAACAAGTGCAAATGCTGTAGTGACTACTAGAAATATAATGTCCACTATCAGTAGCAAGTTGTTGCTGCATGGATAAAAGGACAAGAGGTTAATCATAATCATTACAAATGAGTAACAGTACAGCTGGTTTTGCCTGACCAAATTCATGTGTGCAATTATACATGCGGTATTACATTTCGCATTGTCTTAAGCATTATCATAACTAATAAATAGTCAGATATAAATAAACCACTCTGAAATAATGCAAATAATTGATACTACATACAATTCACTTACTTCATAAACCCAACGGCAATCTTGATGAAACCCACAATCATTAAAATGGCGAGACCAAAACCAGCAACAGCTTCTCCCCAAATACAAAATTGACAGATGGACTCACTGGGTTGGAGATTGCTTTCACTGAAATACAAAACACAAGTATAATAGCCAGTTTGCTCCCACTTGTCTTCCAAGCGATAATGTGCATTACCAAATAGACCAGCAGCTGTCACTACTAATGCCAAAGACAGAAAATATAAAACTATCAGAAGGAGTTGTAAAACAATAATATGTTTACTGCTCTTTTCACGCTTGCATTTACAAAATGACTCCATTTTCTTTGTACAGTTTGCCTTACATGTACTATGAGTTTGCAGTTTGTTTTAGGTCTTTTTCCTGTGTTACAGTCAGAATAAGGAAGGTTATTAAGAAAAATTAATTTTAAATAAGAAAAAAATGTCTTATTGTATCAGACTTGTGTGCACCTGTTTCCTATGTTTGCTATGTAGAGGTAGTAGAGAAATTAAGGTAAAATAATTATTTTTGAAAGCCAGTAATATCATTTGAGACAAAAAATTTACCCTGTACAATTAATCTTGAAGTAAACTAAAAAATATGCCTACTCTTAAGTATAATGTGTCTAACATATAATTTGTCTATATATGTTTGAGTAATTTCTTATTAGCAAAATACAATAATTCTACTCAAGTTGCCTTACACCATACTTATGGCCTGTTTGCATGATCATTTATAACCTAACTTTAGATGTGATATTTGCATCAATTTTACTGCAGAAAGATGAAGCAGCTGGTGTTGTGGTCATTTTAAGGGGTCAAAAATGACAAAAATTGAAATATATCTAGTGATGAACAAGTGTGAGAAGGACTTTGAACAAGTTGTCATCAAGATATAGTGGTTCAACCTTTGTTTTGATAACAACTTCTTGAAAATACCTTTCATATTAAATCTGATTATTTATCGATGATTTCTGACATTTTACTGAGAAGCAATCAGTATTCTTACAGCAACAGCTATAAACTTAACCCTTGCAATACACTACCAATCACTGGTTTATATACAACTTTTTTACTTAAATATCTATATTCTTTAATGTCTATTTTATTCTGATAAACAAAAATTGATAAATACTGAAATGTTAAGGGCAATATCTAAAAAGCAATTATATTTGCTGTTACTAACATTTTTGCAAAATTGTAAAGACTACTTGTTCACATATGTTTCAATGATATACCTGAGCTATTGTATAAGCCAATAAATGCTATAATGTAATTAGGTTTTTTCAATCAATAAGGAATGTATTCAGATATGACACATACTGTTGTCAAACAAATGTAAAGGGAAGTCTGTGTACTAATAGTATTAGAATACGTTTGATAAAGCAATAAGCAATGATGTCATTTATTTCCTTAGTATAAGTAACTGTAAATGATGTAATATCCTTAGTATGAGTAACTGTAATTTAATAATTGATATCTACCTTCATTCAGACATTTCTGTATATCTTCATGGCAAAGAAACATCAAAAAAGATAATTGGCCATTTAAGAAATGCTCCAATAATTTGATTAAAATTTTCCAATTGTACAGATGATCACTCTACTACTGGTCATCATATAAACGTTCTATGTTTGACAGCAATAAATACTCAACACTATCTGAGTCTTTTACATTATATATCAGTAACAATAAAATGGTGTTTTGACACACGTACAAAGGACTTATGGCATCAAAGAAATTTTTATACAAACAGATCATGCTGTTTTGATTAGTAAAACCAGCTTGCACAAATTTAAAAAAAAATGTTTATAATTGATTCTCAGAATATTTGTATATACTAGAGTGTTTGGGAAAAATTGAATCAACTTTCTGTCCATTTAACATCAAAGCAGCTTTCATAATCAATACACTAAGGCAATCATTCACACGTGTTAAAACGCAATCATTCACATGTGTTAAAACGTTAGAGTAATCTAGTACAAATGTGTACTGGTGGAAGGAGTAATAATACAAGAAAATTTAAATTGTTCTATCCTAAGAGTTCCTCAAATTAGAAACACACTCTCTGCCCATCATCCCTTATACGTTACATGGCAGGACTCACCAGTAGGTTCCACAAGTTGCAGGCAGTTCAATCACAAGCACCTACTATTTTAATAAGCTCAACATGTCCATTGATCTTTTTGACCATAATGGCAACACACCACATCATTTATTCTAGCAGTTGCTCTCTCAATAAAAAATTGTGGAAATCAACAAGGAGAAAATGGCTGTTTGTGTCCATCATTAAAAGCACTATAATTACATTATTTATGGTAAAAGGTATTCCAAGCAATATCATTGTAGTCACTCTTCCAGTAATAAACACATTAAAGTAAGTAATAGATTTTGAAATTTTTAGCATAACAGTACTAACATTGTATCTAATAATGTGCTGAGATGAAGAAGTCATTATCAGCAACCCGCTCAGCACCACCAAAAAATTCGTGAGTTGTTAGTATCTGACATAGAAATAGCAATAGAGCCAGAGGCTGATGGAGTGCAAGGGTGAAAAAGGGTGCTCTATGGACACACAATATTTACAGTCAACCTGTGACAGGCCACCTTCTACAGAATATTAACATTGCTGTTTGATGACATCTCTTCATGCATCTGTAAAAACTGATTGGTTGATTTTAGCAGTATAATTGTGATTGCATGATGCAAACTGTTTATAAAATGTTAAAACTAGTGATGATTTAAAAATAATATAAACATTACTTTGTAAACATTCAAATCCATAGCTATAGGGCGCAACTAGTTATCAAAACAGTATTATATTTACTTTCAGTTTGAATCGCGATATCTGTATAATCATGTGTTGGTTAAATCAATCAACCAGTTTTTACAGGGATATTTAATTGTGAACAAATTTGATATGTCAACACCCATGCATGCATGGCGACAACAGAAATGTATGACAAAATGGTCTTACCCATATCACTATGTTGAAAATATTCTTATGGTTTCCATCATATTCTCTTGTCAACATCTACTCCATCTCTTGTTGGCTGCATAAGCTGGTGTGCACATGAAGCCTTTGTCTGAAACATCATAGATCTCTCACAGATGGTATAATTAGTGAATGAGTTTACCTAACATATTACGTATGGTACAATTAGCGAATAAACCTTACCTTGCATGTTATGTTTCTTTACATATCTCTTCGAATTCCTAACTATTAATATTTACTAAAACTTTCAACGGCTTTGTTTATATTATGTTATGACTAGGGATGACCGAAGGGAAAGTTTATGAGTGGGCGTTGGTAATATTAATTATATATAAGTACAATATCGCACTTTAATTTCTCATAACATGCAGTTATAAAGAAAGAAACGTTGATCTCTTGATCAGTACACGTAATTGCTCTTTGTCTGATTTGATTAAATTAAAAGTGTATACACAATGGCAAAAACAACGACTATATTGCAGAAAGTTGTACTTGTTCTTCATGCCTTAACAGCAAGTTTTCTTTTTGTAGCTGCAGGCATGATTTACAATGCCTATTCTCGTCCAAACCATCTTATACCAGGGAATGAGTGTCCTTTATATTATAGTAGCAATAATCCCTCCCCTACGAACGCTGCCTGCATTTTTTCAATCTGTGGTGAAGTGTTTGCAGGAGTAGGTGTGTTAATCTTGGTTGTCATAATTATAGCAAAGACCTATAATATAATAAAACAGTAAGCTTATATATTCTACTATATCCAAAATAAAATATTCTGTTATTATGTTCTGTTCAAATCATTCAGGAATACTATCCTCTTAGTACTCTTTTGGATTGCTGAGTTTGTTATTTTGCTGATTTGTGTTGCATTTGCCTTAGCTGGTGCTGTAGTGATCACTTCAGGATGGACAATTACTTGTTATTCATTGTAGGTGTGATATTTGTAAGACCAAATACTGCTGTGCTTCGACTTTTTTGACAAAACTTTAACTAGTCATTTTGTTTTTCAGAAGAAGCATGAACATGGATTGCAATGTCAACTACCTTAGGCAGATTACAGGATCAACAGTACGTAAATCTTAATATAAAGATAGTAACTTTAAGTCATTATTGTATACTGCTTTAACATTTTCAACAGGTATTTGCATGCCTTTCTGGTTTATTGATTGTCGCAAACTCTCTATGTACTATATTTTTGGCAAGAGGAGACTTTTTATTAAGATCAGATGCTGTCCGTGTATAAATCTTACAGCCATGCACAATATAATAACCTTTTAAATATTGGTTTTTATCCTATCATGAAATTCCATGTTTGTAACAAATAAATGTCTTGTATGTCTTATAACTAATATCATTTTAATCTATCACATATATGACATGTATTTAAAAATATATATTTTTACTTTTTATGCAATATCAACTTGACTTGATTATACAATCAATTTTTTGTCATCACTTTAAATTAATATGAGCATAATATTAGTTACTTGAAACAATCAATTGATCATTAATAAGTCTACCCAACCTGTTCCCTAAATTTTACCAAATAGTATATAATATATAAAAAATTATGCACTCAAACAATGCTTTTAAAATAAATAAAGAAGAAGTAGAAAATGAAGTTAGCGTGTATATACGGACCAAAAAACACCACTACCTTACAACAATTCAGATATAACATTTTTGTAATGAATTCATAAATCATACATGTAGACATATGTAAATACACAACATGGACATACCCTGTGACTAAGCAACATAAGTATACAATTACTATATGAATATTGAATACTATAAACTACTATAAAATACCATAAACTATAATTATGCCTATAATGTAAGTAGCTATAGAATGTCTGCCTAGAATTGTCCCAGCTCTTACATCATAACAAGTTAAGGTTGATCTTGTCAAGTGATTGACAGATTACTTCCTTCATATGACATATTGGGAATAATATATTATGTTACTTGAAACCATATAAGGGTAGGAATCTTTTTGAAGTTGACACAGCAATTACAGAAAGGAAGTGGATTTAGATACAGTTTAACATAATTCATTACAATGACTAATTCTTGCCATAGCACTTTATTGTCATGGATGAACTACTAGTACATTCATTCATTGTTCCTTTCACGATTATCGTATCAGTACTGCATATACTCGTAAAAGTTGGGAGGACCGTAGCCACCATAAAATTAACAAGGGGTGGAGTGAAACCCCCACTGTAATACGGATTGGTTGATTTAACCAATTCATGGCCTTTTTTGGAGCACATAATAATGATGAGACATAGAGAAATAATAAACACCAAAATGTTCTTATATTACTAATATACTACTGATGCTTACTAATATAACAAGGTGTAAACATGTAGTAGACAACAATACACACATCCCTCTCAAGAGGATGCAACAGATGCCCTATTATAGAGCAAACAGAATAGCATAGATTAAAGAGATAGACTACACTGTACATACAAATGGTAGCTGTGGCCTAACTAAAATAATGAGACATTTACACAGAATCTCACAGGTCTGTCAACAATTAACCAATTACTGCTACATGAAACTACATGACTTGAAATTAGTTTATTATTAACGAGAACAATGTGGTGTTCTTGGTATCTCATCTTTTGTAACAAAAGTGACTAGTAGGGAATGGTTAAATCAACCAATCAATTTTTATAGTTTGTCCTTAGCTCCAACTTTGCCTATGAGTACAAGTAGGTACAGAATGCCAGCCTGGGGTTGTCCCAAGTGTATATCAAGAAAGCTACATCATAATAGTTAAGTTAATGTTGACCTTACTTCAGTATATGAGCTTACTTCCTCTATGTCATATTGGGAATAATGACATCATATCTGCAGACGTTATGTCACCATACAACACATCGAGAATATTATGTACTAATGTTCCTACATCATATTACATATATGAGTGACATTTTTAGTATATGTTGTGCCAATATACAAAGTAAATGAAATTAGAAAACATAATAATGTAATGTGTGAAGGTCCAAGTTATTTTAATTGTATGTTTAAGATATTTACGATGTTAAGTAGTGTAATTATAACCTCTAAGGGTTAATAGGTGCTCATGTCAGCTCATTGAACTATATAAGTTTAGTTTTCTTTGTGCGCTTGAATAGCTTTTGTTTTTATTTTTCTTACCATTGTTACTTGTCTTTGCCTAGTCTTTTGTTGTTTCTTACTGATTTAGGACTATGTTATAAAGTGTGTAGGATATATATAGATAGTTTTTGTATTCTTTTTTTTAAGTTGGTCTTTTTGAATAATCTTACATGGTTCGTTACAAATGGTAAGGACAAATTGTAAAAACTAGGTAGGATGAGAAACCTTGATAAACCCTAAGAACTCTTACATACTGTAGAAATAAATAAAACCTTTATTGAAAGATATTGGGCATGTACAAAGGACAACTGTAGGCCATAATAAAGTTAATACTTTGTTTCTACTTTGTCATATGTACTTGAATTTTAATTGTAAGCTACATTTGGGTGGAAAAATGAAGAAAATAAAAAATAGTTATGCAACTACAAATTTCTATGAAATGTAGCTTACTAACAACAAAATTCATTGACAAGTACATTTGACGAAGTTGAGTAGGTCATTAGAAAGATCATTAATTTATCACAACCTGTTAGTGAAGATTATACAAGATATCAAATAAAGGTCTAGTATCTAGGAATAAAACAACATCGATTTTTGTCAATTCTTCTAGGCTGTAGTGTGGTACACTATACTACTTGATGGTAGTCTAACTGTGTAACAAACAATTTGACATACTATCAACAGCACTACAAAATTATAGGTTTTCTATTACATGAAATGTAAAGGACTCAATAAGAAACAATGAGTTTCCTGTGGGTTTTCTACTGACAGACATTTCATAGCAAATGATAGAGACATGACATGATTACAAGGTTAATAAACATGAGAAAACATATTAATTTTCATGGACGCACCAGGAAAGTTAATTTTAATACAATGGTATGAAGAAAGCAACCATCTACATCAGGTGTTGTAGCAGCATGCAGTGATGGACATTGTTAGCCACAGGAATAACACTTAAATTGTCATAACCTGGTATGGCTTATATCTTTATGTTAACTGCTTATTTATGAATAAATTTAGAATAACAAATAGCAATAGAAACACTATGCATAAAATCTCGTGTCAGTTTGGAATACTGAGAGTTATGATGGATTCAAGTCTTCCTCTAGGATTCAAGGATCTGGAAAACACTTGCTTTAAATGCAATTCCATAAGCTATATTTCATATTCCTATCCTACAAAAGTATATTGATAAACATAAAGAATACAGTAAATAAGAAATGTTATTAACAATAATATGTATGTTAGCCAATAATATAATTTCAGCTACAATGTATTGAAAATTATACAGATTGAAGAAAAATACAGGAGGGTTAAGATCATAAACCAATAAAAATCTACATCACCTCAACACTAATAGAAAAAAATATAACACTAGTAAATCACACATTCTATGGACTTTATTCCAAGCTGACCTCTAGGTCAACTGGAGGATCCCCGTGAGTGAGTTTCTAACTCAAATCCTAGTCATATATAAGACCATACATAGAATATATCAATTATAACATTATCACTACGTTGAATGTTTGAAATGTGGAATGTCCAGGTCTTCTGAATTAAACCAAGTAATCAATCTTATAGTTTATTATACAGGTACATGTATATAAAACAGGCTAAACAGGTTGAATAATTATAACTAATGACAAACCTTACATATCGTGTATTAAAGAGGCAGTCAAAAACACATTTCAATGAGACATTTTACCAAAAGGAGAAGAAGCAATTTGTCTGAGGTTATGAATGCATTTTGTACAAGTACATCATATTTCCATACATTACAAAAATAGATGTAATGAACACACAAAAACATCAATTAATTAAACAAAAGCTATAATCATTTCAATCAGTTTTGATGCTTTAATTATAAAGGTATATTGTTCCCATTGCTTGACAATAATTACACATTAAGAAGTCTAGATTCTTATGGGCGAATAATCATCCACAAAAGTAAATATCACTGGTACCTTTATGTGAGGAGTTAAAACTGTGATAATCATTATCAGACGCTAAAAATAATCTTATGAGTAATCAACAATTATAACCTTGGAGTTTGGTGTTTTGTACAACCTGGTGGCAATAATAGAACACATTAGAATGTCTTTTAAGCAAGGTCATCATTACCTTTCATATATTTTTAAAAATGGCAGGTGGTACAAGATGGATGACTCTTTGAAAGGCAATAAAGTGTGGTAATAACAAATTTGATTATTTATCTTAAGGTATACTATGTCAAGTGTCATTAGATCTGTCAAAGGTAGGCTTATATACTGATATAACAAAAGAAAACTGAAGGTAGTATATAAACCACTCTTTCAACTCGAAAACGTCATAAAACTCCATCTACAAAAATCACCAAACCAACTAACCAACAAACAGACAAGTTAAAGAAATCCCTTTTATCAAAATTACAATCATTCAATTTACCCACGTCAGCTATAGGCAAATAGTATTTCTTCATAACATATATATACATATGTTTTTATTCTTATAAAAAATTAATAAATAATTATATACAATAAGCTTTAGTTGTCATAATGATAGAAATTGCAAGCAGGATTAGGTCAATTTGTTTAAGTTTACAAAAACAACTAATGGATAGCATTTCATGATACATTAACAATTATAATGAACTATAAGTTTGCTGTGTATTTGTTGTTTAACTATTATATATTACTATCATGTAAAAGTTCTAGCCATGATTATTATTATTAATGCAAGAAGTACTGCATGATATCTCACAAAATCAGTTTGAATTCCAAGAACTATTCAAAGCAGTATGGACTTTCTGTACATGGTTTATGACAACTTTACCTAATCTTGACTTAATCATAGGACATATTCAGAGACAGATTGGCTTAACATATTGGCACAGGGAATCAAGGTGTAACAACAATGCGTTAGAGAAAGCCAAAGATGTGTTGATCCAGGTGTCTGTATAGTGTGTAGACTGTAACACAAGGGGAATGGGCTATTGGCTTTATGGCACATAGACAAATTGATAATGTAATCTTTAAAAAACATAATTTTAAATAATTTTTATTTACATTCTATTGCATTTTATCATCATATGCAAGTGTACTATAGTCATATATGGTGGATTTGATCGTCATACTCATGTTAATATGATGTTGTCCTTAACATGGATATTGCAATGAAGTAGTTGGGAAGGCCTTAAATGACTGCTAGTACATGTACTTGTACCTACATTGTAAAACACATTTTAAACTTTTCAGTAATTGATGTAATCTAACTTACATTGTACATGTATATCTGTAAGTGCTCCCCCAGATGAGTTCATTGCAGTTGTGGTATTACCTTCATCACATTCATCTTCACTACCAGAAGTGCCGTCATCAGCAGAACCTGTTAACAAAAGAAAGGATTAATATAATTATTATGAGATATGTATTACAGTGTACATAAATTGGCTAAACTATATCTAGACCCTACCCCCTATACTTTTAAACCTTTAACTAAACCTTAAACTGATGGCAAACGTGGCCATGAGAGGAATAATGTATGCATGTAAATACCTTTGTCAACTTCAACTAGAGTGACCTCTTGATTGCTTCTCCAATGAACTATCAGGTCTTTCAGTAATTGTAATCGACGATCAAAATGGACATGTGATGCTCCACTAGCAACAGAAGCCAGCTCTGATGTCAACAAAGAAGCTTTACGGTACTCTTCATGTTGACTAAGCTTATGTTTGCCCTTCGAACTTGATTCAACTATATCAAAAGATGGTTCAACCGATGAGTTAATGAATAGCCTTTGAGTAGCTCTGTAGGATACATATGTCAACCACCTGTTACAAAAAAACAGAGTCTCACTAAGCTTTAACCACAAAGCAAACATATTCACCACTTCTTTCAGAGCATCTCTCTGAAGTTGTGCGTGTAAGTCATTATATTCTGTTTCTGTTGCCTTGGTTAATATTGTAATTATACATACCATACTTCTCCATTAGCAATTTGATAGTTGTATCCAAATCATTCCTTGACTGCCCTGTCTTTAAATCAAGTGATATATTTGACAGATCCTTTAGAAGCACAATCTTTCCTGTCTCTTGACATTATTGTTGTTGGAACATCTTGTTGACTCTCATATGTAACAATTTTGCTGCTTTGTCTTTTCTTCTTTATCAAGGTGTCTTTGATGAGGAAGGTGCTTAAATATTGTCTATATAATATTGCCACAAGTCATGTTAAAACTGACACCATTCCAACTCTTACCTGTGATATTTCGTTATTATACTCAGTTGAAACACTCTTCACTTCTAAGGCAGTACCACTTACATTAACATGAAGGGTAATATGTGCTGGGCAGTTAAATTTAAATGTACTATGAATAAAAATCATTATCATCAGCAGATGTGACAATTGCCCTTACTAAGTTGATCTAATCCCCTTTCCTGTAGCCTTGAAGGACTGTCCTCCGTGTATACAGCAGTACTTTATCTCCTAATATCTCAGTTCGGGCTTGAGTTCTTTTTCCATTTGCAAACATAATAGTTCTGGTGTCTTGTTTCCAAAATTCCACACAGTTTATCAATTTATAATCGTTCGGTTTGGTCTCCAGTTCTGCAAAACTGTAGAATAGATCACTATCATTGAAAGATAGAGCCATTCTCAATCACGTGCCAATGTTGCTAGGCAACAGTCAAATTTAACCCTTTATTCATTGTTACCGGTAATTTAAGAAAAGTTTCGATCAGGGTAAGGATAGGTTAGCCACAGCAAATTATATATTGCTACATCTTGAATGCGAACCAGGAAATGGTAGTTTTGATATAGGTTGCAAGTTATATGATTTACAAATTAAGCAGTTCTGAAGACGTATTTCAAGGTTGTATAGTGCTGTATTATAAATTATTCAGTATTAATATAGAGGAGGAGGGTGTTCTGGATGTTAACAATATGTTTCACCTGTTTTGTTTACATTATGTATTCATCAAGATTTAATAGTAACTTCAGAGTTTACAGATTTATGGAGCAAGCATCCTATGGAGTCTAAAAATGGATTATCTCCCAAACTGTTATGGATTCTTGGAATGGCCCAGTAACATCCCTTACCTTTGTAAGTAAATGAATATTAAGGCATTAATGTAACTAGTTTCTCACACAATAGCAAATAGCTTGATTATCATTTCTTAAATAATTAACCTTATGATTCATGACTTTCTATTTAAAGCACACCATGTTTGATAATAGACAAATTTTATACTTGTACTGTAGTGTAATGTTGTTTTAATATGTGAATTACATTACTAAAAATAAGTAGCTTAATTTATTCAAATTTAGGAATCAGCAAGACTTTTCAGTGTTGATTGGGGTGGTGCACCTTCGTCAGAATAATCAGAAACTGAGCGAGTTAGCATCCCAGATGTCACCAACCCACTTTGTGGCAGATTATAATCAGCTTCAGTCCACAGAGAACATCATGAAGCAAACTTTTATTTACAGATATTCATCACATATACACAAATCCTTCAATTTGTTCACATGAAACTAAATCAACATAATCAAGAGTTAATGTGAAAAACCTGGATACCAATCACTATTATTATAATAATTATGTTATCAAAATTGTACGTTATACAATTTTTCAAAAAAGAAATGATAGTTTAATGATAATATGAATTAGAGATTATAATCATAAAAAAATATGTAACTTAGCAAATTATAACCATAAATGACTGATCAATGAATAAGTAATTAGTACAATGATGTATATGTTACAACAAAGTTAGAGTAGTACAAACCCTCCAATAATTTAAAAAAACCATATAGAGTCTTTGGTTTAAACAGTTTGTAATCATCATACTACATTGTAGACAAAGTTATTACCAACACACATAGATACCATGGGATATACATTGACAGACCTGAAATTTATTGTGAATGATAATTCAAATCCAATAGGAGGACTTCTCTCAATTCTAGAGAAGAGAACAAGGCATTCACTTAGGCTCATTTAGACATCCCTCCTATATAATCACAATTAAATTATACAATAATATTAATTTTCTTAATATTGTAAATGTACTAGCTATATGCTATAAAATATAATACATGTTTCTAACTTGTCATCTCTTGAAGTAGTTCCTTGAAGATTATCTATGTTGCTTGTTCTTTCTTCACTCCTGTTGAACTCTGTTCAGAAAAGAGCTTGTTTTGGAAGATACTACTGATTTTAGCTGAAAGGAAAACCATTGTTAAGACGTAATAAAATATTTTCATAAAACCTGCAGTAAGAGAGTAACCATTATATACGAACAAAGGCCGGAAAAGTTCAGAATGTGACTGTAAAGTGTCCAACATCTTGTAATCATTATATCATCTAGTCCAACTCTGCCTTGAAAGTTAAATTGTGAAATGTAGGATATCAGACTAAATAGTTGTGGCCTTGTGGGATATTCTCTATACAAACTAAAGATATCTTTACAAATTATTTGATAATAATTTAATAAAATTAACAAACACAATCTTTGCAAGGTAAGATCCACTTCAGGATTTTGTATTTTATCACATTGTACCAAAATAAACCAAAGGTATTTACCATAAAAACAGTCATACATAGGTGGAAGAATATGGCTCTCCTTGTACCAAGGACATTTCAATCAGCATACCAATGTTTGTGAAGACTCAACCCTATCAGATTATACATTAATGATCATGTAGATTAGTAATTGTCATTAAAGGTCATGTAGATTAGTAATATTAAACATGATGACATGTCTATACCTTTAGTTTGGTTGCATCATGTCTAGGAACCACACTGTTGTCTCTCTTTCACATAGATACTGAACCTAATTACCAAAAAGACACCATAACTCTCTTGTTAATCTTCCAGTATCTTACCTGCTTCACATACCATTTTTTCTGAGGATGGTAGAATTGATTTCCATAATAATGCAGAAAATCATGAAGTACACAATCATGCAAATATACATCACGACTAACTTTATTATCCAAATAACAAATGACGTCCTCTAATGTTTTATGTGAACTAAAAAATAATTCACACCAATAAGTAGAAATTAATATAGGGAATCCAGTAGCTTCAGATTCATCAACAGAAATGAGTTATCATGTGATCTAAACTTTCGTGATGTATTTTTACAAATGATACTTGATCTGGATAAGGATATGAAGAAAAGGAAATCGCACTATTTAGCAAATACCCTGTATGTAGTACTATGTACCTCATCAAAAATAATTTCATCATCCCTAAATATAGACAAGAACTCTTCAGGTTCTCTGTACCAAAAAATTTGGTAAACTGTTCATATTAACATCAAATACCTGACTTTCTACATATTTAAATGGAAGTAACAATGATGGAAACACATCATATATCTCTTTGATGGGCAATCCTAATATATAAAGTAAATATTACAGCTATCACTCTTAGAAATGTTGTATATAAACTATTAAAAGCATGTACCATTTTTACCCATTGTTAGGTGTATAATTATGGTTATTAAGTGCATAATTTTTGTTAGGTTTATACATTTGGTATTGATTAAAACCTTTTTATTTAAGTACATGACAGTTAATTAACCCTTTTGTGAAATTTAAAAGTTATATTGCAAACAGACAATTTGTACTTTCCTCTTAACAGCCAGTTAGAGAAAATGATTACTCATAAGACACACATCCTCTTATAGTATGTCCGAGTTGAGAAGAGCCCCTTACTAAAAAAAGGGGTTCTGTGCATGGAACGTAAGGTGAGATATTTCCTCATCTAATCATATTCAATTAGCATGAAGTACGTTTTAATTGTATTCATTATTTGTTCACATGAATATCATACGAACAAACCACGTTTTCTCTCATGATAGTAAAGATGCCAACGGGAAAGAGACTGACGAATGTATGCCATGGAAAATGTATGGAGTTTTTTTAGTTTGCTACTCTCTCGTAACACTAGACAGCCAAATTTTATATATAAAAACCACGTTTGCAAGCTGAATCGATTGGTGCAAGTTCCATGTTGATAGCATGTAAACTGCAAAGTTATTTACATGTCCAGGTGGCTCTTCTCAATTTGGACATACCATAATTAAAATAGTCTAGATGATGCATAGTAATATTAGGTACATAATTTCTTAATGCGGAAATACAGTTCATGATGTGCCTAATAACCAACAAATAATATGGTATCTTGTATTATATGGTACCAGTCTGCAAGCATTTATTTATATTACAGCTAATATACTTTTTGAATCTACCTGGTCAGGTTCTGATTGTTGCCCTTAGAATGACAAGTCTTGTTGCCATGGTCTGATGTAGACTTTTGCTTGGCAAACAATTTCTTTTAGGTAGCTCACAGAGTAACCCGCTGAAGGTAAAGGAATGATTTGAAGAACATTTCTTTTTTCACAAGTATTGTCCACACAGAGTTTATACCCTCTACTATCATTTAAAATGAGAAATACCATCATGACTTTAAAATGCACATCAGAGTTATCACGATACTTAACTATATAGCCAGCTGTTTCTTACCAAAACCTGCTCTCACCACTCATTCCATATGCTAGATTGAATAGGCGTACTCTATTTGTCTCAGCAGTTAGAACACTATATCTGAATATGAGATCGTCCTGACTCCACTCACTCGATTTACTTCGTCGTGACGTAATCTGACTTTTGAAGGAAGGAAGTGACATTATTTCCTGTGTAGACTCCCCTGCAGCCATGGCAATAGTAACCATGGATACAAGCAGTAACTCTTCCCGCTAGCTAGTGTGACGAAAAGTTAGGGATAAATCTTTCTCTCTGTTATCATTGCCACCATAATGACAGAGACAATTATATCCCTAGTTTCTGAGGCTAAGAAGAGCAAATACTCTCTAATACCCCAAATATCAGAGGATGGTAAGTTAATTTAGTATGACTATAAAATATACACATTCTTAGTATTTCTTTAGCTATTATATTGGGTCTTACTTTTTTGATATTCTGTTCTAGATGTTTTGGCTATCTGGGATTGTTTAGCTGACTTTATAGAGAGACAGATGCTGCAAGTAAAGGTAATGAAAGCATCACAGAGACCTATAATTAAATCATGATAGATACTCACAATAATTAAAGTCAAATTTAGAAGACTGAATACTGCCTTGCTCATTAACTTTTGAAAAAACTAGAGAGTGTAATCATTAGTGACTGTCTAGACTTGGAGATAGTTTTGCTTACTCTTACTGAAGCCCCAGTAAAAGAGATAAAGGCTGATTCACACTACACACATAGAGCTTTGCGTTACGACAGGAAGTGCCTACAAACCAACAATGAGATGTAACTTAATGCAAGAGTAGAAAATATTTCTACTCTTATGTTACATAGCACTTGCTCGTTTGTTTGTAGGCACTTCCAGTTGTAACGCAACACTCTACATGTGTAGTGTGAATCAGCCTTAACTAACATTTCAAGCACTTACTTACTTAGTTTTTAGCCTTTGTAAATACACTTCAAAGTTCAAATGTGTTATGATGCTCACAGATTGACTGCACATAAAATCAACCTTGTCATATTAACTAGAGTTGTCTGATGAAATAGTGTAGCTTGTAATTTGAATTTTTCTGGAAAATCAATAGATGATAATGCCACATTACACAATATTTACTATTAGGTACTTGAAAAAACTGTATAAGCAACTGTAATAAATGACTATAGCTAATTCATTCAGAATCAACACATCCCCTTCTTCAATAAAAAGTACACATACCTTGATATCACTAACCCACTTAAGTTTTAAGTTCTTTATTTAATATTGCTAATTTATTGCTACATAGGTATGTACTCTACATCACCAGCTATAACAGATGCTTATGAACCCTCAAATGTTGTTTATATAGTTGCATTTAGTGTACCTTGAAGCTATGTTTTTCAAATTTAACTGTTTATACTTCAATGTTTCCAGGGTGTTTGTATCCAAGGGTTTGGTACGTTCACCTTCTCTCAGCGCAAGATAGAATTTGGTGGAAACAAAGTCATTACAATCCAACGACCAGTCTTTGTAATGGCAGAGTCCTTTTCTCAGACTCATTCTCTTTCCTACCTCAAACAACATGCAACAGGTATTACTACACTAACTAACCCACTAGTCAATGTAGGATACATATAGAATAATAAGTAAGGTATATGAGGATTTTATACAATAGTTTTGGTTCCAAGTTATAGCCATATTTCTGTCTTCAGTTCATTTCTTTGTTAAGAATTATAGTAATTACAAAATACTCCAGGCACCCAGTGAAAGCTAAAAGTCAATCATTATGTCGAAGTCAATGATATATGATGTATGGAACCAAGAAGTCAACAAACAAGAGCCTCAGATGAATAGAGTGTCATTCCTTGCAGACTACCACATCTCACTCACTAGGCCCCTCAGTAGTAGCTAATATATATGTGTGTGTAGTCTCAAGTCTTAATGCATTATTTATATTCGAATTTAGTATAATATAAACTATTTAGTGTGATTAGCCTGACCAAACTATTGTTATGACATAATAAAACCATTATAACAATATTCAATTAAACAGTATTAAATTATAACACTGACCAACCCAAATTCTACCTAATGTACATTTTATTTACAGAAGTTACAATAAAGAAAAGAATAACCCAAATTGTCTTCGTCATTGTTAAGTTACATGTTACAAGTCTCTTAATCGACATTACATGTTGCTGTATCCCTCATCTTCTCTTTTTTTTAATCTTTCTCTTTTGTCATTTTCCATCTTGAATGCATGACAGGCTCTCTCTTTATCTCTCTCCAAGCTACATAGCAAATTAGTATCCATGTCCATGCTAGCTCAGACTACAAATGTTCATACAAAAAGAACTTTAAACAAAAACACATGTTTAAGAGTTATATTAGCACTAAATTAGAGAATTACAGAATCCCTTCATCTAAAATTGTCCATTGACATGACAAGTATGGGGCTCGCTCAGACTCAACCCACATTTATAAGTTTGTCTATATCTAATTATAGCATCTAGGTTTCCACACTTTAGAGAATATAGTATTCATATTACTGTCAATTGTATAGGTCATATTCCAGTGGTATCATTAAACTACACAGTGTTATCAAATGGTACACCATATAATCGAGATACAGTGGAGATCTCAATACGGGAGATACTACAAGCTCTAGCTAAAGCACTTGTTGCTTATAAAAACATCAACTTGGACTTTCCAAAGATTGGACGGTTATTGTTTCGAGAGAAGAGAGCTCGAATGAAGTTCTTTAAAGAGTTTGTACATTCTATCGACTCATCAGGAAGTTTAGAATATGCCTTTGTAAGTTAATCATACATTTCTTTTTAGCATACATGTGTAAATCTGCTGGTACGTGTAACAGTATTAGTAAGTACATGTATATGTACTTGTAACAAATTTGTAGTCACATTATACTCTTGCCTGGTTTTAGCAGTTATAATTGTGTTATGTTTATAAAACTATAATTGAGTTTGTACTTTTTAATTTATAACAGTTGTACTATTATAATATGTAAAGGTACAACAGCTTTAACCAACCTACAGTATTTCCTTGATTAAATGCCCTGGACATTTTTTACTCACAAAACTCTTGACCAGTCATTTATTTAACCTGACAATATATGACCAGGTGTTTATTCCAATGAAACGTTGATTTTCACAACTGCGGTACTTATTCTCAGTGTTAGTTAAAGAAGGCATGCATTTATTCAAATTAGGCATTTAATTAAGAAAATATTTTATATTACTAAATCAGTTGTTATATAGAATTACATGTACATTCATACAGCGTCCTAGAACATGTCCTGAATCAGAAGGCTCTATCATGTCTAATCCTAACAAACAGACACCACTATCTCCTACGCTGCCAAAGTGAGTAGAGCACATTGAACTGAACATCTATATCACTGACTACAAAGCACAGCTGTATAGAGGTGTCCTTTCATAATGTAATATTAGTAGTACAAGATATAACTCCAAATTAGTTGCCTTGTGTTAAGGTACTAGACAATAGTAACATCACCAAATATCATTAATTACAGTAGAATGAGGTATGATGTGCAATGGTTTAGTAAGACCATAGGTAACCCTTATAGTTTGTTGTCATATACATATGACTTGATTTAGGTAAATACTGATTTAGCCCATTTAGAATACATGTATTGAGAAAATTCAACATGAATGTTGGTAATTTATATGCATTTTTTGCAAATAGTAGGAATTTTGGTGTCATGCTCCTTATTAGTGAAGTTTACACAGTATATGTACAATTGTAGTTGAGAATTTATGTAAGTCATCATGGCAAATACTTACAATGCTTGATAAGTGGTAAATGTTTACCACCTTTGTTATGTATGAAAAAAACGTCGCTATCATACCAGAATGTTTCATTAATGTTTATTTAAACATTATATTATAGTTTTGGAATATCTCTAGCAGATATACGGTACATTTACAATAGATTTACAACCTGTTCAAAGGACAGTCTGTATCACTTCATTCATGCTACCTCCACACTGATACAAGCTTGTATTCAACATCTGCTTTGAGGTCACTTCTATGTTAGGACAGCTTCTATGTTTCAAGTTTGTAGTTGTTCAATTGTTATAAAGTGATCTCACTAAAACAAAAAATCTGTTAGCAAATTACTATTGTGTAACCTTGACATAAATTCGACTATCAGAAGATATGTAAACACTGTGTCTTATCATTACAATTTAGGATAATGGAAGCTTCCAATGATGTTTCTAACTTAAGCCTGACCTCCACTACCAACTCTTCTGCCCCATCATCTTATGTTACTTCAAGTACACACTCTTCTCTTGACAAGGTCAAAACCAAAGCCAGCAAGAGCTCCGATAATGGTCAGTATGCATATACATGTACATGGTAGTAGCATTAGAATGATAGTTTGTTGTAGGGTAAAAGCCTGACCATATTCTAGGTAACTAAAAGTACTGTGATGTTCAGTCACTACTGCATTGGTTGCATGTACGTACATGTACATAATTATTATGATAAATGTACCTACATGTACATCTGTATAATACATGTAATACTATGTATATTTGTACATTGCATATCTAATACAGTTTCATTTGGTTGTATTATCACTTATACATGTAGACGTTTTATATCAAGACAGACCTACCACTCCATATCACATGCCTCAACCAGCTACTGTTGTCTCTATTTCTCGTTAGTTTTATGATATAAATGTTTGTTGTCTATTTGTCCACGTTTTTGGTTCTCCTTCTTTGGTCTGATCTTTTTTGACTTTGCATTTATTTATGTACATCTCCCTTGTCTGTTTATTGATTTGTTGATGACTTTATTCATCTGTCTATCTGATATATTTCATATTTCTCTTTCCTTAACTCCAATATCATTCTCAAATTGTAGAGCCACTCTCTCTTGTTAGTTCTGATGGTACTAGAACTCCTATTACTAGCAGTACCAGTACTCAATCAAGCACATGCTGTCATAGCTCAACCACTGGACAGGAGCTTTGTTATCTTTGTCATCAGAGAGCTCTTCGCAATGTACCCATCTCTTTAGCTGAGGAGAGGAGGTTACGAGAAATATTCCAAGATAAATTGTTGCAGGACTTTCAACAAAGGAGAGAAGCACTAATAATGGCTAATGAAAAGGTACTTGTTGTGCACGTATTAAGTACTAGTGTGTATAGTATATCCACTCTATAGGTGTATGTATATTTTTGAAGTTTAAAAATATGCTATGAAAAGTTATAGTTATTAAAACTTGGTGTACATGAAAAATATCATCACTAAAAAGTTAAAAGTTCCAACATATTTGTACAATAAATATTTATGTTGTGACACATTTATTCTAAACATCAATCCTTTTATGAGTGACTTTTCATAATTTTTAGTATAAGCAAATGAAGAACAAGGAAATTGCTGACAATGATGCTCACTTTAATCTTGAAGAAGCTCAAAGGAAAAAGGTATTCTGTTATTTTGGTAGATTATTCTCTGTTCAACATTTCATACCTAAAATATTTATCATAAACTTAGCAGATAACCCAAATAAGAAAGTTATAAAAACTTACTTATTCAAAGTTGCTAGCAGCTATTTTGTACAAGATTTTTATTTAAAATATTATTCAGGAGATTTATTTGTATGTCACATATTTCATTGCAATTAGCACAATAGTTTAACACAGATCACTATTAGTGATGCAACTTATTTGTATGTCACATGTAATTCTTTAGTATAATGAAAAGAAAGAACACATCCGAAATTCCAATTTTCATGTAAGTTGTTATTCCGATGTCCATGTACATGAATATTCTTTTGAATGTGATATTGTGACCAACATAAAATATATTAAGTTTCCACTTCCTTCCCTTCTTTTTCCTTTTCTCCTTGTCTTTAGCCATCATATATCTTCCATCATCGTTCCACAACTCCTTGCTACACAAAAAAACAGCTAGACTATTGTCAACAGTTAGACGAGCAAGTCACAAGAAGAAGAAAGGCTATGCAAAAACATAAAGATCAACAGGAAGATTGTGAGAGACAAGAGCAGCTACAACTGTCGAAAGAGTGAGTATCACAATCTGTTTATCCATGAAGCCTACAGGACCCTAATGACATGCTTGTTCGTCCACCCCATTGACTGTCGGCACTCTAATTTTGACATCATCTATGGATTTCCTGTAGTTTGTTATAAGTCTGCCTATAATTATGGCTGTATGCTTGTAAACATGTATATTATAGGTCATTGACTATGGACTATAGTTACTGCAATCATCCCAGAATTGTCCTAGTATGTTAACGTAACAAGAGGTTTACAACTTGTTTGATTGTGTCATTTGTGTGACATTACTCTAAATATGATCTCACACAGTCATAACCTAGGATAATAGTCCTAGAAAATTGAAGTTACTGTGGCTATTCCAGGACAATTCTGGCTGATCATCAGAGTCAGAGGCCTTGCAGCAAAGTATCCTACAATAGTAATGTTACATTGGCTCAGGCAATCTTGGGATAGTTATAAGAGTCATTACCCTTGTCTCCTAAAGTACAATTGTGTCTATGTATCATATCTCAGAGTATCCTAGAATGCTGTAGTTACTGTGGTTATCCCAGTATAATCCTGGGATGATCCTCAAGAGTCAACACCTGTGTCAAAAAGCATTGTGACAATCCTATTTTTATCCGAAGTCAGCAATTAGGCCTTAACCATGTTGGACTATCTTAGAATAAAAGTTCATATACTGTATTTATACAGTTGCTACAGGAAACTTCCAGCTATCATGCAAACAATCATGACCTACTTATACCTAGGCATATTCTAGGATGTGTATGTTACAATTTATATATTTTATTTTGGTAAGTGTATAGTAAATGATATCCTAAATGATATACTATAATATAAGATTTTTTTTAGTTTGAAAAGTGTAAAAATACACCATTTCAATGCCTGTCCATAAACACTAACAAATTTTGTATTAACTTATTATCATTCTAAAATATTTTGTGACGAAAGTTATTTTAGCATACAAAATATTCTTGTTGCATATTATGTACATGGTTTTTATGACCATTGATTAGGCTAAAAGTAATTCAAGAAGCTTTTGCTACAAAGATGTTTGAGAAGAAAGCTGACTATCAAAGAGCCTTAGATGAACAGGTATATGTAACACATGTATATGTACATTATATTGTCTAAATATACCCATATACTATACAATACATAATGTATATGCACAACCACTACTTACATGTAGTTGTTTACAGTCCATGCAATTTCTTTTTTCTACACCCATGTTGTTAAATCACATTTATATAATGTGTGCATTTAATTATACACTACAATATAGATACTCCTTCACTCTGAGCTTCATCAGCTCCTACATGACAAGAGATACAAGAAACAACTACATGATCAGTCACCTCACAAATAATCTACATCAAAGCATTCACATAATAAAAAATAAAACCATCATACATTATTTCTTTCCATGTAAATCAGGCCCTGTGCTTAAGTCATAATCTAATAAAAATATGCCATGAAATGAAAGGTGATGGAGTTAGTCATTCCAGTGATGCCTGTACCTAAATAAATGATTGCAAGAACTAGGTCCATCCCTAAACCCTAAATTTTAACATATATGAAAACATGATGTAGACTATACATGTACTTGTATGTACAAGTTATTTATATTTAGGTACATGTAACTTTTAACTACCACCAACAATCATGTTTCAAGTAGAGCACATATACAATACATGTATATGTAATTTGTTCTAGGTTCGTGTAAAGGCAGCCAAAGTTCGTACACCATCTCCAGTAGCTCAACCAGTGTTTGGTGTTCATGACATATCTCCTACTAAAATGCAAACTCAAAGACAACGAGCTAAGCTCTTTTATAAAGAACAGTTAGCTACTGTATCTGAGAGGCAACAAGCATTGAAAGTAGAAGCTCTTAGATCCAAACAAGAAGATGCACACATATTGCACCATAACTTAGAGGAGTAAGTTGTATGCTAGCACACTTAGTTATCAGTGTACAGTTGTTCTGTGTAATTATATTGCACTTAGATGATTTATTTATAATTCCCTTTAATGTTAGTTAGAAACATGAGGTATCTATGGACTAATAGACCTCAAATGTTTATAAATACAATGTGGATGTTAATCATGTTTCTCGTTAACATCAAAGAAGATTATTAATAGTCTTGTTGAAAATATTCCTGGATTAATGTGGGAATAATCGTTAAAATGAAGAATAATTTTTTTTCATACAATAATATTAGGGATGATTTTCTGGGAATAATATGATGATTGTTCCTCAATTGACTGGTCCTAAATTTTATAACTAAATATTTATAGCTTGTGGCTATTGTAATAATATTACAGCTCTATGCTTTGAAATTAATGCTAGGTTTGGAACATAAAATTTATTATTCATTTTACATTAACATTATGCTCATGTCTGTTACTGGTAGGCTAGTCACATCAGTTTTCACACACCAATATAAACTTTTATATGCCTTGTTGCCATTGCATCAACCACAGGTAAATCTGTGTGTTTATGGAAGCATTAGTGTGTACTAGTGACACTATAAGAAAACAATAAGTGCATCTTCAACTAATATATGTGCTTTGCTTGAACTCTTTGACACTTACATAGTTAATAAGATGGTTTTTGTTTAATTTTTTAGTTATTTAACAACTTCACTTACCATTTATGATAATTAGTCACAAGTTAGTTATGATTCTAATTTATAACAACAGCCATATTTAATCATTTCCATTGTTTCCATTTCTCTGCCTTTTGTACTAGCCCAATTTGCAATAAAAGACGTTTTGTTGATCTAGAAAATGGACTACATATTTTTGGGACATAAACTACAATTCTTAAAAGAAGTGACAGTTCTAACTGTAACTAACATAATTATGTGAAGATGGATAATAGTTGAATAATTAAAAGTCTTGGTTAGGGAATGCATACCGTCACTAAATTGTACTGATCAAGACTTAAGTATCAATCAATAAGACTAGAAGGGCTTCTAAAGAATCATATCTACCTCCAATATACTACTGTATTCACAAGTCCCTTTCTTTTTTCAATGTAAGACCTTTAATGGAGGCCTGAGATTCATGCTAAGTGGTTTCTTGAAGGGTCCAGATCTCCACCTTTTTGCCCACAAGCTTGTCCAGCTATCATTTACATTCACACTATGCTCCATATTTCAAAATTGCAGTCTGCCATATTATGGCAAGGGTGGCTTGGGTTGGTCTTGTAGCTCAAATTGTCTAAATGGATTGAAGGGTTTTACAACAAAAATAACACTTGGGTTTTGTCCTTGCATTTTATTTTCTGTAGAAATCTCCAACCTATTTCTTAACCAATAACTACTTATAATATCAAATTTGGGCCAGGGCTATGGTTTGAAGCTATTTAACATTATACAATAATTATGAGTAATGATACTTATCATAAAGAGTTTGTCATGATTGTTTTTAAATTTAAATACTTTGCAACACATCCACTTTTTCCAATGTAATCATCAGGTCATACTGCATGGTCTACAACCTTTCTATTTAGACTTATAAAGTGACATAACAACAGTGTATCCAGATACAATGCTGTGATGTTAGCCAAACATTTGTGGTATGAGCCACAATTTGCTAGTGTTAAGTACATTCATGACCTTAAAAGCATTGAAGTTTAAACTTCCCTGGTATCAAGTCACAAATATGCTATTACTCAACCATATTATCCTCCATGTAACACGTTCCATCAGCACTCATGGTTGGGCAATAAATAATCTATATACTTACAGTATTTAGACTGTCCATGAAAGCTGTTTAGCTTTAAAAATGCTTTCATGAAGAACTTATATATGCATAATATTATGTAATATTCTTAACTCCCAGTTTATGGCTAAATCTGAAACAATCAAGACAAGAACGTATTGAAGCTAGAAAGGAGCTAGAGACATCATGGCAAGATGCTGTCAAAGAGAAACGTGAACATGGTCAAAAGATACAAAAAAATACTGATCAAGGTCCTGGGTTACTTCTTCATGATCAATGCCAGAAATACCGTAGATGTAATCAATGTCAAAGACGTAGAGATAATGTTGGCACTTCTAATGTTCTCTCAGAGAGTCGATATATCTCTGGCTCTAGACTGATGGTGTAAAATCTAATAATAAGTTGTAGTATAATATGTTATAATTATATATGAATTAATGGATAAGGTATATTTTCATTATTAACAAGTAAATGGAAACCATATTAATACACAGTGTTATTGTAAGTATGTTGTTGATAAATGTTTCAGTGATGAGTAACAATATTGTTCCTCTTTCTATTATACTTAATGATCAAAAATCTTACAATTGCAAGAAATAGTAAGTAGACACATGGATCACTCATTCATTAACCTCGCTGTGCGTGGGCGCAAAGCGAGGGTATTGTAGTCTGTCAGTGTGTGTGTGTGTCTGCACTGCCTGTTACCTTTGAACTACTATAACTTGGCAAGCGAAGCCTTAGCAGCTACCAACGTTTAGCAATGAATAGAAAAACGTGGACTTTACAACAGTAGTATCAAGAACATCGTCAAGGAAAACAAAAGCTTAAAGCTCGCAAAAGAATTTTCAGGCTGCACAGTCAAAGTGCCGTTTCTGGAAAAGTAAAAAACTTAATGTCTAAAATAAAGTGTTTAGAGCTTTTTGAAAGTTAAAAAAGATTAGAAATTAACTGTGAAAACTGGTTAAATAAGCTGATCTAAAGAGTTTACTAAGTTTATCTCTCTTAAATATACTAATAAAGTAGTCTAAATAGGTTAAAACTCTAAAATAAAGAGTTTAGAGCCTTTTGAAAGTAAAAAAGATTAGAAATTAACTTTGAAAACTGGTTAAATAAGCTGATCTAAAGAGTTTAGTAAGTTTATCTCTCTTAAATATACTAATAAAGTAGTCTAAATAGGTTAAAACTCTAAAATAAAGAGTTTAGAGCTTTTTGAAAGTTAAAAAAGATTAGAAATTAACTGTGAAAACTGGTTAAATAAGCTGATCTAAAGAGTTTAGTAAGTTTATCTCTCTTAAATATACTAATAAAGTAGTCTAAATAGGTTAAAACTCTAAAATAAAGAGTTTAGAGCTTTTTGAAAGTTAAAAAAGATTAGAAATTAACTGTGCAAACTGGTTAAATAAGCTGATCTAAAGAGTTTAGTAAGTTTATCTGTCTTAAATATACTAATAAAGTAGTTTAAATAGGTTAAAACTCTAAAATAAACAGTTTAGAGGTTTTTGAAAGTTAAAAAGATTAGAAATTAAGTGTGAAAACTGGTTAAATAAGCTGATCTAAGGAGTTTAGTAAGTTTATCTCTCTTAAATATACTAATAAAGTAGTCTAAATATGTTAAAACTCTAAAATAAAGTTTTTAGAGCTTTTTGAAAGTTAAAAAAGATTAGAAATTAAGTGTGAAAACTGGTTAAATAAGCTGATATAAAGAGTTTAGTAAGTTTATCTGTCTTAAATATACTAATAAAGTAGTTTAAATAGGTTAAAACTCTAAAATAAACAGTTTAGAGGTTTTTGAAAGTTAAAAAGATTAGAAATTAACTGTGAAAACTGGTTAAATAAGCTGATATAAAGAGTTTAGTAAGTATATCTCTCTAAAATATACTAATAAAGTAGTCTAAATAGGTTAAAACTCTAAAATAAAGAGTTTAGAGCTTTTTGAAAGTTAAAAAAGATTAGAAATTAACTGTGCAAACTGGTTAAATAAGCTGATCTAAAGAGTTTAGTAAGTTTATCTGTCTTAAATATACTAATAAAGTAGTTTAAATAGGTTAAAACTCTAAAATAAACAGTTTAGAGGTTTTTGAAAGTTAAAAAGATTAGAAATTAAGTGTGAAAACTGGTTAAATAAGCTGATCTAAAGAGTTTAGTAAGTTTATCTCTCTTAAATATACTAATAAAGTAGTCTAAATAGGTTAAAACTCTAAAGTAAAGAGTTTAGAGCGTTTTGAAAGTTAAAAAAGATTAGAAATTAACTGTTAAAGCTGGTTAAATAAGCTGATCTAAAGAGTTTAGTATGTTTATCTCTCTTAAATATACTAATAAAGTAGTCTAAATAGGTTAAAACTCTAAAATAAAGAGTTTAGAGCTTTTTGAAAGTTAAAAATTATTAGAAATTAACTGTGAAAACTGGTTAAATAAGCTGATCTAAAGAGTTTAGTAAGTTTATCTGTCTTAAATATACTAATAAAGTAGTCTAAATAGGTAAAAACTGTAAACTAAAGAGATTGGTGCCGTTTGAAAGTTAAAAAAGATTAGAAATTAACTGTGAAACTGGTTAAATAAGCTGATCTAAAGAGTTTAGTAAGTTTATATCTCTTAAATATACTAATAAAGTAGTCTAAACAGGTTAAAACTCTAAAATAAAGTGTTTAGAGCTTTTTGAAAGTTAAAAAAGATCAGAAATTAACTGTGAAAACTGGTTAAATAAGCTGATCTAAAGAGTTTAGTAAGTTTATCTCTCTTAAATATACTAATAAAGTAGTCTAAATAGGTTAAAACTCTAAAATAAAGAGTTTAGAGCTTTTTGAAAGTAAAAAAAGATTAGAAATTAACTATGAAAAACTGGTTAAATAAGCTGATCTAAAGAGTTTAGTAAGTTTATCTCTCTTAAATATACTAATAAAGTAGTCTAAATAGGTTAAAACTCTAAAATAAAGAGTTTAGAGCTTTTTGAAAGTTAAAAAAGATTAGAAATTAACTGTGAAAACTGGTTAAATAAGCTGATCTAAAGAGTTTAGTAAGTTTATCTGTCTTAAATATACTAATAAAGTAGTCTAAATAGGTTAAAACTCTAAAATAAAGAGTTTAGAGCTTTTTCAAAGTTAAAAAAGATTAGAAATTAACTGTGAAAACTGGTTAAATAAGCTGATCTAAAGAGTTTAGTAAGTTTATCTGTCTTAAATATACTAATAAAGTAGTTTAAATAGGTTAACACTCAAAAATAAACAGTTTATAGGTTTTTGAAAGTTAAAAAGATTAGAAATTAACTGTGAAAACTGGTTAAATAAGCTGATCTAAAGAGTTTAGTATGTTCATCTATCTTAAATACACTAATAAAGTAGTCTAAATAGGTTAAAACTCTAAAATAAAGAGTTTAGAGCGTTTTGAAAGTTAAAAAAGATTAGAAATTAACTGTGAAATCTGGTTAAATAAGCTGATCTAAAGAGTTTAGTAAGTTTATCTCTCTTTAATATACTAATAAAGTAGTCTAAATAGGTTAAAACTCTAAAATAAAGAGTTTAGAGCTTTTTCAAAGTTAAAAATTATTAGAAATTAAGTGTGAAAACTGGTTAAATAAGCTGATCTAAAGAGTTTAGTAAGTTTATCTGTCTTAAATATACTAATAAAGTAGTCTAAATAGGTTAAAACTCTAAAATAAAGTGTTTAAAGCCTTTTTGAAAGTTAAAAAAGATTAGAAATTAACTGTGAAAACTGGTTAAATAAGCTGATCTAAAGAGTTTAGTAAGTTTATCTGTATTAAATATACTAATAAATTAGTCTAAATAGGTTAAAAGACTAAAATAAAGAGTTTAGAGCTTTTTGAAAGTTAAAAAAATTAGAAATTAACTGTGAAAACTGGTTAAATAAGCTGATCTAAAGAGTTTAGTAAGTTTATCTCTTCTAAATATACTAATAAAGTAGTCTAAATAGGTTAAAACTCTAAAATAAAGTGTTTAGAGCTTTTTGAAAGTTAAAAAAGATTAGAAATTAACTGTGAAAACTGGTTAAATAAGCTAATTTAAAGAGTTTAGTAAGTTTATCTCTCTTAAATATACTAATAAAGTAGTTTAAATAGGTTAAAACTCTAAAATAAAGAGTTTAGAGTCTTTTCATAGTTAAAAAAGATTAGAAATTAACTCTGAAAACTGGTTAAATAAGCTGATCTAAAGAGTTTAGTAAGTTTATCTGTCTTAAATATACTAATAAAATAGTCTAATAGGTTAAAACTCTAAAATAAAGTGTTTAGATCTTTTTGAACGTTAAAAAAGAATAGAAATTAACTGTGAAATCTGGTTAAATAAGCTGATCTAAAGAGATTAGTAAGTATATCTGTCTTAAATATACTAATAAAGTAGTCTAAATAGGTTTAAACTCTAAAATAAAGAGTTTAGAGCGTTTTGAAAGTTAAAAAAGATTAGAAATTAACTGTGAAAACTGGTTAAATAAGCTGATCTAAAGAGTTTAGTAACTTTATCTGTCTTAAATATACTAATAAAGTAGTCTAAATAGGTTAAAACTCTAAAATAAAGAGTTTAGAGCTTTTTGAAAGTTAAAAAAGATAAGAAATTAACTGTGAAAACTGGTTAAATAAGCTGATCTTTAGTGATTAGTACGTTTATCTGTCTTAAATATACTAATAAAGTAGTCTAAATAGGTTAAAACTCTAAAATAAAGTGTTTAGAGCTTTTTGAAAGTTAAAAAAAATTAGAAATTAACTGTGAAAACTGGTTAAATAAGCTGATCTAAAGAGTTTAGTAAGTTTATCTCTCTTAAATATACTAATAAAGTAGTCTAAATAGGTTAAAACTCTAAAATAAAGAGTTTAGAGCTTTTTGAAAGTTAAAAAAGATTAAAAATTAACTGTCAAAACTGGTTAAATAAGCTGATCTAAAGAGTTTAGTAAGTTTATCTGTCTTAAATATACTAATAAAGTAGTCTAAATAGGTTAAAACTCTAAAATAAAGAGTTTAGAGCTTTTTGAAAGTTAAAAAAGATTAGAAATTAATGGTGAAACTGGTTAAATAAGCTGATCTAAAGAGTTTAGTAAGTTTATCTCTCTTAAATATACTAATAAAGTAGTCTAAATAGGTTAAAACTCTAAAATAAAGAGTTTACACCTTTTTGAAAGTTAAAAAAGATTAGAAATTAATGGTGAAAACTGGTTAAATAAGCTGATCTAAAGAGTTTAGTAAGTTTATCTCTCTTAAATATACTAATAAAGTAGTCTAAATAGGTAAAAACTCTAAACTAAAGAGTTTGGAGCCGTTTGAAATTAAAAAAGATTAGAAATTAACTGTTAAAACTGGTTAAATAAGCTGATCTAAAGAGTTTAGTAAGTTTATTTGTCTTAACTATACTAATAAAGTAGTGTAAATAGGTTAAAACTCTAAAATAAAGTGTTTAGAGCATTTTGAAAGTTAAAAAAGATTAGAAATTAACTGTTAAAGCTGGTTAAATAAGCTGATCTAAAGAGTTTAGTAAGTTTATCTCTCTTAAATATACTAATAAAGTAGTCTAAATAGGTTAAAACTCTAAAATAAAGAGTTTAGAGCTTTTTGAAAGTTAAAAATTATTAGAAATTAACTGTGAAAACTGGTTAAATAAGCTGATCTAAAGAGTTTAGTAAGTTTATCTGTCTTAAATGTACTAATAAAGTAGTCTAAATAGGTAAAAACTGTAAACTAAAGAGATTGGTGCCGTTTGAAAGTTAAAAAAGATTAGAAATTAACTGTGAAACTGGTTAAATAAGCTGATCTAAAGAGTTTAGTAAGTTTATATCTCTTAAATATACTAATAAAGTAGTGTAAACAGGTTAAAACTCTAAAATAAAGTGTTTAGAGCTTTTTGAAAGTTAAAAAAGATCAGAAATTAACTGTGAAAACTGGTTAAATAAGCTGATCTAAAGAGTTTAGTAAGTTTATCTCTCTTAAATATACTAATAAAGTAGTCTAAATAGGTTAAAACTCTAAAATAAAGAGTTTAGAGCTTTTTGAAAGTAAAAAAAGATTAGAAATTAACTATGAAAAACTGGTTAAATAAGCTGATCTAAAGAGTTTAGTAAGTTTATCTCTCTTAAATATACTAATAAAGTAGTCTAAATAGGTTAAAACTCTAAAATAAAGAGTTTAGAGCTTTTTGAAAGTTAAAAAAGATTAGAAATTAACTGTGAAAACTGGTTAAATAAGCTGATCTGAAGAGTTTAGTAAGTTTATCTGTCTTAAATATACTAATAAAGTAGTCTAAATAGGTTAAAACTCTAAAATAAAGAGTTTAGAGCTTTTTCAAAGTTAAAAAAGATTAGAAATTAACTGTGAAAACTGGTTAAATAAGCTGATCTAAAGAGTTTAGTAAGTTTATCTGTCTTAAATATACTAATAAAGTAGTTTAAATAGGTTAAAACTCTAAAATAAACAGTTTATAGGTTTTTGAAAGTTAAAAAGATTAGAAATTAACTGTGAAAACTGGTTAAATAAGCTGATCTAAAGAGTTTAGTATGTTCATCTATCTTAAATACACTAATAAAGTAGTCTAAATAGGTTAAAACTCTAAAATAAAGAGTTTAGAGCGTTTTGAAAGTTAAAAAAGATTAGAAATTAACTGTGAAATCTGGTTAAATAAGCTGATCTAAAGAGTTTAGTAAGTTTATCTCTCTTTAATATACTAATAAAGTAGTCTAAATAGGTTAAAACTCTAAAATAAAGAGTTTAGAGCTTTTTCAAAGTTAAAAATTATTAGAAATTAAGTGTGAAAACTGGTTAAATAAGCTGATCTAAAGAGTTTAGTAAGTTTATCTGTCTTAAATATACTAATAAAGTAGTCTAAATAGGTTAAAACTCTAAAATAAAGTGTTTAAAGCCTTTTTGAAAGTTAAAAAAGATTAGAAATTAATTGTGAAAACTGGTTAAATAAGCTGATCTAAAGAGTTTAGTAAGTTTATCTGTATTAAATATACTAATAAATTAGTCTAAATAGGTTAAAAGACTAAAATAAAGAGTTTAGAGCTTTTTGAAAGTTAAAAAAATTAGAAATTAACTGTGAAAACTGGTTAAATAAGCTGATCTAAAGAGTTTAGTAAGTTTATCTCTTCTAAATATACTAATAAAGTAGTCTAAATATGTTAAAACTCAAAAATAAAGTGTTTAGAGTGTTTTCATAGTTAAAAAAGATTAGAAATTAACTCTGAAAACTGGTTAAATAAGCTGATCTAAAGAGTTTAGTAGGTTTATCTGTCTTAAATATACTAATAAAATAGTCTAATAGGTTAAAACTCTAAAATAAAGTGTTTAGATCTTTTTGAACGTTAAAAAAGAATAGAAATTAACTGTGAAATCTGGTTAAATAAGCTGATCTAAAGACATTAGTAAGTATATCTGTCTTAAATATACTAATAAAGTAGTCTAAATAGGTTTAAACTCTAAAATAAAGAGTTTAGAGCGTTTTGAAAGTTAAAAAAGATTAGAAATTAACTGTGAAAACTGGTTAAATAAGCTGATCTAAAGAGTTTAGTAACTTTATCTGTCTTAAATATACTAATAAAGTAGTCTAAATAGGTTAAAACTCTAAAATAAAGAGTTTAGAGCTTTTTGAAAGTTAAAAAAGATAAGAAATTAACTGTGAAAACTGGTTAAATAAGCTGATCTTTAGTGATTAGTACGTTTATCTGTCTTAAATATACTAATAAAGTAGTCTAAATAGGTTAAAACTCTAAAATAAAGTGTTTAGAGCTTTTTGAAAGTTAAAAAAAATTAGAAATTAACTGTGAAAACTGGTTAAATAAGCTGATCTAAAGAGTTTAGTAAGTTTATCTCTCTTAAATATACTAATAAAGTAGTCTAAATAGGTTAAAACTCTAAAATAAAGAGTTTAGAGCTTTTTGAAAGTTAAAAAAGATTAAAAATTAACTGTAAAAACTGGTTAAATAAGCTGATCTAAAGAGTTTAGTAAGTTTATCTGTCTTAAATATACTAATAAAGTAGTCTAAATAGGTTAAAACTCTAAAATAAAGAGTTTAGAGCTTTTTGAAAGTTAAAAAAGATTAGAAATTAATGGTGAAACTGGTTAAATAAGCTGATCTAAAGAGTTTAGTAAGTTTATCTCTCTTAAATATACTAATAAAGTAGTCTAAATAGGTTAAAACTCTAAAATAAAGAGTTTACACCTTTTTGAAAGTTAAAAAAGATTAGAAATTAATGGTGAAAACTGGTTAAATAAGCTGATCTAAAGAGTTTAGTAAGTTTATCTCTCTTAAATATACTAATAAAGTAGTCTAAATAGGTAAAAACTCGAAACTAAAGAGTTTGGAGCCGTTTGAAATTAAAAAAGATTAGAAATTAACTGTTAAAACTGGTTAAATAAGCTGATCTAAAGAGTTTAGTAAGTTTATTTCTATAAAATATACTAATAAAGTCATCTAAATAGGTTAAAACTCAAATAAAGTGTTTAGAACTTTTTTAAAGTAAAAAAGATTAGAAATTAACTGTGAAAACTGGTTAAATAAGCTGATATAAAGAGTTTAGTAAGTATATCTCTCTAAAATATACTAATAAAGTAGTCTAAATGTGTTAAAACTCTAAAATAAAGAGTTTAGAGCTTTTTGAAAGTTAAAAAAGATTAGAAATTAACTGTGAAAACTGGTTAAATAAGCTGATCTAAAGAGTTTAGTAAGTTTATGTCTCTAAAATATACTAATAAAGTAGTCTAAATAGGTTAAAACTGTAAAATTCAGAGTTTAGAGCTTTTTGAAAGTTAAAAAAGATTAGAAATTAACTGTGAAAACTGGTTAAATAAGCTGATCTAAAGAGTTTAGTAAGTTTATCTGTCTTAAATATACTAATAAAGTAGTCTAAATAGGTTAAAACTCTAAAATAAAGAGTTTAGAGCGTTTTTAAAGTAAAAAAAGATTAGAAATTAATGGTGAAAACTGGTTAAATAAGCTGATCTAAAGAGTTTAGTAAGTTTATCTGTCTTAAATATACTAATAAAGTAGTCTAAATAGGTTAAAACTCTAAAATAAAGTTTTTAGCGTTTTGAAAGTAAAAAAAGATTAGAAATTAATAGTGAAAACTGGTTAAATAAGCTGATCTAAAGAGTTTAGTAAGTTTATCTCTCTTAAATATACTAATAAAGTCATCTCAATAGGTTAAAACTCTAAAATAAAGTGTTTAGAGCTTTTTGAATGTTAAAAAAGATTAGAAATTAACTGTGAAAACTGGTTAAATAAGCTGATCTAAAGAGTTTAGTAAGTTTATCTCTCTAAAATATACTAATAAAGTAGTCTAAATAGGTTAAAACTCTAAAATAAAGAGTTTAGAGCTTTTTGAAAGTTAAAAAAGATTAGAAATTAACTGTGAGAACTGGTTAAATAAGCTGATCTAAAGAGTTTAGTAAGTTTATCTCTCTAAAATATACTAATAAAGTAGTCTAAATAGGTTAAAACTCTAAAATAAAGTGTTTAGAGCTTTTCGAAAGTTAAAAAAGATTAGAAATTAACTGTGAAAACTGGTTAAATAAGCTGATCTAAAGAGTTTAGTAAATTAATCTCTATAAAATATACTAATAAAGTAGTCTAAATAGGTTAAAACTGTAAAATAAAGAGTTTAGAACTTTTTGAAAGTTAAAAAAGATTAGAAATTAATGGTGAAAACTGGTTAAATAAGCTGATCTAAAGAGTTTAGTAAGTTTATCTGTCTTAAATATACTAATAAAGTCGTCTAAATAGGTTAAAACTCTAAAATAAAGAGTTTAGAGCTGTTTGAAAGTTAAAAAAGATTAGAAATTAACTGTGAAAACTGGTTAAATAAGCTGATCTAAAGAGTTTAGTAAGTTTATCTCTCTAAAATATACTAATAAAGTCGTCTAAATAGGTTAAAACTCTAAAATAAAGTGTTTAGAGCTTTTTGAAAGTTAAAAAAGATTAGAAATTAACTGTGCAAACTGGTTAAAATAAGCTGATCTAAAGAGTTTAGTAAGTTTATCTGTCTTAAATATACTAATAAAGTAGTCTAAATAGGTTAAAACTCTAAAATAAAGTGTTTACAGGTTTTTGAAAGTTAAAAAATATTAGAAATTAACTGTGAAAACTGGTTGAATAAACTGATCTAAAGAGTTTAGTAAGTTTATCTCTCTTAAATATACTAATAAAGTAGTCTAAATAGGTTAAAACTCTAAAATAAAGAGTTTAGAGCTTTTTGAAAGTTAAAAAAGATTAGAAATTAACTGTGAGAACGGGTTAAATAAGCTGATCTAAAGAGTTTATTAAGTTTATCTCTCTTAAATATACTAATAAAGTAGTCTAAATAGGTTAAAACTCTAAAATAAAGAGTTTAGAGCTTTTTGAAAGTTAAAAAAGATTAGAAATTAACTGTGAAAACTGGTTAAATAAGCTGATCTAAAAAGTTTAGTAAGTTTATCTGTCTTAAATATACTAATAAAGTAGTCTAAATAGGTTAAAACTCTAAAATAAAGAGTTTAGAGCGTTTTGAAAGTAAAAAAAGATTAGAAATTAATCGTGAAAACTGGTTAAATAAGCTGATCTAAAGAGTTTAGTAAGTTTATCTCTCTTAAATATACTAATAAAGTAGTCTAAATAGGTTAAAACTCCAAAATAAAGTTTTTAAAGCGTTTTGAAAGTAAAAAAAGATTAGAAATTAATAATGCAAAACTGGTTAAATAAGCTGATCTAAAGAGTTTAGTAAGTTTATCTCTCTAAAATATACTAATAAAGTCGTCTAAATAGGTTAAAACTCTAAAATAAAGTGTTTAGAGCTTTTTGAATGTTAAAAAAAATTAGAAATTAACTGTGAAAACTGGTTAAATAAGCTGATCTAAAGAGTTTAGTAAGTTTATCTGTCTTAAATATACTAATAAAGTAGTTTAAATAGGTTAAAACTCTAAACTAAACAGTTTAGAGGTTTTTGAAAGTTAAAAAGATTAGAAATTAAGTGTGAAAACTGGTTAAATAAGCTGATCTAAAGAGTTTAGTAAGTTTATCTCTCTTAAATATACTAATAAAGTAGTCTAAATAGGTAAAAACTCTAAACTAAAGAGATTGGTGCTGTTTGAAAGTTAAAAAAGATTAGAAATTAACTGTGAAACTGGTTAAATAAGCTGATCTAAAGAGTTTAGTAAGTTTATCTCTCTTAAATATACTAATAAAGTAGTCTAAATAGGTTAAAACTCTAAAATAAAGAGTTTAGAGCTTTTAGAAAGTTAAAAAAGATTAGAAATTAACTGTGAAAACTGGTTAAATAAGCTGATCTAAAGAGTTTAGTAAGTTTATCTCTCTTAAATATACTAATAAAGTAGTCTAAATAAGTAAAAACTCTAAACTAAAGAGATTGGTGCCGTTTCAAAGTTAAAAAAGATTAGAAATTAACTGTGAAAACTGGTTAAATAAGCTGATCTAAAGAGTTTAGTAAGTTTATCTCTCTTAAATATACTAATAAAGTAGTGTAAACAGGTTAAAACTCTAAAATAAAGTGTTTAGAGCGTTTTGAAAGTTAAAAAAGATTAGAAATTAACTGTGAAAACTAGTTAAAAAAGCTGATCTAAAGAGTTTAGTAAGTTTATCTCTCTTAAATATACTAATAAAGTAGTCTAAATAGGTTAAAACTCTAAAATAAAGAGTTTAGAGCTTTTTGAAAATTAAAAAAGATTAGAAATTAACTGTAAAAACTGGTTAAATAAGCTGATCTGAAGTGTTTAGTAAGTTTATCTCTCTTAAATATACTAATAAAGTAGTCTAAATAGGTTAAACTCTAAAATAAAGAGTTTACACCTTTTTGAAAGTTAAAAAAGATTAGAAATTAACTGTGAAAACTGGTTAAATAAGCTGATCTAAAGAGTTTAGTAAGTTTATCTCTCTTAAATATACTAATAAAGTCGTCTAAATAGGTTAAAACTCTAAAATAAAGAGTTTGGAGCCGTTTGAAATTAAAAAAGATTAGAAATTAACTGTTAAAACTGGTTAAATAAGCTGATCTAAAGAGTTTAGTAAGTTTATCTCTCTTAAATATACTAATAAAGTAGTGTAAATAGGTTAAAACTCTAAAATAAAGTGTTTAGAGCTTTTTGAAAGTTAAAAAAGATTAGAAATTAATGGTGAAAACTGGTTAAATAAGCAGATCTAAAGAGTTTAGTAAGTTTATTTCTCTAAAATATACTAATAAAGTCATCTAAATAGGTTAAAACTCTAAAATAAAGTGTTTAGAGCTTTTTGAAAGTAAAAAAAGATTAGAAATTAACTGTGAAAACTGGTTAAATAAGCTGATCTAAAGAGTTTAGTAAGTTTATCTCTCTAAAATATACAAATAAAGTAGTCTAAATAGGTTAAAACTCTAAAATAAAGAGTTTAGAGCTTTTTGAAAGTTAAAAAAGATTAGAAATTAACTGTGAAAACTGGTTAAATAAGCTGATCTAAAGAGTTTAGTAAGTTTATCTCTCTAAAATACACTAATAAAGTAGACTAAATAGGTTAAAACTCTAAAATAAAGAGTTTAGAGCTTTTTGAAAGTTAAAAAAAATTAGAAATTAACTGTGAAAACTGGTTAAATAAGCTGATCTAAAGAGTTTAGTAAGTTTATCTGTCTTAAATACACTAATAAAGTAGTCTAAAAAGGTTAAAACTCTAAAATAAAGAGTTTAGAGCTTTTTGAAAGTTAAAAAAGATTAGAAATTAACTGTGAAAACTGGTTAAATAAGCTGATCTAAAAAGTTTAGTAAGTTTATCTGTCTTAAATATACTAATAAAGTAGTCTAAATAGGTTAAAACTCTAAAATAAAGAGTTTAGAGCGTTATGAAAGTAAAAAAAGATTAGATTTTAATGGTGAAAACTGGTTAAATAAGCTGATCTAAAGAGTTTAGTAAGTTTATCTGTCTTAAATATACTAATAAAGTAGTCTAAATAGGTAAAAACTCTAAACTAAAGAGATTGGTGCCGTTTGAAAGTGAAAAAAGATTAGAAATTAACTGTGAAACTGGTTAAATAAGCTGATCTAAAGAGTTTAGTAAGTTTATCTCTCTTAAATATACTAATGAAGTAGTGTAAACAGGTTAAAACTCTAAAATAAAGTGTTTAGAGCTTTTTGAAAGTTAAAAAAGATTAGAAATTAACTGTGAAAACTGGTTAAATAAGCTGATCTAAAGAGTTTAGTAAGTTTATCTCTCTTAAATATACTAATAAAGTAGTCTAAATAGGTTAAAACTCTAAAATAAAGAGTTTAGAGCTTTTTGAAAGTTAAAAAAGATTAGAAATTAATGGTGAAAACTGGTTAAATAAGCTGATCTAAAGAGTTTAGTAAGTTTATCTGTCTTAAATATACTAATAAAGTAGTCTAAATAGGTAAAAACTCTAAACTAAAGAGATTGGTGCCGTTTGAAAGTTAAAAAAGATTAGAAATTAACTGTGAAACTAGTTAAATAAGCTGATCTAAAGAGTTTAGTAAGTTTATCTCTCTTAAATATACTAATAAAGTAGTGTAAACAGGTTAAAACTCTAAAATAAAGTGTTTAGAGCTTTTTGAAAGTTAAAAAAGATTAGAAATTAACTGTAAAAACTGGTTAAATAAGCTGATCTAAAGAGTTTAGTAAGTTTATCTCTCTTAAATATACTAATAAAGTAGTCTAAATAGATTAAAACTCTAAAATAAAGAGTTTAGAGCTTTTTGAAAGTTAAAAAGATTAGAAATTAACTGTGAAAACTGGTTAAATAAGCTGATCTAAAGAGTTTAGTAAGTTTATCTCTCTTAAATATACTAATAAAGTAGTCTAAATAGGTTAAACTCTAAATTAAAGAGTTTAGAGCTTTTTGAAAGTTAAAAAAGATTAGAAATTAACTGTGAAACTGGTTAAATAAGCTGATCTAAAGAGTTTAGTAAGTTTATCTGTCTTAAATATACTAATAAAGTAGTTTAAAAAGGTTAAAACTCTAAAATAAACAGTTAATAGGTTTTTGAAAGTTAAAAAGATTAGAAATTAAGTGTGAAAACTGGTTAAATAAGCTGATATAAACAGTTTAGTAAGTTTATCTGTCTTAAATATACTAATAAAGTAGTCTAAATAGGTTAAAACTCTAAAATAAAGAGTTTAGAGCTTTTTGAAAGTTAAAAAAGATTAGAAATTAACTGTGCAAACTGGTTAAATAAGCTGATCTAAAGAGTTTAGTAAGTTTATCTCTCTTAAATATACTAATAAAGTAGTTTAAATAGGTTAAAACTCTAAAATAAAGAGTTTAGAGGTTTTTGAAAGTTAAAAAGATTAGAAATTAAGTGTAAAAACTGGTTAAATAAGCTGATCTAAAGAGTTTATGTTTATCTCTCCTAAATATACTAATAAAGTAGTCTAAATAGGTTAAAACTCTAAAGTAAAGAGTTTAGAGCTTTTTGAAAGTTAAAAAAATTAGAAATTAACTGTGAAATCTGGTTAAATAAGCTGATCTAATGAGTTTTGTAAGTTTATCTCTCTTAAATATACTAATAAAGTAGTCTAAATAGGTTAAAACTCAAAAATAAAGAGTTTAGAGCTTTTTGAAAGTTAAAAAAGATTAGAAATTAATGGTGAAAACTGGTTAAATAAGCTGATCTAAAGAGTTTAGTAAGTTTATCTGTCTTAAATATACTAATAAAGGAGTCTAAATAGGTTAAAACTCTAAAATAGAGTGTTTAAAGCCTTTTTGAAAGTTAAAAAAGATTAGAAATTAACTGTGAAAACTGGTTAAATAAGCTGATCTAAAGAGTTTAGTAAGTTTATCTGTCTTAAATATACTAATAAAGTAGTCTAAATAGGTTAAAAGACTAAAATAAAGAGTTTAGAGCTTTTTCAAAGTTAAAAAAATTAGAAATTAACTGTGAAAACTGGTTAAATAAGCTGATCTAAAGAGTTTAGTAAGTTTATCTGTCTTAAATATACTAATAAAGTAGTCTAAATACGTTAAAACTCTAAAATAAAGAGTTTAGAGCTTTTTGAAAGTTAAAAAAGATTAGAAATTAATGGTGAAAACTGGTTAAATAAGCTGATCTAAAGAGTTTAGTAAGTTTATCTCTCTTAAATATACTAATAAAGTAGTCTAAATAGGTAAAAACTCTAAACTAAAGAGATTGGTGCTGTTTGAAAGTTAAAAAAGATTAGAAATTAACTGTGAAACTGGTTAAATAAGCTGATCTTAAGAGTTTAGTAAGTTTATCTCTCTTAAATATACTAATAAAGTAGTCTAAATAGGTTAAAAGTCTAAAATAAAGAGTTTAGAGCTTTTTGAAAGTAAAAAAAGATTAGAAATTAACTATGAAAACTGGTTAAATAAGCTGATCTAAAGAGTTTAGTAAGTTTATCTCTCTTAAATATACAAATAAAGTCGTCTAAATAGGTTAAAACTCTAAAATAAAGAGTTCGGAGGCGTTTGAAATTAAAAAAGATTAGAAATTAACTGTTAAAACTGGTTAAATAAGCTGATCTAAAGAGTTTAGTAAGTTTATCTGTCTTAAATATACTAATAAAGTAGTCTAAATAGGTTAAAACTCTAAAATAAAGTGTTTAGAGCTTTTTGAAAGTGAAAAAAGATTAGAAATTAACTGTGAAAACTGGTTAAATAAGCTGATCTAAAGAGTTTAGTAAGTTTATCTCTCTTAAATATACTAATAAAGTAGTCTAAATAGGTTAAAACTCTAAAATAAAGAGTTTAGAGCTTTTTGAAAGTTAAAAAAGATTAGAAATTAATGGTGAAAACTGGTTAAATAAGCAGATCTAAAGAGTTTAGTAAGTTTATTTCTCTAAAATATACTAATAAAGTCATCTAAATAGGTTAAAACTCTAAAATAAAGTGTTTAGAGCTTTTTAAAAGTAAAAAAAGATTAGAAATTAACTGTGAAAACTGGTTAAATAAGCTGATCTAAAGAGTTTAGTAAGTTTATCTCTCTAAAATATACAAATAAAGTAGTCTAAATAGGTTAAAACTGTAAAATAAAGAGTTTAGAGCTTTTTGAAAGTTAAAAAAGATTAGAAATTAACTGTGAAAACTGGTTAAATAAGCTGATCTAAAGAGTTTAGTAAGTTTATCTCTCTAAAATACACTAATAAAGTAGTCTAAATAGGTTAAAACTCTAAAATAAAGAGTTTAGAGCTTTTTGAAAGTTAAAAGAAATTAGAAATTAACTGTGAAAACTGGTTAAATAAGCTGATCTAAAGAGTTTAGTAAGTTTATCTGTCTTAAATACACTAATAAAGTAGTCTAAAAAGGTTAAAACTCTAAAATAAAGAGTTTAGAGCTTTTTGAAAGTTAAAAAAGATTATAAGTTTATCTGTCTTAAATATACTAATAAAGTAGTCTAAATAGGTAAAAACTCTAAACTAAAGAGATTGGTGCCGTTTGAAAGTTAAAAAAGATTAGAAATTAACTGTGAAAACTGGTTAAATAAGCTGATCTAAAGAGTTTAGTAAGTTTATCTCTCTAAAATTTACAAATAAAGTAGTCTAAATAGGTTAAAACTCTAAAATAAAGAGTTTAGAGCTTTTTGAAAGTTAAAAAAGATTAGAAATTAACTGTGAAAACTGGTTAAATAAGCTGATCTAAAGAGTTTAGTAAGTTTATCTCTCTAAAATACACTAATAAAGTAGTTTAAATAGGTTAAAACTCTAAAATAAAGAGTTTAGAGCTTTTTGAAAGGTAAAAAAAATTAGAAATTAACTGTGAAAACTGGTTAAATAAGCTGATCTAAAGAGTTTAGTAAGTTTATCTCTCTTAAATACACTAATAAAGTAGTCTAAAAAGGTTAAAACTCTAAAATAAAGAGTTTACAGCTTTTTGAAAGTTAAAAAAGATTAGAAATTAACTGTGAAAACTGGTTAAATAAGCTGATCTAAAAAGTTTAGTAAGTTTATCTGTCTTAAATATACTAATAAAGTAGTCTAAATAGGTTAAAACTCTAAAATAAAGAGTTTACAGCTTTTTGAAAGTTAAAATGATTAGAAATTAACTGTGAAAACTGGTTAAATAAGCTGATCTAAAGAGTTTAGTAAGTTTATCTCTCTTAAATATACTAATAAAGTAGTCTAAATAGGTTAATACTCTAAAATAAAGAGTTTAGAGCTTTTTGAAAGTTAAAAAAGATTAGAAATTAATGGTGAAAACTGGTTAAATAAGCTGATCTAAAGACTTCAGTAAGTTTATCTGTCTTAAATATACTAATTAAGTAGTCTAAATAGGTTAAAACTCTAAAGTAAAGAGTTTAGAGCTTTTTGAAATTTAAAAAGATTAGAAATTAACTGTGAAAACTGGTTAAATAGGCTGACCTAAAGAGTTTAGTAAGTTTATCTCTCTAAAATATACTAACAAAGTAGTCTAAATAGGTTAAAACTCTAAAATAAAGAGTTTAGAGCTTTTTGAAAGTTTAAAAAGATTAGAAATTAACTGTGAAAACTGGTTAAATAAGCTGATCTAAAGAGTTTAGTAAGTTTATCTCTTTTAAATATACTAATAAAGTAGTCTAAATAGGTTAAAAATCTAAAATAAAGTGTTTGGAGCTTTTTTAAGTTAAAAAAGATTAGAAATTAACTGTGAAAACTGGTTAAATAAGCTGATCTAAAGAGTTTAGTAAGTTTATCTCTCTTAAATATACTAATAAAGTAGTCTAAATAGGTTAAAACTCGAAAATAAAGTGTTTAGCGCTTTTTGAAAGTTAAAAAAGATTAGAAATTAACTGTGAAAACTGGTTAAATAAGCTGATCTAAAGAGTTTAGTAAGTTTATCTCTCTTAAATATACTAATAAAGTAGTCTAAATAGGTTAAAACTCTAAAATAAAGTGTTTAGAGCTTTTTGAAAGTTAAAAAGATTTGAAATTAATGGTGAAAACTGGTTAAATAAGCTGATCTAAAGAGTTTAGTAAGTTTATCTCTCTTAAATATACTAATAAAGTAGTCTAAATAGGTTAAAACTCGAAAATAAAGTGTTTAGAGCTTTTTGAAAGTTAAAAAAGATTAGAAATTAACTGTGAAAACTGGTTAAATAAGCTGATCTAAAGAGTTTAGTAAGTTTATCTCTCTTAAATATACTAATAAAGTAGTCTAAATAGGTTAAAACTCTAAAATAAAGTGTTTAGAGCTTTTTGAAAGTTAAAAAGATTTGAAATTAATGGTGAAAACTGGTTAAATAAGCTGATCTAAAGAGTTTAGTAAGTTTATCTCTCTTAAATATACTAATAAAGTAGTCTAAATAGGTTAAAACTCTAAAATAAAGAGTTTAGAGCTTTTTGAAAGTTACAAAAGATTGAAATTCACTGTGAAAACTGGTTAAATAAGCTGATCTAAAGAGTTTAGTAAGTTTATCACTCTAAAATATACTAATAAAGTATTCTAAATAGGTTAAAACTCTAAAATAAAGTGTGTAGAGCTTTTTGAATGTTAAAAAAGATAAGAAATTAACTGTGAAAACTGGTTAAATAAGCTGATCTAAAGAGTTTAGTAAGTTATTCTGTCTTAAATATACTAATAAAGTAGTCTAAATAGGTTAAAACTCAAAAATAAAGTGTTTAGATCTTTTTGAAAGTTAAAAAAGATTAGAAATTAACTGTGAAAACTGGTTAAATAAGCTGATCTAAAGAATTTGGTAAATTTATCTCTCTTAAATATACTAATAAAGTAGTCTAAATAGGTTAAAACTCTAAAATAAAGAGTTTAGAGCTTTTTGAAAGTTAAAAAAGATTAGAAATTAACTGTGAAAACTGGTTAAATAAGCTGATCTAAAGAGTTTAGTAGGTTTATCTCTCTAAAATATACTAATAAAGTAGTCTAAATAGGTTAAAACTCTAAAATAAAGAGTTTAGAGCTTTTTGAAAGTTAAAAAGATTTGAAATTAATGGTGAAAACTGGTTAAATAAGCTGATCTAAAGAGTTTAGTAAGTTTATCTCTCTTAAATATACTAATAAAGTAGTCTAAATAGGTTAAAACTCTAAAATAAAGAGTTTAGAGCTGTTTGAAAGTTAAAAAAGATTAGAAATTAACTGTGAAAACTGGTTAAATAAGCTGATCTAAAGAGTTTAGTAAGTTTATCTCTCTTAAATATACTAATAAAGCAGTCTAAATAGGTTAAAACTCAAATAAAGAGTTTAGAGCTTTTTGTTAGTTAAAAAAGATTAGAAATTAACTGTGAGAACTGGTTAAATAAGCTGATCTAAAGAGTTTAGTAAGTTTATCTGTCTTAAATATACTAATAAGTAGTCTAAATAGGTTAAAACTCTAAAATAAAGAGTTTAGAGCTTTTTGAAAGTAAAAAAAGATAAGAAATTAACTGTGAAAACTGGTTAAATAAGCTGATCTAAAGAGTTGAGTAAGTTTATCTGTCTTAAATATACTAATAAAGTAGTCTAAATAGGTTAAAACTATAAAATAAAGAGTTTAGAGCTGTTTCAAAGTTTAAAAAATTAGAAATTAACTGTGAAAAATGGTGAAATAAGCTCATCTAAAGAGTTTAGTAAGTTTATCTCTCTTAAATATACTAATAAAGTAGTCTAAATAGGTTAAAACTCTAAAATAAAGTGTTTAGAGCTTTTTGAAAGTTAAAAAAGATTAGAAATTAACTGTGAAAACTGGTTAAATAAGCTGATCTAAAGAGTTTAGTAAGTTTATCTGTCTTAAATATAGTTATAAAGTAGTCTAAATAGGTTAAAACTCTAAAATAAAGAGTTTAGAGCTTTTTGAATGTTAAAAAGATTAGAAATTAACTGTGAAAACTGGTAAATAAGCTGATCTAAAGAGTTTAGTAAGTTTATCTGTCTTAAATATACTAATAAAGTAGTCTAAATAGGTTGAAACGCTAATAATAACGGTTTAGAGCTTTTTGAAAGTTAAAAAGATTAGAAATTAACTGTGAAAACTGGTTAAATAAGCTGATCTAAAGAGTTTAGTAAGTTTATCTCTCTAAAATATACTAATAAAGTAGTCTAAATAGGTTAAAACTCTAAAATAAAGTGTTTTGAGCTTTTTGAAAGTTAAAAAAAATTAGAAATTAACTGTGAAAACTGGTTAAATAAGCTGATCTAAAGAGTTTAGTAAGTTTATCTGTCTTAAATATACTAATAAAGTAGTCTAAATAGGTTAAAACTCTAAAAAAAAGAGTTTAGAGCTTTTTGAAAGTTAAAAAAGATTAGAAATTAACTGTGAAAACTGGTTAAATAAGCTGATCTAAAGAGTTTAGTAATTTTATCAGTCTTAAATATACTAATAAAGTAGTCTAAATAGGTTAAAACTCTAAAATAAAGAGTTTAGAGCTGTTTGAAAGTTAAAAAAGATTAGAAATTAACTGTGAAAACTGGTTAAATAAGCTGATCTAAAGAGTTTAGTAAGTTTATCTCTCTAAAATATACTAATAAAGTAGTCTAAATAGGTTAAAACTCTAAAATAAATAGTTTAGAGCTTTTTGAAAGTTAAAAAGATTAGAAACTAACTGTGAAAACTGGTTAAATAAGCTGATCTAAAGAGTTTAGTAAGTTTATCTGTCTTAAATATACTAATAAAGTAGTCTAAATAGGTTGAAACGCTAATAATAACGGTTTAGAGCTTTTTGAAAGTTAAAAAGATTAGAAATTAACTGTGAAAACTCGTTAAATAAGCTGATCTAAAGAGTTTAGTAAGTTTATCTCTCTAAAATATACTAATAAAGTAGTCTAAATAGGTTAAAACTCTAAAATAAAGTGTTTTGAGCTTTTTGAAAGTTAAAAAAAATTAGAAATTAACTGTGAAAACTGGTTAAATAAGCTGATCTAAAGAGTTTAGTAAGTTTATCTCTCTAAAATATACTAATAAAGTAGTCTAAATAGGTTAAAACTCTAAAAAAAAGAGTTTAGAGCGTTTTGAAAGTTAAAAAAGATTAGAAATTAACTGTGAAAACTGGTTAAATAAGCTGATCTAAAGAGTTTAGTAAGTTTATCTGTCTTAAATATACTAATAAAGTAGTCTAAATAGGTTAAACCTCTAAAATAAAGAGTTTAGAGCTGTTTGAAAGTTAAAAAAGATTAGAAATTAACTGTGAAAACTGGTTAAATAAGCTGATCTAAAGAGTTTAGTAAGTTTATCTCTTTTAAATATAGTAATAAAGTAGTCTAAATAGGTTAAAAATCTAAAATAAAGTGTTTAGAGCTTTTTTAAGTTAAAAAAGATTAGAAATTAACTGTGAAAACTGGTTAAATAAGCTGATCTAAAGAGTTTAATGAGTTTATCTCTCTAAAATATACTAATAAAGTAGTCTAAATAGGTTAAAACTCTAAAATAAAGAGTTTAGAGCTGTTTGAAAGTTAAAAAAGATTAGAAATTAACTGTGAAAACTGGTTAAATAAGCTGATCTAAAGAGTTTCGTAAGTTTATCTCTCTTAAATATACTAATAAAGTAGTCTAAATAGGTTAAAACTCTAAAATAAAGAGTTTAGAGCTTTTTGTAAGATAAAAAAGATTAGAAATTAACTGTGAAAACTGGTTAAATAAGCTGATCTAAAGAGTTTAGTAAGTTTATCTGTCTTAAATATACTAATAACGTAGTCTAAATAGGTTAAAACTCTAAAATAAAGAGTTTAGAGCTGTTTGAAAATTAAAAAAGATTAGAAATTAACTGTTACAACTCGTTAAATAAGCTGATCTGAAGAGTTTAGTAATTTTATCTATCTAAAATATACTAATAAAGTAGTCTAAATAGGTTAAAACTCTAAAATTAAGTGTTTAGAGCTTTTTGAAAGTTAAAAAAAATTAGAAATTAACTGTGAAACCTGGTTAAATAAGCTGATCTAAAGAGTTTAGTAAGTTTATCTCTTTTAAATATACTAATAAAGTAATCTAAATAGGTTAAATCTCTAAAATAAAGAGTTTAGAGCTTTTTGAAAGTTAAAAAAGATTAGAAATTAACTGTGAAAACTGGTTAAATAAGCTGATCTAAAGAGTTTAATGAGTTTATCTCTCTAAAATATACTAATAAAGTAGTCTAAATAGGTTAAAACTCTAAAATAAAGTGTTTAGAGCTTTTTGAAAGTTAAAAAGATTTGAAATTAATGGTGAAAACTGGTTAAATAAGCTGATCTAAAGAGTTTAGTAAGTTTATCTCTCTTAAATATACTAATAAAGTAGTCTAAATAGGTTAAAACTCGAAAATAAAGTGTTTAGAGCTTTTTGAAAGTTAAAAAAGATTAGAAATTAACTGTGAAAACTGGTTAAATAAGCTGATCTAAAGAGTTTAGTAAGTTTATCTCTCTTAAATATACTAATAAAGTAGTCTAAATAGGTTAAAACTCTAAAATAAAGAGTTTAGAGCTTTTTGAAAGTTAAAAAGATTTGAAATTAATGGTGAAAACTGGTTAAATAAGCTGATCTAAAGAGTTTAGTAAGTTTATCTCTCTTAAATATACTAATAAAGTAGTCTAAATAGGTTAAAACTCTAAAATAAAGAGTTTAGAGCTTTTTGAAAGTTACAAAAGATTGAAATTCACTGTGAAAACTGGTTAAATAAGCTGATCTAAAGAGTTTAGTAAGTTTATCACTCTAAAATATACTAATAAAGTATTCTAAATAGGTTAAAACTCTAAAATAAAGTGTGTAGAGCTTTTTGAATGTTAAAAAAGATAAGAAATTAACTGTGAAAACTGGTTAAATAAGCTGATCTAAAGAGTTTAGTAAGTTATTCTGTCTTAAATATACTAATAAAGTAGTCTAAATAGGTTAAAACTCAAAAATAAAGTGTTTAGAGCTTTTTGAAAGTTAAAAAAGATTAGAAATTAACTGTGAAAACTGGTTAAATAAGCTGATCTAAAGAATTTAGTAAATTTATCTCTCTTAAATATACTAATAAAGTAGTCTAAATAGGTTAAAACTCTAAAATAAAGAGTTTAGAGCTTTTTGAAAGTTAAAAAAGATTAGAAATTAACTGTGAAAACTGGTTAAATAAGCTGATCTAAAGAGTTTAGTAGGTTTATCTCTCTAAAATATACTAATAAAGTAGTCTAAATAGGTTAAAACTCTAAAATAAAGAGTTTAGAGCTTTTTGAAAGTTAAAAAAGATTAGAAATTAACTGTGAAAACTGGTTAAATAAGTTGATCTAAAGAGTTTAGTAAGTTTATCTGTCTTAAATATACTAATAAAGTAGTCTAAATAGGTTAAAACTCTAAAATAAAGAGTTTAGAGCTTTTTTAAAGTTAAAAAAGATTAGAAATTAACTGTGAAAACTGGTTAAATAAGCTGATCTAAAGAGTTTAGTAAGTTTATCTCTCTTAAATATACTAATAAAGTAGTCTAAATAGGTTAAAACTCTAAAATAAAGAGTTTAGAGCAGTTTCAAAGTTAAAAATGATTAGAAATTAACTGTGAAAACTGGTTAAATAAGCTGATCTAAAGAGTTTAGTAATTTATTTTGTCTTAAATATACTAATAAAGTAGTCTAAATAGGTTAAAACTCTAAAATAAAGTGTTTAGAGCTTTTTGAAAGTTAAAAAAAATTAGAAATTAACTGTGAAACCTGGTTAAATAAGCTGATCTAAAGAGTTTAGTAAGTTTATCTCTCTAAAATATACTAATAAAGTAGTCTAAATAGGTTAAAACTCTAAAATAAAGAGTTTAGATCTTTTTGAAAGTTAAAAAAGATTAGAAATTAACTGTGAAAACTGGTTGAATAAGCTGATCTAAAGAGTTTAGTAAGTTTATCTCTCTTAAATATACTAATAAAGTAGTCTAAATAGGTTAAAACTCTAAAATAAAGAGTTTAGAGCTGTTTGAAAGTTAAAAAAGATTAGAAATTAACTGTTAAAACTGGTTAAGTAAGCTGATGTAAAGAGTTTCGTAAGTTTATCTCTCTAAAATATACTAATAAAGTAGTCTAAATAGGTTAAAACTCTAAAATAAAGTGTTTAGAGCTTTTTGAAAGTTAAAAAAGATTAGAAATTAACTGTGAAAACTGGTTAAATAAGCTGATCTAAAGAGTTTAGTAAGTTTATCTGTCTTAAATATACTAATAAAGTAGTTTAAATAGGTAAAAACTCTAAAATAAAGAGTTTAGAGCAGTTTCAAAGTTAAAAAAGATTAGAAATTAACTGTGAAAACTGATTAAAAAAGCTGATCTAAAGAGTTTAATGAGATTATCTCTCTAAAATATACTAATAAAGTAGTCTAAATAGGTTAAAACTCTAAAATAAAGAGTTTAGAGCTGTTTGAAAGTTAAAAAAGATTAGAAATTAACTGTGAAAACTGGTTAAATAAGATGACTAAAGAGTTTAGTAAGTTCATCTCTCTTAAATATACTAATAAAGTAGTCAAAATAGGTTAAAACTCTAAAATAAAGAGTTTAGAGCTTTTTGTAAGTTAAAAAATATTAGAAATTAACTGTGAAAACTGGTTAAATAAGCTGATCTAAAGAGTTTAGTAAGTTTATCTGTCTTAAATATACTAATAACATAGTCTAAATAGATTAAAACTCTAAAATAAAGAGTTTAGAGCTTTTTGAAAGTAAAAAAAAATTAGAAATTAACTGTGAAAACTGGTTAAATAAGCAGATCTAAAGAGTTTAGTAAGTTTATCTGTCTTAAATATACAAACAAAGTAGTCTAAATAGGTTAAAACTCTAAAATAAAGAGTTTAGAGCTTTTTGAAAGTTAAAAAAGATTAGAAATTAACTGTTAAAACTGGTTAAATAAGCTGATCTAAAGAGTTTAGTGAGTTTATCTCTCTAAAATATACTAATAAAGTAGTCTAAATAGGTTAAAACTTTAAAATACAGTGTTTAGAGCTTTTTGAAAGTTAAAAAAAATTAGAAATTAACTGTGAAAACTAGTTAAATAAGCTGATCTAAAGAGTTTAGTAAGTTTATCTCTCTTAAATATACTAATAAAGTAGTCTAAATAGGTTAAAACTCTAAAATAAAGAGTTTAGAGCTGTTTGAAAGTTAAAAAAGATTAGAAATTAACTGTGAAAACTGGTTAAATAAGCTGATCTAAAGAGTTTAGTAAGTTTATCTCTCTTAAATATACTAATAAAGCAGTCTAAATAGGTTAAAACTCAAATAAAGAGTTTAGAGCTTTTTGTTAGTTAAAAAAGATTAGAAATTAACTGTGAGAACTGGTTAAATAAGCTGATCTAAAGAGTTTAGTAAGTTTATCTGTCTTAAATATACTAATAAGTAGTCTAAATAGGTTAAAACTCTAAAATAAAGAGTTTAGAGCTTTTTGAAAGTAAAAAAAGATAAGAAATTAACTGTGAAGACTGGTTAAATAAGCTGATCTAAAGAGTTGAGTAAGTTTATCTGTCTTAAATATACTAATAAAGTAGTCTAAATAGGTTAAAACTATAAAATAAAGAGTTTAGAGCTGTTTCAAAGTTTAAAAAATTAGAAATTAACTGTGAAAAATGGTGAAATAAGCTCATCTAAAGAGTTTAGTAAGTTTATCTCTCTTAAATATACTAATAAAGTAGTCTAAATAGGTTAAAACTCTAAAATAAAGAGTTTAGAGCTTTTTGAAAGTTAAAAAAGATTAGAAATTAACTGTGAAAACTGGTTAAATAAGCTGATCTAAAGAGTTTAGTAAGTTTATCTGTCTTAAATATAGTTATAAAGTAGTCTAAATAGGTTAAAACTCTAAAATAAAGAGTTTAGAGCTTTTTGAATGTTAAAAAGATTAGAAATTAACTGTGAAAACTGGTAAATAAGCTGATCTAAAGAGTTTAGTAAGTTTATCTGTCTTAAATATACTAATAAAGTAGTCTAAATAGGTTGAAACGCTAATAATAACGGTTTAGAGCTTTTTGAAAGTTAAAAAGATTAGAAATTAACTGTGAAAACTGGTTAAATAAGCTGATCTAAAGAGTTTAGTAAGTTTATCTCTCTAAAATATACTAATAAAGTAGTCTAAATAGGTTAAAACTCTAAAATAAAGTGTTTTGAGCTTTTTGAAAGTTAAAAAAAATTAGAAATTAACTGTGAAAACTGGTTAAATAAGCTGATCTAAAGAGTTTAGTAAGTTTATCTGTCTTAAATATACTAATAAAGTAGTCTAAATAGGTTAAAACTCTAAAAAAAAGAGTTTAGAGCTTTTTGAAAGTTAAAAAAGATTAGAAATTAACTGTGAAAACTGGTTAAATAAGCTGATCTAAAGAGTTTAGTAATTTTATCAGTCTTAAATATACTAATAAAGTAGTCTAAATAGGTTAAAACTCTAAAATAAAGAGTTTAGAGCTGTTTGAAAGTTAAAAAAGATTAGAAATTAACTGTGAAAACTGGTTAAATAAGCTGATCTAAAGAGTTTAGTAAGTTTATCTCTAAAATATACTAATAAAGTAGTCTAAATAGGTTAAAACTCTAAAATAAAGAGTTTAGAGCTTTTTGAAAGTTAAAAAGATTAGAAACTAACTGTGAAAACTGGTTAAATAAGCTGATCTAAAGAGTTTAGTAAGTTTTCTGTCTTAAATATACTAATAAAGTAGTCTAAATAGGTTGAAACGCTAATAATAACGGTTTAGAGCTTTTTGAAAGTTAAAAAGATTAGAAATTAACTGTGAAAACTCGTTAAATAAGCTGATCTAAAGAGTTTAGTAAGTTTATCTCTCTAAAATATACTAATAAAGTAGTCTAAATAGGTTAAAACTCTAAAATAAAGTGTTTTGAGCTTTTTGAAAGTTAAAAAAAATTAGAAATTAACTGTGAAAACTGGTTAAATAAGCTGATCTAAAGAGTTTAGTAAGTTTATCTCTCTAAAATATACTAATAAAGTAGTCTAAATAGGTTAAAACTCTAAAAAAAAGAGTTTAGAGCGTTTTGAAAGTTAAAAAAGATTAGAAATTAACTGTGAAAACTGGTTAAATAAGCTGATCTAAAGAGTTTAGTAAGTTTATCTGTCTTAAATATACTAATAAAGTAGTCTAAATAGGTTAAACCTCTAAAATAAAGAGTTTAGAGCTGTTTGAAAGTTAAAAAAGATTAGAAATTAACTGTGAAAACTGGTTAAATAAGCTGATCTAAAGAGTTTAGTAAGTTTATCTCTTTTAAATATAGTAATAAAGTAGTCTAAATAGGTTAAAAATCTAAAATAAAGTGTTTAGAGCTTTTTTAAGTTAAAAAAGATTAGAAATTAACTGTGAAAACTGGTTAAATAAGCTGATCTAAAGAGTTTAATGAGTTTATCTCTCTAAAATATACTAATAAAATAGTCTAAATAGGTTAAAACTCTAAAATAAAGAGTTTAGAGCTGTTTGAAAGTTAAAAAAGATTAGAAATTAACTGTGAAAACTGGTTAAATAAGCTGATCTAAAGAGTTTCGTAAGTTTATCTCTCTTAAATATACTAATAAAGTAGTCTAAATAGGTTAAAACTCTAAAATAAAGAGTTTAGAGCTTTTTGTAAGATAAAAAAGATTAGAAATTAACTGTGAAAACTGGTTAAATAAGCTGATCTAAAGAGTTTAGTAAGTTTATCTGTCTTAAATATACTAATAACGTAGTCTAAATAGGTTAAAACTCTAAAATAAAGAGTTTAGAGCTGTTTGAAAATTAAAAAAGATTAGAAATTAACTGTTACAACTCGTTAAATAAGCTGATCTGAAGAGTTTAGTAATTTTATCTATCTAAAATATACTAATAAAGTAGTCTAAATAGGTTAAAACTCTAAAATTAAGTGTTTAGAGCTTTTTGAAAGTTAAAAAAAATTAGAAATTAACTGTGAAACCTGGTTAAATAAGCTGATATAAAGAGTTTAGTAAGTTTATCTCTTTTAAATATACTAATAAAGTAATCTAAATAGGTTAAATCTCTAAAATAAAGAGTTTAGAGCTTTTTGAAAGTTAAAAAAGATTAGAAATTAACTGTGAAAACTGGTTAAATAAGCTGATCTAAAGAGTTTAATGAGTTTATCTCTCTAAAATATACTAATAAAGTAGTCTAAATAGGTTAAAACTCTAAAATAAAGAGTTTAGAGCTGTTTGAAAGTTAAAAAAGATTAGAAATTAACTGTGAAAACTGGTTAAATAAGCTGATCTAAAGAGTTTCGTAAGTTTATCTCTCTTAAATATACTAATAAAGTAGTCTAAATAGGTTAAAACTCTAAAATAAAGAGTTTAGAGCTTTTTGTAAGTTAAAAAAGATTAGAAATTAACTGTGAAAACTGGTTAAATAAGCTGATCTAAAGAGTTTAGTAAGTTTATCTGTCTTAAATAAACTAATAAAGTAGTCTAAATAGGTTAAAACTCTAAAATAAAGAGTTTAGAGCTGTTTGAAAATTAAAAAAGATTAGAAATTAACTGTTACAACTCGTTAAATAAGCTGATCTGAAGAGTTAGTAATTTTATCTATCTAAAATATACTAATAAAGTAGTCTAAATAGGTTAAAACTCTAAAATTAAGTGTTTAGAGCTTTTTGAAAGTTAAAAAAAATTAGAAATTAACTGTGAAAACTGGTTAAATAAGCAGATCTAAAGAGTTTAGTAAGTTTATCTCTCTTAAATATACTAATAAAGTAGTCTAAATAGGTTAAAACTCTAAAATAAAGAGGTTAGAGCTTTTTGAAAGTTAAAAAAGATTAGAAATTAATGGTGAAAACTGGTTAAATAAGCTGATCTAAAGAGTTTAGTGAGTATATCTTTCTAAAATATACTAATAAAGTAGTCTAAATAGGTTAAAACTCTAAAATAAAGTGTTTAGAGCTTTTTGAAAGTTAAAAAAGATTAGAAATTAACTGTGAAAACTGGTTAAATAAGCTGATCTAAAGAGTTTAGTAAGTTTATCTCTCTTAAATATACTAATAACGTAGTCTAAATAGGTTAAAACTCTAAAATAAAGAGTTTAGAGCTGTTTGAAAGTTAAAAAAGATTAGAAATTAACTGTGAAAACTGGTTAAATAAGCTGATCTAAAGAGTTTAGTAAGTTGATCTCTCTTAAATATACTAATAAAGTAGTCTAAATAGGTTAAAACTCTAAAATAAAGAGGTTAGAGCCTTTTGTATGTTAAAAAAGATGAGAAATTAAATGTGAAAACTGGTTAAATAAGCTGATCTAAAGAGTTTAGTAAGTTTATCTGTCTTAAATATACTAATAAAGTAGTCTAAATAGGTTAAAAATCTAAAATAAAGAGTTTAGAGCTTTTTGAAAGTTAAAAAAGATTAGAAATTAAATGTGAAAACTGGTTAAATAAGCTGATCTAAAGAGTTTAGTAAGTTTATCTCTCTTAAATATACTAATAAAGTAGTCTAAATAGGTTAAAACTCTAAAATAAAGAGTTTAGAGCTGTTTGAAAGTTAAAAAAGATTAGAAATTAACTATGAAAACTGGTGAAATAACCTGATCTACAGAGTTTAGTAAGTTTATCTCTCTAAAATATACTTATAAAGTCGTCTAAATAGGTTAAAACTCTAAAATAAAGAGTTTAGAGCTTTTTGAAAGTTAAAAAAGATTAGAAATTAACTGTGAAAAATGGCTAAATAAGCTGATCTAAAGAGTTTAGTAAGTTTATCTCTCTTAAATATACTAATAAAGTAGTCTAAATAGGTTAAAACCCTAAAATAAAGTGTTTAGAGCTTTTTGAAAGTGAAAAAAGATTAGAAATTAAGTGTGAAAACTGGTTAAATAAGCTGATCTAAAGTGTTTAGTAAGTTTATCTCTCTTGAATATACTAATAAAGTAGTCTAAATAGGTTAAAACTCTAAAATAAAGAGTTTAGAGCTTTTTGTAAGTTAAAAAAGATTAGAAATTAACTGTGAAAACTGGTTAAATAAGCTGATCTAAAGAGTTTAGTAAGTTTATCTGTCTTAAATATACTAATAAAGTAGTCTAAATAGGTTAAAACTCTAAAATAAAGTGTTTAGAGCTTTTTTAAAGTCAAAAAAGATTAGAAATTAACTGTGAAAACTGGTTAAATAAGCTGATCTAAAGAGTTTAGTAAGTTTATCTCTCTTAAATATACTAATAAAGTAGTCTAAATAGGTTAAAACTCTAAAATAAAGAGTTTAGAGCTTTTTGAAAGTTAGAAAAGATTAGAAATTAACTGTGAAAACTGGTTAAATAAGCTGATCTAAAGAGTTTAGTAAGTTTATCTGTCTTAAATATACTAACAAAGTAGTCTAAATAGGTTAAAACTCTAAAATAAAGAGTTTAGAGCTGTTTGAAAGTTAAAAAAGATTAGAAATTAACTGTGAAAACTGGTTAAATAACCTGATTTAAAGAGTTTAGTAAGTTTATCTGTCTTAAATATACTAATAAAGTAGTCTAAATAGGTTAAAACTCTAAAATAAAGAGTTTAGAGCTTTTTCAAAGTTTAAAAAGATTAGAAATTAACTGTGAAAACTGGTTAAATAAGCTGATCTAAACAGCTTAGTAAGTTTATCTCTCTTAAATATACTAACAAAGTAGTCTAAATAGGTTAAAACTCTAAAATAAAGTGTTTAGAGCTTTTTGAAAGTTAAAAAGATTAGAAATTAACTGTGAAGACTGGTTAAATATGCTGATCTTTAGTGATTAGTAAGTTTATCTGTATTAAATATTCTAATGAAGTAGTCTAAATAGGTTAAAACTCTAAAATAAAGTGTTTAGAGCTTTTTGAAAGTTAAAAAAAATTAGAAATTAACTGTGAAACTGGTTAAATAAGCTGATCTAAAGAGTTTAGTATGTTTATCAGTGTTAAATATACTAATAAAGTAGTCTAAATAGGTTAAAACTCTAAAATAAAGAGTTTAGAGCTTTTTGAAAGTTAAAAAAGATTAGAAATTAATGGTGAAAACTGGTTTAAAAAGGTGATCTAAAGAGTTTAGTAAGTTTATCTCTCTAAAATATACTAACAAAGTAGTCTAAATAGGTTAAACCTCTAAAATAAAGTGTTTAGAGCTTTTTGAAAGTTAAAAAAGATTAGAAATTAACTGTGAAAACTGGTTAAATAAGCTGATCTAAAGAGTTTAGTAAGTTTATCTCTTTTAAATATACTAATAAAGTAGTCTAAGTAGGTTAAAACTCTAAAATAAAGAGTTTAGAGCTTTTTGAAAGTTAAAAAAGATTAGAAATCAATGGTGAAAACTGGTTAAATAAGCTGATCTAAAGAGTTTAGTAAGTTTATCTGTCTTAAATATACTAATAAAGTAGTCTAAATAGGTTAAAACTCTAAAATAAAGAGTTTAGAGCTTTTTAACAGTTAAAAAAGATTATAAATTAATGGTGAAAACTGGTTAAATAAGCTGATCTAAAGAGTTTAGTAAGTTTATCTCTCTTAAATATACTAATAAAGTAGTCTAAATAGGTTAAAACTCTAAAATAAAGAGTTTAGAGCTTTTTGAAAGTTAAAAAAGATTAGAAATTAACTGTGAAAACTGGTTAAATAAGCTGATCTAAAGAGTTTAGTAAGTTTATCTCTCTAAAATATACTAACAAAGTAGTCTAAATAGGTTAAAACTCTAAAAAAAAGTGTTTAGAGTTTTTGAATGTTAAAAAAGATTAGAAATTAACTGTGAAAACTGGTTAAATAAGCTGATCTAAAGAGTTTAGTAAGTTTATCTCTCTTAAAAATACTAATAAAGTAGTCTAAATAGGTTAAAACTCTAAAATAAAGTGTTTAGAGCTTTTTGAAAGTTAAAAAGATTAGAAATTAACTGTGAAAACTGGTTAAATAAGCTGATCTTTATTGATTAGTAAGTTTATCTGTCTTAAATATTCTAATGAAGTAGTCTAAATAGGTTAAAACTCTAAAATAAAGTGTTTAGAGCTTTTTGAAAGTTAAAAAAATTACAAATTAACTGTGAAAACTGGTTAAATAAGCTGATCTAAAGAGTTTAGTATGTTTATCTGTGTTAAATATACTAATAAAGTAGTCTAAATAGGTTAAAACTCTAAAATAAAGAGTTTAGAGCTTTTTGAAAGTTAAAAAAGATTAGAAATTAACTGTGAAAAATGGTTAAAAAAGCTGATCTAAAGAGTTTAGTAAGTTTATCTCTCTAAAATATACTAATAAAGTAGTCTAAATAGGTTAAACCTCTAAAATAAAGTGTTTAGAGCTTTTTGAAAGTTAAAAAAGATTAGAAATTAACGGTGAAAACTGGTTAAATAAGCTGATCTAAAGAGTTTAGTATGTTTATCTTTGTTAAATATACTAATAAAGTAGTCTAAATAGGTTAAAACTCTAAAATAAAGTGTTTAGAGCTTTTTGAAAGTTAAAAAAGATTAAAATTAACTGTGAAAACTGGTTAAAAAAGCTGATCTAAAGAGTTTAGTAAGTTTATCTCTCTACAATATACTAACAAAGTAGTCTAAATAGGTTAAACCTCTAAAATAAAGAGTTTAGAGCTTTTTGAAAGTTAAAAAAGATTAGAAATTAACTGTGAAAACTGGTTAAATAAGCTGATCTAAAGAGTTTAGTAAGTTTATCTCTCTTAAATATACTAATAAAGTCGTCTAAATAGGTTAAAACTCTAAAATAAAGAGTTTAGAGCTTTTTGAAAGTTAAAAAAGATTAGAAATTAACTGTGATAACTGGTTAAATCAGCTGATCTAAAGAGTTTAGTAAGTTTATCTGTTTTAAATATACTAATAACGTAGTCTAAATAGGTTAAAACTCTAAAATAAAGAGTTTAGAGCTGTTTGAAAATTAAAAAAAAATTAGAAATTAACTGTTACAACTCGTTAAATAAGCTGATCTGAAGAGTTTAGTAATTTTATCTATCTAAAATATACTAATATAGTAGTCTAAATAGGTTAAAACTCTAAAATTAAGTGTTTAGACCTTTTTGAAAGTTAAAAAAAATTAGAAATTAACTGTGAAAACTGGTTAAATATGCAGATCTAAAGAGTTTAGTAAGTTTATCTCTCTTAAATATACTAATAAAGTAGTCTAAATAGGTTAAAATTCTAAAATAAAGAGTTTAGAGCTTTTTGAAAGTTAAAAAAGATTAGAAATTAACTGTGCAAAAAGGTTAAATAAGCTGATCTAAAGAGTTTAGTGAGTATATCTCTCTAAAATATACTAATAAAGTACTCTAAATAGGTTAAAACTCTAAAATAAAGAGTTTAGAGCTTTTTGAAAGTTAAAAACATTAAAAATTAACTGTGAAAACTGGTTAAATAAGCTGATCTAAAGAGTTTAGTAAGTTTATCTCTCTTAAATATACTAATAAAGTAGTCTAAATAGGTTAAAACTCTAAAATTAAGAGTTTAGAGCTGTTTCAAAGTTAAAAAAGATTAGAAATTAACTGTGAAAACTGGTTAAATAAGCTGATCTAAAGAGTTTAGTAAGTTTATCTCTCTTAAATATACTAATAAAGTAGTCTAAATAGGTTAAAACTCTAAAATAAAGAGGTTAGAGCTTTTTGTATGTTAAAAAAGATTAGAAATTAAATGTGAAAACTGGTTAAATAAGCTGATCTAAAGAGTTTAGTAAGTTTATCTGTCTTAAATATACTAATAAAGTAGTCTAAATAGGTTAAAACTCTAAAATAAAGTGTTTAGAGCTTTTTTAAAGTCAAAAAAGATTGGAAATTAACTGTGAAAACTGGTAAAATAAGCTGATCTAAAGAGTTTAGTAAGTTTATCTCTCTTAAATATACTAATAAAGTAGTCTAAATAGGTTAAAACTCTAAAATAAAGAGTTTAGAGCTGTTTGAAAGTTAGAAAAGATTAGAAATTAACTGTGAAAACTGGTTAAATAAGCTGATCTAAAGAGTTTAGTAAGTTTATCTGTCTTAAATATACTAACAAAGTAGTCTAAATAGGTTAAAACTCTAAAATAAAGAGGTTAGAGATGTTTGAAAGTTAAAAAAGATTAGAAATTAACTGTGAAAACTGGTTAAATAACCTGATTTAAAGAGTTTAGTAAGTTTATCTGTCTTAAATAGACTAATAAAGTAGTCTAAATAGGTTAAAACTCTAAAATAAAGAGTTTAGAGCTTTTTCAAAGTTTAAAAAGATTAGAAATTAACTGTGAAAACTGGTTAAATAAGCTGATCTAAATAGTATAGTAAGTTTATCTCCCTTAAATATACTAATAAAGTAGTCTAAATAGGTTAAAACTCTAAAATAAAGTGTTTAGAGCTTTTTGAAAGTTAAAAAGATTAGAAATTAACTGTGAAAACTGGTTAAATAAGCTGATCTTTAATGATTAGTAAGTTTATCTGTATTAAATATTCTAATGAAGTAGTCTAAATAGGTTAAAACTCTAAAATAAAGTGTTTAGAGCTTTTTGAAAGTTAAAAAAGATTAGAAATTAACTGTGAAAACTGGTTAAATAAGCTGATCTAAAGAGTTTAGTAAGTTTATTTCTCTTAAATATACTAATAAAGTAGTCTAAATAGGTTAAAACATTAAAATAAAGTGTTTAGAACAGTTTGAAAGTTAAAAAAGATTAGAAATTAACTGTGAAAACTGGTTAAATAGCTGATCTAAAGAGTTTAGTAAGTTTATCTGTCTTAAATATACTAATAAAGTAGTCTAAATAGGTTAAAACTCTAAAATAAAGAGTTTAGAGCTTTTTAAAAGTTAAAAAGATTAGAAATTAACTGAGAAAACTGGTTAAATAAGCTGATCCCTTAGTGATTAGTAAGTTTATCTGTCTTAAATATACTAATGAAGTAGTCTAAATAGGTTAAAACTCTAAAATAAAGAGTTTGGAGCTTTTTGAAAGTTAAAAAGATTAGAAATTAACTGTGAAAACTGGTTAAATAAGCTGATCTAAAGAGTTTAGTAAGTTTATCTCTCTTAAATATACTAATAAAGTAGTCTAAATAGGTTAAAACTCTAAAATAAAGTGTTTGAGTTTTTTGAAAGTTAAAAAAGATTAGAAATTAACTGTGAAAGCTGGTTAAATAAGCTGATCTAAAGAGTTTAGTAAGTTTATCTCTCTTAAATATACTAATAAAGTAGTCAAAATAGGTTAAAACTCTAAAATAAAGAGTTTAGAGCTTTTTGAAAGTTAAAAAAGATTAGAAATTAACTGTGAAAACTGGTTAAATAAGCTGATCTAAAGAGTTTAGTAAGTTTATCTCTTTTAAATATACTAATAAAGTCGTCTAAGTAGGTTAAAACTCTAAAATAAAGAGTTTAGAGCTTTTTGAAAGTTAAAAAAGATTAGAAATCAATGGTGAAAACTGGTTAAATAAGCTGATCTAAAGAGTTTAGTAAGTTTATCTGTCTTAAATATACTAATAAAGTAGTCTAAATAGGTTAAAACTCTAAAATAAAGAGTTTAGAGCTTTTTAACAGTTAAAAAAGATTATAAATTAATGGTGAAAACTGGTTAAATAAGCTGATCTAAAGAGTTTAGTAAGTTTATCTCTCTTAAATATACTAATAAAGTAGTCTAAATAGGTTAAAACTCTAAAATAAAGAGTTTAGAGCTTTTTGAAAGTTAAAAAAGATTAGAAATTAACTGAGAAAACTGGTTAAATAAGCTGATCTAAAGAGTTTAGTAAGTTTATCTCTCTAAAATATACTAACAAAGTAGTCTAAATAGGTTAAAACTCTAAAAAAAAGTGTTTAGAGTTTTTGAATGTTAAAAAAGATTAGAAATTAACTGTGAAAACTGGTTAAATAAGCTGATCTAAAGAGTTTAGTAAGTTTATTTCTCTTAAAAATACTAATAAAGTAGACTAAATAGGTTAAAACTCTAAAATAAAGTGTTTAGAGCTTTTTGAAAGTTAAAAAGATTAGAAATTAACTGTGAAAACTGGTTAAATAAGCTGATCTTTATTGATTAGTAAGTTTATCTGTCTTAAATATTCTAATGAAGTAGTGTAAATAGGTTAAAACTCTAAAATAAAGTGTTTAGAGCTTTTTGAAAGTTAAAAAAAATTACAAATTAACTGTGAAAACTGGTTAAATAAGCAGATCTAAAGAGTTTAGTATGTTTATCTGTGTTAAATATACTAATAAAGTAGTCTAAATAGGTTAAAACTCTAAAATAAAGAGTTTAGAGCTTTTTCAAAGTTAAAAAAGATTAGAAATTAACTGTGAAAACTGGTTAAAAAAGCTGATCTAAAGAGTTTAGTAAGTTTATCTCTCTAAAATATACTAATAAAGTAGTCTAAATAGGTTAAACCTCTAAAATAAAGTGTTTAGAGCTTTTTGAAAGTTAAAAAAGATTAGAAATTAACGGTGAAAACTGTTTAAATAAGCTGATCTAAAGAGTTTAGTATGTTTATCTTTGTTAAATATACTAATAAAGTAGTCTAAATAGGTTAAAACTCTAAAATAAAGTGTTTAGAGCTTTTTGAAAGTTAAAAAAGATTAGAAATTAACTGTGAAAACTGGTTAAAAAAGCTGATCTAAAGAGTTTAGTAAGTTTATCTCTCTACAATATACTAACAAAGTAGTCTAAATAGGTTAAACCTCTAAAATAAAGTGTTTAGAGCTTTTTGAAAGTTAAAAAAATTAGAAATTAACTTTGAAAACTGGTTAAATAAGCTGATCTAAAGAGTTTAGTAAGTTTATCTCTCTTAAATATACTAATAAAGTCGTCTAAATAGGTTAAAACTCTAAAATAAAGAGTTTAGAGCTTTTTGAAAGTTAAAAAAGATTAGAAATTAACTGTGATAACTGGTTAAATAAGCTGATCTAAAGAGTTTAGTAAGTTTATCTGTTTTAAATATACTAATAACGTAGTCTAAATAGGTTAAAACTCTAAAATAAAGAGTTTAGAGCTGTTTGAAAATTAAAAAAAAATTAGAAATTAACTGTTACAACTCGTTAAATAAGCTGATCTGAAGAGTTTAGTAATTTTATCTATCTAAAATATACTAATATAGTAGTCTAAATAGGTTAAAACTCTAAAATTAAGTGTTTAGAGCTTTTTGAAAGTAAAAAAAATTAGAAATTAACTGTGAAAACTGGTTAAATATGCAGATCTAAAGAGTTTAGTAAGTTTATCTCTCTTAAATATACTAATAAAGTGGTCTAAATAGGTTAAAATTCTAAAATAAAGAGTTTAGAGCTTTTTGAAAGTTAAAAAAGATTAGAAATTAACTGTGCAAACTGGTTAAATAAGCTGATCTAAAGAGTTTAGTGAGTATATCTCTCTAAAATATACTAATAAAGTACTCTAAATAGGTTAAAACTCTAAAATAAAGTGTTTAGAGCTTTTTGAAAGTTAAAAACATTAGAAATTAACTGTGAAAACTGGTTAAATAAGCTGATCTAAAGAGTTTAGTAAGTTTATCTCTCTTAAATATACTAATAAAGTAGTCTAAATAGGTTAAAATTCTAAAATAAAGAGTTTAGAGCTGTTTCAAAGTTAAAAAAGATTAGAAATTAACTGTGAAAACTGGTTAAATAAGCTGATCTAAAGAGTTTAGTAAGTTTATCTCTCTTAAATATACTAATAAAGTAGTCTAAATAGGTTAAAACTCTAAAATAAAGAGGTTAGAGCTTTTTGTATGTTAAAAAAGATTAGAAATTAAATGTGAAAACTGGTTAAATAAGCTGATCTAAAGAGTTTAGTAAGTTTATCTGTCTTAAATATACTAATAAAGTAGTCTAAATAGGTTAAAACTCTAAAATAAAGTGTTTAGAGCTTTTTTAAAGTCAAAAAAGATTGGAAATTAACTGTGAAAACTGGTAAAATAAGCTGATCTAAAGAGTTTAGTAAGTTTATCTCTCTTAAATATACTAATAAAGTAGTCTAAATAGGTTAAAACTCTAAAATAAAGAGTTTAGAGCTGTTTGAAAGTTATAAAGGTTAGAAATTAACTGTGAAAACTGGTTAAATAAGCTGATCTAAAGAGTTTAGTAAGTTTATCTGTCTTAAATATACTAACAAAGTAGTCTAAATAGGTTAAAACTCTAAAATAAAGAGTTTAGAGCTGTTTGAAAGTTAAAAAAGATTAGAAATTAACTGTGAAAACTGGTTAAATAACCTGATTTAAAGAGTTTAGTAAGTTTATCTGTCTTAAATATACTAATAAAGTAGTCTAAATAGGTTAAAACTCTAAAATAAAGAGTTTAGAGCTTTTTCAAAGTTTTAAAAGATTAGAAATTAACTGTGAAAACTGGTTAAATAAGCTGATCTAAATAGTATAGTAAGTTTATCTCCCTTAAATATACTAATAAAGTAGTCTAAATAGGTTAAAACTCTAAAATAAAGTGTTTAGAGCTTTTTGAAAGTTAAAAAGATTAGAAATTAACTGTGAAAACTGGTTAAATAAGCTGATCTTTAATGATTAGTAAGTTTATCTGTATTAAATATTCTAATGAAGTAGTCTAAATAGGTTAAAACTCTAAAATAAAGTGTTTAGAGCTTTTTGAAAGTTAAAAAAGATTAGAAATTAACTGTGAAAACTGGTTAAATAAGCTGATCTAAAGAGTTTAGTAAGTTTATTTCTCTTAAATATACTAATAAAGTAGTCTAAATAGGTTAAAACATTAAAATAAAGTGTTTAGAGCAGTTTGAAAGTTAAAAAAGATTAGAAATTAACTGTGAAAACTGGTTAAATAAGCTGATCTAAAGAGTTTAGTAAGTTTATCTGTCTTAAATATACTAATAAAGTAGTCTAAATAGGTTAAAACTCTAAAATAAAGAGTTTAGAGCTTTTTAAAAGTTAAAAAGATTAGAAATTAACTGTGAAAACTGGTTAAATAAGCTGATCCCTTAGTGATTAGTAAGTTTATCTGTCTTAAATATACTAATAAAGTAGTCTAAATAGGTTAAAACTCTAAATTAAAGTGTTTAGAGCTTTTTGAAACTTAAAAATAATTAGAAATTAACTGTGAAAACTGGTTAAATAAGCTGATCTAAAGAGTTTAGTAAGTTTATCTCTCTTAAATATACTAATAAAGTAGTCTAAATAGGTTAAAACTCTAAAATAAAGAGTTTAGAGCTGTTTGAAAGTTAAAAAGATTAGAAATTAACTGAGAAAACTGGTTAAATAAGCTGATCTTTAGTGATTAGTAAGTTTATCTGTCTTAAATATACTAATAAAGTAGTCTAAATAGGTTAAATCTCTAAAATAAAGTGTTTAGAGCTTTTTGAAAGTTAAAAATTATTAGAAATTAACTGTGAAAACTGGTTAAATAAGCTGATCTAAAGAGTTTAGTAAGTTTATCTCTCTTAAATATACTAATAAAGTAGACTAAATAGGTTAAAACTCTAAAATAAAGTGTTTGAGTTTTTTGAAAGTTAAAAAAGATTAGAAATTAACTGTGAAAGCTGGTTAAATAAGCTGATCTAAAGAGTTTAGTAAGTTTATCTCTCTTAAATATACTAATAAAGTAGTCTAAATAGGTTAAAACTCTAAAATAAAGAGTTTAGAGCTTTTTAAAAGTTAAAAAAGATTAGAAATTAACTGTGAAAACTGGTTAAATAAGCTGATCTAAAGAGTTTAGTAAGTTTATCTCTCTTAAATATACTAATAAAGTAGTCTAAATAGGTTAAAACTCTAAAATAAAGAGTTTAGAGCTTTTTGAAAGTTAAAAAAGATTAGAAATTAACTGTGAAAACTGGTTAAATAAGCTGATCTAAAGAGTTTAGTAAGTTTATCTCTCTAAAATAAACTAATAAAGTAGTCTAAATAGGTTAAAACTCTAAAATAAAGTGTTTAGAGCTTTTTGAAAGTTAAAAAAGATTAGAAATTAACTGTGAAAACTGGTTAAATAAGCTGATCTAAAGAGTTTAGTAAGTTTATCTCTCTTAAATATACAATAAAGTAGTCTAAATAGGTTAAAACTCTAAAATAAAGAGTTTAGAGCTTTTTGAAAGTTAAAAAAGATTAGAAATTAACTGTGAAAACTGGTTAAATAAGCTGATCTAAAGAGTTTAGTAACTTTATCTGTCTTAAATATACTAATAAAGTAGTGTAAATAGGTTAAAACTCTAAAATAAAGAGTTTAGAGCTTTTTGAAAGTTAAAAAGATTAGAAATTAACTGTGAAAACTGGTTAAATAAGCTGATCTTTAGTGATTAGTAAGTTTATCTGTCTTAAATATACTAATGAAGTAGTCTAAATAGGTTAAAACTCTAAAATAAAGTGTTTAGAGCTTTTTGAAAGTTAAAAAAAATTAGAAATTAACTGTGAAAACTAGTTAAATAAGCTGATCTAAAGAGTTTAGTAGTTTACCTCTCTAAATATACTAATAAATTAGTGTAAATAGGTTAAAACTCTAAAATAAAGAGTTTAGAGCTGTTTAAAAGGTAAAAAGATTAGAAATTAAATGTGAAAACTGGTTAAATAAGCTGATCTAAAGAGTTTAGTAAGTTTATCTCTCTAAAATATACTAATAAAGTAGTCTAAATAGGTTAAAACTCTAAAATAAAGTGTTTAGACCTTTTTGAAAGTTAATAAAGATTAGAAATTAACTGTGAAAACTGGTTAAATAAGCTGATCTAAAGAGTTTAGTAAGTTTATCTCTCTTAAATATACTAATAAAGTCGTCTAAATAGGTTAAAACTCTAAAATAAAGTGTTTAGAGCTTTTTGAAAGTTAAAAAAGATTAGAAATTAACTGTGAAAACTGGTTAAATAAGCTGATCTTTAGTGATTAGTAAGTTTATCTGTCTTAAATATACTAATAAAGTAGTCTAAATAGGTTAAAACTCTAAAATAAAGTGTTTAGAGCTTTTTCAAAGTTAAAAAAAATTAGAAATTAACTGTGAAAACTGGTTAAATAAGCTGATCTAAAGAGTTTAGTAAGTTTATCTCTCTTAAATATACTAATATAGTAGTCTAAATAGGTTAAAACTCTAAAATAAAGAGTTTATAGCTTTTTGAAAGTTAAAAAAGATTAGAAATTAACTGTGAAAACTGGTTAAATAAGTTGATCTAAAGAGTTTAGTAAGTTTATCTCTCTTAAATATACTAATAAAGTAGTCTAAATAGGTTAAAACTCAAAAATAAAGAGTTTAGAGCTTTTTGAAAGTTAAAAAAGATTAGAAATTAAGTGTGAAAACTGGTTAAAAAGCTGATCTAAAGAGTTTAGTAAGTTTATCTGTCTTAAATATACTAATAAAGTAGTCTAAATAGGTTAAAACTCTAAAATAAAGTGTTTAGAGCTGTTTGAAAGTTAAAAAAGATTAGAAATTAACTGTGAAAACTGGTTAAATAAGCTGATCTAAAGAGTTTAGTAAGTTTATCTCTCTTAAATATACTAATAAAGTAGTCTAAATAGTTTAAAACTCTAAAATAAAGTGTTTAGAGCTTTTTGAAAGTGAAAAAAGATTAGAAATTAACTGTGAAAACTGGTTAAAAAAGCTGATCTAAAGAGTTTAGTAAGTTTATCTGTCTTAAATATACTAATAAAGTAGTCTAAATAGTTTAAAACTCTCAATAAAGAGTTTAGAGCTTTTTGAAAGTTAAAAAAATTAGAAATTAACTATGAAAACTGGTTAAATAAGCTGATCTAAAGAGTTTAGTAAGTTTATCTCTCTTAAATATACTAATAAAGTAGTCTAAATAGTTTAAAACTCTAAAATATAGAGTTTTGAGCTTTTTGAAAGTTTAAAAAGATTAAAAATTAACTGTGAAACTGGTTATTTAAGCAGATCTAAAGAGTTTGGTAAGTTTATCTGTCTTAAATATACTAATAAAGTATTGTAAATAGGTTAAAACTCTAAAATAAAGAGTTTAGAGCTCTTTGAAAGTTAAAAAAGATTAGAAATTAACTGTGAAAACTGGTTAAATAAGCTGATCTAAAGAGTTTAGTAAGTTTATCTCTCTTAAATATACAATAAAGTAGTCTAAATAGGTTAAAACTCTAAAATAAAGAGTTTAGAGCTTTTTGAAAGTTAAAAAAAATTAGAAATTAACTGTGAAAACTGGTTAAATAAGCTGATCTAAAGAGTTTATTAAGTTTATCTCTCTTAAATATAGTAATAAAGTAGTCTAAATAGGTTAAAACTCTAAAATAAAGAGTTTAGAGCTTTTTGAAAGTAAAAAAAGATTAGAAATTAAGTGTGAACACTGGTTAAATAAGCTAATCTAAAGAGTTTAGTAAGTTTATCTGTCTTAAATATACTAATAAAGTAGTCTAAAAAGGTTAAAACTCTAAAATAAAGTCTTTAGAGCTTTTTGAAAGTTAAAAAAGATAAGAAATTAACTGTGAAAACTGGTTAAATAAGCTGATCTAAAGAGTTTAGTAAGGTTATCTGTCTTAAATATACTAATAAAATAGTCTAAATAGGTTAAAACTCTAAAATAAAGTGTTTAGAGCTTTTTGAAAGTTAAAAAAGATTAGAAATTAACTGTGAAAACTGGTTAAATAAGCTTATCTTTAGTGATTAGTCAGATTATCTGTCTTAAATATTCTAATAAAGTAGTCTAAATAGGTTAAAACTCTAAAATAAAGTTTTTAGCGCTTTTTGAAAGTTAAAAAAAAATTAGAAATTAACTGTGAAAACTGGTTAAATAAGCTGATCTAAAGAGTTTAGTAAGTTTATCTCTCTTAAATATACTAATAAAGTAGTCTAAATAGGTTAAAACTCTAAAATAAAGAGTTTAGAGCTTTTTGAAAGTTAAAAAAGATTAGAAATTAACTGTGAAAACTGGTTAAAAAGGCTGATCTAAAGAGTTTAGTAAGTTTATCTCTCTAAAGTATACTAACAAAGTAGTCTAAATAGGTTAAAACTCTAAAATAAAGAGTTTAGAGCTTTTTGAAAGTTAAAAAAAATTAGAAATTAACTGTGAAAACTGGTTAAATAAGCTGATCAAAAGAGTTTAGTAAGTTTATCTCTCTTAAATATCGTAATAAAGTAGTCTAAATAGGTTAAAACTCTAAAATCAAGAGTTTAGAGCTTTTTGAAAGTTAGAAAAATTAGAAATTAACTGTGAGAACGGGTTAAATAAGCTGATATAAAGAGTTTAGTAAGTTTATCTGTCTTAAATATACTAATAAAGTAGTCTAAATAGGTTAAAACTCTAAAATAAAGAGTTTAGAGCTTTTTGAAAGTTAAAAAAGATTAGAAATTAACTGTGAAAACTGGTTAAATAAGCTGATCTAAAGAGATTAGTAAGTGTATCTCTCTAAAATATACTAACAAAGTAGTCTAAATAGGTTAAAACTCTAAAATAAAGTGTTTAGAGCTATGAGAATGTTAAAAAAGATTAAAAATTAACTGTGAAAACTGGTTAAATAGGCTGATCTAAAGAGTTTAGTAAGTTTATCTGTCTTAAATATACTAATAAAGTAGTCTAAATAGTTTAAAACTGTCAATAAAGAGTTTAGAGCTTTTTGAAAGTTAAAAAAATTAGAAATTAACTGTGAAAACTGGTTAAATAAGCTGATCTAAAGAGTTTAGTAAGTTTATCTCTCTTAAATATACTAATAAAGTAGTCTAAATAGGTTAAAACTCTAAAATAAAGAGTTTAGAGCTTTTTGAAAGTTAAAAAAGATTAGAAATTAACTGTGAAAACTGGTTAAATAAGCTGATCTAAAGAGTTTAGTAAGTTTATCTGTCTTAAATATACTAATAAAGTAGTCTAAACAGGTTAAAACTCTAAAATAAGGTGTTTAGAGCTTTTTGAAAGTTAAAAAAGATTAGAAATTAACTCTGAAATGTAGTTAAATAAGCTGATCTAAAGAGTTTAGTAAGTTTATCTCTCTTAAATATACTAATAAAGTAGTCTAAATAGGTTAAACTCTAAAATAAAGTGTTTAGAGCTTTTTGAAAGTTAAAAAAGATTAAAAATTAATGTTGAAAACTGATTAAATAAGCTGATCTAAAGAGATTAGTAAGCTTATCTGTCTTAAATATACTAATAAAGTAGTCTAAATAGGTTAAAACTCTAAAATAAAGTGTTTAGAGCTTTTTGAAAGTTAAAAAAGATTAGAAATTAACTGTGAAAACAGGTTAAATAAGCTGATCTAAAGAGTTTAGTAAGTTTATCTGTCTTAAATATACTAATAAAGTAGTCTAAATAGGTTAAAACTCTAAATAAAAGAGTTTAGAACTTTTTGAAAGTTAAAAAAGATTAGAAATTAACTGTGAAAACTGGTTAAATAAGCTGATCTAAAGAGTTTAGTAATTTTATCTGTCTTAAATATACTAATAAAGTAGTCTAAATAGGTTAAAACTCTAAAATAAAGAGTTTAGAGCTTTTTGAAAGTTAAAAAAGATTAGAAATTAACTGTGAAAACTGGTTAAATAAGCTGATCTAAAGAGTTTAGTAAGTTTATCTCTCTTAAATATACTAATAAAGTAGTCTAAATAGGTTAAAACTCTAAAATAAAGAGTTTAGAACTTTTTGAAAGTTAAAAAGATTAGAAATTAACTGTGAAAACTGGTTAAATAAGCTGATCTAAAGAGTTTAGTAAGTTTATCTCTATTAAATATACTAATAAAGTAGTCTAAATAGGTTAAAACTCTAAAATAAAGAGTTTAGAGCTTTTTGAAAGTTAAAAAAGATTAGAAATTAACTGTGAAAACTGGTTAAATAAGCTGATCTAAAGAGTTTAGTAAGTTTATCTCTATTAAATATACAACCAAAGTAGTCTAAATAGGTTAAAACTCTAAAATAAAGAGTTTAGTGCTTTTTGAAAGTTAAAAAAGATTAGAAATTAATGGTGAAAACTGGTTAAATAAGCTGATCTAAAGAGTTTAGTAAATTTATCTCTCTTAAATATACTAATAAAGTAGTCTAAATAGGTTAAAACTCTAAAATAAAGAGTTTAGAGCTTTTTGAAAGTTAAAAAAGATTAGAAATTAATGGTGAAAATTGGTTAAATAAGCTGATCTAAAGAGTTTAGTAAGTTTATCTGTCTTAAATATACTAATAAAGTAGTCTAAATAGGTTAAAACTTTAAAATAAAGAGTTTAGAGCTTTTTGAAAGTTAAAAATGATTATAAATTAACTGTGAAAACTGGTTAAATAAGCTGATCTAAAGAGTTTAGTAAGTTTATCTCTCTAAAAGATACTAATAAAGAAGTCTAAATAGGTTAAAAGTCTAAAATAAAGTGTTTAAAGCTTTTTGAAAGTTAAAAAGATTAGAAATTAACTGTGAAAACTGGTTAAATAAGCTGATCTAAAGAGTTTAGTAAGTTTATCTCTCTTAAATATACTAATAAAGTAGTCTAAATAGGTTAAAACTCTAAAATAAAGAGTTTAGAGCTTTTTGAAAGTTAAAAAAGATTAGAAATTAACTGTGAAAACTGGTTAAATAAGCTGATCTAAGGAGTTTAGTAAGTTTTTCTGCCTTAAATATACCAATAAAGTAGTCTAAATAGGTTAAAACTCTAAAATAAAGAGTTTAGAGCTTTTTGAAAGTTAAAAAAGATTAGAAATTAACTGTGAAAACTGGTTAAATAAGCTGATCTAAAGAGTTTAGTAAGTTTATCTCTCTTAAATATACTAATAAAGTAGTCTAAATAGGTTAAAACTCTAAAATAAAGAGTTTAGATTTTTTATAAAGTTAAAAAAGATTAGAAATTAACTGTGAAAGCTAGTAAATAACCTGAATTAAAGAGTTTAGTAAGTTTATCTGTCTTAAATATACTAACAAAGTAGTCTAAATAGGTTAAAACTCTAAAATAAAGAGTTTAGAGGTTTTTGAAAGTTAAAAAAGATTAGAAATTAACTGTGAAAACTGGTCAAATAAGCTGATCTAAAGACTTCAGTAAGTTTATCTGTCTTAAATATACTAATAAAGTAGTCTAAATAGGTGAAATCTCTAAAATAAAGAGTTTAGAGCTTTTTGAAAGTTAAAAAAGATTAGAAATTAACTGTGAAAACTGGTTAAATAAGCTGATCTAAAGAGTTTAGTAAGTTGATCTCTCTTAAATATACTAATAAAGTAGTCTAAATAGGTTAAAACTCTAAAATAAAGAGTTTAGAGCTTTTTGAAAGTTAAAAAAGATTAGAAATTAACTGTGAGAACTGTTAAATAAGCTGATATAAAGAGTTTAGTATGTTTATCTCTCTTAAATATACTAATAAAGTAGTCTAAATAGGTTAAAACTCTAAAATAAAGAGTTTAGAGCTTTTTGAAAGTTAAAAAAGATTAGAAATTAACTGTGAAAACTGGTTAAATAAGCTGATCAAAAGAGTTTAGTAAGTTTATCTCTCTTAAATAGACTAATAAAGTACTCTAAATAGGTTAAAACTCTAAAATAAAGTGTTTAGAGCTTTTTGAAAGTTAAAAAAGATTAAAAATTAATGTTGAAAACTGATTAAATAAGCTGATCTAAAGAGATTAGTAAGCTTATCTGTCTTAAATATACTAATAAAGTAGTTTAAATAGGTTAAAACTCTAAAATAAAGTGTTTAGAGCTTTTTGAAAGTTAAAAAAGATTAGAAATTAACTGTGAAAACTGGTTAAATAAGCTGATCTAAAAAGTTTAGTAAGTTTATCTCTCTTAAATATACTAATAAAGTACTCTAAATAGGTTAAAACTCTAAAATAAAGAGTTTAGAGCTTTTTGAAAGTTAAAAAAGATTAGAAATTAATGGTGAAAACTGGTTAAATAAGCTGATCTAAAGAGTTTAGTAAGTTTATCTCTCTTAAATATACTAACAAAGTAGTCTAAATAGGTTAAAACTCTAAAATAAAGAGTTTAGAGCCGTTTGAAAGTTAAAAAAGATTAGAAATTAACTGTTAAAACTGGTTAAATAAGCTGATCTAAAGAGTTTAGTAAGTTTATCTCTCTAAAATATACTAATAAAGTAGTCTAAATAGGTTAAAACTGTAAAATAAAGTGTTTAGAGCTTTTTGAAAGTAAAAAAAGATAAGAAATTAACTGTGAAAACTGGTTAAATAAGCTGATCTAAAGAGTTTAGTAAGTTGATCTCTCTTAAATATACTAATAAAGTAGTCTAAATAGGTTAAAACTCTAAAATAAAGAGTTTAGAGCTTTTTGAAAGTTAAAAAAGATTAGAAATTAACTGTGAAAACTGGTTAAATAAGCTGATCTAAAGAGTTTAGTAAGTTTATCTGTCTTAAATATACTAATAAAGTAGTCTAAATAGGTTAAAACTCTAAAATAAAGAGTTTAGTGCTTTTTGAAAGTTAAAAAAGATTAGAAATTAACTGTGAGAACTGGTTAAATAAGCTGATCTAAAGAGTTTAGTAAGTTTATCTCTCTTAAATATACTAATAAAGTAGTCTAAATAGGTTAAAACTCTAAAATAAAGAGTTTAGAGCTTTTTGAAAGTTAAAAAAAATTTAGAAATTAACTGTGAAAACTGGTTAAATAAGCTGATCTAAAGACTTTAGTAAGTTTATCTCTCTAAAATATACTAATAAAGTAGTCTAAAGAGGTTAGAACTCTAAAATAAAGAGTTTAGAGCAGTTTCAAAGTTAAAAAAAATTAGAAATTAACTGTGAAAACTGGTTAAATAAGCTGATCTAAAGAGTTTAGTAATTTATTCTGTCTTAAATATACTATTAAAGTAGTCTAAATAGGTTAAAACTGTAAAATAAAGAGTTTAGAGCTTTTTGAAAGTTGAAAAAGATTAGAAATTAACTGTGAAAACTGGTTAAATAAGCTGATCTAAAGAGTTCAGCAAGTTTATCTCTCTGAAATATACAAATAAAGTAGTCTAAATAGGTTAAAACTCTAAAATAAAGTGTTTAGAGCTTTTTGAAAGTTGAAAACAATTAGAAATTAACTGTGAAAACTGGTTAAATAAGCTGATCTAAAGAGTTTAGTAAGTTTATCTGTCTTAAATATACTAATAAAGTAGTCTAAATAGGTTAAAAATCTAAAATAAAGAGTTTAAAGCTGTTTTAAAGTTAAAAAAGATTAGAAATTAATGGTAAAAACTGGTTAAATAACCCGATTTAAAGAGTTTAGTAAGTTTATCTGTCTTAAATATACTAACAAAGTAGTCTAAATAGGTTAAAACTCTAAAATAAAGAGTTTAGAGCTTTTTGAAAGTTTAAAAAGATTAGAAATTAACTGTGAAAACTGGTTAAATAAGCTGATCTAAAGAGTTTAGTAAGTTTATCTCTCTTAAATATACTAATAAAGTAGTCTAAATAGGTTAAAACTCTAAAATAAAGAGTTTAGTGCTTTTTGAAATTTAAAAAAGATTAGAAATTAACTGTGAGAACTGGTTAAATAAGCTGATCTAAAGAGTTTAGTAAGTTTATCTCTCTTAAATATACTAATAAAGTAGTCTAAATAGGTTAAAACTCTAAAATAAAGAGTTTAGAGCTTTTTGAAAGATAAAAAAAAATTAGAAATTAACTGTGAAAACTGGTTAAATAAGCTGATCTAAAGAGTTTAGTAAGTTTATCTCTCTAAAATATACTAATAAAGTAGTCTAAATAGGTTAGAACTCTAAAATAAAGAGTTTAGAGCAGTTTCAAAGTTAAAAAAAATTAGAAATTAACTGTGAAAACTGGTTAAATAAGCTGATCTAAAGAGTTTAGTAATTTATTCTGTCTTAAATATACTATTAAAGTAGTCTAAATAGGTTAAAACTCTAAAATAAAGAGTTTAGAGTTTTTGAAAGTTAAAAAAGATTACAAATTAATTGTGAAAACTGGTTAAATAAGCTGATCTAAAGAGTTCAGCAAGTTTATCTCTCTGAAATATACAAATAAAGTAGTCTAAAGAGGTTAAAACTCTAAAATAAAGTGTTTAGAGCTTTTTGAAAGTTGAAAAAAATTAGAAATTAACTGTGAAAACTGGTTAAATAAGCTGATTTAAGAGTTTAGTAAGTTTATCTGTCTTAAATATACTAATAAAGTAGTCTAAATAGGTTAAAAATCTAAAATAAAGAGTTTAAAGCTGTTTTAAAGTTAAAAAAGATTAGAAATTAATGGTAAAAACTGGTTAAATAACCTGATTTAAAGAGTTTAGTAAGTTTATCTGTCTTAAATATACTAACAAAGTAGTCTAAATAGGTTAAAACTCTAAAATAAAGAGTTTAGAGGTTTTTGAAAGTTAAAAAGATTAGAAATTAACTGTGAAAACTGGTTAAATAAGCTGATCGAAAGACTTTAGTAAGTTTATCTGTCTTAAATATACTAATAAAGTAGTCTAAACAGGTTAAATCTCTAAAATAAAGAGTTTAGAGCTTTTTGAAAGTTAAAAAAGATTAGAAATTAACTGTGAAAACTGGTTAAATAAGCTGATCTAAAGAGATTAGTAAGTTTATCTGTCTTAAATATACTAATAAAGTAGTCTAAATAGGTTAAAACTCTAAAATAAAGAGTTTAGAGCTTTTTGAAAGTTAAAAAAGATTAGAAATTAATGGTGAAAACTGGTTAAATAAGCTGATCTAAAGAGTTTAGTAAGTTTATCTCTCTAAAATATACTAATAAAGTAGTCTAAATAGGTTAAAACTCTAAAATAAAGTGTTTAGAGCTTTTTGAATGTTAAAAAAGATAAGAAATTAACTGTGAAAACTGGTTAAATAAGCTGATCTAAAGAGTTTAGTAAGTGATCTCTCTTAAATATACTAATAAAGTAGTATAAATAGGTTAAAAGTCTAAAATAAAGTGTTTAGAGCTTTTTGAAAGTTAAAAAGTTTAGAAATTAACTGTGAAAACTGGTTAAATAAGCTGATCTAAAGAGTTTAGTAAGTTTATCTCTCTTAAATATACTAATAAAGTAGTCTAAATAGGTTAAAACTCTAAAATAAAGAGTTTAGAGCTGTTTGAAAGTTAAAAAAGATTAGATATAAATGGTCAAAACTGGTTAAATAAGCTGATCTAAAGAGTTTAGTAAGTTTATCTCTCTTAAATATACTAATAAAGTAGTCTAAATAGGTTAAAACTCTAAAATAAAGAGTTTAGAGCAGTATCAAAGTTAAAAAAGATTAGAAATTAACTGTGAAAACTGGTTAAATAAGCTGATCTAAAGAGTTTAGTAAGTTTATCTGTCTTAAATCTACTAATAAAGTAGTCTAAATAGGTTAAAACTCTAAAATAAAGAGTTTAGAGCTTTTTGAAAGTTAAAAAAGATTAGAAATTAACTGTGAAAACTGGTTAAATAAGCTGATCTAAAGAGTTTAGTAAGTTTTCTGTCTTAAATATACTAATAACGTAGTCTAAATAGGTTAAAACTCTAAAATAAAGAGTTTAGAGCTTTTTTAAAGTTAAAAAAGATTAGAAATTAACTGTGAAAACTGGTTAAATAAGCTGATCTAAAGAGTTTAGTAAGTTTATCTCTCTTAAATATACTAATAAAGTAGTCTAAATAGGTTAAAACTCTAAAATAAAGTGTTTAGAGCTATTTGAAAGTTAAAAAAGATTAGAAATTAACTGTGAAAACTGGTTAAATAAGCTGATCTAAAAAGTTTAGTAAGTTTATCTCTCTTAAATATACTAATAAAGTACTCTAAATAGGTAAAAAATCTAAAATAAAGATTTTAGAGCTTTTTGAAAGTTAAAAAAGATTAGAAAGTAATGGTGAAAACTGGTTAAATAAGCTGATCTAAGGAGTTTAGTAAGTTTATCTCTCTTAAATATACTAACAAAGAAGTCTAAATAGGTTAAAACTCTAAAATAAAGAGTTTAGAGCCGTTTGAATGTTAAAAAAGATTAGAAATTAAATGTGAAAACTGGTTAAATAAGCTGATCTAAAGAGTTTAGTAAGTTTATCTCTCTAAAATATACTAATAAAGTAGTCTAAATAGGTTAAAACTCTAAAATAAAGTGTTTAGAGCTTTTTGAATGTTAAAAAAGATAAGAAATTAACAGTGAAAACTGGTTAAATAAGCTGATCTAAAGAGTTTAGTAAGTTGATCTCTCTTAAATATACTAACAAAGAAGTCTAAATAGGTTAAAACTCTAAAATAAAGAGTTTAGAGCCGTTTGAAAGTTAAAAAAGATTAGAAATTAAATGTGAAAACTGGTTAAATAAGCTGATCTAAAGAGTTTAGTAAGTTTATCTCTCTAAAATATACTAATAAAGTAGTCTAAATAGGTTAAAACTCTAAAATAAAGTGTTTAGAGCTTTTTGAATGTTAAAAAAGATAAGAAATTAACTGTGAAAACTGGTTAAATAAGCTGATCTAAAGAGTTTAGTAAGTGATCTCTCTTAAATATACTAATAAAGTAGTATAAATAGGTTAAAAGTCTAAAATAAAGAGTTTAGAGCTTTTTGAAAGTTAAAAATGATTAAAAATTAACTGTGAAAACTGGTTAAATAAGCTGATCTAAAGAGTTTAGTAAGTTTATCTCTCTTAAATATACTAATAAAGTAGTCTAAATAGGTTAAAACTCTAAAATAAAGAGTTTAGAGCTGTTTGAAAGTTAAAAAAGATTAGATATTAATGGTCAAAACTGGTTAAATAAGCTGATCTAAAGAGTTTAGTAAGTTTATCTCTCTTAAATATACTAATAAAGTAGTCTAAATAGGTTAAAACTCTAAAATAAAGAGTTTAGAGCAGTATCAAAGTTAAAAAAGATTAGAAATTAACTGTGAAAACTGGTTAAATAAGCTGATCTAAAGAGTTTAGTAAGTTTATCTGTCTTAAATCTACTAATAAAGTAGTCTAAATAGGTTAAAACTCTAAAATAAAGAGTTTAGAGCTTTTTGAAAGTTAAAAAAGATTAGAAATTAACTGTGAAAACTGGTTAAATAAGCTGATCTAAAGAGTTTAGTAAGTTTTCTGTCTTAAATATACTAATAAAGTAGTCTAAATAGGTTAAAACTCTAAAATAAAGAGTTTAGAGCTTTTTTAAAGTTAAAAAAGATTAGAAATTAACTGTGAAAACTGGTTAAATAAGCTGATCTAAAGAGTTTAGTAAGTTTATCTCTCTTAAATATACTAATAAAGTAGTCTAAATAGGTTAAAACTCTAAAATAAAGTGTTTAGAGCTATTTGAAAGTTAAAAAAGATTAGAAATTAACTGTGAGAACTGGTTAAATAAGCTGATCTAAAAAGTTTAGTAAGTTTATCTCTCTTAAATATACTAATAAAGTACTCTAAATAGGTAAAAAATCTAAAATAAAGAGTTTAGAGCTTTTTGAAAGTTAAAAAAGATTAGAAATTAATGGTAAAAACTGGTTAAATAAGCTGATCTAAGGAGTTTAGTAAGTTTATCTCTCTTAAATATACTAACAAAGAAGTCTAAATAGGTTAAAACTCTAAAATAAAGAGTTTAGAGCAGTATCAAAGTTAAAAAAGATTAGAAATTAACTGTGAAAACTGGTTAAATAAGCTGATCTAAAGAGTTTAGTAAGTTTATCTGTCTTAAATCTACTAATAAAGTAGTCAAAATAGGTTAAAACTCTAAAATAAAGAGTTTAGAGCTTTTTGAAAGTTAAAAAAGATTAGAAATTAACTGTGAAAACTGGTTAAATAAGCTGATCTAAAGAGTTTAGTAAGTTTTCTGTCTTAAATATACTAATAAAGTAGTCTAAATAGGTTAAAACTCTAAAATAAAGAGTTTAGAGCTTTTTTAAAGTTAAAAAAGATTAGAAATTAACTGTGAAAACTGGTTGAATAAGCTGATCTAAAGAGTTTAGTAAGTTTATCTCTCTTAAATATACTAATAAAGTAGTCTAAATAGGTTAAAACTCTAAAATAAAGTGTTTAGAGCTATTTGAAAGTTAAAAAAAATTAGAAATTAACTGTGAAAACTGGTTAAATAAGCTGATCTAAAAAGTTTAGTAAGTTTATCTCTCTTAAATATACTAATAAAGTACTCTAAATAGGTAAAAAATCTAAAATAAAGAGTTTAGAGCTTTTTGAAAGTTAAAAAAGATTAGAAAGTAATGGTGAAAACTGGTTAAATAAGCTGATCTAAGGAGTTTAGTAAGTTTATCTCTCTTAAATATACTAACAAAGAAGTCTAAATAGGTTAAAACTCTAAAATAAAGAGTTTAGAGCCGTTTGAATGTTAAAAAAGATTAGAAATTAAATGTGAAAACTGGTTAAATAAGCTGATCTAAAGAGTTTAGTAAGTTTATCTCTCTAAAATATACTAATAAAGTAGTCTAAATAGGTTAAAACTCTAAAATAAAGTGTTTAGAGCTTTTTGAATGTTAAAAAAGATAAGAAATTAACAGTGAAAACTGGTTAAATAAGCTGATCTAAAGAGTTTAGTAAGTTGATCTCTCTTAAATATACTAACAAAGAAGTCTAAATAGGTTAAAACTCTAAAATAAAGAGTTTAGAGCCGTTTGAAAGTTAAAAAAGATTAGAAATTAAATGTGAAAACTGGTTAAATAAGCTGATCTAAAGAGTTTAGTAAGTTTATCTCTCTAAAATATACTAATAAAGTAGTCTAAATAGGTTAAAACTCTAAAATAAAGTGTTTAGAGCTTTTTGAATGTTAAAAAAGATAAGAAATTAACTGTGAAAACTGGTTAAATAAGCTGATCTAAAGAGTTTAGTAAGTGATCTCTCTTAAATATACTAATAAAGTAGTATAAATAGGTTAAAAATCTAAAATAAAGAGTTTAGAGCTTTTTGAAAGTTAAAAATGATTAGAAATTAACTGTGAAAACTGGTTAAATAAGCTGATCTAAAGAGTTTAGTAAGTTTATCTCTCTTAAATATACTAATAAAGTAGTCTAAATAGGTTAAAACTCTAAAATAAAGAGTTTAGAGCTGTTTGAAAGTTAAAAAAGATTAGATATTAATGGTCAAATCTGGTTAAATAAGCTGATCTAAAGAGTTTAGTAAGTTTATCTCTCTTAAATATACTAATAAAGTAGTCTAAATAGGTTAAAACTCTAAAATAAAGAGTTTAGAGCAGTATCAAAGTTAAAAAAGATTAGAAATTAACTGTGAAAACTGGTTAAATAAGCTGATCTAAAGAGTTTAGTAAGTTTATCTGTCTTAAATCTACTAATAAAGTAGTCTAAATAGGTTAAAACTCTAAAATAAAGAGTTTAGAGCTTTTTGAAAGTTAAAAAAGATTAGAAATTAACTGTGAAAACTGGTTAAATAAGCTGATCTAAAGAGATTAGTAAGTTTTCTGTCTTAAATATACTAATAAAGTAGTCTAAATAGGTTAAAACTCTAAAATAAAGAGTTTAGAGCTTTTTTAAAGTTAAAAAAGATTAGAAATTAACTGTGAAAACTGGTTAAATAAGCTGATCTAAAGAGTTTAGTAAGTTTATCTCTCTTAAATATACTAATAAAGTAGTCTAAATAGGTTAAAACTCTAAAATAAAGTGTTTAGAGCTATTTGAAAGTTAAAAAAGATTAGAAATTAACTGTGAAAACTGGTTAAATAAGCTGATCTAAAAAGTTTAGTAAGTTTATCTCTCTTAAATATACTAATAAAGTACTCTAAATAGGTAAAAAATCTAAAATAAAGAGTTTAGAGCTTTTTGAAAGTTAAAAAAGATTAGAAAGTAATGGTAAAAACTGGTTGAATAAGCTGATCTAAGGAGTTTAGTAAGTTTATCTCTCTTAAATATACTAACAAAGAAGTCTAAATAGGTTAAAACTCTAAAATAAAGAGTTTAGAGCCGTTTGAATGTTAAAAAAGATTAGAAATTAAATGTGAAAACTGGTTAAATAAGCTGATCTAAAGAGTTTAGTAAGTTTATCTCTCTAAAATATACTAATAAAGTAGTCTTAACAGGTTAAAACTCTAAAATAAAGTGTTTAGAGCTTTTTGAATGTTAAAAAAGATAAGAAATTAACAGTGAAAACTGGTTAAATAAGCTGATCTAAAGAGTTTAGTAAGTTTATCTCTCTTAAATATACTAATAAAGTAGTATAAATAGGTTAAAAGTCTAAAATAAAGAGTTTAGATCTTTCGAAAGTTAAAAAAGATTAGAAATTAACTGTGAAAACTGGTTAAATAAGCTGATCTAAAGAGTTTAGTAAGTTTATCTGTCTTAAATATACTAATAAAGTAGTCTAAATAGGTTAAAACTCTAAAATAAAGAGTTTAGAGCTTTTTGAAAGTTAAAAAAGATTAGAAATCAACTGTGAGAAGGGGTTAAATAAGCTGATCTAAAGAGTTTATTAAGTTTATCTCTCTTAAATATACTAATAAAGTAGTCTAAATAGGTTAAAACTCTAAAATAAAGAGTTTAGAGCTTTTTGAAAGTTAAAAAGATTAGAAATTAACTGTGAGAACTGGTTAAATAAGTAGATCTAAAGAGTTTAGTAAGTTTATCTCTCTTAAATATACTAATAAAGTAGTCTAAATAGGTTAAAACTCTAAAATAAAGAGTTTAGAGCTTTTTGAAAGTTAAAAAAAATTAGAAATTAACTGTGAAAACTGGTTAAATAAGCTGATCGAAAGACTTTAGTAAGTTTATCTGTCTTAAATATACTAATAAAGTAGTCTAAATAGGTTAAAACTCTAAAATAAAGAGTTTAGAGCTTTTTGAAAGTTAAAAAAAATTAGAAATTAACTGTGAAAACTGGTTAAATAAGCTGATCTAAAGAGTTTAGTAATTTATTCTGTCTTAATTATACTATTAAAGTAGTCTAAATAGGTTAAAACTGTAAAATAAAGAGTTTAGAGCTTTTTGAAAGTTCAAAAAAATTAGAAATTAACTGTGAAAACTGGTTAAATAAGCTGATCTAAAGAGTTTAGTAAGTTTATCTCTCTTAAATATACTAATAAACTACTCTAAATAGGTTAAAACTCTAAAATAAAGAGTTTAGAGTTTTTGAAAGTTAAAAAGATTAGAAATTAACTGTGAAAACTGGTTAAATAAGTTGATCTAAAGAGTTTAGCAAGTTTATCTCTCTGAAATATACTAATAAAGTAGTCTAAATAGGTTAAAACTCTAAAATAAAGTGTTTAGAGCTTTTTGAAAGTTGAAAAAAATTAAAAATTAACAGTGAAAACTGGTTAAATAAGCTGATCTAAAGAGTTTAGTAAGTTTATCTCTCTAAAATATACTAATAAAGTAGTCTAAATAGGTTAAAACTCTAAAATAAAGTGTTTAGAGCTTTTTGAATGTTAAAAAAGATAAGAAATTAACAGTGAAAACTGGTTAAATAAGCTGATCTAAAGAGTTTAGTAAGTTGATCTCTCTTAAATATACTAACAAAGAAGTCTAAATAGGTTAAAACTCTAAAATAAAGAGTTTAGAGCCGTTTGAAAGTTAAAAAAGATTAGAAATTAAATGTGAAAACTGGTTAAATAAGCAGATCTAAAGAATTTAGTAAGTTTATCTGTCTAAAATATACTAATAAAGTAGTCTAAATAGGTTAAAACTGTAAAATAAAGAGTTTAGAGCTTTTTGAAAGTTAAAAAAGATTAGAAATTAACTGTGAAAACTGGTTAAATAAGCTGATCTAAAGAGTTTAGTAAGTTTATCTCTCTTAAATATACTAATAAAGTAGTCTAAATAGGTTAAAACTCTAAAATAAAGAGTTTAGAGCTTTTTGAAAGTTAAAAAAGATTAGAAATTAACTGTGAAAACTGGTTAAATAAGCTGATCTAAAGAGTTTAGTAAGTTTATCTGTCTTAAATATACTAATAAAGTAGTCTAAATAGTTTAAAAATCTAAAATAAAGATTTTAAAGCTGTTTTAACGTTAAAAAAGATTAGAAATTAATGGTAAAAACTGGTTAAATAACCTGATTTAAAGAGTTTAGTAAGTTTATCTGTCTTAAATATACTAACAAAGTAGTCTAAATAGGTTAAAACTCTAAAATAAAGAGTTTAGAGGTTTTTGAAAGTTAAAAAAGATTAGATATTAATGGTCAAATCTGGTTAAATAAGCTGATCTAAAGAGTTTAGTAAGTTTATCTCTCTTAAATATACTAATAAAGTAGTCTAAATAGGTTAAAACTCTAAAATAAAGAGTTTAGAGCAGTATCAAAGTTAAAAAAGATTAGAAATTAACTGTGAAAACTGGTTAAATAAGCTGATCTAAAGAGTTTAGTAAGTTTATCTGTCTTAAATCTACTAATAAAGTAGTCTAAATAGGTTAAAACTCTAAAATAAAGAGTTTAGAGCTTTTTGAAAGTTAAAAAAGATTAGAAATTAACTGTGAAAACTGGTTAAATAAGCTGATCTAAAGAGATTAGTAAGTTTTCTGTCTTAAATATACTAATAAAGTAGTCTAAATAGGTTAAAACTCTAAAATAAAGAGTTTAGAGCTTTTTTAAAGTTAAAAAAGATTAGAAATTAACTGTGAAAACTGGTTAAATAAGCTGATCTAAAGAGTTTAGTAAGTTTATCTCTCTTAAATATACTAATAAAGTAGTCTAAATAGGTTAAAACTCTAAAATAAAGTGTTTAGAGCTATTTGAAAGTTAAAAAAGATTAGAAATTAACTGTGAAAACTGGTTAAATAAGCTGATCTAAAAAGTTTAGTAAGTTTATCTCTCTTAAATATACTAATAAAGTACTCTAAATAGGTAAAAAATCTAAAATAAAGAGTTTAGAGCTTTTTGAAAGTTAAAAAAGATTAGAAAGTAATGGTAAAAACTGGTTAAATAAGCTGATCTAAGGAGTTTAGTAAGTTTATCTCTCTTAAATATACTAACAAAGAAGTCTAAATAGGTTAAAACTCTAAAATAAAGAGTTTAGAGCCGTTTGAATGTTAAAAAAGATTAGAAATTAAATGTGAAAACTGGTTAAATAAGCTGATCTAAAGAGTTTAGTAAGTTTATCTCTCTAAAATATACTAATAAAGTAGTCTTAACAGGTTAAAACTCTAAAATAAAGTGTTTAGAGCTTTTTGAATGTTAAAAAAGATAAGAAATTAACAGTGAAAACTGGTTAAATAAGCTGATCTAAAGAGTTTAGTAAGTTTATCTCTCTTAAATATACTAATAAAGTAGTATAAATAGGTTAAAAGTCTAAAATAAAGAGTTTAGATCTTTCGAAAGTTAAAAAAGATTAGAAATTAACTGTGAAAACTGGTTAAATAAGCTGATCTAAAGAGTTTAGTAAGTTTATCTGTCTTAAATATACTAATAAAGTAGTCTAAATAGGTTAAAACTCTAAAATAAAGAGTTTAGAGCTTTTTGAAAGTTAAAAAAGATTAGAAATCAACTGTGAGAAGGGGTTAAATAAGCTGATCTAAAGAGTTTATTAAGTTTATCTCTCTTAAATATACTAATAAAGTAGTCTAAATAGGTTAAAACTCTAAAATAAAGAGTTTAGAGCTTTTTGAAAGTTAAAAAGATTAGAAATTAACTGTGAGAACTGGTTAAATAAGTAGATCTAAAGAGTTTAGTAAGTTTATCTCTCTTAAATATACTAATAAAGTAGTCTAAATAGGTTAAAACTCTAAAATAAAGAGTTTAGAGCTTTTTGAAAGTTAAAAAAAATTAGAAATTAACTGTGAAAACTGGTTAAATAAGCTGATCGAAAGACTTTAGTAAGTTTATCTGTCTTAAATATACTAATAAAGTAGTCTAAATAGGTTAAAACTCTAAAATAAAGAGTTTAGAGCTTTTTGAAAGTTAAAAAAAATTAGAAATTAACTGTGAAAACTGGTTAAATAAGCTGATCTAAAGAGTTTAGTAATTTATTCTGTCTTAATTATACTATTAAAGTAGTCTAAATAGGTTAAAACTGTAAAATAAAGAGTTTAGAGCTTTTTGAAAGTTAAAAAAGATTAGAAATTAACTGTGAAAACTGGTTAAATAAGCTGATCTAAAGAGTTTAGTAAGTTTATCTCTCTTAAATATACTAATAAAGTAGTCTAAATAGGTTAAAACTCTAAAATAAAGTGTTTAGAGCTTTTTGAAAGTTAAAAAAGATTAAAAATTAATGTTGAAAACTGATTAAATAAGCTGATCTAAAGAGATTAGTAAGCTTATCTGTCTTAAATATACTAATAAAGTAGTCTAAATAGGTTAAAACTCTAAAATAAAGAGTTTAGAGCTTTTTGAAAGTTAAAAAAGATTAGAAATTAACTGTGAAAACTGGTTAAATAAGCTGATCTAAAGAGTTCTGTAAGTTTATCTCTCTTAAATATACTAATAAAGTAGTCTAAATAGGTTAAAACTGTAAAATAAAGAGTTTAGAGCTTTGTGAAAGTTAAAAAAGATTAGAAATTAACTGTGAAAACTGGTTAAATAAGCTGATCTAAAGAGTTTAGTAAGTTTATCTCTCTTAAATATACTAATAAAGTAGTCTAAATAGGTTAAATCTCTAAAATAAAGAGTTTAGAGCTTTTTGAAAGTTAAAAAGATTAGAAATTAATGGTGAAAACTGGTTAAATAAGCTGATCTAAAGAATTTAGTAAGTTTATCTGTCTAAAATATACTAATAAAGTAGTCTAAATAGGTTAAAACTCTAAAATAAAGAGTTTAGAGCTTTTTGAAAGTTAAAAAAGATTAGAAATTAACTGTGAAAACTGGTTAAATAAGCTGATCTAAAGAGTTTAGTAAGTTTATCTCTCTTAAATATACTAATAAAGTAGTCTAAATAGGTTAAAACTCTAAAATAAAGAGTTTAGAGCTTTTTGAAAGTTAAAAAAGATTAGAAATTAACTGTGAAAACTGGTTAAATAAGCTGATCTAAAGAGTTTAGTAAGTTTATCTGTCTTAAATATACTAATAAAGTAGTCTAAATAGTTTAAAAATCTAAAATAAAGATTTTAAAGCTGTTTTAACGTTAAAAAAGATTAGAAATTAATGGTAAAAACTGGTTAAATAACCTGATTTAAAGAGTTTAGTAAGTTTATCTGTCTTAAATATACTAACAAAGTAGTCTAAATAGGTTAAAACTCTAAAATAAAGAGTTTAGAGGTTTTTGAAAGTTAAAAAAGATTAGAAATTAACTGTGAAAACTGGTTAAATAAGCTGATCGAAAGACTTTAGTAAGATTTTCTGTCTTAAATATACTAATAAAGTAGTCTAAATAGATTAAATCTCAAAAATAAAGAGTTTAGAGCTTTTTGAAAGTTAAAAAAGATTAGAAATTAACTGTGAAAACTGGTTAAATAAGCTGATCTAAAGAGTTTAGTAAGTTTATCTGTCTTAAATATACTAATAAAGTAGTCTAAATAGGTTAAAACTCTAAAATAAAGTGTTCAGAGCTTTTTGAAAGTTAAAAAAGATTAGAAATTAACTGTGAAAACTGGTTGAATAAGCTGATCTAAAGAGTTTAGTAAATTTATCTCTCTTAAATATACTAATAAAGTAGTCTAAATAGGTTAAAACTCTAAAATAAAGAGTTTAGAGCTTTTTGAAAGTTAAAAAAGATTAGAAATTAATGGTGAAAACTGGTTAAATAAGCTGATCTAAAGAGTTTAGTAAGTTTATCTGTCTTAAACATACTAATAAAGTAGTCTAAATAGGTTAAAACTCTAAAATAAAGAGTTTAGAGCTTTTTGAAAGTTAACAAAGATTAGATATTAATGGTCAAAACTGGTTAAATAAACTGATCTAAAGAGTTTTGTATGTTTATCTCTCTTAAATATACTAATAAAGTAGTCTAAATAGGTTAAAACTCTAAAATAAAGTGTTTAGAGCTTTTTCAAAGTTAAAAAAGATTAGAAATTAACTGTCAAAACTGGTTAAATAAGCTGATCTAAAGAGTTTAGTAAGTTTATCTCTCTTAAATATACTAATAAAGTACTCTAAATAGGTTAAAACTCTAAAATAAAGAGTTTAGAGCTTTTTGAAAGTTAAAAAAGATTAGAAATTAATGGTGAAAACTGGTTAAATATGCAGATCTAAAGAGTTTAGTAAGTTTATCTGTCTTAAATATACTAATAAAGTAGTCTAAATAGGTTAAAACTCTAAAATAAAGAGTTTAGAGCAGTATCAAAGTTAAAAAAGATTAGAAATTAACTGTGAAAACTGGTTAAATAAGCTGATCTAAAGAGTTTAGTAAGTTTATCTGTCTTAAATCTACTAATAAAGTAGTCTAAATAGGTTAAAACTCTAAAATAAAGAGTTTAGAGCAGTATCAAAGTTAAAAAAGATTAGAAATTAACTGTGAAAACTGGTTAAATAAGCTGATCTAAAGAGTTTAGTAAGTTTATCTGTCTTAAATCTACTAATAAAGTAGTCTAAATAGGTTAAAACTCTAAAATAAAGAGTTTAGAGCTTTTTGAAAGTTAAAAAAGATTAGAAATTAACTGTGAAAACTGGTTAAATAAGCTGATCTAAAGAGATTAGTAAGTTTTCTGTCTTAAATATACTAATAAAGTAGTCTAAATAGGTTAAAACTCTAAAATAAAGAGTTTAGAGCTTTTTTAAAGTTAAAAAAGATTAGAAATTAACTGTGAAAACTGGTTAAATAAGCTGATCTAAAGAGTTTAGTAAGTTTATCTCTCTTAAATATACTAATAAAGTAGTCTAAATAGGTTAAAACTCTAAAATAAAGTGTTTAGAGCTATTTGAAAGTTAAAAAAGATTAGAAATTAACTGTGAAAACTGGTTAAATAAGCTGATCTAAAAAGTTTAGTAAGTTTATCTCTCTTAAATATACTAATAAAGTACTCTAAATAGGTAAAAAATCTAAAATAAAGAGTTTAGAGCTTTTTGAAAGTTAAAAAAGATTAGAAAGTAATGGTAAAAACTGGTTAAATAAGCTGATCTAAGGAGTTTAGTAAGTTTATCTCTCTTAAATATACTAACAAAGAAGTCTAAATAGGTTAAAACTCTAAAATAAAGAGTTTAGAGCCGTTTGAATGTTAAAAAAGATTAGAAATTAAATGTGAAAACTGGTTAAATAAGCTGATCTAAAGAGTTTAGTAAGTTTATCTCTCTAAAATATACTAATAAAGTAGTCTAAATAGGTTAAAACTCTAAAATAAAGTGTTTAGAGCTTTTTGAATGTTAAAAAAGATAAGAAATTAACAGTGAAAACTGGTTAAATAAGCTGATCTAAAGAGTTTAGTAAGTTTATCTCTCTTAAATATACTAATAAAGTAGTATAAATAGGTTAAAAGTCTAAAATAAAGAGTTTAGATCTTTCGAAAGTTAAAAAAGATTAGAAATTAACTGTGAAAACTGGTTAAATAAGCTGATCTAAAGAGTTTAGTAAGTTTATCTGTCTTAAATATACTAATAAAGTAGTCTAAATAGGTTAAAACTCTAAAATAAAGAGTTTAGAGCTTTTTGAAAGTTAAAAAAGATTAGAAATCAACTGTGAGAAGGGGTTAAATAAGCTGATCTAAAGAGTTTATTAAGTTTATCTCTCTTAAATATACTAATAAAGTAGTCTAAATAGGTTAAAACTCTAAAATAAAGAGTTTAGAGCTTTTTGAAAGTTAAAAAGATTAGAAATTAACTGTGAGAACTGGTTAAATAAGTAGATCTAAAGAGTTTAGTAAGTTTATCTCTCTTAAATATACTAATAAAGTAGTCTAAATAGGTTAAAACTCTAAAATAAAGAGTTTAGAGCTTTTTGAAAGTTAAAAAAAATTAGAAATTAACTGTGAAAACTGGTTAAATAAGCTGATCTAAAGAGTTTAGTAATTTATTCTGTCTTAATTATACTATTAAAGTAGTCTAAATAGGTTAAAACTGTAAAATAAAGAGTTTAGAGCTTTTTGAAAGTTAAAAAAGATTAGAAATTAACTGTGAAAACTGGTTAAATAAGCTGATCTAAAGAGTTTAGTAAGTTTATCTCTCTTAAATATACTAATAAAGTAGTCTAAATAGGTTAAAACTCTAAAATAAAGTGTTTAGAGCTTTTTGAAAGTTAAAAAAGATTAAAAATTAATGTTGAAAACTGATTAAATAAGCTGATCTAAAGAGATTAGTAAGCTTATCTGTCTTAAATATACTAATAAAGTAGTCTAAATAGGTTAAAACTCTAAAATAAAGAGTTTAGAGCTTTTTGAAAGTTAAAAAAGATTAGAAATTAACTGTGAAAACTGGTTAAATAAGCTGATCTAAAGAGTTCTGTAAGTTTATCTCTCTTAAATATACTAATAAAGTAGTCTAAATAGGTTAAAACTGTAAAATAAAGAGTTTAGAGCTTTGTGAAAGTTAAAAAAGATTAGAAATTAACTGTGAAAACTGGTTAAATAAGCTGATCTAAAGAGTTTAGTAAGTTTATCTCTCTTAAATATACTAATAAAGTAGTCTAAATAGGTTAAATCTCTAAAATAAAGAGTTTAGAGCTTTTTGAAAGTTAAAAAGATTAGAAATTAATGGTGAAAACTGGTTAAATAAGCTGATCTAAAGAATTTAGTAAGTTTATCTGTCTAAAATATACTAATAAAGTAGTCTAAATAGGTTAAAACTCTAAAATAAAGAGTTTAGAGCTTTTTGAAAGTTAAAAAAGATTAGAAATTAACTGTGAAAACTGGTTAAATAAGCTGATCTAAAGAGTTTAGTAAGTTTATCTCTCTTAAATATACTAATAAAGTAGTCTAAATAGGTTAAAACTCTAAAATAAAGAGTTTAGAGCTTTTTGAAAGTTAAAAAAGATTAGAAATTAACTGTGAAAACTGGTTAAATAAGCTGATCTAAAGAGTTTAGTAAGTTTATCTGTCTTAAATATACTAATAAAGTAGTCTAAATAGTTTAAAAATCTAAAATAAAGATTTTAAACTGTTTTAACGTTAAAAAAGATTAGAAATTAATGGTAAAAACTGGTTAAATAACCTGATTTAAAGAGTTTAGTAAGTTTATCTGTCTTAAATATACTAACAAAGTAGTCTAAATAGGTTAAAACTCTAAAATAAAGAGTTTAGAGGTTTTTGAAAGTTAAAAAAGATTAGAAATTAACTGTGAAAACTGGTTAAATAAGCTGATCGAAAGACTTTAGTAAGATTTTCTGTCTTAAATATACTAATAAAGTAGTCTAAATAGATTAAATCTCAAAAATAAAGAGTTTAGAGCTTTTTGAAAGTTAAAAAAGATTAGAAATTAACTGTGAAAACTGGTTAAATAAGCTGATCTAAAGAGTTTAGTAAGTTTATCTGTCTTAAATATACTAATAAAGTAGTCTAAATAGGTTAAAACTCTAAAATAAAGTGTTCAGAGCTTTTTGAAAGTTAAAAAAGATTAGAAATTAACTGTGAAAACTGGTTGAATAAGCTGATCTAAAGAGTTTAGTAAATTTATCTCTCTTAAATATACTAATAAAGTAGTCTAAATAGGTTAAAACTCTAAAATAAAGAGTTTAGAGCTTTTTGAAAGTTAAAAAAGATTAGAAATTAATGGTGAAAACTGGTTAAATAAGCTGATCTAAAGAGTTTAGTAAGTTTATCTGTCTTAAACATACTAATAAAGTAGTCTAAATAGGTTAAAACTCTAAAATAAAGAGTTTAGAGCTTTTTGAAAGTTAACAAAGATTAGATATTAATGGTCAAAACTGGTTAAATAAACTGATCTAAAGAGTTTTGTATGTTTATCTCTCTTAAATATACTAATAAAGTAGTCTAAATAGGTTAAAACTCTAAAATAAAGTGTTTAGAGCTTTTTCAAAGTTAAAAAAGATTAGAAATTAACTGTCAAAACTGGTTAAATAAGCTGATCTAAAGAGTTTAGTAAGTTTATCTCTCTTAAATATACTAATAAAGTACTCTAAATAGGTTAAAACTCTAAAATAAAGAGTTTAGAGCTTTTTGAAAGTTAAAAAAGATTAGAAATTAATGGTGAAAACTGGTTAAATATGCAGATCTAAAGAGTTTAGTAAGTTTATCTGTCTTAAATATACTAATAAAGTAGTCTAAATAGGTTAAAACTGTAAAATAAAGAGTTTAGAGCTTTTTGAAAGTTAAAAAAGATTAGAAATTAACTGTGAAAACTGTTCAATAAGCTGATCTAAAGAGTTTAGTAAGTTTATCTGTCTTAAATATACTAATAAAGTAATCTAAATAGGTTAAAACTCTAAAATAAAGAGTTTAGAGCTTTTTGAAAGTTAAAAAAGATTAGAAATTAACTGTGAAAACTGGTTAAATAAGCTGATCTAAAGAGTTTAGTAAGTTTATCTGTCTTAAATATACTAATAAAGTAGTCTAAATAGGTTAAAAATCTAAAATAAAGAGTTTAAAGCTGTTTTAACGTTAAAAAAGATTAGAAATTAATGGTAAAAACTGGTTAAATAACCTGATTTAAAGAGTTTAGTAAGTTTATCTGTCTTAAATATACTAACAAAGTAGTCTAAATAGGTTAAAACTCTAAAATAAAGAGATTAGAGGTTTTTGAAAGTTAAAAAAGATTAGAAATTAACTGTGAAAACTGGTTAAATAAGCTGATCGAAAGACTTTAGTAAGTTTATCTGTCTTAAATATACTAATAAAGTAGTCTAAATAGGTTAAATCTCTAAAATAAAGAGTTTAGAGCTTTTTGAAAGTTAAAAAAGATTAGAAATTAACTGTGAAAACTGGTTAAATAAGCTGATCTAAAGAGTTTAGTAAGTTTATCTGTCTTAAATATACTAATAAAGTAGTCTAAATAGGTTAAAACTCTAAAATAAAGTGTTTAGAGCTTTTTGAAAGTTAAAAAAGATTAGAAATTAACTCTGAAAACTGGTTGAATAAGCTGATCTAAAGAGTTTAGTAAGTTTATCTCTCTTAAATATACTAATAAAGTACTCTAAATAGGTTAAAACTCTAAAATAAAGAGTTTAGAGCTTTTTGAAAGTTAAAAAAGATTAGAAATTAATGGTGAAAACTGGTTAAATAAGCTGATCTAAAGAGTTTAGTAAGTTTATCTCTCTTAAATATACTAATAAAGTAGTCTAAATAGGTTAAAACTCTAAAATAAAGAGTTTAGAGCTTTTTGAAAGTTAAAAAAGATTAGATATTAATGGTCAAAACTGGTTAAATAAGCTGATCTAAAGAGTTTTGTATGTTTATCTCTCTTAAATATACTAATAAAGTAGTCTAAATAGGTTAAAACTCTAAAATAAAGAGTTTAGAACTTTTTGAAAGTTAAAAAAGATTAGAAATTAACTGTGAAAACTGGTTAAATAAGCTGATCTAAAGAGTTTAGTAAGTTTATCTCTCTTAAATATACTAATAAAGTACTCTAAATAGGTTAAAACTCTAAAATAAAGAGTTTAGAGCTTTTTGAAAGTTAAAAAAGATTAGAAATTAACTGTGAGAACTGGTTAAATAAGCAGATCTAAAGAGTTTAGTAAGTTTATCTGTCTTAAATATACTAATAAAGTAGTCTAAATAGGTTAAAACTCTAAAATAAAGAGTTTAGAGCTTTTTGAAAGTTAAAAAAGATTAGAAATTAACTGTGAAAACTGGTTAAATAAGCTGATCTAAAGAGTTTAGTAAGTTTATCTCTCTTAAATACACTAATAAAGTACTCTAAATAGGTTAAAACTCTAAAATAAAGAGTTTAGAGTTTTTGAAAGTTAAAAAAGATTAGAAATTAACTGTGAAAACTGGTTAAATAAGCTGGTCTAAAGAGTTTAGCAAGGTTATCTGTCTTAAATATACTAATAAAGTAGTCTAAATAGGTTAAAAATCTAAAATAAAGAGTTTAAAGCTGTTTTAACGTTAAAAAAGATTAGAAATTAATGGTAAAAACTGGTTAAATAACCTGATTTAAAGAGTTTAGTAAGTTTATCTGTCTTAAATATACTAACAAAGTAGTCTAAATAGGTTAAAACTCTAAAATAAAGAGTTTAGAGGTTTTTGAAAGTTAAAAAAGATTAGAAATTAACTGTGAAAACTGGTTAAATAAGCTGATCGAAAGACTTTAGTAAGTTTATCTGTCTTAAATATACTAATAAAGTAGTCTAAATAGGTTAAATCTCTAAAATAAAGAGTTTAGAGCTTTTTGAAAGTTAAAAAAGATTAGAAATTAACTGTGAAAACTGGTTAAATAAGCTGATCTAAAGAGTTTAGTAAGTTTATCTCTCTTAAATATACTAATAAAGTAGTCTAAATAGGTTAAAACTCTAAAATAAAGTGTTTAGAGCTTTTTGAAAGTTAAAAAAGATTAGAAATTAACTGTGAAAACTGGTTGAATAAGCAGATCTAAAGAGTTTAGTAAGTTTATCTCTCTTAAATATACTAATAAAGTAGTCTAAATAGGTTAAAACTCTAAAATAAAGAGTTTAGAGCTTTTTGAAAGTTAAAAAAGATTAGAAATCAATGGTGAAAACTGGTTAAATAAGCTGATCTAAAGAGTTTAGTAAGTTTATCTCTCTTAAATATACTAATAAAGTACTCTAAATAGGTTAAAACTCTAAAATAAAGAGTTTAGAGCTTTTTGAAAGTTAAAAAAGATTAGAAATTAACTGTGAAAACTGGTTAAATAAGCTGATCTAAAGAGTTTTGTATGTTTATCTCTCTTAAATATACTAATAAAGTAGTCTAAATAGGTTAAAACTCTAAAATAAAGAGTTTAGAGCTTTTTAAAAGTTAAAAAAGATTAGAAATTAACTGTGAAAACTGGTTAAATAAGCTGATCTAAAGAGTTTAGTAAGTTTTCTGTCTTAAATATACTAATAAAGTAGTCTAAATAGGTTAAAACTCTAAAATAAAGAGTTTAGAGCTTTTTTAAAGTTAAAAAAGATTAGAAATTAACTGTGAAAACTGGTTAAATAAGCTGATCTAAAGAGTTTAGTAAGTTTATCTCTCTTAAATATACCAATAAAGCACTCTAAATAGGTTAAAACTCTAAAATAAAGTGTTTAGAGCTTTTTGAAAGTTAAAAAAGATTAAAAATTAATGTTGAAAACTGATTAAATAAGCTGATCTAAAGAGATTAGTAAGCTTATCTGTCTTAAATAAACTAATAAAGTAGTCTAAATAGGTTAAAACTCTATAATAAAGAGTTTCGAGCTTTTTGAAAGTTCAAAAAGATTAGAAATTAACTGTGAAAACTGGTTAAATAAGCTGATCTAAAGAGTTTAGTAAGTTCATCTCTCTTAAATCTACTAATAAAGTACTCTAAATAGGTTAAAACTCTAAAATAAAGAGTTTAGAGCTTTTTGAAAGTTAAAAAAGATTAGAAATTAATGGTGAAAACTGGTTAAATAAGTTGATCTAAAGAGTTTAGTAAGTTTATCTCTCTTAAATATACTAATTAAGTAGTCTAAATAGGTTAAAACTCTAAAATAAAGTGTTTAGAGCTTTTTGAAAGTTAAAAAAGATTAGAAATTAACTGTGAAAACTGGTTAAATAAGCTGATCTAAAGAGTTTAGTAAGTTTATCTCTCTTAAATATACTAATAAAGTAGTCTAAATAGGTTAAAACTCTAAAATAAAGAGTTTAGAGCTTTTTGAAAGTTCAAAAAGATTAGAAATTAACTGTGAAAACTGGTTAAATAAGCTGATCTAAAGAGTTTAGTAAGTTCATCTCTCTTAAATCTACTAATAAAGTACTCTAAATAGGTTAAAACTCTAAAATAAAGAGTTTAGAGCTTTTTGAAAGTTAAAAAAGATTAGAAATTAATGGTGAAAACTGGTTAAATAACTTGATCTAAAGAGTTTAGTAAGTTTATCTCTCTTAAATATATTAATAAAGTAGTCTAAATAGGTTAAAACTCTAAAATAAAGTGTTTAGAGCTTTTTGAAAGTTAAAAAAGATTAGAAATTAACTGTGAAAACTGGTTAAATAAGCTGATCTAAAGAGTTTAGTAAGTTTATCTCTCTTAAATATACTAATAAAGTAGTCTAAATAGGTTAAAACTCTAAAATAAAGAGTTTAGAGCTTTTTGAAAGTTAAAAAAGATTAGAAATTAATGGTGAAAACTGGTTAAATAAGTTGATCTAAAGAGTTTAGTAAGTTTATCTCTCTTAAATATACTAATAAAGTAGTCTAAATAGGTTAAAACTCTAAAATAAAGTGTTTAGAGCTTTTTGAAAGTTAAAAAAGATTAGAAATTAACTGTGAAAACTGGTTAAATAAGCTGATCTAAAGAGTTTAGTAAGTTTATCTCTCTTAAATATACTAATAAAGTAGTCTAAATAGGTTAAAACTCTAAAATAAAGAGTTTAGAGCTGTTTGAAAGTTAAAAAAGATTAGATATTAATGGTCAAAACTGGTTAAATAAGCTGATCTAAAGAGTTTAGTAAGTTTATCTCTCTTAAATATACTAATAAAGTAGTCTAAATAGGTTAAAACTCTAAAATAAAGAGTTTTGAGCAGTATCAAAGTTAAAAAAGATTAGAAATTAACTGTGAAAACTGGTTAAATAAGCTGATCTAAAGAGTTTAGTAAGTTTATCTGTCTTAAATCTACTAATAAAGTAGTCTAAATAGGTTAAAACTCTAAAATAAAGAGTTTAGAGCTTTTTGAAAGTTAAAAAAGATTAGAAATTAAGTGTGAAAACTGGTTAAATAAGCTGATCTAAAGAGTTTAGTAAGTTTTCTGTCTTAAATATACTAATAAAGTAGTCTAAATAGGTTAAAACTCTAAAATAAAGAGTTTAGAGCTTTTTGAAAGTTAAAAAAGATTAGAAATTAAATGTGAAAACTGGTTAAATAAGCTGATCTAAACAGTTTAGTAAGTTTATCTCTCTAAAATATACTAATAAAGTAGTCTAAATAGGTTAAAACTCTAAAATAAAGTGTTTAGAGCTTTTTGAATGTTAAAAAAGATAAGAAATTAACTGTGAAAACTGGTTAAATAAGCTGATCTAAAGAGTTTAGTAAGTGATCTCTCTTAAATATACTAATAAAGTAGTATAAATAGGTTAAAAGTCTAAAATAAAGAGTTTAGAGCTTTTTGAAAGTTAAAAATGATTAGAAATTAACTGTGAAAACTGGTTAAATAAGCTGATCTAAAGAGTTTAGTAAGTTTATCTCTCTTAAATATACTAATAAAGTAGTCTAAATAGGTTAAAACTCTAAAATAAAGATTTTAGAGCTGTTTGAAAGTTAAAAAAGATTAGATATTAATGGTCAAAACTGGTTAAATAAGCTGATCTAAAGAGTTTAGTAAGTTTATCTCTCTTAAATATACTAATAAAGTAGTCTAAATAGGTTAAAACTCTAAAATAAAGAGTTTAGAGCAGTATCAAAGTTAAAAAAGATTAGAAATTAACTGTGAAAACTGGTTAAATAAGCTGATCTAAAGAGTTTAGTAAGTTTATCTGTCTTAAATCTACTAAAGTAGTCTAAATAGGTTAAAACTGTAAAATAAAGAGTTTAGAGCTTTTTGAAAGTTAAAAAAGATTAGAAATTAACTGTGAAAACTGGTTAAATAAGCTGATCTAAAGAGTTTAGTAAGTTTTCTGTCTTAAATATACTAATAAAGTAGTCTAAATAGGTTAAAACTCTAAAATAAAGAGTTTAGAGCTTTTTTAAAGTTAAAAAAGATTAGAAATTAACTGTGAAAACTGGTTAAATAAGCTGATCTAAAGAGTTTAGTAAGTTTATCTCTCTTAAATATACTAATAAAGTGGTCTAAATAGGTTAAAACTCTAAAATAAAGTGTTTAGAGCTATTTGAAAGTTAAAAAAGATTAGAAATTAACTGTGAAAACTGGTTAAATAAGCTGATCTAAAAAGTTTAGTAAGTTTATCTCTCTTAAATATACTAATAAAGTACTCTAAATAGGTAAAAAATCTAAAATAAAGAGTTTAGAGCTTTTTGAAAGTTAAAAAAGATTAGAAAGTAATGGTGAAAACTGGTTAATTAAGCTGATCTAAGGAGTTTAGTAAGTTTATCTCTCTTAAATATACTAACAAAGAAGTCTAAATAGGTTAAAACTCTAAAATAAAGAGTTTAGAGCCGTTTGAATGTTAAAAAAGATTAGAAATTAAATGTGAAAACTGGTTAAATAAGCTGATCTAAAGAGTTTAGTAAGTTTATCTCTCTAAAATATACTAATAAAGTAGTCTAAATAGGTTAAAACTCTAAAATAAAGTGTTTAGAGCTTTTTGAATGTTAAAAAAGATAAGAAATTAACAGTGAAAACTGGTTAAATAAGCTGATCTAAAGAGTTTAGTAGGTTTATCTCTCTAAAATATACTAATAAAGTAGTCTAAATAGGTTAAAACTCTAAAATAAAGAGTTTAGAGCTTTTTGAAAGTTAAAAAGATTAGAAATTAACTGTGAGAACTGGTTAAATAAGCAGATCTAAAGAGTTTAGTAAGTTTATGTCTCTTAAATATACTAATAAAGTAGTCTAAATAGGTTAAAACTCTAAAATAAAGAGTTTAGAGCTTTTTGAAAGTTAAAAAAAAATTAGAAATTAACTGTGAAAACTGGTTAAATAAGCTGATCTAAAGAGTTTAGTAAGTTTATCTCTCTAAAATATAATAATGAAGTAGTCTAAATAGGTTAGAACTCTATAATAAAGAGTTTAGAGCAGTTTCAAAGTGAAAAAAAATTAGAAATTAACTGTAAAAACTGGTTAAATAAGCTGATCTAAAGGGTTTAGTAATTTATTCTGTCTTAAATATACTATTAAAGTAGTCTAAATAGGTTAAAACTGTAAAATAAAGAGTTTAGAGCTTTTTGAAAGTTAAAAAAAATTAGAAATTAACTGTGAAAACTGGTTAAATAAGCTGATCTAAAGAGTTTAGTAAGTTTATCTCTCTTAAATATACTAATAAACTACTCTAAATACGCTAAAACTCTAAAATAAAGAGTTTAGAGTTTTTGAAAGTTAAAAAAGATTAGAAATTAACTGTGAAAACTGGTTAAATAAGCTGATCTAAAGAGTTTAGCAAGTTTATCTCTCTGAAATATACTAATAAAGTAGTCTAAATAGGTTAAAACTCTAAAATAAAGTGTTTAGAGCTTTTTGAAAGTTGAAAAAAATTAAAAATTAACTGTGAAAACTGGTTAAATAAGCTGATCTAAAGAGTTTAGTAAGTTTATCTGTCTTAAATATACTAATAAAGTAGTCTAAATAGGTTAAAAATCTAAAATAAAGAGTTTAAAGCTGTTTTAACGTTAAAAAAGATTAGAAATTAATGGTAAAAACTGGTTAAATAACCTGATTTAAAGAGTTTAGTAAGTTTATCTGTCTTAAATATACTAACAAAGTAGTCTAAATAGGTTAAAACTCTAAAATAAAGAGTTTAGAGCTTTTTGAAAGTTAAAAAAGATTAGAAATTAACTGTGAAAACTGGTTAAATAAGCTGATCGAAAGACTTTAGTAAGTTTATCTGTCTTAAATATACTAATAAAGTAGTCTAAATAGGTTAAATCTCTAAAATAAAGAGTTTAGAGCTTTTTGAAAGTTAAAAAAGATTAGAAATTAACTGTGAAAACTGGTTAAATAAGCTGATCTAAAGAGTTTAGTAAGTTTATCTGTCTTAAATATACTAATAAAGTAGTCTAAATAGGTTAAAACTCTAAAATAAAGTGTTTAGAGCTTTTTGAAAGTGAAAAAAGATTAGAAATTAACTGTGAAAACTGGTTTAATAAGCTGATCTAAAGAGTTTAGTAAGTTTATCTCTCTTAAATATACTAATAAAGTACTCTAAATAGGTTAAAACTCTAAAATAAAGTGTTTAGAGCTTTTTGAAAGTTAAAAAAGATTAGAAATTAATGGTGAAAACTGGTTAAATAAGCTGATCTAAAGAGTTGAGTAAGTTTATCTCTCTTAAATATACTAATAAAGTACTCTAAATAGGTTAAAACTCTAAAATAAAGAGTTTAGAGCTTTTTGAAAGTTAAAAAAGATTAAAAATTAATGTTGAAAACTGATTAAATAAGCTGATCTAAAGAGATTAGTAAGCTTATCTGTCTTAAATATACTAATAAAGTAGTCTAAATAGGTTAAAACTCTAAAATAAAGAGTTTACAGCTTTTTGAAAGTTAAAAAAGATTAGAAATTAACTGTGCAAACTGGTTAAATAAGCTGATCTAAAGAGTTCTGTAAGTTTATCTCTCTTAAATATACTAATAAAGTAGTCTAAATAGGTTAAAACTGTAAAATAAAGAGTTTAAAGCTTTGTGAAAGTTAAAAAAGATTAGAAATTAACTGTGAAAACTGGTTAAATAAGCTGATCTAAAGAGTTTAGTAAGTTTATCTGTCTTAAGTATACTAATAAAGTAGTCTAAATAGGTTAAAACTCTAAAATAAAGAGTTTAGAGCTTTTTGAAAGTTAAAAAGATTAGAAATTAATGGTGAAAACTGGTTAAATAAGCAGATCTAAAGAATTTAGTAAGTTTATCTGTCTTAAATATACTAATAAAGTAGTCTAAATAGGTTAAAACTGTAAAATAAAGAGTTTAGAGCTTTTTGAAAGTTAAAAAAGATTAGAAATTAACTGTGAAAACTGGTTAAATAAGCTGATCTAAAGAGTTTAGTAAGATTATCTGTCTTAAATATACTAATAAAGTAGTCTAAATAGGTTAAAACTCTAAAATAAAGAGTTTAGAGCTTTTTGAAAGTTAAAAAAGATTAGAAATTAACTGTGAAAACTGGTTAAATAAGCTGATCTAAAGAGTTTAGTAAGTTTATCTGTCTTAAATATACTAATAAAGTAGTCTAAATAGTTTAAAAATCTAAAATAAAGAGTTTAAAGCTGTTTTAACGTTAAAAAAGATTAGAAATTAATGGTAAAAACTGGTTAAATAACCTGATTTAAAGAGTTTAGTAAGTTTATCTCTCTAAAATATACTAACAAAGTAGTCTAAATAGGTTAAAACTCTAAAATAAAGAGTTTAGAGGTTTTTGAAAGTTAAAAAAGATTAGAAATTAACTGTGAAAACTGGTTAAATAAGCTGATCGAAAGACTTTAGTAAGATTATCTGTCTTAAATATACTAATAAAGTAGTCTAAATAGATTAAATCTCTAAAATAAAGAGTTTAGAGCTTTTTGAAAGTTAAAAAAGATTAGAAATTAACTGTGAAAACTGGTTAAATAAGCTGATCTAAAGAGTTTAGTAAGTTTATCTGTCTTAAATATACTAATAAAGTAGTCTAAATAGGTTAAAACTCTAAAATAAAGTGTTTAGAGCTTTTTGAAAGTTAAAAAAGATTAGAAATTAACTGTGAAAACTGGTTTAATAAGCTGATCTAAAGAGTTTAGTAAGTTTATCTGTCTTAAATATACTAATAAAGTACTCTAAATAGGTTAAAACTCTAAAATAAAGAGTTTAGAGCTTTTTGAAAGTTAAAAAAGATTAGAAATTAATGGTGAAAACTGGTTAAATAAGCTGATCTAAAGAGTTTAGTAAGTTTATCTCTCTTAAATATACTAATAAAGTAGTCTAAATAGGTTAAAACTCTAAAATAAAGAGTTTAGAGCTTTTTGAAAGTTAAAAAAGATTAGATATTAATGGTCAAAACTGGTTAAATAAGCTGATCTAAAGAGTTTTGTATGTTTATCTCTCTTAAATATACTAATAAAGTAGTCTAAATAGGTTAAAACTCTAAAATAAAGTGTTTAGAGCTTTTTGAAAGTTAAAAAAGATTAGAAATTAATGGTGAAAACTGGTTAAATAAGCTGATCTAAAGAGTTTAGTAAGTTTATCTGTCTTAAATATACTAATAAAGTAGTCTAAATAGGTTAAAACTCTAAAATAAAGAGTTTAGAGCTTTTTCAAAGTTAAAAAAGATTAGAAATTAACTGTGAAAACTGGTTAAATAAGCTGATCGAAAGACTTTAGTAAGTTTATCTGTCTTAAATATACTAATAAAGTAGTCTAAATAGGTTAAATATCTAAAATAAAGAGTTTAGAGCTTTTTGAAAGTTAAAAAAGATTAGAAATTAACTGTGAAAACTGGTTAAATAAGCTGATCTAAAGAGTTTAGTAAGTTTATCTGTCTTAAATATACTAATAAAGTAGTCTAAATAGGTTAAAACTCTAAAATAAAGTGTTTAGAGCTTTTTGAAAGTGAAAAAAGATTAGAAATTAACTGTGAAAACTGGTTTAATAAGCTGATCTAAAGAGTTTAGTAAGTTTATCTCTCTTAAATATACTAATAAAGTACTCTAAATAGGTTAAAACTCTAAAATAAAGTGTTTAGAGCTTTTTGAAAGTTAAAAAAGATTAGATATTAATGGTGAAAACTGGTTAAATAAGCTGATCTAAAGAGTTGAGTAAGTTTATCTCTCTTAAATATACTAATAAAGTACTCTAAATAGGTTAAAACTCTAAAATAAAGAGTTTAGAGCTTTTTGAAAGTTAAAAAAGATTAAAAATTAATGTTGAAAACTGATTAAATAAGCTGATCTAAAGAGATTAGTAAGCTTATCTGTCTTAAATATACTAATAAAGTAGTCTAAATAGGTTAAAACTCTAAAATAAAGAGTTTACAGCTTTTTGAAAGTTAAAAAAGATTAGAAATTAACTGTGAAAACTGGTTAAATAAGCTGATCTAAAGAGTTCTGTAAGTTTATCTCTCTTAAATATACTAACAAAGTAGTCTAAATAGGTTAAAACTGTAAAATAAAGAGTTTAAAGCTTTGTGAAAGTTAAAAAAGATTAGAAATTAACTGTGAAAACTGGTTAAATAAGCTGATCTAAAGAGTTTAGTAAGTTTATCTGTCTTAAATATACTAATAAAGTAGTCTAAATAGGTTAAAACTCTAAAATAAAGAGTTTAGAGCTTTTTGAAAGTTAAAAAGATTAGAAATTAATGGTGAAAACTGGTTAAATAAGCAGATCTAAAGAATTTAGTAAGTTTATCTGTCTTAAATATACTAATAAAGTAGTCTAAATAGGTTAAAACTGTAAAATAAAGAGTTTAGAGCTTTTTGAAAGTTAAAAAAGATTAGAAATTAACTGTGAAAACTGGTTAAATAAGCTGATCTAAAGAGTTTAGTAAGATTATCTGTCTTAAATATACTAATAAAGTAGTCTAAATAGGTTAAAACTCTAAAATAAAGAGTTTAGAGCTTTTTGAAAGTTAAAAAAGATTAGAAATTAACTGTGAAAACTGGTTAAATAAGCTGATCTAAAGAGTTTAGTAAGTTTATCTGTCTTAAATATACTAATAAAGTAGTCTAAATAGTTTAAAAATCTAAAATAAAGAGTTTAAAGCTGTTTTAACGTTAAAAAAGATTAGAAATTAATGGTAAAAACTGGTTAAATAACCTGATTTAAAGAGTTTAGTAAGTTTATCTCTCTAAAATATACTAACAAAGTAGTCTAAATAGGTTAAAACTCTAAAATAAAGAGTTTAGAGCTTTTTGAAAGTTAAAAAAGATTAGAAATTAACTGTGAAAACTGGTTAAATAAGCTGATCGAAAGACTTTAGTAAGATTATCTGTCTTAAATATACTAATAAAGTAGTCTAAATAGATTAAATCTCTAAAATAAAGAGTTTAGAGCTTTTTGAAAGTTAAAAAAGATTAGAAATTAACTGTGAAAACTGGTTAAATAAGCTGATCTAAAGAGTTTAGTAAGTTTATCTGTCTTAAATATACTAATAAAGTAGTCTAAATAGGTTAAAACTCTAAAATAAAGTGTTTAGAGCTTTTTGAAAGTTAAAAAAGATTAGAAATTAACTGCGAAAACTGGTTGAATAAGCTGATCTAAAGAGTTTAGTAAGTTTATCTCTCTTAAATATACTAATAAAGTAGTCTAAATAGGTTAAAACTCTAAAATAAAGAGTTTAGAGCTTTTTGAAAGTTAAAAAAGATTAGAAATTAATGGTGAAAACTGGTTAAATAAGCTGATCTAAAGAGTTTAGTAAGTTTATCTCTCTTAAATATACTAATAAAGTAGTCTAAATAGGTTAAAACTCTAAAATAAAGAGTTTAGAGCTTTTTGAAAGTTAAAAAAGATTAGATATTAATGGTCAAAACTGGTTAAATAAGCTGATCTAAAGAGTTTTGTATGTTTATCTCTCTTAAATATACTAATAAAGTAGTCTAAATAGGTTAAAACTCTAAAATAAAGTGTTTAGAGCTTTTTGAAAGTTAAAAAAGATTAGAAATTAATGGTGAAAACTGGTTAAATAAGCTGATCTAAAGAGTTTAGTAAGTTTATCTGTCTTAAATATACTAATAAAGTAGTCTAAATAGGTTAAAACTCTAAAATAAAGAGTTTAGAGCTTTTTGAAAGTTAAAAAAGATTAGAAATTAACTGTGAAAACTGGTTAAATAAGCTGATCTAAAGAGTTTAGTAAGTTTTCTGTCTTAAATATACTAATAAAGTACTCTAAATAGGTTAAAACTCTAAAATAAAGAGTTTAGAGCTTTTTGAAAGTTAAAAAAGATTAGAAATTAAATGTGAAAACTGGTTAAATAAGCTGATCTAAAGAGTTTAGTAAGTTTATCTCTCTAAAATATACTAATAAAGTAGTCTAAATAGGTTAAAACTCTAAAATAAAGTGTTTAGAGCTTTTTGAATGTTAAAAAAGATAAGAAATTAACTGTTAAAACTGGTTAAATAAGCTGATCTAAAGAGTTTAGTAAGTGATCTCTCTTAAATATACTAATAAAGTAGTATAAATAGGTTAAAAGTCTAAAATAAAGAGTTTAGAGCTTTTTGAAAGTTAAAAATGATTAGAAATTAACTGTGAAAACTGGTTAAATAAGCTGATCTAAAGAGTTTAGTAAGTTTATCTCTCTTAAATATACTAATAAAGTAGTCTCAATAGGTTAAAAATCTAAAATAAAGAGTTTAGAGCTGTTTGAAAGTTAAAAAAGATTAGATATTAATGGTCAAAACTGGTTAAATAAGCTGATCTAAAGAGTTTAGTAAGTTTATCTCTCTTAAATATACTAATAAAGTAGTCTAAATAGGTTAAAACTCTAAAATAAAGAGTTTAGAGCAGTATCAAAGTTAAAAAAGATTAGAAATTAACTGTGAAAACTGGTTAAATAAGCTGATCTAAAGAGTTTAGTAAGTTTATCTGTCTTAAATCTACTAATAAAGTAGTCTAAATAGGTTAAAACTCTAAAATAAAGAGTTTAGAGCTTTTTGAAAGTTAAAAAAGATTAGAAATTAACTGTGAAAACTGGTGAAATAAGCTGATCTAAAGAGTTTAGTAAGTTTTCTGTCTTAAATATACTAATAAAGTAGTCTAAATAGGTTAAAACTCTAAAATAAAGAGTTTAGAGCTTTTTTAAAGTTAAAAAAGATTAGAAATTAACTGTGAAAACTGGTTAAATAAGCTGATCTAAAGAGTTTAGTAAGTTTATCTCTCTTAAATATACTAATAAAGTAGTCTAAATAGGTTAAAACTCTAAAATAAAGTGTTTAGAGCTATTTGAAAGTTAAAAAAGATTAGAAATTAACTGTGAAAACTGGTTAAATAAGCTGATCTAAAAAGTTTAGTAAGTTTATCTCTCTTAAATATACTAATAAAGTACTCTAAATAGGTAAAAAATCTAAAATAAAGAGTTTAAAGCTTTTTGAAAGTTAAAAAAGATTAGAAAGTAATGGTGAAAACTGGTTAATTAAGCTGATCTAAGGAGTTTAGTAAGTTTATCTGTCTTAAATATACTAATAAAGTAGTCTAAATAGGTTAAAACTCTAAAATAAAGAGTTTAGAGCTTTTTGAAAGTTAAAAAAGATTAGAAATCAACTGTGAGAAGGGGTTAAATAAGCTGATCTAAAGAGTTTATTAAGTTTATCTCTCTTAAATATACTAATAAAGTAGTCTAAATAGGTTAAAACTCTAAAATAAAGAGTTTAGAGCTTTTTGAAAGTTAAAAAGATTAGAAATTAACTGTGAGAACTGGTTAAATAAGCAGATCTAAAGAGTTTAGTAAGTTTATCTCTCTTAAATATACTAATAAAGTAGTCTAAATAGGTTAAAACTCTAAAATAAAGAGTTTAGAGCTTTTTGAAAGTTAAAAAAAAATTAGAAATTAACTGTGAAAACTGGTTAAATAAGCTGATCTAAAGAGTTTAGTAAGTTTATCTCTCTAAAATATAATAATAAAGTAGTCTAAATAGGTTAGAACTCTATAATAAAGAGTTTAGAGCAGTTTCAAAGTTAAAAAAAATTAGAAATTAACTGTAAAAACTGGTTAAATAAGCTGATCTAAAGGGTTTAGTAATTTATTCTGTCTTAAATATACTATTAAAGTAGTCTAAATAGGTTAAAACAGTAAAATAAAGAGTTTAGAGCTTTTTGAAAGTTAAAAAAAATTAGAAATTAACTGTGAAAACTGGTTAAATAAGCTGATCTAAAGAGTTTAGTAAGTTTATCTCTCTTAAATATACTAATAAACTACTCTAAATAGGCTAAAACTGTAAAATAAAGAGTTTAGAGTTTTTGAAAGTTAAAAAAGATTAGAAATTAACTGTGAAAACTGGTTAAATAAGCTGATCTAAAGAGTTTAGCAAGTTTATCTCTCTGAAATATACTAATAAAGTAGTCTAAATAGGTTAAAACTCTAAAATAAAGTGTTTAGAGCTGTTTTAACGTTAAAAAAGATTAGAAATTAATGGTAAAAACTGGTTAAATAACCTGATTTAAAGAGTTTAGTAAGTTTATCTGTCTTAAATATACTAACAAAGTAGTCTAAATAGGTTAAAACTCTAAAATAAAGAGTTTAGAGGTTTTTGAAAGTTAAAAAAGATTAGAAATTAACTGTGAAAACTGGTTAAATAAGCTGATCGAAAGACTTTAGTAAGTTTATCTGTCTTAAATATACTAATAAAGTAGTCTAAATAGGTTAAATCTCTAAAATAAAGAGTTTAGAGCTTTTTGAAAGTTAAAAAAGATTAGAAATTAACTGTGAAAACTGGTTAAATAAGCTGATCTAAAGAGTTTAGTAAGTTTATCTGTCTTAAATACACTAATAAAGTAGTCTAAATAGGTTAAAACTCTAAAATAAAGTGTTTAGAGCTTTTTGAAAGTTAAAAAAGATTAGAAATTAACTGTGAAAACTGGTTGAATAAGCTGATCTAAAGAGTTTAGTAAGTTTATCTCTCTTAAATATACTAATAAAGTAGTCTAAATAGGTTAAAACTCTAAAATAAAGTGTTTAGAGCTTTTTGAAAGTTAAAAAAGATTAGAAATTAATGGTGAAAACTGGTTAAATAAGCTGATCTAAAGAGTTTAGTAAGTTTATCTCTCTTAAATATACTAATAAAGTACTCTAAATAGGTTAAAACTCTAAAATAAAGAGTTTAGAGCTTTTTGAAAGTTAAAAAAGATTAAAAATTAATGTTGAAAACTGATTAAATAAGCTGATCTAAAGAGATTAGTAAGCTTATCTGTCTTAAATATACTAATAAAGTAGTCTAAATAGGTTAAAACTCTAAAATAAAGAGTTTACAGCTTTTTGAAAGTTAAAAAAGATTAGAAATTAACTGTGAAAACTGGTTAAATAAGCTGATCTAAAGAGTTTAGTAAGTGATCTCTCTTAAATATACTAATAAAGTAGTATAAATAGGTTAAAAGTCTAAAATAAAGAGTTTAGAGCTTTTTGAAAGTTAAAAATGATTAGAAATTAACTGTGAAAACTGGTTAAATAAGCTGATCTAAAGAGTTTAGTAAGTTTATCTCTCTTAAATATACTAATAAAGTAGTCTAAATAGGTTAAAACTCTAAAATAAAGAGTTTAGAGCTGTTTGAAAGTTAAAAAAGATTAGATATTAATGGTCAAAACTGGTTAAATAAGCTGATCTAAAGAGTTTAGTAAGTTTATCTCTCTTAAATATACTAATAAAGTAGTCTAAATAGGTTAAAACTCTAAAATAAAGAGTTTAGAGCAGTATCAAAGTTAAAAAAGATTAGAAATTAACTGTGAAAACTGGTTAAATAAGCTGATCTAAAGAGTTTAGTAAGTTTATCTGTCTTAAATCTACTAATAAAGTAGTCTAAATAGGTTAAAACTCTAAAATAAAGAGTTTAGAGCTTTTTGAAAGTTAAAAAAGATTAGAAATTAACTGTGAAAACTGGTTAAATAAGCTGATCTAAAGAGTTTAGTAAGTTTTCTGTCTTAAATATACTAATAAAGTAGTCTAAATAGGTTAAAACTCTAAAATAAAGAGTTTAGAGCTTTTTTAAAGTTAAAAAAGATTAGAAATTAACTGTGAAAACTGGTTAAATAAGCTGATCTAAAGAGTTTAGTAAGTTTATCTCTCTTAAATATACTAATAAAGTAGTCTAAATAGGTTAAAACTCTAAAATAAAGTGTTTAGAGCTATTTGAAAGTTAAAAAAGATTAGAAATTAACTGTGAAAACTGGTTAAATAAGCTGATCTAAAAAGTTTAGTAAGTTTATCTCTCTTAAATATACTAATAAAGTACTCTAAATAGGTAAAAAATCTAAAATAAAGAGTTTAGAGCTTTTTGAAAGTTAAAAAAGATTAGAAAGTAATGGTGAAAACTGGTTAATTAAGCTGATCTAAGGAGTTTAGTAAGTTTATCTGTCTTAAATATACTAATAAAGTAGTCTAAATAGGTTAAAACTCTAAAATAAAGAGTTTAGAGCTTTTTGAAAGTTAAAAAAGATTAGAAATCAACTGTGAGAAGGGGTTAAATAAGCTGATCTAAAGAGTTTATTAAGTTTATCTCTCTTAAATATACTAATAAAGTAGTCTAAATAGGTTAAAACTCTAAAATAAAGAGTTTAGAGCTTTTTGAAAGTTAAAAAGATTAGAAATTAACTGTGAGAACTGGTTAAATAAGCAGATCTAAAGAGTTTAGTAAGTTTATCTCTCTTAAATATACTAATAAAGTAGTCTAAATAGGTTAAAACTCTAAAATAAAGAGTTTAGAGCTTTTTGAAAGTTAAAAAAAAATTAGAAATTAACTGTGAAAACTGGTTAAATAAGCTGATCTAAAGAGTTTAGTAAGTTTATCTCTCTAAAATATAATAATAAAGTAGTCTAAATAGGTTAGAACTCTATAATAAAGAGTTTAGAGCAGTTTCAAAGTTAAAAAAAATTAGAAATTAACTGTAAAAACTGGTTAAATAAGCTGATCTAAAGGGTTTAGTAATTTATTCTGTCTTAAATATACTATTAAAGTAGTCTAAATAGGTTAAAACAGTAAAATAAAGAGTTTAGAGCTTTTTGAAAGTTAAAAAAAATTAGAAATTAACTGTGAAAACTGGTTAAATAAGCTGATCTAAAGAGTTTAGTAAGTTTATCTCTCTTAAATATACTAATAAACTACTCTAAATAGGCTAAAACTCTAAAATAAAGAGTTTAGAGTTTTTGAAAGTTAAAAAAGATTAGAAATTAACTGTGAAAACTGGTTAAATAAGCTGATCTAAAGAGTTTAGCAAGTTTATCTCTCTGAAATATACTAATAAAGTAGTCTAAATAGGTTAAAACTCTAAAATAAAGTGTTTAGAGCTGTTTTAACGTTAAAAAAGATTAGAAATTAATGGTAAAAACTGGTTAAATAACCTGATTTAAAGAGTTTAGTAAGTTTATCTGTCTTAAATATACTAACAAAGTAGTCTAAATAGGTTAAAACTCTAAAATAAAGAGTTTAGAGGTTTTTGAAAGTTAAAAAAGATTAGAAATTAACTGTGAAAACTGGTTAAATAAGCTGATCGAAAGACTTTAGTAAGTTTATCTGTCTTAAATATACTAATAAAGTAGTCTAAATAGGTTAAATCTCTAAAATAAAGAGTTTAGAGCTTTTTGAAAGTTAAAAAGATTAGAAATTAACTGTGAAAACTGGTTAAATAAGCTGATCTAAAGAGTTTAGTAAGTTTATCTGTCTTAAATACACTAATAAAGTAGTCTAAATAGGTTAAAACTCTAAAATAAAGTGTTTAGAGCTTTTTGAAAGTTAAAAAAGATTAGAAATTAACTGTGAAAACTGGTTGAATAAGCTGATCTAAAGAGTTTAGTAAGTTTATCTCTCTTAAATATACTAATAAAGTAGTCTAAATAGGTTAAAACTCTAAAATAAAGTGTTTAGAGCTTTTTGAAAGTTAAAAAAGATTAGAAATTAATGGTGAAAACTGGTTAAATAAGCTGATCTAAAGAGTTTAGTAAGTTTATCTCTCTTAAATATACTAATAAAGTACTCTAAATAGGTTAAAACTCTAAAATAAAGAGTTTAGAGCTTTTTGAAAGTTAAAAAAGATTAAAAATTAATGTTGAAAACTGATTAAATAAGCTGATCTAAAGAGATTAGTAAGCTTATCTGTCTTAAATATACTAATAAAGTAGTCTAAATAGGTTAAAACTCTAAAATAAAGAGTTTACAGCTTTTTGAAAGTTAAAAAGATTAGAAATTAACTGTGAAAACTGGTTAAATAAGCTGATCTAAAGAGTTCTGTAAGTTTATCTCTCTTAAATATACTAATAAAGTAGTCTAAATAGGTTAAAACTGTAAAATAAAGAGTTTAGAGCTTTGTGAAAGTTAAAAAAGATTAGAAATTAACTGTGAAAACTGGTTAAATAAGCTGATCTAAAGAGTTTAGTAAGTTTATCTGTCTTAAATATACTAATAAAGTAGTCTAAATAGGTTAAAACTCTAAAATAAAGAGTTTAGAGCTTTTTGAAAGTTAAAAGGATTAGAAAATAATGGTGAAAACTGGTTAAATAAGCAGATCTAAAGAATTTAGTAAGTTTATCTGTCTTAAATATACTAATAAAGTAGTCTAAATAGGTTAAAACTGTAAAATAAAGAGTTTAGAGCTTTTTGAAAGTTAAAAAGATTAGAAATTAACTGTGAAAACTGGTTAAATAAGCTGATCTTAAGAGTTTAGTAAGATTATCTGTTTTAAATATACTAATAAAGTAGTCTAAATAGGTTAAAACTCTAAAATAAAGAGTTTAGAGCTTTTTGAAAGTTAAAAAAGATTAGAAATTAACTGTGAAAACTGGTTAAATAAGCTGATCTAAAGAGTTTAGTAAGTTTATCTGTCTTAAATATACTAATAAAGTAGTCTAAATAGTTTAAAAATCTAAAATAAAGAGTTTAAAGCTGTTTTAACGTTAAAAAAGATTAGAAATTAATGGTAAAAACTGGTTAAATAACCTGATTTAAAGAGTTTAGTAAGTTTATCTCTCTAAAATATACTAACAAAGTAGTCTAAATAGGTTAAAACTCTAAAATAAAGAGTTTAGAGGTTTTTGAAAGTTAAAAAAGATTAGAAATTAACTGTGAAAACTGGTTAAATAAGCTGATCGAAAGACTTTAGTAAGATTATCTGTCTTAAATATACTAATAAAGTAGTCTAAATAGATTAAATCTCTAAAATAAAGAGTTTAGAGCTTTTTGAAAGTTAAAAAAGATTAGAAATTAACTGTGAAAACTGGTTAAATAAGCTGATCTAAAGAGTTTAGTAAGTTTATCTGTCTTAAATATACTAATATAATAAAGTAGTCTAAATAGGTTAAAACTCTAAAATAAAGTGTTTAGAGCTTTTTGAAAGTTAAAAAAGATTAGAAATTAACTGTGAAAACTGGTTGAATAAGCTGATCTAAAGAGTTTAGTAAGTTTATCTCTCTTAAATATACTAATAAAGTACTCTAAATAGGTTAAAACTCTAAAATAAAGAGTTTAGAGCTTTTTGAAAGTTAAAAAAGATTAGAAATTAATGGTGAAAACTGGTTAAATAAGCTGATGTAAAGAGTTTAGTAAGTTTATCTCTCTTAAATATACTAATAAAGTAGTCTAAATAGGTTAAAACTCTAAAATAAAGAGTTTAGAGCTTTTTGAAAGTTAAAAAAGATTAGATATTAATGGTCAAAACTGGTTAAATAAGCTGATCTAAAGAGTTTTGTATGTTTATCTCTCTTAAATATACTAATAAAGTAGTCTAAATAGGTTAAAACTCTAAAATAAAGTGTTTAGAGCTTTTTGAAAGTTAAAAAAGATTAGAAATTAATGGTGAAAACTGGTTAAATAAGCTGATCTAAAGAGTTTAGTAAGTTTATCTCTCTTAAATATACTAATAAAGTACTCTAAATAGGTTAAAACTCTAAAATAAAGAGTTTAGAGCTTTTTGAAAGTTAAAAAAGATTAGAAATTAATGGTGAAAACTGGTTAAATATGCAGATCTAAAGAGTTTAGTAAGTTTATCTGTCTTAAATATACTAATAAAGTAGTCTAAATAGGTTAAAACTGTAAAATAAAGAGTTTAGAGCTTTTTGAAAGTTAAAAAAGATTAGAAATTAACTGTGAAAACTGTTCAATAAGCTGATCTAAAGAGTTTAGTAAGTTTATCTGTCTTAAATATACTAATAAAGTAGTCTAAATAGGTTAAAACTCTAAAATAAAGAGTTTAGAGCTTTTTGAAAGTTAAAAAAGATTAGAAATTAACTGTGAAAACTGGTTAAATAAGCTGATCTAAAGAGTTTAGTAAGTTTATCTGTCTTAAATATACTTATAAAGTAGTCTAAATAGGTTAAAAATCTAAAATAAAGAGTTTAAAGCTGTTTTAACGTTAAAAAAGATTAGAAATTAATGGTAAAAACTGGTTAAATAACCTGATTTAAAGAGTTTAGTAAGTTTATCTGTCTTAAATATACTAATAAAGTAGTCTAAATAGGTTAAAACTCTAAACTAAAGAGTTTAGAGGTTTTTGAAAGTTAAAAAAGATTAGAAATTAATGGTGAAAACTGGTTAAATAATCAGATCTAAAGAGTTTAGTAAGTTTATCTGTCTTAAATATACTAATAAAGTAGTGTAAATAGGTTAAAACTGTAAAATAAAGAGTTTAGAGCTTTTTGAAAGTTAAAAAAGATTAAAAATTAACTGTGAAAACTGTTCAATAAGCTGATCTAAAGAGTTTAGTAAGTTTATCTGTCTTAAATATACTAATAAAGTAGTCTAAATAGGTTAAAACTCTAAAATAAAGAGTTTAGAGCTTTTTGAAAGTTAAAAAAGATTAGAAATTAACTGTGAAAACTGGTTAAATAAGCTCATCTAAAGAGATTAGTAAGTTTATCTGTCTTAAATATACTAATAAAGTAGTCTAAATAGGTTAAAAATCTAAAATAAAGAGTTTAAAGCTGTTTTAACGTTAAAAAAGATGAGAAATTAATGGTAAAAACTGGTTAAATAACCTGATTTAAAGAGTTTAGTAAGTTTATCTGTCTTAAATATACTAACAAAGTAGTCTAAATAGGTTAAAACTCTAAAATAAAGTGTTTAGAGCTTTTTGAAAGTTAAAAAAGATTAGAAATTAACTGTGAAAACTGGTTAAATAAGCTGATCGAAAGACTTTAGTAAGTTTATCTGTCTTAAATATACTAATAAAGTAGTCTAAATAGGTTAAATCTCTAAAATAAAGAGTTTAGAGCTTTTTGAAAGTTAAAAAAGATTAGAAATTAACTGTGAAAACTGGTTAAATAAGCTGATCTAAAGAGTTTAGTAAGTTTATCTGTCTTAAATATACTAATAAAGTAATCTAAATAGGTTAAAACTCTAAAATAAAGTGTTTAGAGCTTTTTGAAAGTTAAAAAAGATTAGAAATTAACTGTGAAAACTGGTTGAATAAACTGATCTAAAGAGTTTAGTAAGTTTGTCTCTCTTAAATATACTAATAAAGTACTCTAAATAGGTTAAAACTCTAAAATAAAGAGTTTAGAGCTTTTTGAAAGTTAAAAAAGATTAGAAATTAATGGTGAAAACTGGTTAAATAAGCTGATCTAAAGAGTTTAGTAAGTTTATCTCTCTTAAATATACTAATAAAGTAGTCTAAATAGGTTAAAACTCTAAAATAAAGAGTTTAGAGCTTTTTGAAAGTTAAAAAAGATTAGATATTAATGGTCAAAACTGGTTAAATAAGCTGATCTAAAGAGTTTTGTATGTTTATCTCTCTTAAATATACTAATAAAGTAGTCTAAATAGGTTAAAACTCTAAAATAAAGAGTTTAGAGCTTTTTGAAAGTTAAAAAAGATTAGAAATTAACTGTGAAAACTGGTTAAATAAGCTGATCTAAACAGTTTAGTAAGTTTATCTCTCTTAAATATACTAATAAAGTACTCTAAATAGGTTAAAACTCTAAAATAAAGAGTTTAGAGCTTTTTGAAAGTTAAAAAAGATTAGAAATTAACTGTGAAAACTGGTTAAATAAGCAGATCTAAAGAGTTTAGTAAGTTTATCTGTCTTAAATATACTAATAAAGTAGTCTAAATAGGTTAAAACTCTAAAATAAAGAGTTTAGAGCTTTTTGAAAGTTAAAAAAGATTAGAAATTAACTGTGAAAACTGTTCAATAAGCTGATCTAAAGAGTTTAGTAAGTTTATCTGTCTTAAATATACTAATAAAGTAGTCTAAATAGGTTAAAACTCTAAAATAAAGAGTTTAGAGCTGTTTGATAGTTAAAAAAGATTAGAAATTAACTGTGAAAACTGGTTAAATAAGCTGATCTAAAGTGTTTAGTAAGTTTATCTCTCTTAAATATACTAATAAAGTAGTCTAAATAGGTTAAAACTCTAAAATAAAGAGTTTAGAGTTTTTGAAAGTTAAAAAGATTAGAAATTAACTGTGAAAACTGGTTAAATAAGCTGATCTAAAGAGTTTAGCAAGGTTATCTGTCTTAAATATACTAATAAAGTAGTCTAAATAGGTTAAAAATCTAAAATAAAGAGTTTAAAGCTGTTTTAACGTTAAAAAAGATTAGAAATTAATGGTAAAAACTGGTTAAATAACCTGATTTAAAGAGTTTAGTAAGTTTATCTGTCTTAAATATACTAACAAAGTAGTGTAAATAGGTTAAAACTCTAAAATAAAGAGTTTAGAGGTTTTTGAAAGTTAAAAAAGATTAGAAATTAACTGTGAAAACTGGTTAAATAAGCTGATCGAAAGACTTTAGTAAGTTTATCTGTCTTAAATATACTAATAAAGTAGTCTAAATAGGTTAAATCTCTAAAATAAAGAGTTTAGAGCTTTTTGAAAGTTAAAAAGATTAGAAATTAACTGTGAAAACTGGTTAAATAAGCTGATCTAAAGAGTTTAGTAAGTTTATCTGTCTTAAATATACTAATAAAGTAGTCTAAATAGGTTAAAACTCTAAAATAAAGTGTTTAGAGCTTTTTGAAAGTTAAAAAAGATTAGAAATTAACTGTGAAAACTGGTTGAATAAGCAGATCTAAAGAGTTTAGTAAGTTTATCTCTCTTAAATATACTAATAAAGTACTCTAAATAGGTTAAAACTCTAAAATAAAGAGTTTAGAGCTTTTTGAAAGTTAAAAAAGATTAGAAATCAATGGTGAAAACTGGTTAAATAAGCTGATCTAAAGAGTTTAGTAAGTTTATCTCTCTTAAATATACTAATAAAGTAGTCTAAATAGGTTAAAACTCTAAAATAAAGAGTTTAGAGCTTTTTGAAAGTTAAAAAAGATTAGAAATTAACTGTGAAAACAGGTTAAATAAGCTGATCTAAAGAGTTTTGTATGTTTATCTCTCTTAAATATACTAATAAAGTAGTCTAAATAGGTTAAAACTCTAAAATAAAGAGTTTAGAGCTTTTTAAAAGTTAAAAAAGATTAGAAATTAACTGTGAAAACTGGTTAAATAAGCTGATCTAAAGAGTTTAGTAAGTTTATCTCTCTTAAATATACCAATAAAGTACTCTAAATAGGTTAAAACTCTAAAATAAAGTGTTTAGAGCTTTTTGAAAGTTAAAAAAGATTAAAAATTAATGTTGAAAACTGATTAAATAAGCTGATCTAAAGAGATTAGTAAGCTTATCTGTCTTAAATAAACTAATAAAGTAGTCTAAATAGGTTAAAACTCTATAATAAAGAGTTTAGAGCTTTTTGAAAGTTAAAAAAGATTAGAAATTAACTGTGAAAACTGGTTAAATAAGCTGATCTAAAGAGTTTAGTAAGTTCATCTCTCTTAAATCTACTAATAAAGTAGTCTAAATAGGTTAAAACTCTAAAATAAAGAGTTTAGAGCTTTTTGAAAGTTAAAAAAGATTAGAAATTAACTGTGAAAACTGGTTAAATAAGTTGATCTAAAGAGTTTAGTAAGTTTATCTCTCTTAAATATACTAATAAAGTAGTCTAAATAGGTTAAAACTCTAAAATAAAGTGTTTAGAGCTTTTTGAAAGTTAAAAAAGATTAGAAATTAACTGTGAAAACTGGTTAAATAAGCTGATCTAAAGAGTTTAGTAAGTTTATCTCTCTTAAATATACTAATAAAGTAGTCTAAATAGGTTAAAACTCTAAAATAAAGAGTTTAGAGCTTTTTGAAAGTTCAAAAAGATTAGAAATTAACTGTTAAAACTGGTTAAATAAGCTGATCTAAAGAGTTTAGTAAGTTTATCTCTCTTAAATCTACTAATAAAGTACTCTAAATAGGTTAAAACTCTAAAATAAAGAGTTTAGAGCTTTTTGAAAGTTAAAAAAGATTAGAAATTAACTGTGAAAACTGGTTAAATAAGCTGATCTAAAGAGTTTAGTAAGTTTATCTCTCTTAAATATACTAATAAAGTAGTCTAAATAGGTTAAAACTCTAAAATAAAGAGTTTAGAGCTTTTTGAAAGTTCAAAAAGATTAGAAATTAACTGTAGAAAACTGGTTAAATAAGCTGATCTAAACAGTTTAGTAAGTTTAACTCTCTTAAATATACTAATAAAGTAGTTTAATTAGGTTAAAACTCTAAAATAAAGAGTTTAGAGCTTTTTGAAAGTTCAAAAAATTAGAAATTAACTGTGAAAACTGGTTAAATAAGCTGATCTAAACAGTTTAGTAAGTTTAACTCTCTTAAATATACTAATAAAGTAGTTTAAATAGGTTAAAACTCTAAAATAAAGAGTTTAGAGCTTTTTGAAAGTTAAAAAAGATTAGAAATTAATGGTTAAAACTGGTTAAATAAGCAGATCTAAAGAGTTTAGTAAGTTTATCTCTCTTAAATATACTAATAAAGTAGTCTAAATAGGTTAAAACTCTAAAATAAAGATTTTAGAGCTTTTTGAAAGTTAAAAAAGATTAGAAATTAACTGTGAAAACTGGTTAAATAAGCTGATCTAAAGAGTTTAGTAAGTTTATCTGTCTTAAATATACTAATAAAGTCGTCTAAATAGGTTAAAACTCTAAAATAAAGAGTTTAGAGCTTTTTGAAAGTTAAAAAAGATTAGAAATTAACTTGGAAAACTGGTTAAATAAGCTGATCTAAACAGTTTAGTAAGTTTATCTCTCTTAAATATACTAATAAAGTAGTCTAAATAGGTTAAAACTCTAAAATAAAGAGTTTAGAGCTTTTTGAAAGTTAAAAAAGATTAGAAATTAACTGTGAAAACTGGTTAAATAAGCAGATCTAAATAGTTTAGTAAGTTTATCTGTCTTAAATATACTAACAAAGTAGTCTAAATAGGTTAAAACTCTAAAATAAAGAGTTTAGAGCCGTTTGAAAGTTAAAAAAGATTAGAAATTAACTGTGAAAACTGGTTAAATAAACTGATCTAAAGAGTTTAGTAAGTTTATCTGTCTAAAATAAACTAATAAAGTAGTCTAAATAGGTTAAAACTCTAAAATAAAGTGTTTAGAGCTTTTTGAAAGTTAAAAAAAAATTAGAAATTAACTGTGAAAACTGGTTAAATAAGCTGATCTAAAGAGTTTAGTAAGTTTATCTCTCTTAAATATACTAATAAAGTAGTCTAAATAGGTTAAAACTCTAAAATAAAGAGTTTAGACCTTTTTGAAAGTTAAAAAAGATTAGAAATTAATGGTGAAAACAGGTTAAATAAGCTGATCTAAAGAGTTTAGTATGTTTATCTCTCTTAAATATACTAATAAAGTAGTCTAAATAGGTTAAAACTCTAAAATAAAGAGTTTAGAGCTTTTGAAAGTTAAAAAAGATTACAAATTAACTGTGAAAACTGGTTAAATAAGCTGATCTAAAGAGTTTAGTAAGTTTATCTCTCTTAAATATACTAATAAAGTAGTCTAAATAGGTTAAAACTCTAAAATAAAGTGTTTAGAGCTTTTTGAAAGTTAAAAAAGATTAAAAATTAATGTTGAAAACTGATTAAATAAGCTGATCTAAAGAGATTAGAAAGCTTATCTGTCTTAAATATACTAATAAAGTAGTCTAAATAGGTTAAAACTCTAAAATAAAGTTTTCAGCGCTTTTTGAAAGTTAAAAAAGATTACAAATTAACTGTGAAAACTGGCTAAATAAGCTGATCTAAAGAGTTTAGTAAGTTTATGTCTCTTAAATATACTAATAAAGTAGTCTTAATAGATTAAAACTGTAAAATAAAGGGTTTAGAGCTTTTTGAAAGTTAAAAAAGATTAGAAATTAACTGTGAAAACTGGTTAAATAAGCTGATCTAAAGAGTTTAGTAAGTTTATCTGTCTTAAATATACTAATAAAGTCGTCTAAATAGGTTAAAACTCTAAAATAAAGTCTTTAGAGCTTTTTGAAAGTTAAAAAGATTAGAAATTAACTGTGAAAACTGGTTAAATAAGCTGATATAAAGAGTTTAGTAAGTTTATCTGTCTTAAATATACTAATAAAGTAGTCTAAATAAGTTAAAACTCTAAACTAAAGAGTTTAGAGCCGTTTGAAAGTTTAAAAAGATTAGAAATTAACTGTGAAAACTGGTTAAATAAGCTGATCTAAAGAGTTTAGTAAGTTTATCTCTCTTAAATATACTAATAAAGTAGTGTAAATAGGTTAAAACTCTAAAATAAAGTGTTTAGAGCTTTTGAAAGTTAAAAAAGATTAGAAATTAACTGTGAAAACTGGTTAAATAAGCTGATCTAAAGAGTTTAGAATGTTTATCTCACTTAAATATACTAATAAAGTAGTCTAAATAGGTTAAAACTCTAAAATTAAGAGTTTAGAGCTTTTTGAATGTTAAAAAAGATAAGAAATTAACTGTGAAAACTGGTTAAATAAGCTGATCTAAAGAGTTTAGTAAGTTGATCTCTCTTAAATATACTAATAAAGTAGTATAAATAGGTTAAAACTCTAAAATAAAGAGTTTAGAGCTTTTTGAAAGTTAAAAAAGATTAGAAATTAACTGTGAAAACTGGTTAAATAAGCTGATCTAAAGAGTTTAGTAAGTTTATCTCTCTTAAATATACTAATAAAGTGCTCTAAATAGGTTAAAACTCTAAAATAAAGTGTTTAGAGCTTTTTGCAAGTTAAAAAAGATTAAAAATTAATGTTGAAAACTGATTAAATAAGCTGATCTAAAGAGATTAGTAAGCTTATCTGTCTTAAATATACTAATAAAGTAGTCTAAATAGGTTAAAACTCTACAATAAAGTGTTTAGAGCGTTTTGAAAGTTAAAAAAGATTAGAAATTAACTGTGAAAACTGGTTCAATAAGCTGATCTAAAGAGTTTAGTAAGTTCATCTCTCTTAAATATACTAATAAAGTAGTCTAAATAGGTTAAAACTCTAAAATAAAGAGTTTAGAGCTTTTTGAAAGTTAAAAAAATTAGAAATTAACTGTGAAAACTGGTTAAATAAGCTGATCTAAAGAGTTTAGTATGGTTATCTGTCTTAAATATACTAATAAAGTAGTCTAAATAGGTTAAAACTGTAAAATAAAGAGTTTAGAGCTTTTTGAAAGTTAAAAAAGATTAGAAATTAACTGTGAAAACTGGTTAAATAAGCTGATCTAAAGAGTTTAGTAAGTTTATCTGTCTTAAATATACTAATAAAGTAGTCTAAATAGCTTAAAACTCTAAAATAAAGTGTTTAGAGCTTTTTGAAAGTTAAAAAGTTTAGAAATTAACTGTGAAAACTGGTTAAATAAGCTGATCTAAAGAGTTTAGTAAGTTTATCTCTCTAAAATATACTAATAAAGTAGTCTAAATAGGTTAAAACTCTAAAATAAAGAGTTTAGAGCTGTTTGAAAGTTAAAAAAGATTAGATATTAATGGTCAAAACTGGTTAAATAAGCTGATCTAAAGAGTTTAGTAAGTTTATCTGTCTTAAATATACTAATAAAGTAGTCTAAATAGGTTAAATCTCTAAAATAAAGAGTTTAGAGCCGTATCAAAGTTAAAAAAGATTAGAAATTAATTGTGAAAACTGGTTAAATAAGCTGATCTAAAGAGTTTAGTAAGTTTATCTCTCTTAAATCTACTAATAAAGTAGTCTAAATAGGTTAAAACTCTAAAATAAAGAGTTTAGAGCTTTTTGAAAGTTAAAAAAGATTAGAAATTAACTGTGAAAACAGGTTAAATAAGCTGACCTAAAGAGTTTAGTAAGTTTATCTCTCTTAAATATACTAATAAAGTCGTCTAAATAGGTTAAAACTCTAAAATAAAGAGTTTAGAGCTATTTGAAAGTTAAAAAAGATTAGAAATTAACTGTGAAAACTGGTTAAATAAGCTGATCTAAAAAGTTTAGTAAGTTTATCTGTCTTAAATATACTAATAAAGTAGTCTAAATAGGTAAAAAATCTAAAATAAAGAGTTTAGAGCTTTTCCAAAGTTAAAAAAGATTAGAAATTAATGGTTAACACTGGTTAAATAAGCTGATCTAAAGAGTTTAGTAAGTTTATCTCTCTTAAATATACTAACAAAGAAGTCTAAATAGCTTAAAACTCTAAAATAAAGAGTTTAGAGCCGTTTGAAAGTTAAAAAAGATAAGAAATTAACTGTGAAAACTGGTTAAATAAGCTGATCTAAAGAGTTTAGTAAGTGATCTCTCTTAAATATACTAATAAAGTAGTATAAATAGGTTAAAAGTCTAAAATAAAGGTTTAGAGCTTTTTGAAAGTTAAAAATGATTAGAAATTAACTGTGAAAACTGGTTAAATAAGCTGATCTAAAGAGTTTAGTAAGTTTATCTCTCTTAAATATACTAATAAAGTAGTCTAAATAGGTTAAAACTCTAAAATAAAGAGTTTAGAGCTGTTTGAAAGTTAAAAAAGATTAGATATTAATGGTCAAAACTGGTTAAATAAGCTGATCTAAAGAGTTTAGTAAGGTTATCTCTCTTAAATATACTAATAAAGTAGTCTAAATAGGTTAAAACTCTAAAATAAAGAGTTTAGAGCAGTATCAAAGTTAAAAAAGATTAGAAATTAACTGTGAAAACTGGTTAAATAAGCTGATCTAAAGAGTTTAGTAAGTTTATCTCTCTTAAATCTACTAATAAAGTAGTCTAAATAGGTTAAAACTCTAAAATAAAGAGTTTACAGCTTTTTGAAAGTTAAAAAAGATTAGAAATTAACTGTGAAAACAGGTTAAATAAGCTGATCTAAAGAGTTTAGTAAGTTTATCTGTCTTAAATATACTAATAAAGTAGTCTAAATAGGTTAAAACTCTAAAATAAAGAGTTTAGAACTTTTTGAAAGTTAAAAAAGATTAGAAATTAACTGTGAAAACTGGTTAAATAAGCTGATCTAAAGAGTTTAGTAAGTTTATCTCTCTTAAATATACTAATAAAGTAGTCTAAATAGGTTAAAACTCTAAAATAAAGTGTTTAGAGCTATTTGAAAGTTAAAAAAGATTAGAAATTAACTGTGAAATCTGGTTAAATAAGCTGATCTAAAAAGTTTAGTAAGTTTATCTCTCTTAAATATACTAATAAAGTACTCTAAATAGGTAAAAAATCTAAAATAAAGAGTTTAGAGCTTTTTGAAAGTTAAAAAAGATTAGAAATTAATGGTGAAAACTGGTTAAATAAGCTGATCTAAGGAGTTTAGTAAGTTTATCTCTCTTAAATATACTAACAAAGAAGTCTAAATAGGTTAAAACTCTAAAATAAAGAGTTTAGAGCCGTTTGAATATTAAAAAAGATTAGAAATTAAATGTGAAAACTGGTTAAATAAGCTGATCTAAAGAGTTTAGTAAGATTATCTCTCTAAAATATACTAACAAAGTAGTCTAAATAGGTTAAAACTCTAAAATAAAGTGTTTAGAGCTTTTTGAAAGTTAAAAAAGATTAGAAATTAACTGTGAAAACTGGTTAAATAAGCTGATCTAAAGAGTTTAGTAAGTTTATCTCTCTTAAATATACTAATAAAGTAGTCTAAATAGGTTAAAACTCTAAAATAAAGAGTTTAGAGCTTTTTGAAAGTTAAAAAAGATTAAAATTTAATGTTGAAAACTGATTAAATAAGCTGATCTAAAGAGATTAGTAAGCTTATCTGTCTTAAATATACTAATAAAGTAGTCTAAATAGGTTAAAACTCTAAAATTAAGAGTTTAGAGCTTTTTGAAAGTTAAAAAAGATTAGAAATTAACTGTGAAAACTGGTTAAATAAGTTGATCTAAAGAGTTTAGTAAGTTCATCTCTCTTAAATCTACTAATAAAGTAGTCTAAATAGGTTAAAAGTCTAAAATAAAGAGTTTAGAGCTTTTTGAAAGTTAAAAAAATTAGAAATTAATGGTGAAAACTGGTTAAATAAGCAGATCTAAAGAGTTTAGTAAGTTTATCTGTCTTAAATATACTAATAAAGTAGTCTAAATAGGTTAAAACTCTAAAATAAAGAGTTTAGAGCTTTTTGAAAGTTTAAAAAGATTAGAAATTAATGGTGAAAACTGGTTAAATAAGCTGATCTAAAGAGTGTAGTAAGTTTATCTGTCTTAAATATACTAATAAAGTAGTGTAAATAGGTTAAATCTCTAAAATAAAGTGTTTAGAGCTTTTTGAAGGTTAAAAAAGATTAGAAATTAACTGTGAAAACTGGTTAAATAAGCTGATCTAAAGAGTTTAGTAAGTTTATATGTCTTAAATATACTAATAAAGTAGTCTAAATAGGTTAAAACTCTAAAATAAAGAGTTTAGAGCTTTTTGAAAGTTAAAAAAGATTAGATATTAATGGTCAAAACTGGTTAAATAAGCTGATCTAAAGAGTTTTGTATGTTTATCTCTCTTAAATATACTAATAAAGTAGTCTAAATAGGTTAAAACTCTAAAATAAAGAGTTTAGAGCTTTTTGAAAGTTAAAAAAGATTAGAAATTAACTGTGAAAACTGGTTAAATAAGCTGATCTAAAGAGTTTAGTAAGTTTATCTCTCTTAAATATACTAATAAAGTACTCTAAATAGGTTAAAACTCTAAAATAAAGAGTTTAGAGCTTTTTGAAAGTTAAAAAAGATTAGAAATTAATGGTGAAAACTGGTTAAATAAGCAGATCTAAAGAGTTTAGTAAGTTTATCTGTCTTAAATATACTAATAAAGTAGTCTAAATAGGTTATAACTGTAAAATAAAGAGTTTAGAGCTTTTTGAAAGTTAAAAAAGATTAGAAATTAACTGTGAAAACTGGTTCAATAAGCTGATCTAAAGAGTTTAGTAAGTTTATCTGTCTTAAATATACTAATAAAGTAGTCTAAATAGGTTAAAACTCTAAAATAAAGAGTTTAGAGCTTTTTGAAAGTTAAAAAAGATTAGAAATTAACTGTGAAAACTGGTTAAATAAGCTGATCTAAAGTGTTTAGTAAGTTTATCTCTCTTAAATATACTAATAAAGTACTCTAAATAGGTTAAAACTCTAAAATAAAGAGTTTAGAGTTTTTGAAAGTTAAAAAAGATTAGAAATTAACTGTGAAAACTGGTTAAATAAGCTGATCTAAAGAGTTTAGCAAGGTTATCTCTCTGAAATATATTAATAAAGTAGTCTAAATAGGTTAAAACTCTAAAATAAAGTGTTTAGAGCTTTTTCAAAGTTGAAAAAAATTAAAAATTAACTGTGAAAACTGGTTAAATAAGCTGATCTAAAGAGTTTAGTAAGTTTATCTGTCTTAAATATACTAATAAAGTAGTCTAAATAGGTTAAAAATCTAAAATAAAGAGTTTAAAGCTGTTTTAACGTTAAAAAAGATTAGAAATTAATGGTAAAAAATGGTTAAATAACCTGATTTAAAGAGTTTAGTTAGTTTATCTGTCTTAAATATACTAACAAAGTAGTCTAAATAGGTTAAAACTCTAAAATAAAGAGATTAGAGGTTTTTGAAAGTTAAAAAAGATTAGAAATTAACTGTGAAAACTGGTTAAATAAGCTGATCGAAAGACTTTAGTAAGTTTATCTGTCTTAAATATACTAATAAAGTAGTCTAAATAGGTTAAATCTCTAAAATAAAGAGTTTAGAGCTTTTTGAAAGTTAAAAAAGATTAGAAATTAACTGTGAAAACTGGTTAAATAAGCTGATCTAAAGAGTTTAGTAAGTTTATCTCTCTTAAATATACTAATAAAGTACTCTAAATAGGTTAAAACTCTAACATAAAGTGTTTAGAGCTTTTTGAAAGTTAAAAAAGATTAGAAATTAACTGTGAAAACTGGTTGAATAAGCTCATCTAAAGAGTTTAGTAAGTTTATCTCTCTTAAATATACTAATAAAGTACTCTAAATAGGTTAAAACTCTAAAATAAAGAGTTTAGAGCTTTTTGAAAGTTAAAAAAGATTAGATATTAATGGTAAAAAATGGTTAAATAAGCTGATCTAAAGAGTTTTGTATGTTTATCTCTCTTAAATATACTAATAAAGTACTCTAAATAGGTTAAAACTCTAAAATAAAGAGTTTAGAGCAGTATCAAAGTTAAAAAAGATTAGAAATTAACTGTGAAAACTGGTTAAATAAGCTGATCTAAAGAGTTTAGTAAGTGATCTCTCTTAAATATACTAATAAAGTAGTATAAATAGGTTAAAAGTCTAAAATAAAGAGTTTAGAGCTTTTTGAAAGTTAAAAATGATTAGAAATTAACTGTGAAAACTGGTTAAATAAGCTGATCTAAAGAGTTTAGTAAGTTTATCTCTCTTAAAGATACTAATAAAGTAGTGTAAAAAGGTTAAAACTCTAAAATAAAGAGTTTAGAGCTGTTTGAAAGTTAAAAAAGATTAGATATTAATGGTCAAAACTGGTTAAATAAGCTGATCTAAAGAGTTTTGTATGTTTATCTCTCTTAAATATACTAATAAAGTAGTCTAAATAGGTTAAAACTCTAAAATAAAGAGTTTAGAGGTTTTTGAAAGTTAAAAAAGATTAGAAATTAACTGTGAAAACTGGTTAAATAAGCTGATCTAAAGAGTTTAGTAAGTTTATCTCTCTTAAATATACTAATAAAGTACTCTAAATAGGTTAAAACTCTAAAATAAAGAGTTTAGAGTTTTTGAAAGTTAAAAAAGATTAGAAATTAACTGTGAAAACTGGTTAAATAAGCTGATCTAAAGAGTTTAGCAAGGTTATCTCTCTGAAATATACTAATAAAGTAGTCTAAATAGGTTAAAAATCTAAAATAAAGAGTTTAAAGCTGTTTTAACGTTAAAAAGATTAGAAATTAATGGTAAAAACTGGTTAAATAACCTGATTTAAAGAGTTTAGTTAGTTTATCTGTCTTAAATATACTAACAAAGTAGTCTAAATAGGTTAAAACTCTAAAATAAAGAGTTTAGAGCTTTTTGAAAGTTAAAAAAGATTAGAAATTAACTGTGAAAACTGGTTAAATAAGCTGATCTAAAGAGTTTAGTAAGTTTATCTGTCTTAAATATACTAATAAAGTAGTCTAAATAGGTTAAATCTCTAAAATAAAGAGTTTAGAGGTTTTTGAAAGTTAAAAAAGATTAGAAATTAACTGTGAAAACTGGTTAAATAAGCTGATCGAAAGGCTTTAGTAAGTTTATCTGTCTTAAATATACTAATAAAGTAGTCTAAATAGGTTAAATCTCTAAAATAAAGAGTTTAGAGCTTTTTGAAAGTTAAAAAAGATTAGAAATTAACTGTGAAAACTGGTTAAATAAGCTGATCTAAAGAGTTTAGTAAGTTTATCTGTCTTAAATATACTAATAAAGTAGTCTAAATAGGTTAAAACTCTAAAATAAAGAGTTTAGAGCTTTTTGAAAGTTAAAAAAGATTAGATATTAATGGTAAAAACTGTTTAAATAAGCTTATCTAAAGAGTTTTGTATGTTTATCTCTCTTAAATATACTAATAAAGTACTCTAAATAGGTTAAAACTCAAAAATAAAGAGTTTAGAGCAGTATCAAAGTTACAAAAGATTAGAAATTAACTGTGAAAACTGGTTAAATAAGCTGATCTAAAGAGTTTAGTAAGTGATCTCTCTTAAATATACTTATAAAGTAGTATAAATAGGTTAAAAGTCTAAAATAAAGAGTTTAGAGTTTTTTGAAAGTTAAAAATGATTAGAAATTAACTGTGAAAACTGGTTAAATAAGCTGATCTAAAGAGTTTAGTAAGTTTATCTCTCTTAAATATACTAATAAAGTAGTCTAAAAAGGTTAAAACTCTAAAATAAAGAGTTTAGAGCTGTTTGAAAGTTAGAAAAGATTAGATATTAATGGTCAAAACTGGTTAAATAAGCTGATCTAAAGAGTTTTGTATGTTTATCTCTCTTAAATATACTAATAAAGTAGTCTAAATAGGTTAAAACTCTAAAATAAAGAGTTTAGAGCTTTTTGAAAGTTAAAAAAGATTAGAAATTAATGGTGAAAACTGGTTAAATAACCTGATTTAAAGAGTTTAGTTAGTTTATCTATCTTAAATATACTAACAAAGTAGTCTAAATAGGTTAAAACTCTAAAATAAAGAGTTTAGAGGTTTTTGAAAGTTAAAAAAGATTAGAAATTAACTGTGAAAACTGGTTAAATAAGCTGATCGAAAGACTTTAGTAAGTTTATCTGTCTTAAATATACTAATAAAGTAGTCTAAATAGGTTAAATCTCTAAAATAAAGAGTTTAGAGCTTTTTGAAAGTTAAAAAAGATTAGAAATTAACTGTGAAAACTGATTAAATAAGCTGATCTAAAGAGATTAGTAAGTTTATCTGTCTTAAATATACTAATAAAGTAGTCTAAATAGGTTAAAACTCTAAAATAAAGAGTTTAGAGCTTTTTTAAAGTTAAAAAAGATTAGAAATTAACTGTGAAAACTGGTTAAATAAGCTGATCTAAAGAGTTTAGTAAGTTTATCTCTCTTAGATACATTAATAAAGTAGTCTAAATAGGTTAAAACTCTAAAATAAAGAGTTTAGAGCTTTGTGAATGTTAAAAAAGATTAGAAATTAACTGTGAAAACTGGTTAAATAAGCTGATCTAAAGAGTTTAGTAAGTTTATCTGTCTTAAATATACTAATAAAGTCGTCTAAATAAGTTAAAACTCTAAAATAAAGAGTTTAGAGCTTTTTGAAAGTTAAAAAAGATTAGAAATTAACTGTGAAAACTGGTTAAATAAGCTGATCTAAAAAGTTTAGTAAGTTTATCTCTCTTAAATATACTTATAAGGTAGTCTAAATAGGTTAAAACTCTAAAATAAAGAGTTTAGAGCTTTTTGAAAGTTAAAAAAGATTAGAAATTAAGTGTGAAAACTGGTTAAATAAGCAGATCTAAAGAGTTTAGTAAGTTTATCTGTCTAAAATATACTAATAAAGTAGTCTAAATAGGTTAAAACTCTAAAATAAAGAGTTTAGAGCTTTTTGAAAGTTAAAAAAGATTAGATATTAATGGTCAAAACTAGTTAAATAAACTGATCTAAAGAGTTTTGTATGTTTATCTCTCTTAAATATACTAATAAAGTAGTCTAAATAGGTTAAAACTCTAAAATAAAGAGTTTAGAGCTTTTTCAAAGTTAGAAAAGATTAGAAATTAACTGTGAAAACTGGTTAAATAAGCTGATCTAAAGAGTTTAGTAAGTTTATCTCTCTTAAATATACTAATAAAGTAGTCTAAATAGGTTAAAACTGTAAAATAAAGAGTTTAGAGCTTTTTCAAAGTTAAAAAAGATTAAAATTTAATGTTGAAAACTGATTAAATAAGCTGATCTAAAGAGATTAGTAAGCTTATCTGTCTTAAATATACTAATAAAGTAGTCTAAATAGGTTAAAACTCTAAAATAAAGAGTTTAGAGCTTTTTGAAAGTTAAAAAAGATTCGAAATTATCTGTGAAAACTGGTTAAATAAGCTGATCTAAAGAGTTTAGTAAGTTCATCTCTCTTAAATCTACTAATAAAGTAGTCTAAATAGGTTAAAAGTCTAAAATAAAGAGTTTAGAGCTTTTTGAAAGTTAAAAAAGATTAGAAATTAACTGTGAAAACTGGTTAAATAAGCTGATCTAAACAGTTTAGTAAGTTTATCTCTCTTCAATATACTAATAAAGTAGTCTAAATAGGTTAAAACTGTAAAATAAAGAGTTTAGAGCTTTGTGAAAGTTAAAAAAGATTAGAAATTAACTGTGAAAACTGGTTAAAAAAGCTGATCTAAAAAGTTTAGTAAGTTTATATCTCTTAAATATACTAATAAAGTAGTCTAAATAGGTTAAAACTCTAAAATAAAGAGTTTAGAGCTTTTTGAAAGTTAAAAAAGATTAGAAATTAATGGTGAAAACTGGTTAAATAAGCAGATCTAAAGAGTTTAGTAAGTTTATCTGTCTTAAATATACTAATAAAGTAGTCTAAATAGGTTAAAACTCTAAAATAAAGTGTTTAGAGCTTTTTGAAAGTTAAAAAAGATTAGAAATTAACTGTGAAAACTGGTTAAATAAGCTGATCTAAAGAGTTTAGTAAGTTTATCTGTCTTAAATATACTAATAAAGTAGTCTAAATAGGTTAAAAATCTAAAATAAAGAGTTTAAAGCTGTTTTAACGTTAAAAAAGATTAGAAATTAATGGTAAAAACTGGTTAAATAACCTGATTTATAGAGTTTAGTAAGTTTATCTGTCTTAATTATACTAACAAAGTAGTCTAAATAGGTTAAAACTCTAAAATAAAGAGTTTAGAGGTTTTTGAAAGTTAAAAAAGATTAGAAATTAACTGTGAAAACTGGTTAAATAAGCTGATCGAAAGACTTTAGTAAGTTTATCTGTCTTAAATATACTAATAAAGTAGTCTAAATAGGTTAAATCTCTAAAATAAAGAGTTTAGAGCTTTTTGAAAGTTAAAAAAGATTAGAAATTAACTGTGAAAACTGGTTAAATAAGCTGATCTAAAGAGTTTAGTAAGTTTATCTGTCTTAAATATACTAATAAAGTAGTCTAAATAGGTTAAAACTCTAAAATAAAGTGTTTAGAGCTTTTTGAAAGTTAAAAAAGATTAGAAATTAACTGTGAAAACTGGTTGAATAAGCTGATCTAAAGAGTTTAGTAAGTTTATCTCTCTTAAATATACTAATAAAGTACTCTAAATAGGTTAAAACTCTAAAATAAAGAGTTTAGAGCTTTTTGAAAGTTAAAAAAGATTAGAAATTAACTGTGAAAACTGGTTAAATAAGCTGATCTAAAGAGTTTAGTAAGTTTATCTCTCTTAAATATACTAATAAAGTAGTCTAAATAGGTTAAAACTCTAAAATTAAGAGTTTAGAGCTTTTTGAAAGTTAAAAAAGATTAGATATTAATGGTCAAAACTGGTTAAATAAGCTGATCTAAAGAGTTTTGTATGTTTATCTGTCTTAAATATACTAATAAAGTAGTCTAAATAGGTTAAAATTCTAGAATAAAGAGTTTAGAGTTTTTCAAAGTTAAAAAAGTTTAGAAATTAACTGTGAAAACTGGTTAAATAAGCTGATCTAAAGAGTTTAGCAAGGTTATCTCTTTTAAATATACTAATAAAGTAGTCTAAATAGGTTAAAACTCTAAAATAAAGTGTTTAATGCTTTTTGAAAGTTGAAAAAAATTAAAAATTAACTGTGAAAACTGGTTAAATAAGCTGATCTAAAGAGTTTAGTAAGTTTATCTGTCTTAAATATACTAATAAAGTAGTCTAAATAGGTTAAAAATCTAAAATAAAGAGTTTAAAGCTGTTTTAACGTTAAAAAAGATTAGAAATTAATGGTAAAAACTGGTTAAATAACCTGATTTAAAGAGTTTAGTTAGTTTATCTGTCTTAAATATACTAACAAAGTAGTCTAAATAGGTTAAAACTCTAAAATAAAGAGTTTAGAGCTTTTTGAAAGTTAAAAAAAAATTAGAAATTAACTGTGAAAACTGGTTAAATAAGCTGATCTAAAGAGTTTAGTAAGGTTATCTCTCTAAAATATACTAATAAAGTAGTCTAAATAGGTTAGAACTCTAAAATAAAGAGTTTAGAGCAGTTTCAAAGTTAAAAAAGATTAGAAATTAACTGTGAAAACTGGATAAATAAGCTGATCTAAAGAGTTTAGTAATTTATTCTGTCTTAAATTTACTAATAAAGTAGTCTAAATAGGTTAAAACTCTAAAATAAAGAGTTTAGAGCTTTTTGAAAGTTAAAAAAAATTAGAAATTAACTGTGAAAACTGGTTAAGTAAGCTGATCTAAAGAGTTTAGTAATTTTATCTCTCTTAAATATACTAATAAAGTAGTCTAAATAGGTTAAAACTCTAAAATAAAGTGTTTAGAGCTTTTTTAAAGTTAAAAAAGATTAGAAATTAATGGTGAAAACTGGTTAAATAAGCTGATCTAAAGAGTTTAGTAAGTTTATCTGTCTTAAATATACTAATAAAGTAGTCTAAATAGGTTAAAACTCCAAAATAAAGAGTTTAGAGCTTTTTGAATGTTAAAAACGATTAGAAATTAACTGTGAAAACTGGTTAAATAAGCTGATCTAAAGAGTTTAGTAAGTTTATCTCTCTTAAATATACTAATAAAGTAGTCTAAATAGGTTAAAACTCTAAAATAAAGAGTTTAGAGCTTTTTAAAAGTTAAAAAAGATTAGAAATTAACTGTGAGAACTGGTTAAATAAGCTGATCTAAAGAGTTTATTAAGTTTATCTGTCTTAAATATACTAATAAAGTAGTCTAAATAGGACAAAACTCTAAAATAAAGACTTTAGAGCTTTTTAAAAGTTAAAAAAGATTAGAAATTAACTGTAAAAACTGGTTAAATAAGCTGATCTAAAGAGGTTAGTAAGTTTATCTCTCTTAAATATACTAATAAAGTAGTCTAAATAGGTTAGAACTCTAAAATAAAGAGTTTAGAGCAGTTTCAAAGTTAAAAAAGATTAGAAATTAACTGTGAGAACTGGTTAAATAAGCTGATCTAAAGAGTTTATTAAGTTTATCTCTCTTAAATATACTAATAAAGTAGTCTAAATAGGTTAAAACTCTAAAATAAAGAGTTTAGATCTTTTTAAAGTAAAAAAAGATTAGAAATTAACTGCTAAAACTGGTTAAATAAGCTGATCTAAAGAGTTTAGTAAGTTTATCTCTCTTAAATATACTAATAAAGTAGTCTAAATAGGTTAAAACTCTAAAATAAAGAGTTTAGAGCTGTTTCAAAGTTAAAAAAGATTAGAAATTAACTGTGTAAACTGGTGAAATAAGCTGATCTAAAGAGTTTAGTAAGTTTATCTCTCTAAAATATACTAATAAAGTCGTCTAAATAGGTTAAAACTCTAAAATAAAGAGTTTAGAACTTTTTGAAAGTTAAAAAAGATTAGAAATTAACTGTGAAAACTGGTTAAATAAGCTGATCTAAAGAGTTTAGTAAGTTTATCTGTCTAAAATATACTAATAAAGTAGTCTAAATAGGTTAAAACTCGAAAATAAGGAGTTTAGAGCTTTTTGAAAGTTAAAAAAGATTAGAAATTAACTGTGAAAACTGGTTAAGTAAGCTGATCTAAAGAGTTTAGTAAGTTTATATCTCTTAAATATACTAATAAAGTAGTCTAAATAGGTTAAAACTCTAAAATAAAGTGTTTAGAGCTTTTTGAAAGTTAAAAAAGATTAGAAATTAACTGTGAAAACTGGTTAAATAAGCTGATCTAAAGATTTTAGTAAGTTTATCTCTCTTAAATATACTAATAAAGTAGTCTAAATAGGTTAAAACTCTAAAATAAAGAGTTTAGAGCTTTTTGAAAGTTAAAAAAGATTAGAAATTTATGGTGAAAACTGGTTAAATAAGCTGATCTAAAGAGTTTAGTAAGTTTATCTCTCTTAAATATACTATTAAAGTAGTCTAAATAGGTTAAAACTCTAAAATAAAGAGGTTATAGCTTTTTGAAAGTTAAAAAAGATTAGAAATTAACTGTGAGAACTGGTTAAATAAGCTGATCTAAAGAGTTTATGTTTATCTCTCTTAAATATACTAATAAAGTAGTCTAAATAGGTTAAAACTCTAAAATAAAGAGTTTAGAGCTTTTTGAAAGTTAAAAAAGATTAGAAATTAACTGTGAAAACTGGTTAAATAAGCTGATCTAAAGAGTTTAGTAAGTTTATCTCTCTAAAATATACTAATAAAGTAGTCTAAATAGGTTAAAACTCTAAAATAAAGTGTTTAGAGCTTTTTGAATGTTAAAAAAGATAAGAAATTAACTGTGAAAACTGGTTAAATAAGTTGATCTAAAGAGTTTGGTAAGTTATTCTGTCTTAAATATACTAATAAAGTAGTGTAAATAGGTTAAAACTCTAAAATAAATTGTTTAGAGCTTTTTTAAAGTTAAAAAAGATTAGAAATTAACTGTGAAAACTGGTTAAATAAGCTGATCTAAAGAGTTTAGTAAGTTTATCTCTCTTAAATATACTAATAAAGTAGTCTAAATAGGTTAAACGTCTAAAATAAAGAGTTTAGAGCTTTTTGAAAGTTAAAAAAGATTAGAAATTAACTGTGAAAACTGGTTAAATAAGCTGATCTAAAGAGTTTAGTAAGTTTATCTCTCTTAAATATACTAATAAAGTAGTCTAAATAGGTTAAAACTCTAAAATAAAGAGTTTAGAGCTTTTTGAAAGTTAAAAAAAATTAGAAATTAACTGTGAAAACTGGTCAAATAACCTGATTTAAAGAGTTTAGTAAGTTTATCTGTCTTAAATATGCTAACAAAGTAGTCTAAATAGGTTAAAACTCTAAAATAAAGAGTTTAGAGCTTTTTGAAAGTTAAAAAAGATTAGAAATTAACTGTGAAAACTGGTTAAATAAGCTGATCTAAAGAGTTTAGTAAGTTTATCTCTCTTAAATATACTAATAAAGTAGTCTAAATAGGTTAAATCTCTAAAATAAAGAGTTTAGAGCTTTTTGAAAGTTAAAAAAGATTAGAAATTAACTGTGTAAACTGGTTGAATAAGCTGAGCTAAAGAGTTTAGTAAGTTTATCTGTCTTAAATATACTAATAAAGTAGTCTAAATAGGTTAAAACTCTAAAATAAAGTGTTTAGAGCTTTTTGAAAGTTAAAAAAGATTATCAATTAACTGTGAAAACTGGTTAAATAAGCTGATCTAAAGAGTTTAGTAAGTTTATCTGTCTTAAATATACTAATAAAGTAGTCTAAATAGGTTAAAACTCTAAAATAAAGAGTTTAGAGCTTTTTGAAAGTAAAAAAAGAATAGAAATTAACTGTGAAAACTGGTTAAAAAAGCTGATCTAAAGAGTTTAGTAAGTTTATCTCTCTTAAATATACTAACAAAGTAGTCTAAATAGGTTAAAACTCTAAAATAAAGAGTTTAGAGCTTTTTGAAAGTTAAAAAAAAATTAGAAATTAACTGTGAAAACTGGTTAAATAAGCTGATCTAAAGAGTTTAGTAAGTTTATCTCTCTAAAATATACTAATAAAGTAGTCTAAATAGGTTAGAACTCTAAAATAAAGAGTTTAGAGCAGTTTCAAAGTTAAAAAAGATTAGAAATTAACTGTGAAAACTGGATAAATAAGCTGATCTAAAGAGTTTAGTAATTTATTCTGTCTTAAATATACTAATAAAGTAGTCTAAATAGGTTAAAACTCTAAAATAAAGTGTTTAGAGCTTTGTGAAAGTTAAAAAAAATTAGAAATTAACTGTGAAAACTGGTTAAATAAGCTGATCTAAAGAGTTTAGTAAGTTTATCTCTCTTAAATATACTAATAAAGTAGTCTAAATAGGTTAAAACTCTAGAATAAAGAGTTTAGAGTTTTTTAAAGTTAAAAAAGATTAGAAATTAACTGTGAAAACTGGTTAAATAAGCTGATCTAAAGAGTTTAGCAAGTTTATCTGTCTTAAATATACTAATAAAGTAGTCTAAATAGGTTAAAACTCTAAAATAAAGTGTTTAGAGCTTTTTGAATGTTAAAAAAGATAAGAAATTAACTGTGAAAACTGATTAAATAAGTTCATCTAAAGAGTTTGGTAAGTTATTCTGTCTTAAATATACTAATAAAGTAGTCTAAATAGGTTAAAACTCTAAAATAAAGTGTTTAGAGCTTTTTTAAAGTTAAAAAAGATTAGAAATTAACTGTGAAAACTGGTTAAATAAGCTGATGTAAATAGTTTAGAAGTTTATCTCTCTTAAATATACTAATAAAGTAGTCTAAATAGGTTAAAACTCTAAAATAAAGAGTTTAGAGCTTTTTGAAAGTTAAAAACGATTAGAAATTAACTGTGAAAACTGGTTAAATAAGCTGATCTAAAGAGTTTAGTAAGTTTATCTCTCTTAAATATACTAATAAAGTAGTCTAAATAGGTTAAAACTCTAAAATAAAGAGTTTAGAGCTTTTTAAAAGTTAAAAAAGATTAGAAATTAACTGTGAGAACTGGTTAAATAAGCTGATCTAAAGAGTTTATTAAGTTTATCTGTCTTAAATATACTAATAAAGTAGTCTAAATAGGATAAAACTCTAAAATAAAGAGTTTAGAGCTTTTTAAAAGTTAAAAAAGATTAGAAATTAACTGTAAATCTGTTTAAATAGGCTGATCTAAAGAGGTTAGTAAGTTTATCTCTCTAAAATATACTAATAAAGTAGTCTAAATAGGTTAGAACTCTAAAATAAAGAGTTTAGAGCAGTTTCAAAGTTAAAAAAGATTAGAAATTAACTGTGAAAACTGGTTAAATAAACTGATCTAAAGAGTTTATTAAGTTTATCTCTCTTAAATATACTAATAAAGTAGTCTAAATAGGTTAAAACTCTAAAATAAAGAGTTTAGATCTTTTTGAAAGTAAAAAAAGATTAGAAATTAACTGCTAAAACTGGTTAAATAAGCTGATCTAAAGAGTTTAGTAAGTTTATCTCTCTTAAATATACTAATAAAGTAGTCTAAATAGGTTAAAACTCTAAAATAAAGAGTTTAGAGCTGTTTCAAAGTTAAAAAAGATTAGAAATTAACTGTGTAAACTGGTGAAATAAGCTGATCTAAAGAGTTTAGTAAGTTTATCTCTCTAAAATATACTAATAAAGTCGTCTAAATAGGTTAAAACTCTAAAATAAAGAGTTTAGAACTTTTTGAAAGTTAAAAAAGATTAGAAATTAACTGTGAAAACTGGTTAAATAAGCTGATCTAAAGAGTTTAGTAAGTTTATCTGTCTTAAATATACTAACAAAGAAGTCTAAATAGGTTAAAACTCTAAAATAAAGAGTTTAGAGCTTTTTGAAAGTTAAAAAAGATTAGAAATTAACTGTGAAAACTGGTTAAGTAAGCTGATCTAAAGAGTTTAGTAAGTTTATCTCTCTTAAATATACTAATAAAGTAGTCTAAATAGGTTAAAACTCTAAAATAAAGTGTTTAGAGCTTTTTGAAAGTTAAAAAAGATTAGAAATTAACTGTGAAAACTGGTTAAATAAGCTGATCTAAAGATTTTAGTAAGTTTATCTCTCTTAAATATACTAATAAAGTAGTCTAAATAGGTTAAAACTCTAAAATAAAGAGTTTAGAGCTTTTTGAAAGTTAAAAAAGATTAGAAATTAAGTGTGAAAACTGGTTAAATAAGCTGATCTAAAGAGTTTAGTGAGTTTATCTCTCTAAAATATACTAAAGAAGTAGTCTAAATAGGTTAAAATCTCTAAAATCAAGTGTTTAGATCTTTTTGAAAGTTAAAAATAACTACAAATTAACTGTGAAAACTGGTTAAATAAGCTGATCTAAAGAGTTTAGTAAGTTTATCTCTCTTAAATATACTAATAAAGTAGTCTAAATAGGTTAAAACTCTAAAATAAAGAGTTTAGAGCTTTTTGAAAGTTAAAAAAGATTAGAAATTAACTGTGAAAACTGGTTAAATAAGCTGATCTATAGAGTTTAGTAAGTTTATCTCTCTTAAATATACTAATAAAGTAGTCTAAATAGGTTAGAACTCTAAAAGAAAGAGTTTAGAGCTTTTTGAAAGTTAAAAAAGATTAGAAATTAACTGTGAGAACTGGTTAAATAAGCTGATCTAAAGAGTTTATTAAGTTTATCTCTCTTAAATATACTAATAAAGTAGTCTAAATAGGTTAAATCTCTAAAATAAAGAGTTTAGAGCTTTTTGAAAGTTAAAAAAGATTAGAAATTAATGGTGAAAACTGGTTAAATAAGATGATCTAAAGAGTTTAGTAAGTTTATCTCTCTTAAATATACTAATAAAGTAGTCTAAATAGGTTAAAACTCTAAAATAAAGAGTTTAGATCTTTTTGAAAGTTAAAAAGATTAGAAATTAACTGTGAGAACTGGTTAAATAAGCTGATCTAAAGAGTTTATTAAGTTTATCTCTCTTAAATATACTAATAAAGTAGTCTAAATAGGTTAAAACTCTAAAATCAAGAATTTAGAACTTTTTGAAAGTTAAAAAAGATTAGAAATTAACTGTGAAAACTGGTTAAATAAGCTGATCTAAAGAGTTTAGTAAGTTTATCAGTCTTAAATATACTAATAAAGTAGTCTAAATAGGTTAAAACTCTAAAATAAAGAGTTTAGAGCTTTTGAAAGTTAAAAAGATTAGAAATTAACTGTGAAAACTGGTTAAATAAGCTGATCTAAAGAGTTTAGTAAGTTTATCTCTCTTAAATATACTAATAAAGTAGTCTAAATAGGTTAAAACTCTAAAATAAAGAGTTTAGAGCTGTTTGAAAGTTAAAAAAGATTAGAAATTAACTGTGAAAACTGGTTAAATAAGCTGATCTAAAGAGTTTAGTAAGTTTATCTGTCTTAAATATACTAATAAAGTAGTCTAAATAGGTTAAAACTCTAAAATAAAGAGGTTAGAGCTTTTTGTATGTTAAAAAAGATTAGAAATTAACTGTGAAAACTGGTTAAATAAGCTGATCTAAAGAGTTTAGTAAGTTTATCTCTCTTAAATATACTAATAAAGTAGTCTAAATAGGTTAAAACTCTAAAATAAAGAGTTTAGAGCTGTTTGAAAGTTAAAAAAGATTAGAAATTAACTATGAAAACTGGTGAAATAACCTGATCTACAGAGTTTAGTAAGTTTATCTCTCTAAAATATACTAATAAAGTCGTCTAAATAGGTTAAAACTCTAAAATAAAGAGTTTAGAACTTTTTGAAAGTTAAAAAAGATTAGAAATTAACTGTGAAAAATGGCTAAATAAGCTGATCTAAAGAGTTTAGTAAGTTTATCTCTCTTAAATATACTAATAAAGTAGTCTAAATAGGTTAAAACCCTAAAATAAAGTGTTTAGAGCTTTTTAAAAGTGAAAAAAGATTAGAAATTAAGGGTGAAAACTGGTTAAATAAGCTGATCTAAAGAGTTTAGTAAGTTTATCTGTCTTAAATATACTAATAACGTAGTCTAAATAGGTTAAAACTCTAAAATAAAGAGTTTAGAGCTTTTTGAAAGTTAAAAAAGATTAGAAATTAACTGTGAAAACTGGTTAAGTAAGCTGATCTAAAGAGTTTAGTAAGTTTATCTCTCTTAAATATACTAATAAAGTAGTCTAAATAGGTTAAAACTCTAAAATAAAGTGTTTAGAGCTTTTTGAAAGTTAAAAAAGATTAGAAATTAACTGTGAAAACTGGTTAAATAAGCTGATCTAAAGATTTTAGTAAGTTTATCTCTCTTAAATATACTAATAAAGTAGTCTAAATAGGTTAAAACTCTAAAATAAAGAGTTTAGAGCTTTTTGAAAGTTAAAAAAGATTAGAAATTAAGTGTGAAAACTGGTTAAATAAGCTGATCTAAAGAGTTTAGTGAGTTTATCTCTCTAAAATATACTAAAGAAGTAGTCTAAATAGGTTAAAATCTCTAAAATCAAGTGTTTAGATCTTTTTGAAAGTTAAAAATAACTACAAATTAACTGTGAAAACTGGTTAAATAAGCTGATCTAAAGAGTTTAGTAAGTTTATCTCTCTTAAATATACTAATAAAGTAGTCTAAATAGGTTAAAACTCTAAAATAAAGAGTTTAGAGCTTTTTTAAAGTTAAAAAAGATTAGAAATTAACTGTGAAAACTGGTTAAATAAGCTGATCTATAGAGTTTAGTAAGTTTATCTCTCTTAAATATACTAATAAAGTAGTCTAAATAGGTTAGAACTCTAAAAGAAAGAGTTTAGAGCTTTTTGAAAGTTAAAAAAGATTAGAAATTAACTGTGAGAACTGGTTAAATAAGCTGATCTAAAGAGTTTATTAAGTTTATCTCTCTTAAATATACTAATAAAGTAGTCTAAATAGGTTAAATCTCTAAAATAAAGAGTTTAGAGCTTTTTGAAAGTTAAAAAAGATTAGAAATTAATGGTGAAAACTGGTTAAATAAGATGATCTAAAGAGTTTAGTAAGTTTATCTCTCTTAAATATACTAATAAAGTAGTCTAAATAGGTTAAAACTCTAAAATAAAGAGTTTAGATCTTTTTGAAAGTTAAAAAGATTAGAAATTAACTGTGAGAACTGGTTAAATAAGCTGATCTAAAGAGTTTATTAAGTTTATCTCTCTTAAATATACTAATAAAGTAGTCTAAATAGGTTAAAACTCTAAAATCAAGAATTTAGAACTTTTTGAAAGTTAAAAAAGATTAGAAATTAACTGTGAAAACTGGTTAAATAAGCTGATCTAAAGAGTTTAGTAAGTTTATCAGTCTTAAATATACTAATAAAGTAGTCTAAATAGGTTAAAACTCTAAAATAAAGAGTTTAGAGCTTTTGAAAGTTAAAAAGATTAGAAATTAACTGTGAAAACTGGTTAAATAAGCTGATCTAAAGAGTTTAGTAAGTTTATCTCTCTTAAATATACTAATAAAGTAGTCTAAATAGGTTAAAACTCTAAAATAAAGAGTTTAGAGCTGTTTGAAAGTTAAAAAAGATTAGAAATTAACTGTGAAAACTGGTTAAATAAGCTGATCTAAAGAGTTTAGTAAGTTTATCTGTCTTAAATATACTAATAAAGTAGTCTAAATAGGTTAAAACTCTAAAATAAAGAGGTTAGAGCTTTTTGTATGTTAAAAAAGATTAGAAATTAACTGTGAAAACTGGTTAAATAAGCTGATCTAAAGAGTTTAGTAAGTTTATCTCTCTTAAATATACTAATAAAGTAGTCTAAATAGGTTAAAACTCTAAAATAAAGAGTTTAGAGCTGTTTGAAAGTTAAAAAAGATTAGAAATTAACTATGAAAACTGGTGAAATAACCTGATCTACAGAGTTTAGTAAGTTTATCTCTCTAAAATATACTAATAAAGTCGTCTAAATAGGTTAAAACTCTAAAATAAAGAGTTTAGAACTTTTTGAAAGTTAAAAAAGATTAGAAATTAACTGTGAAAAATGGCTAAATAAGCTGATCTAAAGAGTTTAGTAAGTTTATCTCTCTTAAATATACTAATAAAGTAGTCTAAATAGGTTAAAACCCTAAAATAAAGTGTTTAGAGCTTTTTAAAAGTGAAAAAAGATTAGAAATTAAGGGTGAAAACTGGTTAAATAAGCTGATCTAAAGAGTTTAGTAAGTTTATCTCTCTTGAATATACTAATAAAGTAGTCTAAATAGGTTAAAACTCTAAAATAAAGAGTTTAGAGCTTTTTGTAAGTTAAAAAAGATTAGAAATTAACTGTGAAAACTGGTTAAATAAGCTGATCTAAAGAGTTTAGTAAGTTTATCTGTCTTAAATATACTAATAAAGTAGTCTAAATAGGTTAAAACTCTAAAATAAAGTGTTTAGAGCTTTTTTAAAGTCAAAAAAGATTAGAAATTAACTGTGAAAACTGGTTAAATAAGCTGATCTAAAGAGTTTAGTAAGTTTATCTCTCTTAAATATACTAATAAAGTAGTCTAAATAGGTTAAAACTCTAAAATAAAGAGTTTAGAGCTTTTTGAAAGTTAGAAAAGATTAGAAATTAACTGTGAAAACTGGTTAAATAAGCTGATCTAAAGAGTTTAGTAAGTTTATCTGTCTTAAATATACTAACAAAGTAGTCTAAATAGGTTAAAACTCTAAAATAAAGAGTTTAAAGCTGTTTGAAAGTTAAAAAAGATTAGAAATTAACTGTGAAAACTGGTTAAATAACCTGATTTAAAGAGTTTAGTAAGTTTATCTGTCTTAAATATACTAATAAAGTAGTCTAAATAGGTTAAAACTCTAAAATAAAGAGTTTAGAGCTTTCTCAAAGTTTAAAAAGATTAGAAATTAACTGTGAAAACTGGTTAAATAAGCTGATCAAAATAGCTTAGTAAGTTTATCTCTCTTAAATATACTAACAAAGTCGTCTAAATAGGTTAAAACTCTAAAATAAAGTGTTTAGAGCTTTTTGAAAGTTAAAAAGATTAGAAATTAACTGTGAAGACTGGTTAAATATGCTGATCTTTAGTGATTAGTAAGTTTATCTGTATTAAATATTCTAATGAAGTAGTCTAAATAGGTTAAAACTCTAAAATAAAGTGTTTAGAGCTTTTTGAAAGTTAAAAAAAATTAGAAATTAACTGTGAAACTGGTTAAATAAGCTGATCTAAAGAGTTTAGTATGTTTATCAGTGTTAAATATACTAATAAAGTAGTCTAAATAGGTTAAAACTCTAAAATAAAGAGTTTAGAGCTTTTTGAAAGTTAAAAAAGATTAGAAATTAATGGTGAAAACTGGTTAAAAAAGCTGATCTAAAGAGTTTAGTAAGTTTATCTCTCTAAAATATACTAACAAAGTAGTCTAAATAGGTAAAACCTCTAAAATAAAGTGTTTAGAGCTTTTTGAAAGTTAAAAAAGATTAGAAATTAACTGTGAAAACTGGATAAACAGCTAATCTAAAGAGTTTAGTAAGTTTATCTCTTTTAAATATACTAATAAAGTCGTCTAAGTAGGTTAAAACTCTAAAATAAAGAATTTAGAGCTTTTTGAAAGTTAAAAAAGATTAGAAATCAATCGTGAAAACTGGTTAAATAAGCTGATCTAAAGAGTTTAGTAAGTTTATCTGTCTTAAATATACTAATAAAGTAGTCTAAATAGGTTAAAACTCTAAAATAAAGAGTTTAGAGCTTTTTGAAAGTTAAAAAAGATTAGAAATTAACTGAGAAAACTGGTTAAATAAGCTGATCTAAAGAGTTTAGTAAGTTTATCTCTCTAAAATATACTAACAAAGTAGTCTAAATAGGTTAAAACTCTAAAAAAAAGTGTTTAGAGTTTTTGAATGTTAAAAAAGATTAGAAATTAACTGTGAAAACTGGTTAAATAAGCTGATCTAAAGAGTTTAGTAAGTTTATCTCTCTTAAAAATACTAATAAAGTAGTCTAAATAGGTTAAAACTCTAAAATAAAGTGTTTAGAGCTTTTTGAAAGTTAAAAAGATTAGAAATTAACTGTGAAAACTGGTTAAATAAGCTGATCTTTATTGATTAGTAAGTTTATCTGTCTTAAATATTCTAATGAAGTAGTCTAAATAGGTTAAAACTCTAAAATAAAGTGTTTAGAGCTTTTTGAAAGTTTAAAAAAATTACAAATTAACTGTGAAAACTGGTTAAATAAGCTGATCTAAAGAGTTTAGTATGTTTATCTGTGTTAAATATACTAATAAAGTAGTCTAAATAGGTTAAAACTCTAAAATAAAGAGTTTAGAGCTTTTTGAAAGTTAAAAAAGATTAGAAATTAACTGTGAAAACTGGTTAAAAAAGCTGATCTAAAGAGTTTAGTAAGTTTATCTCTCTAAAATATACTAATAAAGTAGTCTAAATAGGTTAAACCTCTAAAATAAAGTGTTTAGAGCTTTTTGAAAGTTAAAAAAGATTAGAAATTAACGGTGAAAACTGGTTAAATAAGCTGATCTAAAGAGTTTAGTATGTTTATCTTTGTTAAATATACTAATAAAGTAGTCTAAATAGGTTAAAACTCTAAAATAAAGTGTTTAGAGCTTTTTGAAAGTTAAAAAAGATTAAAATTAACTGTGAAACTGGTTTAAAAAGCTGATCTAAAGAGTTTAGTAAGTTTATCTCTCTACAATATACTAACAAAGTAGTCTAAATAGGTTAAACCTCTAAAATAAAGTGTTTAGAGCTTTTTGAAAGTTAAAAAAAATTAGAAATTAACTGTGAAAAATGGTTAAATAAGCTGATCTAAAGAGTTTAGTAAGTTTATCTCTCTTAAATATACTAATAAAGTCGTCTAAATAGGTTAAAACTCTAAAATAAAGAGTTTAGAGCTTTTTGAAAGTTAAAAAAGATTAGAAATTAACTGTGATAACTGGTTAAATAAGCTGATCTAAAGAGTTTAGTAAGTTTATCTGTTTTAAATATACGAATAACGTAGTCTAAATAGGTTAAAACTCTAAAATAAAGAGTTTAGAGCTGTTTGAAAATTAAAAAAAAATTAGAAATTAACTGTTACAACTCGTTAAATAAGCTGATCTGAAGAGTTTAGTAATTTTATCTATCTAAAATATACTAATATAGTAGTCTAAATAGGTTAAAACTCTAAAATTAAGTGTTTAGAGCTTTTTGAAAGTTAAAAAAAATTAGAAATTAACTGTGAAAACTGGTTAAATATGCAGATCTAAACAGTTTAGTAAGTTTATCTCTCTTAAATATACTAATAAAGTAGTCTAAATAGGTTAAAATTCTAAAATAAAGAGTTTAGAGCTTTTTGAAAGTTAAAAACATTAGAAATTAATTGTGAAAACTGGTTAAATAAGCTGATCTAAAGAGTTTAGTAAGTTTATCTCTCTTAAATATACTAATAAAGTAGTCTAAATAGGTTAAAACTCTAAAATAAAGAGTTTAGAGCTGTTTCAAAGTTAAAAAAGATTAGAAATTAACTGTGAAAACTGGTTAAATAAGCTGATCTAAAGAGTTTAGTAAGTTTATCTGTCTTAAATATACTAATAAAGTAGTCTAAATAGGTTAAAACTCTAAAATAAAGAGTTTAGAGCTTTTTTAAAGTCAAAAAAGATTAGAAATTAACTGTGAAAACTGGAAAAATAATCTGATCTAAAGAGTTTAGTAAGTTTATCTCTCTTAAATATACTAATAAAGTAGTCTAAATAGGTTAAAACTCTAAAATAAAGAGTTTAGAGCTGTTTGAAAGTTAGAAAAGATTAGAAATTAACTGTGAAAACTGGTTAAATAAGCTGATCTAAAGAGTTTAGTAAGTTTATCTGTCTTAAATATACTAACAAAGTAGTCTAAATAGGTTAAAACTCTAAAATAAAGAGTTTAGAGCAGTTTGAAAGTTAAAAAAGATCAGAAATTAACTGTGAAAACTGGTTACATAACCTGATTTAAAGAGTTTAGTAAGTTTATCTGTCTTAAATATACTAATAAAGTAGTCTAAATAGGTTAAAACTCTAAAATAAAGAGTTTAGAGCTTTTTCAAAGTTTAAAAAGATTAGAAATTAACTGTGAAAACTGGTTAAATAAGCTGATCTAAATAGTTTAGTAAGTTTATCTCCCTTAAATATACTAATAAAGTAGTCTAAATAGGTTAAAATTCTAAAATAAAGAGTTTAGAGCTTTTTGAAAGTTAAAAAAGATTAGAAATTAACTGTGCAAACTGGTTAAATAAGCTGATCTAAAGAGTTTAGTGACTATATCTCTCTAAAATATACTAATAAAGTACTCTAAATAGGTTAAAACTCTAAAATAAATTGTTTAGAGCTTCTTGAAAGTTAAAAACATTAGAAATTAACTGTGAAAACTGGTTAAATAAGCTGATCTAAAGAGTTTAGTAAGTTTATCTCTCTTAAATATACTAATAAAGTAGTCTAAATAGGTTAAAACTCTAAAATAAAGAGTTTAGAGCAGTTTCAAAGTTAAAAAAGATTAGAAATTAACTGTGAAAACAGTTAAATAAGCTGATCTAAAGAGTTTAGTAAGTTTATCTCTCTTAAATATACTAATAAAGTAGTCTAAATAGGTTAAAACTCTAAAATAAAGAGGTTAGAGCTTTTTGTATGTTAAAAAAGATTAGAAATTAAATGTGAAAACTGGTTAAATAAGCTGATCTAAAGAGTTTAGTAAGTTTATCTGTCTTAAATAAACTAATAAAGTAGTCTAAATAGGTTAAAACTCTAAAATAAAGTGTTTAGAGCTTTTTTAAAGTCAAAAAAGATTGGAAATTAACTGTGAAAACTGGTAAAATAAGCTGATCTAAAGAGTTTAGTAAGTTTATCTCTCTTAAATATACTAATAAAGTAGTCTAAATAGGTTAAAACTCTAAAATAAAGAGTTTAGAGCTGTTTGAAAGTTAGAAAAGATTAGAAATTAACTGTGAAAACTGGTTAAATAAGCTGATCTAAAGAGTTTAGTAAGTTTATCTGTCTTAAATATACTAACAAAGTAGTCTAAATAGGTTAAAACTCTAAAATAAAGAGTTTAGAGCTGTTTGAAAGTTAAAAAAGATTAGAAATTAACTGTGAAAACTGGTTAAATAACCTGATTTAAAGAGTTTAGTAAGTTTATCTGTCTTAAATATACTAATAAAGTAGTCTAAATAGGTTAAAACTCTAAAATAAAGAGTTTAGAGCTTTTTCAAACTTTAAAAAGATTAGAAATTAACTGTGAAAACTGGTTAAATAAGCTGATCTAAATAGTTTAGTAAGTTTCTCTCCCTTAAATATACTAATAAAGTAGTCTAAATAGGTTAAAACTCTAAAATAAAGTGTTTAGAGCTTTTTGAAAGTTAAAAAGATTAGAAATTAACTGTGAAAACTGGTTAAATAAGCTGATCTTTAATGATTAGTAAGTTTATCTGTATTAAATATTCTAATGAAGTAGTCTAAATAGGTTAAAACTCTAAAATAAAGTGTTTAGAGCTTTTTGAAAGATAAAAAATATTAGAAATTAACTGTGAAAACTGGTTAAATAAGCTGATCTAAAGAGTTTAGTAAGTTTATTTCTCTTAAATATACTAATAAAGTAGTCTAAATAGGTTAAAACATTAAAATAAAGTGTTTAGAGCAGTTTGAAAGTTAAAAAAGATTAGAAATTAACTGTGAAAACTGGTTAAATAGCTGATCTAAAGAGTTTAGTAAGTTTATCTGTCTTAAATATACTAATAAAGTAGTCTAAATAGGTTAAAACTCTAAATTAAAGTGTTTAGAGCTTTTTGAAACTTAAAAATAATTAGAAATTAACTGTGAAAACTGGTTAAATAAGCTGATCTAAAGAGTTTAGTAAGTTTATCTCTCTAAAATATACTAATAAAGTAGTCTAAATAGGTTAGAACTCTAAAATAAAGAGTTTAGAGCTTTTTGAAAGTTAAAAAGATTAGAAATTAACTGTGAGAACTGGTTAAATAAGCTGATCTAAAGAGTTTATTAAGTTTATCTCTCTTAAATATACTAATAAAGTAGTCTAAATAGGTTAAAACTCTAAAATAAAGAGTTTAGAACTTTTTGAAAGTTAAAAACGATTAGAAATTAACTGTGAAAACTGGTTAAATAAGCTGATCTAAAGAGTTTAGTAAGTTTATCTCTCTTAAATATACTAATAAAGTAGTCTAAATAGGTTAAAACTCTAAAATAAAGAGTTTAGAGCTTTTTAAAAGTTAAAAAAGATTAGAAATTAACTGTGAGAACTGGTTAAATAAGCTGATCTAAAGAGTTTATTAAGTTTATCTGTCTTAAATATACTAATAAAGTAGTCTAAATAGGACAAAACTCTAAAATAAAGAGTTTAGAGCTTTTTGAAAGTTAAAAAAGATTAGAAATTAACTGTAAAAACTGGTTAAATAAGCTGATCTAAAGAGGTTAGTAAGTTTATCTCTCTAAAATATTCTAATAAAGTAGTCTAAATAGGTTAAAACTCTAAAATAAAGAGTTTAGAACTTTTTGAAAGTTAAAAAAGATTAGAAATTAACTGTGAAAACTGGTTAAATAAGCTGATCTAAAGAGTTTAGTAAGTTTATCTGTCTTAAATATACTAATAAAGTAGTCTAAATAGGTTAAAACTCTAAAATAAAGAGTTTAGAGCTTTTTGAAAGTTAAAAAGATTAGAAATTAACTGTGAAAACTGGTTAAATAAGCTGATCTAAAGAGTTTAGTAAGTTTATCTCTCTTAAATATACTAACAAAGTAGTGTAAATAGGTTAAAACTCTAAAATAAAGAGTTTAGAGCTTTTTGAAAGTTAAAAAAGATTAGAAATTAATGGTGAAAACTGGTTAAATAAGCTGATCTAAAGAGTTTAGTAAGTTTATCTCTCTTAAATATACTATTAAAGTAGTCTAAATAGGTTAAAACTCTAAAATAAAGAGGTTATAGCTTTTTGAAAGTTAAAAAAGATTAGAAATTAACTGTGAGAACTGGTTAAATAAGCTGATCTAAAGAGTTTATGTTTATCTCTCTTAAATATACTAATAAAGTAGTCTAAATAGGTTAAAACTCTAAAATAAAGAGTTTAGAGCTTTTTGAAAGTTAAAAAAGATTAGAAATTAACTGTGAAAACTGGTTAAATAAGCTGATCTAAAGAGTTTAGTAAGTTTATCTCTCTAAAATATACTAATAAAGTAGTCTAAATAGGTTAAAACTCTAAAATAAAGTGTTTAGAGCTTTTTGAATGTTAAAAAAGATAAGAAATTAACTGCTAAAACTGGTTAAATAAGTTGATCTAAAGAGTTTGGTAAGTTATTCTGTCTTAAATATACTAATAAAGTAGTGTAAATAGGTTAAAACTCTAAAATAAATTGTTTAGAGCTTTTTTAAAGTTAAAAAAAATTAGAAATTAACTGTGAAAACTGGTTAAATAAGCTGATCTAAAGAGTTTAGTAAGTTTATCTCTCTTAAATATACTAATAAAGTAGTCTAAATAGGTTAAACGTCCAAAATAAAGAGTTTAGAGCTTTTTGAAAGTTAAAAAAGATTAGAAATTAACTGTGAAAACTGGTTAAATAAGCTGATCTAAAGAGTTTAGTAAGTTTATCTCTCTTAAATATACTAATAAAGTAGTCTAAATAGGTTAAAACTCTAAAATAAAGAGTTTAGAGCTTTTTGAAAGTTAAAAAAAAATTTGAAATTAACTGTGAAACTGGTTAAATAAGCTGATCTAAAGAGTTTAGTAAGGTTATCTCTCTAAAATATACTAATAAAGTAGTCTAAATAGGTTAGAACTCTAAAATAAAGAGTTTAGAGCAGTTTCAAAGTTAAAAAAGATTAGAAATTAACTGTGAAAACTGGATAAATAAGCTGATCTAAAGAGTTTAGTAATTTATTCTGTCTTAAATATACTAATAAAGTAGTCTAAATAGGTTAAAACTCTAAAATAAAGAGTTTAGAGCTTTTTGAAAGTTAAAAAAAATTAGAAATTAACTGTGAAAACTGGTTAAATAAGCTGATCTAAAGAGTTTAGTAAGTTTATCTCTCTTAAATATACTAATAAAGTAGTCTAAATAGGTTAAAACTCTAGAATAAAGAGTTTAGAGCTTTTTAAAGTTAAAAAAGATTAGAAATTAACTGTGAAAACTGGTTAAATAAGCTGATCTAAAGAGTTTAGCAAGTTTATCTGTCTTAAATATACTAATAAAGTAGTCTAAATAGGTTAAAACTCTAAAATAAAGTGTTTAGAGCTTTTTGAATGTTAAAAAAGATAAGAAATTAACTGTGAAAACTGATTAAATAAGTTCATCTAAAGAGTTTGGTAAGTTATTCTGTCTTAAATATACTAATAAAGTAGTCTAAATAGGTTAAAACTCTAAAATAAAGTGTTTAGAGCTTTTTTAAAGTTAAAAAAGATTAGAAATTAACTGTGAAAACTGGTTAAATAAGCTGATGTAAATAGTTTAGAAGTTTATCTCTCTTAAATATACTAATAAAGTAGTCTAAATAGGTTAAAACTCTAAAATAAAGAGTTTAGAGCTTTTTGAAAGTTAAAAAAGATTAGAAATTAACTGTGAAAACTGGTTAAATAAGCTGATCTAAAGAGTTTAGTAAGTTTATCTCTCTTAAATATACTAATAAAGTAGTCTAAATAGGTTAAAACTCTAAAATAAAGAGTTTAGAGCTTTTTAAAAGTTAAAAAAGATTAGAAATTAACTGTGAGAACTGGTTAAATAAGCTGATCTAAAGAGTTTATTAAGTTTATCTGTCTTAAATATACTAATAAAGTAGTCTAAATAGGACAAAACTCTAAAATAAAGACTTTAGAGCTTTTTAAAAGTTAAAAAAGATTAGAAATTAACTGTAAAAACTGGTTAAATAAGCTGATCTAAAGAGGTTAGTAAGTTTATCTCTCTAAAATATACTAATAAAGTAGTCTAAATAGGTTAGAACTCTAAAATAAAGAGTTTAGAGCAGTTTCAAAGTTAAAAAAGATTAGAAATTAACTGTGAAAACTGGTTAAATAAGCTGATCTAAAGAGTTTATTAAGATTATCTCTCTTAAATATACTAATAAAGTAGTCTAAATAGGTTAAAACTCTAAAATAAAGAGTTTAGATCTTTTTGAAAGTAAAAAAAGATTAGAAATTAACTGCTAAAACTGGTTAAATAAGCTGATCTAAAGAGTTTAGTAAGTTTATCTCTCTTAAATATACTAATAAAGTAGTCTAAATAGGTTAAAACTCTAAAATAAAGAGTTTAGAGCTGTTTCAAAGTTAAAAAAGATTAGAAATTAACTGTGTAAACTGGTGAAATAAGCTGATCTAAAGAGTTTAGTAAGTTTATCTCTCTAAAATATACTAATAAAGTCGTCTAAATAGGTTAAAACTCTAAAATAAAGAGTTTAGAACTTTTTGAAAGTTAAAAAAGATTAGAAATTAACTGTGAAAACTGGTTAAATAAGCTGATCTAAAGAGTTTAGTAAGTTTATCTGTCTAAAATATACTAATAAAGTAGTCTAAATAGGTTAAAACTCTAAAATAAAGAGTTTAGAGCTTTTTGAAAGTTAAAAAAGATTAGAAATTAACTGTGAAAACTGGTTAAGTAAGCTGATCTAAAGAGTTTAGTAATTTTATCTCTCTTAAATATACTAATAAAGTAGTCTAAATAGGTTAAAACTCTAAAATAAAGTGTTTAGAGCTTTTTTAAAGTTAAAAAAGATTAGAAATTAATGGTGAAAACTGGTTAAATAAGCTGATCTAAAGAGTTTAGTAAGTTTATCTCTCTTAAATATACTATTAAAGTAGTCTAAATAGGTTAAAACTCTAAAATAAAGAGGTTATAGCTTTTTGAAAGTTAAAAAAGATTAGAAATTAACTGTGAGAACTGGTTAAATAAGCTGATCTAAAGAGTTTATGTTTATCTCTCTTAAATATACTAATAAAGTAGTCTAAATAGGTTAAAACTCTAAAATAAAGAGTTTAGAGCTTTTTGAAAGTTAAAAAAGATTAGAAATTAACTGTGAAAACTGGTTAAATAAGCTGATCTAAAGAGTTTAGTAAGTTTATCTCTCTAAAATATACTAATAAAGTAGTCTAAATAGGTTAAAACTCTAAAATAAAGTGTTTAGAGCTTTTTGAATATTAAAAAAGATAAGAAATTAACTGTGAAAACTGGTTAAATAAGTTGATCTAAAGAGTTTGGTAAGGTATTCTGTCTTAAATATACTAATAAAGTAGTCTAAATAGGTTAAAACTCTAAAATAAATTGTTTAGAGCTTTTTTAAAGTTAAAAAAAATTAGAAATTAACTGTGAAAACTGGTTAAATAAGCTGATCTAAAGAGTTTAGTAAGTTTATCTCTCTTAAATATACTAATAAAGTAGTCTAAATAGGTTAAACGTCTAAAATAAAGAGTTTAGAGCTTTTTGAAAGTTAAAAAAGATTAGAAATTAACTGTGAAAACTGGTTAAATAAGCTGATCTAAAGAGTTTAGTAAGTTTATCTCTCTTAAATATACTAATAAAGTAGTCTAAATAGGTTAAAACTCTAAAATAAAGAGTTTAGAGCTTTTTGAATGTTAAAAAAAAATTAGAAATTAATTGTGAAAACTGGTTAAATAAGCTGATCTAAAGAGTTTAGTAAGGTTATCTCTCTAAAATATACTAATAAAGTAGTCTAAATAGGTTAGAACTCTAAAATAAAGAGTTTAGAGCAGTTTCAAAGTTAAAAAAGATTAGAAATTAACTGTGAAAACTGGATAAATAAGCTGATCTAAAGAGTTTAGTAATTCATTCTGTCTTAAATATACTAATAAAGTAGTCTAAATAGGTTAAAACTCTAAAATAAAGAGTTTAGAGCTTTTTGAAAGTTAAAAAAAATTAGAAATTAACTGTGAAAACTGGTTAAATAAGCTGATCTAAAGAGTTTAGTAAGTTTATCTCTCTTAAATATACTAATAAAGTAGTCTAAATAGGTTAAAACTCTAGAATAAAGAGTTTAGAGCTTTTTAAAGTTAAAAAAGATTAGAAATTAACTGTGAAAACTGGTTAAATAAGCTGATCTAAAGAGTTTAGCAAGTTTATCTCTCTTAAATATACTAATAAAGTAGTCTAAATAGGTTAAAACTCTAAAATAAAGTGTTTAGAGCTTTTTGAATGTTAAAAAAGGTAAGAAATTAACTGTGAAAACTGATTAAATAAGTTCATCTAAAGAGTTTGGTAAGTTATTCTGTCTTAAATATACTAATAAAGTAGTCTAAATAGGTTAAAACTCTAAAATAAAGTGTTTAGAGCTTTTTTAAAGTTAAAAAAGATTAGAAATTAACTGTGAAAACTGGTAAAATAAGCTGATGTAAATAGTTTAGAAGTTTATCTCTCTTAAATATACTAATAAAGTAGTCTAAATAGGTTAAAACTCTAAAATAAAGAGTTTAGAGCTTTTTGAAAGTTAAAAACGATTAGAAATTAACTGTGAAAACTGGTTAAATAAGCTGATCTAAAGAGTTTACTAAGTTTATCTCTCTTAAATATACTAATAAAGTAGTCTAAATAGGTTAAAACTCTAAAATAAAGAGTTTAGAGCTTTTTAAAAGTTAAAAAAGATTAGAAATTAACTGTGAGAACTGGTTAAAAAAGCTGATCTAAAGAGTTTATTAAGTTTATCTGTCTTAAATTTACTAGTAAAGTAGTCTAAATAGGACAAAACTCTAAAATAAAGACTTTAGAGCTTTTTAAAAGTTAAAAAAGATTAGAAATTAACTGTAAAAACTGGTTAAAAAAGCTGATCTAAAGAGGTTAGTAAGTTTATCTCTCTAAAATATACTAATAAAGTAGTCTAAATAGGTTAGAACTCTAAAATAAAGAGTTTAGAGCAGTTTCAAAGTTAAAAAAGATTAGAAATTAACTGTGAGAACTGGTTAAATAAGCTGATCTAAAGAGTTTATTAAGTTTATCTCTCTTAAATATAATAATAAAGTAGTCTAAATAGGTTAAAACTCTAAAATAAAGAGTTTAGATCTTTTTGAAAGTAAAAAAAGATTAGAAATTAACTGCTAAAACTGGTTAAATAAGCTGATCTAAAGAGTTTAGTAAGTTTATCTCTCTTAAATATACTAATAAAGTAGTCTAAATAGGTTAAAACTCTAAAATAAAGAGTTTAGAGCTGTTTCAAAGTTAAAAAAGATTAGAAATTAACTGTGTAAACTGGTGAAATAAGCTGATCTAAAGAGTTTAGTAAGTTTATCTCTCTAAAATATACTAATAAAGTCGTCTAAATAGGTTAAAACTCTAAAATAAAGAGTTTAGAACTTTTTGAAAGTTAAAAAAGATTAGAAATTAACTGTGAAAACTGGTTAAATAAGCTGATCTAAAGAGTTTAGTAAGTTTATCTGTCTAAAATATACTAATAAAGTAGTCTAAATAGGTTAAAACTCTAAAATAAAGAGTTTAGAGCTTTTTGAAAGTTAAAAAAGATTAGAAATTAACTGTGAAAACTGGTTAAGTAAGCTGATCTAAAGAGTTTAGTAATTTTATCTCTCTTAAATATACTAATAAAGTAGTCTAAATAGGTTAAAACTCTAAAATAAAGTGTTTAGAGCTTTTTGAAAGTTAAAAAAGATTAGAAATTAACTGTGAAAACTGGTTAAATAAGCTGATCTAAAGATTTTAGTAAGTTTATCTCTCTTAAATATACTAATAAAGTAGTCTAAATAGGTTAAAACTCTAAAATAAAGAGTTTAGAGCTTTTTGAAAGTTAAAAAAATTAGAAATTTATGGTGAAAACTGGTTAAATAAGCTGATCTAAAGAGTTTAGTAAGTTTATCTCTCTTAAATATACTATTAAAGTAGTCTAAATAGGTTAAAACTCTAAAATAAAGAGGTTATAGCTTTTTGAAAGTTAAAAAAGATTAGTAATTAACTGTGAGAACTGGTTAAATAAGCTGATCTAAAGAGTTTATGTTTATCTCTCTTAAATATACTAATAAAGTAGTCTAAATAGGTTAAAACTCTAAAATAAAGAGTTTAGAGCTTTTTGAAAGTTAAAAAAGATTAGAAATTAACTGTGAAAACTGGTTAAATAAGCTGATCTAAAGAGTTTAGTAAGTTTATCTCTCTAAAATATACTAATAAAGTAGTCTAAATAGGTTAAAACTCTAAAATAAAGTGTTTAGAGCTTTTTGAATGTTAAAAAAGATAAGAAATTAACTGTGAAAACTGGTTAAATAAGTTGATCTAAAGAGTTTGGTAAGTTATTCTGTCTTAAATATACTAATAAAGTAGTCTAAATAGGTTAAAACTCTAAAATAAAGTGTTTAGAGCTTTTTTAAAGTTAAAAAAGATTAGAAATTAACTGTGAAAACTGGTTAAATAAGCTGATCTAAAGAGTTTAGTAAGTTTATCTCTCTTAAATATACTAATAAAGTAGTCTAAATAGGTTAAACGTCTAAAATAAAGAGTTTAGAGCTTTTTGAAAGTTAAAAAAGATTAGAAATTAACTGTGAAAACTGGTTAAATAAGCTGATCTAAAGAGTTTAGTAAGTTTATCTCTCTTAAATATACTAATAAAGTAGTCTAAATAGGTTAAAACACTAAAATAAAGAGTTTAGAGCTTTTTGAAAGTTAAAAAAAATTAGAAATTAACTGTGAAAACTGGTTAAATAAGCTGATCTAAAGAGTTTAGTAAGTTTATCTCTCTAAAATATACTAAGAAAGTAGTCTAAATAGGTTAGAACTCTAAAATAAAGAGTTTAGAGCAGTTTCAAAGTTAAAAAAGATTAGAAATTAACTGTGAAAACTGGATAAATAAGCTGATCTAAGAGTTTAGTAATTTATTCTGTCTTAAATATGCTAACAAAGTAGTCTAAATAGGTTAAAACTCTAAAATAATGAGTTTAGAGGTTTTTGAAAGTTAAAAAAGATTAGAAATTAACTGTGAAAACTGGTTAAATAAGCTGATCTAAAGAGTTTAGTAAGTTTATCTCTCTTAAATATACTAATAAAGTAGTGTAAATAGGTTAAATCACTAAAATAAAGAGTTTAGAGCTTTTTGAAAGTTAAAAAAGATTAGAAATTAACTGTGAAAACTGGTTAAATAAGCTGAGCTAAAGAGTTTAGTAAGTTTATCTGTCTTAAATATACTAATAAAGTAGTCTAAATAGGTTAAAACTCTAAACTAAAGTGTTTAGAGCTTTTTGAAAGTTAAAAAAGATTAGCAATTAACTGTGAAAACTGGTTAAATAAGCTGATCTAAAGAGTTTAGTAAGTTTATCTCTCTTAAATATACTAACAAAGTAGTCTAAATAGGTTAAAACTCTAAAATAAAGAGTTTAGAGCTTTTTGAAAGTTAAAAAAAAATTAGAAATTAACTGTGAAAACTGGTTAAATAAGCTGATCTAAAGAGTTTAGTAAGTTTATCTCTCTAAAATATACTAATAAAGTAGTCTAAATAGGTTAGAACTCTAAAATAAAGAGTTTAGAGCAGTTTCAAAGTTAAAAAAGATTAGAAATTAACTGTGAAAACTGGATAAATAAGCTGATCTAAAGAGTTTAGTAATTTATTCTGTCTTAAATATACTAATAAAGTAGTCTAAATAGATTAAAACTCTAAAATAAAGAGTTTAGAGCTTTTTGAAAGTTAAAAAAAATTAGAAATTAACTGTGAAAACTGGTTAAATAAGCTGATCTAAAGAGTTTAGTAAGTTTATCTCTCTAAAATATACTAATAAAGTAGTCTAAATAGGTTAGAACTCTAAAATAAAGAGTTTAGAGCTTTTTGAAAGTTAAAAAGATTAGAAATTAACTGTGAGAACTGGTTAAATAAGCTGATCTAAAGAGTTTATTAAGTTTATCTCTCTTAAATATACTAATAAAGTAGTCTAAATAGGTTAAAACTCTAAAATAAAGAGTTTAGAACTTTTTGAAAGTTAAAAACGATTAGAAATTAACTGTGAAAACTGGTTAAATAAGCTGATCTAAAGAGTTTAGTAAGTTTATCTCTCTTAAATATACTAACAAAGTAGTGTAAATAGGTTAAAACTCTAAAATAAAGAGTTTAGAGCTTTTTGAAAGTTAAAAAAGATTAGAAATTAATGGTGAAAACTGGTTAAATAAGCTGATCTAAAGAGTTTAGTAAGTTTATCCCTCTTAAATATACTATTAAAGTAGTCTAAATAGGTTAAAACTCTAAAATAAAGAGGTTATACCTTTTTGAAAGTTAAAAAAGATTAGAAATTAACTGTGAGAACTGGTTAAATAAGCTGATCTAAAGAGTTTATGTTTATCTCTCTTAAATATACTAATAAAGTAGTCTAAATAGGTTAAAACTCTAAAATAAAGAGTTTAGAGCTTTTTGAAAGTTAAAAAAGATTAGAAATTAACTGTGAAAACTGGTTAAATAAGCTGATCTAAAGAGTTTAGTAAGTTTATCTCTCTAAAATATACTAATAAAGTAGTCTAAATAGGTTAAAACTCTAAAATAAAGTGTTTAGAGCTTTTTGAATGTTAAAAAAGATAAGAAATTAACTGTGAAAACTGGTTAAATAAGTTGATCTAAAGAGTTTGGTAAGTTATTCTGTCTTAAATATACTAATAAAGTAGTGTAAATAGGTTAAAACTCTAAAATAAATTGTTTAGAGGTTTTTTAAAGTTAAAAAAGATTAGAAATTAACTGTGAAAACTGGTTAAATAAGCTGATCTAAAGAGTTTAGTAAGTTTATCTCTCTTAAATATACTAATAAAGTAGTCTAAATAGGTTAAACGTCTAAAGTAAAGAGTTTAGAGCTTTTTGAAAGTTAAAAAAGATTAGAAATTAACTGTGAAAACTGGTTAAATAAGCTGATCTAAAGAGTTTAGTAAGTTTATCTGTCTTAAATATACTAATAAAGTAGTCTAAATAGGTTAAAACTCTAAAATAAAGAGTTTAGAGCTTTTTGAAAGTTAAAAAAAAATTAGAAATTAACTGTGAAAACTGGTTAAATAACCAGATTTAAAGAGTTTAGTAAGGTTATCTCTCTAAAATATACTAATAAAGTAGTCTAAATAGGTTAGAACTCTAAAATAAAGAGTTTAGAGCAGTTTCAAAGTTAAAAAAGATTAGAAATTAACTGTGAAAACTGGATAAATAAGCTGATCTAAAGAGTTTAGTAATTTATTCTGTCTTAAATATACTAATAAAGTAGTCTAAATAGGTTAAAACTCTAAAATAAAGAGTTTAGAGCTTTTTGAAAGTTAAAAAAAATTAGAAATTAACTGTGAAAACTGGTTAAATAAGCTGATCTAAAGAGTTTAGTAAGTTTATCTCTCTTAAATATACTAATAAAGTAGTCTAAATAGGTTAAAACTCTAGAATAAAGAGTTTAGAGTTTTTTAAAGTTAAAAAAGATTAGAAATTAACTGTGAAAACTGGTTAAATAAGCTGATCTAAAGAGTTTAGCAAGTTTATCTGTCTTAAATATACTAATAAAGTAGTCTAAATAGGTTAAAACGTTAAAATAAAGTGTTTAGAGCTTTTTGAATGTTAAAAAAGATAAGAAATTAACTGTGAAAACTGATTAAATAAGTTCATCTAAAGAGTTTGGTAAGTTATTCTGTCTTAAATATACTAATAAAGTAGTCTAAATAGGTTAAAACTCTAAAATAAAGTGTTTAGAGCTTTTTTAAAGTTAAAAAAGATTAGAAATTAACTGTGAAAACTGGTTAAATAAGCTGATGTAAATAGTTTAGAAGTTTATCTCTCTTAAATATACTAATAAAGTAGTCTAAATAGGTTAAAACTCTAAAATAAAGAGTTTAGAGCTTTTTGAAAGTTAAAAACGATTAGAAATTAACTGTGAAAACTGGTTAAATAAGCTGATCTAAAGAGTTTAGTAACTTTATCTGTCTTAAATATACTAATAAAGTAGTCTAAATAGGTTAAAACTCTAAAATAAAGAGTTTAGAGCTTTTTGAAAGTTAAAAAAGATTAGAAATTAAATGTGAGAACTGGTTAAATAAGCTGATCTAAAGAGTTTATTAAGTTTATCTGTCTTAAATATACTAATAAAGTAGTCTAAATAGGATCAAACTCTAAAATAAAGACTTTAGAGCTTTTTAAAAGTTAAAAAAGATTAGAAATTAACTGTAAAAAATGGTTAAATAAGCTGATCTAAAGAGGTTAGTAAGTTTATCTCTCTAAAATATACTAATAAAGTAGTCTAAATAGGTTAGAACTCTAAAATAAAGAGTTTAGAGCAGTTTCAAAGTTAAAAAAGATTAGAAATTAACTGAGAGAACTGGTTAAATAAGCTGATCTAAAGAGTTTATTAAGTTTATCTCTCTTAAATATACTAATAAAGTAGTCTAAATAGGTTAAAACTCTAAAATAAAGAGTTTAGATCTTTTTGAAAGTAAAAAAAGATTAGAAATTAACTGCTAAAACTGGTTAAATAAGCTGATCTAAAGAGTTTAGTAAGTTTATCTCTCTTAAATATACTAATAAAGTAGTCTAAATAGGTTAAAACTCTAAAATAAAGAGTTTAGAGCTGTTTCAAAGTTAAAAAAGATTAGAAATTAACTGTGTAAACTGGTTAAATAAGCTGATCTAAAGAGTTTAGTAAGTTTATCTCTCTAAAATATACTAATAAAGTCGTCTAAATAGGTTAAAACTCTAAAATAAAGAGTTTAGAACTTTTTGAAAGTTAAAAAAGATTAGAAATTAACTGTGAAAACTGGTTAAATAAGCTGATCTAAAGAGTTTAGTAAGTTTATCTGTCTAAAATATACTAATAAAGTAGTCTAAATAGGTTAAAACTCTAAAATAAAGAGTTTAGAGCTTTTTGAAAGTTAAAAAAGATTAGAAATTAACTGTGAAAACTGGTTAAGTAAGCTGATCTAAAGAGTTTAGTAAGTTTATCTCTCTTAAATATACTAATAAAGTAGTCTAAATAGGTTAAAACTCTAAAATAAAGTGTTTAGAGCTTTTTGAAAGTTAAAAAAGATTAGAAATTAACTGTGAAAACTGGTTAAATAAGCTGATCTAAAGATTTTAGTAAGTTTATCTCTCTTAAATATACTAATAAAGTAGTCTAAATAGGTTAAAACTCTAAAATAAAGAGGTTATAGCTTTTTGAAAGTTAAAAAAGATTAGAAATTAACTGTGAGAACTGGTTAAATAAGCTGATCTAAAGAGTTTATGTTTATCTCTCTTAAATATACTAATAAAGTAGTCTAAATAGGTTAAAACTCTAAAATAAAGAGTTTAGAGCTTTTTGAAAGTTAAAAAAGATTAGAAATTAACTGTGAAAACTGGTTAAATAAGCTGATCTAAAGAGTTTAGTAAGTTTATCTCTCTAAAATATACTAATAAAGTAGTCTAAATAGGTTAAAACTCTAAAATAAAGTGTTTAGAGCTTTTTGAATGTTAAAAATGATAAGAAATTAACTGTGAAAACTGATTAAATAAGTTGATCTAAAGAGTTTGGTAAGTTATTCTGTCTTAAATATACTAATAAAGTAGTGTAAATAGGTTAAAACTCTAAAATAAAGTGTTTAGAGCTTTTTTAAAGTTAAAAAAGATTAGAAATTAACTGTGAAAACTGGTTAAATAAGCTGATCTAAAAAGTTTAGTAAGTTTATCTCTCTTAAATATACTAATAAAGTAGTCTAAATAGGTTAAACGTCTAAAATAAAGAGTTTAGAGCTTTTTGAAAGTTAAAAAAGATTAGAAATTAACTGTGAAAACTGGTTAAATAAGCTGATCTAAAGAGTTTAGTAAGTTTATCTCTCTTAAATATACTAATAAAGTAGTCTAAATAGGTTAAAACTCTAAAATAAAGAGTTTAGAGCTTTTTGAAAGTTAAAAAAAAATTAGAAATTAACTGTGAAAACTGGTTAAATAAGCTGATCTAAAGAGTTTAGTAAGTTTATCTCTCTAAAATATACTAATAAAGTAGTCTAAATAGGTTAGAACTCTAAAATAAAGAGTTTAGAGCAGTTTCAAAGTTAAAAAAGATTAGAAATTAACTGTGAAAACTGGATAAATAAGCTGATCTAAGAGTTTAGTAATTTATTCTGTCTTAAATATACTAATAAAGTAGTCTAAATAGGTTAAAACTCTAAAATAAAGAGTTTAGAGCTTTTTGAAAGTTAAAAAAAATTAGAAAATAACTGTGAAAACTGGTTAAATAAACTGATTTAAAGAGTTTAGTAAGTTTATCTGTCTTAAATATGCTAACAAAGTAGTCTAAATAGGTTAAAACTCTAAAATAAAGAGTTTAGAGGTTTTTGAAAGTTAAAAAAGATTAGAAATTAACTGTGAAAACTGGTTAAATAAGCTGATCTAAAGAGTTTAGTAAGTTTATCTCTCTTAAATATACTAATAAAGTAGTCTAAATAGGTTAAATCTCTAAAATAAAGAGTTTAGAGCTTTTTGAAAGTTAAAAAAGATTAGAAATTAACTGTGAGAACTGGTTAAATAAGCTGATCTAAAGAGTTTATGTTTATCTCTCTTAAATATACTAATAAAGTAGTCTAAATACGTTAAAACTCTAAAATAAAGAGTTTAGAGCTTTTTGAAAGTTAAAAAAGATTAGAAATTAACTGTGAAAACTGGTTAAATAAGCTGATCTAAAGAGTTTAGTAAGTTTATCTCTCTAAAATATACTAATAAAGTAGTCTAAATAGGTTAAAACTCTAAAATAAAGTGTTTAGAGCTTTTTGAATGTTAAAAAAGATAAGAAATTAACTGTGAAAACTGGTTAAATAAGTTGATCTAAAGAGTTTGGTAAGTTATTCTGTCTTAAATATACTAATAAAGTAGTGTAAATAGGTTAAAACTCTAAAATAAAGTGTTTAGAGCTTTTTTAAAGTTAAAAAAGATTAGAAATTAACTGTGAAAACTGGTTAAATAAGCTGATCTAAAGAGTTTAGTAAGTTTATCTCTCTTAAATATACTAATAAAGTAGTCTAAATAGGTTAAACGTCTAAAATAAAGAGGTTAGAGCTTTTTGAAAGTTAAAAAAGATTAGAAATTAACTGTGAAAACTGGTTAAATAAGCTGATCTAAAGAGTTTAGTAAGTTTATCTCTCTTAAATATACTAATAAAGTAGTCTAAGTAGGTTAAAACTCTAAAATAAAGAGTTTAGAGCTTTTTGAAAGTTGAAAAAAAATTAGAAATTAACTGTGAAAACTGGTTAAATAAGCTGATCTAAAGAGTTTAGTAAGTTTATCTCTCTAAAATATACTAATAAAGTAGTCTAAATAGGTTAGAACTCTAAAATAAAGAGTTTAGAGCAGTTTCAAAGTTAAAAAAGATTAGAAATTAACTGTGAAAACTGGATAAATAAGCTGATCTAAGAGTTTAGTAATTTATTCTGTCTTAAATATACTAATAAAGTAGTCTAAATAGGTTAAAACTCTAAAATAAAGAGTTTAGAGCTTTTTGAAAGTTAAAAAAAATTAGAAATTAACTGTGAAAACTGGTTAAATAACCTGATTTAAAGAGTTTAGTAAGTTTATCTGTCTTAAATATGCTAACAAAGTAGTCTAAATAGGTTAAAACTCTAAAATAAAGAGTTTAGAGGTTTTTGAAAGTTAAAAAAGATTAGAAATTAACTGTGAAAACTGGTTAAATAAGCTGATCTAAAGAGTTTAGTAAGTTTATCTCTCTTAAATATACTAATAAAGTAGTCTAAATAGTTTAAATCTCTAAAATAAAGAGTTTAGAGCTTTTTGAAAGTTAAAAAAGATTAGAAATTAACTGTGAAAACTGGTTAAATAAGCTGAGCTAAAGAGTTTAGGAAGTTTATCTGTCTTAAATATACTAATAAAGTAGTCTAAATAGGTTAAAACTCTAAAATAAAGTGTTTAGAGCTTTTTGAAAGTTAAAAAAGATTAGCAATTAACTGTGAAAACTGGTTAAATAAGCTGATCTAAAGAGTTTAGTAAGTTTATCTGTCTTAAATATACTAATAAAGTAGTCTAAATAGGTTAAAACTCTAAAATAAAGAGTTTAGAGCTTTTTGAAAGTAAAAAAAGAATAGAAATTAACTGTGAAAACTTGTTAAATAAGCTGATCTAAAGAGTTTAGTAAGTTTATCTCTCTAAAATATACTAATAAAGTAGTGTAAATAGGTTAGAACTCTAAAATAAAGAGTTTAGAGCAGTTTCAAAGTTAAAAAAGATTAGAAATTAACTGTGAAAACTGGATAAATAAGCTGATCTAAAGAGTTTAGTAATTTATTCTGTCTTAAATATACTAATAAAGTAGTCTAAATAGGTTAAAACTCTAAAATAAAGAGTTTAGAGCTTTTTGAAAGTTAAAAAAAATTAGAAATTAACTGTGAAAACTGGTTAAATAAGCTGATGTAAATAGTTTAGAAGTTTATCTCTCTTAAATATACTAATAAAGTAGTCTAAATAGGTTAAAACTCTAAAATAAAGAGTTTAGAGCTTTTTGAAAGTTAAAAACGATTAGAAATTAACTGTGAAAACTGGTTAAATAAGCTGATGTAAATAGTTTAGAAGTTTATCTCTCTTAAATATACTAATAAAGTAGTCTAAATAGGTTAAAACTCTAAAATAAAGAGTTTAGAGCTTTTTGAAAGTTAAAAAAGATTAGAAATTAACTGTGAAAACTGGATAAATAAGCTGATCTAAGAGTTTAGTAATTTATTCTGTCTTAAATATACTAATAAAGTAGTCTAAATAGGTTAAAACTCTAAAATAAAGAGTTTAGAGCTTTTTGAAAGTTAAAAAAATTAGAAATTAACTGTGAAAACTGGTTAAATAACCTGATTTAAAGAGTTTAGTAAGTTTATCTGTCTTAAATATGCTAACAAAGTAGTCTAAATAGGTTAAAACTCTAAAATAAAGAGTTTAGAGCTTTTTGAAAGTTAAAAAAGATTAGAAAATAACTGTGAAAACTGGTTAAATAAGCTGATCTAAAGAGTTTAGTAAGTTTATCTCTCTTAAATATACTAATAAAGTAGTCTAAATAGGTTAAATCTCTAAAATAAAGAGTTTAGAGCTTTTTGAAAGTTAAAAAAGATTAGAAATTAACTGTGAAAACTGGTTAAATAAGCTGAGCTAAAGAGTTTAGTAAGTTTATCTGTCTTAAATATACTAATAAAGTAGTCTAAATAGGTTAAAACTCTAAAATAAAGTGTTTAGAGCTTTTTGAAAGTAAAAAAAGATTAGCAATTAACTGTGAAAACTGGTTAAATAAGCTGATCTAAAGAGTTTAGTAAGTTTATCTGTCTTAAATATACTAATAAAGTAGTCTAAATAGGTTAAAACTCTAAAATAAAGAGTTTAGAGCTTTTTGAAAGTAAAAAAAGAATAGAAATTAACTGTGAAAAATGGTTAAAAAAGCTGATCTAAAGAGTTTAGTAAGTTTATCTCTCTTAAATATACTAACAAAGTAGTCTAAATAGATTAAAACTCTAAAATAAAGAGTTTAGAGCTTTTTGAAAGTTAAAAAAAAATTAGAAATTAACTGTGAAAACAGGTTAAATAAGCTGATCTAAAGAGTTTAGTAAGTTTATCTCTCTAAAATATACTAATAAAGTAGTCTAAATAGGTTAGAACTCTAAAATAAAGAGTTTAGAGCAGTTTCAAAGTTAAAAAAGATTAGAAATTAACTGTGAAAACTGGATAAATAAGCTGATCTAAAGAGTTTAGTAATTTATTCTGTCTTAAATATACTAATAAAGTAGTCTAAATAGGTTAAAACTCTAAAATAAAGAGTTTAGAGCTTTTTGAAAGTTAAAAAAAATTAGAAATTAACTGTGAAAACTGGTTAAATAAGCTGATCTAAAGAGTTTAGTAAGTTTATCTCTCTAAAATATACTAATAAAGTAGTCTAAATAGGTTAAAACTCTAGAATAAAGAGTTTAGAGTTTTTTAAAGTTAAAAAAGATTAGAAATTAACTGTGAAAACTGGTTAAATAAGCTGTTCTAAAGAGTTTAGCAAGTTTATCTGTCTTAAATATACTAATAAAGTAGTCTAAATAGGTTAAAACTCTAAAATAAAGTGTTTAGAGCTTTTTGAATGTTAAAAAAGATAAGAAATTAACTGTGAAAACTGATTAAATAAGTTCATCTAAAGAGTTTGGTAAGTTATTCTGTCTTAAATATACTAATAAAGTAGTCTAAATAGGTTAAAACTCTAAAATAAAGTGTTTAGAGCTTTTTTAAAGTTAAAAAAGATTAGAAATTAACTGTGAAAACTGGTTAAATAAGCTGATGTAAATAGTTTAGAAGTTTATCTCTCTTAAATATACTAATAAAGTAGTCTAAATAGGTTAAAACTCTAAAATAAAGAGTTTAGAGCTTTTTGAAAGTAAAAAAAGATTAGAAATTAACTGTGAAAACTGGTTAAATAAGCTGATCTAAAGAGTTTAGTAAGTTTATCTCTCTTAAATATACTAATAAAGTAGTCTAAATAGGTTAAAACTCTAAAATAAAGAGTTTAGAGCTTTTTAAAAGTTAAAAAAGATTAGAAATTAACTGTGAGAACTGGTTAAATAAGCTGATCTAAAGAGTTTAGTAAGTTTATCTGTCTTAAATATACTAATAAAGTAGTCTAAATAGGTTAAATCTCTAAAATAAAGAGTTTAGAGCTTTTTGAAAGTTAAAAAAGATTAGAAATTAATGGTGAAAACTGGTTAAATAAGATGATCTAAAGAGTTTAGTAAGTTTATCTCTCTTAAATATACTAATAAAGTAGTCTAAATAGGTTAAAACTCTAAAATAAAGAGTTTAGAGCTTTTTGAAAGTTAAAAAGATTAGAAATTAACTGTGAGAACTGGTTAAATAAGCTGATCTAAAGAGTTTAGTAAGTTTATCTCTCTTAAATATACTAATAAAGTAGTCTAAATAGGTTAAAACTCTAAAATCAAGAATTTAGAACTTTTTGAAAGTTAAAAAAGATTAGAAATTAACTGTGAAAACTGGTTAAATAAGCTGATCTAAAGAGTTTAGTAAGTTTATCTCTCTTAAATATACTAATAAAGTAGTCTAAATAGGTTAAAACTCTAAAATAAAGAGTTTAGAGCTTTTTGAAAGTTAAAAAGATTAGAAATTAACTGTGAAAACTGGTTAAATAAGCTGATCTAAAGAGTTTAGTAAGTTTATCTCTCTTAAATATACTAAAAAAGTAGTCTAAATAGGTTAAAACTCTAAAATAAAGAGTTTAGAGCTGTTTGAAAGTTAAAAAAGATTAGAAATTAACTGTGAAAACTGGTTAAATAAGCTGATCTAAAGAGTTTAGTAAGTTTATCTCTCTTAAATATACTAATAAAGTAGTCTAAATAGGTTAAAACTCTGAAATAAAGAGGTTAGAGCTTTTTGTATGTTAAAAAAGATTAGAAATTAAATGTGAAAACTGGTTAAATAAGCTGATCTAAAGAGTTTAGTAAGTTTATCTGTCTTAAATATACTAATAAAGTAGTCTAAATAGGTTAAAAATCTAAAATAAAGAGTTTAGAGCTTTTTGAAAGTTAAAAAAGATTAGAAATTAACTGTGAAAACTGGTTAAATAAGCTGATCTAAAGAGTTTAGTAAGTTTATCTCTCTTAAATATACTAATAAAGTAGTCTAAATAGGTTAAAACTCTAAAATAAAGAGTTTAGAGCTGTTTGAAAGTTAAAAAAGATTAGAAATTAACTATGAAAACTGGTGAAATAACCTGATCTACAGAGTTTAGTAAGTTTATCTCTCTAAAATATACTAATAAAGTCGTCTAAATAGGTTAAAACTCTAAAATAAAGAGTTTAGAGCTTTTTGAAAGTTAAAAAAGATTAGAAATTAACTGTGAAAAATGGCTAAATAAGCTGATCTAAAGAGTTTAGTGAGTTTATCTCTCTTAAATATACTAATAAAGTAGTCTAAATAGGTTAAAACCCTAAAATAAAGTGTTTAGAGCTTTTTGAAAGTGAAAAAAATTAGAAATTAAGTGTGAAAACTGGTTAAATAAGCTGATCTAAAGTGTTTAGTAAGTTTATCTCTCTTGAATATACTAATAAAGTAGTCTAAATAGGTTAAAACTCTAAAATAAAGAGTTTAGAGCTTTTTGTAAGTTAAAAAAGATTAGAAATTAACTGTGAAAACTGGTTAAATAAGCTGATCTAAAGAGTTTAGTAAGTTTATCTCTCTTAAATATACTAATAAAGTAGTCTAAATAGGTTAAAACTCTAAAATAAAGTGTTTAGAGCTTTTTTAAAGTCAAAAAAGATTAGAAATTAACTGTGAAAACTGGTTAAATAAGCTGATCTAAAGAGTTTAGTAAGTTTATCTCTCTTAAATATACTAATAAAGTAGTCTAAATAGGTTAAAACTCTAAAATAAAGAGTTTAGAGCTTTTTGAAAGTTAGAAAAGATTAGAAATTAACTGTGAAAACTGGTTAAATAAGCTGATCTAAAGAGTTTAGTAAGTTTATCTGTCTTAAATATACTAACAAAGTAGTCTAAATAGGTTAAAACTCTAAAATAAAGAGTTTAGAGCTGTTTGAAAGTTAAAAAAAAGATTAGAAATTAACTGTGAAAACTGGTTAAATAACCTGATTTAAAGAGTGTAGTAAGTTTATCTGTCTTAAATATACTAATAAAGTAGTGTAAATAGGTTAAAACTCTAAAATAAAGAGTTTAGAGCTTTTTCAAAGTTTAAAAAGATTAGAAATTAACTGTGAAATCTGGTTAAATAAGCTGATCTAAATAGCTTAGTAAGTTTATCTCTCTTAAATATACTAACAAAGTAGTCTAAATAGGTTAAAACTCTAAAATAAAGTGTTTAGAGCTTTTTGAAAGTTAAAAAGATTAGAAATTAACTGTGAAGACTGGTTAAATATGCTGATCTTTAGTGATTAGTAAGTTTATCTGTATTAAATATTCTAATGAAGTAGTCTAAATAGGTTAAAACTCTAAAATAAAGTGTTTAGAGCTTTTTGAAAGTTAAAAAAGATTAGAAATTAACTGTGAAACTGGTTAAATAAGCTGATGTAAAGAGTTTAGTATGTTTATCAGTGTTAAATATACTAATAAAGTAGTCTAAATAGGTTAAAACTCTAAAATAAAGAGTTTAGAGCTTTTTGAAAGTTAAAAAAGATTAGAAATTAATGGTGAAAACTGGTTAAAAAAGCTGATCTAAAGAGTTTAGTAAGTTTATCTCTCTAAAATATACTAACAAAGTAGTCTAAATAGGTTAAACCTCTAAAATAAAGTGTTTAGAGCTTTTTGAAAGTTAAAAAAGATTAGAAATTAACTGTGAAAACTGGTTAAATAAGCTGATCTAAAGAGTTTAGTAAGTTTATCTCTTTTAAATATACTAATAAAGTCGTCTAAGTAGGTTAAAACTCTAAAATAAAGAGTTTAGAGCTTTTTGAAAGTTAAAAAAGATTAGAAATCAATGGTGAAAACTGGTTAAATAAGCTGATCTAAAGAGTTTAGTAAGTTTATCTGTCTTAAATATACTAATAAAGTAGTCTAAATAGGTTAAAACTCTAAAATAAAGAGTTTAGAGCTTTTTAACAGTTAAAAAAGATTATAAATTAATGGTGAAAACTGGTTAAATAAGCTGATCTAAAGAGTTTAGTAAGTTTATCTCTCTTAAATATACTAATAAAGTAGTCTAAATAGGTTAAAACTCTAAAATAAAGAGTTTAGAGCTTTTTGAAAGTTAAAAAAGATTAGAAATTAACTGAGAAAACTGGTTAAATAAGCTGATCTAAAGAGTTTAGTAAGTTTATCTCTCTAAAATATACTAACAAAGTAGTCTAAATAGGTTAAAACTCTAAAAAAAAGTGTTTAGAGTTTTTGAATGTTAAAAAAGATTAGAAATTAACTGTGAAAACTGGTTAAATAAGATGATCTAAAGAGTTTAGTAAGTTTATCTCTCTTAAAAATATTAATAAAGTAGTCTAAATAGGTTAAAACTCTAAAATAAAGTGTTTAGAGCTTTTTGAAAGTTAAAAAGATTAGAAATTAACTGTGAAAACTGGTTAAATAAGCTGATCTTTATTGATTAGTAAGTTTATCTGTCTTAAATATTCTAATGAAGTAGTCTAAATAGGTTAAAACTCTAAAATAAAGTGTTTAGAGCTTTTTGAAAGTTAAAAAAAATTACAAATTAACTGTGAAAACTGGTTAAATAAGCTGATCTAAAGAGTTTAGTAAGTTTATCTCTCTTAAATATACTAATAAAGTAGTCTAAATAGGTTAGAACTCTAAAATAAAGAGTTTAGAGCTTTTTGAAAGTTAAAAAAGATTAGAAATTAACTGTGAAAACTGGTTAAAAAAGCTGATCTAAAGAGTTTAGTAAGTTTATCTCTCTAACATATACTAATAAAGTAGTCTAAATAGGTTAAAACTCTAAAATAAAGTGTTTAGAGCTTTTTGAAAGTTAAAAAAGATTAGAAATTAACGGTGAAAACTGGTTAAATAAGCTGATCTAAAGAGTTTAGTATGTTTATCTTTGTTAAATATACTAATAAAGTAGTCTAAATAGGTTAAAACTCTAAAATAAAGTGTTTAGAGCTTTTTGAAAGTTAAAAAAGATTAAAATTAACTGTGAAAACTGGTTAAAAAAGCTGATCTAAAGAGTTTAGTAAGTTTATCTCTCTACAATATACTAACAAAGTAGTCTAAATAGGTTAAAACTCTAAAATAAAGTGTTTAGAGCTTTTTGAAAGTTAAAAAAGATTATAAATTAACTGTGAAAACTGGTTAAATAAGCTGATCTAAAGAGTTTAGTAAGTTTATCTCTCTTAAATATACAAATAAAGTCGTCCAAATAGGTTAAAACTCTAAAATAAAGAGTTAGGAGCTTTTTGAAAGTTAAAAAAGATTAGAAATTAACTGTGATAACTGGTTAAATAAGCTGATCTAAAGAGTTTAGTAAGTTTATCTGTTTTAAATATACTAATAACGTAGTCTAAATAGGTTAAAACTCTAAAATAAAGAGTTTAGAGCTGTTTGAAAGTTAAAAAAAATTAGAAATTAACTGTGAAAACTGGTTAAATATGCAGATCTAAAGAGTTTAGTAAGTTTATCTCTCTTAAATATACTAATAAAGTAGTCTAAATAGGTTAAAATTCTAAAATAAAGAGTTTAGAGCTTTTTGAAAGTTAAAAAAGATTAGAAATTAACTGTGCAAACTGGTTAAATAAGCTGATCTAAAGAGTTTAGTGAGTATATCTCTCTAAAATATACTAATAAAGTACTCTAAATAGGTTAAAACTCTAAAATAAAGTGTTTAGAGCCTTTTGAAAGTTAAAAACATTAGAAATTAACTGTGAAAACTGGTTAAATAAGCTGATCTAAAGAGTTTAGTAAGTTTATCTCTCTTAAATATACTAATAAAGTAGTCTAAATAGGTTAAAACTCTAAAATAAAGAGTTTAGAGCTGTTTCAAAGTTAAAAAAGATTAGAAATTAACTGTGAAAACTGGTTAAATAAGCTGATCTAAAGAGTTTAGTAAGTTTATCTCTCTTAAATATACTAATAAAGTAGTCTAAATAGGTTAAAACTCTAAAATAAAGAGGTTAGAGCTTTTTGTATGTTAAAAAAGATTAGAAATTAAATGTGAAAACTGGTTAAATAAGCTGATCTAAAGAGTTTAGTAAGTTTATCTGTCTTAAATATACTAATAAAGTAGTCTAAATAGGTTAAAACTCTAAAATAAAGTGTTTAGAGCTTTTTTAAAGTCAAAAAAGATTGGAAATTAACTGTGAAAACTGGTAAAATAAGCTGATCTAAAGAGTTTAGTAAGTTTATCTCTCTTAAATATACTAATAAAGTAGTCTAAATAGGTTAAAACTCAAAAATAAAGAGTTTAGAGCTGTTTGAAAGTTAGAAAATATTAGAAATTAACTGTGAAAACTGGTTAAATAAGCTGATCTAAAGAGTTTAGTAAGTTTACCTGTCTTAAATATACTAGCAAAGTAGTCTAAATAGGTTAAAACTCTAAAATAAAGAGTTTAGAGCTTTTTGAAAGTTAAAAAAGATTAGAAATTAACTGTGAAAACTGGTTAAATAACCTGATTTAAAGAGTTTAGTAAGTTTATCTGTCTTAAATATACTAATAAAGTAGTCTAAATAGGTTAAAACTCTAAAATAAAGAGTTTAGAGCTTTTTCAAAGTTTAAAAAGATTAGAAATTAACTGTGAAAACTGGTTAAATAAGCTGATCTAAATAGTTTAGTAAGTTTATCTCCCTTAAATATACTAATAAAGTAGTCTAAATAGGTTAAAATTCTAAAATAAAGAGTTTAGAGCTTTTTGAAAGTTAAAAAAGATTAGAAATTAACTGTGCAAACTGGTTAAATAAGCTGATCTAAAGAGTTTAGTGAGTATATCTCTCTAAAATATACTAATAAAGTACTCTAAATAGGTTAAAACTCTAAAATAAAGTGTTTAGAGCTTTTTGAAAGTTAAAAACATTAGAAATTAACTGTGAAAACTGGTTAAATAAACTGTTCTAAAGAGTTTAGTAAGTTTATCTCTCTTAAATATACTAATAAAGTAGTCTAAATAGGTTAAAACTCTAAAATAAAGAGTTTAGAGCTGTTTCAAAGTTAAAAAAGATTAGAAATTAACTGTGAAAACTGGTTAAATAAGCTGATCTAAAGAGTTTAGTAAGTTTATCTCTCTTAAATATACTAATAAAGTAGTCTAAATAGGTTAAAACTCTAAAATAAAGAGGTTAGACCTTTTTGTATGTTAAAAAAGATTAGAAATTAAATGTGAAAACTGGTTAAATAAGCTGATCTAAAGAGTTTAGTAAGTTTATCTGTCTTAAATATACTAATAAAGTAGTCTAAATAGGTTAAAACTCTAAAATAAAGTGTTTAGAGCTTTTTTAAAGTCAAAAAAGATTGGAAATTAACTGTGAAAACTGGTAAAATAAGCTGATCTAAAGAGTTTAGTAAGTTTATCTCTCTTAAATATACTAATAAAGTAGTCTAAATAGGTTAAAACTCTAAAATAAAGAGTTTAGAGCTGTTTGAAAGTTAGAAAAGATTAGAAATTAACTGTGAAAACTGGTTAAATAAGCTGATCTAAAGAGTTTAGTAAGTTTATCTGTCTTAAATATACTAACAAAGTAGTCTAAATAGGTTAAAACTCTAAAATAAAGAGTTTAGAGCTGTTTGAAAGTTAAAAAAGATTAGAAATTAACTGTGAAAACTGGTTAAATAACCTGATTTAAAGAGTTTAGTAAGTTTATCTGTCTTAAATATACTAATAAAGTAGTCTAAATAGGTTAAAACTCTAAAATAAAGAGTTTAGAGCTTTTTCAAAGTTTAAAAAGATTAGAAATTAACTGTGAAAACTGGTTAAATAAGCTGATCTAAATAGTTTAGTAAGTTTATCTCCTTTAAATATACTAATAAAGTAGTCTAAATAGGTTGAAACTCTAAAATAAAGTGTTTAGAGCTTTTTGAAAGTTAAAAAGATTAGAAATTAACTGTGAAAACTGGTTAAATAAGCTGATCTTTAATGATTAGTAAGTTTATCTGTATTAAATATTCTAATGAAGTAGTCTAAATAGGTTAAAACTCTAAAATAAAGTGTTTAGAGCTTTTTGAAAGTTAAAAAAGATTAGAAATTAACTGTGAAAACTGGTTAAATAAGCTGATCTAAAGAGTTTAGTAAGTTTATTTCTCTTAAATCAACTAATAAAGTAGTCTAAATAGGTTAAAACATTAAAATAAAGTGTTTAGAGCAGTTTGAAAGTTAAAAAAGATTAGAAATTAACTGTGAAAACTGGTTAAATAGCTGATCTAAAGAGTTTAGTAAGTTTATCTGTCTTAAATATACTAATAAAGTAGTCTAAATAGGTTAAAACTCTAAAATAAAGAGTTTAGAGCTTTTTAAAAGTTAAAAAGATTAGAAATTAACTGAGAAACTGGTTAAATAAGCTGATCCCTTAGTGATTAGTAAGTTTATCTGTCTTAAATATACTAATAAAGTAGTCTAAATAGGTTAAAACTCTAAATTAAAGTGTTTAGAGCTTTTTGAAACTTAAAAATAATTAGAAATTAACTGTGAAAACTGGTTAAATAAGCTGATCTAAAGAGTTTAGTAAGTTTATCTCTCTTAAATATACTACTAAAGTAGTCTAAATAGGTTAAAACTCTAAAATAAAGAGTTTGGAGCTTTTTGAAAGTTAAAAAGATTAGAAATTAACTGAGAAAACTGGTTAAATAAGCTGATCTTTAGTGATTAGTAAGTTTATCTGTCTTAAATATACTAATAAAGTAGTCTAAATAGGTTAAATCTCTAAAATAAAGTGTTTAGAGCTTTTTAAACTTAAAAATAATTAGAAATTAACTGTGAAAACTGGTTAAATAAGCTGATCTAAAGAGTTTAGTAAGTTTATCTCTCTTAAATATACTAATAAAGTAGTCTAAATAGGTTAAAACTCTAAAATAAAGTGTTTGAGTTTTTTGAAAGTTAAAAAAGATTAGAAATTAACTGTGAAAGCTGGTTAAATAAGCTGATCTAAAGAGTTTAGTAAGTTTATCTGTCTTAAATATACTAATAAAGTAGTCTAAATAGGTTAAAACTCTAAAAAAAAGAGTTTAGAGCTTTTTGAAAGTTAAAAAAGATTAGAAATTAACTGTGAAAACTGGTTAAATAAGCTGATCTAAAGAGTTTAGTAAGTTTATCTCTCTAAAATAAACTAATAAAGTAGTCTAAATAGGTTAAAACTCTAAAATAAAGTGTTTAGAGCTTTTTCAAAGTTAAAAAAGATTAGAAATTAACTGTGAAAACTGGTTAAATAAGCTGATCTAAAGAGTTTAGTAAGTTGATCTCTCTTAAATATACAATAAAGTAGTCTAAATAGGTTAAAACTCTAAAATAAAGAGTTTAGAGCTTTTTGAAAGTTAAAAAAGATTAGAAATTAACTGTGAAAACTGGTTAAATAAGCTGATCTAAAGAGTTTAGTAAGTTTATCTGTCTTAAATATACTAATAAAGTAGTGTAAATAGGTTAAAACTCTAAAATAAAGAGTTTAGAGCTTTTTGAAAGTTAAAAAGATTAGAAATTATCTGTGAAAACTGGTTAAATAAGCTGATCTTTCGTGCTTAGTAAGTTTATCTGTCTTAAATATACTAATGAAGTAGTCTAAATAGGTTAAAACTCTAAAATAAAGTGTTTAGAGCTTTTTGAAAGTTAAAAAAAATTAGAAATTAACTGTGAAAACTGGTTAAATAAGCTGATCTAAAGAGTTTAGTAGTTTACCTCTCTTAAATATACTAATAAAGTAGTGTAAATAGGTTAAAACTCTAAAATAAAGAGTTTAGAGCTGTTTAAAAGTTAAAAAAGATTAGAAATTAAATGTGAAAACTGGTTAAATAAGCTGATCTAAAGAGTTTAGTAAGTTTATCTCTCTAAAATATACTAATAAAGTAGTCTAAATAGGTTAAAACTCTAAAATAAAGTGTTTAGACCTTTTTGAAAGTCAAAAAGATTAGAAATTAACTGTGAAAACTGGTTAAATAAGCTGATCTAAAGAGTTTAGTAAGTTTATCTCTCTTAAATATACTAATAAAGTAGTCTGAATAGGTTAAAACTATAAAATAATAAGTTTAGAGCTTTTTGAAAGTTAATAAAGATTAGAAATTAACTGTGAAAACTGGTTAAATAAGCTGATCTAAAGAGTTTAGTAAGTTAATCTCTCTTAAATATACTAATAAAGTCGTCTAAATAGGTTAAAACTCTAAAATAAAGTGTTTAGAGCTTTTTGAAAGTTAAAAAAGATTAGAAATTAACTGTGAAAACTGGTTAAATAAGCTGATCTTTAGTGATTAGTAAGTTTATCTGTCTTAAATATACTAATAAAGTAGTCTAAATAGGTTAAAACTCTAAAATAAAGTGTTTAGAGCTTTTTCAAACTTAAAAAAAATTAGAAATTAACTGTGAAAACTGGTTAAATAAGCTGATCTAAAGAGTTTAGTAAGTTTATCTCTCTTAAATATACTAATAAAGTAGTCTAAATAGGTTAAAACTCAAAAATAAAGAGTTTAGAGCTTTTTGAAAGTTAAAAAAGATTAGAAATTAACTGTGAAAACTGGTTAAATAAGCTGATCTAAAGAGTTTAGTAAGTTTATCTGTCTTAAATATACTAATAAAGTAGTCTAAATAGGTTAAAACTCTAAAATAAAGTGTTTAGAGCTGTTTGAAAGTTAAAAAAGATTAGAAATTAACTGTGAAAACTGGTTAAATAAGCTGATCTAAAGAGTTTAGTAAGTTTATCTCTCTTAAATATACTAATAAAGTAGTCTAAATTGTTTAAAACTCTAAAATAAAGTGTTTAGAGCTTTTTAAAAGTGAAAAAAGATTAGAAATTAACTGTGAAAACTGGTTAAAAAAGCTGATCTAAAGAGTTTAGTAAGTTTATCTGTCTTAAATATACTAATAAAGTAGTCTAAATAGTTTAAAACTCTCAATAAAGAGTTTAGAGCTTTTTGAAAGTTAAAAAAATTAGAAATTAACTGTGAAAACTGGTTAAATAAGCTGATCTAAAGAGTTTAGTAAGTTTATCTCTCTTAAATATACTAATAAAGTAGTCTAAATAGTTTAAAACTTAAAATATAGAGTTTTGAGCTTTTTGAAAGTTAAAAAAGATTAAAAATTAACTGTGAAACTGGTTATTTAAGCAGATCTAAAGAGTTTAGTAAGTTTATCTATCTTAAATATACTAATAAAGTAGTCTAAATAGGTTAAAACTCTAAAATAAAGAGTTTAGAGGTTTTTGAAAGTTAAAAAAGATTAGAAATTAACTGTGAAAACTGGTTAAATAAGCTGATCTAAAGAGTTTAGTAAGTTTATCTCTCTTAAATATAGTAATAAAGTAGTCTAAATAGGTTAAAACTCTAAAATCAAGAGGTTAGAGCTTTTTGAAAGTAAAAAAAGATTAGAAATTAACTGTGAACACTGGTTAAATAAGCTAATCTAAAGAGTTTAGTAAGTTTATCTGTCTTAAATATACTAATAAAGTAGTCTAAATAGGTTAAAACTCTAAAATAAAGTCTTTAGAGCTTTTTGAAAGTTAAAAAAGATAAGAAATTAACTGTGAAAACTGGTTAAATAAGCTGATCTAAAGAGTTTAGTAAGGTTATCTGTCTTAAATATACTAATAAAGTAGTCTAAATAGGTTAAAACTCTAAAATAAAGTGTTTCGAGCTTTTTGAAAGTTAAAAAAGATTAGAAATTAACTGTGAAAACTGGTTAAATAAGCTTATCTTTAGTGATTAGTCAGATTATCTGTCTTAAATATTCTAATAAAGTAGTCTAAATAGGTTAAAACTCTAAAATAAAGTATTTAGCGCTTTTTGAAAGTTAAAAAAAAATTAGAAATTAACTGTGAAAACTTGTTAAATAAGCTGATCTAAAGAGTTTAGTAAGTTTATCTCTCTTAAATATACTAATAAAGTAGTCTAAATAGGTTAAAACTCTAAAATAAAGAGTTTAGAGCTTTTTGAAAGTTAAAAAAGATTAGAAATTAACTGTGAAAACTGGTTAAAAAGGCTGATCTAAAGAATTTAGTAAGTTTATCTCTCTAAAATATACTAACAAAGTAGTCTAAATAGGTTAAAACTCTAAAATAAAGAGTTTAGAGCTTTTTGAAAGTTAAAAAAAATTAGAAATTAACTGTGAAAACTGGTTAAATAAGCTGATCGAAAGAGTTTAGTAAGTTTATCTCTCTTAAATATACTAATAAAGTAGTCTAAATAGGTTAAAACTCTAAAATCAAGAGTTTAGAGCTTTTTGAAAGTTAAAAAAATTAGAAATTAACTGTGAGAACTGGTTAAGTAAGCTGATATAAAGAGTTTAGTAAGTTTATCTCTCTTAAATATACTAATAAAGTAGTCTAAATAGGTTAAAACTCTAAAATAAAGAGTTTAGAGCTTTTTGAAAGTTAAAAAAGATTAGAAATTAACTGTGAAAACTGGTTAAATAAGCTGATCTAAAGAGTTTAGTAAGTGTATCTCTCTAAAATATACTAACAAAGTAGTCTAAATAGGTTAAAACTCTAAAATAAAGTGTTTAGAGCTATGAGAATGTTAAAAAAGATTAAAAATTAACTGTGAAAACTGGTTAAATAGGCTGATCTAAAGAGTTTAGTAAGTTTATCTGTCTTAAATATACTAATAAAGTAGTCTAAATAGTTTAAAACTCTCAATAAAGAGTTTAGAGCTTTTTGAAAGTTAAAAAAATTAGAAATTAACTGTGAAAACTGGTTAAATAAGCTGATCTAAAGAGTTTAGTAAGTTTATCTCTCTTAAATATACTAATAAAGTAGTCTAAATAGGTTAAAACTCTAAAATAAAGAGTTTAGAGCTTTTTGAAAGTTAAAAAAGATTAGAAATTAACTGTGAAAACTGGTTAAATAAGCTGATCTAAAGAGTTTAGTAAGTTTATCTGTCTTAAATATACTAATAAAGTAGTCTAAATAGGTTAAAACTCTAAAATAAAGAGTTTAGAGCTTTTTGAAAGTTAAAAAAGAATAGAAATTAACTCTGAAATGTGGTTAAATAAGCTGATCTAAAGAGTTTAGTAAGTTTATCTCTCTTAAATATACTAATAAAGTAGTCTAAATAGGTTAAACTCTAAAATAATGTGTTTAGAGCTTTTTGAAAGTTAAAAAAGATTAAAAATTAATGTTGAAAACTGATTAAATAAGCTGATCTAAAGAGATTAGTAAGCTTATCTGTCGTAAATATACTAATAAAGTAGTCTAAATAGGTTAAAACTCTAAAATAAAGTGTTTAGAGCTTTTTGAAAGTTAAAAAAGATTAGAAATTAACTGTGAAAACAGGTTAAATAAGCTGATCTAAAGAGTTTAGTAAGTTTATCTGTCTTAAATATACTAATAAAGTAGTCTAAATAGGTTAAAACTCTAAATTAAAGAGTTTAGAACTTTTTGAAAGTTAAAAAAGATTAGAAATTAACTGTGAAAACTGGTTAAATAAGCTGATCTAAAGAGTTTAGTAATTTTATCTGTCTTAAATATACTAATAAAGTAGTCTAAATAGGTTAAAACTCTAAAATAAAGAGTTTAGAACTTTTTGAAAGTTAAAAAGATTAGAAATTAACTGTGAAAACTGGTTAAATAAGCTGATCTAAAGAGTTTAGTAAGTTTATCTCTATTAAATATACTAATAAAGTAGTCTAAATAGGTTAAAACTCTAAAATAAAGAGTTTAGAGCTTTTTGAAAGTTAAAAAAGATTAGAAATTAACTGTGAAAACTGGTTAAATAAGCTGATCTAAAGAGTTTAGTAAGTTTATCTCTATTAAATATACCACCAAAGTAGTCTAAATAGGTTAAAACTCTAAAATAAAGAGTTTAGAGCTTTTTGAAAGTTAAAAAAGATTAGAAATTAATGGTGAAAACTGGTTAAATAAGCTGATCTAAAGAGTTTAGTAAATTTATCTCTCTTAAATATACTAATAAAGTAGTCTAAATAGGTTAAAACTCTAAAATAAAGAGTTTAGAGCTTTTTGAAAGTTAAAAATGATTAGAAATTAACTGTGAAAACTGGTTAAATAAGCTGATCTAAAGAGTTTAGTAAGTTTATCTCTCTTAAATATACTAATAAAGTAGTCTAAATAGGTTAAAAGTCTAAAATAAAGTGTTTAAAGCTTTTTGAAAGTTAAAAAGATTAGAAATTAACTGTGAAAACTGGTTAAATAAGCTGATCTAAAGAGTTTATTAAGTTTATCTCTCTTAAATATACTAATAAAGTAGTCTAAATAGGTTAAAACTCTAAAATAAAGAGTTTAGAGGTTTTTGAAAGTTAAAAAAGATTAGAAATTAAGTGTGAAAACTGGTCAAATAAGCTGATCTAAAGACTTTAGTAAGTTTATCTGTCTTAAATATACTAATAAAGTAGTCTAAATAGGTGAAATCTCTAAAATAAAGAGTTTAGAGCTTTTTGAAAGTTAAAAAAGATTAGAAATTAACTGTGAAAACTGGTTAAATAACCTGATCTAAAGAGTTTTGTAAGTTGATCTCTCTTAAATATACTAACAAAGTAGTCTAAATAGGTTAAAACTCTAAAATAAAGAGTTTAGAGCTTTTTTAAAGTTAAAAAAGATTTGAAATTAACTGTGAGAACTGTTAAATAAGCTGATCTAAAGAGTTTAGTATGTTTATCTCTCTTAAATATACTAATAAAGTAGTCTAAATAGGTTAAAACTCTAAAATAAAGAGTTTAGAGCTTTTTGAAAGTTAAAAAAGATTAGAAATTAACTGTGAAAACTGGTTAAATAAGCTGATCTAAAGAGTTTAGTAAGTTTATCTCTCTTAAATAGACTAATAAAGTACTCTAAATTGGTTAAAACTATAAATTAAAGTGTTTAGAGCTTTTTGAAAGTTAAAAAAAAATTAGAAATTAACTGTGAAAACTGGTTAAATAAGCTGATCTAAAGAGTTTAGTAAGTTTATCTCTCTTAAATATACTAATAAAGTAGTCTAAATAGGTTAAAACTCTAAAATAAAGAGTTTAGAGCTTTTTGAAAGTTAAAAAAGATTAGAAATTAACTGTGAAAACTGGTTAAATAAGCTGATCTAAGGAGTTTAGTAAGTTTTTCTGCCTTAAATATACCAATAAAGTAGTCTAAATAGGTTAAAACTCTAAAATAAAGAGTTTAGAGCTTTTTTAAAGTTAAAAAAGATTAGAAATTAACTGTGAAAACTGGTTAAATAAGCTTATCGAAAGAGTTTAGTAAGTTTATCTCTCTTAAATATACTAATAAAGTAGTCTAAATAGGTTAAAACTCTAAAATAAAGAGTTTAGATTTTTTTTAAAGTTAAAAAAATTAGAAATTAATGGTGAAAACTGGTTAAATAACCTGAATTAAAGAGTTTAGTAAGTTTATCTGTCTTATATATACTAACAAAGTAGTCTAAATAGGTTAAAACTGTAAAATAAAGAGTTTAGAGGTTTTTGAAAGTTAAAAAAGATTAGAAATTAAGTGTGAAAACTGGTCAAATAACGTGATCTAAAGACTTTAGTAAGTTTATCTGTCTTAAATATACTAATAAAGTAGTCTAAATAGGTGAAATCTCTAAAATAAAGAGTTTAGAGCTTTTTGAAAGTTAAAAAAGATTAGAAATTAACTGTGAAAACCGGTTAAATAACCTGATCTAAAGAGTTTTGTAAGTTGATCTCTCTTAAATATACTAATAAAGTAGTCTAAATAGGTTAAAACTCTAAAATAAAGTGTTTAGAGCTTTTTTAAAGTTAAAAAAGATTAGAAATTAACTGTGAGAACTGTTAAATAAGCTGATCTAAAGAGTTTAGTATGTTTATCTCTCTTAAATATACTAATAAAGTAGTCTAAATAGGTTAAAACTCTAAAATAAAGAGTTTAGAGCTTTTTGAAAGTTAAAAAAGATTAGAAATTAACTGTGAAAACTGGTTAAATAAGCTGATCTAAAGAGTTTAGTAAGTTTATCTCTCTTAAATAGACTAATAAAGTACTCTAAATAGGTTAAAACTATAAAATAAAGTGTTTATAGCTTTTTGAAAGTTAAAAAAGATTAAAAATTAATCTTGAAAACTGATTAAATAAGCTGATCTAAAGAGATTAGTAAGCTTATCTGTCTTAAATATACTAATAAAGTAGTTTAAATAGGTTAAAACTCTAAAATAAAGTGTGTAGAGCTTTTTGAAAGTTAAAAAAGATTAGAAATTAACTGTGAAAACTGGTTAGATAAGCTGATCTAAAAAGTTTAGTAAGTTTATCTCTCTTAAATATACTAATAAAGTAGTCTAAATAGGTTAAAACTCTAAAATAAAGAGTTTAGAGCTTTTTGAAAGTTAAAAAAGATTAGAAATTAACTGTGAAAACTGGTTAAATAAGCTGATCTAAAGAGTTTAGTAAGTTTATCTCTCTTAAATATACTAAAAAAGTAGTCTAAATAGGTTAAAACTCTAAAATAAAGAGTTTAGAGCCGTTTGAAAGTTAAAAAAGATTAGAAATCAACTGTTAAAACTGGTTAAATAAGCTGATCTAAAGAGTTTAGTAAGTTTATCTCTCTAAAATATACTAATAAAGTAGTCTAAATAGGTTAAAACTCTAAAATAAAGTGTTTAGAGCTTTTTGAAAGTAAAAAAAGATAAGAAATTAACTTTGAAAACTGGTTAAATAAGCTGATCTAAAGAGTTTAGTAAGTTGTTCTCTCTTAAATATACTAATAAAGTAGTCTAAATAGGTTAAAACTCTAAAATAAAGAGTTTAGAGCTTTTTGAAAGTTAAAAAAGATTAGAAATTAACTGTGAAAACTGGTTAAATAAGCTGATCTAAAGAGTTTAGTAAGTTTATCTGTCTTAAATATACTAATAAAGTAGTCTAAATAGGTTAAAACTCTAAAATAAAGAGTTTAGTGCTTTTTGAAAGTTAAAAAAGATTAGAAATTAACTGTGAGAACTGGTTAAATAAGCTGATCTAAAGAGTTTAGTAAGTTTATCTCTCTTAAATATACTAATAAAGTAGTCTAAATAGGTTAAAACTCTAAAATAAAGAGTTTAGAGCTTTTTGAAAGTTAAAAAAAAATTAGAAATTAACTGTGAAAACTGGTTAAATAAGCTGATCTAAAGAGTTTAGTAAGTTTATCTCTCTAAAATATACTAATAAAGTAGTCTAAATAGGTTAAAACTGTAAAATAAAGAGTTTAGAGCTTTTTGAAAGTTAAAAAAGATTAGAAATTAACTGTGAAAACTGGTTAAATAAGCTGATCTAAAGAGTTCAGCAAGTTTATCTCTCTTAAATATACTAATAAAGTAGTCTAAATAGGTTAAAACTCTAAAATAAAGTGTTTAGAGCTTTTTGAAAGTTGAAAAAAATTAGAAATTAACTGTGAAAACTGGTTAAATAGGCTGATCTAAAGAGTTTAGTAAGTTTATCTGCCTTAAATATACTAATAAAGTAGTCTAAATAGGTTAAAAATCTAAAATAAAGAGTTCAAAGCTGTTTTAAAGTTAAAAAAGATTAGAAATTAATGGTAAAAACTGGTTAAATAACCCGATTTAAAGAGTTTAGTAAGTTTATCTGTCTTAAATATACTAACAAAGTAGTCTAAATAGGTTAAAACTCTAAAATAAAGAGTTTAGAGGTTTTTGAAAGTTAAAAAAGATTAGAAATTAACTGTGAAAACTGGTTAAATAAGCTGATCTAAAGAGTTTAGTAAGTTTATCTCTCTTAAATATACTAATAAAGTAGTCTAAATAGGTTAAAACTCTAAAATAAAGAGTTTAGGTCTTTTTGAAATTTAAAAAAGATTAGAAATTAACTGTGAGAACTGGTTAAATAAGCTGATCTAAAGAGTTTAGTAAGTTTATCTCTCTTAAATATACTAATAAAGTAGTCTAAATAGGTTAAAACTCTAAAATAAAGAGTTTAGAGCTTTTTGAAAGTTAAAAAAAAATTAGAAATTAACTGTGAAAACTGGTTAAATAAGCTGATCTAAAGAGTTTAGTAAGTTTATCTCTCTAAAATATACTAAAAAGTAGTCTAAATAGGTTAGAACTCTAAAATAAAGAGTTTAGAGCAGTTTCAAAGTTAAAAAAAATTACAAATTAACTGTGAAAACTGGTTAAATAAGCTGATCTAAAGAGTTTAGTAATTTATTCTGTCTTAAATATACTATTAAAGTAGTCTAAATAGGTTAAAACTCAAAAATAAAGAGTTTAGAGTTTTTGAAAGTTAAAAAAGATTAGAAATTAATGGTGAAAACTGGTTAAATAAGCTGATCTAAAGAGTTCAGCAAGTTTATCTCTCTGAAATATACAAATAAAGTAGTCTAAATAGGTTAAAACTCTAAAATAAAGAGTTTAGAGCTTTTTGAAAGTTGAAAAAAATTAGAAATTAACTGTGAAAACTGGTTAAATAAGCTGATTTAAGAGTTTAGTAAGTTTATTAGTCTTAAATATACTAATAAAGTAGTCTAAATAGGTTAAAAATTTAAAATAAAGAGTTTAAAGCTGTTTTAAAGTTAAAAAAGATTAGAAATTAATGGTAAAAACTGGTTAAATAACCTGATTTAAAGAGTTTAGTAAGTTTATCTGTCTTAAATATACTAACAAAGTAGTCTAAATAGGTTAAAACTCTAAAATAAAGAGTTTAGAGGTTTTTGAAAGTTAAAAAGATTAGAAATTAACTGTGAAAACTGGTTAAATAAGCTGATCGAAAGACTTAAGTAAGTTTATCTGTCTTAAATATACTAATAAAGTAGTCTAAATAGGTTAAATCTCTAAAATAAAGAGTTTAGAGCTTTTTGAAAGTTAAAAAAGATTAGAAATTAACTGTGAAAACTGGTTAAATAAGCTGATCTAAAGAGATTAGTAAGTTTATCTGTCTTAAATATACTAATAAAGTAGTCTAAATAGGTTAAAACTCTAAAATAAAGAGTTTAGAGCTTTTTGAAAGTTAAAAAAGATTAGAAATTAATGGTGAAAACTGGTTAAATAAGCTGATCTAAAGAGTTTAGTATGTTTATCTCTCTTAAATATACTAATAAAGTAGTCTAAATAGGTTAAAACTCTAAAATAAAGAGTTTAGAGCTTTTTTAAAGTTAAAAAAGATTAGAAATTAACTGTGAAAACTGGTTAAATAAGCTGATCTAAAGAGTTTAGTAAGTTTATCTGTCTTCAATATACTAATAAAGTCGTCTAAATAGTTTAAAACTCTAAAATAAAGTGTTTAGAGCTTTTTGAAAGTTAAAAAGTTTAGAAATTAACTGTGAAAACTGGTTAAATAAGCTGATCTAAAGAGTTTAGTAAGTTTATCTCTCTAAAATATACTAATAAAGTAGTCTAAATAGGTTAAATCTCTAAAATAAAGAGTTTAGAGCTGTTTGAAAGTTAAAAAATATTACATATTAATGGTCAAAACTGGTTAAAAAAGCTGATCTAAAGAGTTTAGTAAGTTTATCTGTCTTAAATATACTAATAAAGTAGTCTAAATAGGTTAAAACTCTAAAATAAAGAGTTTAGAGCAGTATCAAAGTTAAAAAAGATTAGAAATTAACTGTGAAAACTGGTTAAATAAGCTGATCTAAAGAGTTTAGTAAGTTTATCTCTCTTAAATCTACTAATAAAGTAGTCTAAATAGGTTAAAACTCTAAAATAAAGAGTTTAGAGCTTTTTGAAAGTTAAAAAAGATTAGAAATTAACTGTGAAAACAGGTTAAATAAGCTGATCTAAAGAGTTTAGTAAGTTTATCTGTCTTAAATATACTAATAAAGTAGTCTAAATAGGTTAAAACTGTAAAATAAAGAGTTTAGAGCTTTTAAAGTTAAAAAAGATTAGAAATTAACTGTGAAAACTGGTTAAATAAGCTGATCTAAAGAGTTTAGTAAGTTTATCTCTCTTAAATATACTAATAAAGTCGTCTAAATAGGTTAAAACTCTAAAATAAAGTGTTTAGAGCTATTTGAAAGTTAAAAAAGATTAGAAATTAACTGTGAAAACTGGTTAAATAAGCTGATCTAAAACGTTTAGTAAGTTTATCTTTCTTAAATATACTAATAAAGTACTCTAAATAGGTAAAAAATCTAAAATAAAGATTTTCGAGCTTTTTGAAAGTTAAAAAGATTAGAAATTAATGGTGAAAACTGGTTAAATAAGCTGATCTAAAGAGTTTAGTAAGTTTATCTCTCTTAAATATACTAACAAAGAAGTCTAAATAGGTTAAAACTCTAAAATAAAGAGTTTAGAGCCGTTTGAAAGTTAAAAAAGATTAGAAATTAAATGTGAAAACTGGTTAAATAAGCTGATCTAAAGAGTTTAGTAAGTTTATCTCTCTAAAATATACTAATAAAGTAGTCTAAATAGGTTAAAACTCTAAAATAAAGTGTTTAGAGCTTTTTGAAAGTTAAAAAAGATAAGAAATTAACTGTGAAAACTGGTTAAATAAGCTGATCTAAAGAGTTTAGTAAGTGATCTCTCTTAAATATACTAATAAAGTAGTCTAAATAGGTTAAAAGTCTAAAATAAAGAGTTTAGAGCTTTTTGAAAGTTAAAAATGATTAGAAATTAACTGTGAAAACTGGTTAAATAAGCTGATCTAAAGAGTTTAGTAAGTTAATCTCTCTTAAATATACTAATAAAGTAGTCTAAATAGGTTAAAACTCTAAAATAAAGAGTTTAGAGCTGTTTGAAAGTTAAAAAAGATTAGATATAATGGTGAAAACTGGTTAAATAAGCTGATCTAAAGAGTTTAGTAAGTTTATCTCTCTTAAATATACTAATAAAGTAGTCTAAATAGGTTAAAACTCTAAAATAAAGAGTTTAGAGCAGTATCAAAGTTAAAAAAGATTAGAAATTAACTGTGAAAACTGGTTAAATAAGCTGATCTAAAGAGTTTAGTAAGTTTATCTGTCTTAAATCTACTAATAAAGTAGTCCAAATAGGTTAAAATTCTAAAATAAAGAGTTTAGAGCTTTTTGAAAGTTAAAAAAGATTAGAAATTAACTGTGAAATCTGGTTAAATAAGCTGATCTAAAGAGTTTAGTAAGTTTATCTGTCTTAAATATACTAATAAAGTAGTCTAAATAGGTTAAAACTCTAAAATAAAGAGTTTAGAGCTTTTTGAAAGTTAAAAAAGATTAGAAATTAACTGTGAAAACTGGTTAAATAAGCTGATCTAAAGAGTTTAGTAAGTTTATCTCTCTTAAATATACTAATAAAGTAGTCTAAATAGGTTAAAACTCTAAAATAAAGTGTTTAGAGCTATTTGAAAGTTAAAAAAGATTAGAAATTAACTGTGAAAACTGGTTAAATAAGCTGATCTAAAAAGTTTAGTAAGTTTATCTCTCTTAAATATACTAATAAAGTACTCTAAATAGGTAAAAAATCTAAAATAAAGAGTTTAGAGCTTTTTGAAAGTTAAAAAAGATTAGAAAGTAATGGTGAAAACTGGTTAAATAAGCTGATCTAAGGAGTTTAGTAAGTTTATCTCTCTTAAATATACTAACAAAGAAGTCTAAATAGGTTAAAACTCTAAAAGAAAGAGTTTAGAGCCGTTTGAATGTTAAAAAAGGTTAGAAATTAAATGTGAAAACTGGTTAAATAAGCTGATCTAAAGAGTTTAGTAAGTTTATCTCTCTAAAATATACTAATAAAGTAGTCTAAATAGGTTAAAACTCTAAAATAAAGTGTTTAGAGCTTTTTGAATGTTAAAAAAGATAAGAAATTAACAGTGAAAACTGGTTAAATAAGCTGATCTAAAGAGTTTAGTAAGTTGATCTCTCTTAAATATACTAATAAAGTAGTATAAATAGGTTAAAAGTCTAAAATAAAGAGTTTAGATCTTTTTGAAAGTTAAAAAAGATTAGAAATTAACTGTGAGAACTGGTTAAATAAGCAGATCTAAAGAGTTTAGTAAGTTTATCTCTCTTAAATATACTAATAAAGTAGTCTAAATAGGTTAAAACTCTAAAATAAAGAGTTTAGAGCTTTTTGAAAGTTAAAAAAGATTAGAAATTAACTGTGAAAACTGGTTGAATAAGCTGATCTAAAGAGTTTAGTAAGTTTATCTCTCTTAAATATACTAATAAAGTACTCTAAATAGGTTAAAACTCTAAAATAAAGAGTTTAGAGCTTTTTGAAAGTTAAAAAAGATTAGAAATTAATGGTGAAAACTGGTTAAATAAGCTGATCTAAAGAGTTTAGTTAGTTTATCTCTCTTAAATATACTAACAAAGTAGTCTAAATAGGTTAAAACTCTAAAATAAAGAGTTTAGAGGTTTTTGAAAGTTAAAAAAGATTAGAAATTAACTGTGAAAACTTGTTAAATAAGCTGATCGAAAGACTTTAGTAAGTTTATCTGTCTTAAATATACTAATAAAGTAGTCTAAATAGGTCAAATCTCTAAAATAAAGAGTTTAGAGCTTTTTGAAAGTTAAAAAAGATTAGAAATTAACTGTGAAAAGTGGTTAAATAAGCTGATCTAATGAGTTTTGTAAGTTTATCTGTCTTAAATATACTAATAAAGTAGTCTAAATAGGTTAAAACTCTAAAATAAAGTGTTTAGAGCTTTTTAAAAGTTAAAAAAGATTAGAAATTAACTGTGAAAACTGGTTGAATAAGCTGATCTAAAGAGTTAGTAAGTTTATCTCTCTTAAATATACTAATAAAGTACTCTAAATAGGTTAAAACTCTAAAATAAAGAGTTTAGAGCTTTTTGAAAGTTAAAAAAGATTAGAAATTAACTGTGAAAACTGGTTAAATAAGCTGATCTAAAGAGTTTAGTAAGTTTATCTCTCTTAAATATACTAATAAAGTAGTCTAAATAGGTTAAAACTCTAAAATAAAGTGTTTAGAGCTATTTGAAAGTTAAAAAAGATTAGAAATTAACTGTGAAAACTGGTTAAATAAGCTGATCTAAAAAGTTTAGTAAGTTTATCTGTCTTAAATATACTAATAAAGTACTCTAAATAGGTAAAAAATCTAAAATAAAGAGTTTAGAGCTTTTTGAAAGTTAAAAAAGATTAGAAAGTAATGGTGAAAACTGGTTAAATAAGCTGATCTAAAGAGTTTAGTAAGTTTATCTCTCTTAAATATACTAACAAAGAAGTCTAAATAGGTTAAAACTCTAAAATAAAGAGTTTAGAGCCGTTTGAATGTTAAAAAAGATTAGAAATTAAATGTGAAAACTGGTTAAATAAGCTGATCTAAAGAGTTTAGTAAGTTTATCTCTCTAAAATATACTAATAAAGTAGTCTAAATAGGTTAAAACTCTAAAATAAAGTGTTTAGAGCTTTTTGAATGTTAAAAAAGATAAGAAATTAACAGTGAAAACTGGTTAAATAAGCTGATCTAAAGAGTTTAGTAAGTTGATCTCTCTTAAATATACTAATAAAGTAGTATAAATAGGTTAAAAGTCTAAAATAAAGAGTTTAGATCTTTTTGAAAGTTAAAAAAGATTAGAAATTAACTGTGAGAACTGGTTAAATAAGCAGATCTAAAGAGTTTAGTAAGTTTATCTCTCTTAAATATACTAATAAAGTAGTCTAAATAGGTTAAAACTCTAAAATAAAGAGTTTAGAGCTTTTTGAAAGTTAAAAAAGATTAGAAATTAACTGTGAAAACTGGTTGAATAAGCTGATCTAAAGAGTTTAGTAAGTTTATCTCTCTTAAATATACTAATAAAGTACTCTAAATAGGTTAAAACTCTAAAATAAAGAGTTTAGAGCTTTTTGAAAGTTAAAAAAGATTAGAAATTAATGGTGAAAACTGGTTAAATAAGCTGATCTAAAGAGTTTAGTAAGTTTATCTGTCTTAAATATACTAACAAAGTAGTCTAAATAGGTTAAAACTCTAAAATAAAGAGTTTAGAGGTTTTTGAAAGTTAAAAAAGATTAGAAATTAACTGTGAAAACTTGTTAAATAAGCTGATCGAAAGACTTTAGTAAGTTTATCTGTCTTAAATATACTAATAAAGTAGTCTAAATAGGTCAAATCTCTAAAATAAAGAGTTTAGAGCTTTTTGAAAGTTAAAAAAGATCAGAAATTAACTGTGAAAAGTGGTTAAATAAGCTGATCTAAAGAGTTTAGTAAGTTTATCTGTCTTAAATATACTAATAAAGTAGTCTAAATAGGTTAAAACTCTAAAATAAAGTGTTTAGAGCTTTTTAAAAGTTAAAAAAGATTAGAAATTAACTGTGAAAACTGGTTGAATAAGCTGATCTAAAGAGTTTAGTAAGTTTATCTCTCTTAAATATACTAATAAAGTAGTCTAAATAGGTTAAAACTCTAAAATAAAGAGTTTAGAGCTTTTTGAAAGTTAAAAAAGATTAGAAATTAATGGTGAAAACTGGTTAAATAAGCTGATCTAAAGAGTTTAGTAAGTTTATCTCTCTTAAATATACTAATAAAGTACTCTAAATAGGTTAAAACTCTAAAATAAAGAGTTTAGAGCTTTTTGAAAGTTAAAAAAGATTAGATATTAATGGTCAAAACTGGTTAAATAAGCTGATCTAAAGAGTTTTGTATGTTTATCTCTCTTAAATATACTAATAAAGTAGTCTAAATAGGTTAAAACTCTAAAGTAAAGAGTTTAGAGCTTTTTGAAAGTTAAAAAAGATTAGAAATTAACTGTGAAAACTGGTTAAATAAGCTGATCTAAAGAGTTTAGTAAGTTTATCTCTCTTAAATATACTAATAAAGTACTCTAAATAGGTTAAAACTCTAAAATAAAGTGTTTAGAGCTTTTTGAAAGTTAAAAAAGATTAAAAATTAATGGTAAAAACTGGTTAAATAACCTGATTTAAAGAGTTTAGTAAGTTTATCTGTCTTAAATATACTAACAAAGTAGTCTAAATAGGTTAAAACTCTAAAATAAAGAGTTTAGAGCTTTTTGTAAGTTAAAAAAGATTAGAAATTAACTTTGAAAACTGGTTAAATAAGCTGATCTAAAGAGTTTAGTAAGTTTATCTCTCTTAAATATACTAATAAAGTAGTCTAAATAGGTTAAAACTCTAAAATAAAGAGTTTAGAGCTTTTTAAAAGTTAAAAAAGATTAGAAATTAATGGTAAAAACTGGTTAAATAACCCGATTTAAAGAGTTTAGTAAGTTTATCTGTCTTAAATATACTAACAAAGTAGTCTAAATAGGTAAAAAATCTAAAATAAAGACTTTAGAGCTTTTTGAAAGTTAAAAAAGATTAGAAATTAACTGTGAAAACTGGTTAAATAAGCTGATCTAAAGAGTTTAGTAAGTTTATCTGTCTTAAATATACTAATAAAGAAGTCTAAATAGGTTAAAAATCTAAAATAAAGAGTTTAAAGCTGTTTTAACGTTAAAAAAGATTAGAAATTAATGGTAAAAACTGGTTAAATAACCTGATTTAAAGAGTTTAGTAAGTTTATCTGTCTTAAATATACTAACAAAGTAGTCTAAATAGGTTAAAACTCTAAAATAAAGAGTTTAGAGGTTTTTGAAAGTTAAAAAAGATTAGAAATTAACTGTGAAAACTGGTTAAATAAGCTGATCGAAAGACTTTAGTAAGTTTATCTGTCTTAAATATACTAATAAAGTAGTCTAAATAGGTTAAATCTCTAAAATAAAGAGTTTAGAGCTTTTTGAAAGTTAAAAAAGATTAGAAATTAACTGTGAAAACTGGTTAAATAAGCTGATCTAAAGAGTTTAGTAAGTTTATCTGTCTTAAATATACTAATAAAGTAGTCTAAATAGGTTAAAACTCTAAAATAAAGTGTTTAGAGCTTTTTGAAAGTTAAAAAAGATTAGAAATTAACTGTGAAAACTGGTTGAATAAGCTGATCTAAAGAGTTTAGTAAGTTTATCTCTCTTAAATATACTAATAAAGTACTCTAAATAGGTTAAAACTCTAAAATAAAGAGTTTAGAGCTTTTTGAAAGTTAAAAAAGATTAGAAATTAATGGTGAAAAAAGGTTAAATAAGCTGATCTAAAGAGTTTAGTAAGTTTATCTGTCTTAAATATACTAATAAAGTAGTCTAAATAGGTTAAAAATCTAAAATAAAGAGTTTAAAGCTGTTTTAACGTTAAAAAAGATTAGAAATTAATGGTAAAAACTGGTTAAATAACCTGATTTAAAGAGTTTAGTAAGTTTATCTGTCTTAAATATACTAACAAAGTAGTCTAAATAGGTTAAAACTCAAATAAAGAGTTTAGAGCTTTTTGAAAGTTAAAAAAGATTAGAAATTAATGGTGAAAACTGGTTAAATAAGCTGATCTAAAGAGTTTAGTAAGTTTATCTCTCTTAAATATACTAATAAAGTAGTCTAAATAGGTTAAAACTCTAAAATAAAGAGTTTAGAGCTTTTTGAAAGTTAAAAAAGATTAGATATTAATGGTCAAAACTGGTTAAATAAGCTGATCTAAAGAGTTTTGTATGTTTATCTCTCTTAAATATACTAATAAAGTAGTCTAAATAGGTTAAAACTCTAAAATAAAGAGTTTAGAGCTTTTTGAAAGTTAAAAAAGATTAGAAATTAACTGTGAAAACTGGTTAAATAAGCTGATCTAAAGCGTTTAGTAAGTTTAGCTCTCTTAAATATACTAATAAAGTAGTCTAAATAGGTTAAAACTCTAAAATAAAGAGTTTAGAGCTTTTTGAAAGTTAAAAAAGATTAGAAATTAATGGTGAAAACTGGTTAAATATGCAGATCTAAAGAGTTTAGTAAGTTTATCTGTCTTAAATATACTAATAAAGTAGTCTAAATAGGTTAAAACTGTAAAATAAAGAGTTTAGAGCTTTTTGAAAGTTAAAAAAGATTAGAAATTAACTGTGAAAACTGTTCAATAAGCTGATCTAAAGAGTTTAGTAAGTTTATCTGTCTTAAATATACTAATAAAGTAGTCTAAATAGGTTAAAACTCTAAAATAAAGAGTTTAGAGCTTTTTGAAAGTTAAAAAAGATTAGAAATTAACTGTGAAAACTGGTTAAATAAGCTGATCTAAAGAGTTTAGTAAGTTTATCTGTCTTAAATATACTAATAAAGTAGTCTAAATAGGTTAAAAATCTAAAATAAAGAGTTTAAAGCTGTTTTAACGTTAAAAAAGATTAGAAATTAATGGTAAAAACTGGTTAAATAACCTGATTTAAAGAGTTTAGTAAGTTTATCTGTCTTAAATATACTAATAAAGTAGTCTAAATAGGTTAAAACTCTAAAATAAAGAGTTTAGAGGTTTTTGAAAGTTAAAAAAGATTAGAAATTAACTGTGAAAACTGGTTAAATAAGCTGATCGAAAGACTTTAGTAAGTTTATCTGTCTTCAATATACTAATAAAGTAGTCTAAATAGGTTAAATCTCTAAAATAAAGAGTTTAGAGCTTTTTGAAAGTTAAAAAAGATTAGAAATTAACTGTGAAAACTGGTTAAATAAGCTGATCTAAAGAGTTTAGTAAGTTTATCTGTCTTAAATATACTAATAAAGTACTCTAAATAGGTTAAAACTCTAAAATAAAGTGTTTAGAGCTTTTTGAAAGTTAAAAAAGATTAGAAATTAACTGTGAAAACTGGTTGAATAAGCTGATCTAAAGAGTTTAGTAAGTTTATCTCTCTTAAATATACTAATAAAGTACTCTAAATAGGTTAAAACTCTAAAATAAAGAGTTTAGAGCTTTTTGAAAGTTAAAAAAGATTAGAAATTAATGGTGAAAACTGGTTAAATAAGCTGATCTAAAGAGTTTAGTAAGTTTATCTCTCTTAAATATACTAATAAAGTAGTCTAAATAGGTTAAAACTCTAAAATAAAGAGTTTAGAGCTTTTTGAAAGTTAAAAAAGATTAGATATTAATGGTCAAAACTGGTTAAATAAGCTGATCTAAAGAGTTTTGTATGTTTATCTCTCTTAAATATACTAATAAAGTAGTCTAAATAGGTTAAAACTCTAAAATAAAGAGTTTAGAGCTTTTTGAAAGTTAAAAAAGATTAGAAATTAACTGTGAAAACTGGTTAAATAAGCTGATCTAAAGAGTTTAGTAAGTTTATCTCTCTTAAATATACTAATAAAGTACTCTAAATAGGTTAAAACTCTAAAATAAAGAGTTTAGAGCTTTTTGAAAGTTAAAAAAGATTAGAAATTAACTGTGAAAACTGGTTAAATAAGCAGATCTAAAGAGTTTAGTAAGTTTATCTGTCTTAAATATACTAATAAAGTAGTCTAAATAGGTTAAAACTGTAAAATAAAGAGTTTAGAGCTTTTTGAAAGTTAAAAAAGATTAGAAATTAACTGTGAAAACTGTTCAATAAGCTGATCTAAAGAGTTTAGTAAGTTTATCTGTCTTAAATATACTAATAAAGTAGTCTAAATAGGTTAAAACTCTAAAATAAAGAGTTTAGAGCTGTTTGAAAGTTAAAAAAGATTAGAAATTAACTGTGAAAACTGGTTAAATAAGCTGATCTAAAGTGTTAAGTAGGTTTATCTCTCTTAAATATACTAATAAAGTACTCTAAATAGGTTAAAACTCTAAAATAAAGAGTTTAGAGTTTTTGAAAGTTAAAAAAGATTAGAAATTAACTATGAAAACTGGTTAAATGAGCTGATCTAAAGAGTTTAGCAAGGTTATCTGTCTTAAATATACTAATAAAGTAGTCTAAATAGGTTAAAAATCTAAAATAAAGAGTTTAAAGCTGTTTTAATGTTAAAAAAGATTAGAAATTAATGGTAAAAACTGGTTAAATAACCTGATTTAAAGAGTTTAGTAAGTTTATCTGTCTTAAATATACTAACAAAGTAGTCTAAATAGGTTAAAACTCTAAAATAAAGAGTTTAGAGGTTTTTGAAAGTTAAAAAAGATTAGAAATTAACTGTGAAAACTGGTTAAATAAGCTGATCGAAAGACTTTAGTAAGTTTATCTGTCTTAAATATACTAATAAAGTAGTCTAAATAGGTTAAATCTCTAAAATAAAGAGTTTAGAGCTTTTTGAAAGTTAAAAAAGATTAGAAATTAACTGTGAAAACTGGTTGAATAAGCAGATCTAAAGAGTTTAGTAAGTTTATCTGTCTTAAATATACTAATAAAGTAGTCTAAATAGGTTAAAACTCTAAAATAAAGAGTTTAGAGCTTTTTGAAAGTTAAAAAAGATTAGAAATTAACTGTGAAAACTGGTTAAATAAGCTGATCTAAAGAGTTTAGTAAGTTTATCTGTCTTAAATATACTAATAAAGTAGTCTAAATAGGTTAAAAATCTAAAATAAAGAGTTTAAAGCTGTTTTAACGTTAAAAAAGATTAGAAATTAATGGTAAAAACTGGTTAAATAACCTGATTTAAAGAGTTTAGTAAGTTTATCTGTCTTAAATATACTAACAAAGTAGTCTAAATAGGTTAAAACTCTAAAATAAAGAGTTTAGAGGTTTTTGAAAGTTAAAAAAGATTAGAAATTAACTGTGAAAACTGGTTAAATAAGCTGATCGAAAGACTTTAGTAAGTTTATCTGTCTTAAATATACTAATAAAGTACTCTAAATAGGTTAAATCTCTAAAATAAAGAGTTTAGAGCTTTTTGAAAGTTAAAAAAGATTAGAAATTAACTGTGAAACTGGTTAAATAAGCTGATCTAAAGAGTTTAGAAAGTTTATCTGTCTTAAATATACTAATAAAGTACTCTAAATAGGTTAAAACTCTAAAATAAAGAGTTTAGAGCTTTTTGAAAGTTAAAAAAGATTAGAAATTAACTGTGAAAACTGGTTGAATAAGCTGATCTAAAGAGTTTAGTAAGTTTATCTCTCTTAAATATACTAATAAAGTAGTCTAAATAGGTTAAAACTCTAAAATAAAGAGTTTAGAGCTTTTTGAAAGTTAAAAAAGATTAGAAATTAATGGTGAAAACTGGTTAAATAAGCTGATCTAAAGAGTTTAGTAAGTTTATCTCTCTTAAATATACTAATAAAGTAGTCTAAATAGGTTAAAACTCTAAAATAAAGAGTTTAGAGCTTTTTGAAAGTTAAAAAAGATTAGAAATTAACTGTGAAAACTGGTTAAATAAGATGATCTAAAGAGTTTAGTAAGTTTATCTCTCTTAAATATACTATTTAAGTACTCTAAATAGGTTAAAACTCTAAAATAAAGAGTTTAGAGCTTTTTGAAAGTTAAAAAAGATTAGAAATTAACTGTGAAAACTGGTTAAATAAGCAGATCTAAAGAGTTTAGTAAGTTTATCTGTCTTAAATATACTAATAAAGTAGTCTAAATAGGTTAAAACTGTAAAATAAAGAGTTTAGAGCTTTTTGAAAGTTAAAAAAGATTAGAAATTAACTGTGAAAACTGGTTAAATAAGCTGATCTAAAGTGTTAAGTAAGTTTATCTCTCTTAAATATACTAATAAAGTACTCTAAATAGGTTAAAACTCTAAAATAAAGAGTTTAGAGTTTTTGAAAGTTAAAAAAGATTAGAAATTAACTATGAAAACTGGTTAAATGAGCTGATCTAAAGTGTTAAGTAAGTTTATCTCTCTTAAATATACTAATAAAGTACTCTAAATAGGTTAAAACTCTAAAATAAAGAGTTTAGAGTTTTTGAAAGTTAAAAAAGATTAGAAATTAACTATGAAAACTGGTTAAATGAGCTGATCTAAAGAGTTTAGCAAGGTTATCTGTCTTAAATATACTAATAAAGGAGTCTAAATAGGTTAAAAATCTAAAATAAAGAGTTTAAAGCTGTTTTAATGTTAAAAAAGATTAGAAATTAATGGTAAAAACTGGTTAAATAACCTGATTTAAAGAGTTTAGTAAGTTTATCTGTCTTAAATATACTAACAAAGTAGTCTAAATAGGTTAAAACTCTAAAATAAAGAGTTTAGAGGTTTTTGAAAGTTAAAAAAGATTAGAAATTAACTGTGAAAACTGGTTAAATAAGCTGATCGAAAGACTTTAGTAAGTTTATCTGTCTTAAATATACTAATAAAGTAGTCTAAATAGGTTAAATCTCTAAAATAAAGAGTTTAGAGCTTTTTGAAAGTTAAAAAAGATTAGAAATTAACTGTGAAAACTGGTTAAATAAGCTGATCTAAAGAGTTTAGTAAGTTTATCTGTCTTAAATATACTAATAAAGTAGTCTAAATAGGTTAAAACTCTAAAATAAAGAGTTTAGAGCTTTTTGAAAGTTAAAAAAGACTAGAAATTAAATGTGAAAACTGGTTAAATAAGCTGATCTAAAGAGTTTAGTAAGTTTATCTCTCTTAAATATACTAATAAAGTACTCTAAATAGGTTAAACTGTAAAATAAAGAGTTTAGAGCTTTTTGAAAGTTAAAAAAGATTAGAAATTAATGGTGAAAACTGGTTAAATAAGCTGATCTAAAGAGTTTTGTATGTTTATCTCTCTTAAATATACTAATAAAGTAGTCTAAATAGGTTAAAACTCTAAAATAAAGATATTAGAGCTTTTTGAAAGTTAAAAAATATTAGAAATTAACTGTGAAAACTGGTTAAATAAGCTGATCTAAAGAGTTTAGTAAGTTTATCTCTCTTAAATATACTAATAAAGTACTCTAAATAGGTTAAAACTCTAAAATAAAGTGTTTAGAGCTTTTTGAAAGTTAAAAAAGATTAAAAATTAATGTTGAAAACTCATTAAATAAGCTGATCTAAAGAGATTAGTAAGTTTATCTTTGTTAAATATACTAATAAAGTAGTCTAAATAGGTTAAAACTCTAAAATAAAGAGTTTAGAGCAGTATCAAAGTTAAAAAAGATTAGAAATTAACTGTGAAAACTGGTTAAATAAGCTGATCTAAAGAGTTTAGTAAGTTTATCTCTCTTAAATCTACTAATAAAGTAGTCTAAATAGGTTAAAACTCTAAAATAAAGAGTTTAGAGCTTTTTGAAAGTTAAAAAAGATTAGAAATTAACTGTGAAAACAGGTTAAATAAGCTGATCTAAAGAGTTTAGTAAGTTTATCTGTCTTAAATATACTAATAAAGTAGTCTAAATAGGTTAAAACTGTAAAATAAAGAGTTTAGAGCTTTTTGAAAGTTAAAAAAGATTAGAATTAACTGTGAAAACTGGTTAAAAAAGCTGATCTAAAGAGTTTAGTAAGTTTATCTCTCTTAAATATACTAATAAAGTAGTCTAAATAGGTTAAATCTCTAAAATAAAGTGTTTAGAGCTTTTTGAAAGTTAAAAAAGATTAGAAATTAACTGTGAAAACTGGTTAAATAAGCTGATCTAAAGAGTTTAGTAAGTTTATCTGTCTTAAATATACTAATAAAGTACTCTAAATAGGTTAAAACTCTAAAATAAAGTGTTTAGAGCTTTTTGAAAGTTAAAAAAGATTAGAAATTAACTGTGAAAACTGGTTGAATAAGCTGATCTAAAGAGTTTAGTAAGTTTATCTCTCTTAAATATACTAATAAAGTAGTCTAAATAGGTTAAAACTCTAAAATAAAGAGTTTAGAGCTTTTTGAAAGTTAAAAAAGATTAGAAATTAATGGTGAAAACTGGTTAAATAAGCTGATCTAAAGAGTTTAGTAAGTTTATCTCTCTTAAATATACTAATAAAGTAGTCTAAATAGGTTAAAACTCTAAAATAAAGAGTTTAGAGCTTTTTGAAAGTTAAAAAAGATTAGAAATTAACTGAAAACTGGTTAAATAAGATGATCTAAAGAGTTTAGTAAGTTTATCTCTCTTAAATATACTATTTAAGTACTCTAAATAGGTTAAAACTGTAAAATAAAGAGTTTAGAGCTTTTTGAAAGTTAAAAAAGATTAGAAATTAACTTTGAAAACTGTTCAATAAGCTGATCTAAAGAGTTTAGTAAGTTTATCTGTCTTAAATATACTAATAAAGTAGTCTAAATAGGTTAAAACTCTAAAATAAAGAGTTTAGAGCTGTTTGAAAGTTAAAAAAGATTAGAAATTAACTGTGAAAACTGGTTAAATAAGCTGATCTAAAGTGTTAAGTAAGTTTATCTCTCTTAAATATACTAATAAAGTACTCTAAATAGGTTAAAACTCTAAAATAAAGAGTTTAGAGTTTTTGAAAGTTAAAAAAGATTAGAAATTAACTATGAAAACTGGTTAAATGAGCTGATCTAAAGAGTTTAGCAAGGTTATCTGTCTTAAATATACTAATAAAGGAGTCTAAATAGGTTAAAAATCTAAAATAAAGAGTTTAAAGCTGTTTTAATGTTAAAAAAGATTAGAAATTAATGGTAAAAACTGGTTAAATAACCTGATTTAAAGAGTTTAGTAAGTTTATCTGTCTTAAATATACTAACAAAGTAGTCTAAATAGGTTAAAACTCTAAAATAAAGAGTTTAGAGGTTTTTGAAAGTTAAAAAAGATTAGAAATTAACTGTGAAAACTGGTTAAATAAGCTGATCGAAAGACTTTAGTAAGTTTATCTGTCTTAAATATACTAATAAAGTAGTCTAAATAGGTTAAATCTCTAAAATAAAGAGTTTAGATCTTTTTGAAAGTTAAAAAAGATTAGAAATTAACTGTGAAAACTGGTTAAATAAGCTGATCTAAAGAGTTTAGTAAGTTTATCTCTCTTAAATATACTAATAAAGTAGTCTAAATAGGTTAAAACTCTAAAATAAAGAGTTTAGAGCTTTTTGAAAGTTAAAAAAGACTAGAAATTAATGGTGAAAACTGGTTAAATAAGCTGATCTAAAGAGTTTAGTAAGTTTATCTCTCTTAAATATACTAATAAAGTACTCTAAATAGGTTAAACTGTAAAATGAAGAGATTAGAGCTTTTTGAAAGTTAAAAAAGATTAGAAATTAATGGTGAAAACTGGTTAAATAAGCTGATCTAAAGAGTTTTGTATGTTTATCTCTCTTAAATATACTAATAAAGTAGTCTAAATAGGTTAAAACTCTAAAATAAAGATATTAGAGCTTTTTGAAAGTTAAAAAATATTAGAAATTAACTGTGAAAACTGGTTAAATAAGCTGATCTAAAGAGTTTAGTAAGTTTATCTCTCTTAAATATACTAATAAAGTACTCTAAATAGGTTAAAACTCTAAAATAAAGTGTTTAGAGCTTTTTGAAAGTTAAAAAAGATTAAAAATTAATGTTGAAAACTCATTAAATAAGCTGATCTAAAGAGATTAGTAAGTTTATCTTTGTTAAATATACTAATAAAGTAGTCTAAATAGGTTAAAACTCTAAAATAAAGAGTTTAGAGCAGTATCAAAGTTAAAAAAGATTAGAAATTAACTGTGAAAACTGGTTAAATAAGCTGATCTAAAGAGTTTAGTAAGTTTATCTCTCTTAAATCTACTAATAAAGTAGTCTAAATAGGTTAAAACTCTAAAATAAAGAGTTTAGAGCTTTTTGAAAGTTAAAAAAGATTAGAAATTAACTGTGAAAACAGGTTAAATAAGCTGATCTAAAGAGTTTAGTAAGTTTATCTGTCTTAAATATACTAATAAAGTAGTCTAAATAGGTTAAAACTGTAAAATAAAGAGTTTAGAGCTTTTAAAGTTAAAAAAGATTAGAAATTAACTGTGAAAACTGGTTAAATAAGCTGATCTAAAGAGTTTAGTAAGTTTATCTCTCTTAAATATACTAATAAAGTCGTCTAAATAGGTTAAAACTCTAAAATAAAGTGTTTAGAGCTATTTGAAAGTTAAAAAAGATTAGAAATTAACTGTGAAAACTGGTTAAATAAGCTGATCTAAAACGTTTAGTAAGTTTATCTTTCTTAAATATACTAATAAAGTACTCTAAATAGGTAAAAAATCTAAAATAAAGAGTTTCGAGCTTTTTGAAAGTTAAAAAGATTAGAAATTAATGGTGAAAACTGGTTAAATAAGCTGATCTAAAGAGATTAGTAAGTTTATCTCTCTTAAATATACTAACAAAGAAGTCTAAATAGGTTAAAACTCTAAAATAAAGAGTTTAGAGCCGTTTGAAAGTTAAAAAAGATTAGAAATTAAATGTGAAAACTGGTTAAATAAGCTGATCTGAAGAGTTTAGTAAGTTTATCTCTCTAAAATATACTAATAAAGTAGTCTAAATAGGTTAAAACTCTAAAATAAAGTGTTTAGAGCTTTTTGAATGTTAAAAAAGATAAGAAATTAACTGTGAAAACTGGTTAAATAAGCTGATCTAAAGAGTTTAGTAAGTGATCTCTCTTAAATATACTAATAAAGTAGTCTAAATAGGTTAAAAGTCTAAAATAAAGAGTTTAGAGCTTTTTGAAAGTTAAAAATGATTAGAAATTAACTGTGAAAACTGGTTAAATAAGCTGATCTAAAGAGTTTAGTAAGTTAATCTCTCTTAAATATACTAATAAAGTAGTCTAAATAGGTTAAAACTCTAAAATAAAGAGTTTAGAGCTGTTTGAAAGTTAAAAAAGATTAGATATAATGGTGAAAACTGGTTAAATAAGCTGATCTAAAGAGTTTAGTAAGTTTATCTCTCTTAAATATACTAATAAAGTAGTCTAAATAGGTTAAAACTCTAAAATAAAGAGTTTAGAGCAGTATCAAAGTTAAAAAAGATTAGAAATTAACTGTGAAAACTGGTTAAATAAGCTGATCTAAAGAGTTTAGTAAGTTTATCTGTCTTAAATCTACTTATAAAGTAGTCTAAATAGGTTAAAATTCTAAAATAAAGAGTTTAGAGCTTTTTGAAAGTTAAAAAAGATTAGAAATTAACTGTGAAATCTGGTTAAATAAGCTGATCTAAAGAGTTTAGTAAGTTTATCTGTCTTAAATATACTAATAAAGTAGTCTAAATAGGTTAAAACTCTAAAATAAAGAGTTTAGAGCTTTTTGAAAGTTAAAAAAGATTAGAAATTAACTGTGAAAACTGGTTAAATAAGCTGATCTAAAGAGTTTAGTAAGTTTATCTCTCTTAAATATACTAATAAAGTAGTCTAAATAGGTTAAAACTCTAAAATAAAGTGTTTAGAGCTATTTGAAAGTTAAAAAAGATTAGAAATTAACTGTGAAAACTGGTTAAATAAGCTGATCTAAAAAGTTTAGTAAGTTTATCTCTCTTAAATATACTAATAAAGTACTCTAAATAGGTAAAAAATCTAAAATAAAGAGTTTAGAGCTTTTTGAAAGTTAAAAAAGATTAGAAAGTAATGGTGAAAACTGGTTAAATAAGCTGATCTAAGGAGTTTAGTAAGTTTATCTCTCTTAAATATACTAACAAAGAAGTCTAAATAGGTTAAAACTCTAAAATAAAGAGTTTAGAGCCGTTTGAATGTTAAAAAAGATTAGAAATTAAATGTGAAAACTGGTTAAATAAGCTGATCTAAAGAGTTTAGTAAGTTTATCTCTCTAAAATATACTAATAAAGTAGTCTAAATAGGTTAAAACTCTAAAATAAAGTGTTTAGAGCTTTTTGAATGTTAAAAAAGATAAGAAATTAACAGTGAAAACTGGTTACATAAGCTGATCTAAAGAGTTTAGTAAGTTGATCTCTCTTAAATATACTAATAAAGTAGTATAAATAGGTTAAAAGTCTAAAATAAAGAGTTTAGATCTTTTTGAAAGTTAAAAAAGATTAGAAATTAACTGTGAGAACTGGTTAAATAAGCAGATCTAAAGAGTTTAGTAAGTTTATCTCTCTTAAATATACTAATAAAGTAGTCTAAATAGGTTAAAACTCTAAAATAAAGAGTTTAGAGCTTTTTGAAAGTTAAAAAAGATTAGAAATTAACTGTGAAAACTGGTTGAATAAGCTGATCTAAAGAGTTTAGTAAGTTTATCTCTCTTAAATATACTAATAAAGTACTCTAAATAGGTTAAAATTCTAAAATAAAGAGTTTAGAGCTTTTTGAAAGATAAAAAGATTAGAAATTAATGGTGAAAACTGGTTAAATAAGCTGATCTAAAGAGTTTAGTTAGTTTATCTGTCTTAAATATACTAACAAAGTAGTCTAAATAGGTTAAAACTCTAAAATAAAGAGTTTAGAGGTTTTTGAAAGTTAAAAAAGATTAGAAATTAACTGTGAAAACTTGTTAAATAAGCTGATCGAAAGACTTTAGTAAGTTTATCTGTCTTAAATATACTAATAAAGTAGTCTAAATAGGTCAAATCTCTAAAATAAAGAGTTTAGAGCTTTTTGAAAGTTAAAAAAGATTAGAAATTAACTGTGAAAAGTGGTTAAATAAGCTGATCTAATGAGTTTTGTAAGTTTATCTGTCTTAAATATACTAATAAAGTAGTCTAAATAGGTTAAAACTCTAAAATAAAGTGTTTAGAGCTTTTTAAAAGTTAAAAAAGATTAGAAATTAACTGTGAAAACTGGTTGAATAAGCTGATCTAAAGAGTTAGTAAGTTTATCTCTCTTAAATATACTAATAAAGTACTCTAAATAGGTTAAAACTCTAAAATAAAGAGTTTAGAGCTTTTTGAAAGTTAAAAAAGATTAGAAATTAACTGTGAAAACTGGTTAAATAAGCTGATCTAAAGAGTTTAGTAAGTTTATCTCTCTTAAATATACTAATAAAGTAGTCTAAATAGGTTAAAACTCTAAAATAAAGTGTTTAGAGCTATTTGAAAGTTAAAAAAGATTAGAAATTAACTGTGAAAACTGGTTAAATAAGCTGATCTAAAAAGTTTAGTAAGTTTATCTGTCTTAAATATACTAATAAAGTACTCTAAATAGGTAAAAAATCTAAAATAAAGAGTTTAGAGCTTTTTGAAAGTTAAAAAAGATTAGAAAGTAATGGTGAAAACTGGTTAAATAAGCTGATCTAAGGAGTTTAGTAAGTTTATCTCTCTTAAATATACTAACAAAGAAGTCTAAATAGGTTAAAACTCTAAAATAAAGAGTTTAGAGCCGTTTGAATGTTAAAAAAGATTAGAAATTAAATGTGAAAACTGGTTAAATAAGCTGATCTAAAGAGTTTAGTAAGTTTATCTCTCTTAAATATACTAATAAAGTAGTCTAAATAGGTTAAAACTCTAAAATAAAGTGTTTAGAGCTTTTTGAATGTTAAAAAAGATAAGAAATTAACAGTGAAAACTGGTTAAATAAGCTGATCTAAAGAGTTTAGTAAGTTGATCTCTCTTAAATATACTAATAAAGTAGTATAAATAGGTTAAAAGTCTAAAATAAAGAGTTTAGATCTTTTTGAAAGTTAAAAAAGATTAGAAATTAACTGTGAGAACTGGTTAAATAAGCAGATCTAAAGAGTTTAGTAAGTTTATCTCTCTTAAATATACTAATAAAGTAGTCTAAATAGGTTAAAACTCTAAAATAAAGAGTTTAGAGCTTTTTGAAAGTTAAAAAAGATTAGAAATTAACTGTGAAAACTGGTTGAATAAGCTGATCTAAAGAGTTTAGTAAGTTTATCTCTCTTAAATATACTAATAAAGTACTCTAAATAGGTTAAAACTCTAAAATAAAGAGTTTAGAGCTTTTTGAAAGTTAAAAAAGATTAGAAATTAATGGTGAAAACTGGTTAAATAAGCTGATCTAAAGAGTTTAGTAAGTTTATCAGTCTTAAATATACTAACAAAGTAGTCTAAATAGGTTAAAACTCTAAAATAAAGAGTTTAGAGGTTTTTGAAAGTTAAAAAAGATTAGAAATTAACTGTGAAAACTTGTTAAATAAGCTGATCGAAAGACTTTAGTAAGTTTATTTGTCTTAAATATACTAATAAAGTAGTCTAAATAGGTCAAATCTCTAAAATAAAGAGTTTAGAGCTTTTTGAAAGTTAAAAAAGATCAGAAATTAACTGTGAAAAGTGGTTAAATAAGCTGATCTAAAGAGTTTAGTAAGTGTATCTGTCTTAAATATACTAATAAAGTAGTCTAAATAGGTTAAAACTCTAAAATAAAGTGCTTAGAGCTTTTTAAAAGTTAAAAAAGATTAGAAATTAACTGTGAAAACTGGTTGAATAAGCTGATCTAAAGAGTTTAGTAAGTTTATCTCTCTTAAATATACTAATAAAGTACTCTAAATAGGTTAAAACTCTAAAATAAAGAGTTTAGAGCTTTTTGAAAGTTAAAAAAGATTAGAAATTAATGGTGAAAACTGGTTAAATAAGCTGATCTAAAGAGTTTAGTAAGTTTATCTCTCTTAAATATACTAATAAAGTACTGTAAATAGGTTAAAACTCTAAAATAAAGAGTTTAGAGCTTTTTGAAAGTTAAAAAAGATTAGATATTAATGGTCAAAACTTGTTAAATAAGCTGATCTAAAGAGTTTTGTATGTTTATCTCTCTTAAATATACTAACAAAGTAGTCTAAATAGGTTAAAACTCTAAAATAAAGAGTTTAGAGCTTTTTGTAAGTTAAAAAAGATTAGAAATTAACTGTGAAAACTGGTTAAATAAGCTGATCTAAAGAGTTTAGTAAGTTTATCTCTCTTAAATATACTAATAAAGTAGTCTAAATAGGTTAAAACTCTAAAATAAAGAGTTTAGAGCTTTTTGAAAGTTAAAAAAGATTAGAAATTAATGGTAAAAACTGGTTAAATAACCCGATTTAAAGAGTTTAGTAAGTTTATCTGTCTTAAATATACTAACAAAGTAGTCTAAATAGGTAAAAAATCTAAAATAAAGAGTTACAGCTTTTTGAAAGTTAAAAAAGATTAGAAATTAACTGTGAAAACTGGTTAAATAAGCTGATCTAAAGAGTTTAGTAAGTTTATCTGTCTTAAATATACTAATAAAGAAGTCTAAATAGGTTAAAAATCTAAAATAAAGAGTTTAAAGCTGTTTTAACGTTAAAAAAGATTAGAAATTAATGGTAAAAACTGGTTAAATAACCTGATTTAAAGAGTTTAGTAAGTTTATCTGTCTTAAATATACTAACAAAGTAGTCTAAATAGGTTAAAACTCTAAAATAAAGAGTTTAGAGGTTTTTGAAAGTTAAAAAAATTAGAAATTAACTGTGAAAACTGGTTAAATAAGCTGATCGAAAGACTTTAGTAAGTTTATCTGTCTTAAATATACTAATAAAGTAGTCTAAATAGGTTAAATCTCTAAAATAAAGAGTTTAGAGCTTTTTGAAAGTTAAAAAAGATTAGAAATTAACTGTGAAAACTGGTTAAATAAGCTGATCTAAAGAGTTTAGTAAGTTTATCTGTCTTAAATATACTAATAAAGTACTCTAAATAGGTTAAAACTCTAAAATAAAGTGTTTAGAGCTTTTTGAAAGTTAAAAAAGATTAGAAATTAACTGTGAAAACTGGTTGAATAAGCTGATCTAAAGAGTTTAGTAAGTTTATCTCTCTTAAATATACTAATAAAGTAGTCTAAATAGGTTAAAACTCTAAAATAAAGAGTTTAGAGCTTTTTGAAAGTTAAAAAAGATTAGAAATTAATGGTGAAAACTGGTTAAATAAGCTGATCTAAAGAGTTTAGTAAGTTTATCTGTCTTAAATATACTAATAAAGTAGTCTAAATAGGTTAAAAATCTAAAATAAAGAGTTTAAAGCTGTTTTAACGTTAAAAAAGATTAGAAATTAATGGTAAAAACTGGTTAAATAACCTGATTTAAAGAGTTTAGTAAGTTTATCTGTCTTAAATATACTAACAAAGTAGTCTAAATAGGTTAAAACTCAAATAAAGAGTTTAGAGCTTTTTGAAAGTTAAAAAAGATTAGAAATTAATGGTGAAAACTGGTTAAATAAGCTGATCTAAAGAGTTTAGTAAGTTTATCTCTCTTAAATATACTAATAAAGTAGTCTAAATAGGTTAAAACTCTAAAATAAAGAGTTTAGAGCTTTTTGAAAGTTAAAAAAGATTAGATATTAATGGTCAAAACTGGTTAAATAAGCTGATCTAAAGAGTTTTGTATGTTTATCTCTCTTAAATATACTGATAAAGTAGTCTAAATAGGTTAAAACTCTAAAATAAAGAGTTTAGAGCTTTTTGAAAGTTAAAAAAGATTAGAAATTAACTGTGAAAACTGGTTAAATAAGCTGATCTAAAGCGTTTAGTAAGTTTAGCTCTCTTAAATATACTAATAAAGTAGTCTAAATAGGTTAAAACTCTAAAATAAAGAGTTTAGAGCTTTTTGAAAGTTAAAAAAGATTAGAAATTAATGGTGAAAACTGGTTAAATATGCAGATCTAAAGAGTTTAGTAAGTTTATCTGTCTTAAATATACTAATAAAGTAGTCTAAATAGGTTAAAACTGTAAAATAAAGAGTTTAGAGCTTTTTGAAAGTTAAAAAAGATTAGAAATTAACTGTGAAAACTGTTCAATAAGCTGATCTAAAGAGTTTAGTAAGTTTATCTGTCTTAAATATACTAATAAAGTAGTCTAAATAGGTTAAAACTCTAAAATAAAGAGTTTAGAGCTTTTTGAAAGTTAAAAAAGATTAGAAATTAACAGTGAAAACTGGTTAAATAAGCTGATCTAAAGAGTTTAGTAAGTTTATCTGTCTTAAATATACTAATAAAGTAGTCTAAATAGGTTAAAAATCTAAAATAAAGAGTTTAAAGCTGTTTTAACGTTAAAAAAGATTAGAAATTAATGGTAAAAACTGGTTAAATAACCTGATTTAAAGAGTTTAGTAAGTTTATCTGTCTTAAATATACTAACAAAGTAGTCTAAATAGGTTAAAACTCTAAAATAAAGAGTTTAGAGGTTTTTGAAAGTTAAAAAAGATTAGAAATTAACTGTGAAAACTGGTTAAATAAGCTGATCGAAAGACTTTAGTAAGTTTATCTGTCTTAAATATACTAATAAAGTAGTCTAAATAGGTTAAATCTCTAAAATAAAGAGTTTAGAGCTTTTTGAAAGTTAAAAAAGATTAGAAATTAACTGTGAAAACTGGTTAAATAAGCTGATCTAAAGAGTTTAGTAAGTTTATCTGTCTTAAATATACTAATAAAGTACTCTAAATAGGTTAAAACTCTAAAATAAAGTGTTTAGAGCTTTTTGAAAGTTAAAAAAGATTAGAAATTAACTGTGAAAACTGGTTGAATAAGCTGATCTAAAGAGTTTAGTAAGTTTATCTCTCTTAAATATACTAATAAAGTACTCTAAATAGGTTAAAACTCTAAAATAAAGAGTTTAGAGCTTTTTGAAAGTTAAAAAAGATTAGAAATTAATGGTGAAAACTGGTTAAATAAGCTGATCTAAAGAGTTTAGTAAGTTTATCTCTCTTAAATATACTAATAAAGTAGTCTAAATAGGTTAAAACTCTAAAATAAAGAGTTTAGAGCGTTTTGAAAGTTAAAAAAATTAGATATTAATGGTCAAAACTGGTTAAATAAGCTGATCTAAAGAGTTTTGTAAGTTTATCTCTCTTAAATATACTAATAAAGTAGTCTAAATAGGTTAAAACTCTAAAATAAAGAGTTTAGAGCTTTTTGAAAGTTAAAAAAGATTAGAAATTAACTGTGTAAACTGGTTAAATAAGCTGATCTAAAGAGTTTAGTAAGTTTATCTCTCTTAAATATACTAATAAAGTACTCTAAATAGGTTAAAACTCTAAAATAAAGAGTTTAGATCTTTTTGAAAGTTAAAAAAGATTAGAAATTAACTGTGAAAACTGGTTAAATAAGCAGATCTAAAGAGTTTAGTAAGTTTATCTGTCTTAAATATACTAATAAAGTAGTCTAAATAGGTTAAAACTGTAAAATAAAGAGTTTAGAGCTTTTTGAAAGTTAAAAAAGATTAGAAATTAACTGTGAAAACAGTTCAATAAGCTGATCTAAAGAGTTTAGTAAGTTTATCTGTCTTAAATATACTAATAAAGTAGTCTAAATAGGTTAAAACTCTAAAATAAAGAGTTTAGAGCTGTTTGAAAGTTAAAAAAGATTAGAAATTAACTGTGAAAACTGGTTAAATAAGCTGATCTAAAGTGTTAAGTAAGTTTATCTCTCTTAAATATACTAATAAAGTACTCTAAATAGGTTAAAACTCTAAAATAAAGAGTTTAGAGTTTTTGAAAGTTAAAAAAGATTAGAAATTAACTATGAAAACTGGTTAAATGAGCTGATCTAAAGAGTTTAGCAAGGTTATCTGTCTTAAATATACTAATAAAGTAGTCTAAATAGGGTAAAAATCTAAAATAAAGAGTTTAAAGCTGTTTTAATGTTAAAAAAGATTAGAAATTAATGGTAAAAACTGGTTAAATAACCTGATTTAAAGAGTTTAGTAAGTTTATCTGTCTTAAATATACTAACAAAGTAGTCTAAATAGGTTAAAACTCTAAAATAAAGAGTTTAGAGGTTTTTGAAAGTTAAAAAAGATTAGAAATTAACTGTGAAAACTGGTTAAATAAGCTGATCGAAAGACTTTAGTAAGTTTATCTGTCTTAAATATACTAATAAAGTAGTCTAAATAGGTTAAATCTCTAAAATAAAGAGTTTAGAGCTTTTTGAAAGTTAAAAAAGATTAGAAATTAACTGTGAAAACTGGTTGAATAAGCAGATCTAAAGAGTTTAGTAAGTTTATCTGTCTTAAATATACTAATAAAGTAGTCTAAATAGGTTAAAACTCTAAAATAAAGAGTTTAGAGCTTTTTGAAAGTTAAAAAAGATTAGAAATTAACTGTGAAAACTGGTTAAATAAGCTGATCTAAAGAGTTTAGTAAGTTTATCTGTCTTAAATATACTAATAAAGTAGTCTAAATAGGTTAAAAATCTAAAATAAAGAGTTTAAACCTGTTTTAACGTTAAAAAAGATTAGAAATTAATGGTAAAAACTGGTTAAATAACCTGATTTAAAGAGTTTAGTAAGTTTATCTGTCTTAAATATACTAACAAAGTAGTCTAAATAGGTTAAAACTCTAAAATAAAGAGTTTAGAGGTTTTTGAAAGTTAAAAAAGATTAGAAATTAACTGTGAAAACTGGTTAAATAAGCTGATCGAAAGACTTTAGTAAGTTTATCTGTCTTAAATATACTAATAAAGTAGTCTAAATAGGTTAAATCTCTAAAATAAAGAGTTTAGAGCTTTTTGAAAGTTAAAAAAGATTAGAAATTAACTGTGAAAACTGGTTAAATAAGCTGATCTAAAGAGTTTAGAAAGTTTATCTGTCTTAAATATACTAATAAAGTACTCTAAATAGGTTAAAACTCTAAAATAAAGAGTTTAGAGCTTTTTGAAAGTTAAAAAAGATTAGAAATTAACTGTGAAAACTGGTTGAATAAGCTGATCTAAAGAGTTTAGTAAGTTTATCTCTCTTAAATATACTAATAAAGTACTCTAAATAGGTTAAAACTCTAAAATAAAGAGTTTAGAGCTTTTTGAAAGTTAAAAAAGATTAGAAATTAATGGTGAAAACTGGTTAAATAAGCTGATCTAAAGAGTTTAGTAAGTTTATCTCTCTTAAATATACTAATAAAGTAGTCTAAATAGGTTAAAACTCTAAAATAAAGAGTTTAGAGCTTTTTGAAAGTTAAAAAAGATTAGAAATTAACTGTGAAAACTGGTTAAATAAGATGATCTAAAGAGTTTAGTAAGTTTATCTCTCTTAAATATACTATTTAAGTACTCTAAATAGGTTAAAACTCTAAAATAAAGAGTTTAGAGCTTTTTGAAAGTTAAAAAAGATTAGAAATTAACTGTGAAAACTGGTTAAATAAGCAGATCTAAAGAGTTTAGTAAGTTTATCTGTCTTAAACATACTAATAAAGTAGTCTAAATAGGTTAAAACTCTAAAATAAAGAGTTTAGAGCTTTTTGAAAGTTAAAAAAGATTAGAAATTAACTTTGAAAACTGTTCAATAAGCTGATCTAAAGAGTTTAGTAAGTTTATCTGTCTTAAATATACTAATAAAGTAGTCTAAATAGGTTAAAACTCTAAAATAAAGAGTTTAGAGCTGTTTGAAAGTTAAAAAAGATTAGAAATTAACTGTGAAAACTGGTTAAATAAGCTGATCTAAAGTGTTAAGTAAGTTTATCTCTCTTAAATATACTAATAAAGTACTCTAAATAGGTTAAAACTCTAAAATAAAGAGTTTAGAGTTTTTGAAAGTTAAAAAAGATTAGAAATTAACTATGAAAACTGGTTAAATGAGCTGATCTAAAGAGTTTAGCAAGGTTATCTGTCTTAAATATACTAATAAAGGAGTCTAAATAGGTTAAAAATCTAAAATAAAGAGTTTAAAGCTGTTTTAATGTTAAAAAAGATTAGAAATTAATGGTAAAAACTGGTTAAATAACCTGATTTAAAGAGTTTAGTAAGTTTATCTGTCTTAAATATACTAACAAAGTAGTCTAAATAGGTTAAAACTCTAAAATAAAGAGTTTAGAGGTTTTTGAAAGTTAAAAAAGATTAGAAATTAACTGTGAAAACTGGTTAAATAAGCTGATCGAAAGACTTTAGTAAGTTTATCTGTCTTAAATATACTAATAAAGTAGTCTAAATAGGTTAAATCTCTAAAATAAAGAGTTTAGAGCTTTTTGAAAGTTAAAAAAGATTAGAAATTAACTGTGAAAACTGGTTAAATAAGGTGATCTAAAGAGTTTAGTAAGTTTATCTCTCTTAAATATACTAATAAAGTAGTCTAAATAGGTTAAAACTCTAAAATAAAGAGTTTAGAGCTTTTTGAAAGTTAAAAAAGACTAGAAATTAATGGTGAAAACTGGTTAAATAAGCTGATCTAAAGAGTTTAGTAAGTTTATCTCTCTTAAATATACTAATAAAGTACTCAAAATAGGTTAAACTGTAAAATAAAGAGTTTAGAGCTTTTTGAAAGTTAAAAAAGATTAGAAATTAATGGTGAAAACTGGTTAAATAAGCTGATCTAAAGAGTTTTGTATGTTTATCTCTCTTAAATATACTAATAAAGTAGTCTAAATAGGTTAAAACTCTAAAATAAAGATATTAGAGCTTTTTGAAAGTTAAAAAATATTAGAAATTAACTGTGAAAACTGGTTAAATAAGCTGATCTAAAGAGTTTAGTAAGTTTATCTCTCTTAAATATACTAATAAAGTACTCTAAATAGGTTAAAACTCTAAAATAAAGTGTTTAGAGCTTTTTGAAAGTTAAAAAAGATTAAAAATTAATGTTGAAAACTCATTAAATAAGCTGATCTAAAGAGATTAGTAAGCTTATCTGTCTTAAATATACTAATAAAGTAGTCTAAATACGTTAAAACTCTAAAATAAAGAGTTTAGAGCTTTTTGAAAGTTAAAAAAGATTAGAAATTAACTGTGAAAACTGGTTAAATAAGCTGATCTAAAGAGTTTAGTAAGTTCATCTCTCTTAAATCTACTAATAAAGTAGTCTAAATAGGTTAAAACTCTAAAATAAAGAGTTTAGAGCTTTTTGAAAGTTAAAAAAGATTAGAAATTAACTGTGAAAACTGGTTAAATAAGTTGATCTAAAGAGTTTAGTAAGTTTATCTCTCTTAAATATACTAATAAAGTAGTCTAAATAGGTTAAAACTCTAAAATAAAGTGTTTAGAGCTTTTTGAAAGTTAAAAAAGATTAGAAATTAACTGTGAAAACTGGTTAAATAAGCTGATCTAAAGAGTTTAGTAAGTTTATCTCTCTTAAATATACTAATAAAGTAGTCTAAATAGGTTAAAACTCTAAAATAAAGAGTTTAGAGCTTTTTCAAAGTTAAAAAAGATTAGAAATTAACTGTGAAAACTGGTTAAATAAGCTGATCTAAACAGTTTAGTAAGTTTAACTCTCTTAAATATACTAATAAAGTAGTCTAAATAGGTTAAAACTCTAAAATAAAGAGTTTAGAGCTTTTTGAAAGTTAAAAAGATTAGAAATTAATGGTTAAAACTGGCTAAATAAGCAGATCTAAAGAGTTTAGTAAGTTTATCTCTCTTAAATATACTAATAAAGTAGTCTAAATAGGTTAAAACTCTAAAATAAAGATTTTAGAGCTTTTTGAAAGTTAAAAAAGATTAGAAATTAACTGTGAAAACTGGTTAAATAAGCTGATCTAAAGAGTTTAGTAAGTTTATCTGTCTTAAATATACTAATAAAGTCGTCTAAATAGGTTAAAACTCTAAAATAAAGAGTTTAGAGCTTTTTGAAAGTTAAAAAAAATTAGAAATTAACTTGGAAAACTGGTTAAATAAGCTGATCTAAAAAGTTTAGTAAGTTTATCTCTCTTAAATATACTAATAAAGTAGTCTAAATAGGTTAAAACTCTAAAATAAAGAGTTTAGAGCTTTTTGAAAGTTAAAAAAGATTAGAAATTAATGGTGAAAACTGGTTAAATAAGCAGATCTAAAGAGTTTAGTAAGTTTATCTGTCTTAAATATACTAACGAAGTAGTCTAAATAGGTTAAAACTCTAAAATAAAGAGTTTAGAGCCGTTTGAAAGTTAAAAAAGATTAGAAATTAACTGTGAAAACTGGTTAAATAAACTGATCTAAAGAGTTTAGTAAGTTTATCTGTCTAAAATATACTAATAAAGTAGTCTAAATAGGTTAAAACTTTAAAATAAAGTGTTTAGAGCTTTTTGAAAGTTAAAAAAAATTAGAAATTAACTGTGAAAACTGGTTAAATAAGCTGATCTAAAGAGTTTAGTAAGTTTATCTCTCTTAAATATACTAATAAAGTAGTCTAAATAGGTTAAAACTCTAAAATAAAGAGTTTAGACCTTTTTGAAAGTTAAAAAACATTAGAAATTAATGGTGAAAACTGGTTGAATAAGCTGACCTAAAGAGTTTAGTATGTTTATCTCTCTTAAATATACTAATAAAGTAGTCTAAATAGGTTAAAACTCTAAAATAAAGAGTTTAGAGCTTTTGAAAGTTAAAAACGATTAGAAATTAACTGTGAAAACTGGTTAAATAAGCTGATCTAAAGAGTTTAGTAAGTTTATCTGTCTTAAATATACTAATAAAGTAGTCTAAATAGGTTAAAACTCTAAAATAAAGTGTTTAGAGCTTTTTGAAAGTTAAAAAAGATTAAAAATTAATGTTGAAAACTGATTAATTAAGCTGATCTAAAGAGATTAGAAAGCTTATCTGTCTTAAATATACTAATAAAGTAGTCTAAATAGGTTAAAACTCTAAAATAAAGTGTTTAGCGCTTTTTGAAAGTTAAAAAAGATTAGAAATTAACTGTGAAAACTGGTTAAATAAGCTGATCTAAAGAGTATAGTAATTTGATCTCTCTTAAATATACTAATAAAGTAGTCTTAATAGGTTAAAACTGTAAAATAAAGAGTTTAGAGCTTTTTGAAAGTTAAAAAAGATTAGAAATTAACTGTGAAAACTGGTTAAATAAGCTGATCTAAAGAGTTCAGTAAGTTTATCTGTCTTAAATATACTAATAAAGTCGTCTAAATAGGTTAAAACTCTAAAATAAAGTGTTTAGAGCTTTTTGAAAGTTAAAAAGATTAGAAATTAACTGTGAAAACTGGTTAAATAAGCTGATCTAAAGAGTTTAGTAAGTTTATCTGTCTTAAATTTACTAATAAAGTAGTCTAAATAAGTTAAAACTCTAAACTAAAGAGTTTAGAGCCGTTTGAAAGTTAAAAAAGATTAGAAATTAACTGTGAAAACTGGTTAAATAAGCTGATCTAAAGAGTTTAGTAAGTTTATCTCTCTTAAATATACTAATAAAGTAGTGTAAATAGGTTAAAACTCTAAAATAAAGTGTTTAGAGCTTTTGAAAGTTAAAAAAGATTAGAAATTAACTGTGAAAACTGGTTAAATAAGCTGATCTAAAGAGTTTAGAATGTTTATCTCACTTAAATATACTAATAAAGTAGTCTAAATAGGTTAAAACTCTAAAATTAAGAGATTAGAGCTTTTTGAATGTTAAAAAAGATAAGAAATTAAATGTGAAAACTGGTTAAATAAGCTGATCTAAAGAGTTTAGTAAGTTTATCTCTCTTAAATATACTAATAAAGTAGTATAAATAGGTTAAAAGTCTAAAATAAAGAGTTTAGAGCTTTTTGAAAGTTAAAAATGATTAGAAATTAACTGTGAAAACTGGTTAAATAAGCTGATCTAAAGAGTTTAGTAAGTTTATCTCTCTTAAATATACTAATAAAGTAGTCTAAATAGGTTAAAACTCTAAAATAAAGAGTTTAGAGCTGTTTGAAAGTTAAAAAAGATTAGATATTAATGGTCAAAACTCGTTAAATAAGCTGATCGAAAGAGTTTAGTAAGTTTATCTCTCTTAAATATACTAAGAAAGTAGTCTAAATAGGTTAAAACTCTAAAATAAAGAGTTTAGAGCAGTATCAAAGTTAAAAAAGATTAGAAATTAACTGTGAAAACTGGTTAAATAAACTGATCTAAAGAGTTTAGTAAGTTTATCTCTCTTAAATCTACTAATAAAGTAGTCTAAATAGGTTAAAACTCTAAAATAAAGAGTTTAGAGCTTTTTGAAAGTTAAAAAAGATTAGAAATTAACTGTGAAAACTGGTTAAATAAGCTGATCTAAAGAGTTTAGTAAGTTTATCTCTCTTAAATATACTAATAAAGTAGTCTAAATAGGTTAAAAATGTAAAATAAAGAGTTTAGAGCTTTTTTAAAGTTAAAAAAGATTAGAAATTAACTTTGAAAACTGGTTAAATAAGCTGATCTAAAGAGTTTAGTAAGTGTATCTCTCTAAAATATACTAACAAAGCAGTATAAATAGGTTAAAACTCTAAAATAAAGTGTTTAGAGCTATGAGAATGTTAAAAAAGATTAAAAATTAACTGTGGAAACTGGTTAAATAGGCTGATCTAAAGAGTTTAGTAAGTTTATCTGTCTTAAATATACTAATAAAGTAGTCTAAATAGTTTAAAACTCTCAATGAAGAGTTTAGAGCTTTTTGAAAGTTAAAAAAATTAGAAATTAACTGTGAAAACTGGTTAAATAAGCTGATCTAAAGAGTTTAGTAAGTTTATCTCTCTTAAATATACTAATAAAGTAGTCTAAATAGGTTAAAACTCTAAAATAAAGTGTTTAGAGCTTTTTGAAAGTTAAAAAAGATTAGAAATTAACTGTGAAAACTGGTTAAATAAGCTGATCTATAGGGTTTAGTAAGTTTATCTGTCTTAAATATACTAATAAAGTAGTCTAAATAGGTTAAAACTCTGAAATAAAGTGTTTAGAGCTTTTTGAAAGTTCAAAAAGATTTTAAATTAACTCTGAAATGTGGTTAAATAAGCTGATCTAAAGAGTTTAGTAAGTTTATCTCTCTTAAATATACTAATAAAGTAGTCTAAATAGGTTAAACTCTAAAATAAAGTGTTTAGAGCTTTTTGAAAGTTAAAAAAGATTAAAAATTAATGTTCAAAACTGATTAAATAAGCTGATCTAAAGAGATTAGTAAGCTGATCTGTCTTAAATTTACTAATAAAGTAGTCTAAATAGGTTAAAACTCTAAAATAAAGTGTTTAGAGCTTTATGAAAGTTAAAAAAGATTAGAAATTAACTGTGAAAAGTGGTTAAATAAGCTGATCTAAAGAGTTTAGTAAGTTTATCTGTCTTAAATATACTAATAAAGTAGTCTAAATAGGTTATAACTCTAAAATAAAGAGTTTAGAACTTTTTGAAAGTTAAAAAAGATTAGAAATTAACTGTGAAAACTGGTTAAATAAGCTGATCCAAAAATTTTAGTAAGTTTATCTGTCTTAAATATACTAATAAAGTAGTCTAAATAGGTTAAAACTCTAAAAGTGTTTAGAGCTTTATGAAAGTTAAAAAAGATTAGAAATTAACTGTCAAAAGTGGTTAAATAAGCTGATCTAAAGAGTTTAGTAAGTTTATCTGTCTTAAATATACTAATAAAGTAGTCTAAATAGGTTAAAACTCTAAAATAAAGAGTTTAGAACTTTTTGAAAGTTAAAAAAGATTAGAAATTAACTGTGAAAACTGGTTAAATAAGCTGATCTAAAGAGTTTAGTAAGTTTATCTGTCTAAAATATACTAATAAAGTAGTCTATATAGGTTAAAACTCTAAAATAAAGTGTTTAGAGCTTTTTGAAAGTTAAAAAAAATTAGAAATTAACTGTGAAAACTGGTTAAATAAGCTGATCTAAAGAGTTTAGTAAGTTTATCTCTCTTAAATATACTAATAAAGTAGTCTAAATAGGTTAAAACTCTAAAATAAAGAGTTTAGACCTTTTTGAAAGTTAAAAAACATTAGAAATTAATGGTGAAAACTGGTTAAATAAGCTGACCTAAAGAGTTTAGTATGTTTATCTCTCTTAAATATACTAATAAAGTAGTCTAAATAGGTTAAAACTCTAAAATAAAGAGTTTAGAGCTTTTGAAAGTTAAAAAAGATTAGAAATTAACTGTGAAAACTGGTTAAATAAGCTGATCTAAAGAGTTTAGTAAGTTTATCTCTCTTAAATATACTAATAAAGTAGTCTAAATAGGTTAAAACTCTAAAATAAAGAGTTTAGAGCTTTTTGAAAGTTAAAAAAGATTAGAAATTAATGGTGAAAACTGGTTAAATAAGCAGATCTAAAGAGTTTAGTAAGTTTATCTGTCTTAAATATACTAACAAAGTAGTCTAAATAGGTTAAAACTCTAAAATAAAGAGTTTAGAGGTTTTTGAAAGTTAAAAAAGATTAGAAATTAACTGTGAAAACTGGTTAAATAAACTGATCTAAAGAGTTTAGTAAGTTTATCTGTCTAAAATATACTAATAAAGTAGTCTAAATAGGTTAAAACTCTAAAATAAAGTGTTTAGAGCTTTTTGAAAGTTAAAAAAAATTAGAAATTAACTGTGAAAACTGGTTAAATAAGCTGATCTAAAGAGTTTAGTAAGTTTATCTCTCTTAAATATACTAATAAAGTAGTCTAAATAGGTTAAAACTCTAAAATAAAGAGTTTAGACCTTTTTGAAAGTTAAAAAACATTAGAAATTAATGGTGAAAACTGGTTAAATAAGCTGACCTAAAGAGTTTAGTATGTTTATCTCTCTTAAATATACTAATAAAGTAGTCTAAATAGGTTAAAACTCTAAAATAAAGAATTTAGAGCTTTTGAAAGTTAAAAAAGATTAAAAATTAACTGTGAAAACTGGTTAAATAAGCTGATCTAAAGAGTTTAGTAAGTTTATCTCTCTTAAATATACTAATAAAGTAGTCTAAATAGGTTAAAACTCTAAAATAAAGTGTTTAGAGCTTTTTGAAAGTTAAAAAACATTAAAAATTAATGTTGAAAACTGATTAAATAAGCTGATCTAAAGAGATTAGAAAGCTTATCTGTCTTAAATATACTAATAAAGTAGTCTAAATAGGTTAAAACTCTAAAATAAAGTGTTTAGCGCTTTTTGAAAGTTAGAAAAGATTAGAAATTAACTGTGAAAACTGGTTAAATAAGCTGATCTAAAGAGTTTAGTAAGTTGATCTCTCTTAAATATACTAATAAAGTAGTCTTAATAGGTTAAAACTGTAAAATAAAGAGTTTAGAGCTTTTTGAAAGTTAAAAAAGATTAGAAATTAACTGTGAAAACTGGTTAAATAAGCTGATCTAAAGAGTTCAGTAAGTTTATCTGTCTTAAATATACTAATAAAGTCGTCTAAATAGGTTAAAACTCTAAAATAAAGTGTTTAGAGCTTTTTGAAAGTTAAAAAGATTAGAAATTAACTGTGAAAACTGGTTAAATAAGCTGATCTAAAGAGTTTAGTAAGTTTATCTGTCTTAAATTTACTAATAAAGTAGTCTAAATAAGTTAAAACTCTAAACTAAAGAGTTTAGAGCCGTTTGAAAGTTAAAAAAGATTAGAAATTAACTGTGAAAACTGGTTAAATAAGCTGATCTAAAGAGTTTAGTAAGTTTATCTCTCTTAAATATACTAATAAAGTAGTGTAAATAGGTTAAAACTCTAAAATAAAGTGTTTAGAGCTTTTGAAAGTTAAAAAAGATTAGAAATTAACTGTGAAAACTGGTTAAATAAGCTGATCTAAAGAGTTTAGAATGTTTATCTCACTTAAATATACTAAGAAAGTAGTATAAATAGGTTAAAAGTCTAAAATAAAGAGTTTAGAGCTTTTTGAAAATTAAAAATGATTAGAAATTAACTGTGAAAACTGGTTAAATAAGCTGATCTAAAGAGTTTAGTAAGTTTATCTCTCTTAAATATACTAATAAAGTAGTCTAAATAGGTTAAAAATCTAAAAATAAAGAGTTTAGAGCTGTTTGAAAGTTAAAAAAGATTAGATATTAAAGGTCAAAACTCGTTAAATAAGCTGATCGAAAGAGTTTAGTAAGTTTATCTCTCTTAAATATACTAATAAAGTAGTCTAAATAGGTTAAAACTCTAAAATAAAGAGTTTAGAGCAGTATCAAAGTTAAAAAAGATTAGAAAATAACTGTGAAAACTGGTTAAATAAGCTGATCTAAAGAGTTTAGTAAGTTTATCTCTCTTAAATCTACTAATAAAGTAGTCTAAATAGGTTAAAACTCTAAAATAAAGAGTTTAGAGCTTTTTGAAAGTTAAAAAAGATTAGAAATTAACTGTGAAAACTGGTTAAATAAGCTGATCTAAAGAGTTTAGTAAGTTTATCTCTCTTAAATATACTAATAAAGTAGTCTAAATAGGTTAAAAATGTAAAATAAAGAGTTTAGAGCTTTTTTAAAGTTAAAAAAGATTAGAAATTAACTTTGAAACCTGGTTAAATAAGCTGATCTAAAGAGTTTAGTAAGTGTATCTCTCTAAAATATACTAACAAAGCAGTCTAAATAGGTTAAAACTCTAAAATAAAGTGTTTAGAGCTATGAGAATGTTAAAAAAGATTAAAAATTAACTGTGAAAACTGGTTAAATAGGCTGATCTAAAGAGTTTAGTAAGTTTATCTGTCTTAAATATACTAATAAAGTAGTCTAAATAGTTAAAAACTCTCAATAAAGAGTTTAGAGCTTTTTGAAAGTTAAAAAAATTAGAAATTAACTGTGAAAACTGGTTAAATAAGCTGATCTAAAGAGTTTAGTAAGTTTATCTCTCTTAAATATACTAATAAATTAGTCTAAATAGGTTAAAACTCTAAAATAAAGAGTTTAGAGCTTTTTGAAAGTTAAAAAAGATTAGAAATTAACTGTGAAAACTGGTTAAATAAGCTGATCTATAGGGTTTAGTAAGTTTATCTGTCTTAAATATACTAATAAAGTAGTCTAAATAGGTTAAAACTCTAAAATAAAGTGTTTAGAGCTTTTTGAAAGTTAAAAAAGATTTTAAATTAACTCTGAAATGTGGTTAAATAAGCTGATCTAAAGAGTTTAGTAAGTTTATCTCTCTTAAATATACTAATAAAGTAGTCTAAATAGGTTAAACTCTAAAATAAAGTGTTTAGAGCTTTTTGAAAGTTAAAAAAGATTAAAAATTAATGTTCAAAACTGATTAAATAAGCTGATCTAAAGAGATTAATAAGCTGATCTGTCTTAAATTTACTAATAAAGTAGTCTAAATAGGTTAAAACTCTAAAATAAAGTGTTTAGAGCTTTATGAAAGTTAAAAAAGATTAGAAATTAACTGTGAAAAGTGGTTAAATAAGCTGATCTAAAGAGTTTAGTAAGTTTATCTGTCTTAAATATACTAATAAAGTAGTCTAAATAGGTTAAAACTCTAAAATAAAGAGTTTAGAACTTTTTGAAAGTTAAAAAGATTAGAAATTAACTGTGAAAACTGGTTAAATAAGCTGATATAAAGAGTTTAGTAAGTTTATCTCTATTAAATATAGTAATAAAGTAGTCTAAATAGGTTAAAACTCTAAAATAAAGAGTTTAGAGCTTTTTGAAAGTTAAAAAAGATTAGAAATTAACTGTGAAAACTGGTTAAATAAGCTGATCTAAAGAGTTTAGTAAGTTTATCTCTCTTAAATATACCACCAAAGTAGTCTAAATAGGTTAAAACTCTAAAATAAAGAGTTTAGAGCTTTTTGAAAGTTAAAAAAGATTAGAAATTAATGGAGAAAACTGGTTAAATAAGCTGATCTAAAGAGTTTAGTAAATTTATCTCTCTTAAATATACTAATAAAGTAGTCTAAATAGGTTAAAACTCTAAAATAAAGAGTTTAGAGCTTTTTGAAAGTTAAAAATGATTAGAAATTAACTGTGAAAACTGGTTAAATAAGCTGATCTAAAGAGTTTAGTAAGTTTATCTCTCTTAAATATACTAATAAAGTAGTCTAAATAGGTTAAAAGTCTAAAATAAAGTGTTTAAAGCTTTTTGAAAGTTAAAGAGATTAGAAATTAACTGTGAAAACTGGTTAAATAAGCTGATCTAAAGAGTTTAGTAAGTTTATCTCTCTTAAATATACTAATAAAGTAGTCTAAATAGGTTAAAACTCTAAAATAAAGAGTTTAGAGCTTTTTGAAAGTTAAAAAAGATTAGAAATTAACTGTGAAAACTGGTTAAATAAGCTGATCTAAGGAGTTTAGTAAGTTTTTCTGCCTTAAATATACCAATAAAGTAGTCTAAATAGGTTAAAACTCTAAAATAAAGAGTTTAGAGCTTTTTGAAAGTTAAAAAAGATTAGAAATTAACTGTGAAAACTGGTTAAATAAGCTGATCTAAAGAGTTTAGTAAGTTTATCTCTCTTAAATATACTAATAAAGTAGTCTAAATAGGTTAAAACTCTAAAATAAAGAGTTTAGATTTTTTTTAAAGTTAAAAAAGATTAGAAATTAATAGTGAAAACTGGTTAAATAACCTGAATTAAAGAGTTTAGTAAGTTTATCTGTCTTAAATATACTAACAAAGTAGTCTAAATAGGTTAAAACTCTAAAATAAAGAGTTTAGAGGTTTTTGAAAGTTAAAAAAGATTAGAAATTAACTGTGAAAACTGGTTAAATAAGCTGATCTAAAGACTTTAGTAAGTTTATCTGTCTTAAATATACTAATAAAGTAGGCTAAATAGGTGAAATCTCTAAAATAAAGAGTTTAGAGCTTTTTGAAAGTTAAAAAAGATTAGAAATTAACTGTGAAAACTGGTTAAATAAGCTGATCTAAAGAGTTTAGTAAGTTGATCTCTCTTAAATATACTAATAAAGTAGTCTAAATAGGTTAAAACTCTAAAATAAAGAGTTTAGAGCTTTTTGAAAGTTAAAAAAGATTAGAAATTAACTGTGAGAACTGTTAAATAAGCTGATCTAAAGAGTTTAGTAAGTTTATCTCTCTTAAATATACTAATAAAGTACTCTAAATAGGTTAAAACTCTAAAATAAAGAGTATAGAGCTTTTTGAAAGTTAAAAAAGATTAGAAATTAACTGTGAAAACTGGTTAAATAAGCTGATCTAAAGAGTTTAGTAAGTTTATCTGTCTTAAATATACTAATAAAGTAGTCTAAATAGGTTAAAACTCTAAAATAAAGAGTTTAGAGCCGTTTGAAAGTTAAAAAAGATTAGAAATTAACTGTTAAAACTGGTTAAATAAGCTGATCTAAAGAGTTTAGTAAGTTTATCTCTCTAAAATATACTAATAAAGTAGTCTAAATAGGTTAAAACGGTAAAATAAAGTGTTTAGAGCTTTTTGAAAGTAAAAAAAGATAAGAAATTAACTGTGAAAACTGGTTAAATAAGCTGATCTAAAGAGTTTAGTAAGTTGATCTCTCTTAAATATACTAATAAAGTAGTCTAAATAGGTTAAAACTCTAAAATAAAGAGTTTAGAGCTTTTTGAAAGTTAAAAAAGATTAGAAATTAACTGTGAAAACTGGTTAAATAAGCTGATCTAAAGAGTTTAGTAAGTTTATCTCTCTTAAATATACTAATAAAGTAGTCTAAATAGGTTAAAACTCTAAAATAAAGAGTTTAGTGCTTTTTGAAAGTTAAAAAAGATTAGAAATTAACTGTGAAAACTGGTTAAATAAGCTGATCTAAAGAGTTTAGTAAGTTTATCTCTCTTAAATATACTAATAAAGTAGTCTAAATAGGTTAAAACTCTAAAATAAAGAGTTTAGAGCTTTTCGAAAGTTAAAAAAAAATTAGAAATTAACTGTGAAAACTGGTTAAATAAGCTGATCTAAAGAGTTTAGTAGGTTTATCTCTCTAAAATATACTAATAAAGTAGTCTAAATAGGTTAGAACTCTAAAATAAAGAGTTTAGAGCAGTTTCAAAGTTAAAAAAAATTAGAAATTAACTGTGATAACTGGTTAAATAAGCTGATCTAAAGAGTTTAGTAATTTATTCGGTCTTAAATATACTATTAAAGTAGTCTAAATAGGTTAAAACTGTAAAATAAAGAGTTTAGAGCTTTTTGAAAGTTAAAAAAGATTAGAAATTAACTGTGAAAACTGGTTAAATAAGCTGATCTAAAGAGTTCAGCAAGTTTATCTCTTTAAAATAGACAAATAAAGTAGTCTAAATAGGTTAAAACTCTAAAATAAAGTGTTTAGAGCTTTTTGAAAGTTGAAAAAAATTAGAAATTAACTGTGAAAACTGGTTAAATAAGCTGATCTAAAGAGTTTAGTAAGTTTATCTGTCTTAAATATACTAATAAAGTAGTCTAAATAGGTTAAAAATCTAAAATAAAGAGTTTAAAGCTGTTTTAAAGTAAAAAAAGATAAAAATTAATGGTAAAAACTGGTTAAATAACCTGATTTAAAGAGTTAAGTTAGTTTATCTGTCTTAAATATACTAACAAAGTAGTCTAAATAGGTTAAAACTCTAAAATAAAGAGTTTAGAGCTTTTTGAAAGTTAAAAAAGATTACTAATTAACTGTGAAAACTGGTTAAATAAGCTGATCTAAAGAGTTTAGTAAGTTTATCTCTCTTAAATATACTAATAAAGTAGTCTAAATAGGTTAAAACTCTAAAATAAAGAGTTTAGAGCTTTTTGAAAGTTAAAAAAGATTAGAAATTAACTGTGAAAACTGGTTAAATAAGCTGATCTAAAGAGTTCAGCAAGTTTATCTCTCTGAAATATACAAATAAAGTAGTCTAAATAGGTTAAAACTCTAAATTAAAGTGTTTAGAGCTTTTTGAAAGTTGAAAAAAATTAGAAATTAACTGTAAAAACTGGTTAAATAAGCTGATCTAAAGAGTTTAGTAAGTTTATCTGTCTTAAATATACTAATAAAGTAGTCTAAATAGGTTAAAAATCTAAAATAAAGAGTTTAAAGCTGTTTTAAAGTTAAAAAAGATTAGAAATTAATGGTAAAAACTGGTTAAATAACCTGATTTAAAGAGTTTAGTAAGTTTATCTGTCTTAAATATACTAACAAAGTAGTCTAAATAGGTTAAAACTCTAAAATAAAGAGTTTAGAGGTTTTTGAAAGTTAAAAAGATTAGAAATTAACTGTGAAAACTGGTTAAATAAGCTGATCGAAAGACTTTAGTAAGTTTATCTGTCTTAAATATACTAATAAAGTAGTCTAAATAGGTTAAATCTCTAAAATAAAGAGTATAGAGCTTTTTGAAAGTTAAAAAAGATTAGAAATTAACTGTGAAAACTGGTTAAATAAGCTGATCTAAAGAGTTTAGTAAGTTTATCTGTCTTAAATATACTAATAAAGTAGTCTAAATAGGTTAAAACTCTAAAATAAAGAGTTTAGAGCTTTTTGAAAGTTAAAAAAGATTAGAAATTAATGGTGAAAACTGGTTAAATAAGCTGATCTAAAGAGTTTAGTATGTTTATCTCTCTTAAATATACTAATAAAGTAGTCTAAATAGGTTAAAACTCTAAAATTAAGAGTTTAGAGCTTTTTTAAAGTTAAAAAAGATTAGAAATTAACTGTGAAAACTGGTTAAATAAGCTGATCTAAAGAGTTTAGTAAGTTTATCTCTCTTAAATATACTAATAAAGTGCTCTAAATAGGTTAAAACTCTAAAATAAAGTGTTTAGAGCTTTTTGCAAGTGAAAAAAGATTAAAAATTAATGTTGAAAACTGATTAAATAAGCTGATCTAAAGAGATTAGTAAGCTTATCTGTCTTAAATATACTAATAAAGTAGTCTAAATAGGTTAAAACTCTACAATAAAGTGTTTAGAGCGTTTTGAAAGTTAAAAAAGATTAGAAATTAACTGTGAAAACTGGTTAAATAAGCTGATCTAAAGAGTTTAGTAAGTTCATCTCTCTTAAATATACTAATAAAGTAGTCTAAATAGGTTAAAAGTCTAAAATAAAGAGTTTAGAGCTTTTTGAAAGTTAAAAAAGATTAGAAATTAACTGTGAAAACTGGTTAAATAAGCTGATCTAAAGAGTTTAGTAAGGTTATCTGTCTTAAATATACTAATAAAGTAGTCTAAATAGGTTAAAACTCTAAAATAAAGAGTTTAGAGCTTTTTGAAAGTTAAAAAAGATTAGAAATTAACTGTGAAAACTGGTTAAATAAGCTGATCTAAAGAGTTTAGTAAGTTTATCTGTCTTAAATATACTAATAAAGTCGTGTAAATAGGTTAAAACTCTAAAATAAAGTGTTTAGAGCTTTTTGAAAGTTAAAAATGTTTGAAATTAACTGTGAAAACTAGTTAAATAAGCTGATCTAAAGAGTTTAGTAAGTTTATCTCTCTAAAATATACTATTAAAGTAGTCTAAATAGGTTAAAACTCTAAAATAAAGAGTTTAGAGCTGTTTGAAAGTTAAAAAAGATTAGATATTAATGGTCAAAACTGGTTAAATAAGCTGATCTAAAGAGTTTAGTAAGTTTATCTCTCTTAAATATACTAATAAAGTAGTCTAAATAGGTTAAAACTCTAAAAAAAAGAGTTTAGAGCTTTTTGAAAGTTAAAAAAAAATTAGAAATTAACTGTGAAAACTGGTTAAATAAGCTGATCTAAAGAGTTTAGTAAGTTTATCTCTCTAAAATATACTAATAAAGTAGTCTAAATAGGTTAGAACTCTAAAATAAAGAGTTTAGAGCAGTTTCAAAGTTAAAAAAAATTAGAAATTAACTGTGAAAACTGGTTAAATAAGCTGATCTAAAGAGTTTAGTAATTTATTCTGTCTTAAATATACTATTAAAGTAGTCTAAATAGGTTAGAACTCTAAAATAAAGAGTTTAGAGCAGTTTCAAAGTTAAAAAAAATTAGAAATTAACTGTGAAAACTGGTTAAATAAGCTGATCTAAAGAGTTTAGTAATTTATTCTGTCTTAAATATACTATTAAAGTAGTCTAAATAGGTTAAAACTGTAAAATAAAGAGTTTAGAGCTTTTTGAAAGTTAAAAAAGATTACAAATTAACTGTGAAAACTGGTTAAATAAGCTGATCTAAAGAGTTTAGCAAGTTTATCTCTTTAAAATATACAAATAAAGTAGTCTAAATAGGTTAAAACTCTAAAATAATGTGTTTAGAGCTTTTTGAAAGTTGAAAAAAATTAGAAATTAACTGTGAAAACTGGTTAAATAAGCTGATCTAAAGAGTTTAGTAAGTTTATCTGTCCAAAATATACTAATAAAGTAGTCTAAATAGGTTAAAAATCTAAAATAAAGAGTTTAAAGCTGTTTTAAAGTTAAAAAGATTCGAAATTAATGGTAAAAACTGGTTAAATAACCTGATTTAAAGAGTTTAGTAAGTTTATCTGTCTTATATATACTAACAAAGTAGTCTAAATAGGTTAAAACTCTAAAATAAAGAGTTTAGAGGTTTTTGAAAGTTAAAAAAGATTAGAAATTAACTGTGAAAACTGGTTAAATAAGCTGATCTAAAGAGTTTAGTAAGTTTATCTCTCTTAAATATACTAATAAAGAAGTCTAAATAGGTTAAAACTCTAAAATAAAGAGTTTAGAGCTTTTTGAAAGTTAAAAAAGATTAGAAATTAACTGTGAAAACTGGTTAAATAAGCTGATCTAAAGAGTTCAGCGAGTTTATCTCTCTGAAATATACAAATAAAGTAGTCTAAATAGGTTAAAACTCTAAAATAAAGTGTTTAGAGCTTTTTGAAAGTTGAAAAAATTTAGAAATTAACTGTGAAAACTGGTTAAATAAGCTGATCTAAAGAGTTTAGTAATTTTATCTGTCTTAGATATACTAATAAAGTAGTCTAAATAGGTTAAAAATCTAAAATAAAGAGTTTAAAGCTGTTTTAAAGTTAAAAAAGATTAGAAATTAATGGTAAAAACTGGTTAAATAACCTGATTTAAAGAGTTTAGTAAGTTTATCTGTCTTAAATATACTAACAAAGTAGTCTAAATAGGTTAAAACTCTAAAATAAAGAGTTTAGAGGTTTTTGAAAGTTAAAAAGATTAGAAATTAACTGTGAAAACTGGTTAAATAAGCTGATCGAAAGACTTTAGTAAGTTTATCTGTCTTAAATATACTAATAAAGTAGTCTAAATAGGTTAAATCTCTAAAATAAAGAGTTTAGAGCTTTTTGAAAGTTAAAAAAGATTAGAAATTAACTGTGAAAACTGGTTAAATAAGCTGATCTAAAGAGTTTAGTAAGTGATCTCTCTTAAATATACTAATAAAGTAGTATAAATAGGTTAAAAGTCTAAAATAAAGAGTTTAGAGCTTTTTGAAAGTTAAAAAAGATTAGAAATTAACTGTGAAAACTGGTGAAATAAGCTGATCTAAAGAGTTCAGCAAGTTTATCTCTCTGAAATATACAAATAAAGTAGTCTAAATAGGTTAAAACTCTAAAATAAAGTGTTTAGAGCTTTTTGAAAGTTGAAAAAAATTAGAAATTAACTGTGAAAACTGGTTAAATAAGCTGATCTAAAGAGTTTAGTAAGTTTATCTGTCTTAAATATACTAATAAAGTAGTCTAAATAGGTTAAAAATCTAAAATAAAGAGTTTAAAGCTGTTTTAAAGTTAAAAAAGATTAGAAATTAATGGTAAAAACTGGTTAAATAACCTAATTTAAAAGGTTTAGTAAGTTTATCTGTCTGAAATATACTAACAAAGTAGTCTAAATAGGTTAAAACTCTAAAATAAAGAGTTTAGAGGTTTTTGAAAGTTAAAAAAGATTAGAAATTAACTGTGAAAACTGGTTAAATAAGCTGATCGAAAGACTTTAGTAAGTTTATCTGTCTTAAATATACTAATAAAGTAGTCTAAATAGGTTAAATCTCTAAAATAAAGAGTTTAGAGCTTTTTGAAAGTTAAAAAAGATTAGAAATTAACTGTGAAAACTGGTTAAATAAGCTGATCTAAAGAGTTTAGTAAGTTTATCTGTCTTAAATATACTAATAAAGTAGTCTAAATAGGTTAAAACTCTAAAATAAAGAGTTTAGAGCTTTTTGAAAGTTAAAAAAGATTAGATATTAATGGTGAAAACTGGTTAAATAAGCTGTTCTAAAGAGTTTAGTATGTTTATATCTCTTAAATATACTAATAAAGTAGTCTAAATAGGTTAAAACTCTAAAATAAAGAGTTTAGAGCTTTTTTAAAGTTAAAAAAGATTAGAAATTAACTGTGAAAACTGGTTAAATAAGCTGATCTAAAGAGTTTAGTAAGTTTATCTCTCTTAAATATACTAATAAAGTGCTCTAAATAGGTTAAAACTCTAAAATAAAGTGTTTAGAGCTTTTTGCAAGTTAAAAAAGATTAAAAATTAATGTTGAAAACTGATTAAATAAGCTGATCTAAAGAGATTAGTAAGCTTATCTGTCTTAAATATAGTAATAAAGTAGTCTAAATAGGTTAAAACTCTAAAATAAAGAGTTTAGAGCTTTTTGAAAGTTAAAAAAGATTAGAAATTAATGGTGAAAACTGGTTAAATAAGCTGATCTAAAGAGTTTAGTAAGTTTACCTCTCTTAAATATACTAACAAAGAAGTCTAAATAGGTTAAAACTCTAAAATAAAGAGTTTAGAGCCGTTTGAAAGTTAAAAAAGATTAGAAATTAAACGTGAAAACTGGTTAAATAAGCTGATCTAAAGAGTTTAGTAAGTTTATCTCTCTAAAATATACTAATAAAGTAGTCTAAATAGGTTAAAACTCTAAAATAAAGTGTTTAGAGCTTTTTGAATGTTAAAAAAGATAAGAAATTAACTTTGAAAACTGGTTAAATAAGCTGATCTAAAGAGTTTAGTAAGTGATCTCTCTTAAATATACTAATAAAGTAGTATAAATAGGTTAAAAGTCTAAAATAAAGAGTTTAGAGCTTTTTGAAAGTTAAAAATGATTAGAAATTAACTGTGAAAACTGGTTAAATAAGCTGATCTAAAGAGTTTAGTAAGTTTATCTCTCTTAAATATACTAATAAAGTAGTCTAAATAGGTTAAAACTCTAAAATAAAGAGTTTAGAGCTGTTTGAAAGTTAAAAAAGATTAGATATTAATGGTGAAAACTGGTTAAATAAGCTGATCTAAAGAGTTTAGTAAGTTTATCTCTCTTAAATATACTAATAAAGTAGTCTAAATAGGTTAAAACTCTAAAATAAAGAGTTTAGAGCAGTATCAAAGTTAAAAAAGATTAGAAATTAACTGTGAAAACTGGTTAAATAAGCTGATCTAAAGAGTTTAGTAAGTTTATCTCTCTTAAATCTACTAATAAAGTAGTCTAAATAGGTTAAAACTCTAAAATAAAGTGTTTAGAGCTTTTTGAAAGTTAAAAAAGATTAGAAATTAACTGTGAAAACAGGTTAAATAAGCTGATCTAAAGAGTTTAGTAAGTTTATCTGTCTTAAATATACTAATAAAGTAGTCTAAATAGGTTAAAACTCTAAAATAAAGAGTTTAGAACTTTTTGAAAGTTAAAAAAGATTAGAAATTAACTGTGAAAACTGGTTAAATAAGCTGATCTAAAGAGTTTAGTAAGTTTATCTCTCTTAAATATACTAATAAAGTAGTCTAAATAGGTTAAAACTCTAAAATAAAGTGTTTACAGCTATTTGAAAGTTAAAAAAGATTAGAAATTAACTGTGAAATCTGGTTAAATAAGCTGATCTAAAAAGTTTAGTAAGTTTATCTCTCTTAAATATACTAATAAAGTACTCTAAATAGGTAAAAAATCTAAAATAAAGAGTTTAGAGCTTTTTGAAAGTTAAAAAAGATTAGAAATTAACTGTGAAAACTGGTTAAATAAGCTGATCTAAGGAGTTTAGTAAGTTTATCTCTCTTAAATATACTAACAAAGAAGTCTAAATAGGTTAAAACTCTAAAATAAAGAGTTTAGAGCCGTTTGAAAGTTAAAAAAGATTAGAAATTAAATGTGAAAACTGGTTAAATAAGCTGATCTAAAGAGTTTAGTAAGATTATCTCTCTAAAATATACTAATAAAGTAGTCTAAATAGGTTAAAACTCTAAAATAAAGTGTTTAGAGCTTTTTGAAAGTTAAAAAAGATAAGAAATTAACTGTGAAAACTGGTTCAATAAGCTGATCTAAAGAGTTTAGTAAGCTGATCTCTCTTAAATATACTAATAAAGTAGTATAAATAGGTTAAAACTGTAAAATAAAGAGTTTAGAGCTTTTTGAAAGTTAAAAATGATTAGAAATTAACTGTGAAAACTGGTTAAATAAGCTGATCTAAAGAGTTTAGTAAGTTTATCTCTCTTAAATATACTAATAAAGTAGTCTAAATAGGTTAAAACTCTAAAATAAAGAGTTCAGAGCTTTTTGAAAGTTAAAAAAGATTAGAAATTAATGTGAGAACGGGTTGAATAAGCTGATCTAAAGAGTTTATTAGTTTATCTCTCTTAAATATACTAATAAAGTAGTCTAAATAGGTTAAAACTCTAAAATAAAGAGTTTAGAGCTTTTTGAAAGTTAAAAAAGATTAGAAATTAACTGTGAGAACTGGTTAAATAAGCTGATCTAAAGAGTTTAGTAAGTTTATCTCTCTTAAATATACTAATAAAGTAGTCTAAATAGGTTAAAACTCTAAAATAAAGAGTTTAGAGCTTTTTGAAAGTTAAAAAAGATTAGAAATTAACTGTGAAAACTGGTTAAATAAGCTGATCTAAAGAGTTTAGTAAGGTTATCTGTCTTAAATATACTAATAAAGTCGTCTAAATAGGTTAAAACTCTAAAATAAAGTGTTTAGAGCTTTTTGAAAGTTAAAAAGTTTAGAAATTAACTGTGAAAACTGGTTAAATAAGCTGATCTAAAGAGTTTAGTAAGTTTATCTCAATAAAATATACTAAGAAAGTAGTCTAAATAGGTTTAAAATCTAAAATAAAGAGTTTAGAGCTGTTTGAAAGTTAAAAAAGATTAGATATTAATGGTCAAAACTGGTTAAATAAGCTGATCTAAAGAGTTTAGTAAGTTTATCTGTCTTAAATATACTAATAAAGTAGTCTAAATAGGTTAAAACTCTAAAATAAAGAGTTTAGAGCAGTATCAAAGTTAAAAAAGATTAGAAATTAACTGTGAAAACTGGTTAAATAAGCTGATCTAAAGAGTTTAGTAAGTTTATCTCTCTTAAATCTACTAATAAAGTAGTCTAAATAGGTTAAAACTCTAAAATAAAGAGTTTAGAGCTTTTTGAAAGTTAAAAAAGATTAGAAATTAACTGTGAAAACAGGTTAAATAAACTGATCTAAAGAGTTTAGTAAGTTTATCTCTCTTAAATATACTAATAAAGTAGTCTAAATAGGTTAAAACTCTAAAATAAAGAGTTTAGAGCTTTTTTAAAGTTAAAAAAGATTAGAAATTAACCGTGAAAACTGGTTAAATAAGCTGATCTAAAGAGTTTAGTAAGTTTATCTCTCTTAAATATACTAATAAAGTCGTCTAAATAGGTTAAAACTCTAAAATAAAGTGTTTAGAGCTATTTGAAAGTTAAAAAAGATTAGAAATTAACTGTGAAAACTGGTTAAATAAGCTGATCTAAAAAGTTTAGTAAGTTTATCTCTCTTAAATATACTAATAAAGTACTCTAAATAGGTAAAAAATCTAAAATAAAGAGTTTAGAGCTTTTTAAAAGTTAAAAAAGATTAGAAATTAATGGTGAAAACTGGTTAAATAAGCTGATCTAAAGAGTTTAGTAAGTTTACCTCTCTTAAATATACTAACAAAGAAGTCTAAATAGGTTAAAACTCTAAAATAAAGAGTTTAGAGCCGTTTGAAAGTTAAAAAAGATTAGAAATTAAATGTGAAAACTGGTTAAATAAGCTGATCTAAAGAGTTTAGTAAGTTTATCTCTCTAAAATATACTAATAAAGTAGTCTAAATAGGTTAAAACTCTAAAATAAAGTGTTTAGAGCTTTTTGAATGTTAAAAAAGATAAGAAATTAACTTTGAAAACTGGTTAAATAAGCTGATCTAAAGAGTTTAGTAAGTGATCTCTCTTAAATATACTAATAAAGTAGTATAAATAGGTTAAAACTCTAAAATAAAGAGTTTAGAGCTTTTTTAAAGTTAAAAAAGATTAGAAATTAACTGTGAAAACTGGTTAAATAAGCTGATCTAAAGAGTTTAGTAAGGTTATCTGTCTTAAATATACTAATAAAGTCGTCTAAATAGGTTAAAACTCTAAAATAAAGTGTTTAGAGGTTTTTGAAAGTTAAAAAGTTTAGAAATTAACTGTGAAAACTGGTTAAATAAGCTGATCTAAAGAGTTTAGTAAGTTTATCTCTCTAAAATATACTAAGAAAGTAGTCTAAATAGGTTAAAACTCTAAAATAAAGAGTTTAGAGCTGTTTGAAAGTTAAAAAAGATTAGATATTAATGGTCAAAACTGGTTAAATAAGCTGATCTAAAGAGTTTAGTAAGTTTATCTGTCTTAAATATACTAATAAAGTAGTCTAAATAGGTTAAAACTCTAAAATAAAGAGTTTAGAGCAGTATCAAAGTTAAAAAAGATTAGAAATTAACTGTGAAAACTGGTTAAATAAGCTGATCTAAAGAGTTTAGTAAGTTTATCTCTCTTAAATCTACTAATAAAGTAGTCTAAATAGGTTAAAACTCTAAAATAAAGAGTTTAGAGCTTTTTGAAAGTTAAAAAAGATTAGAAATTAACTGTGAAAACAGGTTAAATAAACTGATCTAAAGAGTTTAGTAAGTTTATCTCTCTTAAATATACTAATAAAGTAGTCTAAATAGGTTAAAACTCTAAAATAAAGAGTTTAGAGCTTTTTTAAAGTTAAAAAAGATTAGAAATTAACTGTGAAAACTGGTTAAATAAGCTGATCTAAAGAGTTTAGTAAGTTTATCTCTCTTAAATATACTAATAAAGTAGTCTAAATAGGTTAAAACTCTAAAATAAAGAGTTTAGAGCTTTTTTAAAGTTAAAAAAAATTAGAAATTAACTGTGAAAACTGGTTAAATAAGCTGATCTAAAGAGTTTAGTAAGTTTATCTGTCTTAAATATACTAATAAAGTAGTCTAAATAGGTTAAAAATCTAAAATAAAGAGTTTAGAGCTTTTTAAAAGTTAAAAAAGATTAGAAATTAATGGTGAAAACTGGTTAAATAAGCTGATCTAAAGAGTTTAGTAAGTTTACCTCTCTTAAATATACTAACAAAGAAGTCTAAATAGGTTAAAACTCTAAAATAAAGAGTTTAGAGCCGTTTGAAAGTTAAAAAAGATTAGAAATTAAATGTGAAAACTGGTTAAATAAGCTGATCTAAAGAGTTTAGTAAGTTTATCTCTCTAAAATATACTAATAAAGTAGTCTAAATAGGTTAAAACTCTAAAATAAAGTGTTTAGAGCTTTTTGAATGTTAAAAAAGATAAGAAATTACTTTGAAAACTGGTTAAATAAGCTGATCTAAAGAGTTTAGTAAGTGATCTCTCTTAAATATACTAATAAAGTAGTATAAATAGGTTAAAACTCTAAAATAAAGAGTTTAGAGCTTTTTGAAAGTTAAAAAGTTTAGAAATTAACTGTGAAAACTGGTTAAATAAGCTGATCTAAAGAGTTTAGTAAGTTTATCTCTCTAAAATATACTAAGAAAGTAGTCTAAATAGGTTAAAACTCTAAAATAAAGAGTTTAGAGCTGTTTGAAAGTTAAAAAAGATTAGATATTAATGGTCAAAACTGGTTAAATAAGCTGATCTAAAGAGTTTAGTAAGTTTATCTGTCTTAAATATACTAATAAAGTAGTCTAAATAGGTTAAAACTCTAAAATAAAGAGTTTAGAGCAGTATCAAAGTTAAAAAAGATTAGAAATTAACTGTGAAAACTGGTTAAATAAGCTGATCTAAAGAGTTTAGTAAGTTTATCTCTCTTAAATATACTAATAAAGTAGTCTAAATAGGTTAAAACTCTAAAATAAAGAGTTTAGAGCTTTTTGAAAGTTAAAAAAGATTAGAAATTAACTGTGAAAACAGGTTAAATAAACTGATCTAAAGAGTTTAGTAAGTTTATCTCTCTTAAATATACTAATAAAGTAGTCTAAATAGGTTAAAACTCTAAAATAAAGAGTTTAGAGCTTTTTTAAAGTTAAAAAAGATTAGAAATTAACTGTGAAAACTGGTTAAATAAGCTGATCTAAAGAGTTTAGTAAGTTTATCTCTCTTAAATATACTAATAAAGTCGTCTAAATAGGTTAAAACTCTAAAATAAAGAGTTTAGAGCTTTTTTAAAGTTAAAAAAAATTAGAAATTAACTGTGAAAACTGGTTAAATAAGCTGATCTAAAGAGTTTAGTAAGTTTATCTGTCTTAAATATACTAATAAAGTAGTCTAAATAGGTTAAAAATCTAAAATAAAGAGTTTAGAGCTTTTTAAAAGTTAAAAAAGATTAGAAATTAATGGTGAAAACTTGTTAAATAAGCTGATCTAAAGAGTTTAGTAAGTTTACCTCTCTTAAATATACTAACAAAGAAGTCTAAATAGGTTAAAACTCTAAAATAAAGAGTTTAGAGCCGTTTGAAAGTTAAAAAAGATTAGAAATTAAATGTGAAAACTGGTTAAATAAGCTGATCTAAAGAGTTTAGTAAGTTTATCTCTCTAAAATATACTAATAAAGTAGTCTAAATAGGTTAAAACTCTAAAATAAAGTGTTTAGAGCTTTTTGAATGTTAAAAAAGTAAGAAATTAACTTTGAAAACTGGTTAAATAAGCTGATCTAAAGAGTTTAGTAAGTGATCTCTCTTAAATATACTAATAAAGTAGTATAAATAGGTTAAAACTCTAAAATAATGAGTTTAGAGCTGTTTGAAAGTTAAAAAAGATTAGATATTAATGGTCAAAACTGGTTAAATAAGCTGATCTAAAGAGTTTAGTAAGCTGATCTCTCTTAAATATACTAATAAAGTAGTATAAATAGGTTAAAAGTCTAAAATAAAGAGTTTAGAGCTTTTTGAAAGTTAAAAATGATTAGAAATTAACTGTGAAAACTGGTTAAATAAGCTGATCTAAAGAGTTTAGTAAGTTTATCTCTCTTAAATATACTAATAAAGTAGTCTAAATAGGTTAAAACTCTAAAATAAAGAGTTTAGAGCTTTTTGAAAGTTAAAAAAGATTAGAAATTAACTGTGAGAACGGGTTGAATAAGCTGATCTAAAGAGTTTATTAAGTTTATCTCTCTTAAATATACTAATAAAGTAGTATAAATAGGTTAAAACTCTAAAATAAAGAGTTTAGAGCTTTTTGAAAGTTAAAAAAGATTAGAAATTAACTGTGAGAACTGGTTAAATAAGCTGATCTAAAGAGTTTAGTAAGTTTATCTCTCTTAAATATACTAATAAAGTAGTCTAAATAGGTTAAAACTCTAAAATAAAGAGTTTAGAGCTTTTTGAAAGTTAAAAAAGATTAGAAATTAACTGTGAAAACTGGTTAAATAAGCTGATCTAAAGAGTTTAGTAAGGTTATCTGTCTTAAATATACTAATAAAGTCGTCTAAATAGGTTAAAACTCTAAAATAAAGTGTTTAGAGCTTTTTGAAAGTTAAAAAGTTTAGAAATTAACTGTGAAAACTGGTTAAATAAGCTGATCTAAAGAGTTTAGTAAGTTTATCTCTCTAAAATATACTAAGAAAGTAGTCTAAATAGGTTAAAACTCTAAAATAAAGAGTTTAGAGCTGTTTGAAAGTTAAAAAAGATTAGATATTAATGGTCAAAACTGGTTAAATAAGCTGATCTAAAGAGTTTAGTAAGTTTATCTGTCTTAAATATACTAATAAAGTAGTCTAAATAGGTTAAAACTCTAAAATAAAGAGTTTAGAGCAGTATCAAAGTTAAAAAAGACTAGAAATTAACTGTGAAAACAGGTTAAATAAGCTGATCTAAAGAGTTTAGTAAGTTTATCTCTCTTAAATCTACTAATAAAGTAGTCTAAATAGGTTAAAACTCTAAAATAAAGAGTTTAGAGCTTTTTGAAAGTTAAAAAAGATTAGAAATTAACTGTGAAAACAGGTTAAATAAACTGATCTAAAGAGTTTAGTAAGTTTATCTCTCTTAAATATACTAATAAAGTAGTCTAAATAGGTTAAAACTCTAAAATAAAGAGTTTAGAGCTTTTTTAAAGTTAAAAAAGATTAGAAATTAACCGTGAAAACTGGTTAAATAAGCTGATCTAAAGAGTTTAGTAAGTTTATCTCTCTTAAATATACTAATAAAGTCGTCTAAATAGGTTAAAACTCTAAAATAAAGTGTTTAGAGCTATTTGAAAGTTAAAAAAGATTAGAAATTAACTGTGAAAACTGGTTAAATAAGCTGATCTAAAAAGTTTAGTAAGTTTATCTCTCTTAAATATACTAATAAAGTACTCTAAATAGGTAAAAAATCTAAAATAAAGAGTTTAGAGCTTTTTAAAAGTTAAAAAAGATTAGAAATTAATGGTGAAAACTGGTTAAATAAGCTGATCTAAAGAGTTTAGTAAGTTTACCTCTCTTAAATATACTAACAAAGAAGTCTAAATAGGTTAAAACTCTAAAATAAAGAGTTAAGAGCCGTTTGAAAGTTAAAAAAGATTAGAAATTAAATGTGAAAACTGGTTAAATAAGCTGATCTAAAGAGTTTAGTAAGTTTATCTCTCTAAAATATACTAATAAAGTAGTCTAAATAGGTTAAAACTCTAAAATAAAGTGTTTAGAGCTTTTTGAAAGTTAAAAAAGATAAGAAATTAACTTTGAAAACTGGTTAAATAAGCTGATCTAAAGAGTTTAGTAAGTGATCTCTCTTAAATATACTAATAAAGTAGTATAAATAGGTTAAAACTCTAAAATAAAGAGTTTAGAGCTTTTTTAAAGTTAAAAAAGATTAGAAATTAACTGTGAAAACTGGTTAAATAAGCTGATCTAAAGAGTTTAGTAACGTTATCTGTCTTAAATATACTAATAAAGTCGTCTAAATAGGTTAAAACTCTAAAATAAAGTGTTTAGAGGTTTTTGAAAGTTAAAAAGTTTAGAAATTAACTGTGAAAACTGGTTAAATAAGCTGATCTAAAGAGTTTAGTAAGTTTATCTCTCTAAAATATACTAAGAAAGTAGTCTAAATAGGTTAAAACTCTAAAATAAAGAGTTTAGAGCTGTTTGAAAGTTAAAAAAGATTAGATATTAATGGTCAAAACTGGTTAAATAAGCTGATCTAAAGAGTTTAGTAAGTTTATCTGTCTTAAATATACTAATAAAGTAGTCTAAATAGGTTAAAACTCTAAAATAAAGAGTTTAGAGCAGTATCAAAGTTAAAAAAGATTAGAAATTAACTGTGAAAACTGGTTAAATAAGCTGATCTAAAGAGTTTAGTAAGTTTATCTCTCTAAAATCTACTAATAAAGTAGTCTAAATAGGTTAAAACTCTAAAATAAAGAGTTTAGAGCTTTTTGAAAGTTAAAAAAGATTAGAAATTAACTGTGAAAACAGGTTAAATAAACTGATCTAAAGAGTTTAGTAAGTTTATCTCTCTTAAATATACTAATAAAGTAGTCTAAATAGGTTAAAACTCTAAAATAAAGAGTTTAGAGCTTTTTTAAAGTTAAAAAAGATTAGAAATTAACCGTAAAAACTGGTTAAATAAGCTGATCTAAAGAGTTTAGTAAGTTTATCTCTCTTAAATATACTAATAAAGTAGTCTAAATAGGTTAAAACTCTAAAATAAAGAGTTTAGAGCTTTTTTAAAGTTAAAAAAAATTAGAAATTAACTGTGAAAACTGGTTAAATAAGCTGATCTAAAGAGTTTAGTAAGTTTATCTGTCTTAAATATACTAATAAAGTAGTCTAAATAGGTTAAAAATCTAAAATAAAGAGTTTAAAGCTGTTTTAAAGTTAAAAAAGATTAGAAATTAATGGTAAAATCTGGTTAAATAACCTGATTTAAAGAGTTTAGTAAGTTTATCTGTCTTAAATATACTAACAAAGTAGTCTAAATAGGTTAAAACTCTAAAATAAAGAGTTTAGAGGTTTTTGAAAGTTAAAAAGATTAGAAATTAACTGTGAAAACTGGTTAAATAAGCTGATCGAAAGACTTTAGTAAGTTTATCTGTCTTAAATATACTAATAAAGTAGTCTAAATAGGTTAAATCTCTAAAATAAAGAGTTTAGAGCTTTTTGAAAGTTAAAAAAGATTAGAAATTAACTGTGAAAACTGGTTAAATAAGCTGATCTAAAGAGTTTAGTAAGTTTATCTGTCTTAAATATACTAATAAAGTAGTCTAAATAGGTTAAAACTCTAAAATAAAGAGTTTAGAGCTTTTTGAAAGTTAAAAAAGATTAGAAATTAATGGTGAAAACTGGTTAAATAAGCTGATCTAAAGAGTTTAGTATGTTTATATCTCTTAAATATACTAATAAAGTAGTCTAAATAGGTTAAAACTCTAAAATAAAGAGTTTAGAGCTTTTTTAAAGTTAAAAAAGATTAGAAATTAACTGTGAAAACTGGTTAAATAAGCTGATCTAAAGAGTTTAGTAAGTTTATCTCTCTTAAATATACTAATAAAGTGCTCTAAATAGGTTAAAACTCTAAAATAAAGTGTTTAGAGCTTTTTGCAAGTTAAAAAAGATTAAAAATTAATGTTGAAAACTGATTAAATAAGCTGATCTAAAGAGATTAGTAAGCTTATCTGTCTTAAATATAGTAATAAAGTAGTCTAAATAGGTTAAAACTCTACAATAAAGTGTTTAGAGCGTTTTGAAAGTTAAAAAAGATTAGAAATTAACTGTGAAAACTGGTTAAATAAGCTGATCTAAAGAGTTTAGTAAGTCCATCTCCTTAAATATACTAATAAAGTAGTCTAAATAGGTTAAAAGTCTAAAATAAAGAGTTTAGAGCTTTTTGAAAGTTAAAAAAGATTAGAAATTAACTGTGAAAACTGGTTAAATAAGCTGATCTAAAGAGTTTAGTAAGGTTATCTGTCTTAAATATACTAATAAAGTCGTCTAAATAGGTTAAAACTCTAAAATAAAGTGTTTAGAGCTTTTTGAAAGTTAAAAAGTTTAGAAATTAACTGTGAAAACTGGTTAAATAAGCTGATCTAAAGAGTTTAGTAAGTTTATCTCTCTTAAATATACTAATAAAGTAGTCTAAATAGGTTAAAACTCTAAAATAAAGAGTTTAGAGCTGTTTGAAAGTTAAAAAAGATTAGATATTAATGGTCAAAACTGGTTAAATAAGCTGATCTAAAGAGTTTAGTAAGTTTATCTGTCTTAAATATACTAATAAAGTAGTCTAAATAGGTTAAAACTCTAAAATAAAGAGTTTAGAGCAGTATCAAAGTTAAAAAAGATTAGAAATTAACTGTGAAAACTGGTTAAATAAGCTGATCTAAAGAGTTTAGTAAGTTTATCTCTCTTAAATCTACTAATAAAGTAGTCTAAATAGGTTAAAACTCTAAAATAAAGAGTTTAGAGCTTTTTGAAAGTTAAAAAAGATTAGAAATTAACTGTGAAAACAGGTTAAATAAACTGATCTAAAGAGTTTAGTAAGTTTATCTCTCTTAAATATACTAATAAAGTAGTCTAAATAGGTTAAAACTCTAAAATAAAGAGTTTAGAGCTTTTTTAAAGTTAAAAAAGATTAGAAATTAACCGTGAAAACTGGTTAAATAAGCTGATCTAAAGAGTTTAGTAAGTTTATCTCTCTTAAATATACTAATAAAGTAGTCTAAATAGGTTAAAACTCTAAAATAAAGAGTTTAGAGCTTTTTTAAAGTTAAAAAAAATTAGAAATTAACTGTGAAAACTGGTTAAATAAGCTGATCTAAAGAGTTTAGTAAGTTTATCTGTCTTAAATATACTAATAAAGTAGTCTAAATAGGTTAAAAATCTAAAATAAAGAGTTTAAAGCTGTTTTAAAGTTAAAAAAGATTAGAAATTAATGGTAAAAACTGGTTAAATAACCTGATTTAAAGAGTTTAGTAAGTTTATCTGTCTTAAATATACTAACAAAGTAGTCTAAATAGGTTAAAACTCTAAAATAAAGAGTTTAGAGGTTTTTGAAAGTTAAAAAGATTAGAAATTAACTGTGAAAACTGGTTAAATAAGCTGATCGAAAGACTTTAGTAAGTTTATCTGTCTTAAATATACTAATAAAGTAGTCTAAATAGGTTAAATCTCTAAAATAAAGAGTTTAGAGCTTTTTGAAAGTTAAAAAAGATTAGAAATTAACTGTGAAAACTGGTTAAATAAGCTGATCTAAAGAGTTTAGTAAGTTTATCTGTCTTAAATATACTAATAAAGTAGTCTAAATAGGTTAAAACTCTAAAATAAAGAGTTTAGAGCTTTTTGAAAGTTAAAAAAGATTAGAAATTAACTGTGAAAACTGGTGAAATAAGCTGATCTAAAGAGTTCAGCAAGTTTATCTCTCTGAAATATACAAATAAAGTAGTCTAAATAGGTTAAAACTCTAAAATAAAGTGTTTAGAGCTTTTTGAAAGTTGAAAAAAATTAGAAATTAACTGTGAAAACTGGTTAAATAAGCTGATCTAAAGAGTTTAGTAAGTTTATCTGTCTTAAATATACTAATAAAGTAGTCTAAATAGGTTAAAAATCTAAAATAAAGAGTTTAAAGCTGTTTTAAAGTTAAAAAAGATTAGAAATTAATGGTAAAAACTGGTTAAATAACCTGATTTAAAAGGTTTAGTAAGTTTATCTGTCTTAAATATACTAACAAAGTAGTCTAAATAGGTTAAAACTCTAAAATAAAGAGTTTAGAGGTTTTTGAAAGTTAAAAAAGATTAGAAATTAACTGTGAAAACTGGTTAAATAAGCTGATCGAAAGACTTTAGTAAGTTTATCTGTCTTAAATATACTAATAAAGTAGTCTAAATAGGTTAAATCTCTAAAATAAAGACTTTAGAGCTTTTTGAAAGTTAAAAAAGATTAGAAATTAACTGTGAAAACTGGTTAAATAAGCTGATCTAAAGAGTTTAGTAAGTTTATCTGTCTTAAATATACTAATAAAGTAGTCTAAATAGGTTAAAACTCTAAAATAAAGAGTTTAGAGCTTTTTGAAAGTTAAAAAAGATTAGAAATTAATGGTGAAAACTGGTTAAATAAGCTGATCTAAAGAGTTTAGTATGTTTATATCTCTTAAATATACTAATAAAGTAGTCTAAATAGGTTAAAACTCTAAAATAAAGAGTTTAGAGCTTTTTTAAAGTTAAAAAAGATTAGAAATTAACTGTGAAAACTGGTTAAATAAGCTGATCTAAAGAGTTTAGTAAGTTTATCTCTCTAAAATATACTAATAAAGTGCTCTAAATAGGTTAAAACTCTAAAATAAAGTGTTTAGAGCTTTTTGCAAGTTAAAAAAGATTAAAAATTAATGTTGAAAACTGATTAAATAAGCTGATCTAAAGAGATTAGTAAGCTTATCTGTCTTAAATATAGTAATAAAGTAGTCTAAATAGGTTAAAACTCTACAATAAAGTGTTTAGAGCGTTTTGAAAGTTAAAAAAGATTAGAAATTAACTGTGAAAACTGGTTAAATAAGCTGATCTAAAGAGTTTAGTAAGTCCATCTCCTTAAATATACTAATAAAGTAGTCTAAATAGGTTAAAAGTCTAAAATAAAGAGTTTAGAGCTTTTTGAAAGTTAAAAAAGATTAGAAATTAACTGTGAAAACTGGTTAAATAAGCTGATCTAAAGAGTTTAGTAAGGTTATCTGTCTTAAATATACTAATAAAGTCGTCTAAATAGGTTAAAACTCTAAAATAAAGTGTTTAGAGCTTTTTGAAAGTTAAAAAGTTTAGAAATTAACTGTGAAAACTGGTTAAATAAGCTGATCTAAAGAGTTTAGTAAGTTTATCTCTCTAAAATATACTAAGAAAGTAGTCTAAATAGGTTAAAACTCTAAAATAAAGAGTTTAGAGCTGTTTGAAAGTTAAAAAAGATTAGATATTAATGGTCAAAACTGGTTAAATAAGCTGATCTAAAGAGTTTAGTAAGTTTATCTGTCTTAAATATACTAATAAAGTAGTCTAAATAGGTTAAAACTCTAAAATAAAGAGTTTAGAGCAGTATCAAAGTTAAAAAAGATTAGAAATTAACTGTGAAAACTGGTTAAATAAGCTGATCTAAAGAGTTTAGTAAGTTTATCTCTCTTAAATCTACTAATAAAGTAGTCTAAATAGGTTAAAACTCTAAAATAAAGAGTTTAGAGCTTTTTGAAAGTTAAAAAAGATTAGAAATTAACTGTGAAAACAGGTTAAATAAACTGATCTAAAGAGTTTAGTAAGTTTATCTCTCTTAAATATACTAATAAAGTAGTCTAAATAGGTTAAAACTCTAAAATAAAGAGTTTAGAGCTTTTTTAAAGTTAAAAAAGATTAGAAATTAACCGTGAAAACTGGTTAAATAAGCTGATCTAAAGAGTTTAGTAAGTTTATCTCTCTTAAATATACTAATAAAGTCGTCTAAATAGGTTAAAACTCTAAAATAAAGTGTTTAGAGCTATTTGAAAGTTAAAAAAGATTAGAAATTAACTGTGAAAACTGGTTAAATAAGCTGATCTAAAAAGTTTAGTAAGTTTATCTCTCTTAAATATACTAATAAAGTACTCTAAATAGGTAAAAAATCTAAAATAAAGAGTTTAGAGCTTTTTAAAAGTTAAAAAAGATTAGAAATTAATGGTGAAAACTGGTTAAATAAGCTGATCTAAAGAGTTTAGTAAGTTTACCTCTCTTAAATATACTAACAAAGAAGTCTAAATAGGTTAAAACTCTAAAATAAAGAGTTTAGAGCCGTTTGAAAGTTAAAAAAGATTAGAAATTAAATGTGAAAACTGGTTAAAAAAGCTGATCTAAAGAGTTTAGTAAGTTTATCTCTCTAAAATATACTAATAAAGTAGTCTAAATAGGTTAAAACTCTAAAATAAAGTGTTTAGAGCTTTTTGAATGTTAAAAAAGATAAGAAATTAACTTTGAAAACTGGTTAAATAAGCTGATCTAAAGAGTTTAGTAAGTGATCTCTCTTAAATATACTAATAAAGTAGTATAAATAGGTTAAAAGTCTAAAATAAAGAGTTTAGAGCTTTTTGAAAGTTAAAAATGATTAGAAATTAACTGTGAAAACTGGTTAAATAAGCTGATCTAAAGAGTTTAGTAAGTTTATCTCTCTTAAATATACTAATAAAGTAGTCTAAATAGGTTAAAACTCTAAAATAAAGAGTTTAGAGCTGTTTGAAAGTTAAAAAAGATTAGATATTAATGGTCAAAACTGGTTAAATAAGCTGATCTAAAGAGTTTAGTAAGTTTATCTCTCTTAAATATACTAATAAAGTAGTCTAAATAGGTTAAAACTCTAAAATAAAGAGTTTAGAGCAGTATCAAAGTTAAAAAAGATTAGAAATTAACTGTGAAAACTGGTTAATTAAGCTGATCTAAAGAGTTTAGTAAGTTTATCTGTCTTAAATATACTAATAAAGTAGTCTAAATAGGTTAAAACTCTAAAATAAAGAGTTTAGAACTTTTTGAAAGTTAAAAAAGATTAGAAATTAACTGTGAAAACTGGTTAAATAAGCTGATCTAAAGAGTTTAGTAAGTTTATCTCTCTTAAATATACTAATAAAGTAGTCTAAATAGGTTAAAACTCTAAAATAAAGTGTTTACACCTATTTGAAAGTTAAAAAAGATTAGAAATTAACTGTGAAATCTGGTTAAATAAGCTGATCTAAAAAGTTTAGTAAGTTTATCTCTCTTAAATATACTAATAAAGTAGTCTAAATAGGTTAAAACTCTAAAATAAAGAGTTTAGAGCGTTTTTAAAGTAAAAAAAGATTAGAAATTAATGGTAAAAACTGGTTAAATAAGCTGATCTAAGGAGTTTAGTAAGTTTATCTCTCTTAAATATACTAACAAAGAAGTCTAAATAGGTTAAAACTCTAAAATAAAGAGTTTAGAGCCGTTTGAAAGTTAAAAAAGATTAGAAATTAAATGTGAAAACTGGTTAAATAAGCTGATCTAAAGAGTTTAGTAAGATTATCTCTCTAAAATATACTAATAAAGTAGTCTAAATAGGTTAAAACTCTAAAATAAAGAGTTTAGAGCTTTTTGTAAGTTAAAAAAGATTAGAAATTAACTGTGAGAACGGGTTGAATAAGCTGATCTAAAGAGTTTATTAAGTTTATCTCTCTTAAATATACTAATAAAGTAGTCTAAATAGGTTAAAACTCTAAAATAAAGAGTTTAGAGCTTTTTGAAAGTTAAAAAAGATTAGAAATTAACTGTGAGAACTGGTTAAATAAGCTGATCTAAAGAGTTTAGTAAGTTTATCTCTCTTAAATATACTAATAAAGTAGTCTAAATAGGTTAAAACTCTAAAATAAAGAGTTTAGAGCTTTTTGAAAGTTAAAAAAAAATTAGAAATTAACTGTGAAAACTGGTTAAATAAGCTGATCTAAAGAGTTTAGTAAGTTTATCTCTCTAAAATATACTAATAAAGTAGTCTAAATAGGTTAGAACTCTATAATAAAGAGTTTAGAGCAGTTTCAAAGTTAAAAAAAATTAGAAATTAACTGTGAAAACTGGTTAAATAAGCTGATCTAAAGAGTTTAGTAATTTATTCTGTCTTAAATATACTAATAAAGTACTCTAAATAGGTTAAAACTCTAAAATAAAGAGTTTAGAGTTTTTCAAAGTTAAAAAAGATTAGAAATTAACTGTGAAAACTGGTTAAATAAGCTGATCTAAAGAGTTTAGCAAAGTTATATCTCTGAAATATACTAATAAAGTAGTCTAAATAGGTTAAAACTCTAAAATAAAGTGTTTAGAGCTTTTTGAAAGTTGAAGAAAATTAAAAATTAACTGTGAAAACTGGTTAAATAAGCTGATCTAAAGAGTTTAGTAAGTTTATCTGTCTTAAATATACTAATAAAGTAGTCTAAATAGGTTAAAAATCTAAAATAAAGAGTTTAAAGCTGTTTTAACGTTAAAAAAGATTAGAAATTAATGATAAAAACTCGTTAAATAACCTGATTTAAAGAGTTTAGTTAGTTTATCTCTCTTAAATATACTAACAAAGTAGTCTAAATAGGTTAAAACTCTAAAATAAAGAGTTTAGAGGTTTTTGAAAGTTAAAAAAGATTAGAAATTAACTGTGAAAACTGGTTAAATAAGCTGATCGAAAGACTTTAGTAAGTTTATCTGTCTTAAATATACTAATAAAGTAGTCTAAATAGGTTAAATCTCTAAAATAAAGAGTTTAGAGCTTTTTGAAAGTTAAAAAAGATTAGAAATTAACTGTGAAAACTGGTTAAATAAGCTGATCTAAAGAGTTTAGTAAGTTTATCTGTCTTAAATATACTAATAAAGTAGTCTAAATAGGTTAAAACTCTAAAATAAAGTGTTTAGAGCTTTTTGAAAGTTAAAAAAGATTAGAAATTAACTGTGAAAACTGGTTGAATAAGCTTATCTAAAGAGTTTAGTAAGTTTATCTCTCTTAAATATACTAATAAAGTACTCTAAATAGGTTAAAACTCTAAAATAAAGAGTTTAGAGCTTTTTGAAAGTTAAAAAAGATTAGATATTAATGGTGAAAACTGGTTAAATGAGCTGATCTAAAGAGTTTTGTATGTTTATCTCTCTTAAATATACTAATAAAGTACTCTAAATAGGTTAAAACTCTAAAATAAAGAGTTTAGAGCAGTATCAAAGTTAAAAAAGATTAGAAATTAACTGTGAAACCTGGTTAAATAAGCTGATCTAAAGAGTTTAGTAAGTGATCTCTCTTAAATATACTAATAAAGTAGTATAAATAGGTTAAAACTCTAAAATAAAGAGTTTAGAGCTTTTTGAAAGTTAAAAATGATTAGAAATTAACTGTGAAAACTGGTTAAATAAGCTGATCTAAAGAGTTTAGTAAGTTTATCTCTCTTAAATATACTAATAAAGTAGTCTAAATAGGTTAAAACTCTAAAATAAAGAGTTTAGAGCTGTTTGAAAGTTAAAAAAGATTAGAAATTAACTGTGAAAACTGGTTAAATAAGCTGATCTAAAGAGTTTAGTAAGTTTATCTCTCTTAAATATACTAATAAAGTAGTCTAAATAGGTTAAAACTCTAAAATAAAGAGTTTAGAGCAGTATCAAAGTTAAAAAAGATTAGAAATTAACTGTGAGAACTAGTTAAATAAGCTGATCTAAAGAGTTTAGTAAGTTTATCTCTCTTAAATATACTAATAAAGTAGTCTAAATAGGTTAAAACTCTAAAATAAAGAGTTTAGAGCTTTGTGAAAGTTAAAAAAGATTAGAAATTAACTGTGAAAACTGGTTAAATAAGCTGATCTAAAGAGTTTAGTAAGTTTATCTGTCTTAAATATACTAATAAAGTCGTCTAAATAAGTTAAAACTCTAAAATAAAGAGTTTAGAGCTTTTTGAAAGTTAAAAAAGATTAGAAATTAACTGTGAAAACTGGTTAAATAAGCTGATCTAAAAAGTTTAGTAAGTTTATCTCTCTTAAATATACTAATAAAGTAGTCTAAATAGGTTAAAACTCTAAAATAAAGAGTTTAGAGCTTTTTGAAAGTTAAAAAAGATTAGAAATTAACTGTGAAAACTGGTTAAATAAGCTGATATAAAGAGTTTAGTAAGTTTATCTCTCTTAAATATACTAATAAAGTAGTCTAAATAGGTTAAAACTGTAAAATAAAGAGTTTAGAGCTTTTTGAAAGTTAAAAAAGATTAAAATTTAATGTTGAAAACTGATTAAATAAGCTGATCTAAAGAGATTAGTAAGCTTATCTGTCTTAAATATACTAATAAAGTAGTCTAAATAGGTTAAAACTCTAAAATAAAGAGTTTAGAGCTTTTTGAAAGTTAAAAAAGATTAGAAATTAACTGTGAAAACTGGTTAAATAAGCTGATCTAAAGAGTTTAGTAAGTTCATCTCTCTTAAATCTACTAATAAAGTAGTCTAAATAGGTTAAAAGTCTAAAATAAAGAGTTTAGAGCTTTTTGAAAGTTAAAAAAGATTAGAAATTAACTGTGAAAACTGGTTAAATAAGCTGATCTAAAGAGTTTAGTAAGTTTATCTCTCTTAAATATACTAATAAAGTAGTCTAAATAGGTTAAAACTGTAAAATAAAGAGTTTAGAGCTTTTTGAAAGTTAAAAAAGATTAGAAATTAACTGTGAAAACTGGTTAAATAAGCTGATCTAAAGAGTTTAGCAAGTTTATCTGTCTTAAATATACTAATAAAGTAGTCTAAATAGGTTAAAACTCTAAAATAAAGTGTTTAGAGCTTTTTGCAAGTGAAAAAAGATTAAAAATTAATGTTGAAAACTGATTAAATAAGCTGATCTAAAGAGATTAGTAAGCTTATCTGTCTTAAATATACTAATAAAGTAGTCTAAATAGGTTAAAACTCTACAATAAAGTGTTTAGAGCGTTTTGAAAGTTAAAAAAGATTAGAAATTAACTGTGAAAACTGGTTAAATAAGCTGATCTAAAGAGTTTAGTAAGTTCATCTCTCTTAAATATACTAATAAAGTAGTCTAAATAGGTTAAAAGTCTAAAATAAAGAGTTTAGAGCTTTTTGAAAGTTAAAAAAGATTAGAAATTAACTGTGAAAACTGGTTAAATAAGCTGATCTAAAGAGTTTAGTAAGGTTATCTCTCTTAAATATACTAATAAAGTAGTCTAAATAGGTTAAAACTCTAAAATAAAGAGTTTAGAGCTTTTTGAAAGTTAAAAAAGATTACAAATTAACTGTGAAAACTGGTTAAATAAGCTGATCTAAAGAGTTTAGTAAGTTTATCTGTCTTAAATATACTAATAAAGTCGTGTAAATAGGTTAAAACTCTAAAATAAAGTGTTTGGAGCTTTTTAAAAGTTAAAAAGTTTAGAAATTAACTGTGAAAACTGGTTAAATAAGCTGATCTAAAGAGTTTAGTAAGTTTATCTCTCTAAAATATACTATTAAAGTAGTCTAAATAGGTTAAAACTCTAAAATAAAGAGTTTAGAGCTGTTTGAAAGTTAAAAAAGATTAGATATTAATGGTCAAAACTGGTTAAATAAGCTGATCTAAAGAGTTTAGTAAGTTTATCTGTCTTAAATATACTAATAAAGTAGTCTAAATAGGTTAAAACTCTAAAATAAAGAGTTTAGAGCTTTTTGAAAGTTAAAAAAAAATTAGAAATTAACTGTGAAAACTGGTTAAATAAGCTGATCTAAAGAGTTTAGTAAGTTTATCTCTCTAAAATATACTAATAAAGTAGTCTAAATAGGTTAGAACTCTAAAATAAAGAGTTTAGAGCAGTTTCAAAGTTAAAAAAAATTAGAAATTAACTGTGAAAACTGGTTAAATAAGCTGATCTAAAGAGTTTAGTAATTTATTCTGTCTTAAATATACTATTAAAGTAGTCTAAATAGGTTAGAACTCTAAAATAAAGAGTTTAGAGCAGTTTCAAAGTTAAAAAAAATTAGAAATTAACTGTGAAAACTGGTTAAATAAGCTGATCTAAAGAGTTTAGTAATTTATTCTGTCTTAAATATACTATTAAAGTAGTCTAAATAGGTTAAAACTGTAAAATAAAGAGTTTAGAGCTTTTTGAAAGTTAAAAAAGATTACAAATTAACTGTGAAAACTGGTTAAATAAGCTGATCTAAAGAGTTTAGCAAGTTTATCTCTTTAAAATATACAAATAAAGTAGTCTAAATAGGTTAAAACTCTAAAATAAAGTGTTTAGAGCTTTTTGAAAGTTGAAAAAAATTAGAAATTAACTGTGAAAACTGGTTAAATAAGCTGATCTAAAGAGTTTAGTAAGTTTATCTGTCTTAAATATACTAATAAAGTAGTCTAAATAGGTTAAAAATCTAAAATAAAGAGTTTAAAGCTGTTTTAAAGTTAAAAAAGATTCGAAATTAATGGTAAAAACTGGTTAAATAACCTGATTTAAAGAGTTTAGTAAGTTTATCTGTCTTAAATATACTAACAAAGTAGTCTAAATAGGTTAAAACTCTAAAATAAAGAGTTTAGAGGTTTTTGAAAGTTAAAAAAGATTAGAAATTAACTGTGAAAACTGGTTAAATAAGCTGATCTAAAGAGTTTAGTAAGTTTATCTGTCTTAAATATACTAATAAAGAAGTCTAAATAGGTTAAAACTCTAAAATAAAGAGTTTAGAGCTTTTTGAAAGTTAAAAAAGATTAGAAATTAACTGTGAAAACTGGTTAAATAAGCTGATCTAAAGAGATCAGCAAGTTTATCTCTCTGAAATATACAAATAAAGTAGTCTAAATAGGTTAAAACTCTAAAATAAAGTGTTTAGAGCTTTTTGAAAGTTGAAAAAAATTAGAAATTAACTGTGAAAACTGGTTAAATAAGCTGATCTAAAGAGTTTAGTAATTTTATCTGTCTTAAATATACTAATAAAGTAGTCTAAATAGGTTAAAAATCTAAAATAAAGAGTTTAAAGCTGTTTTAAAGTTAAAAAAGATTCGAAAATAATGGTAAAAACTGGTTAAATAACCTGATTTAAAGAGTTTAGTAAGTTTATCTGTCTTAAATATACTAACAAAGTAGTCTAAATAGGTTAAAACTCTAAAATAAAGAGTTTAGAGGTTTTTGAAAGTTAAAAAGATTAGAAATTAACTGTGAAAACTGGTTAAATAAGCTGATCGAAAGACTTTAGTAAGTTTATCTGTCTTAAATATACTAATAAAGTAGTCTAAATAGGTTAAATCTCTAAAATAAAGAGTTTAGAGCTTTTTGAAAGTTAAAAAAGATTAGAAATTAACTGTTAAAACTGGTTAAATAAGCTGATCTAAAGAGTTTAGTAAGTGATCTCTCTTAAATATACAAATAAAGTAGTATAAATAGGTTAAAAGTCTAAAATAAAGAGTTTAGAGCTTTTTGAAAGTTAAAAAAGATTAGAAATTAACTGTGAAAACTGGTGAAATAAGCTGATCTAAAGAGTTGAGCAAGTTTATCTCTCTGAAATATACAAATAAAGTAGTCTAAATAGGTTAAAACTCTAAAATAAAGTGTTTAGAGCTTTTTGAAAGTTGAAAAAAATTAGAAATTAACTGTGAAAACTGGTTAAATAAGCTGATCTAAAGAGTTTAGTAAGTTTATCTGTCTTAAATATACTAATAAAGTAGTCTAAATGGGTTAAAAATCTAAAATAAAGAGTTTAAAGCTGTTTTAAAGTTAAAAAAGATTAGAAATTAATGGTAAAAACTGGTTAAATAACCTGATTTAAAAGGTTTAGTAAGTTTATCTGTCTGAAATATACTAACAAAGTAGTCTAAATAGGTTAAAACTCTAAAATAAAGAGTTTAGAGGTTTTTGAAAGTTAAAAAAGATTAGAAATTAACTGTGAAAACTGGTTAAATAAGCTGATCGAAAGACTTTAGTAAGTTTATCTGTCTTAAATATACTATTAAAGTAGTCTAAATAGGTTAAATCTCTAAAATAAAGAGTTTAGAGCTTTTTGAAAGTTAAAAAAGATTAGAAATTAACTGTGAAAACTGGTTAAATAAGCTGATCTAAAGAGTTTAGTAAGTTTATCTGTCTTAAATATACTAATAAAGTAGTCTAAATAGGTTAAAACTCTAAAATAAAGAGTTTAGAGCTTTTTGAAAGTTAAAAAAGATTAGAAATTAATGGTGAAAACTGGTTAAATAAGCTGATCTAAAGAGTTTAGTATGTTTATATCTCTTAAATATACTAATAAAGTAGTCTAAATAGGTTAAAACTCTAAAATAAAGAGTTTAGAGCTTTTTTAAAGTTAAAAAAGATTAGAAATTAACTGTGAAAACTGGTTAAATAAGCTGATCTAAAGAGTTTAGTAAGTTTATCTCTCTTAAATATACTAATAAAGTGCTCTAAATAGGTTAAAACTCTAAAATAAAGTGTTTAGAGCTTTTTGCAAGTGAAAAAAGATTAAAAATTAATGTTGAAAACTGATTAAATAAGCTGATCTAAAGAGATTAGTAAGCTTATCTGTCTTAAATATACTAATAAAGTAGTCTAAATAGGTTAAAACTCTACAATAAAGTGTTTAGAGCGTTTTGAAAGTTAAAAAAAAGGTTAGAAATTAACTGTGAAAACTGGTTAAATAAGCTGATCTAAAGAGTTTAGTAAGTTCATCTCTCTTAAATATACTAATAAAGTAGTCTAAATAGGTTAAAAGTCTAAAATAAAGAGTTTAGAGCTTTTTGAAAGTTAAAAAAGATTAGAAATTAACTGTGAAAACTGGTTAAATAAGCTGATCTAAAGAGTTTAGTAAGGTTATCTGTCTTAAATATACTAATAAAGTAGTCTAAACAGGTTAAAACTGTAAAATAAAGAGTTTAGAGCTTTTTGAAAGTTAAAAAAGATTAGAAATTAACTGTGAAAACTGGTTAAATAAGCTGATCTAAAGAGTTTAGTAAGTTTATCTGTCTTAAATATACTAATAAAGTCGTGTAAATAGGTTAAAACTCTAAAATAAAGTGTTTAGAGCTTTTTGAAAGTTAAAAAGTTTAGAAATTAACTGTGAAAACTGGTTAAATAAGCTGATCTAAAGAGTTTAGTAAGTTTATCTCTCTAAAATATACTATTAAAGTAGTCTTTGAAAGTTAAAAAAGATTAGAAATTAACTGTGAAAACTGGTTAAATAAGCTGATCTAAAGAGTTTAGTAAGTTTATCTCTCTTAAATATACTAATAAAGTAGTCTAAATAGGTTAAAACTCTAAAATAAAGAGTTTAGAGCTTTTCGAAAGTTAAAAAAAAATTAGAAATTAACTGTGAAAACTGGTTAAATAAGCTGATCTAAAGAGTTTAGTAAGTTTATCTGTCTTAAATATACTAATAAAGTCGTGTAAATAGGTTAAAACTCTAAAATAAAGTGTTTAGAGCTTTTTGAAAGTTAAAAAGTTTAGAAATTAACTGTGAAAACTGGTTAAATAAGCTGATCTAAAGAGTTTAGTAAGTTTATCTCTCTAAAATATACTATTAAAGTAGTCTTTGAAAGTTAAAAAAGATTAGAAATTAACTGTGAAAACTGGTTAAATAAGCTGATCTAAAGAGTTTAGTAAGTTTATCTCTCTTAAATATACTAATAAAGTAGTCTAAATAGGTTAAAACTCTAAAATAAAGAGTTTAGAGCTTTTCGAAAGTTAAAAAAAATTAGAAATTAACTGTGATAACTGGTTAAATAAGCTGATCTAAAGAGTTTAGTAATTTATTCGGTCTTAAATATACTATTAAAGTAGTCTAAATAGGTTAAAACTCTAAAATAAAGAGTTTAGAGCTTTTTGAAAGTTAAAAAAGATTAGAAATTAACTGTGAAAACTGGTTAAATAAGCTGATCTAAAGAGTTCAGCAAGTTTATCTCTTTAAAATAGACAAATAAAGTAGTCTAAATAGGTTAAAACTCTAAAATAAAGTGTTTAGAGCTTTTTGAAAGTTGAAAAAAATTAGAAATTAACTGTGAAAACTGGTTAAATAAGCTGATCTAAAGAGTTTAGTAAGTTTATCTGTCTTAAATATACTAATAAAGTAGTCTAAATAGGTTAAAACTCTAAAATAAAGAGTTTAAAGCTGTTTTAAAGTTAAAAAAGATAAAAATTAATGGTAAAAACTGGTTAAATAACCTGATTTAAAGAGTTTAGTTAGTTTATCTGTCTTAAATATACTAACAAAGTAGTCTAAATAGGTTAAAACTCTAAAATAAAGAGTTTAGAGCTTTTTGAAAGTTAAAAAAGATTACTAATTAACTGTGAAAACTGGTTAAATAAGCTGATCTAAAGAGTTTAGTAAGTTTATCTCTCTTAAATATACTAATAAAGTAGTCTAAATAGGTTAAAACTCTAAAATAAAGAGTTTAGAGCTTTTTGAAAGTTAAAAAAGATTAGAAATTAACTGTGAAAACTGGTTAAATAAGCTGATCTAAAGAGTTCAGCAAGTTTATCTCTCTGAAATATACAAATAAAGTAGTCTAAATAGGTTAAAACTCTAAATTAAAGTGTTTAGAGCTTTTTGAAAGTTGAAAAAAATTAGAAATTAACTGTAAAAACTGGTTAAATAAGCTGATCTAAAGAGTTTAGTAAGTTTATCTGTCTTAAATATACTAATAAAGTAGTCTAAATAGGTTAAAAATCTAAAATAAAGAGTTTAAAGCTGTTTTAAAGTTAAAAAAGATTAGAAATTAATGGTAAAAACTGGTTAAATAACCTGATTTAAAGAGTTTAGTAAGTTTATCTGTCTTAAATATACTAACAAAGTAGTCTAAATAGGTTAAAACTCTAAAATAAAGAGTTTAGAGGTTTTTGAAAGTTAAAAAGATTAGAAATTAACTGTGAAAACTGGTTAAATAAGCTGATCGAAAGACTTTAGTAAGTTTATCTGTCTTAAATATACTAATAAAGTAGTCTAAATAGGTTAAATCTCTAAAATAAAGAGTATAGAGCTTTTTGAAAGTTAAAAAAGATTAGAAATTAACTGTGAAAACTGGTTAAATAAGCTGATCTAAAGAGTTTAGTAAGTTTATCTGTCTTAAATATACTAATAAAGTAGTCTAAATAGGTTAAAACTCTAAAATAAAGAGTTTAGAGCTTTTTGAAAGTTAAAAAAGATTAGAAATTAATGGTGAAAACTGGTTAAATAAGCTGATCTAAAGAGTTTAGTATGTTTATCTCTCTTAAATATACTAATAAAGTAGTCTAAATAGGTTAAAACTCTAAAATTAAGAGTTTAGAGCTTTTTTAAAGTTAAAAAAGATTAGAAATTAACTGTGAAAACTGGTTAAATAAGCTGATCTAAAGAGTTTAGTAAGTTTATCTCTCTTAAATATACTAATAAAGTGCTCTAAATAGGTTAAAACTCTAAAATAAAGTGTTTAGAGCTTTTTGCAAGTGAAAAAAGATTAAAAATTAATGTTGAAAACTGATTAAATAAGCTGATCTAAAGAGATTAGTAAGCTTATCTGTCTTAAATATACTAATAAAGTAGTCTAAATAGGTTAAAACTCTACAATAAAGTGTTTAGAGCGTTTTGAAAGTTAAAAAAGATTAGAAATTAACTGTGAAAACTGGTTAAATAAGCTGATCTAAAGAGTTTAGTAAGTTCATCTCTCTTAAATATACTAATAAAGTAGTCTAAATAGGTTAAAAGTCTAAAATAAAGAGTTTAGAGCTTTTTGAAAGTTAAAAAAGATTAGAAATTAACTGTGAAAACTGGTTAAATAAGCTGATCTAAAGAGTTTAGTAAGGTTATCTGTCTTAAATATACTAATAAAGTAGTCTAAATAGGTTAAAACTCTAAAATAAAGAGTTTAGAGCTTTTTGAAAGTTAAAAAAGATTAGAAATTAACTGTGAAAACTGGTTAAATAAGCTGATCTAAAGAGTTTAGTAAGTTTATCTGTCTTAAATATACTAATAAAGTCGTGTAAATAGGTTAAAACTCTAAAATAAAGTGTTTAGAGCTTTTTGAAAGTTAAAAAGTTTAGAAATTAACTGTGAAAACTAGTTAAATAAGCTGATCTAAAGAGTTTAGTAAGTTTATCTCTCTAAAATATACTATTAAAGTAGTCTAAATAGGTTAAAACTCTAAAATAAAGAGTTTAGAGCTGTTTGAAAGTTAAAAAAGATTAGATATTAATGGTCAAAACTGGTTAAATAAGCTGATCTAAAGAGTTTAGTAAGTTTATCTCTCTTAAATATACTAATAAAGTAGTCTAAATAGGTTAAAACTCTAAAAAAAAGAGTTTAGAGCTTTTTGAAAGTTAAAAAAAAATTAGAAATTAACTGTGAAAACTGGTTAAATAAGCTGATCTAAAGAGTTTAGTAAGTTTATCTCTCTAAAATATACTAATAAAGTAGTCTAAATAGGTTAGAACTCTAAAATAAAGAGTTTAGAGCAGTTTCAAAGTTAAAAAAAATTAGAAATTAACTGTGAAAACTGGTTAAATAAGCTGATCTAAAGAGTTTAGTAATTTATTCTGTCTTAAATATACTATTAAAGTAGTCTAAATAGGTTAGAACTCTAAAATAAAGAGTTTAGAGCAGTTTCAAAGTTAAAAAAAATTAGAAATTAACTGTGAAAACTGGTTAAATAAGCTGATCTAAAGAGTTTAGTAATTTATTCTGTCTTAAATATACTATTAAAGTAGTCTAAATAGGTTAAAACTGTAAAATAAAGAGTTTAGAGCTTTTTGAAAGTTAAAAAAGATTACAAATTAACTGTGAAAACTGGTTAAATAAGCTGATCTAAAGAGTTTAGCAAGTTTATCTCTTTAAAATATACAAATAAAGTAGTCTAAATAGGTTAAAACTCTAAAATAAAGTGTTTAGAGCTTTTTGAAAGTTGAAAAAAATTAGAAATTAACTGTGAAAACTGGTTAAATAAGCTGATCTAAAGAGTTTAGTAAGTTTATCTGTCCAAAATATACTAATAAAGTAGTCTAAATAGGTTAAAAATCTAAAATAAAGAGTTTAAAGCTGTTTTAAAGTTAAAAAGATTCGAAATTAATGGTAAAAACTGGTTAAATAACCTGATTTAAAGAGTTTAGTAAGTTTATCTGTCTTATATATACTAACAAAGTAGTCTAAATAGGTTAAAACTCTAAAATAAAGAGTTTAGAGGTTTTTGAAAGTTAAAAAAGATTAGAAATTAACTGTGAAAACTGGTTAAATAAGCTGATCTAAAGAGTTTAGTAAGTTTATCTCTCTTAAATATACTAATAAAGAAGTCTAAATAGGTTAAAACTCTAAAATAAAGAGTTTAGAGCTTTTTGAAAGTTAAAAAAGATTAGAAATTAACTGTGAAAACTGGTTAAATAAGCTGATCTAAAGAGTTCAGCGAGTTTATCTCTCTGAAATATACAAATAAAGTAGTCTAAATAGGTTAAAACTCTAAAATAAAGTGTTTAGAGCTTTTTGAAAGTTGAAAAAATTTAGAAATTAACTGTGAAAACTGGTTAAATAAGCTGATCTAAAGAGTTTAGTAATTTTATCTGTCTTAGATATACTAATAAAGTAGTCTAAATAGGTTAAAAATCTAAAATAAAGAGTTTAAAGCTGTTTTAAAGTTAAAAAAGATTAGAAATTAATGGTAAAAACTGGTTAAATAACCTGATTTAAAGAGTTTAGTAAGTTTATCTGTCTTAAATATACTAACAAAGTAGTCTAAATAGGTTAAAACTCTAAAATAAAGAGTTTAGAGGTTTTTGAAAGTTAAAAAGATTAGAAATTAACTGTGAAAACTGGTTAAATAAGCTGATCGAAAGACTTTAGTAAGTTTATCTGTCTTAAATATACTAATAAAGTAGTCTAAATAGGTTAAATCTCTAAAATAAAGAGTTTAGAGCTTTTTGAAAGTTAAAAAAGATTAGAAATTAACTGTGAAAACTGGTTAAATAAGCTGATCTAAAGAGTTTAGTAAGTGATCTCTCTTAAATATACTAATAAAGTAGTCTAAATAGGTTAAAAGTCTAAAATAAAGAGTTTAGAGCTTTTTGAAAGTTAAAAAAGATTAGAAATTAACTGTGAAAACTGGTGAAATAAGCTGATCTAAAGAGTTCAGCAAGTTTATCTCTCTGAAATATACAAATAAAGTAGTCTAAATAGGTTAAAACTCTAAAATAAAGTGTTTAGAGCTTTTTGAAAGTTGAAAAAAATTAGAAATTAACTGTGAAAACTGGTTAAATAAGCTGATCTAAAGAGTTTAGTAAGTTTATCTGTCTTAAATATACTAATAAAGTAGTCTAAATAGGTTAAAAATCTAAAATAAAGAGTTTAAAGCTGTTTTAAAGTTAAAAAAGATTAGAAATTAATGGTAAAAACTGGTTAAATAACCTAATTTAAAAGGTTTAGTAAGTTTATCTGTCTGAAATATACTAACAAAGTAGTCTAAATAGGTTAAAACTCTAAAATAAAGAGTTTAGAGGTTTTTGAAAGTTAAAAAAGATTAGAAATTAACTGTGAAAACTGGTTAAATAAGCTGATCGAAAGACTTTAGTAAGTTTATCTGTCTTAAATATACTAATAAAGTAGTCTAAATAGGTTAAATCTCTAAAATAAAGAGTTTAGAGCTTTTTGAAAGTTAAAAAAGATTAGAAATTAACTGTGAAAACTGGTTAAATAAGCTGATCTAAAGAGTTTAGTAAGTTTATCTGTCTTAAATATACTAATAAAGTAGTCTAAATAGGTTAAAACTCTAAAATAAAGAGTTTAGAGCTTTTTGAAAGTTAAAAAAGATTAGATATTAATGGTGAAAACTGGTTAAATAAGCTGTTCTAAAGAGTTTAGTATGTTTATATCTCTTAAATATACTAATAAAGTAGTCTAAATAGGTTAAAACTCTAAAATAAAGAGTTTAGAGCTTTTTTAAAGTTAAAAAAGATTAGAAATTAACTGTGAAAACTGGTTAAATAAGCTGATCTAAAGAGTTTAGTAAGTTTATCTCTCTTAAATATACTAATAAAGTGCTCTAAATAGGTTAAAACTCTAAAATAAAGTGTTTAGAGCTTTTTGCAAGTTAAAAAAGATTAAAAATTAATGTTGAAAACTGATTAAATAAGCTGATCTAAAGAGATTAGTAAGCTTATCTGTCTTAAATATAGTAATAAAGTAGTCTAAATAGGTTAAAACTCTAAAATAAAGAGTTTAGAGCTTTTTGAAAGTTAAAAAAGATTAGAAATTAATGGTGAAAACTGGTTAAATAAGCTGATCTAAAGAGTTTAGTAAGTTTACCTCTCTTAAATATACTAACAAAGAAGTCTAAATAGGTTAAAACTCTAAAATAAAGAGTTTAGAGCCGTTTGAAAGTTAAAAAAGATTAGAAATTAAACGTGAAAACTGGTTAAATAAGCTGATCTAAAGAGTTTAGTAAGTTTATCTCTCTAAAATATACTAATAAAGTAGTCTAAATAGGTTAAAACTCTAAAATAAAGTGTTTAGAGCTTTTTGAATGTTAAAAAAGATAAGAAATTAACTTTGAAAACTGGTTAAATAAGCTGATCTAAAGAGTTTAGTAAGTGATCTCTCTTAAATATACTAATAAAGTAGTATAAATAGGTTAAAAGTCTAAAATAAAGAGTTTAGAGCTTTTTGAAAGTTAAAAATGATTAGAAATTAACTGTGAAAACTGGTTAAATAAGCTGATCTAAAGAGTTTAGTAAGTTTATCTCTCTTAAATATACTAATAAAGTAGTCTAAATAGGTTAAAACTCTAAAATAAAGAGTTTAGAGCTGTTTGAAAGTTAAAAAAGATTAGATATTAATGGTGAAAACTGGTTAAATAAGCTGATCTAAAGAGTTTAGTAAGTTTATCTCTCTTAAATATACTAATAAAGTAGTCTAAATAGGTTAAAACTCTAAAATAAAGAGTTTAGAGCAGTATCAAAGTTAAAAAAGATTAGAAATTAACTGTGAAAACTGGTTAAATAAGCTGATCTAAAGAGTTTAGTAAGTTTATCTCTCTTAAATCTACTAATAAAGTAGTCTAAATAGGTTAAAACTCTAAAATAAAGTGTTTAGAGCTTTTTGAAAGTTAAAAAAGATTAGAAATTAACTGTGAAAACAGGTTAAATAAGCTGATCTAAAGAGTTTAGTAAGTTTATCTGTCTTAAATATACTAATAAAGTAGTCTAAATAGGTTAAAACTCTAAAATAAAGAGTTTAGAACTTTTTGAAAGTTAAAAAAGATTAGAAATTAACTGTGAAAACTGGTTAAATAAGCTGATCTAAAGAGTTTAGTAAGTTTATCTCTCTTAAATATACTAATAAAGTAGTCTAAATAGGTTAAAACTCTAAAATAAAGTGTTTACAGCTATTTGAAAGTTAAAAAAGATTAGAAATTAACTGTGAAATCTGGTTAAATAAGCTGATCTAAAAAGTTTAGTAAGTTTATCTCTCTTAAATATACTAATAAAGTACTCTAAATAGGTAAAAAATCTAAAATAAAGAGTTTAGAGCTTTTTGAAAGTTAAAAAAGATTAGAAATTAACTGTGAAAACTGGTTAAATAAGCTGATCTAAGGAGTTTAGTAAGTTTATCTCTCTTAAATATACTAACAAAGAAGTCTAAATAGGTTAAAACTCTAAAATAAAGAGTTTAGAGCCGTTTGAAAGTTAAAAAAGATTAGAAATTAAATGTGAAAACTGGTTAAATAAGCTGATCTAAAGAGTTTAGTAAGATTATCTCTCTAAAATATACTAATAAAGTAGTCTAAATAGGTTAAAACTCTAAAATAAAGTGTTTAGAGCTTTTTGAAAGTTAAAAAAGATAAGAAATTAACTGTGAAAACTGGTTCAATAAGCTGATCTAAAGAGTTTAGTAAGCTGATCTCTCTTAAATATACTAATAAAGTAGTATAAATAGGTTAAAACTGTAAAATAAAGAGTTTAGAGCTTTTTGAAAGTTAAAAATGATTAGAAATTAACTGTGAAAACTGGTTAAATAAGCTGATCTAAAGAGTTTAGTAAGTTTATCTCTCTTAAATATACTAATAAAGTAGTCTAAATAGGTTAAAACTCTAAAATAAAGAGTTTAGAGCTTTTTGAAAGTTAAAAAAGATTAGAAATTAATGTGAGAACGGGTTGAATAAGCTGATCTAAAGAGTTTATTAGTTTATCTCTCTTAAATATACTAATAAAGTAGTCTAAATAGGTTAAAACTCTAAAATAAAGAGTTTAGAGCTTTTTGAAAGTTAAAAAAGATTAGAAATTAACTGTGAGAACTGGTTAAATAAGCTGATCTAAAGAGTTTAGTAAGTTTATCTCTCTTAAATATACTAATAAAGTAGTCTAAATAGGTTAAAACTCTAAAATAAAGAGTTTAGAGCTTTTTGAAAGTTAAAAAAGATTAGAAATTAACTGTGAAAACTGGTTAAATAAGCTGATCTAAAGAGTTTAGTAAGGTTATCTGTCTTAAATATACTAATAAAGTCGTCTAAATAGGTTAAAACTCTAAAATAAAGTGTTTAGAGCTTTTTGAAAGTTAAAAAGTTTAGAAATTAACTGTGAAAACTGGTTAAATAAGCTGATCTAAAGAGTTTAGTAAGTTTATCTCAATAAAATATACTAAGAAAGTAGTCTAAATAGGTTTAAAATCTAAAATAAAGAGTTTAGAGCTGTTTGAAAGTTAAAAAAGATTAGATATTAATGGTCAAAACTGGTTAAATAAGCTGATCTAAAGAGTTTAGTAAGTTTATCTGTCTTAAATATACTAATAAAGTAGTCTAAATAGGTTAAAACTCTAAAATAAAGAGTTTAGAGCAGTATCAAAGTTAAAAAAGATTAGAAATTAACTGTGAAAACTGGTTAAATAAGCTGATCTAAAGAGTTTAGTAAGTTTATCTCTCTTAAATCTACTAATAAAGTAGTCTAAATAGGTTAAAACTCTAAAATAAAGAGTTTAGAGCTTTTTGAAAGTTAAAAAAGATTAGAAATTAACTGTGAAAACAGGTTAAATAAACTGATCTAAAGAGTTTAGTAAGTTTATCTCTCTTAAATATACTAATAAAGTAGTCTAAATAGGTTAAAACTCTAAAATAAAGAGTTTAGAGCTTTTTTAAAGTTAAAAAAGATTAGAAATTAACCGTGAAAACTGGTTAAATAAGCTGATCTAAAGAGTTTAGTAAGTTTATCTCTCTTAAATATACTAATAAAGTCGTCTAAATAGGTTAAAACTCTAAAATAAAGTGTTTAGAGCTATTTGAAAGTTAAAAAAGATTAGAAATTAACTGTGAAAACTGGTTAAATAAGCTGATCTAAAAAGTTTAGTAAGTTTATCTCTCTTAAATATACTAATAAAGTACTCTAAATAGGTAAAAAATCTAAAATAAAGAGTTTAGAGCTTTTTAAAAGTTAAAAAAGATTAGAAATTAATGGTGAAAACTGGTTAAATAAGCTGATCTAAAGAGTTTAGTAAGTTTACCTCTCTTAAATATACTAACAAAGAAGTCTAAATAGGTTAAAACTCTAAAATAAAGAGTTTAGAGCCGTTTGAAAGTTAAAAAAGATTAGAAATTAAATGTGAAAACTGGTTAAATAAGCTGATCTAAAGAGTTTAGTAAGTTTATCTCTCTAAAATATACTAATAAAGTAGTCTAAATAGGTTAAAACTCTAAAATAAAGTGTTTAGAGCTTTTTGAATGTTAAAAAAGATAAGAAATTAACTTTGAAAACTGGTTAAATAAGCTGATCTAAAGAGTTTAGTAAGTGATCTCTCTTAAATATACTAATAAAGTAGTATAAATAGGTTAAAACTCTAAAATAAAGAGTTTAGAGCTTTTTTAAAGTTAAAAAAGATTAGAAATTAACTGTGAAAACTGGTTAAATAAGCTGATCTAAAGAGTTTAGTAAGGTTATCTGTCTTAAATATACTAATAAAGTCGTCTAAATAGGTTAAAACTCTAAAATAAAGTGTTTAGAGCTTTTTGAAAGTTAAAAAGTTTAGAAATTAACTGTGAAAACTGGTTAAATAAGCTGATCTAAAGAGTTTAGTAAGTTTATCTCTCTAAAATATACTAAGAAAGTAGTCTAAATAGGTTAAAACTCTAAAATAAAGAGTTTAGAGCTGTTTGAAAGTTAAAAAAGATTAGATATTAATGGTCAAAACTGGTTAAATAAGCTGATCTAAAGAGTTTAGTAAGTTTATCTGTCTTAAATATACTAACAAAGTAGTCTAAATAGGTTAAAACTCTAAAATAAAGAGTTTAGAGCAGTATCAAAGTTAAAAAAGATTAGAAATTAACTGTGAAAACTGGTTAAATAAGCTGATCTAAAGAGTTTAGTAAGTTTATCTCTCTTAAATCTACTAATAAAGTAGTCTAAATAGGTTAAAACTCTAAAATAAAGAGTTTAGAGCTTTTTGAAAGTTAAAAAAGATTAGAAATTAACTGTGAAAACAGGTTAAATAAACTGATCTAAAGAGTTTAGTAAGTTTATCTCTCTTAAATATACTAATAAAGTAGTCTAAATAGGTTAAAACTCTAAAATAAAGAGTTTAGAGCTTTTTTAAAGTTAAAAAAGATTAGAAATTAACTGTGAAAACTGGTTAAATAAGCTGATCTAAAGAGTTTAGTAAGTTTATCTCTCTTAAATATACTAATAAAGTAGTCTAAATAGGTTAAAACTCTAAAATAAAGAGTTTAGAGCTTTTTTAAAGTTAAAAAAAATTAGAAATTAACTGTGAAAACTGGTTAAATAAGCTGATCTAAAGAGTTTAGTAAGTTTATCTGTCTTAAATATACTAATAAAGTAGTCTAAATAGGTTAAAAATCTAAAATAAAGAGTTTAGAGCTTTTTAAATGTTAAAAAAGATTAGAAATTAATGGTGAAAACTGGTTAAATAAGCTGATCTAAAGAGTTTAGTAAGTTTACCTCTCTTAAATATACTAACAAAGAAGTCTAAATAGGTTAAAACTCTAAAATAAAGAGTTTAGAGCCGTTTGAAAGTTAAAAAAGATTAGAAATTAAATGTGAAAACTGGTTAAATAAGCTGATCTAAAGAGTTTAGTAAGTTTATCTCTCTAAAATATACTAATAAAGTAGTCTAAATAGGTTAAAACTCTAAAATAAAGTGTTTAGAGCTTTTTGAATGTTAAAAAAGATAAGAAATTACTTTGAAAACTGGTTAAATAAGCTGATCTAAAGAGTTTAGTAAGTGATCTCTCTTAAATATACTAATAAAGTAGTATAAATAGGTTAAAACTCTAAAATAAAGAGTTTAGAGCTTTTTGAAAGTTAAAAAGTTTAGAAATTAACTGTGAAAACTGGTTAAATAAGCTGATCTAAAGAGTTTAGTAAGTTTATCTCTCTAAAATATACTAAGAAAGTAGTCTAAATAGGTTAAAACTCTAAAATAAAGAGTTTAGAGCTGTTTGAAAGTTAAAAAAGATTAGATATTAATGGTCAAAACTGGTTAAATAAGCTGATCTAAAGAGTTTAGTAAGTTTATCTGTCTTAAATATACTAATAAAGTAGTCTAAATAGGTTAAAACTCTAAAATAAAGAGTTTAGAGCAGTATCAAAGTTAAAAAAGATTAGAAATTAACTGTGAAAACTGGTTAAATAAGCTGATCTAAAGAGTTTAGTAAGTTTATCTCTCTTAAATCTACTAATAAAGTAGTCTAAATAGGTTAAAACTCTAAAATAAAGAGTTTAGAGCTTTTTGAAAGTTAAAAAAGATTAGAAATTAACTGTGAAAACAGGTTAAATAAACTGATCTAAAGAGTTTAGTAAGTTTATCTCTCTTAAATATACTAATAAAGTAGTCTAAATAGGTTAAAACTCTAAAATAAAGAGTTTAGAGCTTTTTTAAAGTTAAAAAAGATTAGAAATTAACTGTGAAAACTGGTTAAATAAGCTGATCTAAAGAGTTTAGTAAGTTTATCTCTCTTAAATATACTAATAAAGTCGTCTAAATAGGTTAAAACTCTAAAATAAAGAGTTTAGAGCTTTTTTAAAGTTAAAAAAAATTAGAAATTAACTGTGAAAACTGGTTAAATAAGCTGATCTAAAGAGTTTAGTAAGTTTATCTCTCTTAAATCTACTAATAAAGTAGTCTAAATAGGTTAAAACTCTAAAATAAAGAGTTTAGAGCTTTTTGAAAGTTAAAAAAGATTAGAAATTAACTGTGAAAACAGGTTAAATAAACTGATCTAAAGAGTTTAGTAAGTTTATCTCTCTTAAATATACTAATAAAGTAGTCTAAATAGGTTAAAACTCTAAAATAAAGAGTTTAGAGCTTTTTTAAAGTTAAAAAAGATTAGAAATTAACTGTGAAAACTGGTTAAATAAGCTGATCTAAAGAGTTTAGTAAGTTTATCTCTCTTAAATATACTAATAAAGTCGTCTAAATAGGTTAAAACTCTAAAATAAAGAGTTTAGAGCTTTTTTAAAGTTAAAAAAAATTAGAAATTAACTGTGAAAACTGGTTAAATAAGCTGATCTAAAGAGTTTAGTAAGTTTATCTGTCTTAAATATACTAATAAAGTAGTCTAAATAGGTTAAAAATCTAAAATAAAGAGTTTAGAGCTTTTTAAAAGTTAAAAAAGATTAGAAATTAATGGTGAAAACTTGTTAAATAAGCTGATCTAAAGAGTTTAGTAAGTTTACCTCTCTTAAATATACTAACAAAGAAGTCTAAATAGGTTAAAACTCTAAAATAAAGAGTTTAGAGCCGTTTGAAAGTTAAAAAAGATTAGAAATTAAATGTGAAAACTGGTTAAATAAGCTGATCTAAAGAGTTTAGTAAGTTTATCTCTCTAAAATATACTAATAAAGTAGTCTAAATAGGTTAAAACTCTAAAATAAAGTGTTTAGAGCTTTTTGAATGTTAAAAAAGATAAGAAATTAACTTTGAAAACTGGTTAAATAAGCTGATCTAAAGAGTTTAGTAAGTGATCTCTCTTAAATATACTAATAAAGTAGTATAAATAGGTTAAAACTCTAAAATAAAGAGTTTAGAGCTGTTTGAAAGTTAAAAAAGATTAGATATTAATGGTCAAAACTGGTTAAATAAGCTGATCTAAAGAGTTTAGTAAGCTGATCTCTCTTAAATATACTAATAAAGTAGTATAAATAGGTTAAAAGTCTAAAATAAAGAGTTTAGAGCTTTTTGAAAGTTAAAAATGATTAGAAATTAACTGTGAAAACTGGTTAAATAAGCTGATCTAAAGAGTTTAGTAAGTTTATCTCTCTTAAATATACTAATAAAGTAGTCTAAATAGGTTAAAACTCTAAAATAAAGAGTTTAGAGCTTTTTGAAAGTTAAAAAAGATTAGAAATTAACTGTGAGAACGGGTTGAATAAGCTGATCTAAAGAGTTTATTAAGTTTATCTCTCTTAAATATACTAATAAAGTAGTATAAATAGGTTAAAACTCTAAAATAAAGAGTTTAGAGCTTTTTGAAAGTTAAAAAAGATTAGAAATTAACTGTGAGAACTGGTTAAATAAGCTGATCTAAAGAGTTTAGTAAGTTTATCTCTCTTAAATATACTAATAAAGTAGTCTAAATAGGTTAAAACTCTAAAATAAAGAGTTTAGAGCTTTTTGAAAGTTAAAAAAGATTAGAAATTAACTGTGAAAACTGGTTAAATAAGCTGATCTAAAGAGTTTAGTAAGGTTATCTGTCTTAAATATACTAATAAAGTCGTCTAAATAGGTTAAAACTCTAAAATAAAGTGTTTAGAGCTTTTTGAAAGTTAAAAAGTTTAGAAATTAACTGTGAAAACTGGTTAAATAAGCTGATCTAAAGAGTTTAGTAAGTTTATCTCTCTAAAATATACTAAGAAAGTAGTCTAAATAGGTTAAAACTCTAAAATAAAGAGTTTAGAGCTGTTTGAAAGTTAAAAAAGATTAGATATTAATGGTCAAAACTGGTTAAATAAGCTGATCTAAAGAGTTTAGTAAGTTTATCTGTCTTAAATATACTAATAAAGTAGTCTAAATAGGTTAAAACTCTAAAATAAAGAGTTTAGAGCAGTATCAAAGTTAAAAAAGACTAGAAATTAACTGTGAAAACAGGTTAAATAAGCTGATCTAAAGAGTTTAGTAAGTTTATCTCTCTTAAATCTACTAATAAAGTAGTCTAAATAGGTTAAAACTCTAAAATAAAGAGTTTAGAGCTTTTTGAAAGTTAAAAAAGATTAGAAATTAACTGTGAAAACAGGTTAAATAAACTGATCTAAAGAGTTTAGTAAGTTTATCTCTCTTAAATATACTAATAAAGTAGTCTAAATAGGTTAAAACTCTAAAATAAAGAGTTTAGAGCTTTTTTAAAGTTAAAAAAGATTAGAAATTAACCGTGAAAACTGGTTAAATAAGCTGATCTAAAGAGTTTAGTAAGTTTATCTCTCTTAAATATACTAATAAAGTCGTCTAAATAGGTTAAAACTCTAAAATAAAGTGTTTAGAGCTTTTTGAAAGTTAAAAAAGATTAGAAATTAACTGTGAAAACAGGTTAAATAAACTGATCTAAAGAGTTTAGTAAGTTTATCTCTCTTAAATATACTAATAAAGTAGTCTAAATAGGTTAAAACTCTAAAATAAAGAGTTTAGAGCTTTTTTAAAGTTAAAAAAGATTAGAAATTAACCGTGAAAACTGGTTAAATAAGCTGATCTAAAGAGTTTAGTAAGTTTATCTCTCTTAAATATACTAATAAAGTCGTCTAAATAGGTTAAAACTCTAAAATAAAGTGTTTAGAGCTATTTGAAAGTTAAAAAAGATTAGAAATTAACTGTGAAAACTGGTTAAATAAGCTGATCTAAAAAGTTTAGTAAGTTTATCTCTCTTAAATATACTAATAAAGTACTCTAAATAGGTAAAAAATCTAAAATAAAGAGTTTAGAGCTTTTTAAAAGTTAAAAAAGATTAGAAATTAATGGTGAAAACTGGTTAAATAAGCTGATCTAAAGAGTTTAGTAAGTTTACCTCTCTTAAATATACTAACAAAGAAGTCTAAATAGGTTAAAACTCTAAAATAAAGAGTTAAGAGCCGTTTGAAAGTTAAAAAAGATTAGAAATTAAATGTGAAAACTGGTTAAATAAGCTGATCTAAAGAGTTTAGTAAGTTTATCTCTCTAAAATATACTAATAAAGTAGTCTAAATAGGTTAAAACTCTAAAATAAAGTGTTTAGAGCTTTTTGAATGTTAAAAAAGATAAGAAATTAACTTTGAAAACTGGTTAAATAAGCTGATCTAAAGAGTTTAGTAAGTGATCTCTCTTAAATATACTAATAAAGTAGTATAAATAGGTTAAAACTCTAAAATAAAGAGTTTAGAGCTTTTTTAAAGTTAAAAAAGATTAGAAATTAACTGTGAAAACTGGTTAAATAAGCTGATCTAAAGAGTTTAGTAACGTTATCTGTCTTAAATATACTAATAAAGTCGTCTAAATAGGTTAAAACTCTAAAATAAAGTGTTTAGAGGTTTTTGAAAGTTAAAAAGTTTAGAAATTAACTGTGAAAACTGGTTAAATAAGCTGATCTAAAGAGTTTAGTAAGTTTATCTCTCTAAAATATACTAAGAAAGTAGTCTAAATAGGTTAAAACTCTAAAATAAAGAGTTTAGAGCTGTTTGAAAGTTAAAAAAGATTAGATATTAATGGTCAAAACTGGTTAAATAAGCTGATCTAAAGAGTTTAGTAAGTTTATCTGTCTTAAATATACTGATAAAGTAGTCTAAATAGGTTAAAACTCTAAAATAAAGAGTTTAGAGCAGTATCAAAGTTAAAAAAGATTAGAAATTAACTGTGAAAACTGGTTAAATAAGCTGATCTAAAGAGTTTAGTAAGTTTATCTCTCTAAAATCTACTAATAAAGTAGTCTAAATAGGTTAAAACTCTAAAATAAAGAGTTTAGAGGTTTTTGAAAGTTAAAAAAGATTAGAAATTAACTGTGAAAACAGGTTAAATAAACTGATCTAAAGAGTTTAGTAAGTTTATCTCTCTTAAATATACTAATAAAGTAGTCTAAATAGGTTAAAACTCTAAAATAAAGAGTTTAGAGCTTTTTTAAAGTTAAAAAAGATTAGAAATTAACCGTAAAAACTGGTTAAATAAGCTGATCTAAAGAGTTTAGTAAGTTTATCTCTCTTAAATATACTAATAAAGTAGTCTAAATAGGTTAAAACTCTAAAATAAAGAGTTTAGAGCTTTTTTAAAGTTAAAAAAAATTAGAAATTAACTGTGAAAACTGGTTAAATAAGCTGATCTAAAGAGTTTAGTAAGTTTATCTGTCTTAAATATACTAATAAAGTAGTCTAAATAGGTTAATAATCTAAAATAAAGAGTTTAAAGCTGTTTTAAAGTTAAAAAAGATTAGAAATTAATGGTAAAAACTGGTTAAATAACCTGATTTAAAGAGTTTAGTAAGTTTATCTGTCTTAAATATACTAACAAAGTAGTCTAAATAGGTTAAAACTCTAAAATAAAGAGTTTAGAGGTTTTTGAAAGTTAAAAAGATTAGAAATTAACTGTGAAAACTGGTTAAATAAGCTGATCGAAAGACTTTAGTAAGTTTATCTGTCTTAAATATACTAATAAAGTAGTCTAAATAGGTTAAATCTCTAAAATAAAGAGTTTAGAGCTTTTTGAAAGTTAAAAAAGATTAGAAATTAACTGTGAAAACTGGTTAAATAAGCTGATCTAAAGAGTTTAGTAAGTTTATCTGTCTTAAATATACTAATAAAGTAGTCTAAATAGGTTAAAACTCTAAAATAAAGAGTTTAGAGCTTTTTGAAAGTTAAAAAAGATTAGAAATTAATGGTGAAAACTGGTTAAATAAGCTGATCTAAAGAGTTTAGTATGTTTATATCTCTTAAATATACTAATAAAGTAGTCTAAATAGGTTAAAACTCTAAAATAAAGAGTTTAGAGCTTTTTTAAAGTTAAAAAAGATTAGAAATTAACTGTGAAAACTGGTTAAATAAGCTGATCTAAAGAGTTTAGTAAGTTTATCTCTCTTAAATATACTAATAAAGTGCTCTAAATAGGTTAAAACTCTAAAATAAAGTGTTTAGAGCTTTTTGCAAGTTAAAAAAGATTAAAAATTAATGTTGAAAACTGATTAAATAAGCTGATCTAAAGAGATTAGTAAGCTTATCTGTCTTAAATATAGTAATAAAGTAGTCTAAATAGGTTAAAACTCTACAATAAAGTGTTTAGAGCGTTTTGAAAGTTAAAAAAGATTAGAAATTAACTGTGAAAACTGGTTAAATAAGCTGATCTAAAGAGTTTAGTAAGTCCATCTCCTTAAATATACTAATAAAGTAGTCTAAATAGGTTAAAAGTCTAAAATAAAGAGTTTAGAGCTTTTTGAAAGTTAAAAAAGATTAGAAATTAACTGTGAAAACTGGTTAAATAAGCTGATCTAAAGAGTTTAGTAAGGTTATCTGTCTTAAATATACTAATAAAGTCGTCTAAATAGGTTAAAACTCTAAAATAAAGTGTTTAGAGCTTTTTTAAAGTTAAAAAGTTTAGAAATTAACTGTGAAAACTGGTTAAATAAGCTGATCTAAAGAGTTTAGTAAGTTTATCTCTCTTAAATATACTAATAAAGTAGTCTAAATAGGTTAAAACTCTAAAATAAAGAGTTTAGAGCTGTTTGAAAGTTAAAAAAGATTAGATATTAATGGTCAAAACTGGTTAAATAAGCTGATCTAAAGAGTTTAGTAAGTTTATCTGTCTTAAATATACTAATAAAGTAGTCTAAATAGGTTAAAACTCTAAAATAAAGAGTTTAGAGCAGTATCAAAGTTAAAAAAGATTAGAAATTAACTGTGAAAACTGGTTAAATAAGCTGATCTAAAGAGTTTAGTAAGTTTATCTCTCTTAAATCTACTAATAAAGTAGTCTAAATAGGTTAAAACTCTAAAATAAAGAGTTTAGAGCTTTTTGAAAGTTAAAAAAGATTAGAAATTAACTGTGAAAACAGGTTAAATAAACTGATCTAAAGAGTTTAGTAAGTTTATCTCTCTTAAATATACTAATAAAGTAGTCTAAATAGGTTAAAACTCTAAAATAAAGAGTTTAGAGCTTTTTTAAAGTTAAAAAAGATTAGAAATTAACCGTGAAAACTGGTTAAATAAGCTGATCTAAAGAGTTTAGTAAGTTTATCTCTCTTAAATATACTAATAAAGTAGTCTAAATAGGTTAAAACTCTAAAATAAAGAGTTTAGAGCTTTTTTAAAGTTAAAAAAAATTAGAAATTAACTGTGAAAACTGGTTAAATAAGCTGATCTAAAGAGTTTAGTAAGTTTATCTGTCTTAAATATACTAATAAAGTAGTCTAAATAGGTTAAAAATCTAAAATAAAGAGTTTAAAGCTGTTTTAAAGTTAAAAAAGATTAGAAATTAATGGTAAAAACTGGTTAAATAACCTGATTTAAAGAGTTTAGTAAGTTTATCTGTCTTAAATATACTAACAAAGTAGTCTAAATAGGTTAAAACTCTAAAATAAAGAGTTTAGAGGTTTTTGAAAGTTAAAAAGATTAGAAATTAACTGTGAAAACTGGTTAAATAAGCTGATCGAAAGACTTTAGTAAGTTTATCTGTCTTAAATATACTAATAAAGTAGTCTAAATAGGTTAAATCTCTAAAATAAAGAGTTTAGAGCTTTTTGAAAGTTAAAAAAGATTAGAAATTAACTGTGAAAACTGGTTAAATAAGCTGATCTAAAGAGTTTAGTAAGTTTATCTGTCTTAAATATACTAATAAAGTAGTCTAAATAGGTTAAAACTCTAAAATAAAGAGTTTAGAGCTTTTTGAAAGTTAAAAAAGATTAGAAATTAACTGTGAAAACTGGTGAAATAAGCTGATCTAAAGAGTTCAGCAAGTTTATCTCTCTGAAATATACAAATAAAGTAGTCTAAATAGGTTAAAACTCTAAAATAAAGTGTTTAGAGCTTTTTGAAAGTTGAAAAAAATTAGAAATTAACTGTGAAAACTGGTTAAATAAGCTGATCTAAAGAGTTTAGTAAGTTTATCTGTCTTAAATATACTAATAAAGTAGTCTAAATAGGTTAAAAATCTAAAATAAAGAGTTTAAAGCTGTTTTAAAGTTAAAAAAGATTAGAAATTAATGGTAAAAACTGGTTAAATAACCTGATTTAAAAGGTTTAGTAAGTTTATCTGTCTTAAATATACTAACAAAGTAGTCTAAATAGGTTAAAACTCTAAAATAAAGAGTTTAGAGGTTTTTGAAAGTTAAAAAAGATTAGAAATTAACTGTGAAAACTGGTTAAATAAGCTGATCGAAAGACTTTAGTAAGTTTATCTGTCTTAAATATACTAATAAAGTAGTCTAAATAGGTTAAATCTCTAAAATAAAGACTTTAGAGCTTTTTGAAAGTTAAAAAAGATTAGAAATTAACTGTGAAAACTGGTTAAATAAGCTGATCTAAAGAGTTTAGTAAGTTTATCTCTCTTAAATATACTAATAAAGTAGTCTAAATAGGTTAAAACTCTAAAATAAAGAGTTTAGAGCTTTTTGAAAGTTAAAAAAGATTAGAAATTAATGGTGAAAACTGGTTAAATAAGCTGATCTAAAGAGTTTAGTATGTTTATATCTCTTAAATATACTAATAAAGTAGTCTAAATAGGTTAAAACTCTAAAATAAAGAGTTTAGAGCTTTTTTAAAGTTAAAAAAGATTAGAAATTAACTGTGAAAACTGGTTAAATAAGCTGATCTAAAGAGTTTAGTAAGTTTATCTCTCTAAAATATACTAATAAAGTGCTCTAAATAGGTTAAAACTCTAAAATAAAGTGTTTAGAGCTTTTTGCAAGTTAAAAAAGATTAAAAATTAATGTTGAAAACTGATTAAATAAGCTGATCTAAAGAGATTAGTAAGCTTATCTGTCTTAAATATAGTAATAAAGTAGTCTAAATAGGTTAAAACTCTACAATAAAGTGTTTAGAGCGTTTTGAAAGTTAAAAAAGATTAGAAATTAACTGTGAAAACTGGTTAAATAAGCTGATCTAAAGAGTTTAGTAAGTCCATCTCCTTAAATATACTAATAAAGTAGTCTAAATAGGTTAAAAGTCTAAAATAAAGAGTTTAGAGCTTTTTGAAAGTTAAAAAAGATTAGAAATTAACTGTGAAAACTGGTTAAATAAGCTGATCTAAAGAGTTTAGTAAGGTTATCTGTCTTAAATATACTAATAAAGTCGTCTAAATAGGTTAAAACTCTAAAATAAAGTGTTTAGAGCTTTTTGAAAGTTAAAAAGTTTAGAAATTAACTGTGAAAACTGGTTAAATAAGCTGATCTAAAGAGTTTAGTAAGTTTATCTCTCTAAAATATACTAAGAAAGTAGTCTAAATAGGTTAAAACTCTAAAATAAAGAGTTTAGAGCTGTTTGAAAGTTAAAAAAGATTAGATATTAATGGTCAAAACTGGTTAAATAAGCTGATCTAAAGAGTTTAGTAAGTTTATCTGTCTTAAATATACTAATAAAGTAGTCTAAATAGGTTAAAACTCTAAAATAAAGAGTTTAGAGCAGTATCAAAGTTAAAAAAGATTAGAAATTAACTGTGAAAACTGGTTAAATAAGCTGATCTAAAGAGTTTAGTAAGTTTATCTCTCTTAAATCTACTAATAAAGTAGTCTAAATAGGTTAAAACTCTAAAATAAAGAGTTTAGAGCTTTTTGAAAGTTAAAAAAGATTAGAAATTAACTGTGAAAACAGGTTAAATAAACTGATCTAAAGAGTTTAGTAAGTTTATCTCTCTTAAATATACTAATAAAGTAGTCTAAATAGGTTAAAACTCTAAAATAAAGAGTTTAGAGCTTTTTTAAAGTTAAAAAAGATTAGAAATTAACCGTGAAAACTGGTTAAATAAGCTGATCTAAAGAGTTTAGTAAGTTTATCTCTCTTAAATATACTAATAAAGTCGTCTAAATAGGTTAAAACTCTAAAATAAAGTGTTTAGAGCTATTTGAAAGTTAAAAAAGATTAGAAATTAACTGTGAAAACTGGTTAAATAAGCTGATCTAAAAAGTTTAGTAAGTTTATCTCTCTTAAATATACTAATAAAGTACTCTAAATAGGTAAAAAATCTAAAATAAAGAGTTTAGAGCTTTTTAAAAGTTAAAAAAGATTAGAAATTAATGGTGAAAACTGGTTAAATAAGCTGATCTAAAGAGTTTAGTAAGTTTACCTCTCTTAAATATACTAACAAAGAAGTCTAAATAGGTTAAAACTCTAAAATAAAGAGTTTAGAGCCGTTTGAAAGTTAAAAAAGATTAGAAATTAAATGTGAAAACTGGTTAAAAAAGCTGATCTAAAGAGTTTAGTAAGTTTATCTCTCTAAAATATACTAATAAAGTAGTCTAAATAGGTTAAAACTCTAAAATAAAGTGTTTAGAGCTTTTTGAATGTTAAAAAAGATAAGAAATTAACTTTGAAAACTGGTTAAATAAGCTGATCTAAAGAGTTTAGTAAGTGATCTCTCTTAAATATACTAATAAAGTAGTATAAATAGGTTAAAAGTCTAAAATAAAGAGTTTAGAGCTTTTTGAAAGTTAAAAATGATTAGAAATTAACTGTGAAAACTGGTTAAATAAGCTGATCTAAAGAGTTTAGTAAGTTTATCTCTCTTAAATATACTAATAAAGTAGTCTAAATAGGTTAAAACTCTAAAATAAAGAGTTTAGAGCTGTTTGAAAGTTAAAAAAGATTAGATATTAATGGTCAAAACTGGTTAAATAAGCTGATCTAAAGAGTTTAGTAAGTTTATCTCTCTTAAATATACTAATAAAGTAGTCTAAATAGGTTAAAACTCTAAAATAAAGAGTTTAGAGCAGTATCAAAGTTAAAAAAGATTAGAAATTAACTGTGAAAACTGGTTAATTAAGCTGATCTAAAGAGTTTAGTAAGTTTATCTCTCTTAAATCTACTAATAAAGTAGTCTAAATAGGTTAAAACTCTAAAATAAAGAGTTTAGAGCTTTTTGAAAGTTAAAAAAGATTAGAAATTAACTGTGAAAACAGGTTAAATAAGCTGATCTAAAGAGTTTAGTAAGTTTATCTGTCTTAAATATACTAATAAAGTAGTCTAAATAGGTTAAAACTCTAAAATAAAGAGTTTAGAACTTTTTGAAAGTTAAAAAAGATTAGAAATTAACTGTGAAAACTGGTTAAATAAGCTGATCTAAAGAGTTTAGTAAGTTTATCTCTCTTAAATATACTAATAAAGTAGTCTAAATAGGTTAAAACTCTAAAATAAAGTGTTTACACCTATTTGAAAGTTAAAAAAGATTAGAAATTAACTGTGAAATCTGGTTAAATAAGCTGATCTAAAAAGTTTAGTAAGTTTATCTCTCTTAAATATACTAATAAAGTAGTCTAAATAGGTTAAAACTCTAAAATAAAGAGTTTAGAGCGTTTTTAAAGTAAAAAAAGATTAGAAATTAATGGTAAAAACTGGTTAAATAAGCTGATCTAAGGAGTTTAGTAAGTTTATCTCTCTTAAATATACTAACAAAGAAGTCTAAATAGGTTAAAACTCTAAAATAAAGAGTTTAGAGCCGTTTGAAAGTTAAAAAAGATTAGAAATTAAATGTGAAAACTGGTTAAATAAGCTGATCTAAAGAGTTTAGTAAGATTATCTCTCTAAAATATACTAATAAAGTAGTCTAAATAGGTTAAAACTCTAAAATAAAGAGTTTAGAGCTTTTTGTAAGTTAAAAAAGATTAGAAATTAACTGTGAGAACGGGTTGAATAAGCTGATCTAAAGAGTTTATTAAGTTTATCTCTCTTAAATATACTAATAAAGTAGTCTAAATAGGTTAAAACTCTAAAATAAAGAGTTTAGAGCTTTTTGAAAGTTAAAAAAGATTAGAAATTAACTGTGAGAACTGGTTAAATAAGCTGATCTAAAGAGTTTAGTAAGTTTATCTCTCTTAAATATACTAATAAAGTAGTCTAAATAGGTTAAAACTCTAAAATAAAGAGTTTAGAGCTTTTTGAAAGTTAAAAAAAATTAGAAATTAACTGTGAAAACTGGTTAAATAAGCTGATCTAAAGAGTTTAGTAAGTTTATCTCTCTAAAATATACTAATAAAGTAGTCTAAATAGGTTAGAACTCTATAATAAAGAGTTTAGAGCAGTTTCAAAGTTAAAAAAAATTAGAAATTAACTGTGAAAACTGGTTAAATAAGCTGATCTAAAGAGTTTAGTAATTTATTCTGTCTTAAATATACTAATAAAGTACTCTAAATAGGTTAAAACTCTAAAATAAAGAGTTTAGAGTTTTTCAAAGTTAAAAAAGATTAGAAATTAACTGTGAAAACTGGTTAAATAAGCTGATCTAAAGAGTTTAGCAAGGTTATATCTCTGAAATATACTAATAAAGTAGTCTAAATAGGTTAAAACTCTAAAATAAAGTGTTTAGAGCTTTTTGAAAGTTGAAGAAAATTAAAAATTAACTGTGAAAACTGGTTAAATAAGCTGATCTAAAGAGTTTAGTAAGTTTATCTGTCTTAAATATACTAATAAAGTAGTCTAAATAGGTTAAAAATCTAAAATAAAGAGTTTAAAGCTGTTTTAACGTTAAAAAAGATTAGAAATTAATGATAAAAACTGGTTAAATAACCTGATTTAAAGAGTTTAGTTAGTTTATCTGTCTTAAATATACTAACAAAGTAGTCTAAATAGGTTAAAACTCTAAAATAAAGAGTTTAGAGGTTTTTGAAAGTTAAAAAAGATTAGAAATTAACTGTGAAAACTGGTTAAATAAGCTGATCGAAAGACTTTAGTAAGTTTATCTGTCTTAAATATACTAATAAAGTAGTCTAAATAGGTTAAATCTCTAAAATAAAGAGTTTAGAGCTTTTTGAAAGTTAAAAAAGATTAGAAATTAACTGTGAAAACTGGTTAAATAAGCTGATCTAAAGAGTTTAGTAAGTTTATCTGTCTTAAATATACTAATAAAGTAGTCTAAATAGGTTAAAACTCTAAAATAAAGTGTTTAGAGCTTTTTGAAAGTTAAAAAAGATTAGAAATTAACTGTGAAAACTGGTTGAATAAGCTGATCTAAAGAGTTTAGTAAGTTTATCTCTCTTAAATATACTAATAAAGTACTCTAAATAGGTTAAAACTCTAAAATAAAGAGTTTAGAGCTTTTTGAAAGTTAAAAAAGATTAGATATTAATGGTGAAAACTGGTTAAATGAGCTGATCTAAAGAGTTTTGTATGTTTATCTCTCTTAAATATACTAATAAAGTACTCTAAATAGGTTAAAACTCTAAAATAAAGAGTTTAGAGCAGTATCAAAGTTAAAAAAGATTAGAAATTAACTGTGAAACCTGGTTAAATAAGCTGATCTAAAGAGTTTAGTAAGTGATCTCTCTTAAATATACTAATAAAGTAGTATAAATAGGTTAAAACTCTAAAATAAAGAGTTTAGAGCTTTTTGAAAGTTAAAAATGATTAGAAATTAACTGTGAAAACTGGTTAAATAAGCTGATCTAAAGAGTTTAGTAAGTTTATCTCTCTTAAATATACTAATAAAGTAGTCTAAATAGGTTAAAACTCTAAAATAAAGAGTTTAGAGCTGTTTGAAAGTTAAAAAAGATTAGAAATTAACTGTGAAAACTGGTTAAATAAGCTGATCTAAAGAGTTTAGTAAGTTTATCTCTCTTAAATATACTAATAAAGTAGTCTAAATAGGTTAAAACTCTAAAATAAAGAGTTTAGAGCAGTATCAAAGTTAAAAAAGATTAGAAATTAACTGTGAGAACTAGTTAAATAAGCTGATCTAAAGAGTTTAGTAAGTTTATCTCTCTTAAATATACTAATAAAGTAGTCTAAATAGGTTAAAACTCTAAAATAAAGAGTTTAGAGCTTTGTGAAAGTTAAAAAAGATTAGAAATTAACTGTGAAAACTGGTTAAATAAGCTGATCTAAAGAGTTTAGTAAGTTTATCTGTCTTAAATATACTAATAAAGTCGTCTAAATAAGTTAAAACTCTAAAATAAAGAGTTTAGAGCTTTTTGAAAGTTAAAAAAGATTAGAAATTAACTGTGAAAACTGGTTAAATAAGCTGATCTAAAAAGTTTAGTAAGTTTATCTCTCTTAAATATACTAATAAAGTAGTCTAAATAGGTTAAAACTCTAAAATAAAGAGTTTAGAGCTTTTTGAAAGTTAAAAAAGATTAGAAATTAACTGTGAAAACTGGTTAAATAAGCTGATCTAAAGAGTTTAGTAAGTTTATCTCTCTTAAATATACTAATAAAGTAGTCTAAATAGGTTAAAACTCTAAAATAAAGAGTTTAGAGCTTTTTGAAAGTTAAAAAAGATTAAAATTTAATGTTGAAAACTGATTAAATAAGCTGATCTAAAGAGATTAGTAAGCTTATCTGTCTTAAATATACTAATAAAGTAGTCTAAATAGGTTAAAACTCTAAAATAAAGAGTTTAGAGCTTTTTGAATGTTAAAAAAGATAAGAAATTAACTTTGAAAACTGGTTAAATAAGCTGATCTAAAGAGTTTAGTAAGTGATCTCTCTTAAATATACTAATAAAGTAGTATAAATAGGTTAAAACTCTAAAATAAAGAGTTTAGAGCTGTTTGAAAGTTAAAAAAGATTAGATATTAATGGTCAAAACTGGTTAAATAAGCTGATCTAAAGAGTTTAGTAAGCTGATCTCTCTTAAATATACTAATAAAGTAGTATAAATAGGTTAAAAGTCTAAAATAAAGAGTTTAGAGCTTTTTGAAAGTTAAAAATGATTAGAAATTAACTGTGAAAACTGGTTAAATAAGCTGATCTAAAGAGTTTAGTAAGTTTATCTCTCTTAAATATACTAATAAAGTAGTCTAAATAGGTTAAAACTCTAAAATAAAGAGTTTAGAGCTTTTTGAAAGTTAAAAAAGATTAGAAATTAACTGTGAGAACGGGTTGAATAAGCTGATCTAAAGAGTTTATTAAGTTTATCTCTCTTAAATATACTAATAAAGTAGTATAAATAGGTTAAAACTCTAAAATAAAGAGTTTAGAGCTTTTTGAAAGTTAAAAAAGATTAGAAATTAACTGTGAGAACTGGTTAAATAAGCTGATCTAAAGAGTTTAGTAAGTTTATCTCTCTTAAATATACTAATAAAGTAGTCTAAATAGGTTAAAACTCTAAAATAAAGAGTTTAGAGCTTTTTGAAAGTTAAAAAAGATTAGAAATTAACTGTGAAAACTGGTTAAATAAGCTGATCTAAAGAGTTTAGTAAGGTTATCTGTCTTAAATATACTAATAAAGTCGTCTAAATAGGTTAAAACTCTAAAATAAAGTGTTTAGAGCTTTTTGAAAGTTAAAAAGATTAGAAATTAACTGTGAAAACTGGTTAAATAAGCTGATCTAAAGAGTTTAGTAAGTTTATCTGTCTTAAATATACTAATAAAGTAGTCTAAATAGGTTAAAACTCTAAAATAAAGTGTTTAGAGCTTTTTGAAAGTTAAAAAAGATTAGAAATTAATGGTGAAAACTGGTTAAATAAGCAGATCTAAAGAGTTTAGTAAGTTTATTTCTCTAAAATATACTAATAAGGTCATCTAAATAGGTTAAAACTCTAAAATAAAGTGTTTAGAGCTTTTTGAAAGTAAAAAAGATTAGAAATTAACTGTGAAAACTGGTTAAATAAGCTGATCTAAAGAGTTTAGTAAGTTTATCTCTCTAAAATATACAAATAAAGTAGTCTAAATAGGTTAAAACTCTAAAATAAAGAGTTTAGAGCTTTTTGAAAGTTAAAAAAGATTAGAAATTAACTGTGAAAACTGGTTAAATAAGCTGATCTAAAGAGTTTAGTAAGTTTATCTGTCTTAAATATACTAATAAAGTCGTCTAAATAAGTTAAAACTCTAAAATAAAGAGTTTAGAGCTTTTTGAAAGTTAAAAAAGATTAGAAATTAACTGTGAAAACTGGTTAAATAAGCTGATCTAAAAAGTTTAGTAAGTTTATCTCTCTTAAATATACTAATAAAGTAGTCTAAATAGGTTAAAACTCTAAAATAAAGAGTTTAGAGCTTTTTGAAAGTTAAAAATGATTAGAAATTAACTGTGAAAACTGGTTAAATAAGCTGATCTAAAGAGTTTAGTAAGTTTATCTGTCTTAAATATACTAATAAAGTAGTCTAAATAGGTTAAAACTCCAAATTAAGAGTTTAGAGCTTTTTGAAAGTTAAAAAGATTAGAAATTAACTGTGAAAACTGGTTAAATAAGCTGATCGAAACACTTTAGTAAGTTTATCTGTCTTAAATATACTAATAAAGTAGTCTAAATAGGTTAAATCTCTAAAATAAAGAGTTTAGAGCTTTTTGAAAGTTAAAAAAGATTAGAAATTAACTGTGAAAACTGGTTAAATAAGCTGATCTAAAGAGTTTAGTAAGTTTATCTGTCTTAAATATACTAATAAAGTAGTCTAAATAGGTTAAAACTCTAAAATAAAGAGTTTAGAGCTTTTTGAAAGTTAAAAAAGATTAGAAATTAATGGTGAAAACTGGTTAAATAAGCTGATCTAAAGAGTTTAGTATGTTTATATCTCTTAAATATACTAATAAAGTAGTCTAAATAGGTTAAAACTCTAAAATAAAGAGTTTAGAGCTTTTTTAAAGTTAAAAAAGATTAGAAATTAACTGTGAAAACTGGTTAAATAAGCTGATCTAAAGAGTTTAGTAAGTTTATCTCTCTTAAATATACTAATAAAGTGCTCTAAATAGGTTAAAACTCTAAAATAAAGTGTTTAGAGCTTTTTGCAAGTTAAAAAAGATTAAAAATTAATGTTGAAAACTGATTAAATAAGCTGATCTAAAGAGATTAGTAAGCTTATCTGTCTTAAATATAGTAATAAAGTAGTCTAAATAGGTTAAAACTCTACAATAAAGTGTTTAGAGCGTTTTGAAAGTTAAAAAAGATTAGAAATTAACTGTGAAAACTGGTTAAATAAGCTGATCTAAAGAGTTTAGTAAGTCCATCTCCTTAAATATACTAATAAAGTAGTCTAAATAGGTTAAAAGTCTAAAATAAAGAGTTTAGAGCTTTTTGAAAGTTAAAAAAGATTAGAAATTAACTGTGAAAACTGGTTAAATAAGCTGATCTAAAGAGTTTAGTAAGGTTATCTGTCTTAAATATACTAATAAAGTCGTCTAAATAGGTTAAAACTCTAAAATAAAGTGTTTAGAGCTTTTTTAAAGTTAAAAAGTTTAGAAATTAACTGTGAAAACTGGTTAAATAAGCTGATCTAAAGAGTTTAGTAAGTTTATCTCTCTTAAATATACTAATAAAGTAGTCTAAATAGGTTAAAACTCTAAAATAAAGAGTTTAGAGCTGTTTGAAAGTTAAAAAAGATTAGATATTAATGGTCAAAACTGGTTAAATAAGCTGATCTAAAGAGTTTAGTAAGTTTATCTGTCTTAAATATACTAATAAAGTAGTCTAAATAGGTTAAAACTCTAAAATAAAGAGTTTAGAGCAGTATCAAAGTTAAAAAAGATTAGAAATTAACTGTGAAAACTGGTTAAATAAGCTGATCTAAAGAGTTTAGTAAGTTTATCTCTCTTAAATCTACTAATAAAGTAGTCTAAATAGGTTAAAACTCTAAAATAAAGAGTTTAGAGCTTTTTGAAAGTTAAAAAAGATTAGAAATTAACTGTGAAAACAGGTTAAATAAACTGATCTAAAGAGTTTAGTAAGTTTATCTCTCTTAAATATACTAATAAAGTAGTCTAAATAGGTTAAAACTCTAAAATAAAGAGTTTAGAGCTTTTTTAAAGTTAAAAAAGATTAGAAATTAACCGTGAAAACTGGTTAAATAAGCTGATCTAAAGAGTTTAGTAAGTTTATCTCTCTTAAATATACTAATAAAGTAGTCTAAATAGGTTAAAACTCTAAAATAAAGAGTTTAGAGCTTTTTTAAAGTTAAAAAAAATTAGAAATTAACTGTGAAAACTGGTTAAATAAGCTGATCTAAAGAGTTTAGTAAGTTTATCTGTCTTAAATATACTAATAAAGTAGTCTAAATAGGTTAAAAATCTAAAATAAAGAGTTTAAAGCTGTTTTAAAGTTAAAAAAGATTAGAAATTAATGGTAAAAACTGGTTAAATAACCTGATTTAAAGAGTTTAGTAAGTTTATCTGTCTTAAATATACTAACAAAGTAGTCTAAATAGGTTAAAACTCTAAAATAAAGAGTTTAGAGGTTTTTGAAAGTTAAAAAGATTAGAAATTAACTGTGAAAACTGGTTAAATAAGCTGATCGAAAGACTTTAGTAAGTTTATCTGTCTTAAATATACTAATAAAGTAGTCTAAATAGGTTAAATCTCTAAAATAAAGAGTTTAGAGCTTTTTGAAAGTTAAAAAAGATTAGAAATTAACTGTGAAAACTGGTTAAATAAGCTGATCTAAAGAGTTTAGTAAGTTTATCTGTCTTAAATATACTAATAAAGTAGTCTAAATAGGTTAAAACTCTAAAATAAAGAGTTTAGAGCTTTTTGAAAGTTAAAAAAGATTAGAAATTAACTGTGAAAACTGGTGAAATAAGCTGATCTAAAGAGTTCAGCAAGTTTATCTCTCTGAAATATACAAATAAAGTAGTCTAAATAGGTTAAAACTCTAAAATAAAGTGTTTAGAGCTTTTTGAAAGTTGAAAAAAATTAGAAATTAACTGTGAAAACTGGTTAAATAAGCTGATCTAAAGAGTTTAGTAAGTTTATCTGTCTTAAATATACTAATAAAGTAGTCTAAATAGGTTAAAAATCTAAAATAAAGAGTTTAAAGCTGTTTTAAAGTTAAAAAAGATTAGAAATTAATGGTAAAAACTGGTTAAATAACCTGATTTAAAAGGTTTAGTAAGTTTATCTGTCTTAAATATACTAACAAAGTAGTCTAAATAGGTTAAAACTCTAAAATAAAGAGTTTAGAGGTTTTTGAAAGTTAAAAAAGATTAGAAATTAACTGTGAAAACTGGTTAAATAAGCTGATCGAAAGACTTTAGTAAGTTTATCTGTCTTAAATATACTAATAAAGTAGTCTAAATAGGTTAAATCTCTAAAATAAAGACTTTAGAGCTTTTTGAAAGTTAAAAAAGATTAGAAATTAACTGTGAAAACTGGTTAAATAAGCTGATCTAAAGAGTTTAGTAAGTTTATCTCTCTTAAATATACTAATAAAGTAGTCTAAATAGGTTAAAACTCTAAAATAAAGAGTTTAGAGCTTTTTGAAAGTTAAAAAAGATTAGAAATTAATGGTGAAAACTGGTTAAATAAGCTGATCTAAAGAGTTTAGTATGTTTATATCTCTTAAATATACTAATAAAGTAGTCTAAATAGGTTAAAACTCTAAAATAAAGAGTTTAGAGCTTTTTTAAAGTTAAAAAAGATTAGAAATTAACTGTGAAAACTGGTTAAATAAGCTGATCTAAAGAGTTTAGTAAGTTTATCTCTCTAAAATATACTAATAAAGTGCTCTAAATAGGTTAAAACTCTAAAATAAAGTGTTTAGAGCTTTTTGCAAGTTAAAAAAGATTAAAAATTAATGTTGAAAACTGATTAAATAAGCTGATCTAAAGAGATTAGTAAGCTTATCTGTCTTAAATATAGTAATAAAGTAGTCTAAATAGGTTAAAACTCTACAATAAAGTGTTTAGAGCGTTTTGAAAGTTAAAAAAGATTAGAAATTAACTGTGAAAACTGGTTAAATAAGCTGATCTAAAGAGTTTAGTAAGTCCATCTCCTTAAATATACTAATAAAGTAGTCTAAATAGGTTAAAAGTCTAAAATAAAGAGTTTAGAGCTTTTTGAAAGTTAAAAAAGATTAGAAATTAACTGTGAAAACTGGTTAAATAAGCTGATCTAAAGAGTTTAGTAAGGTTATCTGTCTTAAATATACTAATAAAGTCGTCTAAATAGGTTAAAACTCTAAAATAAAGTGTTTAGAGCTTTTTGAAAGTTAAAAAGTTTAGAAATTAACTGTGAAAACTGGTTAAATAAGCTGATCTAAAGAGTTTAGTAAGTTTATCTCTCTAAAATATACTAAGAAAGTAGTCTAAATAGGTTAAAACTCTAAAATAAAGAGTTTAGAGCTGTTTGAAAGTTAAAAAAGATTAGATATTAATGGTCAAAACTGGTTAAATAAGCTGATCTAAAGAGTTTAGTAAGTTTATCTGTCTTAAATATACTAATAAAGTAGTCTAAATAGGTTAAAACTCTAAAATAAAGAGTTTAGAGCAGTATCAAAGTTAAAAAAGATTAGAAATTAACTGTGAAAACTGGTTAAATAAGCTGATCTAAAGAGTTTAGTAAGTTTATCTCTCTTAAATCTACTAATAAAGTAGTCTAAATAGGTTAAAACTCTAAAATAAAGAGTTTAGAGCTTTTTGAAAGTTAAAAAAGATTAGAAATTAACTGTGAAAACAGGTTAAATAAACTGATCTAAAGAGTTTAGTAAGTTTATCTCTCTTAAATATACTAATAAAGTAGTCTAAATAGGTTAAAACTCTAAAATAAAGAGTTTAGAGCTTTTTTAAAGTTAAAAAAGATTAGAAATTAACCGTGAAAACTGGTTAAATAAGCTGATCTAAAGAGTTTAGTAAGTTTATCTCTCTTAAATATACTAATAAAGTCGTCTAAATAGGTTAAAACTCTAAAATAAAGTGTTTAGAGCTATTTGAAAGTTAAAAAAGATTAGAAATTAACTGTGAAAACTGGTTAAATAAGCTGATCTAAAAAGTTTAGTAAGTTTATCTCTCTTAAATATACTAATAAAGTACTCTAAATAGGTAAAAAATCTAAAATAAAGAGTTTAGAGCTTTTTAAAAGTTAAAAAAGATTAGAAATTAATGGTGAAAACTGGTTAAATAAGCTGATCTAAAGAGTTTAGTAAGTTTACCTCTCTTAAATATACTAACAAAGAAGTCTAAATAGGTTAAAACTCTAAAATAAAGAGTTTAGAGCCGTTTGAAAGTTAAAAAAGATTAGAAATTAAATGTGAAAACTGGTTAAAAAAGCTGATCTAAAGAGTTTAGTAAGTTTATCTCTCTAAAATATACTAATAAAGTAGTCTAAATAGGTTAAAACTCTAAAATAAAGTGTTTAGAGCTTTTTGAATGTTAAAAAAGATAAGAAATTAACTTTGAAAACTGGTTAAATAAGCTGATCTAAAGAGTTTAGTAAGTGATCTCTCTTAAATATACTAATAAAGTAGTATAAATAGGTTAAAAGTCTAAAATAAAGAGTTTAGAGCTTTTTGAAAGTTAAAAATGATTAGAAATTAACTGTGAAAACTGGTTAAATAAGCTGATCTAAAGAGTTTAGTAAGTTTATCTCTCTTAAATATACTAATAAAGTAGTCTAAATAGGTTAAAACTCTAAAATAAAGAGTTTAGAGCTGTTTGAAAGTTAAAAAAGATTAGATATTAATGGTCAAAACTGGTTAAATAAGCTGATCTAAAGAGTTTAGTAAGTTTATCTCTCTTAAATATACTAATAAAGTAGTCTAAATAGGTTAAAACTCTAAAATAAAGAGTTTAGAGCAGTATCAAAGTTAAAAAAGATTAGAAATTAACTGTGAAAACTGGTTAATTAAGCTGATCTAAAGAGTTTAGTAAGTTTATCTCTCTTAAATCTACTAATAAAGTAGTCTAAATAGGTTAAAACTCTAAAATAAAGAGTTTAGAGCTTTTTGAAAGTTAAAAAAGATTAGAAATTAACTGTGAAAACAGGTTAAATAAGCTGATCTAAAGAGTTTAGTAAGTTTATCTGTCTTAAATATACTAATAAAGTAGTCTAAATAGGTTAAAACTCTAAAATAAAGAGTTTAGAACTTTTTGAAAGTTAAAAAAGATTAGAAATTAACTGTGAAAACTGGTTAAATAAGCTGATCTAAAGAGTTTAGTAAGTTTATCTCTCTTAAATATACTAATAAAGTAGTCTAAATAGGTTAAAACTCTAAAATAAAGTGTTTACACCTATTTGAAAGTTAAAAAAGATTAGAAATTAACTGTGAAATCTGGTTAAATAAGCTGATCTAAAAAGTTTAGTAAGTTTATCTCTCTTAAATATACTAATAAAGTAGTCTAAATAGGTTAAAACTCTAAAATAAAGAGTTTAGAGCGTTTTTAAAGTAAAAAAAGATTAGAAATTAATGGTAAAAACTGGTTAAATAAGCTGATCTAAGGAGTTTAGTAAGTTTATCTCTCTTAAATATACTAACAAAGAAGTCTAAATAGGTTAAAACTCTAAAATAAAGAGTTTAGAGCCGTTTGAAAGTTAAAAAAGATTAGAAATTAAATGTGAAAACTGGTTAAATAAGCTGATCTAAAGAGTTTAGTAAGATTATCTCTCTAAAATATACTAATAAAGTAGTCTAAATAGGTTAAAACTCTAAAATAAAGAGTTTAGAGCTTTTTGTAAGTTAAAAAAGATTAGAAATTAACTGTGAGAACGGGTTGAATAAGCTGATCTAAAGAGTTTATTAAGTTTATCTCTCTTAAATATACTAATAAAGTAGTCTAAATAGGTTAAAACTCTAAAATAAAGAGTTTAGAGCTTTTTGAAAGTTAAAAAAGATTAGAAATTAACTGTGAGAACTGGTTAAATAAGCTGATCTAAAGAGTTTAGTAAGTTTATCTCTCTTAAATATACTAATAAAGTAGTCTAAATAGGTTAAAACTCTAAAATAAAGAGTTTAGAGCTTTTTGAAAGTTAAAAAAAATTAGAAATTAACTGTGAAAACTGGTTAAATAAGCTGATCTAAAGAGTTTAGTAAGTTTATCTCTCTAAAATATACTAATAAAGTAGTCTAAATAGGTTAGAACTCTATAATAAAGAGTTTAGAGCAGTTTCAAAGTTAAAAAAAATTAGAAATTAACTGTGAAAACTGGTTAAATAAGCTGATCTAAAGAGTTTAGTAATTTATTCTGTCTTAAATATACTAATAAAGTACTCTAAATAGGTTAAAACTCTAAAATAAAGAGTTTAGAGTTTTTCAAAGTTAAAAAAGATTAGAAATTAACTGTGAAAACTGGTTAAATAAGCTGATCTAAAGAGTTTAGCAAGGTTATATCTCTGAAATATACTAATAAAGTAGTCTAAATAGGTTAAAACTCTAAAATAAAGTGTTTAGAGCTTTTTGAAAGTTGAAGAAAATTAAAAATTAACTGTGAAAACTGGTTAAATAAGCTGATCTAAAGAGTTTAGTAAGTTTATCTGTCTTAAATATACTAATAAAGTAGTCTAAATAGGTTAAAAATCTAAAATAAAGAGTTTAAAGCTGTTTTAACGTTAAAAAAGATTAGAAATTAATGATAAAAACTGGTTAAATAACCTGATTTAAAGAGTTTAGTTAGTTTATCTGTCTTAAATATACTAACAAAGTAGTCTAAATAGGTTAAAACTCTAAAATAAAGAGTTTAGAGGTTTTTGAAAGTTAAAAAAGATTAGAAATTAACTGTGAAAACTGGTTAAATAAGCTGATCGAAAGACTTTAGTAAGTTTATCTGTCTTAAATATACTAATAAAGTAGTCTAAATAGGTTAAATCTCTAAAATAAAGAGTTTAGAGCTTTTTGAAAGTTAAAAAAGATTAGAAATTAACTGTGAAAACTGGTTAAATAAGCTGATCTAAAGAGTTTAGTAAGTTTATCTGTCTTAAATATACTAATAAAGTAGTCTAAATAGGTTAAAACTCTAAAATAAAGTGTTTAGAGCTTTTTGAAAGTTAAAAAAGATTAGAAATTAACTGTGAAAACTGGTTGAATAAGCTGATCTAAAGAGTTTAGTAAGTTTATCTCTCTTAAATATACTAATAAAGTACTCTAAATAGGTTAAAACTCTAAAATAAAGAGTTTAGAGCTTTTTGAAAGTTAAAAAAGATTAGATATTAATGGTGAAAACTGGTTAAATGAGCTGATCTAAAGAGTTTTGTATGTTTATCTCTCTTAAATATACTAATAAAGTACTCTAAATAGGTTAAAACTCTAAAATAAAGAGTTTAGAGCAGTATCAAAGTTAAAAAAGATTAGAAATTAACTGTGAAACCTGGTTAAATAAACTGATCTAAAGAGTTTAGTAAGTGATCTCTCTTAAATATACTAATAAAGTAGTATAAATAGGTTAAAACTCTAAAATAAAGAGTTTAGAGCTTTTTGAAAGTTAAAAATGATTAGAAATTAACTGTGAAAACTGGTTAAATAAGCTGATCTAAAGAGTTTAGTAAGTTTATCTCTCTTAAATATACTAATAAAGTAGTCTAAATAGGTTAAAACTCTAAAATAAAGAGTTTAGAGCTGTTTGAAAGTTAAAAAAGATTAGAAATTAACTGTGAAAACTGGTTAAATAAGCTGATCTAAAGAGTTTAGTAAGTTTATCTCTCTTAAATATACTAATAAAGTAGTCTAAATAGGTTAAAACTCTAAAATAAAGAGTTTAGAGCAGTATCAAAGTTAAAAAAGATTAGAAATTAACTGTGAGAACTAGTTAAATAAGCTGATCTAAAGAGTTTAGTAAGTTTATCTCTCTTAAATATACTAATAAAGTAGTCTAAATAGGTTAAAACTCTAAAATAAAGAGTTTAGAGCTTTGTGAAAGTTAAAAAAGATTAGAAATTAACTGTGAAAACTGGTTAAATAAGCTGATCTAAAGAGTTTAGTAAGTTTATCTGTCTTAAATATACTAATAAAGTCGTCTAAATAAGTTAAAACTCTAAAATAAAGAGTTTAGAGCTTTTTGAAAGTTAAAAAAGATTAGAAATTAACTGTGAAAACTGGTTAAATAAGCTGATCTAAAAAGTTTAGTAAGTTTATCTCTCTTAAATATACTAATAAAGTAGTCTAAATAGGTTAAAACTCTAAAATAAAGAGTTTAGAGCTTTTTGAAAGTTAAAAAAGATTAGAAATTAACTGTGAAAACTGGTTAAATAAGCTGATCTAAAGAGTTTAGTAAGTTTATCTCTCTTAAATATACTAATAAAGTAGTCTAAATAGGTTAAAACTGTAAAATAAAGAGTTTAGAGCTTTTTGAAAGTTAAAAAAGATTAAAATTTAATGTTGAAAACTGATTAAATAAGCTGATCTAAAGAGATTAGTAAGCTTATCTGTCTTAAATATACTAATAAAGTAGTCTAAATAGGTTAAAACTCTAAAATAAAGAGTTTAGAGCTTTTTGAAAGTTAAAAAAGATTAGAAATTAACTGTGAAAACTGGTTAAATAAGCTGATCTAAAGAGTTTAGTAAGTTCATCTCTCTTAAATCTACTAATAAAGTAGTCTAAATAGGTTAAAAGTCTAAAATAAAGAGTTTAGAGCTTTTTGAAAGTTAAAAAAGATTAGAAATTAACTGTGAAAACTGGTTAAATAAGCTGATCTAAAGAGTTTAGTAAGTTTATCTCTCTTAAATATACTAATAAAGTAGTCTAAATAGGTTAAAACTGTAAAATAAAGAGTTTAGAGCTTTTTGAAAGTTAAAAAAGATTAGAAATTAACTGTGAAAACTGGTTAAATAAGCTGATCTAAAGAGTTTAGCAAGTTTATCTGTCTTAAATATACTAATAAAGTAGTCTAAATAGGTTAAAACTCTAAAATAAAGTGTTTAGAGCTTTTTGCAAGTGAAAAAAGATTAAAAATTAATGTTGAAAACTGATTAAATAAGCTGATCTAAAGAGATTAGTAAGCTTATCTGTCTTAAATATACTAATAAAGTAGTCTAAATAGGTTAAAACTCTACAATAAAGTGTTTAGAGCGTTTTGAAAGTTAAAAAAGATTAGAAATTAACTGTGAAAACTGGTTAAATAAGCTGATCTAAAGAGTTTAGTAAGTTCATCTCTCTTAAATATACTAATAAAGTAGTCTAAATAGGTTAAAAGTCTAAAATAAAGAGTTTAGAGCTTTTTGAAAGTTAAAAAAGATTAGAAATTAACTGTGAAAACTGGTTAAATAAGCTGATCTAAAGAGTTTAGTAAGGTTATCTCTCTTAAATATACTAATAAAGTAGTCTAAATAGGTTAAAACTGTAAAATAAAGAGTTTAGAGCTTTTTGAAAGTTAAAAAAGATTACAAATTAACTGTGAAAACTGGTTAAATAAGCTGATCTAAAGAGTTTAGTAAGTTTATCTGTCTTAAATATACTAATAAAGTCGTGTAAATAGGTTAAAACTCTAAAATAAAGTGTTTGGAGCTTTTTAAAAGTTAAAAAGTTTAGAAATTAACTGTGAAAACTGGTTAAATAAGCTGATCTAAAGAGTTTAGTAAGTTTATCTCTCTAAAATATACTATTAAAGTAGTCTAAATAGGTTAAAACTCTAAAATAAAGAGTTTAGAGCTGTTTGAAAGTTAAAAAAGATTAGATATTAATGGTCAAAACTGGTTAAATAAGCTGATCTAAAGAGTTTAGTAAGTTTATCTGTCTTAAATATACTAATAAAGTAGTCTAAATAGGTTAAAACTCTAAAATAAAGAGTTTAGAGCTTTTTGAAAGTTAAAAAAAAATTAGAAATTAACTGTGAAAACTGGTTAAATAAGCTGATCTAAAGAGTTTAGTAAGTTTATCTCTCTAAAATATACTAATAAAGTAGTCTAAATAGGTTAGAACTCTAAAATAAAGAGTTTAGAGCAGTTTCAAAGTTAAAAAAAATTAGAAATTAACTGTGAAAACTGGTTAAATAAGCTGATCTAAAGAGTTTAGTAATTTATTCTGTCTTAAATATACTATTAAAGTAGTCTAAATAGGTTAGAACTCTAAAATAAAGAGTTTAGAGCAGTTTCAAAGTTAAAAAAAATTAGAAATTAACTGTGAAAACTGGTTAAATAAGCTGATCTAAAGAGTTTAGTAATTTATTCTGTCTTAAATATACTATTAAAGTAGTCTAAATAGGTTAAAACTGTAAAATAAAGAGTTTAGAGCTTTTTGAAAGTTAAAAAAGATTACAAATTAACTGTGAAAACTGGTTAAATAAGCTGATCTAAAGAGTTTAGCAAGTTTATCTCTTTAAAATATACAAATAAAGTAGTCTAAATAGGTTAAAACTCTAAAATAAAGTGTTTAGAGCTTTTTGAAAGTTGAAAAAAATTAGAAATTAACTGTGAAAACTGGTTAAATAAGCTGATCTAAAGAGTTTAGTAAGTTTATCTGTCTTAAATATACTAATAAAGTAGTCTAAATAGGTTAAAAATCTAAAATAAAGAGTTTAAAGCTGTTTTAAAGTTAAAAAAGATTCGAAATTAATGGTAAAAACTGGTTAAATAACCTGATTTAAAGAGTTTAGTAAGTTTATCTGTCTTAAATATACTAACAAAGTAGTCTAAATAGGTTAAAACTCTAAAATAAAGAGTTTAGAGGTTTTTGAAAGTTAAAAAAGATTAGAAATTAACTGTGAAAACTGGTTAAATAAGCTGATCTAAAGAGTTTAGTAAGTTTATCTCTCTTAAATATACTAATAAAGAAGTCTAAATAGGTTAAAACTCTAAAATAAAGAGTTTAGAGCTTTTGAAAGTTGAAAAAAATTAGAAATTAACTGTGAAAACTGGTTAAATAAGCTGATCTAAAGAGTTTAGTAATTTTATCTGTCTTAAATATACTAATAAAGTAGTCTAAATAGGTTAAAAATCTAAAATAAAGAGTTTAAAGCTGTTTTAAAGTTAAAAAAGATTCGAAAATAATGGTAAAAACTGGTTAAATAACCTGATTTAAAGAGTTTAGTAAGTTTATCTGTCTTAAATATACTAACAAAGTAGTCTAAATAGGTTAAAACTCTAAAATAAAGAGTTTAGAGGTTTTTGAAAGTTAAAAAGATTAGAAATTAACTGTGAAAACTGGTTAAATAAGCTGATCGAAAGACTTTAGTAAGTTTATCTGTCTTAAATATACTAATAAAGTAGTCTAAATAGGTTAAATCTCTAAAATAAAGAGTTTAGAGCTTTTTGAAAGTTAAAAAAGATTAGAAATTAACTGTTAAAACTGGTTAAATAAGCTGATCTAAAGAGTTTAGTAAGTGATCTCTCTTAAATATACAAATAAAGTAGTATAAATAGGTTAAAAGTCTAAAATAAAGAGTTTAGAGCTTTTTGAAAGTTAAAAAAGATTAGAAATTAACTGTGAAAACTGGTGAAATAAGCTGATCTAAAGAGTTGAGCAAGTTTATCTCTCTGAAATATACAAATAAAGTAGTCTAAATAGGTTAAAACTCTAAAATAAAGTGTTTAGAGCTTTTTGAAAGTTGAAAAAAATTAGAAATTAACTGTGAAAACTGGTTAAATAAGCTGATCTAAAGAGTTTAGTAAGTTTATCTGTCTTAAATATACTAATAAAGTAGTCTAAATGGGTTAAAAATCTAAAATAAAGAGTTTAAAGCTGTTTTAAAGTTAAAAAAGATTAGAAATTAATGGTAAAAACTGGTTAAATAACCTGATTTAAAAGGTTTAGTAAGTTTATCTGTCTGAAATATACTAACAAAGTAGTCTAAATAGGTTAAAACTCTAAAATAAAGAGTTTAGAGGTTTTTGAAAGTTAAAAAAGATTAGAAATTAACTGTGAAAACTGGTTAAATAAGCTGATCGAAAGACTTTAGTAAGTTTATCTGTCTTAAATATACTATTAAAGTAGTCTAAATAGGTTAAATCTCTAAAATAAAGAGTTTAGAGCTTTTTGAAAGTTAAAAAAGATTAGAAATTAACTGTGAAAACTGGTTAAATAAGCTGATCTAAAGAGTTTAGTAAGTTTATCTGTCTTAAATATACTAATAAAGTAGTCTAAATAGGTTAAAACTCTAAAATAAAGAGTTTAGAGCTTTTTGAAAGTTAAAAAAGATTAGAAATTAATGGTGAAAACTGGTTAAATAAGCTGATCTAAAGAGTTTAGTATGTTTATATCTCTTAAATATACTAATAAAGTAGTCTAAATAGGTTAAAACTCTAAAATAAAGAGTTTAGAGCTTTTTTAAAGTTAAAAAAGATTAGAAATTAACTGTGAAAACTGGTTAAATAAGCTGATCTAAAGAGTTTAGTAAGTTTATCTCTCTTAAATATACTAATAAAGTGCTCTAAATAGGTTAAAACTCTAAAATAAAGTGTTTAGAGCTTTTTGCAAGTTAAAAAAGATTAAAAATTAATGTTGAAAACTGATTAAATAAGCTGATCTAAAGAGATTAGTAAGCTTATCTGTCTTAAATATAGTAATAAAGTAGTCTAAATAGGTTAAAACTCTACAATAAAGTGTTTAGAGCGTTTTGAAAGTTAAAAAAGATTAGAAATTAACTGTGAAAACTGGTTAAATAAGCTGATCTAAAGAGTTTAGTAAGTCCATCTCCTTAAATATACTAATAAAGTAGTCTAAATAGGTTAAAAGTCTAAAATAAAGAGTTTAGAGCTTTTTGAAAGTTAAAAAAGATTAGAAATTAACTGTGAAAACTGGTTAAATAAGCTGATCTAAAGAGTTTAGTAAGGTTATCTGTCTTAAATATACTAATAAAGTCGTCTAAATAGGTTAAAACTCTAAAATAAAGTGTTTAGAGCTTTTTTAAAGTTAAAAAGTTTAGAAATTAACTGTGAAAACTGGTTAAATAAGCTGATCTAAAGAGTTTAGTAAGTTTATCTCTCTTAAATATACTAATAAAGTAGTCTAAATAGGTTAAAACTCTAAAATAAAGAGTTTAGAGCTGTTTGAAAGTTAAAAAAGATTAGATATTAATGGTCAAAACTGGTTAAATAAGCTGATCTAAAGAGTTTAGTAAGTTTATCTGTCTTAAATATACTAATAAAGTAGTCTAAATAGGTTAAAACTCTAAAATAAAGAGTTTAGAGCAGTATCAAAGTTAAAAAAGATTAGAAATTAACTGTGAAAACTGGTTAAATAAGCTGATCTAAAGAGTTTAGTAAGTTTATCTCTCTTAAATCTACTAATAAAGTAGTCTAAATAGGTTAAAACTCTAAAATAAAGAGTTTAGAGCTTTTTGAAAGTTAAAAAAGATTAGAAATTAACTGTGAAAACAGGTTAAATAAACTGATCTAAAGAGTTTAGTAAGTTTATCTCTCTTAAATATACTAATAAAGTAGTCTAAATAGGTTAAAACTCTAAAATAAAGAGTTTAGAGCTTTTTTAAAGTTAAAAAAGATTAGAAATTAACCGTGAAAACTGGTTAAATAAGCTGATCTAAAGAGTTTAGTAAGTTTATCTCTCTTAAATATACTAATAAAGTAGTCTAAATAGGTTAAAACTCTAAAATAAAGAGTTTAGAGCTTTTTTAAAGTTAAAAAAAATTAGAAATTAACTGTGAAAACTGGTTAAATAAGCTGATCTAAAGAGTTTAGTAAGTTTATCTGTCTTAAATATACTAATAAAGTAGTCTAAATAGGTTAAAAATCTAAAATAAAGAGTTTAAAGCTGTTTTAAAGTTAAAAAAGATTAGAAATTAATGGTAAAAACTGGTTAAATAACCTGATTTAAAGAGTTTAGTAAGTTTATCTGTCTTAAATATACTAACAAAGTAGTCTAAATAGGTTAAAACTCTAAAATAAAGAGTTTAGAGGTTTTTGAAAGTTAAAAAGATTAGAAATTAACTGTGAAAACTGGTTAAATAAGCTGATCGAAAGACTTTAGTAAGTTTATCTGTCTTAAATATACTAATAAAGTAGTCTAAATAGGTTAAATCTCTAAAATAAAGAGTTTAGAGCTTTTTGAAAGTTAAAAAAGATTAGAAATTAACTGTGAAAACTGGTTAAATAAGCTGATCTAAAGAGTTTAGTAAGTTTATCTGTCTTAAATATACTAATAAAGTAGTCTAAATAGGTTAAAACTCTAAAATAAAGAGTTTAGAGCTTTTTGAAAGTTAAAAAAGATTAGAAATTAACTGTGAAAACTGGTGAAATAAGCTGATCTAAAGAGTTCAGCAAGTTTATCTCTCTGAAATATACAAATAAAGTAGTCTAAATAGGTTAAAACTCTAAAATAAAGTGTTTAGAGCTTTTTGAAAGTTGAAAAAAATTAGAAATTAACTGTGAAAACTGGTTAAATAAGCTGATCTAAAGAGTTTAGTAAGTTTATCTGTCTTAAATATACTAATAAAGTAGTCTAAATAGGTTAAAAATCTAAAATAAAGAGTTTAAAGCTGTTTTAAAGTTAAAAAAGATTAGAAATTAATGGTAAAAACTGGTTAAATAACCTGATTTAAAAGGTTTAGTAAGTTTATCTGTCTTAAATATACTAACAAAGTAGTCTAAATAGGTTAAAACTCTAAAATAAAGAGTTTAGAGGTTTTTGAAAGTTAAAAAAGATTAGAAATTAACTGTGAAAACTGGTTAAATAAGCTGATCGAAAGACTTTAGTAAGTTTATCTGTCTTAAATATACTAATAAAGTAGTCTAAATAGGTTAAATCTCTAAAATAAAGACTTTAGAGCTTTTTGAAAGTTAAAAAAGATTAGAAATTAACTGTGAAAACTGGTTAAATAAGCTGATCTAAAGAGTTTAGTAAGTTTATCTCTCTTAAATATACTAATAAAGTAGTCTAAATAGGTTAAAACTCTAAAATAAAGAGTTTAGAGCTTTTTGAAAGTTAAAAAAGATTAGAAATTAATGGTGAAAACTGGTTAAATAAGCTGATCTAAAGAGTTTAGTATGTTTATATCTCTTAAATATACTAATAAAGTAGTCTAAATAGGTTAAAACTCTAAAATAAAGAGTTTAGAGCTTTTTTAAAGTTAAAAAAGATTAGAAATTAACTGTGAAAACTGGTTAAATAAGCTGATCTAAAGAGTTTAGTAAGTTTATCTCTCTAAAATATACTAATAAAGTGCTCTAAATAGGTTAAAACTCTAAAATAAAGTGTTTAGAGCTTTTTGCAAGTTAAAAAAGATTAAAAATTAATGTTGAAAACTGATTAAATAAGCTGATCTAAAGAGATTAGTAAGCTTATCTGTCTTAAATATAGTAATAAAGTAGTCTAAATAGGTTAAAACTCTACAATAAAGTGTTTAGAGCGTTTTGAAAGTTAAAAAAGATTAGAAATTAACTGTGAAAACTGGTTAAATAAGCTGATCTAAAGAGTTTAGTAAGTCCATCTCCTTAAATATACTAATAAAGTAGTCTAAATAGGTTAAAAGTCTAAAATAAAGAGTTTAGAGCTTTTTGAAAGTTAAAAAAGATTAGAAATTAACTGTGAAAACTGGTTAAATAAGCTGATCTAAAGAGTTTAGTAAGGTTATCTGTCTTAAATATACTAATAAAGTCGTCTAAATAGGTTAAAACTCTAAAATAAAGTGTTTAGAGCTTTTTGAAAGTTAAAAAGTTTAGAAATTAACTGTGAAAACTGGTTAAATAAGCTGATCTAAAGAGTTTAGTAAGTTTATCTCTCTAAAATATACTAAGAAAGTAGTCTAAATAGGTTAAAACTCTAAAATAAAGAGTTTAGAGCTGTTTGAAAGTTAAAAAAGATTAGATATTAATGGTCAAAACTGGTTAAATAAGCTGATCTAAAGAGTTTAGTAAGTTTATCTGTCTTAAATATACTAATAAAGTAGTCTAAATAGGTTAAAACTCTAAAATAAAGAGTTTAGAGCAGTATCAAAGTTAAAAAAGATTAGAAATTAACTGTGAAAACTGGTTAAATAAGCTGATCTAAAGAGTTTAGTAAGTTTATCTCTCTTAAATCTACTAATAAAGTAGTCTAAATAGGTTAAAACTCTAAAATAAAGAGTTTAGAGCTTTTTGAAAGTTAAAAAAGATTAGAAATTAACTGTGAAAACAGGTTAAATAAACTGATCTAAAGAGTTTAGTAAGTTTATCTCTCTTAAATATACTAATAAAGTAGTCTAAATAGGTTAAAACTCTAAAATAAAGAGTTTAGAGCTTTTTTAAAGTTAAAAAAGATTAGAAATTAACCGTGAAAACTGGTTAAATAAGCTGATCTAAAGAGTTTAGTAAGTTTATCTCTCTTAAATATACTAATAAAGTCGTCTAAATAGGTTAAAACTCTAAAATAAAGTGTTTAGAGCTATTTGAAAGTTAAAAAAGATTAGAAATTAACTGTGAAAACTGGTTAAATAAGCTGATCTAAAAAGTTTAGTAAGTTTATCTCTCTTAAATATACTAATAAAGTACTCTAAATAGGTAAAAAATCTAAAATAAAGAGTTTAGAGCTTTTTAAAAGTTAAAAAAGATTAGAAATTAATGGTGAAAACTGGTTAAATAAGCTGATCTAAAGAGTTTAGTAAGTTTACCTCTCTTAAATATACTAACAAAGAAGTCTAAATAGGTTAAAACTCTAAAATAAAGAGTTTAGAGCCGTTTGAAAGTTAAAAAAGATTAGAAATTAAATGTGAAAACTGGTTAAAAAAGCTGATCTAAAGAGTTTAGTAAGTTTATCTCTCTAAAATATACTAATAAAGTAGTCTAAATAGGTTAAAACTCTAAAATAAAGTGTTTAGAGCTTTTTGAATGTTAAAAAAGATAAGAAATTAACTTTGAAAACTGGTTAAATAAGCTGATCTAAAGAGTTTAGTAAGTGATCTCTCTTAAATATACTAATAAAGTAGTATAAATAGGTTAAAAGTCTAAAATAAAGAGTTTAGAGCTTTTTGAAAGTTAAAAATGATTAGAAATTAACTGTGAAAACTGGTTAAATAAGCTGATCTAAAGAGTTTAGTAAGTTTATCTCTCTTAAATATACTAATAAAGTAGTCTAAATAGGTTAAAACTCTAAAATAAAGAGTTTAGAGCTGTTTGAAAGTTAAAAAAGATTAGATATTAATGGTCAAAACTGGTTAAATAAGCTGATCTAAAGAGTTTAGTAAGTTTATCTCTCTTAAATATACTAATAAAGTAGTCTAAATAGGTTAAAACTCTAAAATAAAGAGTTTAGAGCAGTATCAAAGTTAAAAAAGATTAGAAATTAACTGTGAAAACTGGTTAATTAAGCTGATCTAAAGAGTTTAGTAAGTTTATCTCTCTTAAATCTACTAATAAAGTAGTCTAAATAGGTTAAAACTCTAAAATAAAGAGTTTAGAGCTTTTTGAAAGTTAAAAAAGATTAGAAATTAACTGTGAAAACAGGTTAAATAAGCTGATCTAAAGAGTTTAGTAAGTTTATCTGTCTTAAATATACTAATAAAGTAGTCTAAATAGGTTAAAACTCTAAAATAAAGAGTTTAGAACTTTTTGAAAGTTAAAAAAGATTAGAAATTAACTGTGAAAACTGGTTAAATAAGCTGATCTAAAGAGTTTAGTAAGTTTATCTCTCTTAAATATACTAATAAAGTAGTCTAAATAGGTTAAAACTCTAAAATAAAGTGTTTACACCTATTTGAAAGTTAAAAAAGATTAGAAATTAACTGTGAAATCTGGTTAAATAAGCTGATCTAAAAAGTTTAGTAAGTTTATCTCTCTTAAATATACTAATAAAGTAGTCTAAATAGGTTAAAACTCTAAAATAAAGAGTTTAGAGCGTTTTTAAAGTAAAAAAAGATTAGAAATTAATGGTAAAAACTGGTTAAATAAGCTGATCTAAGGAGTTTAGTAAGTTTATCTCTCTTAAATATACTAACAAAGAAGTCTAAATAGGTTAAAACTCTAAAATAAAGAGTTTAGAGCCGTTTGAAAGTTAAAAAAGATTAGAAATTAAATGTGAAAACTGGTTAAATAAGCTGATCTAAAGAGTTTAGTAAGATTATCTCTCTAAAATATACTAATAAAGTAGTCTAAATAGGTTAAAACTCTAAAATAAAGAGTTTAGAGCTTTTTGTAAGTTAAAAAAGATTAGAAATTAACGGTGAGAACGGGTTGAATAAGCTGATCTAAAGAGTTTATTAAGTTTATCTCTCTTAAATATACTAATAAAGTAGTCTAAATAGGTTAAAACTCTAAAATAAAGAGTTTAGAGCTTTTTGAAAGTTAAAAAAGATTAGTAATTAACTGTGAGAACTGGTTAAATAAGCTGATCTAAAGAGTTTAGTAAGTTTATCTCTCTTAAATATACTAATAAAGTAGTCTAAATAGGTTAAAACTCTAAAATAAAGAGTTTAGAGCTTTTTGAAAGTTAAAAAAAAATTAGAAATTAACTGTGAAAACTGGTTAAATAAGCTGATCTAAAGAGTTTAGTAAGTTTATCTCTCTAAAATATACTAATAAAGTAGTCTAAATAGGTTAGAACTCTATAATAAAGAGTTTAGAGCAGTTTCAAAGTTAAAAAAAATTAGAAATTAACTGTGAAAACTGGTTAAATAAGCTGATCTAAAGAGTTTAGTAATTTATTCTGTCTTAAATATACTAATAAAGTACTCTAAATAGGTTAAAACTCTAAAATAAAGAGTTTAGAGTTTTTCAAAGTTAAAAAAGATTAGAAATTAACTGTGAAAACTGGTTAAATAAGCTGATCTAAAGAGTTTAGCAAGGTTATATCTCTGAAATATACTAATAAAGTAGTCTAAATAGGTTAAAACTCTAAAATAAAGTGTTTAGAGCTTTTTGAAAGTTGAAGAAAATTAAAAATTAACTGTGAAAACTGGTTAAATAAGCTGATCTAAAGAGTTTAGTAAGTTTATCTGTCTTAAATATACTAATAAAGTAGTCTAAATAGGTTAAAAATCTAAAATAAAGAGTTTAAAGCTGTTTTAACGTTAAAAAAGATTAGAAATTAATGATAAAAACTGGTTAAATAACCTGATTTAAAGAGTTTAGTTAGTTTATCTGTCTTAAATATACTAACAAAGTAGTCTAAATAGGTTAAAACTCTAAAATAAAGAGTTTAGAGGTTTTTGAAAGTTAAAAAAGATTAGAAATTAACTGTGAAAACTGGTTAAATAAGCTGATCGAAAGACTTTAGTAAGTTTATCTGTCTTAAATATACTAATAAAGTAGTCTAAATAGGTTAAATCTCTAAAATAAAGAGTTTAGAGCTTTTTGAAAGTTAAAAAAGATTAGAAATTAACTGTGAAAACTGGTTAAATAAGCTGATCTAAAGAGTTTAGTAAGTTTATCTGTCTTAAATATACTAATAAAGTAGTCTAAATAGGTTAAAACTCTAAAATAAAGTGTTTAGAGCTTTTTGAAAGTTAAAAAAGATTAGAAATTAACTGTGAAAACTGGTTGAATAAGCTGATCTAAAGAGTTTAGTAAGTTTATCTCTCTTAAATATACTAATAAAGTACTCTAAATAGGTTAAAACTCTAAAATAAAGAGTTTAGAGCTTTTTGAAAGTTAAAAAAGATTAGATATTAATGGTGAAAACTGGTTAAATGAGCTGATCTAAAGAGTTTTGTATGTTTATCTCTCTTAAATATACTAATAAAGTACTCTAAATAGGTTAAAACTCTAAAATAAAGAGTTTAGAGCAGTATCAAAGTTAAAAAAGATTAGAAATTAACTGTGAAACCTGGTTAAATAAACTGATCTAAAGAGTTTAGTAAGTGATCTCTCTTAAATATACTAATAAAGTAGTATAAATAGGTTAAAACTCTAAAATAAAGAGTTTAGAGCTTTTTGAAAGTTAAAAATGATTAGAAATTAACTGTGAAAACTGGTTAAATAAGCTGATCTAAAGAGTTTAGTAAGTTTATCTCTCTTAAATATACTAATAAAGTAGTCTAAATAGGTTAAAACTCTAAAATAAAGAGTTTAGAGCTGTTTGAAAGTTAAAAAAGATTAGAAATTAACTGTGAAAACTGGTTAAATAAGCTGATCTAAAGAGTTTAGTAAGTTTATCTCTCTTAAATATACTAATAAAGTAGTCTAAATAGGTTAAAACTCTAAAATAAAGAGTTTAGAGCAGTATCAAAGTTAAAAAAGATTAGAAATTAACTGTGAGAACTAGTTAAATAAGCTGATCTAAAGAGTTTAGTAAGTTTATCTCTCTTAAATATACTAATAAAGTAGTCTAAATAGGTTAAAACTCTAAAATAAAGAGTTTAGAGCTTTGTGAAAGTTAAAAAAGATTAGAAATTAACTGTGAAAACTGGTTAAATAAGCTGATCTAAAGAGTTTAGTAAGTTTATCTGTCTTAAATATACTAATAAAGTCGTCTAAATAAGTTAAAACTCTAAAATAAAGAGTTTAGAGCTTTTTGAAAGTTAAAAAAGATTAGAAATTAACTGTGAAAACTGGTTAAATAAGCTGATCTAAAAAGTTTAGTAAGTTTATCTCTCTTAAATATACTAATAAAGTAGTCTAAATAGGTTAAAACTCTAAAATAAAGAGTTTAGAGCTTTTTGAAAGTTAAAAAAGATTAGAAATTAACTGTGAAAACTGGTTAAATAAGCTGATCTAAAGAGTTTAGTAAGTTTATCTCTCTTAAATATACTAATAAAGTAGTCTAAATAGGTTAAAACTGTAAAATAAAGAGTTTAGAGCTTTTTGAAAGTTAAAAAAGATTAAAATTTAATGTTGAAAACTGATTAAATAAGCTGATCTAAAGAGATTAGTAAGCTTATCTGTCTTAAATATACTAATAAAGTAGTCTAAATAGGTTAAAACTCTAAAATAAAGAGTTTAGAGCTTTTTGAAAGTTAAAAAAGATTAGAAATTAACTGTGAAAACTGGTTAAATAAGCTGATCTAAAGAGTTTAGTAAGTTCATCTCTCTTAAATCTACTAATAAAGTAGTCTAAATAGGTTAAAAGTCTAAAATAAAGAGTTTAGAGCTTTTTGAAAGTTAAAAAAGATTAGAAATTAACTGTGAAAACTGGTTAAATAAGCTGATCTAAAGAGTTTAGTAAGTTTATCTCTCTTAAATATACTAATAAAGTAGTCTAAATAGGTTAAAACTGTAAAATAAAGAGTTTAGAGCTTTTTGAAAGTTAAAAAAGATTACAAATTAACTGTGAAAACTGGTTAAATAAGCTGATCTAAAGAGTTTAGCAAGTTTATCTGTCTTAAATATACTAATAAAGTAGTCTAAATAGGTTAAAACTCTAAAATAAAGTGTTTAGAGCTTTTTGCAAGTGAAAAAAGATTAAAAATTAATGTTGAAAACTGATTAAATAAGCTGATCTAAAGAGATTAGTAAGCTTATCTGTCTTAAATATACTAATAAAGTAGTCTAAATAGGTTAAAACTCTACAATAAAGTGTTTAGAGCGTTTTGAAAGTTAAAAAAGATTAGAAATTAACTGTGAAAACTGGTTAAATAAGCTGATCTAAAGAGTTTAGTAAGTTCATCTCTCTTAAATATACTAATAAAGTAGTCTAAATAGGTTAAAAGTCTAAAATAAAGAGTTTAGAGCTTTTTGAAAGTTAAAAAAGATTAGAAATTAACTGTGAAAACTGGTTAAATAAGCTGATCTAAAGAGTTTAGTAAGGTTATCTCTCTTAAATATACTAATAAAGTAGTCTAAATAGGTTAAAACTGTAAAATAAAGAGTTTAGAGCTTTTTGAAAGTTAAAAAAGATTACAAATTAACTGTGAAAACTGGTTAAATAAGCTGATCTAAAGAGTTTAGTAAGTTTATCTGTCTTAAATATACTAATAAAGTCGTGTAAATAGGTTAAAACTCTAAAATAAAGTGTTTGGAGCTTTTTAAAAGTTAAAAAGTTTAGAAATTAACTGTGAAAACTGGTTAAATAAGCTGATCTAAAGAGTTTAGTAAGTTTATCTCTCTAAAATATACTATTAAAGTAGTCTAAATAGGTTAAAACTCTAAAATAAAGAGTTTAGAGCTGTTTGAAAGTTAAAAAAGATTAGATATTAATGGTCAAAACTGGTTAAATAAGCTGATCTAAAGAGTTTAGTAAGTTTATCTGTCTTAAATATACTAATAAAGTAGTCTAAATAGGTTAAAACTCTAAAATAAAGAGTTTAGAGCTTTTTGAAAGTTAAAAAAAAATTAGAAATTAACTGTGAAAACTGGTTAAATAAGCTGATCTAAAGAGTTTAGTAAGTTTATCTCTCTAAAATATACTAATAAAGTAGTCTAAATAGGTTAGAACTCTAAAATAAAGAGTTTAGAGCAGTTTCAAAGTTAAAAAAAATTAGAAATTAACTGTGAAAACTGGTTAAATAAGCTGATCTAAAGAGTTTAGTAATTTATTCTGTCTTAAATATACTATTAAAGTAGTCTAAATAGGTTAGAACTCTAAAATAAAGAGTTTAGAGCAGTTTCAAAGTTAAAAAAAATTAGAAATTAACTGTGAAAACTGGTTAAATAAGCTGATCTAAAGAGTTTAGTAATTTATTCTGTCTTAAATATACTATTAAAGTAGTCTAAATAGGTTAAAACTGTAAAATAAAGAGTTTAGAGCTTTTTGAAAGTTAAAAAAGATTACAAATTAACTGTGAAAACTGGTTAAATAAGCTGATCTAAAGAGTTTAGCAAGTTTATCTCTTTAAAATATACAAATAAAGTAGTCTAAATAGGTTAAAACTCTAAAATAAAGTGTTTAGAGCTTTTTGAAAGTTGAAAAAAATTAGAAATTAACTGTGAAAACTGGTTAAATAAGCTGATCTAAAGAGTTTAGTAAGTTTATCTGTCTTAAATATACTAATAAAGTAGTCTAAATAGGTTAAAAATCTAAAATAAAGAGTTTAAAGCTGTTTTAAAGTTAAAAAAGATTCGAAATTAATGGTAAAAACTGGTTAAATAACCTGATTTAAAGAGTTTAGTAAGTTTATCTGTCTTAAATATACTAACAAAGTAGTCTAAATAGGTTAAAACTCTAAAATAAAGAGTTTAGAGGTTTTTGAAAGTTAAAAAAGATTAGAAATTAACTGTGAAAACTGGTTAAATAAGCTGATCTAAAGAGTTTAGTAAGTTTATCTCTCTTAAATATACTAATAAAGAAGTCTAAATAGGTTAAAACTCTAAAATAAAGAGTTTAGAGCTTTTGAAAGTTGAAAAAAATTAGAAATTAACTGTGAAAACTGGTTAAATAAGCTGATCTAAAGAGTTTAGTAATTTTATCTGTCTTAAATATACTAATAAAGTAGTCTAAATAGGTTAAAAATCTAAAATAAAGAGTTTAAAGCTGTTTTAAAGTTAAAAAAGATTCGAAAATAATGGTAAAAACTGGTTAAATAACCTGATTTAAAGAGTTTAGTAAGTTTATCTGTCTTAAATATACTAACAAAGTAGTCTAAATAGGTTAAAACTCTAAAATAAAGAGTTTAGAGGTTTTTGAAAGTTAAAAAGATTAGAAATTAACTGTGAAAACTGGTTAAATAAGCTGATCGAAAGACTTTAGTAAGTTTATCTGTCTTAAATATACTAATAAAGTAGTCTAAATAGGTTAAATCTCTAAAATAAAGAGTTTAGAGCTTTTTGAAAGTTAAAAAAGATTAGAAATTAACTGTTAAAACTGGTTAAATAAGCTGATCTAAAGAGTTTAGTAAGTGATCTCTCTTAAATATACAAATAAAGTAGTATAAATAGGTTAAAAGTCTAAAATAAAGAGTTTAGAGCTTTTTGAAAGTTAAAAAAGATTAGAAATTAACTGTGAAAACTGGTTAAATAAGCTGATCTAAAGAGTTTAGTAAGTTTATCTCTCTTAAATATACTAATAAAGTAGTCTAAATAGGTTAAAACTGTAAAATAAAGAGTTTAGAGCTTTTTGAAAGTTAAAAAAGATTAGAAATTAACTGTGAAAACTGGTTAAATAAGCTGATCTAAAGAGTTTAGCAAGTTTATCTGTCTTAAATATACTAATAAAGTAGTCTAAATAGGTTAAAACTCTAAAATAAAGTGTTTAGAGCTTTTTGCAAGTGAAAAAAGATTAAAAATTAATGTTGAAAACTGATTAAATAAGCTGATCTAAAGAGATTAGTAAGCTTATCTGTCTTAAATATACTAATAAAGTAGTCTAAATAGGTTAAAACTCTACAATAAAGTGTTTAGAGCGTTTTGAAAGTTAAAAAAGATTAGAAATTAACTGTGAAAACTGGTTAAATAAGCTGATCTAAAGAGTTTAGTAAGTTCATCTCTCTTAAATATACTAATAAAGTAGTCTAAATAGGTTAAAAGTCTAAAATAAAGAGTTTAGAGCTTTTTGAAAGTTAAAAAAGATTAGAAATTAACTGTGAAAACTGGTTAAATAAGCTGATCTAAAGAGTTTAGTAAGGTTATCTCTCTTAAATATACTAATAAAGTAGTCTAAATAGGTTAAAACTGTAAAATAAAGAGTTTAGAGCTTTTTGAAAGTTAAAAAAGATTACAAATTAACTGTGAAAACTGGTTAAATAAGCTGATCTAAAGAGTTTAGTAAGTTTATCTGTCTTAAATATACTAATAAAGTCGTGTAAATAGGTTAAAACTCTAAAATAAAGTGTTTGGAGCTTTTTAAAAGTTAAAAAGTTTAGAAATTAACTGTGAAAACTGGTTAAATAAGCTGATCTAAAGAGTTTAGTAAGTTTATCTCTCTAAAATATACTATTAAAGTAGTCTAAATAGGTTAAAACTCTAAAATAAAGAGTTTAGAGCTGTTTGAAAGTTAAAAAAGATTAGATATTAATGGTCAAAACTGGTTAAATAAGCTGATCTAAAGAGTTTAGTAAGTTTATCTGTCTTAAATATACTAATAAAGTAGTCTAAATAGGTTAAAACTCTAAAATAAAGAGTTTAGAGCTTTTTGAAAGTTAAAAAAAAATTAGAAATTAACTGTGAAAACTGGTTAAATAAGCTGATCTAAAGAGTTTAGTAAGTTTATCTCTCTAAAATATACTAATAAAGTAGTCTAAATAGGTTAGAACTCTAAAATAAAGAGTTTAGAGCAGTTTCAAAGTTAAAAAAAATTAGAAATTAACTGTGAAAACTGGTTAAATAAGCTGATCTAAAGAGTTTAGTAATTTATTCTGTCTTAAATATACTATTAAAGTAGTCTAAATAGGTTAGAACTCTAAAATAAAGAGTTTAGAGCAGTTTCAAAGTTAAAAAAAATTAGAAATTAACTGTGAAAACTGGTTAAATAAGCTGATCTAAAGAGTTTAGTAATTTATTCTGTCTTAAATATACTATTAAAGTAGTCTAAATAGGTTAAAACTGTAAAATAAAGAGTTTAGAGCTTTTTGAAAGTTAAAAAGATTACAAATTAACTGTGAAAACTGGTTAAATAAGCTGATCTAAAGAGTTTAGCAAGTTTATCTCTTTAAAATATACAAATAAAGTAGTCTAAATAGGTTAAAACTCTAAAATAAAGTGTTTAGAGCTTTTTGAAAGTTGAAAAAAATTAGAAATTAACTGTGAAAACTGGTTAAATAAGCTGATCTAAAGAGTTTAGTAAGTTTATCTGTCTTAAATATACTAATAAAGTAGTCTAAATAGGTTAAAAATCTAAAATAAAGAGTTTAAAGCTGTTTTAAAGTTAAAAAAGATTCGAAATTAATGGTAAAAACTGGTTAAATAACCTGATTTAAAGAGTTTAGTAAGTTTATCTGTCTTAAATATACTAACAAAGTAGTCTAAATAGGTTAAAACTCTAAAATAAAGAGTTTAGAGGTTTTTGAAAGTTAAAAAAGATTAGAAATTAACTGTGAAAACTGGTTAAATAAGCTGATCTAAAGAGTTTAGTAAGTTTATCTCTCTTAAATATACTAATAAAGAAGTCTAAATAGGTTAAAACTCTAAAATAAAGAGTTTAGAGCTTTTGAAAGTTGAAAAAAATTAGAAATTAACTGTGAAAACTGGTTAAATAAGCTGATCTAAAGAGTTTAGTAATTTTATCTGTCTTAAATATACTAATAAAGTAGTCTAAATAGGTTAAAAATCTAAAATAAAGAGTTTAAAGCTGTTTTAAAGTTAAAAAAGATTCGAAAATAATGGTAAAAACTGGTTAAATAACCTGATTTAAAGAGTTTAGTAAGTTTATCTGTCTTAAATATACTAACAAAGTAGTCTAAATAGGTTAAAACTCTAAAATAAAGAGTTTAGAGGTTTTTGAAAGTTAAAAAGATTAGAAATTAACTGTGAAAACTGGTTAAATAAGCTGATCGAAAGACTTTAGTAAGTTTATCTGTCTTAAATATACTAATAAAGTAGTCTAAATAGGTTAAATCTCTAAAATAAAGAGTTTAGAGCTTTTTGAAAGTTAAAAAAGATTAGAAATTAACTGTTAAAACTGGTTAAATAAGCTGATCTAAAGAGTTTAGTAAGTGATCTCTCTTAAATATACAAATAAAGTAGTATAAATAGGTTAAAAGTCTAAAATAAAGAGTTTAGAGCTTTTTGAAAGTTAAAAAAGATTAGAAATTAACTGTGAAAACTGGTGAAATAAGCTGATCTAAAGAGTTGAGCAAGTTTATCTCTCTGAAATATACAAATAAAGTAGTCTAAATAGGTTAAAACTCTAAAATAAAGTGTTTAGAGCTTTTTGAAAGTTGAAAAAAATTAGAAATTAACTGTGAAAACTGGTTAAATAAGCTGATCTAAAGAGTTTAGTAAGTTTATCTGTCTTAAATATACTAATAAAGTAGTCTAAATGGGTTAAAAATCTAAAATAAAGAGTTTAAAGCTGTTTTAAAGTTAAAAAAGATTAGAAATTAATGGTAAAAACTGGTTAAATAACCTGATTTAAAAGGTTTAGTAAGTTTATCTGTCTGAAATATACTAACAAAGTAGTCTAAATAGGTTAAAACTCTAAAATAAAGAGTTTAGAGGTTTTTGAAAGTTAAAAAAGATTAGAAATTAACTGTGAAAACTGGTTAAATAAGCTGATCGAAAGACTTTAGTAAGTTTATCTGTCTTAAATATACTATTAAAGTAGTCTAAATAGGTTAAATCTCTAAAATAAAGAGTTTAGAGCTTTTTGAAAGTTAAAAAAGATTAGAAATTAACTGTGAAAACTGGTTAAATAAGCTGATCTAAAGAGTTTAGTAAGTTTATCTGTCTTAAATATACTAATAAAGTAGTCTAAATAGGTTAAAACTCTAAAATAAAGAGTTTAGAGCTTTTTGAAAGTTAAAAAAGATTAGAAATTAATGGTGAAAACTGGTTAAATAAGCTGATCTAAAGAGTTTAGTATGTTTATATCTCTTAAATATACTAATAAAGTAGTCTAAATAGGTTAAAACTCTAAAATAAAGAGTTTAGAGCTTTTTTAAAGTTAAAAAAGATTAGAAATTAACTGTGAAAACTGGTTAAATAAGCTGATCTAAAGAGTTTAGTAAGTTTATCTCTCTTAAATATACTAATAAAGTGCTCTAAATAGGTTAAAACTCTAAAATAAAGTGTTTAGAGCTTTTTGCAAGTGAAAAAAGATTAAAAATTAATGTTGAAAACTGATTAAATAAGCTGATCTAAAGAGATTAGTAAGCTTATCTGTCTTAAATATACTAATAAAGTAGTCTAAATAGGTTAAAACTCTACAATAAAGTGTTTAGAGCGTTTTGAAAGTTAAAAAAAAGGTTAGAAATTAACTGTGAAAACTGGTTAAATAAGCTGATCTAAAGAGTTTAGTAAGTTCATCTCTCTTAAATATACTAATAAAGTAGTCTAAATAGGTTAAAAGTCTAAAATAAAGAGTTTAGAGCTTTTTGAAAGTTAAAAAAGATTAGAAATTAACTGTGAAAACTCGTTAAATAAGCTGATCTAAAGAGTTTAGTAAGGTTATCTGTCTTAAATATACTAATAAAGTAGTCTAAACAGGTTAAAACTGTAAAATAAAGAGTTTAGAGCTTTTTGAAAGTTAAAAAAGATTAGAAATTAACTGTGAAAACTGGTTAAATAAGCTGATCTAAAGAGTTTAGTAAGTTTATCTGTCTTAAATATACTAATAAAGTCGTGTAAATAGGTTAAAACTCTAAAATAAAGAGTTTAGAGCAGTATCAAAGTTAAAAAAGATTAGAAATTAACTGTGAAAACTGGTTAAATAAGCTGATCTAAAGAGTTTAGTAAGTTTATCTCTCTTAAATCTACTAATAAAGTAGTCTAAATAGGTTAAAACTCTAAAATAAAGAGTTTAGAGCTTTTTGAAAGTTAAAAAAGATTAGAAATTAACTGTGAAAACAGGTTAAATAAGCTGATCTAAAGAGTTTAGTAAGTTTATCTGTCTTAAATATACTAATAAAGTAGTCTAAATAGGTTAAAACTCTAAAATAAAGAGTTTAGAACTTTTTGAAAGTTAAAAAAGATTAGAAATTAACTGTGAAAACTGGTTAAATAAGCTGATCTAAAGAGTTTAGTAAGTTTATCTCTCTTAAATATACTAATAAAGTACTCTAAATAGGTTAAAACTCTAAAATAAAGAGTTTAGAGCTTTTTGAAAGTTAAAAAAGATTAGAAATTAATGGTGAAAACTGGTTAAATAAGCTGATCTAAAGAGTTTAGTAAGTTTATCTCTCTTAAATATACTAATAAAGTAGTCTAAATAGGTTAAAACTCTAAAATAAAGAGTTTAGAGCTTTTTGAAAGTTAAAAAAGATTAGAAATTAATGGTGAAAACTGGTTAAATAAGCTGATCTAAAGAGTTTTGTATGTTTATCTCTCTTAAATATACTAATAAAGTACTCTAAATAGGTTAAAACTCTAAAATAAAGAGTTTAGAGCATTATCAAAGTTAAAAAAGATTAGAAATTAACTGTGAAAACTGGTAAAATAAGCTGATCTAAAGAGTTTAGTAAGTGATCTCTCTTAAATATACTAATAAAGTAGTATAAATAGGTTAAAAGTCTAAAATAAAGAGTTTAGAGCTTTTTGAAAGTTAAAAATGATTAGAAATTAACTGTGAAAACTGGTTAAATAAGCTGATCTAAAGAGTTTAGTAAGTTTATCTCTCTTAAATATACTAATAAAGTAGTCTAAATAGGTTAAAACTCTAAAATAAAGAGTTTAGAGCTGTTTGAAAGTTAAAAAAGATTAGATATTAATGGTCAAAACTGGTTAAATAAGCTGATCTAAAGAGTTTAGTAAGTTTATCTCTCTTAAATATACTAATAAAGTAGTCTAAATAGGTTAAAACTCTAAAATAAAGAGTTTAGAGCAGTATCAAAGTTAAAAAAGATTAGAAATTAACTGTGAGAACTGGTTAAATAAGCTGATCTAAAGAGTTTAGTAAGTTTATCTCTCTTAAATCTACTAATAAAGTAGTCTAAATAGGTTAAAACTCTAAAATAAAGAGTTTAGAGCTTTTTGAAAGTTAAAAAAGATTAGAAATTAACTGTGAAAACAGGTTAAATAAGCTGATCTAAAGAGTTTAGTAAGTTTATCTGTCTTAAATATACTAATAAAGTAGTCTAAATAGGTTAAAACTCTAAAATAAAGAGTTTAGAACTTTTTGAAAGTTAAAAAAGATTAGAAATTAACTGTGAAAACTGGTTAAATAAGCTGATCTAAAGAGTTTAGTAAGTTTATCTCTCTTAAATATACTAATAAAGTAGTCTAAATAGGTTAAAACTCTAAAATAAAGTGTTTACAGCTATTTGAAAGTTAAAAAAGATTAGAAATTAACTGTGAAATCTGGTTAAATAAGCTGATCTAAAAAGTTTAGTAAGTTTATCTCTCTTAAATATACTAATAAAGTACTCTAAATAGGTAAAAAATCTAAAATAAAGAGTTTAGAGCTTTTTGAAAGTTAAAAAAGATTAGAAATTAATGGTGAAAACTGGTTAAATAAGCTGATCTAAAGAGTTTAGTAATTTATTCTGTCTTAAATATACTATTAAAGTAGTCTAAATAGGTTAAAACTGTAAAATAAAGAGTTTAGAGTTTTTGAAAGTTAAAAAAGATTAGAAATTAACTGTGAAAACTGGTTAAATAAGCTGATCTAAAGAGTTCAGCAAGTTTATCTCTCTGAAATATACAAATAAAGTAGTCTAAATAGGTTAAAACTCTAAAATAAAGTGTTTAGAGCTTTTTGAAAGTTGAAAAAAATTAGAAATTAACTGTGAAAACTGGTTAAATAAGCTGATCTAAAGAGTTTAGTAAGTTTATCTGTCTTAAATATACTAATAAAGTAGTCTAAATAGGTTAACAATCTAAAATAAAGAGTTTAAAGCTGTTTTAAAGTTAAAAAAGATTAGAAATTAATGGTAAAAACTGGTTAAATAACCTGATTTAAAGAGTTTAGTAAGTTTATCTGTCTTAAATATACTAACAAAGTAGTCTAAATAGGTTAAAACTCTAAAATAAAGAGTTTAGAGGTTTTTGAAAGTTAAAAAAGATTAGATATTAATGGTCAAAACTGGTTAAATAAGCTGATCTAAAGAGTTTAGTAAGTTTATCTCTCTTAAATATACTAATAAAGTAGTCTAAATAGGTTAAAACTCTAAAATAAAGAGTTTAGAGAAGTATCAAAGTTAAAAAAGATTAGAAATTAACTGTGAGAACTGGTTAAATAAGCTGATCTAAAGAGTTTAGTAAGTTTATCTCTCTTAAATCTACTAATAAAGTAGTCTAAATAGGTTAAAACTCTAAAATAAAGAGTTTAGAGCTTTTTGAAAGTTAAAAAAGATTAGAAATTAACTGTGAAAACAGGCTAAATAAGCTGATCTAAAGAGTTTAGTAAGTTTATCTGTCTTAAATATACTAATAAAGTAGTCTAAATAGGTTAAAACTCTAAAATAAAGAGTTTAGAACTTTTTGAAAGTTAAAAAAGATTAGAAATTAACTGTGAAAACTGGTTAAATAAGCTGATCTAAAGAGTTTAGTAAGTTTATCTCTCTTAAATATACTAATAAAGTAGTCTAAATAGGTTAAAACTCTAAAATAAAGTGTTTACAGCTATTTGAAAGTTAAAAAAGGTTAGAAATTAACTGTGAAAACTGGTTAAATAAGCTGATCTAAAGAGTTTAGTAAGTTCATCTCTCTTAAATATACTAATAAAGTAGTCTAAATAGGTTAAAAGTCTAAAATAAAGAGTTTAGAGCTTTTTGAAAGTTAAAAAAGATTAGAAATTAACTGTGAAAACTGGTTAAATAAGCTGATCTAAAGAGTTTAGTAAGGTTATCTGTCTTAAATATACTAATAAAGTAGTCTAAATAGGTTAAAAATGTAAAATAAAGAGTTTAGAGCTTTTTGAAAGTTAAAAAAGATTAGAAATTAACTGTGAAAACTGGTTAAATAAGCTGATCTAAAGAGTTTAGTAAGTTTATCTGTCTTAAATATACTAATAAAGTCGTGTAAATAGGTTAAAACTCTAAAATAAAGTGTTTAGAGCTTTTTGAAAGTTAAAAAGTTTAGAAATTAACTGTGAAAACTGGTTAAATAAGCTGATCTAAAGAGTTTAGTAAGTTTATCTCTCTAAAATATACTATTAAAGTAGTCTAAATAGGTTAAAACTCTAAAATAAAGAGTTTAGAGCTGTTTGAAAGTTAAAAAAGATTAGATATTAATGGTCAAAACTGGTTAAATAAGCTGATCTAAAGAGTTTAGTAAGTTTATCTCTCTTAAATATACTAATAAAGTAGTCTAAATAGGTTAAAACTCTAAAATAAAGAGTTTAGAGCTTTTTGAAAGTTAAAAAAAAATTAGAAATTAACTGTGAAAACTGGTTAAATAAGCTGATCTAAAGAGTTTAGTAAGTTTATCTCTCTAAAATATACTAATAAAGTAGTCTAAATAGGTTAGAACTCTAAAATAAAGAGTTTAGAGCAGTTTCAAAGTTAAAAAAAATTAGAAATTAACTGTGAAAACTGGTTAAATAAGCTGATCTAAAGAGTTTAGTAATTTATTCTGTCTTAAATATACTATTAAAGTAGTCTAAATAGGTTAGAACTCTAAAATAAAGAGTTTAGAGCAGTTTCAAAGTTAAAAAAAATTAGAAATTAACTGTGAAAACTGGTTAAATAAGCTGATCTAAAGAGTTTAGTAATTTATTCTGTCTTAAATATACTATTAAAGTAGTCTAAATAGGTTAAAACTGTAAAATAAAGAGTTTAGAGCTTTTTGAAAGTTAAAAAAGATTAGAAATTAACTGTGAAAACTGGTTAAATAAGCTGATCTAAAGAGTTTAGCAAGTTTATCTCTTTAAAATATACAAATAAAGTAGTCTAAATAGGTTAAAACTCTAAAATAAAGTGTTTAGAGCTTTTTGAAAGTTGAAAAAAATTAGAAATTAACTGTGAAAACTGGTTAAATAAGCTGATCTAAAGAGTTTAGTAAGTTTATCTGTCTTAAATATACTAATAAAGTAGTCTAAATAGGTTAAAAAATCTAAAATAAAGAGTTTAAAGCTGTTTTAAAGTTAAAAAAGATTCGAACTTAATGGTAAAAACTGGTTAAATAACCTGATTTAAAGAGTTTAGTAAGTTTATCTGTCTTAAATATACTAACAAAGTAGTCTAAATAGGTTAAAACTCTAAAATAAAGAGTTTAGAGGTTTTTGAAAGTTAAAAAAGATTAGAAATTAACTGTGAAAACTGGTTAAATAAGCTGATCTAAAGAGTTCAGCAAGTTTATCTCTCTGAAATATACAAATAAAGTAGTCTAAATAGGTTAAAACTCTAAAATAAAGTGTTTAGAGCTTTTTGAAAGTTGAAAAAAATTAGAAATTAACTGTGAAAACTGGTTAAATAAGCTGATCTAAAGAGTTCAGCAAGTTTATCTCTCTGAAATATACAAATAAAGTAGTCTAAATAGGTTAAAACTCTAAAATAAAGTGTTTAGAGCTTTTTGAAAGTTGAAAAAAATTAGAAATTAACTGTGAAAACTGGTTAAATAAGCTGATCTAAAGAGTTTAGTAATTTTATCTGTCTTAAATATACTAATAAAGTAGTCTAAATAGGTTAAAAATCTAAAATAAAGAGTTTAAAGCTGTTTTAAAGTTAAAAAAGATTAGAAATTAATGGTAAAAACTGGTTAAATAACCTGATTTAAAGAGTGTAGTAAGTTTATCTGTCTTAAATATACTAACAAAGTAGTCTAAATAGGTTAAAACTCTAAAATAAAGAGTTTAGAGGTTTTTGAAAGTTAAAAAGATTAGAAATTAACTGTGAAAACTGGTTAAATAAGCTGATCGAAAGACTTTAGTAAGTTTATCTGTCTTAAATATACTAATAAAGTAGTCTAAATAGGTTAAATCTCTAAAATAAAGAGTTTAGAGCTTTTTGAAAGTTAAAAAAGATTAGAAATTAACTGTGAAAACTGGTTAAATAAGCTGATCTAAAGAGTTTAGTAAGTGATCTCTCTTAAATATACTAATAAAGTAGTATAAATAGGTTAAAAGTCTAAAATAAAGAGTTTAGAGCTTTTTGAAAGTTAAAAAAGATTAGAAATTAACTGTGAAAACTGGTGAAATAAGCTGATCTAAAGAGTTCAGCAAGTTTATCTCTCTGAAATATACAAATAAAGTAGTCTAAATAGGTTAAAACTCTAAAATAAAGTGTTTAGAGCTTTTTGAAAGTTGAAAAAAATTAGAAATTAACTGTGAAAACTGGTTAAATAAGCTGATCTAAAGAGTTTAGTAAGTTTATCTGTCTTAAATATACTAATAAAGTAGTCTAAATAGGTTAAAAATCTAAAATAAAGAGTTTAAAGCTGTTTTAAAGTTAAAAAAGATTAGAAATTAATGGTAAAAACTGGTTAAATAACCTGATTTAAAAGGTTTAGTAAGTTTATCTGTCTGAAATATACTAACAAAGTAGTCTAAATAGGTTAAAACTCTAAAATAAAGAGTTTAGAGGTTTTTGAAAGTTAAAAAAGATTAGAAATTAACTGTGAAAACTGGTTAAATAAGCTGATCGAAAGACTTTAGTAAGTTTATCTGTCTTAAATATACTAATAAAGTAGTCTAAATAGGTTAAATCTCTAAAATAAAGAGTTTAGAGCTTTTTGAAAGTTAAAAAAGATTAGAAATTAACTGTGAAAACTGGTTAAATAAGCTGATCTAAAGAGTTTAGTAAGTTTATCTGTCTTAAATATACTAATAAAGTAGTCTAAATAGGTTAAAACTCTAAAATAAAGAGTTTAGAGCTTTTTGAAAGTTAAAAAAGATTAGAAATTAATGGTGAAAACTGGTTAAATAAGCTGATCTAAAGAGTTTAGTATGTTTATATCTCTTAAATATACTAATAAAGTAGTCTAAATAGGTTAAAACTCTAAAATAAAGAGTTTAGAGCTTTTTTAAAGTTAAAAAAGATTAGAAATTAACTGTGAAAACTGGTTAAATAAGCTGATCTAAAGAGTTTAGTAAGTTTATCTCTCTTAAATATACTAATAAAGTGCTCTAAATAGGTTAAAACTCTAAAATAAAGTGTTTAGAGCTTTTTGCAAGTTAAAAAAGATTAAAAATTAATGTTGAAAACTGATTAAATAAGCTGATCTAAAGAGATTAGTAAGCTTATCTGTCTTAAATATAGTAATAAAGTAGTCTAAATAGGTTAAAACTCTACAATAAAGTGTTTAGAGCGTTTTGAAAGTTAAAAAAGATTAGAAATTAACTGTGAAAACTGGTTAAATAAGCTGATCTAAAGAGTTTAGTAAGTCCATCTCTCTTAAATATACTAATAAAGTAGTCTAAATAGGTTAAAAGTCTAAAATAAAGAGTTTAGAGCTTTTTGAAAGTTAAAAAAGATTAGAAATTAACTGTGAAAACTGGTTAAATAAGCTGATCTAAAGAGTTTAGTAAGGTTATCTGTCTTAAATATACTAATAAAGTCGTCTAAATAGGTTAAAACTCTAAAATAAAGTGTTTAGAGCTTTTTGAAAGTTAAAAAGTTTAGAAATTAACTGTGAAAACTGGTTAAATAAGCTGATCTAAAGAGTTTAGTAAGTTTATCTATCTAAAATATACTAAGAAAGTAGTCTAAATAGGTTAAAACTCTAAAATAAAGAGTTTAGAGCTGTTTGAAAGTTAAAAAAGATTAGATATTAAAGGTCAAAACTGGTTAAATAAGCTGATCTAAAGAGTTTAGTAAGTTTATCTCTCTTAAATATACTAATAAAGTAGTCTAAATAGGTTAAAACTCTAAAATAAAGAGTTTAGAGCAGTATCAAAGTTAAAAAAGATTAGAAATTAACTGTGAAAACTGGTTAAATAAGCTGATCTAAAGAGTTTAGTAAGTTTATCTCTCTTAAATCTACTAATAAAGTAGTCTAAATAGGTTAAAACTCTAAAATAAAGTGTTTAGGGCTTTTTGAAAGTTAAAAAGTTTAGAAATTAACTGTGAAAACTGGTTAAATAAGCTGATCTAAAGAGTTTAGTAAGTTTATCTATCTAAAATATACTAAGAAAGTAGTCTAAATAGGTTAAAACTCTAAAATAAAGAGTTTAGAGCTGTTTGAAAGTTAAAAAAGATTAGATATTAAAGGTCAAAACTGGTTAAATAAGCTGATCTAAAGAGTTTAGTAAGTTTATCTGTCTTAAATATACTAATAAAGTAGTCTAAATAGGTTAAAACTCTAAAATAAAGAGTTTAGAGCAGTATCAAAGTTAAAAAAGATTAGAAATTAACTGTGAAAACTGGTTAAATAAGCTGATCTAAAGAGTTTAGTAAGTTTATCTCTCTTAAATCTACTAATAAAGTAGTCTAAATAGGTTAAAACTCTAAAATAAAGAGTTTAGAGCTTTTTGAAAGTTAAAAAAGATTAGAAATTAACTGTGAAAACAGGTTAAATAAACTGATCTAAAGAGTTTAGTAAGTTTATCTCTCTTAAATATACTAATAAAGTAGTCTAAATAGGTTAAAACTCTAAAATAAAGAGTTTAGAGCTTTTTTAAAGTTAAAAAAGATTAGAAATTAACTGTGAAAACTGGTTAAATAAGCTGATCTAAAGAGTTTAGTAATTTATTCTGTCTTAAATATACTATTAAAGTAGTCTAAATAGGTTAGAACTCTAAAATAAAGAGTTTAGAGCAGTTTCAAAGTTAAAAAAAATTAGAAATTAACTGTGAAAACTGGTTAAATAAGCTGATCTAAAGAGTTTAGTAATTTATTCTGTCTTAAATATACTATTAAAGTAGTCTAAATAGGTTAAAACTGTAAAATAAAGAGTTTAGAGCTTTTTGAAAGTTAAAAAAGATTACAAATTAACTGTGAAAACTGGTTAAATAAGCTGATCTAAAGAGTTTAGCAAGTTTATCTCTTTAAAATATACAAATAAAGTAGTCTAAATAGGTTAAAACTCTAAAATAAAGTGTTTAGAGCTTTTTGAAAGTTGAAAAAAATTAGAAATTAACTGTGAAAACTGGTTAAATAAGCTGATCTAAAGAGTTTAGTAAGTTTATCTGTCTTAAATATACTAATAAAGTAGTCTAAATAGGTTAAAAATCTAAAATAAAGAGTTTAAAGCTGTTTTAAAGTTAAAAAAGATTCGAAATTAATGGTAAAAACTGGTTAAATAACCTGATTTAAAGAGTTTAGTAAGTTTATCTGTCTTAAATATACTAACAAAGTAGTCTAAATAGGTTAAAACTCTAAAATAAAGAGTTTAGAGCTTTTTGAAAGTTAAAAAAGATTAGAAATTAACTGTGAAAACTGGTTAAATAAGCTGATCTAAAGAGTTCAGCAAGTTTATCTCTCTGAAATATACAAATAAAGTAGTCTAAATAGGTTAAAACTCTAAAATAAAGTGTTTAGAGCTTTTTGAAAGTTGAAAAAAATTAGAAATTAACTGTGAAAACTGGTTAAATAAGCTGATCTAAAGAGTTCAGCAAGTTTATCTCTCTGAAATATACAAATAAAGTAGTCTAAATAGGTTAAAACTCTAAAATAAAGTGTTTAGAGCTTTTTGAAAGTTGAAAAAAATTAGAAATTAACTGTGAAAACTGGTTAAATAAGCTGATCTAAAGAGTTTAGTAATTTTATCTGTCTTAAATATACTAATAAAGTAGTCTAAATAGGTTAAAAATCTAAAATAAAGAGTTTAAAGCTGTTTTAAAGTTAAAAAAGATTAGAAATTAATGGTAAAAACTGGTTAAATAACCTGATTTAAAGAGTTTAGTAAGTTTATCTGTCTTAAATATACTAACAAAGTAGTCTAAATAGGTTAAAACTCTAAAATAAAGAGTTTAGAGGTTTTTGAAAGTTAAAAAGATTAGAAATTAACTGTGAAAACTGGTTAAATAAGCTGATCGAAAGACTTTAGTAAGTTTATCTGTCTTAAATATACTAATAAAGTAGTCTAAATAGGTTAAATCTCTAAAATAAAGAGTTTAGAGCTTTTTGAAAGTTAAAAAAGATTAGAAATTAACTGTGAAAACTGGTTAAATAAGCTGATCTAAAGAGTTTAGTAAGTGATCTCTCTTAAATATACTAATAAAGTAGTATAAATAGGTTAAAAGTCTAAAATAAAGAGTTTAGAGCTTTTTGAAAGTTAAAAAAGATTAGAAATTAACTGTGAAAACTGGTGAAATAAGCTGATCTAAAGAGTTCAGCAAGTTTATCTCTCTGAAATATACAAATAAAGTAGTCTAAATAGGTTAAAACTCTAAAATAAAGTGTTTAGAGCTTTTTGAAAGTTGAAAAAAATTAGAAATTAACTGTGAAAACTGGTTAAATAAGCTGATCTAAAGAGTTTAGTAAGTTTATCTGTCTTAAATATACTAATAAAGTAGTCTAAATAGGTTAAAAATCTAAAATAAAGAGTTTAAAGCTGCTTTAAAGTTAAAAAAGATTAGAAATTAATGGTAAAAACTGGTTAAATAACCTGATTTAAAAGGTTTAGTAAGTTTATCTGTCTGAAATATACTAACAAAGTAGTCTAAATAGGTTAAAACTCTAAAATAAAGAGTTTAGAGGTTTTTGAAAGTTAAAAAAGATTAGAAATTAACTGTGAAAACTGGTTAAATAAGCTGATCGAAAGACTTTAGTAAGTTTATCTGTCTTAAATATACTAATAAAGTAGTCTAAATAGGTTAAATCTCTAAAATAAAGAGTTTAGAGCTTTTTGAAAGTTAAAAAAGATTAGAAATTAACTGTGAAAACTGGTTAAATAAGCTGATCTAAAGAGTTTAGTAAGTTTATCTGTCTTAAATATACTAATAAAGTAGTCTAAATAGGTTAAAACTCTAAAATAAAGAGTTGACAGCTTTTTGAAAGTTAAAAAAGATTAGAAATTAATGGTGAAAACTGGTTAAATAAGCTGATCTAAAGAGTTTAGTATGTTTATATCTCTTAAATATACTAATAAAGTAGTCTAAATAGGTTAAAACTCTAAAATAAAGAGTTTAGAGCAGTATCAAAGTTAAAAAAGATTAGAAATTAACTGTGAAAACTGGTTAAATAAGCTGATCTAAAGAGTTTAGTAAGTTTATCTCTCTTAAATCTACTAATAAAGTAGTCTAAATAGGTTAAAACTCTAAAATAAAGTGTTTAGAGCTTTTTGAAAGTTAAAAAGTTTAGAAATTAACTGTGAAAACTGGTTAAATAAGCTGATCTAAAGAGTTTAGTAAGTTTATCTATCTAAAATATACTAAGAAAGTAGTCTAAATAGGTTAAAACTCTAAAATAAAGAGTTTAGAGCTGTTTGAAAGTTAAAAAAGATTAGATATTAAAGGTCAAAACTGGTTAAATAAGCTGATCTAAAGAGTTTAGTAAGTTTATCTGTCTTAAATATACTAATAAAGTAGTCTAAATAGGTTAAAACTCTAAAATAAAGAGTTTAGAGCAGTATCAAAGTTAAAAAAGATTAGAAATTAACTGTGAAAACTGGTTAAATAAGCTGATCTAAAGAGTTTAGTAAGTTTATCTCTCTTAAATCTACTAATAAAGTAGTCTAAATAGGTTAAAACTCTAAAATAAAGAGTTTAGAGCTTTTTGAAAGTTAAAAAAGATTAGAAATTAACTGTGAAAACAGGTTAAATAAACTGATATAAAGAGTTTAGTAAGTTTATCTCTCTTAAATATACTAATAAAGTAGTCTAAATAGGTTAAAACTCTAAAATAAAGAGTTTAGAGCTTTTTGAAAGTTAAAAAAGATTAGAAATTAACTGTGAAAACTGGTTAAATAAGCTGATCTAAAGAGTTTAGTAATTTATTCTGTCTTAAATATACTATTAAAGTAGTCTAAATAGGTTAGAACTCTAAAATAAAGAGTTTAGAGCAGTTTCAAAGTTAAAAAAAATTAGAAATTAACTGTGAAAACTGGTTAAATAAGCTGATCTAAAGAGTTTAGTAATTTATTCTGTCTTAAATATACTATTAAAGTAGTCTAAATAGGTTAAAACTGTAAAATAAAGAGTTTAGAGCTTTTTGAAAGTTAAAAAAGATTACAAATTAACTGTGAAAACTGGTTAAATAAGCTGATCTAAAGAGTTTAGCAAGTTTATCTCTTTAAAATATACAAATAAAGTAGTCTAAATAGGTTAAAACTCTAAAATAAAGTGTTTAGAGCTTTTTGAAAGTTGAAAAAAATTAGAAATTAACTGTGAAAACTGGTTAAATAAGCTGATCTAAAGAGTTTAGTAAGTTTATCTGTCTTAAATATACTAATAAAGTAGTCTAAATAGGTTAAAAATCTAAAATAAAGAGTTTAAAGCTGTTTTAAAGTTAAAAAAGATTCGAAATTAATGGTAAAAACTGGTTAAATAACCTGATTTAAAGAGTTTAGTAAGTTTATCTGTCTTAAATATACTAACAAAGTAGTCTAAATAGGTTAAAACTCTAAAAAAAAGAGTTTAGAGCTTTTTGAAAGTTAAAAAAGATTAGAAATTAACTGTGAAAACTGGTTAAATAAGCTGATCTAAAGAGTTCAGCAAGTTTATCTCTCTGAAATATACAAATAAAGTAGTCTAAATAGGTTAAAACTCTAAAATAAAGTGTTTAGAGCTTTTTGAAAGTTGAAAAAAATTAGAAATTAACTGTGAAAACTGGTTAAATAAGCTGATCTAAAGAGTTCAGCAAGTTTATCTCTCTGAAATATACAAATAAAGTAGTCTAAATAGGTTAAAAATCTAAAATAAAGTTTTTAGAGCTTTTTGAAAGTTGAAAAAAATTAGAAATTAACTGTGAAAACTGGTTAAATAAGCTGATCTAAAGAGTTTAGTAATTTTATCTGTCTTAAATATACTAATAAAGTAGTCTAAATAGGTTAAAAATCTAAAATAAAGAGTTTAAAGCTGTTTTAAAGTTAAAAAAGATTAGAAATTAATGGTAAAAACTGGTTAAATAACCTGATTTAAAGAGTTTAGTAAGTTTATCTGTCTTAAATATACTAACAAAGTAGTCTAAATAGGTTAAAACTCTAAAATAAAGAGTTTAGAGGTTTTTGAAAGTTAAAAAGATTAGAAATTAACTGTGAAAACTGGTTAAATAAGCTGATCGAAAGACTTTAGTAAGTTTATCTGTCTTAAATATACTAATAAAGTAGTCTAAATAGGTTAAATCTCTAAAATAAAGAGTTTAGAGCTTTTTGAAAGTTAAAAAAGATTAGAAATTAACTGTGAAAACTGGTTAAATAAGCTGATCTAAAGAGTTTAGTAAGTGATCTCTCTTAAATATACTAATAAAGTAGTATAAATTGGTTAAAAGTCTAAAATAAAGAGTTTAGAGCTTTTTGAAAGTTAAAAAAGATTAGAAATTAACTGTGAAAACTGGTGAAATAAGCTGATCTAAAGAGTTCAGCAAGTTTATCTCTCTGAAATATACAAATAAAGTAGTCTAAATAGGTTAAAACTCTAAAATAAAGTGTTTAGAGCTTTTTGAAAGTTGAAAAAAATTAGAAATTAACTGTGAAAACTGGTTAAATAAGCTGATCTAAAGAGTTTAGTAAGTTTATCTGTCTTAAATATACTAATAAAGTAGTCTAAATAGGTTAAAAATCTAAAATAAAGAGTTTAAAGCTGTTTTAAAGTTAAAAAAGATTAGAAATTAATGGTAAAAACTGGTTAAATAACCTGATTTAAAAGGTTTAGTAAGTTTATCTGTCTGAAATATACTAACAAAGTAGTCTAAATAGGTTAAAACTCTAAAATAAAGAGTTTAGAGGTTTTTGAAAGTTAAAAAAGATTAGAAATTAACTGTGAAAACTGGTTAAATAAGCTGATCGAAAGACTTTAGTAAGTTTATCTGTCTTAAATATACTAATAAAGTAGTCTAAATAGGTTAAATCTCTAAAATAAAGAGTTTAGAGCTTTTTGAAAGTTAAAAAAGATTAGAAATTAACTGTGAAAACTGGTTAAATAAGCTGATCTAAAGAGTTTAGTAAGTTTATCTGTCTTAAATATACTAATAAAGTAGTCTAAATAGGTTAAAACTCTAAAATAAAGAGTTTAGAGCTTTTTGAAAGTTAAAAAAGATTAGAAATTAATGGTGAAAACTGGTTAAATAAGCTGATCTAAAGAGTTTAGTATGTTTATATCTCTTAAATATACTAATAAAGTAGTCTAAATAGGTTAAAACTCTAAAATAAAGAGTTTAGAGCTTTTTTAAAGTTAAAAAAGATTAGAAATTAACTGTGAAAACTGGTTAAATAAGCTGATCTTAAGACTTTAGTAAGTTTATCTCTCTTAAATATACTAATAAAGTGCTCTAAATAGGTTAAAACTCTAAAATAAAGTGTTTAGAGCTTTTTGCAAGTTAAAAAAGATTAAAAATTAATGTTGAAAACTGATTAAATAAGCTGATCTAAAGAGATTAGTAAGCTTATCTGTCTTAAATATAGTAATAAAGTAGTCTAAATAGGTTAAAAGTCTAAAATAAAGAGTTTAGAGCTTTTTGAAAGTTAAAAAAGATTAGAAATTAACTGTGAAAACTGGTGAAATAAGCTGATCTAAAGAGTTCAGCAAGTTTATCTCTCTGAAATATACAAATAAAGTAGTCTAAATAGGTTAAAACTCTAAAATAAAGTGTTTAGAGCTTTTTGAAAGTTGAAAAAAATTAGAAATTAACTGTGAAAACTGGTTAAATAAGCTGATCTAAAGAGTTTAGTAAGTTTATCTGTCTTAAATATACTAATAAAGTAGTCTAAATAGGTTAAAAATCTAAAATAAAGAGTTTAAAGCTGTTTTAAAGTTAAAAAAGATTAGAAATTAATGGTAAAAACTGGTTAAATAACCTGATTTAAAAGGTTTAGTAAGTTTATCTGTCTGAAATATACTAACAAAGTAGTCTAAATAGGTTAAAACTCTAAAATAAAGAGTTTAGAGGTTTTTGAAAGTTAAAAAAGATTAGAAATTAACTGTGAAAACTGGTTAAATAAACTGATGGAAAGACTTTAGTAAGTTTATCTGTCTTAAATATACTAATAAAGTAGTCTAAATAGGTTAAATCTCTAAAATAAAGAGTTTAGAGCTTTTTGAAAGTTAAAAAAGATTAGAAATTAACTGTGAAAACTGGTTAAATAAGCTGATCTAAAGAGTTTAGTAAGTTTATCTGTCTTAAATATACTAATAAAGTAGTCTAAATAGGTTAAAACTCTAAAATAAAGAGTTTAGAGCTTTTTGAAAGTTAAAAAAGATTAGAAATTAATGGTGAAAACTGGTTAAATAAGCTGATCTAAAGAGTTTAGTATGTTTATATCTCTTAAATATACTAATAAAGTAGTCTAAATAGGTTAAAACTCTAAAATAAAGAGTTTAGAGCTTTTTTAAAGTTAAAAAAGATTAGAAATTAACTGTGAAAACTGGTTAAATAAGCTGATCTAAAGAGTTTAGTAAGTTTATCTCTCTTAAATATACTAATAAAGTGCTCTAAATAGGTTAAAACTCTAAAATTAAGTGTTTAGAGCTTTTTGCAAGTTAAAAAAGATTAAAAATTAATGTTGAAAACTGATTAAATAAGCTGATCTAAAGAGATTAGTAAGCTTATCTGTCTTAAATATAGTAATAAAGTAGTCTAAATAGGTTAAAACTCTACAATAAAGTGTTTAGAGCGTTTTGAAAGTTAAAAAAGATTAGAAATTAACTGTGAAAACTGGTTAAATAAGCTGATCTAAAGAGTTTAGTAAGTCCATCTCTCTTAAATATACTAATAAAGTAGTCTAAATAGGTTAAAAGTCTAAAATAAAGAGTTTAGAGCTTTTTGAAAGTTAAAAAAGATTAGAAATTAACTGTGAAAACTGGTTAAATAAGCTGATCTAAAGAGTTTAGTAAGGTTATCTGTCTTAAATATACTAATAAAGTCGTCTAAATAGGTTAAAACTCTAAAATAAAGTGTTTAGAGCTTTTTGAAAGTTAAAAAGTTTAGAAATTAACTGTGAAAACTGGTTAAATAAGCTGATCTAAAGAGTTTAGTAAGTTTATCTATCTAAAATATACTAAGAAAGTAGTCTAAATAGGTTAAAACTCTAAAATAAAGAGTTTAGAGCTGTTTGAAAGTTAAAAAAGATTAGATATTAAAGGTCAAAACTGGTTAAATAAGCTGATCTAAAGAGTTTAGTAAGTTTATCTGTCTTAAATATACTAATAAAGTAGTCTAAATAGGTTAAAACTCTAAAATAAAGAGTTTAGAGCAGTATCAAAGTTAAAAAAGATTAGAAATTAACTGTGAAAACTGGTTAAATAAGCTGATCTAAAGAGTTTAGTAAGTTTATCTCTCTTAAATCTACTAATAAAGTAGTCTAAATAGGTTAAAACTCTAAAATAAAGTGTTTAGAGCTTTTTGAAAGTTAAAAAGTTTAGGAATTAACTGTGAAAACTGGTTAAATAAGCTGATCTAAAGAGTTTAGTAAGTTTATCTATCTAAAATATACTAAGAAAGTAGTCTAAATAGGTTAAAACTCTAAAATAAAGAGTTTAGAGCTGTTTGAAAGTTAAAAAAGATTAGATATTAAAGGTCAAAACTGGTTAAATAAGCTGATCTAAAGAGTTTAGTAAGTTTATCTGTCTTAAATATACTAATAAAGTAGTCTAAATAGGTTAAAACTCTAAAATAAAGAGTTTAGAGCAGTATCAAAGTTAAAAAAGATTAGAAATTAACTGTGAAAACTGGTTAAATAAGCTGATCTAAAGAGTTTAGTAAGTTTATCTCTCTTAAATCTACTAATAAAGTAGTCTAAATAGGTTAAAACTCTAAAATAAAGAGTTTAGAGCTTTTTGAAAGTTAAAAAAGATTAGAAATTAACTGTGAAAACAGGTTAAATAAACTGATCTAAAGAGTTTAGTAAGTTTATCTCTCTTAAATATACTAATAAAGTAGTCTAAATAGGTTAAAACTCTAAAATAAAGAGTTTAGAGCTTTTTTAAAGTTAAAAAAGATTAGAAATTAACCGTGAAAACTGGTTAAATAAGCTGATCTAAAGAGTTTAGTAAGTTTATCTCTCTTAAATATACTAATAAAGTCGTCTAAATAGGTTAAAACTCTAAAATAAAGTGTTTAGAGCTATTTGAAAGTTAAAAAAGATTAGAAATTAACTGTGAAAACTGGTTAAATAAGCTGATCTAAAAAGTTTAGTAAGTTTATCTCTCTTAAATATACTAATAAAGTACTCTAAATAGGTAAAAAATCTAAAATAAAGAGTTTAGAGCTTTTTAAAAGTTAAAAAAGATTAGAAATTAATGGTGAAAACTGGTTAAGTAAGCTGATCTAAAGAGTTTAGTAAGTTTACCTCTCTTAAATATACTAACAAAGAAGTCTAAATAGGTTAAAACTCTAAAATAAAGAGTTTAGAGCCGTTTGAAAGTTAAAAAAGATTAGAAATTAAATGTGAAAACTGGTTAAATAAGCTGATCTAAAGAGTTTAGTAAGTTTATCTCTCTAAAATATACTAATAAAGTAGTCTAAATAGGTTAAAACTCTAAAATAAAGAGTTTAGAGCTTTTTGAATGTTAAAAAAGATAAGAAATTAACTTTGAAAACTGGTTAAATAAGCTGATCTAAAGAGTTTAGTAAGTGATCTCTCTTAAATATACTAATAAAGTAGTATAAATAGGTTAAAAGTCTAAAATAAAGAGTTTAGAGCTTTTTGAAAGTTAAAAATGATTAGAAATTAACTGTGAAAACTGGTTAAATAAGCTGATCTAAAGAGTTTAGTAAGTTTATCTCTCTTAAATATACTAATAAAGTAGTCTAAATAGGTTAAAACTCTAAAATAAAGAGTTTAGAGCTGTTTGAAAGTTAAAAAAGATTAGATATTAATGGTCAAAACTGGTTAAATAAGCTGATCTAAAGAGTTTAGTAAGTTTATCTCTCTTAAATATACTAATAAAGTAGTCTAAATAGGTTAAAACTCTAAAATAAAGAGTTTAGAGCAGTATCAAAGTTAAAAAAGATTAGAAATTAACTGTGAAAACTGGTTAAATAAGCTGATCTAAAGAGTTTAGTAAGTTTATCTCTCTTAAATCTACTAATAAAGTAGTCTAAATAGGTTAAAACTCTAAAATAAAGAGTTTAGAGCTTTTTGAAAGTTAAAAAAGATTAGAAATTAACTGTGAAAACAGGTTAAATAAGCTGATCTAAAGAGTTTAGTAAGTTTATCTGTCTTAAATATACTAATAAAGTAGTCTAAATAGGTTAAAACTCTAAAATAAAGAGTTTAGAACTTTTTGAAAGTTAAAAAAGATTAGAAATTAACTGTGAAAACTGGTTAAATAAGCTGATCTAAAGAGTTTAGTAAGTTTATCTCTCTTAAATATACTAATAAAGTAGTCTAAATAGGTTAAAACTCTAAAATAAAGTGTTTACAGCTATTTGAAAGTTAAAAAAGATTAGAAATTAACTGTGAAATCTGGTTAAATAAGCTGATCTAAAAAGTTTAGTAAGTTTATCTCTCTTAAATATACTAATAAAGTACTCTAAATAGGTAAAAAATCTAAAATAAAGAGTTTAGAGCTTTTTGAAAGTTAAAAAAGATTAGAAATTAACTGTGAAAACTGGTTAAATAAGCTGATCTAAGGAGTTTAGTAAGTTTATCTCTCTTAAATATACTAACAAAGAAGTCTAAATAGGTTAAAACTCTAAAATAAAGAGTTTAGAGCCGTTTGAAAGTTAAAAAAGATTAGAAATTAAATGTGAAAACTGGTTAAATAAGCTGATCTAAAGAGTTTAGTAAGATTATCTCTCTAAAATATACTAATAAAGTAGTCTAAATAGGTTAAAACTCTAAAATAAAGAGTTTAGAGCTTTTTGAAAGTTAAAAAAGATAAGAAATTAACTGTGAAAACTGGTTCAATAAGCTGATCTAAAGAGTTTAGTAAGCTGATCTCTCTTAAATATACTAATAAAGTAGTATAAATAGGTTAAAAGTCTAAAATAAAGAGTTTAGAGCTTTTTGAAAGTTAAAAATGATTAGAAATTAACTGTGAAAACTGGTTAAATAAGCTGATCTAAAGAGTTTAGTAAGTTTATCTCTCTTAAATATACTAATAAAGTAGTCTAAATAGGTTAAAACTCTAAAATAAAGAGTTTAGAGCTTTTTGAAAGTTAAAAAAGATTAGAAATTAACTGTGAGAACGGGTTGAATAAGCTGATCTAAAGAGTTTATTAAGTTTATCTCTCTTAAATATACTAATAAAGTAGTCTAAATAGGTTGAAACTCTAAAATAAAGAGTTTAGAGCTTTTTGAAAGTTAAAAAAGATTAGAAATTAACTGTGAGAACTGGTTAAATAAGCTGATCTAAAGAGTTTAGTAAGTTTATCTCTCTTAAATATACTAATAAAGTAGTCTAAATAGGTTAAAACTCTAAAATAAAGAGTTTAGAGCTTTTTGAAAGTTAAAAAAAAATTAGAAATTAACTGTGAAAACTGGTTAAATAAGCTGATCTAAAGAGTTTAGTAAGTTTATCTCTCTAAAATATACTAATAAAGTAGTCTAAATAGGTTAGAACTCTATAATAAAGAGTTTAGAGCAGTTTCAAAGTTAAAAAAAATTAGAAATTAACTGTGAAAACTGGTTAAATAAGCTGATCTAAAGAGTTTAGTAATTTATTCTGTCTTAAATATACTATTAAAGTAGTCTAAATAGGTTAAAACTGTAAAATAAAGAGTTTAGAGCTTTTTGAAAGTTAAAAAAAATTAGAAATTAACTTTGAAAACTGGTTAAATAAGCTGATCTAAAGAGTTTAGTAAGTTTATCTCTCTTAAACTAATAAAGTACTCTAAATAGGTTAAAACTCTAAAATAAAGAGTTTAGAGTTTTTCAAAGTTAAAAAAGATTAGAAATTAACTGTGAAAACTGGTTAAATAAGCTGATCTAAAGAGTTTAGCAAGGTTATCTCTCTGAAATATACTAATAAAGTAGTCTAAATAGGTTAAAACTCTAAAATAAAGTGTTTAGAGCTTTTTGAAAGTTGAAGAAAATTAAAAATTAACTGTGAAAACTGGTTAAATAAGCTGATCTAAAGAGTTTAGTAAGTTTATCTGTCTTAAATATACTAATAAAGTAGTCTAAATAGGTTAAAAATCTAAAATAAAGAGTTTAAAGCTGTTTTAACGTTAAAAAAGATTAGAAATTAATGGTAAAAACTGGTTAAATAACCTGATTTAAAGAGTTTAGTTAGTTTATCTGTCTTAAATATTCTAACAAAGTAGTCTAAATAGGTTAAAACTCTAAAATAAAGAGTTTAGAGGTTTTGAAAGTTAAAAAAGATTAGAAATTAACTGTGAAAACTGGTTAAATAAGCTGATCGAAAGAGTTTAGTAAGTTTATCTGTCTTAAATATACTAATAAAGTAGTCTAAATAGGTTAAAACTCTAAAATAAAGTGTTTAGAGCTTTTTGAAAGTTAAAAAAGATTAGAAATTAACTGTGAAAACTGGTTGAATAAGCTGATCTAAAGAGTTTAGTAAGTTTATCTCTCTTAAATATACTAATAAAGTACTCTAAATAGGTTAAAACTCTAAAATAAAGAGTTTAGAGCTTTTTGAAAGTTAAAAAAGATTAGAAATTAATGGTGAAAACTGGTTAAATAAGCTGATCTAAAGAGTTTAGTAAGTTTATCTCTCTTAAATATACTAATAAAGTAGTCTAAATAGGTTAAAACTCTAAAATAAAGAGTTTAGAGCTTTTTGAAAGTTAAAAAAGATTAGATATTAATGGTGAAAACTGGTTAAATGAGCTGATCTAAAGAGTTTTGTATGTTTACCTCTCTTAAATATACTAATAAAGTACTCTAAATAGGTTAAAACTCTAAAATAAAGAGTTTAGAGCAGTATCAAAGTTAAAAAAGATTAGAAATTAACTGTGAAAACTGGTAAAATAAGCTGATCTAAAGAGTTTAGTAAGTGATCTCTCTTAAATATACTAATAAAGTAGTATAAATAGGTTAAAAGTCTAAAATAAAGAGTTTAGAGCTTTTTGAAAGTTAAAAATGATTATAAATTAACTGTGAAAACTGGTTAAATAAGCTGATCTAAAGAGTTTAGTAAGTTTATCTCTCTTAAATATACTAATAAAGTAGTCTAAATAGGTTAAAACTCTAAAATAAAGAGTTTAGAGCTGTTTGAAAGTTAAAAAAGATTAGATATTAATGGTCAAAACTGGTTAAATAAGCTGATCTAAAGAGTTTAGTAAGTTTATCTCTCTTAAATATACTAATAAAGTAGTCTAAATAGGTTAAAACTCTAAAATAAAGAGTTTAGAGCAGTATCAAAGTTAAAAAAGATTAGAAATTAACTGTGAGAACTGGTTAAATAAGCTGATCTAAAGAGTTTAGTAAGTTTATCTCTCTTAAATCTACTAATAAAGTAGTCTAAATAGGTTAAAACTCTAAAATAAAGAGTTTAGAGCTTTTTGAAAGTTAAAAAAGATTAGAAATTAACTGTGAAAACAGGTTAAATAAGCTGATCTAAAGAGTTTAGTAAGTTTATCTGTCTTAAATATACTAATAAAGTAGTCTAAATAGGTTAAAACTCTAAAATAAAGAGTTTAGAACTTTTTGAAAGTTAAAAAAGATTAGAAATTAACTGTGAAAACTGGTTAAATAAGCTGATCTAAAGAGTTTAGTAAGTTTATCTCTCTTAAATATACTAATAAAGTAGTCTAAATAGGTTAAAACTCTAAAATAAAGTGTTTACAGCTATTTGAAAGTTAAAAAAGATTAGAAATTAACTGTGAAATCTGGTTAAATAAGCTGATCTAAAAAGTTTAGTAAGTTTATCTCTCTTAAATATACTAATAAAGTACTCTAAATAGGTAAAAAATCTAAAATAAAGAGTTTAGAGCTTTTTGAAAGTTAAAAAAGATTAGAAATTAATGGTGAAAACTGGTTAAATAAGCTGATCTAAAGAGTTTAGTAATTTATTCTGTCTTAAATATACTATTAAAGTAGTCTAAATAGGTTAAAACTGTAAAATAAAGAGTTTAGAGTTTTTGAAAGTTAAAAAAGATTAGAAATTAACTGTGAAAACTGGTTAAATAAGCTGATCTAAAGAGTTCAGCAAGTTTATCTCTCTGAAATATACAAATAAAGTAGTCTAAATAGGTTAAAACTCTAAAATAAAGTGTTTAGAGCTTTTTGAAAGTTGAAAAAAATTAGAAATTAACTGTGAAAACTGGTTAAATAAGCTGATCTAAAGAGTTTAGTAAGTTTATCTGTCTTAAATATACTAATAAAGTAGTCTAAATAGGTTAACAATCTAAAATAAAGAGTTTAAAGCTGTTTTAAAGTTAAAAAAGATTAGAAATTAATGGTAAAAACTGGTTAAATAACCTGATTTAAAGAGTTTAGTAAGTTTATCTGTCTTAAATATACTAACAAAGTAGTCTAAATAGGTTAAAACTCTAAAATAAAGAGTTTAGAGGTTTTTGAAAGTTAAAAAGATTAGAAATTAACTGTGAAAACTGGTTAAATAAGCTGATCGAAAGACTTTAGTAAGTTTATCTGTCTTAAATATACTAATAAAGTAGTCTAAATAGGTTAAATCTCTAAAATAAAGAGTTTAGAGCTTTTTGAAAGTTAAAAAAGATTAGAAATTAACTGTGAAAACTGGTTAAATAAGCTGATCTAAAGAGTTTAGTAAGTTTATCTGTCTTAAATATACTAATAAAGTAGTCTAAATAGGTTTAAACTCTAAAATAAAGAGTTTAGAGCTTTTTGAAAGTTAAAAAAGATTAGAAATTAACTGTGAAAACTGGTGAAATAAGCTGATCTAAAGAGTTCAGCAAGTTTATCTCTCTGAAATATACAAATAAAGTAGTCTAAATAGGTTAAAACTCTAAAATAAAGTGTTTAGAGCTTTTTGAAAGTTGAAAAAAATTAGAAATTAACTGTGAAAACTGGTTAAATAAGCTGATCTAAAGAGTTTAGTAAGTTTATCTGTCTTAAATATACTAATAAAGTAGTCTAAATAGGTTAAAAATCTAAAATAAAGAGTTTAAAGCTGTTTTAAAGTTAAAAAAGATTAGAAATTAATGGTAAAAACTGGTTAAATAACCTGATTTAAAAGGTTTAGTAAGTTTATCTGTCTTAAATATACTAACAAAGTAGTCTAAATAGGTTAAAACTCTAAAATAAAGAGTTTAGAGGTTTTTGAAAGTTAAAAAAGATTAGAAATTAACTGTGAAAACTGGTTAAATAAGCTGATCGAAAGACTTTAGTAAGTTTATCTGTCTTAAATATACTAATAAAGTAGTCTAAATAGGTTAAATCTCTAAAATAAAGACTTTAGAGCTTTTTGAAAGTTAAAAAAGATTAGAAATTAACTGTGAAAACTGGTTAAATAAGCTGATCTAAAGAGTTTAGTAAGTTTATCTGTCTTAAATATACTAATAAAGTAGTCTAAATAGGTTAAAACTCTAAAATAAAGAGTTTAGAGCTTTTTGAAAGTTAAAAAAGATTAGAAATTAATGGTGAAAACTGGTTAAATAAGCTGATCTAAAGAGTTTAGTATGTTTATATCTCTTAAATATACTAATAAATTAGTCTAAATAGGTTAAAACTCTAAAATAAAGAGTTTAGAGCTTTTTTAAAGTTAAAAAAGATTAGAAATTAACTGTGAAAACTGGTTAAATAAGCTTATCTAAAGAGTTTAGTAAGTTTATCTCTCTTAAATATACTAATAAAGTGCTCTAAATAGGTTAAAACTCTAAAATAAAGTGTTTAGAGCTTTTTGCAAGTTAAAAAAGATTAAAAATTAATGTTGAAAACTGATTAAATAAGCTGATCTAAAGAGATTAGTAAGCTTATCTGTCTTAAATATAGTAATAAAGTAGTCTAAATAGGTTAAAACTCTACAATAAAGTGTTTAGAGCGTTTTGAAAGTTAAAAAAGATTAGAAATTAGCTGTGAAAACTGGTTAAATAAGCTGATCTAAAGAGTTTAGTAAGTCCATCTCTCTTAAATATACTAATAAAGTAGTCTAAATAGGTTAAAAGTCTAAAATAAAGAGTTTAGAGCTTTTTGAAAGTTAAAAAGATTAGAAATTAACTGTGAAAACTGGTTAAATAAGCTGATCTAAAGAGTTTAGTAAGGTTATCTCTCTTAAATATACTAATAAAGTCGTCTAAATAGGTTAAAACTCTAAAAAAAAGAGTTTAGAGCTTTTTGAAAGTTAAAAAAGATTAGAAATTAATGGTGAAAACTGGTTAAATAAGCTGATCTAAGAGTTTAGTAAGTTTATCTCTCTTAAATATACTAATAAAGTAGTCTAAATAGGTTAAAACTCTAAAATAAAGAGGTTATAGCTTTTTGAAAGTTAAAAAAGATTAGAAATTAACTGTGAGAACTGATTAAATAAGCTGATCTAAAGAGTTTATTATGTTTATCTCTCTTAAATATACTAATAAAGTAGTCTAAATAGGTTAAAACTCTAAAATAAAGAGTTTAGAGCTTTTTCAAAGTAAAAAAAATTTAGAAATTAACTGTGAAAACTGGTTAAATAAGCTGATCTAAAGAGTTTAGTAAGTTTATCTGTCTTAAATATACTAATAAAGTAGTCTAAATAGGTTAAAACTCTAAAATAAAGAGTTTAGAACTTTTTGAAAGTTAAAAAAGATTAGAAATTAACTGTGAAAACTGGTTAAATAAGCTGATCTAAAGAGTTTAGTAAGTTTATCTCTCTTAAATATACTAATAAAGTAGTCTAAATAGGTTAAAACTCTAAAATAAAGTGTTTACAGCTATTTGAAAGTTAAAAAAGATTAGAAATTAACTGTGAAATCTGGTTAAATAAGCTGATCTAAAAAGTTTAGTAAGTTTATCTCTCTTAAATATACTAATAAAGTACTCTAAATAGGTAAAAAATCTAAAATAAAGAGTTTAGAGCTTTTTGAAAGTTAAAAAAGATTAGAAATTAATGGTGAAAACTGGTTAAATAAGCTGATCTAAGGAGTTTAGTAAGTTTATCTCTCTTAAATATACTAACAAAGAAGTCTAAATAGGTTAAAACTCTAAAATAAAGAGTTTAGAGCCGTTTGAAAGTTAAAAAAGATTAGAAATTAAATGTGAAAACTGGTTAAATAAGCTGATCTAAAGAGTTTAGTAAGATTATCTCTCTAAAATATACTAATAAAGTAGTCTAAATAGGTTAAAACTCTAAAATAAAGTGTTTAGAGCTTTTTGAAAGTTAAAAAAGATAAGAAATTAACTGTGAAAACTGGTTCAATAAGCTGATCTAAAGAGTTTAGTAAGCTGATCTCTCTTAAATATACTAATAAAGTAGTCTAAATAGGTTAAAAGTCTAAAATAAAGAGTTTAGAGCTTTTTGAAAGTTAAAAATGATTAGAAATTAACTGTGAAAACTGGTTAAATAAGCTGATCTAAAGAGTTTAGTAAGTTTATCTCTCTTAAATATACTAATAAAGTAGTCTAAATAGGTTAAAACTCTAAAATAAAGATTTTAGAGCTTTTTGAAAGTTAAAAAAGATTAGAAATTAACTGTGAGAACGGGTTGAATAAGCTGATCTAAAGAGTTTATTAAGTTTATCTCTCTTAAATATACTAATAAAGTAGTCTAAATAGGTTAAAACTCTAAAATAAAGAGTTTAGAGCTTTTTGAAAGTTAAAAAAGATTAGAAATTAACTGTGAGAACTGGTTAAATAAGCTGATCTAAAGAGTTTAGTAAGTTTATCTCTCTTAAATATACTAATAAAGTAGTCTAAATAGGTTAAAACTCTAAAATAAAGAGTTTAGAGCTTTTTGAAAGTTAAAAAAAAATTAGAAATTAACTGTGAAAACTGGTTAAATAAGCTGATCTAAAGAGTTTAGTAAGTTTATCTCTCTAAAATATACTAATAAAGTAGTCTAAATAGGTTAGAACTCTATAATAAAGAGTTTAGAGCAGTTTCAAAGTTAAAAAAAATTAGAAATTAACTGTGAAAACTGGTTAAATAAGCTGATCTAAAGAGTTTAGTAATTTATTCTGTCTTAAATATACTATTAAAGTAGTCTAAATAGGTTAAAACTGTAAAATAAAGAGTTTAGAGCTTTTTGAAAGTTAAAAAAAATTAGAAATTAACTTTGAAAACTGGTTAAATAAGCTGATCTAAAGAGTTTAGTAAGTTTATCTCTCTTAAAGATACTAATAAAGTACTCTAAATAGGTTAAAACTCTAAAATAAAGAGTTTAGAGTTTTTCAAAGTTAAAAAAGATTAGAAATTAACTGTGAAAACTGGTTAAATAAGCTGATCTAAAGAGTTTAGCAAGGTTATATCTCTGAAATATACTAATAAAGTAGTCTAAATAGGTTAAAACTCTAAAATAAAGTGTTTAGAGCTTTTTGAAAGTTGAAGAAAATTAAAAATTAACTGTGAAAACTGGTTAAATAAGCTGATCTAAAGAGTTTAGTAAGTTTATCTGTCTTAAATATACTAATAAAGTAGTCTAAATAGGTTAAAAATCTAAAATAAAGAGTTTAAAGCTGTTTTAAAGTTAAAAAAGATTAGAAATTAATGGTAAAAACTGGTTAAATAACCTGATTTAAAGAGTTTAGTTAGTTTATCTGTCTTAAATATACTAACAAAGTAGTCTAAATAGGTTAAAACTCTAAAATAAAGAGTTTAGAGGTTTTTGAAAGTTAAAAAAGATTAGAAATTAACTGTGAAAACTGGTTAAATAAGCTGATCGAAAGACTATAGTAAGTTTATCTGTCTTAAATATACTAATAAAGTAGTCCAAATTGGTTAAATCTCTAAAATAAAGAGTTTAGAGCTTTTTGAAAGTTAAAAAAGATTAGAAATTAACTGTGAAAACTGGTTAAATAAGCTGATCTAAAGAGTTTAGTAAGTTTATCTGTCTTAAATATACTAATAAAGTAGTCTAAATAGGTTAAAACTCTAAAATAAAGTGTTTAGAGCTTTTTGAAAGTTAAAAAAGATTAGAAATTAACTGTGAAAACTGGTTGAATAAGCTGATCTAAAGAGTTTAGTAAGTTTATCTCTCTTAAATATACTAATAAAGTACTCTAAATAGGTTAAAACTCTAAAATAAAGAGTTTAGAGCTTTTTGAAAGTTAAAAAAGATTAGATATTAATGGTGAAAACTGGTTAAATGAGCTGATCTAAAGAGTTTTGTATGTTTATCTCTCTTAAATATACTAATAAAGTACTCTAAATAGGTTAAAACTCTAAAATAAAGAGTTTAGAGCAGTATCAAAGTTAAAAAAGATTAGAAATTAACTGTGAAAACTGGTTAAATAAGCTGATCTAAAGAGTTTAGTAAGTGATCTCTCTTAAATATACTAATAAAGTAGTATAAATAGGTTAAAACTCTAAAATAAAGAGTTTAGAGCTTTTTGAAAGTTAAAAATGATTAGAAATTAACTGTGAAAACTGGTTAAATAAGCTGATCTAAAGAGTTTAGTAAGTTTATCTCTCTTAAATATACTAATAAAGTAGTCTAAATAGGTTAAAACTCTAAAATAAAGAGTTTAGAGCTGTTTGAAAGTTAAAAAAGATTAGATATTAATGGTCAAAACTGGTTAAATAAGCTGATCTAAAGAGTTTAGTAAGTTTATCTCTCTTAAATATACTAATAAAGTAGTCTAAATAGGTTAAAACTCTAAAATAAAGAGTTTAGAGCAGTATCAAAGTTAAAAAAGATTAGAAATTAACTGTGAAAACTGGTTAAATAAGCTGATCTAAAGAGTTTAGTAAGTTTATCTCTCTTAAATATACTAATAAAGTAGTCTAAATAGGTTAAAACTCTAAAATAAAGAGTTTAGAGCTTTGTGAAAGTTAAAAAAGATTAGAAATTAACTGTGAAAACTGGTTAAATAAGCTGATCTAAAGAGTTTAGTAAGTTTATCTGTCTTAAATATACTAATAAAGTCGTCTAAATAGGTTAAAACTCTAAAATAAAGAGTTTAGAGCTTTTTGAAAGTTAAAAAAGATTAGAAATTAACTGTGAAAACTGGTTAAATAAGCTGATCTAAAAAGTTTAGTAAGTTTATCTCTCTTAAATATACTAATAAAGTAGTCTAAATAGGTTAAAACTCTAAAATAAAGAGTTTAGAGCTTTTTGAAAGTTAAAAAAGATTAGAAATTAATGGTGAAAACTGGTTAAATAAGCAGATCTAAAGAGTTTAGTAAGTTTATCTCTCTTAAATCTACTAATAAAGTACTCTAAATAGGTTAAAACTCTAAAATAAAGAGTTTAGAGCTTTTTGAAAGTTAAAAAAGATTAGAAATTAATGGTGAAAACTAGTTAAATAAGCTGATCTAAAGAGTTTAGTAAGTTTATCTCTCTTAAATATACTAATAAAGTAGTCTAAATAGGTTAAAACTCTAAAATAAAGAGTTTAGAGCTTTTTGAAAGTTAAAAAAGATTAGATATTAATGGTCAAAACTGGTTAAATAAGCTGATCTAAAGAGTTTTGTATGTTTATCTCTCTTAAATATACTAATAAAGTAGTCTAAATAGGTTAAAACTCTAAAATAAAGAGTTTAGAGCTTTTTGAAAGTTAAAAAAGATTAGAAATTAACTGTGAAAACTGGTTAAATAAGCTGATCTAAAGAGTTTAGTAAGTTTATCTCTCTTAAATATACTAATAAAGTAGTCTAAATAGGTTAAAACTGTAAAATAAAGAGTTTAGAGCTTTTTGAAAGTTAAAAAAGATTAAAATTTAATGTTGAAAACTGATTAAATAAGCTGATCTAAAGAGATTAGTAAGCTTATCTGTCTTAAATATACTAATAAAGTAGTCTAAATAGGTTAAAACTCTAAAATAAAGAGTTTAGAGCTTTTTGAAAGTTAAAAGAGATTAGAAATTAACTGTGAAAACTGGTTAAATAAGCTGATCTAAAGAGTTTAGTAAGTTCATCTCTCTTAAATCTACTAATAAAGTAGTCTAAATAGGTTAAAACTCTAAAATAAAGAGTTTAGAACATTTTGAAACTTAAAAAAGATTAGTAATTAACTGTGAAAACTGGTTAAATAAGCTGATCTAAACAGTTTAGTCAGTTTATCTGTCTTAAATAAACTAATAAAGTAGTCTAAATAGGTTGAAACGATAATAATAACAGTTTAGAGCTTTTTGAAAGTTAAAAAAGATTAGAAATTAACTGTGAAAACTGGTTAAATAAGCTGATCTAAAGAGTTTAGTAAGTTTATCTGTCTTAAATATACTAATAAAGTAGTCTAAATAGGTTAAAACTCTAAAATAAAGTGTTTAGAGCTTTTTGAAAGTTAAAAAAAATTAGAAATTAACTGTGAAAACTGGTTAAATAAGCTGATCTAAAGAGTTTAGTAAGTTTATCTCTCTTAAATATACTAATAAAGTAGTCTAAATAGGTTAAAACTCTAAAATAAAGAGTTTAGAACTTTTTGAAAGTTAAAAAAGATTAGTAATTAATTGTGAAAACTGGTTAAATAAGCTGATCTAAAGAGTTTAGTAAGTTTATCTGTCTTAAATATACTAATAAAGTAGTCTAAATAGGTTAAAACTCTAAAGTAAAGAGTTTAGAGCTTTTTGAAAGTTAAAAAAGATTAGAAATTAACTGTGAAAACTGGTTAAATAAGCTGATCTAAAGAGTTTAGTAAGTTTATCTCTCTAAAATATACTAATAAAGTAGTCTAAATAGGTTAAAACTCTTAAATAAAGAGTTTAGAGGTTTTTGAAAGTTAAAAACGATTACAAATTAACTGTGAAAACTGGTTAAATAAGCTGATCTAAAGAGCTTAGTAAGATTATCGGTCCTAAATAAACTAATAAAGCAGTCTAAATAGGTTGAAACGCTAATAATAACGGTTTAGAGCTCTTTGAAAGTTAAAAAAAATTAGAAATTAACTGTGAAAACCGGTTAAATAAGCTGATCTAAAGAGTTTAGTAAGTTTATCTCTCTTAAATATACTAATAAAGTAGTCTAAATAGGTTAAAACTCTAAAATAAAGAGTTTAGAGGTTTTTGAAAGTTATAAAAGATTAGAAATTAACTGTGAAAACTGTTTAAATAAGCTGATCTAAAGTGTTTAGTAAGTTTATCTGTCTTTAATATACTGTTAAAGTAGTCTAAATAGGTTACTACTCTAAAATAAAGAGTTTAGAGCTTTTTGATAGTTAAAAAGATTAGAAATTAACTGTTAAAACTGGTTAAATAAGCTGATCTAAAGAGTTTAGTAAGTTTATCTCTCTAAAATATACCAATAACGTAGTCTAAATAGGTTAAAACTCTAAAATAAAGTGTTTAGACCTTTTTTAAAGTTAAAAAGATTAGAAATTAACTGTGAAAACTGGTTAAATAAGCTGATCTAAAGAGTTTAGTAAGTTGATCTGTCTTTAATATACTATTAAAGTAGTCTAAATAGGTTGAAACGCTAATAATAACGGTTTAGAGCTTTTTGAAAGTAAAAAAAATTAGAAATTAACTGTGAAAACTGGTTAAATAAGCTGATCTAAAGAGTTTAGTAAGTTTATCTGTTCTAAATATACTAACAAAGTAGTCTAAATAGGTTTAAAATCTAAAAAAAAAGAGTTTATAGCTTTTTGAAAGTTAAAAAAGATTAGAAATTAACTGTGAAAACTGGTTAAATAAGCTGATCTAAAGAGTTTAGTGAGTTTATCTCTCTTAAATATACTAATAAAGTAGTCTAAATAGGTTAAAACTCTAAAATAAAGAGTTTAGAGCTTTTTGAAAGTTAAAAAGGATTAGAAATTTACAGTGAAAACTGGTTAAATAAGCTGATCTAAAGAGTTTAGTAACTTTATCTCTCTTTAATATACTAATAAAGTAGTCTAAATAGGTTAAAACTCTAAAATAAAGAGTTTAGAGCTTTTTGAAAGTTAAAAAAGATTAGAAATGAACAATGAAAACTGGTTAAATAAGCTGATCTAAAGAGTTTAGTAAGTTTATCTCTCTTAAATATACTAATAAAGTAGTCTAAATAGGTTAAAACTCTAAAATAAAGAGTTTAGAGCTTCTTTAGAGTTAAAATAGATTAGAAATTAACTGTGAAAACTGGTTAAATAAGCTGATCTAAAGAGTTTAGTAAGTTTTTCTGTCTTAAATATACTAATAAAGTAGTCTAAATAGGTTAAAACTCTAAAATAAAGAGTTTACAGCTTTTTGAAAGTTAAAAAAGATTAGAAATTAACTGTGAAAACTGGTTAAATAAGCTGATCTAAAGAGTTTAGTAAGTTTATCTCTCTTAAATATACTAATAAAGTAGTGTAAATAGGTTAAAAAACTAAAATAAAGTGTTTAGAGCTTTTTGAAAGTTAAAAAAGTTTAGAAATTAATGGTGAAAACTGGTTAAATAAGCTGATCTAAAGAGTTTAGTAAGTTTATCTGTCTTAAATATACTAATAAAGTCGTCTAAATAGGTTAAAACTCTAACATTAAGAGTTTACAGCTTTTTGAAAGTTAAAAAAGATTAGAAATTAACTGTGAAAACTGGTTAAATAAGCTGATCTAAAGAGTTTAGTAAGTTTATCTCTCTTAAATATACTAACAAAGTAGTCTAAATAGGTTAAAACACTAAAATGAAGTGTTTAGAGCTTTTTGAAAGTTAAAAAGATTAGAAATTAACTGTAAAAACTGGTTAAATAAGCTGATCTTTAGTGATTAGTAAGTTTATCTGTCTTAAATATACTAATAAAGTAGTGTAAATAGGTTAAAACTGTAAAATAGTGTTTAGAGTTTTTTGAAAGTTAAAAAAAATTAGAAATTAACTGTGAAAACTTGTTAAATAAGCTGATCTAAAGAGTTTAGTAAGTTTATCTCTCTTAAATATACTAATAAAGTAGTCTAAATAGGTTAAAACTCTAAAATAAAGTGTTTAGAGGTTTTTGAAAGTTAAAAAAGATTAGAAATTAACTGTGAAAACTGGTTAAATAAGCTGATCTAAAGAGTTTAGTAAGTTTATCTCTCTTAAATATACTAATAAAGTAGTCTAAATAGGTTAAAACTCTAAAATAAAGAGTTTAGAGCTTTTTGAAAGTTAAAACAGATTACAAATTAACTGTGAAAACTGGTTAATAAGCTGATCTAAAGAGTTTAGTAAGTTTACTTCTCTTAAATATACTAATAAAGTAGTCTAAATAGGTTAAAACTCTAAAATAAAGTGTTTAGAGCTTTATTAGTATATTTAAGACAGATAAACTTACTAAACTCTTTAGATCAGCTTATTTAACCAGTTTTCACAGTTAATTTCTAATCTTTTTTAACTTTCACAAAGCTCTATACTCTTTATTTTAGAGTTTTAACATATTTAGACTACTTTATTAGTATATATTAGATAGATAAACTTACTAAACTCTTTAGATCAGCTTATTTAACCAGTTTTCACAGTTAATTTCTAATCTTTTTTAACTTTCAAAAAGCTCTAAACTCTTTATTTTAGAGTTTTAACCTATTTAGACTACTTTATTAGTATATTTTAGAGAGATAAACTTACTAAACTCTTTAGATCAGCTTATTTAACAAGTTTTCACCATTAATTTCTAATCTTTTTTACTTTCAAAACGCTCAAAACACTTCATTTTAGAGTTTTAACCTATTTACACTACTTTATTAGTATATTTAAGAGAGATAAACTTACTAAACTCTTTAGATCAGGTTATTTAACCAGTTTTCACCATTAATTTCTAATCTTTTTTTACTTTCAAAACGCTCTAAACACTTTATTTTAGAGTTTTAACCTATTTAGACTACTTTATTAGTATATTTAAGACAGATAAACATACTAAACTCTTTAGATCAGCTTATTTAACCAGTTTTCACAGTTAATTTCTAATCTTTTTTAACTCTCAAAAAGCTCTAAACTCTTTATTTTAGAGTTTTAACCTATGTAGACTACTTTATTAGTATATTTAAGAGAGATAAACTTACTAAACTCTTTAGATCAGCTTATTTAACCAGTTTTCACAGTTAATTTCTAATCTTTTTTAAGTTTCAAAAAGCTCTAAACACATTATTTTAGAGTTTTAACCTATTTACACTACTTTATTAGTATATTTAAGAGAGATAAACTTACTAAACTCTTTAGATCAGCTTATTTAACCAGTTTTCACAGTTAATTTCTAAGTTTTTTTAACTTTCAAAAAGCTCTAAACTCTTTATTTTAGAGTTTTAACCTATTTAGACTACTTTATTAGTATATTTAAGACAGAATTAATTACTAAACTCTTTAGATCAGCTTATTTAACCAGTTTTCACAGTTAATTTCTAATCTTTTTTAACTTTGAAACTGCTCTAAACTCTTTATTTTAGAGTTCTAACCTATTTAGACTACTTTATTAGTATATTTAAGACAGATAAACTTACTAAACTCTTTAGATCAGCTTATTTAACCAGTTTCCACAGTTAATTTCTAATCTTTTTTAACTTTCAAACAGCTCTAAACTCTTTATTTTAGAGTTTTAACCTATTTAGACTACTTTATTAGTATATTTAAGACAGATAAACTTACTAAACTCTTTAGATCAGCTCATTTAACCAGTTCTCACAGTTAATTTCTAATCTTTTTTTACTTTCAAACAGCTCTAAACACTTTATTTTAAAGTTTTAACCTATTTAGACTACTTTATTAGTATATTTAAGAGAGATAAACTTACTAAACTCTTTAGATCAGCTTATTTAACCAGTTTACACAGTTAATTTGTAATCTTTTTTAACTTTCAAAAAGATGTAAACTCTTTATTTTAGAGTTTTAACCTATTTAGACTACTTTATTAGTATATTTAAGACAGAATAAATTACTAAACTCTTTAGATCAGCTTATTTAACCAGTTTTCACAGTTAATTTCTAATCTTTTTTAACTTTGAAACTGCTCTAAACTCTTTATTTTAGAGTTCTAACCTATTTAGACTACTTTATTAGTATATTTTAGACAGATAAACTTACTAAACTCTTTAGATCAGCTTATTTAACCAGCTTTCACAGTTAATTTCTAATCTTTTTTAACTTTCAAACAGCTCTAAACTCTTTATTTTAGAGTTTTAACCTATTTAGACTACTTTCTCAGTATATTTAAGACAGATAAACTTACTAAACTCTTTAGATCAGTTTATTTAACCAGTTCTCACAGTTAATTTCTAATCTTTTTTAACTTTCAAAAAGCTCTAAACTCTTTATTTTAGAGTTTTAACCTATTTAGACTACTTTATTAGTATATTTAAGAGAGATAAACTTACTAAACTCTTTAGATCAACTTATTTAACCAGTTTTCACAGTTAATTTCTAATTTTTTTTAACTTTCAAAAAGCTCTAAACTCTTTATTTTAGAGTTTTAACCTATTTAGACTACTTTATTAGTATATTTAAGAGAGATAAACTTACTAAACTCTTTAGATCAGCTTATTTAACCAGTTTTCACAGTTAATTTCTAATCTTTTTTAACTTTAAAAAAGCTCTAAACTCTTTATTTTAGAGTTTTAACCTATTTAGACTACTTTATTAGTATATTTAAGACAGAATAACTTACTAAACTCTTTAGATCAGCTTATTTAACCAGTTTTCACAGTTAATTTCTTATCTTTTTTAACATTCAAAAAGCTCTAAACACTTTATTTTAGAGTTTTAACCTATTTAGACTACTTTATTAGTATATTTAAGACAGATAAACTTACAACACTCTTTAGATCAGCTTATTTAACCAGTTTTCACAGTTAATTTCTAATATTTTTTAACTTTGAAACTGCTCTAAACTCTTTATTTTAGAGTTCTAACCTATTTAGACTACTTTATTAGTATATTTTAGACAGATAAACTTACTAAACTCTTTAGATCAGCTTATTTAACCAGTTTTCACAGTTAATTTCTAATCTTTTTTAACTTTCAAACAGCTCTAAACTCTTTATTTTAGAGTTTTAACCTATTTAGACTACTTTCTCAATATATTTAAGACAGATAAACTTACTAAACTCTTTAGATCAACTTATTTAACCAGTTTTCACAGTTAATTTCTAATCTTTTTTAACTTTCAAAAAGCTCTAAACTCTTTATTTTAGAGTTTTAACCTATTTAGACTACTTTATTAGTATATTTAAGACAGATAAACTTACTAAACTCTTTAGATCAGCTTATTTAACCAGTTTTCACAGTTAATTTCTAATCTTTTTTAACTTTAAAAAAGCTCTAAACTCTTTATTTTAGGGTTTTAACCTATTTAGACTACTTTATTAGTATATTTAAGACAGAATAACTTACTAAACTTTTTAGATCAGCTTATCTAACCAGTCTTTACAGTTAATTTCTTATCTTTTTTAAAATTCAAAAAGCTCTAAACACTTTATTTTAGAGTTTTAACCTATTTAGACTACTTTATTAGTATATTTAAGACAGATAAACTTACAACACTCTTTAGATCAGCTTATTTAACCGGTTTTCACAGTTAATTTCTAATCTTTTTTAACTTTGAAACTGCTCTAAACTCTTTATTTTAGAGTTCTAACCTATTTAGACTACTTTATTAGTATATTTTAGACAGATAAACTTACTAAACTCTTTAGATCAGCTTATTTAACCAGTTTTCACAGTTAATTTCTAATCTTTTTTAACTTTCAAACAGCTCTAAACTCTTTATTTTAGAGTTTTAACCTATTTAGACTACTTTCTCAGTATATTTAAGACAGATAAACTTACTAAACTCTTTAGATCAGTTTATTTAACCAGTTCTCACAGTTAATTTCTAATCTTTTTTAACTTTCAAAAAGCTCTAAACATTTTATTTTAGAGTTTTAACCTATTTAGACTACTTTATTAGTATATTTAAGACTGAATAACTTACTAAACTCTTTAGATCAGCTTATTTAACCAGTCTTCACAGTTAATTTCTTATCTTTTTTAACAATCAAAAAGCTCTAAACACTTTATTTTAGAGTTTTAACCTATTTAGACTACTTTATTAGTATATTTAAGACAGATAAACTTACAACACTCTTTAGATCAGCTTATTTAACCAGTTTTCACAGTTAATTTCTAATCTTTTTAACTTTCAAAAAGCTCTAAACTCTTTATTTTAGAGTTTTTACCTATTTAGACTACTTTATTAGTATATTTAAGAGAGATAAAGTTACTAAACTGTTTAGATCAGCTTATTTAACCAGTTTTCACAGTTAATTTCTAATCTTTTTTAACTTTCAAAAAGCGGTAAACTCTTTATTATTGAGTTTTAACCTATTTAGACTACTTTATTAGTATATTTAAGAGAGATAAACTTACTAAACTCTTTAGATCAGCTTATTTAACCAGTTTTCACAGTTAATTTCTAATCTTTTTTAACTTTCAAAAAGCTCTAAACTCTTTATTTTAGAGTTTTAACCTATTTAGACTACTTTATTAGTATATTTAAGAGAGATAAACTTACTAAACTCTTTAGATCAGCTAATTAACCAGTTTTCACAGTTAATTTCTAATCTTTTTTAACTTTAAAAAAGCTCTAAACACTTTATTTTAGAGTTTTAACCTATTTAGACTACTTTATTAGTATATTTAAGAGAGATAAACTTACTAAACTCTTTAGATCAGCTTATTTAACCAGTTTTCACAGTTAATTTCTAATCTTTTTTAACTTTCAAACGGCTCTAAACTCTTTATTTTAGAGTTTTAACCTATTTAGACTACTTTATTAGTATATTTAAGAGAGATAAAGTTACTAAACTGTTTAGATCAGCTTATTTAACCAGTTTTCACATTTAATTTCTAATCTTTTTTAACTTTCAAAAAGCTCTAAACTCTTTATTTTAGAGTTTTAACCTATTTAGACGACTTTATTAGTATATTTAAGAGAGATAAAGTTACTAAACTCTTTAGATCAGCTTATTTAACCAGTTTTCACAGTTAATTTCTAATCTTTTTTAACTTTCAAAAAGCTCTAAACTGTTTATTTTAGACTTTTAACCTATTTAGACTACTTTATTAGTATATTTTAGAGAGATAAAATTACTAAACTCTTTAGATCAGCTTATTTAATAAGTTTCCACCATTAATTTCTAATCTTTTTTTACTTTCAAAACGCTCTAAACACTTTATTTTAGAGTTTTAACCTATTTAGACTGCTTTATTAGTATATTTAAGAGAGATAAACTTACTAAACTCTTTAGATCAGGTTATTTAACCAGTTTTCACCATTAATTTCAAATCTTTTTTTACTTTGAAAACGCTCTAAACACTTTATTTTAGAGTTTTAACCTATTTAGACTACTTTATTAGTATATTTAAGACAGATAAACATACTAAACTCTTTAGATCAGCTTATTTAACCAGTTTTCACAGTTAATTTCTAATCTTTTTTAACTTTCAAAAAGCTCTAAACTCTTTATTTTAGGGTTTTAACCTATGTAGACTACTTTATTAGTATATTTAAGAGAGATAAACTTACTAAACTCTTTAGATCAGCTTATTTAACCAGTTTTCAAAGTTAATTTCTAATCTTTTTTAAGTTTCAAAAAGCTCTAAACACTTTATTTTAGAGTTTTAACCTATTTGCACTACTTTATTAGTATATTTAAGAGAGATAAACTTACTAAACTCTTTAGATCAGTTTATTTAACCAGATTTCACAGTTAATTTCTAATTTTTTTTAACTTTCAAAAAGCTCTAAACTCTTTATTTTAGAGTTTTAACCTATTTAGACTACTTTATTAGTATATTTAAGACAGAATAAATTACTAAACTCTTTAGATCAGCTCATTTAACCAGTTTTCACAGTTAATTTCTAATCTTTTTTAACTTTGAAACTGCTCTCAACTCTTTATTTTAGAGTTCTAACCTATTTAGACCACTTTACTAGTATATTTAAGACAGATAAACTTACTAACTCTTTACATCAGCTTATTTAACCAGTTTCCACAGTTAATTTCTAATCTTTTTTAACTTTCAAACAGCTCTAAACTCTTTATTTTAGAGTTTTAACCTATTTAGACTACTTTATTAGTATATTTAAGACAGATAAACTTACTAAACTCTTTAGATCAGTTTATTTAACCAGTTCTCACAGTTAATTTCTAATCTTTTTTAACTTTCAAACAGCTCTAAACACTTTATTTTAGAGTTTTAACCTATTTAGACTACTTTATTAGTATATTTAAGAGAGATAAACTTACTAAACTCTTTAGATCAGCTTATTTAACCAGTTTTCACAGTTAATTTGTAATCTGTTTTAACTTTCAAAAAGCTCTAAACTCTTTATTTTAGAGTTTTAACCTATTTAGACTACTTTATTAGTATATTTAAGAGAGATAAACTTACTAAACTCTTTAGATCAGCTTATTTAACCAGTTTTCACAGTTAATTTCTAATCTTTTTTAACTTTCAAAAACCTCTAAACACTTTATTTTAGAGTTTTAACCTATTTAGACTACTTTATTAGTATATTTAAGAGAGATAAACTTACTAAACTCTTTAGATCAGCTTATTTAACAAGTTTTCACAGTTAATTTCTAATTTTTTTTAACTTTCAAAAAACTCTAAACACTATTTTACAGTTTTAACCTATTTACACTACTTTATTAGTATATTTAAGACAGATAAACTTACTAATCACTAAAGATCAGCTTATTTAACCAGTTTTTACAGTTAATTTCTAATCTTTTTAACTTTCAAAAAGCTCTAAACACTTCATTTTAGTGTTTTAACCTATTTAGACTACTTTATTAGTATATTTAAGAGAGATAAACTTACTAAACTCTTTAGATCAGCTTATTTAACCAGTTTTCACAGTTAATTTCTAATCTTTTTTAACTTTCAAAAAGCTCTAAACTCTTTATTTTAGAGTTTTAACCTATTTAGACTACTTTATTAGTATATTTAAGACAGAAAAACTTACTAAACTCTTTAGATCAGCTTATTTAACCAGTTTTCACTGTAAATTTCTAATCGTTTTTAACTTTGAAAAAGCTCTAAACTCTTTATTTTAGAGTTTTAACCTATTTAGACTACTTTATTAGTATATTTAAGAGAGATAAACTTACTAAACTCTTTAGATCAGCTTATTTAACCAGTTTTCACAGTTAATTTCTAATCTTTTTTAACTTTCAAAAAGCTATAAACTTTTTATTTTAGATTTTTAACCTATTTAGATTCCTTTATTTGTATATTTAAGACAGATAAACTTACTAAACTCTTTAGATCAGCTTATTTAACTAGCTTTCACTGTAAATTTCTAATCCTTTTTAACTTTCAAAAAGCTCTAAACTCTTTATTTTAGAGTTTTAACCTATTTAGACTACTTTATTAGTATATTTAAGAGAGATAAACTTACTAAACTCTTTAGATCAGCTTATTTAACCAGTTTTCACAGTTAATTTCTAATCTTTTTTAACTTTCAAAAAGCTGTAAACACTTTATTTTAGTGTTTTAACCTATTTCCACTACTTTATTAGTATATTTAAGAGAGATAAACTTACTAAACTCTTTAGATCAGCTTATTTAACCAGTTTTCACAGTTAATTTCTAATCTTTTTTAACTTTCAAAAAGCTCTAAACTCTTTATTTTAGAGTTTAACCTATTTAGACTACTTTATTAGTATATTTAAGACAGAAAAACTTACTAAACTCTTTAGATCAGCTTATTTAACCAGTTTTCACAGTTAATTTCTAATCTTTTTTAACTCTAAAGAAGCTCTAAACTCTTTATTTTAGAGTTTTAACCTATTTAGACTACTTTATTAGTATATTTAAGAGAGATAAACTTACTAAACTCTTTAGATCAGCTTATTTAACCAGTTTTCACTGTTCATTTCTAATCTTTTTTAACTTTCAAAAAGCTCTAAACTCTTTATTTTAGAGTTTTAACCTATTTAGACTACTTTATTAGTATATTAAAGAGAGATAAACTCACTAAACTCTTTAGATCAGCTTATTTAACCAGTTTTCACTGTAAATTTCTAATCCTTTTTAACTTTCAAAAAGCTCTAAACTCTTTATTTTAGAGTTTTAACCTATTTAGACTACTTTATTAGTATATTTAAGAGAGATAAACTCACTAAACTCTTTAGATCAGCCTATTTAACCACCTTTCACAGTTAATTTCTAATCTTTTTTAACTTTCAAAAAGCTCAAAACTCTTTTTTTTAGAGTTTTAACCTATTTAGACTACTTTGTTAGTATATTTAGAACAGATAAACTTACTAAACTCTTTAGATCAGCTTATTTAACCAGTTTTCACAGTTAATTTCTAATTTTTTTTACTTTCAAAAAGCTCTAAACCGTTATTATTAGCGTTTCAACCTATTTAGACTACTTTAATAGTATATTAAAGACAGATAAACTTACTAAACTCTTTAGATCAGCTTATTTAACCAGTTTTCACAGTTAATTTCTAATCTTTTTAACTTTAAAAAAGGTCTAAACACTTTATTTTAGAGTTTTAACCTATTAAGACTACGTTATTGGTATATTTTAGAGAGATAAACTTACTAAACTCTTTAGATCAGCTTATTTAACCAGTTTTAACAGTTAATTTCTAATCTTTTTAACTCTCAAAAAGCTCTAAACTCTTTATTTTAGAGTTTTAACCTATTTAGACTACTTTAATAGTATATTAAAGACAGATAAACTTACTAAACACTTTAGATCAGCTTATTTAACCAGTTTTCACAGTTAATTTCTAATCTTTTTTAACTTTCAAAAACCTCTAAACTCTTTATTTTAGAGTTTTAACCTATTTAGACTACTTTATTAGTATATTTAAGAGAGATAAACTTACTAAACTCTTTAGATCAGCTTATTTAACCAGTTTTCACAGTTAATTTCTAATTTTTTTAACTTTCAAAGAGCTCTAAACCGTTATTATTAGCGTTTCAACCAATTTAGACTGCTTTATTAGTATATTTAAGACAGATAAACTGTTCAATAAGCTGATCTAAAGAGTTTAGTAAGTTTATCTGTCTTAGAGTTTTTGAAAGTTAAAAAAGATTAGAAATTAACTATGAAAACTGGTTAAATGAGCTGATCTAAAGAGTTTAGCAAGGTTATCTGTCTTAAATATACTAATAAAGTAGTCTAAATAGGTTAAAAATCTAAAATAAAGAGTTTAAAGCTGTTTTAATGTTAAAAAAGATTAGAAATTAATGGTAAAAACTGGTTAAATAACCTGATTTAAAGAGTTTAGTAAGTTTATCTGTCTTAAATATACTAACAAAGTAGTCTAAATAGGTTAAAACTCTAAAATAAAGAGTTTAGAGGTTTTTGAAAGTTAAAAAAGATTAGAAATTAACTGTGAAAACTGGTTAAATAAGCTGATCAAAAGACTTTAGTAAGTTTATCTGTCTTAAATATACTAATAAAGTAGTCTAAATAGGTTAAATCTCTAAAATAAAGAGTTTAGAGCTTTTTGAAAGTTAAAAAAGATTAGAAATTAACTGTGAAAACTGGTTGAATAAGCAGATCTAAAGAGTTTAGTAAGTTTATCTGTCTTAAATATACTAATAAAGTAGTCTAAATAGGTTAAAACTCTAAAATAAAGAGTTTAGAGCTTTTTGAAAGTTAAAAAAGATTAGAAATTAACTGTGAAAACTGGTTAAATAAGCTGATCTAAAGAGTTTAGTAAGTTTATCTGTCTTAAATATACTAATAAAGTAGTCTAAATAGGTTAAAAATCTAAAATAAAGAGTTTAAAGCTGTTTTAACGTTAAAAAAGATTAGAAATTAATGGTAAAAACTGGTTAAATAACCTGATTTAAAGAGTTTAGTAAGTTTATCTGTCTTAAATATACTAACAAAGTAGTCTAAATAGGTTAAAACTCTAAAATAAAGAGTTTAGAGGTTTTTGAAAGTTAAAAAAGATTAGAAATTAACTGTGAAAACTGGTTAAATAAGCTGATCGAAAGACTTTAGTAAGTTTATCTGTCTTAAATATACTAATAAAGTAGTCTAAATAGGTTAAATCTCTAAAATAAAGAGTTTAGAGCTTTTTGAAAGTTAAAAAAGATTAGAAATTAACTGTGAAAACTGGTTAAATAAGCTGATCTAAAGAGTTTAGTAAGTTTATCTGTCTTAAATATACTAATAAAGTACTCTAAATAGGTTAAAACTCTAAAATAAAGAGTTTAGAGCTTTTTGAAAGTTAAAAAAGATTAGAAATTAACTGTGAAAACTGGTTGAATAAGCTGATCTAAAGAGTTTAGTAAGTTTATCTCTCTTAAATATACTAATAAAGTACTCTCAATAGGTTAAAACTCTAAAATAAAGAGTTTAGAGCTTTTTGAAAGTTAAAAAAGATTAGAAATTAATGGTGAAAACTGGTTAAATAAGCTGATCTAAAGAGTTTAGTAAGTTTATCTCTCTTAAATATACTAATAAAGTAGTCTAAATAGGTTAAAACTCTAAAATAAAGAGTTTAGAGCTTTTTGAAAGTTAAAAAAGATTAGATATTAATGGTCAAAACTGGTTAAATAAGCTGATCTAAAGAGTTTTGTATGTTTATCTCTCTTAAATATACTAATAAAGTAGTCTAAATAGGTTAAAACTCTAAAATAAAGAGTTTAGAGCTTTTTGAAAGTTAAAAAAGATTAGAAATTAACTGTGAAAACTGGTTAAATAAGATGATCTAAAGAGTTTAGTAAGTTTATCTCTCTTAAATATACTATTTAAGTACTCTAAATAGGTTAAAACTCTAAAATAAAGAGTTTAGAGCTTTTTGAAAGTTAAAAAAGATTAGAAATTAACTGTGAAAACTGGTTAAATAAGCAGATCTAAAGAGTTTAGTAAGTTTATCTGTCTTAAATATACTAATAAAGTAGTCTAAATAGGTTTAAACTGTAAAATAAAGAGTTTAGAGCTTTTTGAAAGTTAAAAAAGATTAGAAATTAACTTTGAAAACTGTTCAATAAGCTGATCTAAAGAGTTTAGTAAGTTTATCTGTCTTAAATATACTAATAAAGTAGTCTAAATAGGTTAAAACTCTAAAATAAAGAGTTTAGAGCTGTTTGAAAGTTAAAAAAGATTAGAAATTAACTGTGAAAACTGGTTAAATAAGCTGATCTAAAGTGTTAAGTAAGTTTATCTCTCTTAAATATACTAATAAAGTACTCTAAATAGGTTAAAACTCTAAAATAAAGAGTTTAGAGTTTTTGAAAGTTAAAAAAGATTAGAAATTAACTATGAAAACTGGTTAAATGAGCTGATCTAAAGAGTTTAGAAAGGTTATCTGTCTTAAATATACTAATAAAGGAGTCTAAATAGGTTAAAAATCTAAAATAAAGAGTTTAAAGCTGTTTTAATGTTAAAAAAGATTAGAAATTAATGGTAAAAACTGGTTAAATAACCTGATTTAAAGAGTTTAGTAAGTTTATCTGTCTTAAATATACTAACAAAGTAGTCTAAATAGGTTAAAACTCTAAAATAAAGAGTTTAGAGGTTTTTGAAAGTTAAAAAAGATTAGAAATTAACTGTGAAAACTGGTTAAATAAGCTGATCGAAAGACTTTAGTAAGTTTATCTGTCTTAAATATACTAATAAAGTAGTCTAAATAGGTTAAATCTCTAAAATAAAGAGTTTAGAGCTTTTTGAAAGTTAAAAAAGATTAGAAATTAACTGTGAAAACTGGTTAAATAAGCTGATCTAAAGAGTTTAGTAAGTTTATCTGTCTTAAATATACTAATAAAGTAGTCTAAATAGGTTAAAACTCTAAAATAAAGAGTTTAGAGCTTTTTGAAAGTTAAAAAAGACTAGAAATTAATGGTGAAAACTGGTTAAATAAGCTGATCTAAAGAGTTTAGTAAGTTTATCTCTCTTAAATATACTAATAAAGTACTCTAAATAGGTTAAACTGTAAAATAAAGAGTTTAGAGCTTTTTGAAAGTTAAAAAAGATTAGAAATTAATGGTGAAAACTGGTTAAATAAGCTGATCTAAAGAGTTTTGTATGTTTATCTCTCTTAAATATACTAATAAAGTAGTCTAAATAGGTTAAAACTCTAAAATAAAGATATTAGAGCTTTTTGAAAGTTAAAAAATATTAGAAATTAACTGTGAAAACTGGTTAAATAAGCTGATCTAAAGAGTTTAGTAAGTTTATCTCTCGTAAATATACTAATAAAGTACTCTAAATAGGTTAAAACTCTAAAATAAAGTGTTTAGAGCTTTTTGAAAGTTAAAAAAGATTAAAAATTAATGTTGAAAACTCATTAAATAAGCTGATCTAAAGAGATTAGTAAGCTTATCTGTCTTAAATATACTAATAAAGTAGTCTAAATAGGTTAAAACTCTAAAATAAAGAGTTTAGAGCTTTTTGAAAGTTAAAAAAGATTAGAAATTAACTGTGAAAACTGGTTAAATAAGCTGATCTAAAGAGTTTAGTAAGTTCATCTCTCTTAAATCTACTAATAAAGTAGTCTAAATAGGTTAAAACTCTAAAATAAAGAGTTTAGAGCTTTTTGAAAGTTAAAAAAGATTAGAAATTAACTGTGAAAACTGGTTAAATAAGTTGATCTAAAGAGTTTAGTAAGTTTATCTCTCTTAAATATACTAATAAAGTAGTCTAAATAGGTTAAAACTCTAAAATAAAGTGTTTAGAGACTTTTGAAAGTTAAAAAAGATTAGAAATTAACTGTGAAAACTGGTTAAATAAGCTGATCTAAAGAGTTTAGTAAGTTTATCTCTCTTAAATATACTAATAAAGTAGTCTAAATAGGTTAAAACTCTAAAATAAAGAGTTTAGAGCTTTTTGAAAGTTAAAAAAGATTAGAAATTAACTGTGAAAACTGGTTAAATAAGCTGATCTAAACAGTTTAGTAAGTTTAACTCTCTTAAATATACTAATAAAGTAGTCTAAATAGGTTAAAACTCTAAAATAAAGAGTTTAGAGCTTTTTTAAAGTTAAAAAGATTAGAAATTAATGGTTAAAACTGGCTAAATAAGCAGATCTAAAGAGTTTAGTAAGTTTATCTCTCTTAAATATACTAATAAAGTAGTCTAAATAGGCTAAAACTCTAAAATAAAGATTTTAGAGCTTTTTGAAAGTTAAAAAAGATTAGAAATTAACTGTGAAAACTGGTTAAATAAGCTGATCTAAAGAGTTTAGTAAGTTTATCTCTCTTAAATATACTAATAAAGTACTCTAAATAGGTTAAAACTCTAAAATAAAGAGTTTAGAGCTTTTTGAAAGTTAAAAAAGATTAGAAATTAACTGTGAAAACTGGTTGAATAAGCTGATCTAAAGAGTTTAGTAAGTTTATCTCTCTTAAATATACTAATAAAGTACTCTAAATAGGTTAAAACTCTAAAATAAAGAGTTTAGAGCTTTTTGAAAGTTAAAAAAGATTAGAAATTAATGGTGAAAACTGGTTAAATAAGCTGATCTAAAGAGTTTAGTAAGTTTATCTCTCTTAAATATACTAATAAAGTAGTCTAAATAGGTTAAAACTCTAAAATAAAGAGTTTAGAGCTTTTTGAAAGTTAAAAAAGATTAGATATTAATGGTCAAAACTGGTTAAATAAGCTGATCTAAAGAGTTTTGTATGTTTATCTCTCTTAAATATACTAATAAAGTAGTCTAAATAGGTTAAAACTCTAAAATAAAGAGTTTAGAGCTTTTTGAAAGTTAAAAAAGATTAGAAATTAACTGTGAAAACTGGTTAAATAAGATGATCTAAAGAGTTTAGTAAGTTTATCTCTCTTAAATATACTATTTAAGTACTCTAAATAGGTTAAAACTCTAAAAAAAAGAGTTTAGAGCTTTTTGAAAGTTAAAAAAGATTAGAAATTAACTGTGAAAACTGGTTAAATAAGCAGATCTAAAGAGTTTAGTAAGTTTATCTGTCTTAAATATACTAATAAAGTAGTCTAAATAGGTTTAAACTGTAAAATAAAGAGTTTAGAGCTTTTTGAAAGTTAAAAAAGATTAGAAATTAACTTTGAAAACTGTTCAATAAGCTGATCTAAAGAGTTTAGTAAGTTTATCTGTCTTAAATATACTAATAAAGTAGTCTAAATAGGTTAAAACTCTAAAATAAAGAGTTTAGAGCTGTTTGAAAGTTAAAAAAGATTAGAAATTAACTGTGAAAACTGGTTAAATAAGCTGATCTAAAGTGTTAAGTAAGTTTTTCTCTCTTAAATATACTAATAAAGTACTCTAAATAGGTTAAAACTCTAAAATAAAGAGTTTAGAGTTTTTGAAAGTTAAAAAAGATTAGAAATTAACTATGAAAACTGGTTAAATGAGCTGATCTAAAGAGTTTAGCAAGGTTATCTGTCTTAAATATACTAATAAAGGAGTCTAAATAGGTTAAAAATCTAAAATAAAGAGTTTAAAGCTGTTTTAATGTTAAAAAACATTAGAAATTAATGGTAAAAACTGGTTAAATAACCTGATTTAAAGAGTTTAGTAAGTTTATCTGTCTTAAATATACTAACAAAGTAGTCTAAATAGGTTAAAACTCTAAAATAAAGAGTTTAGAGGTTTTTGAAAGTTAAAAAAGATTAGAAATTAACTGTGAAAACTGGTTAAATAAGCTGATCGAAAGACTTTAGTAAGTTTATCTGTCTTAAATATACTAATAAAGTAGTCTAAATAGGTTAAAACTCTAAAATAAAGAGTTTAGAGCTTTTTGAAAGTTAAAAAAGATTAGAAATTAACTGTGAAAACTGGTTAAATAAGCTGATCTAAAGAGTTTAGTAAGTTTATCTGTCTTAAATATACTAATAAAGTAGTCTAAATAGGTTAAAACTCTAAAATAAAGAGTTTAGAGCTTTTTGAAAGTTAAAAAAGACTAGAAATTAATGGTGAAAACTTGTTAAATAAGCTGATCTAAAGAGTTTAGTAAGTTTATCTCTCTTAAATATACTAATAAAGTACTCTAAATAGGTTAAACTGTAAAATAAAGAGTTTAGAGCTGTTTGAAAGTTAAAAAAGATTAGAAATTAATGGTGAAAACTGGTTAAATAAGCTGATCTAAAGAGTTTTGTATGTTTATCTCTCTTAAATATACTAATAAAGTAGTCTAAATAGGTTAAAACTCTAAAATAAAGATATTAGAGCTTTTTGAAAGTTAAAAAATATTAGAAATTAACTGTGAAAACTGGTTAAATAAGCTGATCTAAAGAGTTTAGTAAGTTTATCTCTCTTAAATATACTAATAAAGTACTCTAAATAGGTTAAAACTCTAAAATAAAGTGTTTAGAGCTTTTTGAAAGTTAAAAAAGATTAAAAATTAATGTTGAAAACTCATTAAATAAGCTGATCTAAAGAGATTAGTAAGCTTATCTGTCTAAAATATACTAATAAAGTAGTCTAAATAGGTTAAAACTCTAAAATAAAGAGTTTAGAGCTTTTTGAAAGTTAAAAAAGATTAGAAATTAACTGTGAAAACTGGTTAAATAAGCTGATCTAAAGAGTTTAGTAAGTTCATCTCTCTTAAATCTACTAATAAAGTAGTCTAAATAGGTTAAAACTCTAAAATAAAGAGTTTAGAGCTTTTTGAAAGTTAAAAAAGATTAGAAATTAACTGTGAAAACTGGTTAAATAAGTTGATCTAAAGAGTTTAGTAAGTTTATCTCTCTTAAATATACTAATAAAGTAGTCTAAATAGGTTAAAACTCTAAAATAAAGTGTTTAGAGCTTTTTGAAAGTTAAAAAAGATTAGAAATTAACTGTGAAAACTGGTTAAATAAGCTGATCTAAAGAGTTTAGTAAGTTTATCTCTCTTAAATATACTAATAAAGTAGTCTAAATAGGTTAAAACTCTAAAATAAAGAGTTTAGAGCTTTTTGAAAGTTAAAAAAGATTAGAAATTAACTGTGAAAACTGGTTAAATAAGCTGATCTAAACAGTTTAGTAAGTTTAACTCTCTTAAATATACTAATAAAGTAGTCTAAATAGGTTAAAACTCTAAAATAAAGAGTTTAGAGCTTTTTGAAAGTTAAAAAGATTAGAAATTAATGGTTAAAACTGGCTAAATAAGCAGATCTAAAGAGTTTAGTAAGTTTATCTCTCTTAAATATACTAATAAAGTAGTCTAAATAGGTTAAAACTCTAAAATAAAGATTTTAGAGCTTTTTGAAAGTTAAAAAAGATTAGAAATTAACTGTGAAAACTGGTTAAATAAGCTGATCTAAAGAGTTTAGTAAGTTTATCTGTCTTAAATATACTAATAAAGTCGTCTAAATAGGTTAAAACTCTAAAATAAAGAGTTTAGAGCTTTTTGAAAGTTAAAAAAAATTAGAAATTAACTTGGAAAACTGGTTAAATAAGCTGATCTAAAAAGTTTAGTAAGTTTATCTCTCTTAAATATACTAATAAAGTAGTCTAAATAGGTTAAAACTCTAAAATAAAGAGTTTAGAGCTTTTTGAAAGTTAAAAAAGATTAGAAATTAATGGTGAAAACTGGTTAAATAAGCAGATCTAAAGAGTTTAGTAAGTTTATCTGTCTTAAATATACTAACAAAGTAGTCTAAATAGGTTAAAACTCTAAAATAAAGAGTTTAGAGCCGTTTGAAAGTTAAAAAAGATTAGAAATTAACTGTGAAAACTGGTTAAATAAACTGATCTAAAGAGTTTAGTAAGTTTATCTGTCTAAAATATACTAATAAAGTAGTCTAAATAGGTTAAAACTTTAAAATAAAGTGTTTAGAGCTTTTTGAAAGTTAAAAAAAATTAGAAATTAACTGTGAAAACTGGTTAAATAAGCTGATCTAAAGAGTTTAGTAAGTTTATCTCTCTTAAATATACTAATAAAGTAGTCTAAATAGGTTAAAACTCTAAAATAAAGAGTTTAGACCTTTTTGAAAGTTAAAAAACATTAGAAATTAATGGTGAAAACTGGTTAAATAAGCTGACCTAAAGAGTTTAGTATGTTTATCTCTCTTAAATATACTAATAAAGTAGTCTAAATAGGTTAAAACTCTAAAATAAAGAGTTTAGAGCTTTTGAAAGTTAAAAAAATTAGAAATTAATGTTGAAAACTGGTTAAATAAGCTGATCTAAAGAGATTAGAAAGCTTATCTGTCTTAAATATACTAATAAAGTAGTCTAAATAGGTTAAAACTCTAAAATAAAGTGTTTAGCGCTTTTTGAAAGTTAAAAAAGATTAGAAATTAACTGTGAAAACTGGTTAAATAAGCTGATCTAAAGAGTTTAGTAAGTTGATCTCTCTTAAATATACTAATAAAGTAGTCTTAATAGGTTAAAACTGTAAAATAAAGAGTTTAGAGCTTTTTGAAAGTTAAAAAAGATTAGAAATTAACTGTGAAAACTGGTTAAATAAGCTGATCTAAAGAGTTCAGTAAGTTTATCTGTCTTAAATATACTAATAAAGACGTCTAAATAGGTTAAAATTCTAAAATAAAGTGTTTAGAGCTTTTTGAAAGTTAAAAAGATTAGAAATTAACTGTGAAAACTGGTTAAATAAGCTGATCTAAAGAGTTTAGTAAGTTTATCTGTCTTAAATTTACTAATAAAGTAGTCTAAATAAGTTAAAACTCTAAACTAAAGAGTTTAGAGCCGTTTGAAAGTTAAAAAAGATTAGAAATTAACTGTGAAAACTGGTTAAATAAGCTGATCTAAAGAGTTTAGTAAGTTTATCTCTCTTAAATATACTAATAAAGTAGTGTAAATAGGTTAAAACTCTAAAATAAAGTGTTTAGAGCTTTTGAAAGTTAAAAAAGATTAGAAATTAACTGTGAAAACTGGTTAAATAAGCTGATCTAAAGAGTTTAGAATGTTTATCTCACTTAAATATACTAATAAAGTAGTCTAAATAGGTTAAAACTCTAAAATTAAGAGATTAGAGCTTTTTGAATGTTAAAAAAGATAAGAAATTAAATGTGAAAACTGGTTAAATAAGCTGATCTAAAGAGTTTAGTAAGTTTATCTCTCTTAAATATACTAATAAAGTAGTATAAATAGGTTAAAAGTCTAAAATAAAGAGTTTAGAGCTTTTTGAAAGTTAAAAATGATTAGAAACTAACTGTGAAAACTGGTTAAATAAGCTGATCTAAAGAGTTTAGTAAGTTTATCTCTCTTAAATATACTAATAAAGTAGTCTAAATAGGTAAAAACTCTAAAATAAATAGTTTAGAGCTGTTTGAAAGTTAAAAATGATTAGATATTAATGGTCAAAACTCGTTAAATAAGCTGATCGAAAGAGTTTAGTAAGTTTATCTCTCTTAAATATACTAAGAAAGTAGTCTAAATAGGTTAAAACTCTAAAATAAAGAGTTTAGAGCAGTATCAAAGTTAAAAAAGATTAGAAATTAACTGTGAAAACTGGTTAAATAAGCTGATCTAAAGAGTTTAGTAAGTTTATCTCTCTTAAATCTACTAATAAAGGAGTCTAAATAGGTTAAAACTCTAAAATAAAGAGTTTAGAGCTATGAGAATGTTAAAAAAGATTAAAAATTAACTGTGGAAACTGGTTAAATAGGCTGATCTAAAGAGTTTAGTAAGTTTATCTGTCTTAAATATACTAATAAAGTAGTCTAAATAGTTTAAAACTCTCAATGAAGAGTTTAGAGCTTTTTGAAAGTTAAAAAAATTAGAAATTAACTGTGAAAACTGGTTAAATAAGCTGATCTAAAGAGTTTAGTAAGTTTATCTCTCTTAAATATACTAATAAAGTAGTCTAAACAGGTTAAAACTCTAAAATAAAGTGTTTAGAGCTTTTTGAAAGTTAAAAAAGATTAGAAATTAACTGTGAAAACTGGTTAAATAAGCTGATCTATAGGGTTTAGTAAGTTTATCAGTCTTAAATATACTAATAAAGTAGTCTAAATAGGTTAAAACTCTAAAATAAAGTGTTTAGAGCTTTTTGAAAGTTCAAAAAGATTTTAAATTAACTCTGAAATGTGGTTAAATAAGCTGATCTAAAGAGTTTAGTAAGTTTATCTCTCTTAAATATACTAATAAAGTAGTCTAAATAGGTTAAACTCTAAAATAAAGTGTTTAGAGCTTTTTGAAAGTTAAGAAAGATTAAAAATTAATGTTCAAAACTGATTAAATAAGCTGATCTAAAGAGATTAGTAAGCTGATCTGTCTTAAATTTACTAATAAAGTAGTCTAAATAGGTTAAAACTCTAAAATAAAGTGTTTAGAGCTTTATGAAAGTTAAAAAAGATTAGAAATTAACTGTGAAAAGTGGTTAAATAAGCTGATCTAAAGAGTTTAGTAAGTTTATCTGTCTTAAATATACTAATAAAGTAGTCTAAATAGGTTATAACTCTAAAATAAAGAGTTTAGAACTTTTTGAAGTTAAAAAAGATTAGAAATTAACTGTGAAAACTGGTTAAATAAGCTGATCTAAAAAGTTTAGTAAGTTTATCTGTCTTAAATATACTAATAAAGTAGTCTAAATAGGTTAAAACTCTAAAATAAAGTGTTTAGAGCTTTATGAAAGTTAAAAAAGATTAGAAATTAACTGTGAAAAGTGGTTAAATAAGCTGATCTAAAGAGTTTAGTAAGTTTATCTGTCTTAAATATACTAATAAAGTAGTCTAAATAGGTTAAAACTCTAAAATAAAGAGTTTAGAACTTTTTGAAAGTTAAAAAAGATTAGAAATTAACTGTGAAAACTGGTTAAATAAACTGATCTAAAGAGTTTAGTAAGTTTATCTGTCTTAAATATACTAATAAAGTAGTCTAAATAGGTTAAAACTCTAAAATAAAGTGTTTAGAGCTTTTTGAAAGTTAAAAAAAATTAGAAATTAACTGTGAAAACTGGTTAAATAAGCTGATCTAAAGAGTTTAGTAAGTTTATCTCTCTTAAATATACTAATAAAGTAGTCTAAATAGGTTAAAACTCTAAAATAAAGAGTTTAGACCTTTTTGAAAGTTAAAAAACATTAGAAATTAATGGTGAAAACTGGTTAAATAAGCTGACCTAAAGAGTTTAGTATGTTTATCTCTCTTAAATATACTAATAAAGTAGTCTAAATAGGTTAAAACTCTAAAATAAAGAGTTTAGAGCTTTTGAAAGTTAAAAAAGATTAGAAATTAACTGTGAAAACTGGTTAAATAAGCTGATCTAAAGAGTTTAGTAAGTTTATCTCTCTTAAATATACTAATAAAGTAGTCTAAATAGGTTAAAACTCTAAAATAAAGAGTTTAGAGCTTTTTGAAAGTTAAAAAAGATTAGAAATTAATGGTGAAAACTGGTTAAATAAGCAGATCTAAAGAGTTTAGTAAGTTTATCTGTCTTAAATATACTAACAAAGTAGTCTAAATAGGTTAAAACTCTAAAATAAAGAGTTTAGAGCCGTTTGAAAGTTAAAAAAGATTAGAAATTAACTGTGAAAACTGGTTAAATAAACTGATCTAAAGAGTTTAGTAAGTTTATCTGTCTAAAATATACTAATAAAGTAGTCTAAATAGGTTAAAACTCTAAAACAAAGTGTTTAGAGCTTTTTGAAAGTTAAAAAAAATTAGAAATTAACTGTGAAAACTGGTTAAATAAGCTGATCTAAAGAGTTTAGTAAGTTTATCTCTCTTAAATATACTAATAAAGTAGTCTAAATAGGTTAAAACTCTAAAATAAAGAGTTTAGACCTTTTTGAAAGTTAATAAACATTAGAAATTAATGGTGAAAACTGGTTAAATAAGCTGACCTAAAGAGTTTAGTATGTTTATCTCTCTTAAATATACTAATAAAGTAGTCTAAATAGGTTAAAACTCTAAAATAAAGAGTTTAGAGCTTTTGAAAGTTAAAAAAGATTAAAAATTAACTGTGAAAACTGGTTAAATAAGCTGATCTAAAGAGTTTAGTAAGTTTATCTCTCTTAAATATACTAATAAAGTAGTCTAAATAGGTTAAAACTCTAAAATAAAGTGTTTAGAGCTTTTTGAAAGTTAAAAAAGATTAAAAATTAATGTTGAAAACTGATTAAATAAGCTGATCTAAAGAGATTAGAAAGCTTATCTGTCTTAAATATACTAATAAAGTAGTCTAAATAGGTTAAAACTCTAAAATAAAGTGTTTAGCGCTTTTTGAAAGTTAGAAAAGATTAGAAATTAACTGTGAAAACTGGTTAAATAAGCTGATCTAAAGAGTTTAGTAAGTTGATCTCTCTTAAATATACTAATAAAGTAGTCTTAATAGGTTAAAACTGTAAAATAAAGAGTTTAGAGCTTTTTGAAAGTTAAAAAAGATTAGAAATTAACTGTGAAAACTGGTTAAATAAGCTGATCTAAAGAGTTCAGTAAGTTTATCTGTCTTAAATATACTAATAAAGTCGTCTAAATAGGTTAAAACTCTAAAATAATGTGTTTAGAGCTTTTTGAAAGTTAAAAAGATTAGAAATTAACTGTGAAAACTGGTTAAATAAGCTGATCTAAAGAGTTTAGTAAGTTTATCTGTCTTAAATTTACTAATAAAGTAGTCTAAATAAGTTAAAACTCTAAACTAAAGAGTTTAGAGCCGTTTGAAAGTTAAAAAAGATTAGAAATTAACTGTGAAAACTGGTTAAATAAGCTGATCTAAAGAGTTTAGTAAGTTTATCTCTCTTAAATATACTAATAAAGTAGTCTAAATAGGTTAAAACTCTAAAATAAAGAGTTTAGATTTTTTTTAAAGTTAAAAAAGATTAGAAATTAATGGTGAAAACTGGTTAAATAACCTGAATTAAAGAGTTTAGTAAGTTTATCTGTCTTAAATATACTAACAAAGTAGTCTAAATAGGTTAAAACTCTAAAATAAAGAGTTTAGAGGTTTTTGAAAGTTAAAAAAGATTAGAAATTAACTGTGAAAACTGGTTAAATAAGCTGATCTAAAGACTTTAGTAAGTTTATCTGTCTTAAATATACTAATAAAGTAGGCTAAATAGGGGAAATCTCTAAAATAAAGAGTTTAGAGCTTTTTGAAAGTTAAAAAAGATTAGAAATTAACTGTGAAAACTGGTTAAATAAGCTGATCTAAAGAGTTTAGTAAGTTGATCTCTCTTAAATATACTAATAAAGTAGTCTAAATAGGTTAAAACTCTAAAATAAAGAGTTTAGAGCTTTTTGAAAGTTAAAAAAGATTAGAAATTAACTGTGAGAACTGTTAAATAAGCTGATCTAAAGAGTTTAGTAAGTTTATCTCTCTTAAATATACTAATAAAGTACTCTAAATAGGTTAAAACTCTAAAATAAAGAGTATAGAGCTTTTTGAAAGTTAAAAAAGATTAGAAATTAACTGTGAAAACTGGTTAAATAAGCTGATCTAAAGAGTTTCGTAAGTTTATCTGTCTTAAATATACTAATAAAGTAGTCTAAATAGGTTAAAACTCTAAAATAAAGAGTTTAGAGCCGTTTGAAAGTTAAAAAAGATTAGAAATTAACTGTTAAAACAGGTTAAATAAGCTGATCTAAAGAGTTTAGTAAGTTTATCTCTCTAAAATATACTAATAAAGTAGTCTAAATAGGTTAAAACGGTAAAATAAAGTGTTTAGAGCTTTTTGAAAGTAAAAAAAATAAGAAATTAACTGTGAAAACTGGTTAAATAAGCTGATCTAAAGAGTTTAGTAAGTTGATCTCTCTTAAATATACTAATAAAGTAGTCTAAATAGGTTAAAACTCTAAAATAAAGAGTTTAGAGCTTTTTGAAAGTTAAAAAAGATTAGAAATTAACTGTGAAAACTGGTTAAATAAGCTGATCTAAAGAGTTTAGTAAGTTTATCTCTCTTAAATATACTAATAAAGTAGTCTAAATAGGTTAAAACTCTAAAATAAAGAGTTTAGTGCTTTTTGAAAGTTAAAAAAGATTAGAAATTAACTGTGAAAACTGGTTAAATAAGCTGATCTAAAGAGTTTAGTAAGTTTATCTCTCTTAAATATACTAATAAAGTAGTCTAAATAGGTTAAAACTCTAAAATAAAGAGTTTAGAGCTTTTCGAAAGTTAAAAAAAAATTAGAAATTAACTGTGAAAACTGGTTAAATAAGCTGATCTAAAGAGTTTAGTAGGTTTATCTCTCTAAAATATACTAATAAAGTAGTCTAAATAGGTTAGAACTCTAAAATAAAGAGTTTAGAGCAGTTTCAAAGTTAAAAAAAATTAGAAATTAACTGTGAAAACTGGTTAAATAAGCTGATCTAAAGAGTTTAGTAATTATTCTGTCTTAAATATACTAATAAAGTAGTCTAAATAGGTTAAAACTGTAAAATAAAGAGTTTAGAGCTTTTTGAAAGTTAAAAAAGATTAGAAATTAACTGTGAAAACTGGTTAAATAAGCTGATCTAAAGAGTTCAGCAAGTTTATCTCTTTAAAATAGACAAATAAAGTAGTCTAAATAGGTTAAAACTCTAAAATAAAGTGTTTAGAGCTTTTTGAAAGTTGAAAAAAATTAGAAATTAACTGTGAAAACTGGTTAAATAAGCTGATCTAAAGAGTTTAGTAAGTTTATCTGTCTTAAATATACTAATAAAGTAGTCTAAATAGGTTAAAAATCTAAAATAAAGAGTTTAAAGCTGTTTTAAAGTTAAAAAAGATAAAAATTAATGGTAAAAACTGGTTAAATAACCTGATTTAAAGAGTTTAGTTAGTTTATCTGTCTTAAATATACTAACAAAGTAGTCTAAATAGGTTAAAACTCTAAAATAAAGAGTTTAGAGCTTTTTTAAAGTTAAAAAAGATTAGAAATTAACTGTGAAAACTGGTTAAATAAGCTGATCTAAAGAGTTTAGTAAGTTTATCTCTCTTAAATATACTAATAAAGTAGTCTAAATAGGTTAAAACTCTAAAATAAAGAGTTTAGAGCTTTTTGAAAGTTAAAAAAGATTAGAAATTAACTGTGAAAACTGGTTAAATAAGCTGATCTAAAGAGTTCAGCAAGTTTATCTCTCTGAAATATACAAATAAAGTAGTCTAAATAGGTTAAAACTCTAAATTAAAGTGTTTAGAGCTTTTTGAAAGTTGAAAAAAATTAGAAATTAACTGTAAAAACTGGTTAAATAAGCTGATCTAAAGAGTTTAGTAAGTTTATCTGTCTTAAATATACTAATAAAGTAGTCTAAATAGGTTAAAAATCTAAAATAAAGAGTTTAAAGCTGTTTTAAAGTTAAAAAAGATTAGAAATTAATGGTAAAAACTGGTTAAATAACCTGATTTAAAGAGTTTAGTAAGTTTATCTGTCTTAAATATACTAACAAAGTAGTCTAAATAGGTTAAAACTCTAAAATAAAGAGTTTAGAGGTTTTTGAAAGTTAAAAAGATTAGAAATTAACTGTGAAGACTGGTTAAATAAGCTGATCGAAAGACTTTAGTAAGTTTATCTGTCTTAAATATACTAATAAAGTAGTCTAAATAGGTTAAATCTCTAAAATAAAGAGTATAGAGCTTTTTGAAAGTTAAAAAAGATTAGAAATTAACTGTGAAAACTGGTTAAATAAGCTGATCTAAAGAGTTTAGTAAGTTTATCTGTCTTAAATATACTAATAAAGTAGTCTAAATAGGTTAAAACTCTAAAATAAAGAGTTTAGAGCTTTTTGAAAGTTAAAAAAGATTAGAAATTAATGGTGAAAACTGGTTAAATAAGCTGATCTAAAGAGTTTAGTATGTTTATCTCTCTTAAATATACTAATAAAGTAGTCTAAATAGGTTAAAACTCTAAAATTAAGAGTTTAGAGCTTTTTTAAATTTAAAAAAGATTAGAAATTAACTGTGAAAACTGGTTAAATAAGCTGATCTAAAGAGTTTAGTAAGTTTATCTCTCTTAAATATACTAATAAAGTGCTCTAAATAGGTTAAAACTCTAAAATAAAGTGTTTAGAGCTTTTTGCAAGTGAAAAAAGATTAAAAATTAATGTTGAAAACTGATTAAATAAGCTGATCTAAAGAGATTAGTAAGCTTATCTGTCTTAAATATACTAATAAAGTAGTCTAAATAGGTTAAAACTCTACAATAAAGTGTTTAGAGCGTTTTGAAAGTTAAAAAAGATTAGAAATTAACTGTGAAAACTGGTTAAATAAGCTGATCTAAAGAGTTTAGTAAGTTCATCTCTCTTAAATATACTAATAAAGTAGTCTAAATAGGTTAAAAGTCTAAAATAAAGAGTTTAGAGCTTTTTGAAAGTTAAAAAAGATTAGAAATTAACTGTGAAAACTGGTTAAATAAGCTGATCTAAAGAGTTTAGTAAGTTTATCTGTCTTAAATATACTAATAAAGTAGTCTAAATAGGTTAAAACTGTAAAATAAAGAGTTTAGAGCTTTTTGAAAGTTAAAAAAGATTACAAATTAACTGTGAAAACTGGTTAAATAAGCTGATCTAAAGAGTTTAGTAAGTTTATCTGTCTTAAATATACTAATAAAGTCGTGTAAATAGGTTAAAACTCTAAAATAAAGTGTTTAGAGCTTTTTGAAAGTTAAAAAGTTTAGAAATTAACTGTGAAAACTAGTTAAATAAGCTGATCTAAAGAGTTTAGTAAGTTTATCTCTCTAAAATATACTATTAAAGTAGTCTAAATAGGTTAAAACTCTAAAATAAAGAGTTTAGAGCTGTTTGAAAGTTAAAAAAGATTAGATATTAATGGTCAAAACTGGTTAAATAAGCTGATCTAAAGAGTTTAGTAAGTTTATCTGTCTTAAATATACTAATAAAGTAGTCTAAATAGGTTAAAACTCTAAAAAAAAGAGTTTAGAGCTTTTTGAAAGTTAAAAAAAAATTAGAAATTAACTGTGAAAACTGGTTAAATAAGCTGATCTAAAGAGTTTAGTAAGTTTATCTCTCTAAAATATACTAATAAAGTAGTCTAAATAGGTTAGAACTCTAAAATAAAGAGTTTAGAGCAGTTTCAAAGTTAAAAAAAATTAGAAATTAACTGTGAAAACTGGTTAAATAAGCTGATCTAAAGAGTTTAGTAATTTATTCTGTCTTAAATATACTATTAAAGTAGTCTAAATAGGTTAGAACTCTAAAATAAAGAGTTTAGAGCAGTTTCAAAGTTAAAAAAAATTAGAAATTAACTGTGAAAACTGGTTAAATAAGCTGATCTAAAGAGTTTAGTAATTTATTCTGTCTTAAATATACTATTAAAGTAGTCTAAATAGGTTAAAACTGTAAAATAAAGAGTTTAGAGCTTTTTGAAAGTTAAAAAAGATTACAAATTAACTGTGAAAACTGGTTAAATAAGCTGATCTAAAGAGTTTAGCAAGTTTATCTCTTTAAAATATACAAATAAAGTAGTCTAAATAGGTTAAAACTCTAAAATAAAGTGTTTAGAGCTTTTTGAAAGTTGAAAAAAATTAGAAATTAACTGTGAAAACTGGTTAAATAAGCTGATCTAAAGAGTTTAGTACGTTTATCTGTCTTAAATATACTAATAAAGTAGTCTAAATAGGTTAAAAATCTAAAATAAAGAGTTTAAAGCTGTTTTAAAGTTAAAAAAGATTCGAAATTAATGGTAAAAACTGGTTAAATAACCTGATTTAAAGAGTTTAGTAAGTTTATCTGTCTTAAATATACTAACAAAGTAGTCTAAATAGGTTAAAACTCTAAAATAAAGAGTTTAGAGGTTTTTGAAAGTTAAAAAAGATTAGAAATTAACTGTGAAAACTGGTTAAATAAGCTGATCTAAAGAGTTTAGTAAGTTTATCTCTCTTAAATATACTAATAAAGAAGTCTAAATAGGTTAAAACTCTAAAATAAAGAGTTTAGAGCTTTTTGAAAGTTAAAAAAGATTAGAAATTAACTGTGAAAACTGGTTAAATAAGCTGATCTAAAGAGTTCAGCAAGTTTATCTCTCTGAAATATACAAATAAAGTAGTCTAAATAGGTTAAAACTCTAAAATAAAGTGTTTAGAGCTTTTTGAAAGTTGAAAAAAATTAGAAATTAACTGTGAAAACTGGTTAAATAAGCTGATCTAAAGAGTTTAGTAATTTTATCTGTCTTAGATATACTAATAAAGTAGTCTAAATAGGTTAAAAATCTAAAATAAAGAGTTTAAAGCTGTTTTAAAGTTAAAAAAGATTAGAAATTAATGGTAAAAACTGGTTAAATAACCTGATTTAAAGAGTTTAGTAAGTTTATCTGTCTTAAATATACTAACAAAGTAGTCTAAATAGGTTAAAACTCTAAAATAAAGAGTTTAGAGGTTTTTGAAAGTTAAAAAGATTAGAAATTAACTGTGAAAACTGGTTAAATAAGCTGATCGAAAGACTTTAGTAAGTTTATCTGTCTTAAATATACTAATAAAGTAGTCTAAATAGGTTAAATCTCTAAAATAAAGAGTTTAGAGCTTTTTGAAAGTTAAAAAAGATTAGAAATTAACTGTGAAAACTGGTTAAATAAGCTGATCTAAAGAGTTTAGTAAGTGATCTCTCTTAAATATACTAATAAAGTAGTATAAATAGGTTAAAAGTCTAAAATAAAGAGTTTAGAGCTTTTTGAAAGTTAAAAAAGATTAGAAATTAACTGTGAAAACTGGTGAAATAAGCTGATCTAAAGAGTTCAGCAAGTTTATCTCTCTGAAATATACAAATAAAGTAGTCTAAATAGGTTAAAACTCTAAAATAAAGTGTTTAGAGCTTTTTGAAAGTTGAAAAAAATTAGAAATTAACTGTGAAAACTGGTTAAATAAGCTGATCTAAAGAGTTTAGTAAGTTTATCTCTCTTAAATATACTAATAAAGTAGTCTAAATAGGTTAAAAATCTAAAATAAAGAGTTTAAAGCTGTTTTAAAGTTAAAAAAGATTAGAAATTAATGGTAAAAACTGGTTAAATAACCTGATTTAAAAGGTTTAGTAAGTTTATCTGTCTGAAATATACTAACAAAGAAGTCTAAATAGGTTAAAACTCTAAAATAAAGAGTTTAGAGCCGTTTGAAAGTTAAAAAAGATTAGAAATTAAATGTGAAAACTGGTTAAATAAGCTGATCTAAAGAGTTTAGTAAGTTTATCTCTCTAAAATATACTAATAAAGTAGTCTAAATAGGTTAAAACTCTAAAATAAAGTGTTTAGAGCTTTTTGAATGTTAAAAAAGATAAGAAATTAACTTTGAAAACTGGTTAAATAAGCTGATGTAAAGAGTTTAGTAAGTGATCTCTCTTAAATATACTAATAAAGTAGTATAAATAGGTTAAAAGTCTAAAATAAAGAGTTTAGAGCTTTTTGAAAGTTAAAAATGATTAGAAATTAACTGTGAAAACTGGTTAAATAAGCTGATCTAAAGAGTTTAGTAAGTTTATCTCTCTTAAATATACTAATAAAGTAGTCTAAATAGGTTAAAACTCTAAAATAAAGAGTTTAGAGCTGTTTGAAAGTTAAAAAAGATTAGATATTAATGGTCAAAACTGGTTAAATAAGCTGATCTAAAGAGTTTAGTAAGTTTATCTCTCTTAAATATACTAATAAAGTAGTCTAAATAGGTTAAAACTCTAAAATAAAGAGTTTAGAGCAGTATCAAAGTTAAAAAAGATTAGAAATTAACTGTGAAAACTGGTTAAATAAGCTGATCTAAAGAGTTTAGTAAGTTTATCTCTCTTAAATCTACTAAGAAAGTAGTCTAAATAGGTTAAAACTCTAAAATAAAGAGTTTAGAGCTTTTTGAAAGTTAAAAAAGATTAGAAATTAACTGTGAAAACAGGTTAAATAAGCTGATCTAAAGAGTTTAGTAAGTTTATCTGTCTTAAATATACTAATAAAGTAGTCTAAATAGGTTAAAACTCTAAAATAAAGAGTTTAGAACTTTTTGAAAGTTAAAAAAGATTAGAAATTAACTGTGAAAACTGGTTAAATAAGCTGATCTAAAGAGTTTAGTAAGTTTATCTCTCTTAAATATACTAATAAAGTAGTCTAAATAGGTTAAAACTCTAAAATAAAGTGTTTACAGCTATTTGAAAGTTAAAAAAGATTAGAAATTAACTGTGAAATCTGGTTAAATAAGCTGATCTAAAAAGTTTAGTAAGTTTATCTCTCTTAAATATACTAATAAAGTACTCTAAATAGGTAAAAAATCTAATATAAAGAGTTTAGAGCTTTTTGAAAGTTAAAAAAGATTAGAAATTAACTGTGAAAACTGGTTAAATAAGCTGATCTAAGGAGTTTAGTAAGTTTATCTCTCTTAAATATACTAACAAAGAAGTCTAAATAGGTTAAAACTCTAAAATAAAGAGTTTAGAGCCGTTTGAAAGTTAAAAAAGATTAGAAATTAAATGTGAAAACTGGTTAAATAAGCTGATCTAAAGAGTTTAGTAAGATTATCTCTCTAAAATATACTAATAAAGTAGTCTAAATAGGTTAAAACTCTAAAATAAAGTGTTTAGAGCTTTTTGAAAGTTAAAAAAGATAAGAAATTAACTGTGAAAACTGGTTCAATAAGCTGATCTAAAGAGTTTAGTAAGTTTATCTCTCTTAAATATACTAATAAAGTAGTATAAATAGGTTAAAAGTCTAAAATAAAGAGTTTAGAGCTTTTTGAAAGTTAAAAATGATTAGAAATTAACTGTGAAAACTGGTTAAATAAGCTGATCTAAAGAGTTTAGTAAGTTTATCTCTCTTAAATATACTAATAAAGTAGTCTAAATAGGTTAAAACTCTAAAATAAAGAGTTTAGGGCTTTTTGAAAGTTAAAAAAGATTAGAAATTAACTGTGAGAACGGGTTGAATAAGCTGATCTAAAGAGTTTATTAAGTTTATCTCTCTTAAATATACTAATAAAGTAGTCTAAATAGGTTAAAACTCTAAAATAAAGAGTTTAGAGCTTTTTGAAAGTTAAAAAAGATTAGAAATTAACTGTGAGAACTGGTTAAATAAGCTGATCTAAAGAGTTTAGTAAGTTTATCTCTCTTAAATATACTAATAAAGTAGTCTAAATAGGTTAAAACTCTAAAATAAAGAGTTTAGAGCTTTTTGAAAGTTAAAAAAGATTAGAAATTAACTGTGAAAACTGGTTAAATAAGCTGATCTAAAGAGTTTAGTAAGGTTATCTGTCTTAAATATACTAATAAAGTCGTCTAAATAGGTTAAAACTCTAAAATAAAGTGTTTAGAGCTTTTTGAAAGTTAAAAAGTTTAGAAATTAACTGTGAAAACTGGTTAAATAAGCTGATCTAAAGAGTTTAGTAAGTTTATCTCTCTAAAATATACTAAGAAAGTAGTCTAAATAGGTTAAAACTCTAAAATAAAGAGTTTAGAGCTGTTTGAAAGTTAAAAAAGATTAGATATTAATGGTCAAAACTGGTTAAATAAGCTGATCTAAAGAGTTTAGTAAGTTTATCTGTCTTAAATATACTAATAAAGTAGTCTAAATAGGTTAAAACTCTAAAATAAAGAGTTTAGAGCAGTATCAAAGTTAAAAAAGATTAGAAATTAACTGTGAAAACTGGTTAAATAAGCTGATCTAAAGAGTTTAGTAAGTTTATCTCTCTTAAATCTACTAATAAAGTAGTCTAAATAGGTTAAAACTCTAAAATAAAGAGTTTAGAGCTTTTTGAAAGTTAAAAAAGATTAGAAATTAACTGTGAAAACAGGTTAAATAAACTGATCTAAAGAGTTTAGTAAGTTTATCTCTCTTAAATATACTAATAAAGTAGTCTAAATAGGTTAAAACTCTAAAATAAAGAGTTTAGAGCTTTTTTAAAGTTAAAAAAGATTAGAAATTAACCGTGAAAACTGGTTAAATAAGCTGATCTAAAGAGTTTAGTAAGTTTATCTCTCTTAAATATACTAATAAAGTCGTCTAAATAGGTTAAAACTCTAAAATAAAGTGTTTAGAGCTATTTGAAAGTTAAAAAAGATTAGAAATTAACTGTGAAAACTGGTTAAATAAGCTGATCTAAAAAGTTTAGTAAGTTTATCTCTCTTAAATATACTAATAAAGTACTCTAAATAGGTAAAAAATCTAAAATAAAGAGTTTAGAGCTTTTTAAAAGTTAAAAAAGATTAGAAATTAATGGTGAAAACTGGTTAAATAAGCTGATCTAAAGAGTTTAGTAAGTTTACCTCTCTTAAATATACTAATAAAGTCGTCTAAATAGGTTAAAACTCTAAAATAAAGTGTTTAGAGCTTTTTGAAAGTTAAAAAGTTTAGAAATTAACTGTGAAAACTGGTTAAATAAGCTGATCTAAAGAGTTTAGTAAGTTTATCTCTCTAAAATATACTAATAAAGTAGTCTAAATAGGTTAAAACTCTAAAATAAAGTGTTTAGAGCTTTTTGAATGTTAAAAAAGATAAGAAATTAACTTTGAAAACTGGTTAAATAAGCTGATCTAAAGAGTTTAGTAAGTGATCTCTCTTAAATATACTAATAAAGTAGTATAAATAGGTTAAAACTCTAAAATAAAGAGTTTAGAGCTTTTTTAAAGTTAAAAAAGATTAGAAATTAACTGTGAAAACTGGTTAAATAAGCTGATCTAAAGAGTTTAGTAAGGTTATCTGTCTTAAATATACTAATAAAGTCGTCTAAATAGGTTAAAACTCTAAAATAAAGTGTTTAGAGCTTTTTGAAAGTTAAAAAGTTTAGAAATTAACTGTGAAAACTGGTTAAATAAGCTGATCTAAAGAGTTTAGTAAGTTTATCTCTCTAAAATATACTAAGAAAGTAGTCTAAATAGGTTAAAACTCTAAAATAAAGAGTTTAGAGCTGTTTGAAAGTTAAAAAAGATTAGATATTAATGGTCAAAACTGGTTAAATAAGCTGATCTAAAGAGTTTAGTAAGTTTATCTGTCTTAAATATACTAATAAAGTAGTCTAAATAGGTTAAAACTCTAAAATAAAGAGTTTAGAGCAGTATCAAAGTTAAAAAAGATTAGAAATTAACTGTGAAAACTGGTTAAATAAGCTGATCTAAAGAGTTTAGTAAGTTTATCTCTCTTAAATCTACTAATAAAGTAGTCTAAATAGGTTAAAACTCTAAAATAAAGAGTTTAGAGCTGTTTGAAAGTTAAAAAAGATTAGAAATTAACTGTGAAAACAGGTTAAATAAACTGATTTAAAGAGTTTAGTAAGTTTATCTCTCTTAAATATACTAATAAAGTAGTCTAAATAGGTTAAAACTCTAAAATAAAGAGTTTAGAGCTTTGTTAAATTTAAAAAAGATTAGAAATTAACCGTGAAAACTGGTTAAATAAGCTGATCTAAAGAGTTTAGTAAGTTTATCTCTCTTAAATATACTAATAAAGTAGTCTAAATAGGTTAAAACTCTAAAATAAAGAGTTTAGAGCTTTTTTAAAGTTAAAAAAAATTAGAAATTAACTGTGAAAACTGGTTAAATAAGCTGATCTAAAGAGTTTAGTAAGTTTATCTGTCTTAAACATACTAATAAAGTAGTCTAAATAGGTTAAAAATCTAAAATAAAGAGTTTAAAGCTGTTTTAAAGTTAAAAAAGATTAGAAATTAATGGTAAAAACTGGTTAAATAACCTGATTTAAAGAGTTTAGTAAGTTTATCTGTCTTAAATATACTAACAAAGTAGTCTAAATAGGTTAAAACTCTAAAATAAAGAGTTTAGAGGTTTTTGAAAGTTAAAAAGATTAGAAATTAACTGTGAAAACTGGTTAAATAAGCTGATCGAAAGACTTTAGTAAGTTTATCTGTCTTAAATATACTAATAAAGTAGTCTAAATAGGTTAAATCTCTAAAATAAAGAGTTTAGAGCTTTTTGAAAGTTAAAAAAGATTAGAAATTAACTGTGAAAACTGGTTAAATAACCTGATCTAAAGAGTTTAGTAAGTTTATCTGTCTTAAATATACTAATAAAGTAGTCTAAATAGGTTAAAACTCTAAAATAAAGAGTTTAGAGCTTTTTGAAAGTTAAAAAAGATTAGAAATTAACTGTGAAAACTGGTGAAATAAGCTGATCTAAAGAGTTCAGCAAGTTTATCTCTCTGAAATATACAAATAAAGTAGTCTAAATAGGTTAAAACTCTAAAATAAAGTGTTTAGAGCTTTTTGAAAGTTGAAAAAAATTAGAAATTAACTGTGAAAACTGGTTAAATAAGCTGATCTAAAGAGTTTAGTAAGTTTATCTGTCTTAAATATACTAATAAAGTAGTCTAAATAGGTTAAAAATCTAAAATAAAGAGTTTAAAGCTGTTTTAAAGTTAAAAAAGATTAGAAATTAATGGTAAAAACTGGTTAAATAACCTGATTTAAAAGGTTTAGTAAGTTTATCTGTCTTAAATATACTAACAAAGTAGTCTAAATAGGTTAAAACTCTAAAATAAAGAGTTTAGAGGTTTTTGAAAGTTAAAAAAGATTAGAAATTAACTGTGAAAACTGGTTAAATAAGCTGATCGAAAGACTTTAGTAAGTTTATCTGTCTTAAATATACTAATAAAGTAGTCTAAATAGGTTAAATCTCTAAAATAAAGACTTTAGAGCTTTTTGAAAGTTAAAAAAGATTAGAAATTAACTGTGAAAACTGGTTAAATAAGCTGATCTAAAGAGTTTAGTAAGTTTATCTCTCTTAAATATACTAATAAAGTAGTCTAAATAGGTTAAAACTATAAAATAAAGAGTTTAGAGCTTTTTGAAAGTTAAAAAAGATTAGAAATTAATGGTGAAAACTGGTTAAATAAGCTGATCTAAAGAGTTTAGTATGTTTATATCTCTTAAATATACTAATAAAGTAGTCTAAATAGGTTAAAACTCTAAAATAAAGAGTTTAGAGCTTTTTTAAAGTTAAAAAAGATTAGAAATTAACTGTGAAAACTGGTTAAATAAGCTGATCTAAAGAGTTTAGTAAGTTTATCTCTCTTAAATATACTAATAAAGTGCTCTAAATAGGTTAAAACTCTAAAATAAAGTGTTTAGAGCTTTTTGCAAGTTAAAAAAGATTAAAAATTAATGTTGAAAACTGATTAAATAAGCTGATCTAAAGAGATTAGTAAGCTTATCTGTCTTAAATATAGTAATAAAGTAGTCTAAATAGGTTAAAACTCTACAATAAAGTGTTTAGAGCGTTTTGAAAGTTAAAAAAGATTAGAAATTAACTGTGAAAACTGGTTAAATAAGCTGATCTAAAGAGTTTAGTAAGTCCATCTCCTTAAATATACTAATAAAGTAGTCTAAATAGGTTAAAAGTCTAAAATAAAGAGTTTAGAGCTTTTTGAAAGTTAAAAAAGATTAGAAATTAACTGTGAAAACTGGTTAAATAAGCTGATCTAAAGAGTTTAGTAAGGTTATCTGTCTTAAATATACTAATAAAGTCGTCTAAATAGGTTAAAACTCTAAAATAAAGAGTTTAGAGCTTTTTGAAAGTTAAAAAGTTTAGAAATTAACTGTGAAAACTGGTTAAATAAGCTGATCTAAAGAGTTTAGTAAGTTTATCTCTCTAAAATATACTAAGAAAGTAGTCTAAATAGGTTAAAACTCTAAAATAAAGAGTTTAGAGCTGTTTGAAAGTTAAAAAAGATTAGATATTAATGGTCAAAACTGGTTAAATAAGCTGATCTAAAGAGTTTAGTAAGTTTATCTGTCTTAAATATACTAATAAAGTAGTCTAAATAGGTTAAAACTCTAAAATAAAGAGTTTAGAGCAGTATCAAAGTTAAAAAAGATTAGAAATTAACTGTGAAAACTGGTTAAATAAGCTGATCTAAAGAGTTTAGTAAGTTTATCTCTCTTAAATCTACTAATAAAGTAGTCGAAATAGGTTAAAACTCTAAAATAAAGAGTTTAGAGCTTTTTGAAAGTTAAAAAAGATTAGAAATTAACTGTGAAAACAGGTTAAATAAACTGATCTAAAGAGTTTAGTAAGTTTATCTCTCTTAAATATACTAATAAAGTAGTCTAAATAGGTTAAAACTCTAAAATAAAGAGTTTAGAGCTTTTTTAAAGTTAAAAAAGATTAGAAATTAACCGTGAAAACTGGTTAAATAAGCTGATCTAAAGAGTTTAGTAAGTTTATCTCTCTTAAATATACTAATAAAGTCGTCTAAATAGGTTAAAACTCTAAAATAAAGTGTTTAGAGCTATTTGAAAGTTAAAAAAGATTAGAAATTAACTGTGAAAACTGGTTAAATAAGCTGATCTAAAAAGTTTAGTAAGTTTATCTCTCTTAAATATACTAATAAAGTACTCTAAATAGGTAAAAAATCTAAAATAAAGAGTTTAGAGCTTTTTAAAAGTTAAAAAAGATTAGAAATTAATGGTGAAAACTGGTTAAATAAGCTGATCTAAAGAGTTTAGTAAGTTTACCTCTCTTAAATATACTAACAAAGAAGTCTAAATAGGTTAAAACTCTAAAATAAAGAGTTTAGAGCCGTTTGAAAGTTAAAAAAGATTAGAAATTAAATGTGAAAACTGGTTAAATAAGCTGATCTAAAGAGTTTAGTAAGTTTATCTCTCTAAAATATACTAATAAAGTAGTCTAAATAGGTTAAAACTCTAAAATAAAGTGTTTAGAGCTTTTTGAATGTTAAAAAAGATAAGAAATTAACTTTGAAAACTGGTTAAATAAGCTGATCTAAAGAGTTTAGTAAGTGATCTCTCTTAAATATACTAATAAAGTAGTATAAATAGGTTAAAAGTCTAAAATAAAGAGTTTAGAGCTTTTTGAAAGTTAAAAATGATTAGAAATTAACTGTGAAAACTGGTTAAATAAGCTGATCTAAAGAGTTTAGTAAGTTTATCTCTCTTAAATATACTAATAAAGTAGTCTAAATAGGTTAAAACTCTAAAATAAAGAGTTTAGAGCTGTTTGAAAGTTAAAAAAGATTAGATATTAATGGTCAAAACTGGTTAAATAAGCTGATCTAAAGAGTTTAGTAAGTTTATCTGTCTTAAATATACTAATAAAGTAGTCTAAATAGGTTAAAACTCTAAAATAAAGAGTTTAGAGCAGTATCAAAGTTAAAAAAGATTAGAAATTAACTGTGAAAACTGGTTAAATAAGCTGATCTAAAGAGTTTAGTAAGTTTATCTCTCTTAAATCTACTAAAAAAGTAGTCTAAATAGGTTAAAACTCTAAAATAAAGAGTTTAGAGCTTTTTGAAAGTTAAAAAAGATTAGAAATTAACTGTGAAAACAGGTTAAATAAGCTGATCTAAAGAGTTTAGTAAGTTTATCTGTCTTAAATATACTAATAAAGTAGTCTAAATAGGTTAAAACTCTAAAATAAAGAGTTTAGAACTTTTTGAAAGTTAAAAAAGATTAGAAATTAACTGTGAAAACTGGTTAAATAAGCTGATCTAAAGAGTTTAGTAAGTTTATCTCTCTTAAATATACTAATAAAGTAGTCTAAATAGGTTAAAACTCTAAAATAAAGTGTTTACACCTATTTGAAAGTTAAAAAAGATTAGAAATTAACTGTGAAATCTGGTTAAATAAGCTGATCTAAAAAGTTTAGTAAGTTTATCTCTCTTAAATATACTAATAAAGTACTCTAAATAGGTAAAAAATCTAAAATAAAGAGTTTAGAGCTTTTTGAAAGTTAAAAAAGATTAGAAATTAATGGTAAAAACTGGTTAAATAAGCTGATCTAAGGAGTTTAGTAAGTTTATCTCTCTTAAATATACTAACAAAGAAGTCTAAATAGGTTAAAACTCTAAAATAAAGAGTTTAGAGCCGTTTGAAAGTTAAAAAAGATTAGAAATTAAATGTGAAAACTGGTTAAATAAGCTGATCTAAAGAGTTTAGTAAGATTATCTCTCTAAAATATACTAATAAAGTAGTCTAAATAGGTTAAAACTCTAAAATAAAGTGTTTAGAGCTTTTTGAAAGTTAAAAAAGATAAGAAATTAACTGTGAAAACTGGTTCAATAAGCTGATCTAAAGAGTTTAGTAAGCTGATCTCTCTTAAATATACTAATAAAGTAGTCTAAATAGGCTAAAACTCTAAAATAAAGAGTTTAGAGCTGTTTGAAAGTTAAAAAAGATTAGATATTAATGGTCAAAACTGGTTAAATAAGCTGATCTAAAGAGTTTAGTAAGTTTATCTCTCTTAAATATACTAATAAAGTCGTCTAAATAGGTTAAAACTCTAAAATAAAGTGTTTAGAGCTATTTGAAAGTTAAAAAAGATTAGAAATTAACTGTGAAAACTGGTTAAATAAGCTGATCTAAAAAGTTTAGTAAGTTTATCTCTCTTAAATATACTAATAAAGTACTCTAAATAGGTAAAAAATCTAAAATAAAGAGTTTAGAGCTTTTTAAAAGTTAAAAAAGATTAGAAATTAATGGTGAAAACTGGTTAAATAAGCTGATCTAAAGAGTTTAGTAAGTTTACCTCTCTTAAATATACTAACAAAGAAGTCTAAATAGGTTAAAACTCTAAAATAAAGAGTTTAGAGCCGTTTGAAAGTTAAAAAAGATTAGAAATTAAATGTGAAAACTGGTTAAATAAGCTGATCTAAAGAGTTTAGTAAGTTTATCTCTCTAAAATATACTAATAAAGTAGTCTAAATAGGTTAAAACTCTAAAATAAAGTGTTTAGAGCTTTTTGAATGTTAAAAAAGATAAGAAATTAACTTTGAAAACTGGTTAAATAAGCTGATCTAAAGAGTTTAGTAAGTGATCTCTCTTAAATATACTAATAAAGTAGTATAAATAGGTTAAAAGTCTAAAATAAAGAGTTTAGAGCTTTTTGAAAGTTAAAAATGATTAGAAATTAACTGTGAAAACTGGTTAAATAAGCTGATCTAAAGAGTTTAGTAAGTTTATCTCTCTTAAATATACTAATAAAGTAGTCTAAATAGGTTAAAACTCTAAAATAAAGAGTTTAGAGCTGTTTGAAAGTTAAAAAAGATTAGATATTAATGGTCAAAACTGGTTAAATAAGCTGATCTAAAGAGTTTAGTAAGTTTATCTCTCTTAAATATACTAATAAAGTAGTCTAAATAGGTTAAAACTCTAAAATAAAGAGTTTAGAGCAGTATCAAAGTTAAAAAAGATTAGAAATTAACTGTGAAAACTGGTTAAATAAGCTGATCTAAAGAGTTTAGTAAGTTTATCTCTCTTAAATCTACTAATAAAGTAGTCTAAATAGGTTAAAACTCTAAAATAAAGAGTTTAGAGCTTTTTGAAAGTTAAAAAAGATTAGAAATTAACTGTGAAAACAGGTTAAATAAGCTGATCTAAAGAGTTTAGTAAGTTTATCTGTCTTAAATATACTAATAAAGTAGTCTAAATAGGTTAAAACTCTAAAATAAAGAGTTTAGAACTTTTTGAAAGTTAAAAAAGATTAGAAATTAACTATGAAAACTGGTTAAATAAGCTGATCTAAAGAGTTTAGTAAGTTTATCTCTCTTAAATATACTAATAAAGTAGTCTAAATAGGTTAAAACTCTAAAATAAAGTGTTTACACCTATTTGAAAGTTAAAAAAGATTAGAAATTAACTGTGAAATCTGGTTAAATAAGCTGATCTAAAAAGTTTAGTAAGTTTATCTCTCTTAAATATACTAATAAAGTACTCTAAATAGGTAAAAAATCTAAAATAAAGAGTTTAGAGCTTTTTGAAAGTTAAAAAAGATTAGAAATTAATGGTAAAAACTGGTTAAATAAGCTGATCTAAGGAGTTTAGTAAGTTTATCTCTCTTAAATATACTAACAAAGAAGTCTAAATAGGTTAAAACTCTAAAATAAAGAGTTTAGAGCCGTTTGAAAGTTAAAAAAGATTAGAAATTAAATGTGAAAACTGGTTAAATAAGCTGATCTAAAGAGTTTAGTAAGATTATCTCTCTAAAATATACTAATAAAGTAGTCTAAATAGGTTAAAACTCTAAAATAAAGTGTTTAGAGCTTTTTGAAAGTTAAAAAAGATAAGAAATTAACTGTGAAAACTGGTTCAATAAGCTGATCTAAAGAGTTTAGTAAGCTGATCTCTCTTAAATATACTAATAAAGTAGTATAAATAGGTTAAAAGTCTAAAATAAAGAGTTTAGAGCTTTTTGAAAGTTAAAAATGATTAGAAATTAACTGTGAAAACTGGTTAAATAAGCTGATCTAAAGAGTTTAGTAAGTTTATCTCTCTTAAATATACTAATAAAGTAGTCTAAATAGGTTAAAACTCTAAAATAAAGAGTTTAGAGCTTTTTGAAAGTTAAAAAAGATTAGAAATTAACTGTGAGAACGGGTTGAATAAGCTGATCTAAAGAGTTTATTAAGTTTATCTCTCTTAAATATACTAATAAAGTAGTCTAAATAGGTTAAAACTCTAAAATAAAGAGTTTAGAGCTTTTTGAAAGTTAAAAAAGATTAGAAATTAACTGTGAGAACTGGTTAAATAAGCTGATCTAAAGAGTTTAGTAAGTTTATCTCTCTTAAATATACTAATAAAGTAGTCTAAATAGGTTAAAACTCTAAAATAAAGAGTTTAGAGCTTTTTGAAAGTTAAAAAAAAATTAGAAATTAACTGTGAAAACTGGTTAAATAAGCTGATCTAAAGAGTTTAGTAAGTTTATCTCTCTAAAATATACTAATAAAGTAGTCTAAATAGGTTAGAACTCTATAATAAAGAGTTTAGAGCAGTTTCAAAGTTAAAAATTAGAAATTAACTGTGAAAACTGGTTAAATAAGCTGATCTAAAGAGTTTAGTAATTTATTCTGTCTTAAATATACTATTAAAGTAGTGTAAATAGGTTAAAACTGTAAAATAAAGAGTTTAGAGCTTTTTGAAAGTTAAAAAAAATTAGAAATTAACTTTGAAAACTGGTTAAATAAGCTGATCTAAAGAGTTTAGTAAGTTTATCTCTCTTAAAGATACTAATAAAGTACTCTAAATAGGTTAAAACTCTAAAATAAAGAGTTTAGAGTTTTTCAAAGTTAAAAAAGATTAGAAATTAACTGTGAAAACTGGTTAAATAAGCTGATCTAAAGAGTTTAGCAAGGTTATATCTCTGAAATATACTAATAAAGTAGTCTAAATAGGTTAAAACTCTAAAATAAAGTGTTTAGAGCTTTTTGAAAGTTGAAGAAAATTAAAAATTAACTGTGAAAACTGGTTAAATAAGCTGATCTAAAGAGTTTAGTAAGTTTATCTGTCTTAAATATACTAATAAAGTAGTCTAAATAGGTTAAAAATCTAAAATAAAGAGTTTAAAGCTGTTTTAACGTTAAAAAAGATTAGAAATTAATGGTAAAAACTGGTTAAATAACTTGATTTAAAGAGTTTAGTTAGTTTATCTGTCTTAAATATACTAACAAAGTAGTCTAAATAGGTTAAAACTCTAAAATAAAGAGTTTAGAGGTTTTTGAAAGTTAAAAAAGATTAGAAATTAACTGTGAAAACTGGTTAAATAAGCTGATCGAAAGACTTTAGTAAGTTTATCTGTCTTAAATATACTAATAAAGTAGTCTAAATAGGTTAAATCTCTAAAATAAAGAGTTTAGAGCTTTTTGAAAGTTAAAAAAGATTAGAAATTAACTGTGAAAACTGGTTAAATAAGCTGATCTAAAGAGTTTAGTAAGTTTATCTGTCTTAAATATACTAATAAAGTAGTCTAAATAGGTTAAAACTCTAAAATAAAGTGTTTAGAGCTTTTTGAAAGTTAAAAAAGATTAGAAATTAACTGTGAAAACTGGTTGAATAAGCTGATCTAAAGAGTTTAGTAAGTTTATCTCTCTTAAATATACTAATAAAGTACTCTAAATAGGTTAAAACTCTAAAATAAAGAGTTTAGAGCTTTTTGAAAGTTAAAAAAGATTAGATATTAATGGTGAAAACTGGTTAAATGAGCTGATCTAAAGAGTTTTGTATGTTTATCTCTCTTAAATATACTAATAAAGTACTCTAAATAGGTTAAAACTCTAAAATAAAGAGTTTAGAGCAGTATTAAAGTTAAAAAAGATTAGAAATTAACTGTGAAAACTGGTTAAATAAGCTGATCTAAAGAGTTTAGTAAGTGATCTCTCTTAAATATACAAATAAAGTAGTATAAATAGGTTAAAACTCTAAAATAAAGAGTTTAGAGCTTTTTGAAAGTTAAAAATGATTAGAAATTAACTGTGAAAACTGGTTAAATAAGCTGATCTAAAGAGTTTAGTAAGTTTATCTCTCTTAAATATACTAATAAAGTAGTCTAAATAGGTTAAAACTCTAAAATAAAGAGTTTAGAGCTGTTTGAAAGTTAAAAAAGATTAGATATTAATGGTCAAAACTGGTTAAATAAGCTGATCTAAAGAGTTTAGTAAGTTTATCTCTCTTAAATATACTAATAAAGTAGTCTAAATAGGTTAAAACTCTAAAATAAAGAGTTTAGAGCAGTATCAAAGTTAAAAAAGATTAGAAATTAACTGTGAGAACTAGTTAAATAAGCTGATCTAAAGAGTTTAGTAAGTTTATCTCTCTTAAATATACTAATAAAGTAGTCTAAATAGGTTAAAACTCTAAAATAAAGAGTTTAGAGCTTTGTGAAAGTTAAAAGAGATTAGAAATTAACTGTGAAAACTGGTTAAATAAGCTGATCTAAAGAGTTTAGTAAGTTTATCTGTCTTAAATATACTAATAAAGTCGTCTAAATAAGTTAAAACTCTAAAATAAAGAGTTTAGAGCTTTTTGAAAGTTAAAAAAGATTAGAAATTAACTGTGAAAACTGGTTAAATAAGCTGATCTAAAAAGTTTAGTAAGTTTATCTCTCTTAAATATACTAATAAAGTAGTCTAAATAGGTTAAAACTCTAAAATAAAGAGTTTAGAGCTTTTTGAAAGTTAAAAAAGATTACAAATTAACTGTGAAAACTGGTTAAATAAGCTGATCTAAAGAGTTTAGTAAGTTTATCTCTCTTAAATATACTAATAAAGTAGTCTAAATAGGTTAAAACTGTAAAATAAAGAGTTTAGAGCTTTTTGAAAGTTAAAAAAGATTAAAATTTAATGTTGAAAACTGATTAAATAAGCTGATCTAAAGAGATTAGTAAGCTTATCTGTCTTAAATATACTAATAAAGTAGTCTAAATAGGTTAAAACTCTAAAATAAAGAGTTTAGAGCTTTTTGAAAGTTAAAAAAGATTAGAAATTAACTGTGAAAACTGGTTAAATAAGCTGATCTAAAGAGTTTAGTAAGTTCATCTCTCTTAAATCTACTAATAAAGTAGTCTAAATAGGTTAAAAGTCTAAAATAAAGAGTTTAGAGCTTTTTGAAAGTTAAAAAAGATTAGAAATTAACTGTGAAAACTGGTTAAATAAGCTGATCTAAAGAGTTTAGTAAGTTTATCTCTCTTAAATATACTAATAAAGTAGTCTAAATAGGTTAAAACTGTAAAATAAAGAGTTTAGAGCTTTGTGAAAGTTAAAAAAGATTAGAAATTAACTGTGAAAACTGGTTAAATAAGATGATCTAAAGAGTTTAGCAAGTTTATCTGTCTTAAATATACTAATAAAGTAGTCTAAATAGGTTAAAACTCTAAAATAAAGTGTTTAGAGCTTTTTGCAAGTGAAAAAAGATTAAAAATTAATGTTGAAAACTGATTAAATAAGCTGATCTAAAGAGATTAGTAAGCTTATCTGTCTTAAATATACTAATAAAGTAGTCTAAAAAGGTTAAAACTCTACAATAAAGTGTTTAGAGCGTTTTGAAAGTTAAAAAAGATTAGAAATTAACTGTGAAAACTGGTTAAATAAGCTGATCTAAAGAGTTTAGTAAGTTCATCTCTCTTAAATATACTAATAAAGTAGTCTAAATAGGTTAAAAGTCTAAAATAAAGAGTTTAGAGCTTTTTGAAAGTTAAAAAAGATTAGAAATTAACTGTGAAAACTGGTTAAATAAGCTGATCTAAAGAGTTTAGTAAGGTTATCTGTCTTAAATATACTAATAAAGTAGTCTAAATAGGTTAAAACTGTAAAATAAAGAGTTTAGAGCTTTTTGAAAGTAAAAAAAGATTACAAATTAACTGTGAAAACTGGTTAAATAAGCTGATCTAAAGAGTTTAGTAAGTTTATCTGTCTTAAATATACTAATAAAGTCGTGTAAATAGGTTAAAACTCTAAAATAAAGTGTTTAGAGCTTTTTGAAAGTTAAAAAGTTTAGAAATTAACTGTGAAAACTGGTTAAATAAGCTGATCTAAAGAGTTTAGTAAGTTTATCTCTCTAAAATATACTATTAAAGTAGTCTAAATAGGTTAAAACTCTAAAATAAAGAGTTTAGAGCTGTTTGAAAGTTAAAAAAGATTAGATATTAATGGTCAAAACTGGTTAAATAAGCTGATCTAAAGAGTTTAGTAAGTTTATCTGTCTTAAATATACTAATAAAGTAGTCTAAATAGGTTAAAACTCTAAAATAAAGAGTTTAGAGCTTTTTGAAAGTTAAAAAAAAATTAGAAATTAACTGTGAAAACTGGTTAAATAAGCTGATCTAAAGAGTTTAGTAAGTTTATCTCTCTAAAATATACTAATAAAGTAGTCTAAATAGGTTAGAACTCTAAAATAAAGAGTTTAGAGCAGTTTCAAAGTTAAAAAAAATTAGAAATTAACTGTGAAAACTGGTTAAATAAGCTGATCTAAAGAGTTTAGTAATTTATTCTGTCTTAAATATACTATTAAAGTAGTCTAAATAGGTTAGAACTCTAAAATAAAGAGTTTAGAGCAGTTTCAAAGTTAAAAAAAATTAGAAATTAACTGTGAAAACTGGTTAAATAAGCTGATCTAAAGAGTTTAGTAATTTATTCTGTCTTAAATATACTATTAAAGTAGTCTAAATAGGTTAAAACTGTAAAATAAAGAGTTTAGAGCTTTTTGAAAGTTAAAAAAGATTACAAATTAACTGTGAAAACTGGTTAAATAAGCTGATCTAAAGAGTTTAGCAAGTTTATCTCTTTAAAATATACAAATAAAGTAGTCTAAATAGGTTAAAACTCTAAAATAAAGTGTTTAGAGCTTTTTGAAAGTTGAGAAAAATTAGAAATTAACTGTGAAAACTGGTTAAATAAGCTGATCTAAAGAGTTTAGTAAGTTTATCTGTCTTAAATATACTAATAAAGTAGTCTAAATAGGTTAAAAATCTAAAATAAAGAGTTTAAAGCTGTTTTAAAGTTAAAAAAGATTCGAAATTAATGGTAAAAACTGGTTAAATAACCTGATTTAAAGAGTTTAGTAAGTTTATCTGTCTTAAATATACTAACAAAGTAGTCTAAATAGGTTAAAACTCTAAAATAAAGAGTTTAGAGGTTTTTGAAAGTTAAAAAAGATTAGAAATTAACTGTGAAAACTGGTTAAATAAGCTGATCTAAAGAGTTTAGTAAGTTTATCTCTCTTAAATATACTAATAAAGAAGTCTAAATAGGTTAAAACTCTAAAATAAAGAGTTTAGAGCTTTTTGAAAGTTAAAAAAGATTAGAAATTAACTGTGAAAACTGGTTAAATAAGCTGATCTAAAGAGTTCAGCAAGTTTATCTCTCTGAAATATACAAATAAAGTAGTCTAAATAGGTTAAAACTCTAAAATAAAGTGTTTAGAGCTTTTTGAAAGTTGAAAAAAATTAGAAATTAACTGTGAAAACTGGTTAAATAAGCTGATCTAAAGAGTTTAGTAATTTTATCTGTCTTAAATATACTAATAAAGTAGTCTAAATAGGTTAAAAATCTAAAATAAAGAGTTTAAAGCTGTTTTAAAGTTAAAAAAGATTAGAAATTAATGGTAAAAACTGGTTAAATAACCTGATTTAAAGAGTTTAGTAAGTTTATCTGTCTTAAATATACTAACAAAGTAGTCTAAATAGGTTAAAACTCTAAAATAAAGAGTTTAGAGGTTTTTGAAAGTTAAAAAGATTAGAAATTAACTGTGAAAACTGGTTAAATAAGCTGATCTAAAGAGTTTAGTAATTTTATCTGTCTTAAATATACTAATAAAGTAGTCTAAATAGGTTAAAAATCTAAAATAAAGAGTTTAAAGCTGTTTTAAAGTTAAAAAAGATTAGAAATTAATGGTAAAAACTGGTTAAATAACCTGATTTAAAGAGTTTAGTAAGTTTATCTGTCTTAAATATACTAACAAAGTAGTCTAAATAGGTTAAAACTCTAAAATAAAGAGTTTAGAGGTTTTTGAAAGTTAAAAAGATTAGAAATTAACTGTGAAAACTGGTTAAATAAGCTGATCGAAAGACTTTAGTAAGTTTATCTGTCTTAAATATACTAATAAAGTAGTCTAAATAGGTTAAATCTCTAAAATAAAGAGTTTAGAGCTTTTTGAAAGTTAAAAAAGATTAGAAATTAACTGTGAAAACTGGTTAAATAAGCTGATCTAAAGAGTTTAGTAAGTGATCTCTCTTAATTATACTAATAAAGTAGTATAAATAGGTTAAAAGTCTAAAATAAAGAGTTTAGAGCTTTTTGAAAGTTAAAAAAGATTAGAAATTAACTGTGAAAACTGGTGAAATAAGCTGATCTAAAGAGTTCAGCAAGTTTATCTCTCTGAAATATACAAATAAAGTAGTCTAAATAGGTTAAAACTCTAAAATAAAGTGTTTAGAGCTTTTTGAAAGTTGAAAAAAATTAGAAATTAACTGTGAAAACTGGTTAAATAAGCTGATCTAAAGAGTTTAGTAAGTTTATCTGTCTTAAATATACTAATAAAGTAGTCTAAATAGGTTAAAAATCTAAAATAAAGAGTTTAAAGCTGTTTTAAAGTTAAAAAAGATTAGAAATTAATGGTAAAAACTGGTTAAATAACCTGATTTAAAAGGTTTAGTAAGTTTATCTGTCTTAAATATACTAACAAAGTAGTCTAAATAGGTTAAAACTCTAAAATAAAGAGTTTAGAGGTTTTTGAAAGTTAAAAAAGATTAGAAATTAACTGTGAAAACTGGTTAAATAAGCTGATCGAAAGACTTTAGTAAGTTTATCTGTCTTAAATATACTAATAAAGTAGTCTACATAGGTTAAATCTCTAAAATAAAGAGTTTAGAGCTTTTTGAAAGTTAAAAAAGATTAGAAATTAACTGTGAAAACTGGTTAAATAAGCTGATCTAAAGAGTTTAGTAAGTTTATCTGTCTTAAATATACTAATAAAGTAGTCTAAATAGGTTAAAACTCTAAAATAAAGAGTTTAGAGCTTTTTGAAAGTTAAAAAAGATTAGAAATTAATGGTGAAAACTGGTTAAATAAGCTGATCTAAAGAGTTTAGTATGTTTATATCTCTTAAATATACTAATAAAGTAGTCTAAATAGGTTAAAACTCTAAAATAAAGAGTTTAGAGCTTTTTTAAAGTTAAAAAAGATTAGAAATTAACTGTGAAAACTGGTTAAATAAGCTGATCTAAAGAGTTTAGTAAGTTTATCTCTCTTAAATATACTAATAAAGTGCTCTAAATAGGTTAAAACTCTAAAATAAAGTGTTTAGAGCTTTTTGCAAGTTAAAAAAGATTAAAAATTAATGTTGAAAACTGATTAAATAAGCTGATCTAAAGAGATTAGTAAGCTTATCTGTCTTAAATATAGTAATAAAGTAGTCTAAATAGGTTAAAACTCTACAATAAAGTGTTTAGAGCGTTTTGAAAGTTAAAAAAGATTAGAAATTAACTGTGAAAACTGGTTAAATAAGCTGATCTAAAGAGTTTAGTAAGTCCATCTCTCTTAAATATACTAATAAAGTAGTCTAAATAGGTTAAAAGTCTAAAATAAAGAGTTTAGAGCTTTTTGAAAGTTGAAAAAAATTAGAAATTAACTGTGAAAACTGGTTAAATAAGCTGATCTAAAGAGTTTAGTAAGTTTATCTGTCTTAAATATACTAATAAAGTAGTCTAAATAGGTTAAAAATCTAAAATAAAGAGTTTAAAGCTGTTTTAAAGTTAAAAAAGATTAGAAATTAATGGTAAAAACTGGTTAAATAACCTGATTTAAAAGGTTTAGTAAGTTTATCTGTCTGAAATATACTAACAAAGTAGTCTAAATAGGTTAAAACTCTAAAATAAAGAGTTTAGAGGTTTTTGAAAGTTAAAAAAGATTAGAAATTAACTGTGAAAACTGGTTAAATAAGCTGATCGAAAGACTTTAGTAAGTTTATCTGTCTTAAATATACTAATAAAGTAGTCTAAATAGGTTAAATCTCTAAAATAAAGAGTTTAGAGCTTTTTGAAAGTTAAAAAAGATTAGAAATTAACTGTGAAAACTGGTTAAATAAGCTGATCTAAAGAGTTTAGTAAGTTTATCTGTCTTAAATATACTAATAAAGTAGTCTAAATAGGTTAAAACTCTAAAATAAAGAGTTTAGAGCTTTTTGAAAGTTAAAAAAGATTAGAAATTAATGGTGAAAACTGGTTAAATAAGCTGATCTAAAGAGTTTAGTATGTTTATATCTCTTAAATATACTAATAAAGTAGTCTAAATAGGTTAAAACTCTAAAATAAAGAGTTTAGAGCTTTTTTAAAGTTAAAAAAGATTAGAAATTAACTGTGAAAACTGGTTAAATAAGCTGATCTAAAGAGTTTAGTAAGTTTATCTCTCTTAAATATACTAATAAAGTAGTCTAAATAGGTTAAAACTCTAAAATAAAGAGTTTAGAGCTTTTTTAAAGTTAAAAAAGATTAGAAATTAACCGTGAAAACTGGTTAAATAAGCTGATCTAAAGAGTTTAGTAAGTTTATCTCTCTTAAATATACTAATAAAGTCGTCTAAATAGGTTAAAACTCTAAAATAAAGTGTTTAGAGCTATTTGAAAGTTAAAAAAGATTAGAAATTAACTGTGAAAACTGGTTAAATAAGCTGATCTAAAAAGTTTAGTAAGTTTGTCTCTCTTAAATATACTAATAAAGTACTCTAAATAGGTAAAAAATCTAAAATAAAGAGTTTAGAGCTTTTTAAAAGTTAAAAAAGATTAGAAATTAATGGTGAAAACTGGTTAAGTAAGCTGATCTAAAGAGTTTAGTAAGTTTACCTCTCTTAAATATACTAACAAAGAAGTCTAAATAGGTTAAAACTCTAAAATAAAGAGTTTAGAGCCGTTTGAAAGTTAAAAAAGATTAGAAATTAAATGTGAAAACTGGTTAAATAAGCTGATCTAAAGAGTTTAGTAAGTTTATCTCTCTAAAATATACTAATAAAGTAGTCTAAATAGGTTAAAACTCTAAAATAAAGAGTTTAGAGCTTTTTGAATGTTAAAAAAGATAAGAAATTAACTTTGAAAACTGGTTAAATAAGCTGATCTAAAAAGTTTAGTAAGTTTATCTCTCTTAAATATACTAATAAAGTGCTCTAAATAGGTAAAAAATCTAAAATAAAGAGTTTAGAGCTTTTTGAAAGTTAAAAAAGATTAGAAATTAATGGTGAAAACTGGTTAAATAAGCTGATCTAAAGAGTTTAGTAAGTTTATCTCTCTAAAATATACTAATAAAGTAGTCTAAATAGGTTAAAACTCTAAAATAAAGAGTTTAGAGCTTTTTGAATGTTAAAAAAGATAAGAAATTAACTTTGAAAACTGGTTAAATAAGCTGATCTAAAAAGTTTAGTAAGTTTATCTCTCTTAAATATACTAATAAAGTACTCTAAATAGGTAAAAAATCTAAAATAAAGAGTTTAGAGCTTTTTGAAAGTTAAAAAAGATTAGAAATTAATGGTGAAAACTGGTTAAATAAGCTGATCTAAGGAGTTTAGTAAGTTTATCTCTCTTAAATATACTAACAAAGAAGTCTAAATAGGTTAAAACTCTAAAATAAAGTGTTTAGAGCTATTTGAAAGTTAAAAAAGATTAGAAATTAACTGTGAAAACTGGTTAAATAAGCTGATCTAAAAAGTTTAGTAAGTTTGTCTCTCTTAAATATACTAATAAAGTACTCTAAATAGGTAAAAAATCTAAAATAAAGAGTTTAGAGCTTTTTAAAAGTTAAAAAAGATTAGAAATTAATGGTGAAAACTGGTTAAGTAAGCTGATCTAAAGAGTTTAGTAAGTTTACCTCTCTTAAATATACTAACAAAGAAGTCTAAATAGGTTAAAACTCTAAAATAAAGAGTTTAGAGCCGTTTGAAAGTTAAAAAAGATTAGAAATTAAATGTGAAAACTGGTTAAATAAGCTGATCTAAAGAGTTTAGTAAGTTTATCTCTCTAAAATATACTAATAAAGTAGTCTAAATAGGTTAAAACTCTAAAATAAAGAGTTTAGAGCTTTTTGAATGTTAAAAAAGATAAGAAATTAACTTTGAAAACTGGTTAAATAAGCTGATCTAAAAAGTTTAGTAAGTTTATCTCTCTTAAATATACTAATAAAGTGCTCTAAATAGGTAAAAAATCTAAAATAAAGAGTTTAGAGCTTTTTGAAAGTTAAAAAAGATTAGAAATTAATGGTGAAAACTGGTTAAATAAGCTGATCTAAAGAGTTTAGTAAGTTTATCTCTCTAAAATATACTAATAAAGTAGTCTAAATAGGTTAAAACTCTAAAATAAAGAGTTTAGAGCTTTTTGAATGTTAAAAAAGATAAGAAATTAACTTTGAAAACTGGTTAAATAAGCTGATCTAAAAAGTTTAGTAAGTTTATCTCTCTTAAATATACTAATAAAGTACTCTAAATAGGTAAAAAATCTAAAATAAAGAGTTTAGAGCTTTTTGAAAGTTAAAAAAGATTAGAAATTAATGGTGAAAACTGGTTAAATAAGCTGATCTAAGGAGTTTAGTAAGTTTATCTCTCTTAAATATACTAACAAAGAAGTCTAAATAGGTTAAAACTCTAAAATAAAGAGTTTAGAGCCGTTTGAAAGTTAAAAAAGATTAGAAATTAAATGTGAAAACTGGTTAAATAAGCTGATCTAAAGAGTTTAGTAAGATTATCTCTCTAAAATATACTAATAAAGTAGTCTAAATAGGTTAAAACTCTAAAATAAAGTGTTTAGAGCTTTTTGAAAGTTAAAAAAGATAAGAAATTAACTGTGAAAACTGGTTCAATAAGCTGATCTAAAGAGTTTAGCAAGCTGATCTCTCTTAAATATACTAATAAAGTAGTATAAATAGGTTAAAAGTCTAAAATAAAGAGTTTAAAGCTTTTTGAAAGTTAAAAATGATTAGAAATTAACTGTGAAAACTGGTTAAATAAGCTGATCTAAAGAGTTTAGTAAGTTTATCTCTCTTAAATATACTAATAAAGTAGTCTAAATAGGTTAAAACTCTAAAATAAAGAGTTTAGAGCTTTTTGAAAGTTAAAAAAGATTAGAAATTAACTGTGAGAACGGGTTGAATAAGCTGATCTAAAGAGTTTATTAAGTTTATCTCTCTTAAATATACTAATAAAGTAGTCTAAATAGGTTAAAACTCTAAAATAAAGAGTTTAGAGCTTTTTGAAAGTTAAAAAAGATTAGAAATTAACTGTGAGAACTGGTTAAATAAGCTGATCTAAAGAGTTTAGTAAGTTTATCTCTCTTAAATATACTAATAAAGTAGTCTAAATAGGTTAAAACTCTAAAATAAAGAGTTTAGAGCTTTTTGAAAGTTAAAAAAAAATTAGAAATTAACTGTGAAAACTGGTTAAATAAGCTGATCTAAAGAGTTTAGTAAGTTTATCTCTCTAAAATATACTAATAAAGTAGTCTAAATAGGTTAGAACTCTATAATAAAGAGTTTAGAGCAGTTTCAAAGTTAAAAAAAATTAGAAATTAACTGTGAAAACTGGTTAAATAAGCAGATCTAAAGAGTTTAGTAATTTATTCTGTCTTAAATATACTATTAAAGTAGTCTAAATAGGTTAAAACTGTAAAATAAAGAGTTTAGAGCTTTTTGAAAGTTAAAAAAAATTAGAAATTAACTTTGAAAACTGGTTAAATAAGCTGATCTAAAGAGTTTAGTAAGTTTATCTCTCTTAAATATACTAATAAAGTACTCTAAATAGGTTAAAACTCTAAAATAAAGAGTTTAGAGTTTTTCAAAGTTAAAAAAGATTAGAAATTAACTGTGAAAACTGGTTAAATAAGCTGATCTAAAGAGTTTAGCAAGGTTATCTCTCTGAAATATACTAATAAAGTAGTCTAAATAGGTTAAAACTCTAAAATAAAGTGTTTAGAGCTTTTTGAAAGTTGAAGAAAATTAAAAATTAACTGTGAAAACTGGTTAAATAAGCTGATCTAAAGAGTTTAGTAAGTTTATCTCTCTTAAATATACTAATAAAGTAGTCTAAATAGGTTAAAAATCTAAAATAAAGAGTTTAAAGCTGTTTTAACGTTAAAATAGATTAGAAATTAATGGTAAAAACTGGTTAAATAACCTGATTTAAAGAGTTTAGTTAGTTTATCTGTCTTAAATATTCTAACAAAGTAGTCTAAATAGGTTAAAACTCTAAAATAAAGAGTTTAGAGGTTTTTGAAAGTTAAAAAAGATTAGAAATTAACTGTGAAAACTGGTTAAATAAGCTGATCGAAAGACTTTAGTAAGTTTATCTGTCTTAAATATACTAATAAAGTAGTCTAAATAGGTTAAATCTCTAAAATAAAGAGTTTAGAGCTTTTTGAAAGTTAAAAAAGATTAGAAATTAACTGTGAAAACTGGTTAAATAAGCTGATCTAAAGAGTTTAGTAAGTTTATCTGTCTTAAATATACTAATAAAGTAGTCTAAATAGGTTAAAACTCTAAAATAAAGTGTTTAGAGCTTTTTGAAAGTTAAAAAAGATTAGAAATTAACTGTGAAAACTGGTTGAATAAGCTGATCTAAAGAGTTTAGTAAGTTTATCTCTCTTAAATATACTAATAAAGTACTCTAAATAGGTTAAAACTCTAAAATAAAGAGTTTAGAGCTTTTTGAAAGTTTAAAAAGATTAGAAATTAATGGTGAAAACTGGTTAAATAAGCTGATCTAAAGAGTTTAGTAAGTTTATCTCTCTTAAATATACTAATAAAGTAGTCTAAATAGGTTAAAACTCTAAAATAAAGAGTTTAGAGCTTTTTGAAAGTTAAAAAAGATTAGATATTAATGGTGAAAACTGGTTAAATGAGCTGATCTAAAGAGTTTTGTATGTTTATCTCTCTTAAATATACTAATAAAGTACTCTAAATAGGTTAAAACTCTAAAATAAAGAGTTTAGAGCAGTATCAAAGTTAAAAAAGATTAGAAATTAACTGTGAAAACTGGTAAAATAAGCTGATCTAAAGAGTTTAGTAAGTGATCTCTCTTAAATATACTAATAAAGTAGTATAAATAGGTTAAAAGTCTAAAATAAAGAGTTTAGAGCTTTTTGAAAGTTAAAAATGATTGGAAATTAACTGTGAAAACTGGTTAAATAAGCTGATCTAAAGAGTTTAGTAAGTTTATCTCTCTTAAATATACTAATAAAGTAGTCTAAATAGGTTAAAACTCTAAAATAAAGAGTTTAGAGCTGTTTGAAAGTTAAAAAAGATTAGATATTAATGGTCAAATCTGGTTAAATAAGCTGATCTAAAGAGTTTAGTAAGTTTATCTCTCTTAAATATACTAATAAAGTAGTCTAAATAGGTTAAAACTCTAAAATAAAGAGTTTAGAGGAGTATCAAAGTTAAAAAAGATTAGAAATTAACTGTGAGAACTGGTTAAATAAGCTGATCTAAAGAGTTTAGTAAGTTTATCTCTCTTAAATCTACTAATAAAGTAGTCTAAATAGGTTAAAACTCTAAAATAAAGAGTTTAGAGCTTTTTGAAAGTTAAAAAAGATTAGAAATTAACTGTGAAAACAGGTTAAATAAGCTGATCTAAAGAGTTTAGTAAGTTTATCTGTCTTAAATATACTAATAAAGTAGTCTAAATAGGTTAAAACTCTAAAATAAAGAGTTTAGAACTTTTTGAAAGTTAAAAAAGATTAGAAATTAACTGTGAAAACTGGTTAAATAAGCTGATCTAAAGAGTTTAGTAAGTTTATCTCTCTTAAATATACTAATAAAGTAGTCTAAATAGGTTAAAACTCTAAAATAAAGTGTTTACAGCTATTTGAAAGTTAAAAAAGATTAGAAATTAACTGTGAAATCTGGTTAAATAAGCTGATCTAAAAAGTTTAGTAAGTTTATCTCTCTTAAATATACTAATAAAGTACTCTAAATAGGTAAAAAATCTAAAATAAAGAGTTTAGAGCTTTTTGAAAGTTAAAAAAGATTAGAAATTAATGGTGAAAACTGGTTAAATAAGCTGATCTAAAGAGTTTAGTAATTTATTCTGTCTTAAATATACTATTAAAGTAGTCTAAATAGGTTAAAACTGTAAAATAAAGAGTTTAGAGTTTTTGAAAGTTAAAAAAGATTAGAAATTAACTGTGAAAACTGGTAAAATAAGCTGATCTAAAGAGTTTAGTAAGTGATCTCTCTTAAATATACTAATAAAGTAGTATAAATAGGTTAAAAGTCTAAAATAAAGAGTTTAGAGCTTTTTGAAAGTTAAAAATGATTGGAAATTAACTGTGAAAACTGGTTAAATAAGCTGATCTAAAGAGTTTAGTAAGTTTATCTCTCTTAAATATACTAATAAAGTAGTCTAAATAGGTTAAAACTCTAAAATAAAGAGTTTAGAGCTGTTTGAAAGTTAAAAAAGATTAGATATTAATGGTCAAAACTGGTTAAATAAGCTGATCTAAAGAGTTTAGTAAGTTTATCTCTCTTAAATATACTAATAAAGTAGTCTAAATAGGTTAAAACTCTAAAATAAAGAGTTTAGAGGAGTATCAAAGTTAAAAAAGATTAGAAATTAACTGTGAGAACTGGTTAAATAAGCTGATCTAAAGAGTTTAGTAAGTTTATCTCTCTTAAATCTACTAATAAAGTAGTCTAAATAGGTTAAAACTCTAAAATAAAGAGTTTAGAGCTTTTTGAAAGTTAAAAAAGATTAGAAATTAACTGTGAAAACAGGTTAAATAAGCTGATCTAAAGAGTTTAGTAAGTTTATCTGTCTTAAATATACTAATAAAGTAGTCTAAATAGGTTAAAACTCTAAAATAAAGAGTTTAGAACTTTTTGAAAGTTAAAAAAGATTAGAAATTAACTGTGAAAACTGGTTAAATAAGCTGATCTAAAGAGTTTAGTAAGTTTATCTCTCTTAAATATACTAATAAAGTAGTCTAAATAGGTTAAAACTCTAAAATAAAGTGTTTACAGCTATTTGAAAGTTAAAAAAGATTAGAAATTAACTGTGAAATCTGGTTAAATAAGCTGATCTAAAAAGTTTAGTAAGTTTATCTCTCTTAAATATACTAATAAAGTACTCTAAATAGGTAAAAAATCTAAAATAAAGAGTTTAGAGCTTTTTGAAAGTTAAAAAAGATTAGAAATTAATGGTGAAAACTGGTTAAATAAGCTGATCTAAAGAGTTTAGTAATTTATTCTGTCTTAAATATACTATTAAAGTAGTCTAAATAGGTTAAAACTGTAAAATAAAGAGTTTAGAGTTTTTGAAAGTTAAAAAAGATTAGAAATTAACTGTGAAAACTGGTTAAATAAGCTGATCTAAAGAGTTCAGCAAGTTTATCTCTCTGAAATATACAAATAAAGTAGTCTAAATAGGTTAAAACTCTAAAATAAAGTGTTTAGAGCTTTTTGAAAGTTGAAAAAAATTAGAAATTAACTGTGAAAACTGGTTAAATAAGCTGATCTAAAGAGTTTAGTAACTTTATCTGTCTTAAATATACTAATAAAGTAGTCTAAATAGGTTAACAATCTAAAATAAAGAGTTTAAAGCTGTTTTAAAGTTAAAAAAGATTAGAAATTAATGGTAAAAACTGGTTAAATAACCTGATTTAAAGAGTTTAGTAAGTTTATCTGTCTTAAATATACTAACAAAGTAGTCTAAATAGGTTAAATCTCTAAAATAAAGAGTTTAGAGGTTTTTGAAAGTTAAAAAGATTAGAAATTAACTGTGAAAACTGGTTAAATAAGCTGATCGAAAGACTTTAGTAAGTTTATCTTTCTTAAATATACTAATAAAGTAGTCTAAATAGGTTAAATCTCTAAAATAAAGAGTTTAGAGCTTTTTGAAAGTTAAAAAAGATTAGAAATTAACTGTGAAAACTGGTTAAATAAGCTGATCTAAAGAGTTTAGTAAGTTTATCTGTCTTAAATATACTAATAAAGTAGTCTAAATAGGTTAAAACTCTAAAATAAAGAGTTTAGAGCTTTTTGAAAGTTAAAAAAGATTAGAAATTAACTGTGAAAACTGGTGAAATAAGCTGATCTAAAGAGTTCAGCAAGTTTATCTCTCTGAAATATACTAATAAAGTAGTCTAAATAGGTTAAAACTCTAAAATAAAGAGTTTAGAGCTTTTTGAAAGTTAAAAAAATTAGAAATTAACTGTAAAAACTGGTTAAATAAGCTGATCTAAAGAGTTTAGTAAGTTTATCTGTCTTAAATATACTAATAAAGTAGTCTAAATAGGTTAAAACTCTAAAATAAAGAGTTTAGAGCTTTTTGAAAGTTAAAAAAGATTAGAAATTAACTGTGAAAACTGGTGAAATAAGCTGATCTAAAGAGTTTAGTAAGTTTATCTCTCTTAAATATACTAATAAAGTAGTCTAAATAGGTTAAAAATCTAAAATAAAGAGTTTAAAGCTGTTTTAAAGTTAAAAAAGATTAGAAATTAATGGTAAAAACTGGTTAAATAACCTGATTTAAAAGGTTTAGTAAGTTTATCTGTCTTAAATATACTAACAAAATAGTCTAAATAGGTTAAAACTCTAAAATAAAGAGTTTAGAGGTTTTTGAAAGTTAAAAAAGATTAGAAATTAACTGTGAAAACTGGTTAAATAAGCTGATCGAAAGACTTTAGTAAGTTTATCTGTCTTAAATATACTAATAAAGTAGTCTAAATAGGTTAAATCTCTAAAATAAAGAGTTTAGAGCTTTTTGAAAGTTAAAAAAGATTAGAAATTAACTGTGAAAACTGGTTAAATAAGCTGATCTAAAGAGTTTAGTAAGTTTATCTGTCTTAAATATACTAATAAAGTAGTCTAAATAGGTTAAAACTCTAAAATAAAGAGTTTAGAGCTTTTTGAAAGTTAAAAAAGATTAGAAATTAACTGTGAAAACTGGTTAAATAAGCTTATCTAAAGAGTTTAGTAAGTTTATCTCTCTTAAATATACTAATAAAGTGCTCTAAATAGGTTAAAACTCTAAAATAAAGTGTTTAGAGCTTTTTGCAAGTTAAAAAAGATTAAAAATTAATGTTGAAAACTGATTAAATAAGCTGATCTAAAGAGATTAGTAAGCTTATCTGTCTTAAATATAGTAATAAAGTAGTCTAAATAGGTTAAAACTCTACAATAAAGTGTTTAGAGCGTTTTGAAAGTTAAAAAAGATTAGAAATTAACTGTGAAAACTGGTTAAATAAGCTGATCTAAAGAGTTTAGTAAGTCCATTTCTCTTAAATATACTAATAAAGTAGTCTAAATAGGTTAAAAGTCTAAAATAAAGAGTTTAGAGCTTTTTGAAAGTTAAAAAGATTAGAAATTAACTGTGAAAACTGGTTAAATAAGCTGATCTAAAGAGTTTAGTAAGGTTATCTCTCTTAAATATACTAATAAAGTCGTCTAAATAGGTTAAAACTCTAAAATAAAGAGTTTAGAGCTTTTTGAAAGTTAAAAAAGATTAGAAATTAATGGTGAAAACTGGTTAAATAAGCTGATCTAAGAGTTTAGTAAGTTTATCTCTCTTAAATATACTAATAAAGTAGTCTAAATAGGTTAAAACTCTAAAATAAAGAGGTTATAGCTTTTTGAAAGTTAAAAAAGATTAGAAATTAACTGTGAGAACTGGTTAAATAAGCTGATCTAAAGAGTTTATTATATTTATCTCTCTTAAATATACTAATAAAGTAGTCTAAATAGGTTAAAACTCTAAACTAAAGAGTTTAGAGCTTTTTCAAAGTAAAAAAAAATTAGAAATTAACTGTGAAAACTGGTTAAATAAGCTCATCTAAAGAGTTTAGTAAGTTTATCTGTCTTAAATATACTAATAAAGTAGTCTAAATAGGTTAAAACTCTAAAATAAAGAGTTTAGAACTTTTTGAAAGTTAAAAAAGATTAGAAATTAACTGTGAAAACTGGTTAAATAAGCTGATCTAAAGAGTTTAGTAAGTTTATCTCTCTTAAATATACTAATAAAGTAGTCTAAATAGGTTAAAACTCTAAAATAAAGTGTTTACAGCTATTTGAAAGTTAAAAAAGATTAGAAATTAACTGTGAAATCTGGTTAAATAAGCTGATCTAAAAAGTTTAGTAAGTTTATCTCTCTTAAATATACTAATAAAGTACTCTAAATAGGTAAAAAATCTAAAATAAAGAGTTTAGAGCTTTTTGAAAGTTAAAAAAGATTAGAAATTAATGGTGAAAACTGGTTAAATAAGCTGATCTAAGGAGTTTAGTAAGTTTATCTCTCTTAAATATACTAACAAAGAAGTCTAAATAGGTTAAAACTCTAAAATAAAGAGTTTAGAGCCGTTTGAAAGTTAAAAAAGATTAGAAATTAAATGTGAAAACTGGTTAAATAAGCTGATCTAAAGAGTGTAGTAAGATTATCTCTCTAAAATATACTAATAAAGTAGTCTAAATAGGTTAAAACTCTAAAATAAAGTGTTTAGAGCTTTTTGAAAGTTAAAAAAGATAAGAAATTAACTGTGAAAACTGGTTCAATAAGCTGATCTAAAGAGTTTAGTAAGCTGATCTCTCTTAAATATACTAATAAAGTAGTATAAATAGGTTAAAAGTCTAAAATAAAGAGTTTAGAGCTTTTTGAAAGTTAAAAATGATTAGAAATTAACTGTGAAAACTGGTTAAATAAGCTGATCTAAAGAGTTTAGTAAGTTTATCTCTCTTAAATATACTAATAAAGTAGTCTAAATAGGTTAAAACTCTAAAATAAAGTGTTTAGAGCTTTTTGAAAGTTAAAAAAGATAAGAAATTAACTGTGAAAACTGGTTCAATAAGCTGATCTAAAGAGTTTAGTAAGCTGATCTCTCTTAAATATACTAATAAAGAAGTATAAATAGGTTAAAAGTCTAAAATAAAGAGTTTAGAGCTTTTTGAAAGTTAAAAATGATTAGAAATTAACTGTGAAAACTGGTTAAATAAGCTGATCTAAAGAGTTTAGTAAGTTTATCTCTCTTAAATATACTAATAAAGTAGTCTAAATAGGTTAAAACTTTAAAATAAAGTGTTTAGAGCTTTTTGAAAGTAAAAAAAGATAAGAAATTAACTGTGAAAACTGGTTAAATAAGCTGATCTAAAGAGTTTAGTAAGTTTATCTCTCTTAAATATACTAATAAAGTAGTCTAAATAGGTTAAAACTCTAAAATAAAGTGTTTAGAGCTTTTTGAAAGTTAAAAAAGATTAGAAATTAACTGTGAAAACTGGTTAAATAAGCTGATCTAAAGAGTTTAGTAATTTTATCTCTCTTAAATATACTAATAAAGTAGTCTAAATAGGTTAAAACTCTAAAATAAAGAGTTTACACCTTTTTGAAAGTTAAAAAAGATTAGAAATTAACTGTGAAAACTGGTTAAATAAGCTGATCTAAAGAGTTTAGTAAGTTCATCTCTCTAAAATATACTAATAAAGTAGTCTAAATAGGTTAGAACTCTATAATAAAGAGTTTAGAGCAGTTTCAAAGTTAAAAAAAATTAGAAATTAACTGTGAAAACTGGTTAAATAAGCTGATCTAAAGAGTTTAGTAATTTATTCTGTCTTAAATATACTATTAAAGTAGTGTAAATAGGTTAAAACTGTAAAATAAAGAGTTTAGAGCTTTTTGAAAGTTAAAAAAAATTAAAATTAACTTTGAAAACTGGTTAAATAAACTGATCTAAAGAGTTTAGTAAGTTTATCTCTCTTAAAGATACTAATAAAGTACTCTAAATAGGTTAAAACTCTAAAATAAAGAGTTTAGAGTTTTTCAAAGTTAAAAAAGATTAGAAATTAACTGTGAAAACTGGTTAAATAAGCTGATCTAAAGAGTTTAGCAAGGTTATATCTCTGAAATATACTAATAAAGTAGTCTAAATAGGTTAAACTCTAAAATAAAGTGTTTAGAGCTTTTTGAAAGTTGAAGAAAATTAAAAATTAACTGTGAAAACTGGTTAAATAAGCTGATCTAAAGAGTTTAGTAAGTTTATCTGTCTTAAATATACTAATAAAGTAGTCTAAATAGGTTAAAAATCTTAAATAAAGAGTTTAAAGCTGTTTTAACGTTAAAAAAGATTAGAAATTAATGGTAAAAACTGGTTAAATAACCTGATTTAAAGAGTTTAGTTAGTTTATCTGTCTTAAATATACTAACAAAGTAGTCTAAATAGGTTAAAACTCTAAAATAAAGAGTTTAGAGGTTTTTGAAAGTTAAAAAAGATTAGAAATTAACTGTGAAAACTGGTTAAATAAGCTGATCGAAAGACTTTAGTAAGTTTATCTGTCTTAAATATACTAATAAAGTAGTCTAAATAGGTTAAATCTCTAAAATAAAGAGTTTAGAGCTTTTTGAAAGTTAAAAAAGATTAGAAATTAACTGTGAAAACTGGTTAAATAAGCTGATCTAAAGAGTTTAGTAAGTTTATCTGTCTTAAATATACTAATAAAGTAGTCTAAATAGGTTAAAACTCTAAAATAAAGTGTTTAGAGCTTTTTGAAAGTTAAAAAAGATTAGAAATTAACTGTGAAAACTGGTTGAATAAGCTGATCCAAAGAGTTTAGTAAGTTTATCTCTCTTAAATATACTAATAAAGTACTCTAAATAGGTTAAAACTCTAAAATAAAGAGTTTAGAGCTTTTTGAAAGTTAAAAAAGATTAGATATTAATTGTGAAAACTGGTTAAATGAGCTGATCTAAAGAGTTTTGTATGTTTATCTCTCTTAAATATACTAATAAAGTACTCTAAATAGGTTAAAACTCTAAAATAAAAAGTTTAGAGCAGTATCAAAGTTAAAAAAGATTAGAAATTAACTGTGAAAACTGGTTAAATAAGCTGATCTAAAGAGTTTAGTAAGTGATCTCTCTTAAATATACTAATAAAGTAGTATAAATAGGTTAAAACTCTAAAATAAAGAGTTTAGAGCTTTTTGAAAGTTAAAAATGATTAGAAATTAACTGTGAAAACTGGTTAAATAAGCTAATCTAAAGAGTTTAGTAAGTTTATCTCTCTTAAATATACTAATAAAGTAGTCTAAATAGGTTAAAACTCTAAAATAAAGAGTTTAGAGCTGTTTGAAAGTTAAAAAAGATTAGATATTAATGGTCAAAACTGGTTAAATAAGCTGATCTAAAGAGTTTAGTAAGTTTATCTCTCTTAAATATATCTAATAAAGTAGTCTAAATAGGTTAAAACTCTAAAATAAAGAGTTTAGAGCAGTATCAAAGTTAAAAAAGATTAGAAATAACTGTGAAAACTGGTTAAATAAGCTGATCTAAAGAGTTTAGTAAGTTTATCTCTCTTAAATATACTAATAAAGTAGTCTAAATAGGTTAAAACTCTAAAATAAAGAGTTTAGAGCTTTGTGAAAGTTAAAAAAGATTAGAAATTAACTGTGAAAACTGGTTAAATAAGCTGATCTAAAGAGTTTAGTAAGTTTATCTGTCTTAAATATACTAATAAAGTCGTCTAAATAAGTTAAAACTCTAAAATAAAGAGTTTAGAGCTTTTTGAAAGTTAAAAAAGATTAGAAATTAACTGTGAAAACTGGTTAAATAAGCTGATCTAAAAAGTTTAGTAAGTTTATCTCTCTTAAATATACTAATAAAGTAGTCTAAATAGGTTAAAACTCTAAAATAAAGAGTTTAGAGCTTTTTGAAAGTTAAAAAAGATTAGAAATTAATGGTGAAAACTGGTTAAATAAGCTGATCTAAAGAGTTTAGTAAGTTTATCTCTCTTAAATCTACTAATAAAGTAGTCTAAATAGGTTAAAACTCTAAAATAAAGAGTTTAGAGCTTTTTGAAAGTTAAAAAAGATTAGAAATTAATGGTGAAAACTAGTTAAATAAGCTGATCTAAAGAGTTTAGTAAGTTTATCTCTCTTAAATATACTAATAAAGTAGTCTAAATAGGTTAAAACTCTAAAATAAAGAGTTTAGAGCTTTTTGAAAGTTAAAAAAGATTAGATATTAATGTTCAAAACTGGTTAAATAAGCTGATCTAAAGAGTTTTGTATGTTTATCTCTCTTAAATATACTAATAAAGTAGTCTAAATAGGTTAAAACTCTAAAATAAAGAGTTTAGAGCTTTTTGAAAGTTAAAAAAGATTAGAAATTAACTGTGAAAACTGGTTAAATAAGCTGATCTAAAGAGTTTAGTAAGTTTATCTCTCTTAAATATACTAATAAAGTAGTCTAAATAGGTTAAAACTGTAAAATAAAGAGTTTAGAGCTTTTTGAAAGTTAAAAAAGATTAAAATTTAATGTTGAAAACTGATTAAATAAGCTGATCTAAAGAGATTAGTAAGCTTATCTGTCTTAAATATACTAATAAAGTAGTCTAAATAGGTTAAAACTCTAAAATAAAGAGTTTAGAGCTTTTTGAAAGTTAAAAAAGATTAGAAATTAACTGTGAAAACTGGTTAAATAAGCTGATCTAAAGAGTTTAGTAAGTTCATCTTTCTTAAATCTACTAATAAAGTAGTCTAAATAGGTTAAAACTCTAAAATAAAGAGTTTAGAACTTTTTGAAACTTAAAAAAGATTAGTAATTAACTGTGAAAACTGGTTAAATAAGCTGATCTAAACAGTTTAGTAAGTTTATCTGTCTTAAATAAACTAATAAAGTAGTCTAAATAGGTTGAAACGATAATAATAACAGTTTAGAGCTTTTTGAAAGTTAAAAAAGATTAGAAATTAACTGTGAAAACTGGTTAAATAAGCTGATCTAAAGAGTTTAGTAAGTTTATCTGTCTTAAATATACTAATAAAGTAGTCTAAATAGGTTAAAACTCTAAAATAAAGTGTTTAGAGCTTTTTGAAAGTTAAAAAAAATTAGAAATTAACTGTGAAAACTAGTTAAATAAGCTGATCTAAAGAGTTTAGTAAGTTTATCTCTCTTAAATATACTAATAAAGTAGTCTAAATAGGTTAAAACTCTAAAATAAAGAGTTTAGAACTTTTGAAAGTTAAAAAAGATTAGTAATTAATTGTGAAAACTGGTTAAATAAGCTGATCTAAAGAGTTTAGTAAGTTTATCTGTCTTAAATATACTAATAAAGTAGTCTAAATAGGTTAAAACTCTAAAATAAAGAGTTTAGAGCTTTTTGAAAGTTAAAAAAGATTAGAAATTAACTGTGAAAACTGGTTAAATAAGCTGATCTAAAGAGTTTAGTAAGTTTATCTCTCTAAAATATACTAATAAAGTAGTCTAAATAGGTTAAAACTCTTAAATAAAGAGTTTAGAGGTTTTTGAAAGTTAAAAACGATTACAAATTAACTGTGAAAACTGGTTAAATAAGCTGATCTAAAGAGTTTAGTAAGAATATCGGTCCTAAATAAACTAATAAAGCAGTCTAAATAGGTTGAAACGCTAATAATAACGGTTTAGAGCTCTTTGAAAGTTAAAAAAAATTAGAAATTAACTGTGAAAACTGGTTAAATAAGCTGATCTAAAGAGTTTAGTAAGTTTATCTCTCTTAAATATACTAATAAAGTAGTCTAAATAGGTTAAAACTCTAAAATAAAGAGTTTAGAGGTTTTTGAAAGTTATAAAAGATTAGAAATTAACTGTGAAAACTGGTTAAATAAGCTGATCTAAAGTGTTTAGTAAGTTTATCTGTCTTTAATATACTGTTAAAGTAGTCTAAATAGGTTACTACTCTAAAATAAAGAGTTTAGAGCTTTTTGATAGTTAAAAAGATTAGAAATTAACTGTTAAAACTGGTTAAATAAGCTGATCTAAAGAGTTTAGTAAGTTTATCTCTCTAAAATATACCAATAACGTAGTCTAAATAGGTTAAAACTCTAAAATAAAGTGTTTAGACCTTTTTTAAAGTTAAAAAGATTAGAAATTAACTGTGAAAACTGGTTAAATAAGCTGATCTAAAGAGTTTAGTAAGTTGATCTGTCTTTAATATACTATTAAAGTAGTCTAAATAGGTTGAAACGCTAATAATAACGGTTTAGAGCTTTTTGAAAGTAAAAAAAATTAGAAATTAACTGTGAAAACTGGTTAAATAAGCTGATCTAAAGAGTTTAGTAAGTTTATCTGTTCTAAATATACTAACAAAGTAGTCTAAATAGGTTTAAAATCTAAAAAAAAAGAGTTTATAGCTTTTTGAAAGTTAAAAAAGATTAGAAATTAACTGTGAAAACTGGTTGAATAAGCTGATCCAAAGAGTTTAGTAAGTTTATCTCTCTTAAATATACTAATAAAGTACTCTAAATAGGTTAAAACTCTAAAATAAAGAGTTTAGAGCTTTTTGAAAGTTAAAAAAGATTAGATATTAATTGTGAAAACTGGTTAAATGAGCTGATCTAAAGAGTTTTGTATGTTTATCTCTCTTAAATATACTAATAAAGTACTCTAAATAGGTTAAAACTCTAAAATAAAAAGTTTAGAGCAGTATCAAAGTTAAAAAAGATTAGAAATTAACTGTGAAAACTGGTTAAATAAGCTGATCTAAAGAGTTTAGTAAGTGATCTCTCTTAAATATACTAATAAAGTAGTATAAATAGGTTAAAACTCTAAAATAAAGAGTTTAGAGCTTTTTGAAAGTTAAAAATGATTAGAAATTAACTGTGAAAACTGGTTAAATAAGCTAATCTAAAGAGTTTAGTAAGTTTATCTCTCTTAAATATACTAATAAAGTAGTCTAAATAGGTTAAAACTCTAAAATAAAGAGTTTAGAGCTGTTTGAAAGTTAAAAAAGATTAGATATTAATGGTCAAAACTGGTTAAATAAGCTGATCTAAAGAGTTTAGTAAGTTTATCTCTCTTAAATATATCTAATAAAGTAGTCTAAATAGGTTAAAACTCTAAAATAAAGAGTTTAGAGCAGTATCAAAGTTAAAAAAGATTAGAAATAACTGTGAAAACTGGTTAAATAAGCTGATCTAAAGAGTTTAGTAAGTTTATCTCTCTTAAATATACTAATAAAGTAGTCTAAATAGGTTAAAACTCTAAAATAAAGAGTTTAGAGCTTTGTGAAAGTTAAAAAAGATTAGAAATTAACTGTGAAAACTGGTTAAATAAGCTGATCTAAAGAGTTTAGTAAGTTTATCTGTCTTAAATATACTAATAAAGTCGTCTAAATAAGTTAAAACTCTAAAATAAAGAGTTTAGAGCTTTTTGAAAGTTAAAAAAGATTAGAAATTAACTGTGAAAACTGGTTAAATAAGCTGATCTAAAAAGTTTAGTAAGTTTATCTCTCTTAAATATACTAATAAAGTAGTCTAAATAGGTTAAAACTCTAAAATAAAGAGTTTAGAGCTTTTTGAAAGTTAAAAAAGATTAGAAATTAATGGTGAAAACTGGTTAAATAAGCTGATCTAAAGAGTTTAGTAAGTTTATCTCTCTTAAATCTACTAATAAAGTAGTCTAAATAGGTTAAAACTCTAAAATAAAGAGTTTAGAGCTTTTTGAAAGTTAAAAAAGATTAGAAATTAATGGTGAAAACTAGTTAAATAAGCTGATCTAAAGAGTTTAGTAAGTTTATCTCTCTTAAATATACTAATAAAGTAGTCTAAATAGGTTAAAACTCTAAAATAAAGAGTTTAGAGCTTTTTGAAAGTTAAAAAAGATTAGATATTAATGTTCAAAACTGGTTAAATAAGCTGATCTAAAGAGTTTTGTATGTTTATCTCTCTTAAATATACTAATAAAGTAGTCTAAATAGGTTAAAACTCTAAAATAAAGAGTTTAGAGCTTTTTGAAAGTTAAAAAAGATTAGAAATTAACTGTGAAAACTGGTTAAATAAGCTGATCTAAAGAGTTTAGTAAGTTTATCTCTCTTAAATATACTAATAAAGTAGTCTAAATAGGTTAAAACTGTAAAATAAAGAGTTTAGAGCTTTTTGAAAGTTAAAAAAGATTAAAATTTAATGTTGAAAACTGATTAAATAAGCTGATCTAAAGAGATTAGTAAGCTTATCTGTCTTAAATATACTAATAAAGTAGTCTAAATAGGTTAAAACTCTAAAATAAAGAGTTTAGAGCTTTTTGAAAGTTAAAAAAGATTAGAAATTAACTGTGAAAACTGGTTAAATAAGCTGATCTAAAGAGTTTAGTAAGTTCATCTCTCTTAAATCTACTAATAAAGTAGTCTAAATAGGTTAAAACTCTAAAATAAAGAGTTTAGAACTTTTTGAAACTTAAAAAAGATTAGTAATTAACTGTGAAAACTGGTTAAATAAGCTGATCTAAACAGTTTAGTAAGTTTATCTGTCTTAAATAAACTAATAAAGTAGTCTAAATAGGTTGAAACGATAATAATAACAGTTTAGAGCTTTTTGAAAGTTAAAAAAGATTAGAAATTAACTGTGAAAACTGGTTAAATAAGCTGATCTAAAGAGTTTAGTAAGTTTATCTGTCTTAAATATACTAATAAAGTAGTCTAAATAGGTTAAAACTCTAAAATAAAGTGTTTAGAGCTTTTTGAAAGTTAAAAAAAATTAGAAATTAACTGTGAAAACTAGTTAAATAAGCTGATCTAAAGAGTTTAGTAAGTTTATCTCTCTTAAATATACTAATAAAGTAGTCTAAATAGGTTAAAACTCTAAAATAAAGAGTTTAGAACTTTTGAAAGTTAAAAAAGATTAGTAATTAATTGTGAAAACTGGTTAAATAAGCTGATCTAAAGAGTTTAGTAAGTTTATCTGTCTTAAATATACTAATAAAGTAGTCTAAATAGGTTAAAACTCTAAAATAAAGAGTTTAGAGCTTTTTGAAAGTTAAAAAAGATTAGAAATTAACTGTGAAAACTGGTTAAATAAGCTGATCTAAAGAGTTTAGTAAGTTTATCTCTCTAAAATATACTAATAAAGTAGTCTAAATAGGTTAAAACTCTTAAATAAAGAGTTTAGAGGTTTTTGAAAGTTAAAAACGATTACAAATTAACTGTGAAAACTGGTTAAATAAGCTGATCTAAAGAGTTTAGTAAGATTATCGGTCCTAAATAAACTAATAAAGCAGTCTAAATAGGTTGAAACGCTAATAATAACGGTTTAGAGCTCTTTGAAAGTTAAAAAAAATTAGAAATTAACTGTGAAAACTGGTTAAATAAGCTGATCTAAAGAGTTTAGTAAGTTTATCTCTCTTAAATATACTAATAAAGTAGTCTAAATAGGTTAAAACTCTAAAATAAAGAGTTTAGAGGTTTTTGAAAGTTATAAAAGATTAGAAATTAACTGTGAAAACTGGTTAAATAAGCTGATCTAAAGTGTTTAGTAAGTTTATCTGTCTTTAATATACTGTTAAAGTAGTCTAAATAGGTTACTACTCTAAAATAAAGAGTTTAGAGCTTTTTGATAGTTAAAAAGATTAGAAATTAACTGTTAAAACTGGTTAAATAAGCTGATCTAAAGAGTTTAGTAAGTTTATCTCTCTAAAATATACCAATAACGTAGTCTAAATAGGTTAAAACTCTAAAATAAAGTGTTTAGACCTTTTTTAAAGTTAAAAAGATTAGAAATTAACTGTGAAAACTGGTTAAATAAGCTGATCTAAAGAGTTTAGTAAGTTGATCTGTCTTTAATATACTATTAAAGTAGTCTAAATAGGTTGAAACGCTAATAATAACGGTTTAGAGCTTTTTGAAAGTAAAAAAAATTAGAAATTAACTGTGAAAACTGGTTAAATAAGCTGATCTAAAGAGTTTAGTAAGTTTATCTGTTCTAAATATACTAACAAAGTAGTCTAAATAGGTTTAAAATCTAAAAAAAAAGAGTTTATAGCTTTTTGAAAGTTAAAAAAGATTAGAAATTAACTGTGAAAACTGGTTAAATAAGCTGATCTAAAGAGTTTAGTGAGTTTATCTCTCTTAAATATACTAATAAAGTAGTCTAAATAGGTTAAAACTCTAAAATAAAGAGTTTAGAGCTTTTTGAAAGTTAAAAAGGATTAGAAATTTACAGTGAAAACTGGTTAAATAAGCTGATCTAAAGAGTTTAGTAACTTTATCTCTCTTTAATATACTAATAAAGTAGTCTAAATAGGTTAAAACTCTAAAATAAAGAGTTTAGAGCTTTTTGAAAGTTAAAAAAGATTAGAAATGAACAATGAAAACTGGTTAAATAAGCTGATCTAAAGAGTTTAGTAAGTTTATCTCTCTTAAATATACTAATAAAGTAGTCTAAATAGGTTAAAACTCTAAAATAAAGAGTTTAGAGCTTCTTTAGAGTTAAAAAAGATTAGAAATTAACTGTGAAAACTGGTTAAATAAGCTGATCTAAAGAGTTTAGTAAGTTTTTCTGTCTTAAATATACTAATAAAGTAGTCTAAATAGGTTAAAACTCTAAAATAAAGAGTTTACAGCTTTTTGAAAGTTAAAAAAGATTAGAAATTAACTGTGAAAACTGGTTAAATAAGCTGATCTAAAGAGTTTAGTAAGTTTATCTCTCTTAAATATACTAATAAAGTAGTGTAAATAGGTTAAAAAACTAAAATAAAGTGTTTAGAGCTTTTTGAAAGTTAAAAAAGTTTAGAAATTAATGGTGAAAACTGGTTAAATAAGCTGATCTAAAGAGTTTAGTAAGTTTATCTGTCTTAAATATACTAATAAAGTCGTCTAAATAGGTTAAAACTCTAACATAAAGAGTTTACAGCTTTTTGAAAGTTAAAAAAGATTAGAAATTAACTGTGAAAACTGGTTAAATAAGCTGATCTAAAGAGTTTAGTAAGTTTATCTCTCTTAAATATACTAACAAAGTAGTCTAAATAGGTTAAAACACTAAAATGAAGTGTTTAGAGCTTTTTGAAAGTTAAAAAGATTAGAAATTAACTGTAAAAACTGGTTAAATAAGCTGATCTTTAGTGATTAGTAAGTTTATCTGTCTTAAATATACTAATAAAGTAGTGTAAATAGGTTAAAACTGTAAAATAGTGTTTAGAGTTTTTGAAAGTTAAAAAAAATTAGAAATTAACTGTGAAAACTTGTTAAATAAGCTGATCTAAAGAGTTTAGTAAGTTTATCTCTCTTAAATATACTAATAAAGTAGTCTAAATAGGTTAAAACTCTAAAATAAAGTGTTTAGAGGTTTTTGAAAGTTAAAAAAGATTAGAAATTAACTGTGAAAACTGGTTAAATAAGCTGATCTAAAGAGTTTAGTAAGTTTATCTCTCTTAAATATACTAATAAAGTAGTCTAAATAGGTTAAAACTCTAAAATAAAGAGTTTAGAGCTTTTTGAAAGTTAAAACAGATTACAAATTAACTGTGAAAACTGGTTAAATAAGCTGATCTAAAGAGTTTAGTAAGTTTACTTCTCTTAAATATACTAATAAAGTAGTCTAAATAGGTTAAAACTCTAAAATAAAGTGTTTAGAGCTTTATTAGTATATTTAAGACAGATAAACTTACTAAACTCTTTAGATCAGCTTATTTAACCAGTTTTCACAGTTAATTTCTAATCTTTTTTAACTTTCAAAAAGCTCTAAACTCTTTATTTTAGAGTTTTAACCTATTTAGACTACTTTATTAGTATATTTTAGAGAGATAAACTTACTAAACTCTTTAGATCAGCTTATTTAACAAGTTTTCAACATTAATTTCTAATCTTTTTTACTTTCAAAACGCTCAAAACACTTCATTTTAGAGTTTTAACCTATTTACACTACTTTATTAGTATATTTAAGAGAGATAAACTTACTAAACTCTTTAGATCAGGTTATTTAACCAGTTTTCACAATTAATTTCTAATCTTTTTTTACTTTCAAAACGCTCTAAACACTTTATTTTAGAGTTTTAACCTATTTAGACTACTTTATTAGTATATTTAAGACAGATAAACTTACTAAACTCTTTAGATCAGTTTATTTAACCAGTTCTCACAGTTAATTTCTAATCTTTTTTAACTTTCAAACAGCTCTAAACACTTTATTTTAGAGTTTTAACCTATTTAGACTACTTTATTAGTATATTTAAGAGAGATAAACTTACTAAACTCTTTAGATCAGCTTATTTAACCAGTTTTGACAGTTAATTTCTAATCTTTTTTCACTTTCAAAAACCTCTAAACTCTTTATTTTAGAGTTTTAACCTATTTAGACTACTTTGTTAGTATATTTAAGACAGATAAACTTACTAAACTCTTTAAATCAGGTTATTTAACCAGTTTTTACCATTAATTTCTAATCTTTTTTAACTTTAAAACAGCTTTAAACTCTTTATTTTAGATTGTTAACCTATTTAGACTACTTTATTAGTATATTTAAGAGAGATAAACTTACTAAACTCTTTAGATCAGCTTATTTAACCAGTTTTCACAGTTAATTTCTAATTTTTTTCAACTTTCAAAAAGCTCTAAACACTTTATTTTAGAGTTTTAACCTATTTAGACTACTTTATTTGTATATTTCAGAGAGATAAACTTACTGAACTCTTTAGATCAGCTTATTTAACCAGTTTTCACAGTTAATTTCTAATCTTTTTAACTTTCAAAAACTCTAAACTCTTTATTTTACAGTTTTAACCTATTTAGACTACTTTAATAGTATATTTAAGACAGAATAAATTACTAAACTCTTTAGATCAGCTTATTTAACCAGTTTTCACCATTAATTTCTAATCTTTTTTAACTTTCAAAAAGCTCTAAACTCTTTATTTTAGATTTTTTACCTATTTAGAGTACTTTATTAGTATATTTAAGAGAGATAAACTTACTAAACTTTTTAGATCAGCTTATTTAACCAGATTTCACAGTTAATTTCTAATCTTTTTTAACTTTCAAATAGCTGTAAACACTTTATTTTAGAGTTTTAACCTATTTAGACTACTTTATTAGTATATTTAAGAGAGATAAACTTACTAAACTCTTTAGATCAGCTTATTTAACCAGTTTTCACAGTTAATTTCTAATCTTTTTTAACTTTCAAAAAGTTCTAAACTCTTTATTTTAGAGTTTTAACCTATTTAGACTACTTTATTAGTATATTTAAGACAGATAAACTTACTAAACTCTTTAGATCAGCTTATTTAACCTGTTTTCACAGTTAATTTCTAATCTTTTTTAACTTTCAAAAAGCTCTAAACTCTTTATTTTAGAGTTTTAACCTATTTAGACTACTTTATTAGTATATTTAAGAGAGATAAACTTACTAAACTCTTTAGATCAGCTTATTTAACCAGTTTTCACAGTTAATTTCTAATCTTTTTTAACTCTCAAAAAGCTCTAAACTCTTTATTTTAGAGTTTTAACCTATGTAGACTACTTTATTAGTATATTTAAGAGAGATAAACTTACTAAACTCTTTAGATCAGCTTATTTAACCAGTTTTCACAGTTAATTTCTAATCTTTTTTAAGTTTCAAAAAGCTCTAAACACATTATTTTAGAGTTTTAACCTATTTACACTACTTTATTAGTATATTTAAGAGAGATAAACTTACTAAACTCTTTAGATCAGCTTATTTAACCAGTTTTCACAGTTAATTTCTAATTTTTTTTAACTTTCAAAAAGCTCTAAACTCTTTATTTTAGAGTTTTAACCTATTTAGACTACTTTATTAGTATATTTAAGACAGAATTAATTACTAAACTCTTTAGATCAGCTTATTTAACCAGTTTTCACAGTTAATTTCTAATCTTTTTTAACTTTGAAACTGCTCTAAACTCTTTATTTTAGAGTTCTAACCTATTTAGACTACTTTATTAGTATATTTAAGACAGATAAACTTACTAAACTCTTTAGATCAGCTTATTTAACCAGTTTCCACAGTTAATTTCTAATCTTTTTTAACTTTCAAACAGCTCTAAACTCTTTATTTTAGAGTTTTAACCTATTTAGACTACTTTATTAGTATATTTAAGACAGATAAACTTACTAAACTCTTTAGATCAGCTCATTTAACCAGTTCTCACAGTTAATTTCTAATCTTTTTTTACTTTCAAACAGCTCTAAACACTTTATTTTAAAGTTTTAACCTATTTAGACTACTTTATTAGTATATTTAAGAGAGATAAACTTACTAAACTCTTTAGATCAGCTTATTTAACCAGTTTACACAGTTAATTTGTAATCTTTTTTAACTTTCAAAAAGATGTAAACTCTTTATTTTAGAGTTTTAACCTATTTAGACTACTTTATTAGTATATTTAAGACAGAATAAATTACTAAACTCTTTAGATCAGCTTATTTAACCAGTTTTCACAGTTAATTTCTAATCTTTTTTAACTTTGAAACTGCTCTAAACTCTTTATTTTAGAGTTCTAACCTATTTAGACTACTTTATTAGTATATTTTAGACAGATAAACTTACTAAACTCTTTAGATCAGCTTATTTAACCAGCTTTCACAGTTAATTTCTAATCTTTTTTAACTTTCAAACAGCTCTAAACTCTTTATTTTAGAGTTTTAACCTATTTAGACTACTTTCTCAGTATATTTAAGACAGATAAACTTACTAAACTCTTTAGATCAGTTTATTTAACCAGTTCTCACAGTTAATTTCTAATCTTTTTTAACTTTCAAAAAGCTCTAAACTCTTTATTTTAGAGTTTTAACCTATTTAGACTACTTTATTAGTATATTTAAGAGAGATAAACTTACTAAACTCTTTAGATCAACTTATTTAACCAGTTTTCACAGTTAATTTCTAATCTTTTTTAACTTTCAAAAAGCTCTAAACTCTTTATTTTAGAGTTTTAACCTATTTAGACTACTTTATTAGTATATTTAAGAGAGATAAACTTACTAAACTCTTTAGATCAGCTTATTTAACCAGTTTTCACAGTTAATTTCTAATCTTTTTTAACTTTAAAAAAGCTCTAAACTCTTTATTTTAGAGTTTTAACCTATTTAGACTACTTTATTAGTATATTTAAGACAGAATAACTTACTAAACTCTTTAGATCAGCTTATTTAACCAGTCTTCACAGTTAATTTCTTATCTTTTTTAACATTCAAAAAGCTCTAAACACTTTATTTTAGAGTTTTAACCTATTTAGACTACTTTATTAGTATATTTAAGACAGATAAACTTACAACACTCTTTAGATCAGCTTATTTAACCAGTTTTCACAGTTAATTTCTAATATTTTTTAACTTTGAAACTGCTCTAAACTCTTTATTTTAGAGTTCTAACCTATTTAGACTACTTTATTAGTATATTTTAGACAGATAAACTTACTAAACTCTTTAGATCAGCTTATTTAACCAGTTTTCACAGTTAATTTCTAATCTTTTTTAACTTTCAAACAGCTCTAAACTCTTTATTTTAGAGTTTTAACCTATTTAGACTACTTTCTCAATATATTTAAGACAGATAAACTTACTAAACTCTTTAGATCAACTTATTTAACCAGTTTTCACAGTTAATTTCTAATCTTTTTTAACTTTCAAAAAGCTCTAAACTCTTTATTTTAGAGTTTTAACCTATTTAGACTACTTTATTAGTATATTTAAGAGAGATAAACTTACTAAACTCTTTAGATCAGCTTATTTAACCAGTTTTCACAGTTAATTTCTAATCTTTTTTAACTTTAAAAAAGCTCTAAACTCTTTATTTTAGGGTTTTAACCTATTTAGACTACTTTATTAGTATATTTAAGACAGAATAACTTACTAAACTCTTTAGATCAGCTTATCTAACCAGTCTTTACAGTTAATTTCTTATCTTTTTTAAAATTCAAAAAGCTCTAAACACTTTATTTTAGAGTTTTAACCTATTTAGACTACTTTATTAGTATATTTAAGACAGATAAACTTACAACACTCTTTAGATCAGCTTATTTAACCGGTTTTCACAGTTAATTTCTAATCTTTTTTAACTTTGAAACTGCTCTAAACTCTTTATTTTAGAGTTCTAACCTATTTAGACTACTTTATTAGTATATTTTAGACAGATAAACTTACTAAACTCTTTAGATCAGCTTATTTAACCAGTTTTCACAGTTAATTTCTAATCTTTTTTAACTTAAAAACAGCTCTAAACTCTTTATTTTAGAGTTTTAACCTATTTAGACTACTTTCTCAGTATATTTAAGACAGATAAACTTACTAAACTCTTTAGATCAGTTTATTTAACCAGTTCTCACAGTTAATTTCTAATCTTTTTTAACTTTCAAAAAGCTCTAAACATTTTATTTTAGAGTTTTAACCTATTTAGACTACTTTATTAGTATATTTAAGACTGAATAACTTACTAAACTCTTTAGATCAGCTTATTTAACCAGTCTTCACAGTTAATTTCTTATCTTTTTTAACAATCAAAAAGCTCTAAACACTTTATTTTAGAGTTTTAACCTATTTAGACTACTTTATTAGTATATTTAAGACAGATAAACTTACAACACTCTTTAGATCAGCTTATTTAACCAGTTTTCACAGTTAATTTCTAATCTTTTTAACTTTCAAAAAGCTCTAAACTCTTTATTTTAGAGTTTTTACCTATTTAGACTACTTTATTAGTATATTTAAGAGAGATAAAGTTACTAAACTGTTTAGATCAGCTTATTTAACCAGTTTTCACAGTTAATTTCTAATCTTTTTTAACTTTCAAAAAGCGGTAAACTCTTTATTATTGAGTTTTAACCTATTTAGACTACTTTATTAGTATATTTAAGAGAGATAAACTTACTAAACTCTTTAGATCAGCTTATTTAACCAGTTTTCACAGTTAATTTCTAATCTTTTTTAACTTTCAAAAAGCTCTAAACTCTTTATTTTAGAGTTTTAACCTATTTAGACTACTTTATTAGTATATTTAAGAGAGATAAACTTACTAAACTCTTTAGATCAGCTAATTAACCAGTTTTCACAGTTAATTTCTAATCTTTTTTAACTTTCAAAAAGCTCTAAACACTTTATTTTAGAGTTTTAACCTATTTAGACTACTTTATTAGTATATTTAAGAGAGATAAACTTACTAAACTCTTTAGATCAGCTTATTTAACCAGTTTTCACAGTTAATTTCTAATCTTTTTTAACTTTCAAACGGCTCTAAACTCTTTATTTTAGAGTTTTAACCTATTTAGACTACTTTATTAGTATATTTAAGAGAGATAAAGTTACTAAACTGTTTAGATCAGCTTATTTAACCAGTTTTCACAGTTAATTTCTAATCTTTTTTAACTTTCAAAAAGCTCTAAACTCTTTATTTTAGAGTTTTAACCTATTTAGACGACTTTATTAGTATATTTAAGAGAGATAAAGTTACTAAACTCTTTAGATCAGCTTATATAACCAGTTTTCACAGTTAATTTCTAATCTTTTTTAACTTTCAAAAAGCTCTAAACATTTTATTTTAGAGTTTTAACCTATTTAGACTACTTTATTAGTATATTTAAGACTGAATAACTTACTAAACTCTTTAGATCAGCTTATTTAACCAGTCTTCACAGTTAATTTCTTATCTTTTTTAACAATCAAAAAGCTCTAAACACTTTATTTTAGAGTTTTAACCTATTTAGACTACTTTATTAGTATATTTAAGAGAGATAAACTTACTAAACTCTTTAGATCAGGTTATTTAACCAGTTTTCACCATTAATTTCTAATCTTTTTTTACTTTCAAAACGCTCTAAACACTTTATTTTAGAGTTTTAACCTATTTAGACTACTTTATTAGTATATTTAAGACAGATAAACATACTAAACTCTTTAGATCAGCTTATTTAACCAGTTTTCACAGTTAATTTCTAATCTTTTTTAACTTTCAAAAAGCTCTAAACTCTTTATTTTAGGGTTTTAACCTATGTAGACTACTTTATTAGTATATTTAAGAGAGATAAACTTACTAAACTCTTTAGATCAGCTTATTTAACCAGTTTTCAAAGTTAATTTCTAATCTTTTTTAAGTTTCAAAAAGCTCTAAACACTTTATTTTAGAGTTTTAACCTATTTGCACTACTTTATTAGTATATTTAAGAGAGATAAACTTACTAAACTCTTTAGATCAGTTTATTTAACCAGATTTCACAGTTAATTTCTAATTTTTTTTAACTTTCAAAAAGCTCTAAACTCTTTATTTTAGAGTTTTAACCTATTTAGACTACTTTATTAGTATATTTAAGACAGAATAAATTACTAAACTCTTTAGATCAGCTTATTTAACCAGTTTTCACAGTTAATTTCTAATCTTTTTTAACTTTGAAACTGCTCTCAACTCTTTATTTTAGAGTTCTAACCTATTTAGACCACTTTACTAGTATATTTAAGACAGATAAACTTACTAACTCTTTACATCAGCTTATTTAACCAGTTTCCACGGTTAATTTCTAATCTTTTTTAACTTTCAAACAGCTCTAAACTCTTTATTTTAGAGGTGTAACCTATTTAGACTACTTTATTAGTATATTTAAGACAGATAAACTTACTAAACTCTTTAGATCAGTTTATTTAACCAGTTCTCACAGTTAATTTCTAATCTTTTTTTAACTTTCAAACAGCTCTAAACACTTTATTTTAGAGTTTTAACCTATTTAGACAACTTTATTAGTATATTTAAGAGAGATAAACTTACTAAACTCTTTAGATCAGCTTATTTAACCAGTTTTCACAGTTAATTTGTAATCTGTTTTAACTTTCAAAAAGCTCTAAACTCTTTATTTTAGAGTTTTAACCTATTTAGACTACTTTATTAGTATATTTAAGAGAGATAAACTTACTAAACTCTTTAGATCAGCTTATTTAACCAGTTTTCACAGTTAATTTCTAATCTTTTTTAACTTTCAAAAACCTCTAAACACTTTATTTTAGAGTTTTAACCTATTTAGACTACTTTATTAGTATATTTAAGAGAGATAAACTTACTAAACTCTTTAGATCAGCTTATTTAACAAGTTTTCACAGTTAATTTCTATTTTTTTTTAACTTTCAAAAAACTCTAAACACTATTTTACAGTTTTAACCTATTTACACTACTTTATTAGTATATTTAAGACAGATAAACTTACTAATCACTAAAGATCAGCTTATTTAACCAGTTTTTACAGTTAATTTCTAATCTTTTTAACTTTCAAAAAGCTCTAAACACTTCATTTTAGTGTTTTAACCTATTTAGACTACTTTATTAGTATATTTAAGAGAGATAAACTTACTAAACTCTTTAGATCAGCTTATTTAACCAGTTTTCACAGTTAATTTCTAATCTTTTTTAACTTTCAAAAAGCTCTAAACTCTTTATTTTAGAGTTTTAACCTATTTAGACTACTTTATTAGTATATTTAAGACAGAAAAACTTACTAAACTCTTTAGATCAGCTTATTTAACCAGTTTTCACTGTAAATTTCTAATCGTTTTTAACTTTGAAAAAGCTCTAAACTCTTTATTTTAGAGTTTTAACCTATTTAGACTACTTTATTAGTATATTTAAGAGAGATAAACTTACTAAACTCTTTAGATCAGCTGATTTAACCAGTTTTCACAGTTAATTTCTAATCTTTTTTAACTTTCAAAAAGCTATAAACTTTTTATTTTAGATTTTTAACCTATTTAGATTCCTTTATTTGTATATTTAAGACAGATAAACTTACTAAACTCTTTAGATCAGCTTATTTAACTAGCTTTCACTGTAAATTTCTAATCCTTTTTAACTTTCAAAAAGCTCTAAACTCTTTATTTTAGAGTTTTAACCTATTTAGACTACTTTATTAGTATATTTAAGAGAGATAAACTTACTAAACTCTTTAGATCAGCTTATTTAACCAGTTTTCACAGTTAATTTCTAATCTTTTTTAACTTTCAAAAAGCTGTAAACACTTTATTTTAGTGTTTTAACCTATTTACACTACTTTATTAGTATATTTAAGAGAGATAAACTTACTAAACTCTTTAGATCAGCTTATTTAACCAGTTTTCACAGTTAATTTCTAATCTTTTTTAACTTTCAAAAAGCTCTAAACTCTTTATTTTAGAGTTTAACCTATTTAGACTACTTTATTAGTATATTTAAGACAGAAAAACTTACTAAACTCTTTAGATCAGCTTATTTAACCAGTTTTCACAGTTAATTTCTAATCTTTTTTAACTCTAAAGAAGCTCTAAACTCTTTATTTTAGAGTTTTAACCTATTTAGACTACTTTATTAGTATATTTAAGAGAGATAAACTTACTAAACTCTTTAGATCAGCTTATTTAACCAGTTTTCACTGTTCATTTCTAATCTTTTTTAACTTTCAAAAAGCTCTAAACTCTTTATTTTAGAGTTTTAACCTATTTAGACTACTTTATTAGTATATTAAAGAGAGATAAACTCACTAAACTCTTTAGATCAGCTTATTTAACCAGTTTTCACTGTAAATTTCTAATCCTTTTTAACTTTCAAAAAGCTCTAAACTCTTTATTTTAGAGTTTTAACCTATTTAGACTACTTTATTAGTATATTTAAGAGAGATAAACTCACTAAACTCTTTAGATCAGCCTATTTAACCACCTTTCACAGTTAATTTCTAATCTTTTTTAACTTTCAAAAAGCTCAAAACTCTTTTTTTTAGAGTTTTAACCTATTTAGACTACTTTGTTAGTATATTTAGAACAGATAAACTTACTAAACTCTTTAGATCAGCTTATTTAACCAGTTTTCACAGTTAATTTCTAATTTTTTTTACTTTCAAAAAGCTCTAAACCGTTATTATTAGCGTTTCAACCTATTTAGACTACTTTAATAGTATATTAAAGACAGATAAACTTACTAAACTCTTTAGATCAGCTTATTTAACCAGTTTTCACAGTTAATTTCTAATCTTTTTAACTTTAAAAAAGGTCTGAACACTTTATTTTAGAGTTTTAACCTATTTAGACTACGTTATTGGTATATTTTAGAGAGATAAACTTACTAAACTCTTTAGATCAGCTTATTTAACCAGTTTTAACAGTTAATTTCTAATCTTTTTAACTCTCAAAAAGCTCTAAACTCTTTATTTTAGAGTTTTAACCTATTTAGACTACTTTAATAGTATATTAAAGACAGATAAACTTACTAAACACTTTAGATCAGCTTATTTAACCAGTTTTCACAGTTAATTTCTAATCTTTTTTAACTTTCAAAAACCTCTAAACTCTTTATTTTAGAGTTTTAACCTATTTAGACTACTTTATTAGTATATTTAAGAGAGATAAACTTACTAAACTCTTTAGATCAGCTTATTTAACCAGTTTTCACAGTTAATTTCTAATTTTTTTTAACTTTGAAAGAGCTCTAAACCGTTATTATTAGCGTTTCAACCTATTTAGACTGCTTTATTAGTATATTTAAGACCGATAATCTTACTGAACTCTTTAGATCAGCTTATTTAACCAGTTTTCACAGTTAATTTCTAATCTTTTTTAACTTTCAAAAACCTCTAAACTCTTTATTTAAGAGTTTTAACCTATTTAGACTACTTCATTAGTATATTTTAGAGAGATAAACTTACTAAACTCTTTAGATCAGCTTATTTAACCAGTTTTCACAGTTAATTTCTAATCTTTTTTAACTTTCAAAAGGCTCTAAACACTTTATTTTAGAGTTTTAACCTATTTAGAGTACTTTATTAGTATATTTAAGACAGATAACATACTAAACTCTTTAGATCAGCTTATTTAACCAGTTTTCACAGTTAATTACTAATCTTTTTTAACTTTCAAAAAGTTCTAAACTCTTTATTTTAGAGTTTTAACCTATTTAGACTACTTTATTAGTATATTTAAGAGAGATAAACTTACTAAACTCTTTAGATCAGCTTATTTAACCAGTTTTCACAGTTAATTTCTAATTTTTTTTAACTTTCAAAAAGCTCTAAACACTTTATTTTAGAGTTTTAACCTATTTAGACTACTTTATTAGTATATTTAAGACAGATAAACTTACTAAACTCTTTAGATCAGCTTATTTAACCAGTTTTCACAGTTAATTTCTAATCTTTTTTAACTTTCAAAAAGCTCTAAACAAAAGATTAGAAATTAACTGTGAAAACTGGTTAAATAAGCTGATCTAAAGAGTTTAGTAAGTTTATCTCTCTTAAATATACTAATAAAGTAGTCTAAATAGGTTAAAACTCTAAAATAAAGAGTTTAGAGCTTTTTGAAAGTTAAAAAAGATTAGAAATTAACTGTGAAAACTGGTTAAATAAGCTGATCTAAAGAGTTTAGTGAGTTTATCTCTCTAAAATATACTAATAAAGTAGTCTAAATAGGTTAAAACTCTAAAATAAAGTGTTTAGAGCTTTTTGAAAGTTAAAAAAGATTAGAAATTAACTGTGAAAACTGGTTAAAAAAGCTGATCTAAAGAGTTTAGTAAGTTTATCTCTCTTAAATATACTAATAAAGTAGTCTAAATAGGTTAAAACTCTAAAATAAAGTGTTTAGAGCTTTTTGAATGTTAAAAAAGATTAGAAATTAACTGTGAAAACTGGTTAAATAAGCTGATCTAAAGAGTTTAGTAAGTTTATCTCTCTTAAATATACTAATAAAGTAGTCTAAATAGGTTAAAACTCTAAAATAAAGAGTTTAGAGCTTTTTGAATGTTAAAAAAGATTAGAAATTAACTGTGAAAACTGGTTAAATAAGTTGATCTAAAGACTTTAGTAAGTTTATCTCTCCTAAATATACTAATAAAGTAGTCTAAATAGGTTAAAACTCTAAAATAAAGAGTTTAGAGCTTTTTGAAAGTTAAAAAAGATTAGAAATTAACTGTGAGAACTGGTTAAATAAACTGATCTAAAGAGATTAGTAAGTTTATCTGTCTTAAATATACTAATAAAGTAGTCTAAATAGGTTAAAAATCTAAAATAAAGAGTTTAAAGCTGTTATAAAATTAAAAAAGATTAGAAATTAACTGTGAAAACTGGTTAAATAAGCTGATCTAAAGAGCTTAGTAAGTTTATCTCTCTTAAATATACTAATAAAGTAGTCTAAATAGGTTAAAACTCTAAAATAAAGAGTTTAGAGCTTTTTGAAAGTTAAAATAGATTAGAAATTAACTGTGAAAACTGGTTAAATAAGCTGATCTAAAGAGTTTAGTAAGTTTATCTCTCTTAAATATACTAATAAAGTAGTCTAAATAGGTTAAAACTCTAAAATAAAGAGTTTAGAGCTTTTTGAATGTTAAAAAAGATTAGAAATTAACTGTGAAAACTGGTTAAATAAGTTGATCTAAAGACTTTAGTAAGTTTATCTCTCCTAAATATACTAATAAAGTAGTCTAAATAGGTTAAAACTCTAAAATAAAGAGTTTAGAGCTTTTTGAAAGTTAAAAAAGATTAGAAATTAACTGTGAGAACTGGTTAAATAAACTGATCTAAAGAGTTTAGTAAGTTTATCTGTCTTAAATATACTAATAAAGTAGTCTAAATAGGTTAAAAATCTAAAATAAAGAGTTTAAAGCTGTTATAAAATTAAAAAAGATTAGAAATTAACTGTGAAAACTGGTTAAATAAGCTGATCTAAAGAGCTTAGTAAGTTTATCTCTCTTAAATATACTAATAAAGTACTCTAAATAGGTTAAAACTCTAAAATAAAGAGTTTAGAGCTTTTTGAAAGTTAAAATAGATTAGAAATTAACTGTGAAAACTAGTGAAATAAGCTGATCTAAAGAGTTTAGTAAGTTTATCTCTCTAAAATATACTAATAAAGTCGTCTAAATAGGTTAAAACTCTAAAATAAAGAGTTTAGAACTTTTTGAAAGTTAAAAAAGATTAGAAATTAACTGTGAAAACTGGTTAAATAAGCTGATCTAAAGAGTTTAGTAAGTTTATCTCTCTTAAATATACTAATAAAGTAGTCTAAATAGGTTAAAACTCTAAAATAAAGAGTTTAGAGCTTTTTGAAAGTTAAAAAAGATTAGAAATTAACTGTGAAAACTGGTTAAATAAGCTGATCTAAAGAGTTTAGTAAGTTCATCTGTCTTAAATAAACTAATAAAGTAGTCTAAATAGGTTGAAACGCTAATAATAACGGTTTAGAGCTTTTTGAAAGTTAAAAAAGATTAGAAATTAACTGTGAAAACTGGTTAAATAAGCTGATCTAAAGAGTTTAGTAAGTTTATCTCTCTAAAATATACTATTAAAGTAGTCTAAATAGGTTAAAACTCTAAAATAAAGTGTTTAGAGCTTTTTGAAAGTTAAAAAAAATTAGAAATTAACTGTGAAAACTGGTTAAATAAGCTGATCTAAAGAGTTTAGTAAGTTTATCTGTCTTAAATATACTAATAAAGTAGTCTAAATAGGTTAAAACTCTAAAATAAAGAGTTTAGAACTTTTTGAAAGTTAAAAAAGATTAGTAATTAACTGTGAAAACTGGTTAAATAAGCTGATCTAAAGAGTTTAGTAAGTTTATCTGTCTTAAATATACTAATAAAGTCGTCTAAATAGGTTAAAACTCTAAAATAAAGAGTTTAGAGCTTTTTTAAAGTTAAAAAAGATTAGAAATTAACTGTGAAAACTGGTTAAATAAGCTGATCTAAAGAGTTTAGTAAGTTTATCTCTGTTAAATATACTAATAAAGTAGTCTAAATAGGTTAAAACTCTAAAATAAAGAGTTTAGAGCTTTTTGAAAGTTAAAAAAAATTAGAAATTAACTGTGAAAACTGGTTAAATAAGCTGATGTAAAGAGTTTAGTAAGTTTATCTCTCTTAAATATACTAATAAAGTAGTCTAAATAGGTTAAAACTCTAAAATAAAGAGTTTAGAGCTTTTTGAAAGTTAAAAAAGACTAGAAATTAACTGTGAAAACTGGTGAAATAAGCTGATCTAACGAGTTTAACAAGTTTATCTCTCCAAAATATACTAATAAAGTAGTCTAAATAGGTTAAAACTCTAAAATAAAGTGTTTAGAGCTTTTTGAAAGTTAAAAAAATTAGAAATACTTGTGAAAACTGGTTAAATAAGCTGATCTAAAGAGTTTAGTAGGTTTAACTGTCTTAAATATACTAATAAAGTCGTCTAAATAGGTTAAAACTCTAAAATAAAGAGTTTAGAGCTTTTTGAATGTTAAAAAAGATTAGAAATTAACAGTGAGAACTGTTTAAATAAGCTGATCTAAAGAGTTTAGTAAGTTTATCTGTCTTAAATATACTAATAAAGTAGTCTAAATAGGTTAAAACTCTAAAATAAAGAGTTTAAAGCTGTTTTAAAATTAAAAAAGATTAGAAATTAACTGTGAAAACTGGTTAAATAAGCTGATGTAAAGAGTTTAGTAAGTTTATCTCTCTTAAATATACTAATAAAGTCGTCTATATAGGTTAAAACTCTAAAATAAAGAGTTTAGAGCTTTTTGAAAGTTTAAAAAAAATAGAAATTAACTGTGAAAACTGGTTAAATAAGCTGATCTAAAGAGTTTAGTAAGTTTATCTCTCTAAAATATACTAATAAAGTAGTCTAAATAGGTTAAAACTCTAAAATAAAGTGTTTAGAGCTTTTTGAAAGTTAAAAAAGATTAGAAATTAACTGTGAAAACTGGTTAAATAACCTGATCTAAAGAGTTTAGTAAGTTTTCTCTCTTAAATATACTAATAAAGTAGTCTAAATAGGTTAAAACCCTAAAATAAAGAGTTTAGAGCTTTTTGAGAGTTAAAAAGATTAAAAATTAACTGTTAAAACTGGTTAAATAAGCTGATCTAAAGAGTTTAGTAAGTTTATCTCTCTAAAATATACCAATAAAGTAGTCTAAATAGGTTAAAACTCTAAAATAAAGTGTTTAGACCTTTTTGAAAGTTAAAAAGATTAGAAATTAACTGTGAAAACTGGTTAAATAAGCTGATCTAAAGAGTTTAGTAAGTTTATCTCTCTTAAATATACTAATAAAGTAGTCTAAATAGGTTGAAACGCTAATAATAACGGTTTAGAGCTTTTTGAAAGTTAAAAAGATTAGAAATTAACTGTGAGAACTGGTTAAATAAGCTGATCTAAAGAGTTTAACAAGTTTATCTCTCTAAAATATACTAATAAAGTAGTCTAAATAGGTTAAAACTCTAAAATAAAGTGTTAAGAGCTTTTTGAAAGTTAAAAAAATTAGAAATTAACTGTGAAAACTCGTTAAATAAGCTGATCTAAAGAGTTTAGTAAGTTTATCTATCCTAAATATACTAATAAAGTAGTCTAAATAGGTTAAAACTCTAAAAAAAAGAGTTTTGAGCTTTTTGAAAGTTAAAAAAGATTAGAAATTAACTGTGAAAGGTGGTTAAATAAGCTGATCTAAAGAGTTTAGTAAGTTTATCTGTCTTAAATATACAAATAAAGTAATCTAAATAGGTTAAAAATCTAAAATAAAGAGTTTATAGCTTTTTGAAAGTTAAAAAAGATTAGAAATTAACTGTGAAAACTGGTTAAATAAGCTGATCTAAAGAGTTTAGTAAGTTTATCTCTCTTAAATATACTAATAAAGTAGTCTAAATAGGTTAAAACTCTAAAATAAAGAGTTTAGACTTTTTGAAAGTTAAAAAAGGTTAGAAATTAACTGTGAAAACTGGTTAAATAAGCTGATCTAAAGAGTTTAGTGAGTTTATCTCTCTAAAATATACTAGTAAAGTAGTCTAAATAGGTTAAAACTCTAAAATAAAGTGTTTAGAGCTTTTTTAAAGTTAAAAAAGATTAGAAATTAACTGTGAAAACTGGTTAAAAAAGCTGATCTAAAGAGTTTAGTAAGTTTATCTGTCTTAAATATACTAATAAAGTAGTCTAAATAGGTTAAAACTCTAAAATAAAGTGTTTAGAGCTTTTTGAATGTTAAAAAAGATTAGAAATTAACTGTGAAAACTGGTTAAATAAGCTGATCTAAAGAGTTTAGTAAGTTTATCTCTCTTAAATATACTAATAAAGCAGTCTAAATAGGTTAAATCTCTAAAATAAAGAGTTTAGAGCTTTTTGAAAGTTAAAAAAGATTAGAAATTAACTGTGAAAACTGGTTAAATAAGTTGATCTAAAGACTTTAGTAAGTTTATCTCTCCTAAATATACTAATAAAGTAGTCTAAATAAGTTAAAACTCTAAAATAAAGAGTTTAGAGCTTTTTGAAAGTTAAAAAAGATTAGAAATTAACTGTGAGAACTAGTTAAATAAACTGATCTAAAGAGTTTAGTAAGTTTATCTCTCTTAAATATACTAATAAAGTAGTCTAAATAGCTTTAAACTCTAAAATAAAGAGTTTAGAGCTTTTTGAAAGTTAAAAAAGATTAGAAATTAACTGTGAAAACTGGTTAAATAAGCTGATCTAAAGAGTTTAGTAAGTTTATCTGTCTTAAATATACTAATAAAGTAGTCTAAATAGGTTAAAACCCTAAAATGAAGAGTTTACAGCTTTTTGAAAGTTAAAAACATTAGAAATTAACTGTGAAAACTGGTTAAATAAGCTGATCTAAAGAGTTTAGTAAGTTTATCTCTCTTAAATATACTAATAAAGTACTCTAAATAGGTTAAAACTCTAAAATAAAGTGTTTAGAGCTTTTTGAAAGTTAAAAAAGATTAAAAATTAATGTTAAAAACTGATTAAATAAGCTGATCCAAAGAGATTAGTAAGCTTATCTGTCTTAAATATACTAATAAAGTAGTCTAAATAGGTTAAAACTCTAAAATAAAGAGTTTAGAGCTTTTTGAAAGTTAAAAAAGATTAGAAATTAACTGTGAAAACTGCTTAAATAAGCTGATCTAAAGAGTTTAGTAAGTTCATCTGTCTTAAATAAACTAATAAAGTAGTCTAAATAGGTTGAAACGCTAATAATAACGGTTTAGAGCTTTTTGAAAGTTAAAAAAGATTAGAAATTAACTGTGAAAACTGGTTAAATAAGCTGATCTAAAGAGTTTAGTAAGTTTATCTGTCTTAAATATACTAATAAAGTAGTCTAAATAGGTTAAAAATCTAAAATAAAGAGTTTAAAGCTGTTTTAAAATTAAAAAGAGTAGAAATTAACTGTGAAAACTGGTTAAATAAGCTGATCTAAAGAGTTTATTAAGTTTATCTGTCTTAAATATACTAATAAAGTACTCTAAATAGGTTAAAACTCTAAAATAAAGAGTTTAGAGCTTTTTGAAAGTTAAAATAGATTAGAAATTAACTGTGAAAACTAGTGAAATAAGCTGATCTAAAGAGTTTAGTAAGTTTATCTCTCTAAAATATACTAATAAAGTCGTCTAAATAGGTTAAAACTCTAAAATAAAGCGTTTAGAACTTTTTGAAAGTTAAAAAAGATTAGAAATTAACTGTGAAAACTGGTTAAATAAGCTGATCTAAAGAGTTTATTAAGTTTATCTCTCTTAAATATACTAATAAAGTAGTCTAAATAGGTTAAAACTCTAAAATAAAGAGTTTAGAGCTTTTTGAAAGTTAAAAAAGATTAGAAATTAACTGTGAAAACTGGTTAAATAAGCTGATCTAAAGAGTTTAGTAAGTTTATCTGTCTTAAATAAACAAATAAAGTAGTCTAAATAGGTTGAAACGCTAATAATAACGGTTTAGAGCTTTTTGAAAGTTAAAAAAGATTAGAAATTAACTGTGAAAACTGGTTAAATAAGCTGATCTAAAGAGTTTAGTAAGTTTATCTCTTTAAAATATACTATTAAAGTAGTCTAAATAGGTTAAAACTCTAAAATAAAGTGTTTAGAGCTTTTTGAAAGTTAAAAAAAATAAGAAATTAACTGTGAAAACTGGTTAAATAAGCTGATCTAAAGAGTTTAGTAAGTTTATCTGTCTTAAATATACTAATAAAGTAGTCTAAATAGGTTAAAACTCTAAAATAAAGAGTTTAGAACTTTTTGAAAGTTAAAAAAGATTAGAAATTAACTGTGAAAACTGGTTAAATAAGCTGATCTAAAGAGTTTAGTAAGTTTATCTGTCTTAAATATAATAATAAAGTAGTCTAAATAGGTTAAAACTCTAAAATAAAGAGTTTAGAGCTTTTTTAAAGTTAAAAAAGATTAGAAATTAACTGTGAAAACTGGTTAAATAAGCTGATCTAAAGAGTTTAGTAAGTTTATCTCTGTTAAATATACTAATAAAGTAGTCTAAATAGGTTAAAACTCTAAAATAAAGAGTTTAGAGCTTTTTGAAATTTAAAAAAAATTAGAAATTAACTGTGAAAACTGGTTAAATAACCTGATCTAAAGAGTTTAGTAAGTTTATCTCTCTTAAATATACTAATAAAGTAGTCTAAATAGGTTAAAAATCTAAAATAAAGAGTTTAGAGCTTTTTGAAAGTTAAAAAAGATTAGAAATTAACTGTGAAAACTGGTGAAATAAGCTGATCTAACGAGTTTAACAAGTTTATCTCTCCAAAATATACTAATAAAGTAGTCTAAATAGGTTAAAACTCTAAAATAAAGTGTTTAGAGCTTTTTGAAAGTTAAAAAAATTAGAAATTACTTGTGAAAACTGGTTAAATAAGCTGATATAAAGAGTTTAGTAAGTTTATCTCTCTTAAATATACTAATAAAGTCATCTAAATAGGTTAAAACTCTAAAATAAAGAGTTTAGAGCTTTTTGAAAGTTAAAAAAGATTAGAAATTAACAGTGAGAACTGGTTAAATAAGCTGATCTAAAGAGTTTAGTAAGTTTATCTGTCTTAAATATACTAATAAAGTAGTCTAAATAGGTGAAAAATCTAAAATAAAGAGTTTAAAGCTGTTTTAAAATTAAAAAAGATTAGAAATTAACTGTGAAAACTGGTTAAATAAGCTGATCTAAAGAGTTTAGTAAGTTTATCTCTCTTAAAAATACTAATAAAGTACTCTAAATAGGTTAAAACTCTAAAATAAAGAGTTTAGAGCTTTTTGAAAGTTAAAATAGATTAGAAATTAATTGTGAAAACTAGTGAAATAAGCTGATCTAAAGAGTTTAGTAAGTTTATCTCTCTAAAATATACTAATAAAGTAGTCTAAATAGGTTAAAACTCTAAAATAAAGAGTTTAGAACTTTTTGAAAGTTAAAAAAGATTAGAAATTAACTGTGAAAACTGGTTAAATAAGCTGATCTAAAGAGTTTATTAAGTTTATCTCTGTTAAATATACTAATAAAGTAGTCTAAATAGGTTAAAAATCTAAAATATAGAGTTTAGAGCTTTCTGAAAGTTAAAAAAGATTAGAAATTAACTGTGAAAACTGGTTAAATAAGCTGATCTAAAGAGTTTAGTAAGTTTATCTGTCTTAAATATACTAATAAAGTCGTCTAAATAGGTTAAAACTCTAAAATAAAGAGTTTAGAGCTGTTTTAAAGTTAAAAAAGATTAGAAATTAACTATGAAAACTGGTTAAATAAGCTGATCTAAAGAGTTTAGTAAGTTTATCTCTCTTAAATATACTAATAAAGTAGTCTAAATAGCTTAAAACTCTAAAATAAAGAGTTTAGAGCTTTTTGAAAGTTAAAAAAGATTAGAAATTAACAGTGAGAACTGTTTAAATAAGCTGATCTAAAGAGTTTAGTAAGTTTATCTGTCTTTAATATACTAATAAAGTAGTCTAAATAGGTTAAAAATCTAAAATAAAGAGTTTAAAGCTGTTTTAAAGTTAAAAAAGATTAGAAATTAACCGTGAAAACTGGTTAAATAAGCTGATCTAAAGAGTTTAGTAAGTTTATCTCTCTTAAATATACTAATAAAGTAGTCTAAATAGGTTAAAACCCTAAAATAAAGAGTTTACAGCTTTTTGAAAGTTAAAAACATTAGAAATTAACTGTGAAAACTGGTTAAATAAGCTGATCGAAATACTTTAGTAAGTTTATCTGTCTTAAATATACTAATAAAGTAGTCTAAATAGGTTAAAACTCTAAAATAAAGAGTTTAGAACTTTTTGAAAGTTAAAAAAGATTAGTAATTAACTGTGAAAACTGGTTAAATAAGCTGATCTAAACAGTTTAGTAAGTTTATCTGTCTTAAATAAACTAATAAAGTAGTCTAAATAGGTTGAAACGATAATAATAACGGTTTAGAGCTTTTTGAAAGTTAAAAAAGATTAGAAATTAACTGTGAAAACTGGTTAAATAAGCTGATCTAAAGAGTTTAGTAAGTTTATCTGTCTTAAATATACTAATAAAGTAGTCTAAATAGGTTAAAACTCTAAAATAAAGAGTTTAGAACTTTTTGAAAGTTAAAAAAGATTAGTAATTAACTGTGAAAACTGGTTAAATAAGCTGATCTAAAGAGTTTAGTAAGTTTATCTGTCTTAAATATACTAATAAAGTAGTCTAAATAGGTTAAAACTCTAAAATAAAGTGTTTAGAGCTTTTTGAAAGTTAAAAAAGATTAGAAATTAACTGTGAAAACTGGTTAAATAAGCTGATGTAAAGAGTTTAGTAAGTTTATCTCTCTAAAATATACTAATGAAGTAGTCTAAATAGGTTAAAACTCTTAGATAAAGAGTTTAGAGGTTTTTGAAAGTTAAAAAAGATTAGAAATTAACTGTGAAAACTGGTTAAATAAGCTGATCTAAAGAGTTTATTAAGTTTATCTCTGTTAAATATACTAATAAAGTAGTCTAAATAGGTTAAAAATCTAAAATATAGAGTTTAGAGCTTTCTGAAAGTTAAAAAAGATTAGAAATTAACTATGAAAACTGGTTAAATAAGCTGATCTAAAGAGTTTAGTAAGTTTATCTCACTTAAATATACTAATAAAGTAGTCTAAATAGCTTAAAACTCTAAAATAAAGAGTTTAGAGCTTTTTGAAAGTTAAAAAAGATTAGAAATTAACAGTGAGAACTGTTTAAATAAGCTGATCTAAAGAGTTTAGTAAGTTTATCTGTCTTTAATATACTAATAAAGTAGTCTAAATAGGTTAAAAATCTAAAATAAAGAGTTTAAAGCTGTTTTAAAGTTAAAAAAGATTAGAAATTAACTGTGAAAACTGGTTAAATAAGCTGATCTAAAGAGTTTAGTAAGTTTATCTCTCTTAAATATACTAATAAAGTAGTCTAAATAGGTTAAAACTCTAAAATAAAGAGTTTAGAGCTTTTTGAAAGTTAAAAAACATTAGAAATTAACTGTGAAAACTGGTTAAATAAGCTGATCTAAAGAGTTTAGTAAGTTTATCTCTCTTAAATATACTAATAAAGTAGTCTAAATAGGTTAAAACTCTAAAAAAAAGAGTTTAGAGGTTTTTGAAAGTTAAAAACATTAGAAATTAACTGTGAAAACTGGTTAAATAAGCTGATGGAAATACTTTAGTAAGTTTATCTGTCTTAAATATACTAATAAAGTAGTCTAAATAGGTTAAAACTCTAAAATAAAGAGTTTAGAACTTTTTGAAAGTTAAAAAAGATTAGTAATTAACTGTGAAAACTGGTTAAATAAGCTGATCTAAACAGTTTAGTAAGTTTATCTGTCTTAAATAAACTAATAAAGTAGTCTAAATAGGTTGAAACGATAATAATAACGGTTTAGAGCTTTTTGAAAGTTAAAAAAAATTAGAAATTAACTGTGAAAACTGGTTAAATAAGCTGATCTAAAGAGTTTAGTAAGTTTATCTGTCTTAAATATACTAATAAAGTAGTCTAAATAGGTTAAAACTCTAAAATAAAGAGTTAAGAACTTTTTGAAAGTTAAAAAAGATTAGTAATTAACTGTGAAAACTGGTTAAATAAGCTGATCTAAAGAGTTTAGTAAGTTTATCTGTCTTAAATATACTAATAAAGTAGTCTAAATAGGTTAAAACTCTAAAATAAAGTGTTTAGAGCTTTTTGAAAGTTAAAAAAGATTAGAAATTAACTGTGAAAACTGGTTAAATAAGCTGATCTAAAGAGTTTAGTAAGTTTATCTCTCTAAAATATACTAATGAAGTAGTCTAAATAGGTTAAAACTCTTAAATAAAGAGTTTAGAGGTTTTTGAAAGTTAAAAAAGATTAGAAATTAACTGTGAAAACTGGTTAAATAAGCTGATCTAAAGAGTTTAGTAAGTTTATCTCTCTAAAATATACTAATAAAGTAGTCTAAATAGGTTAAAACTCTAAAATAAAGAGTTTAGAGGTTTTTGAAAGTTAAAAAAGATTAGAAATTAACTGTGAAAACTGGTTAAATAAGCTGATCTAAAGAGTTTAGTAAGTTTATCTGTCTTAAATATACTAATAAAGTAGTCTAAATAGGTTAAAACTCTAAAATAAAGAGTTTAGAGGTTTTTGAAAGTTAAAAAAGATTAGAAATTAACTGTGAAAACTGGTTAAATAAGCTGATCTAAAGAGTTTAGTAAGTTTATCTCTCTTAAATATACTAATAAAGTATTCTAAATAGGTTAAAACCCTAAAATAAAGAGTTTAGAGCTTTTTGAAAGTTAAAAAGATTAGAAATTAACTGTGAAAACTGGTTAAATAAGCTGATCGAAAGAGTTTAGTAAGTTTATCTCTCTTAAATATACTAATAAAGTAGTCTAAATATGTTAAAACTCTAAAATAAAGAGTTTAGAGCTTTTTGAAAGTTAAAAAAGATTAGAAATTAACTGTGAAAACTGGTTAAATAAGCTGATCTAAAGAGTTTAGTAAGTTTATCTCTCTTAAATATACTCATAAAGTACTCTAAATAGGTTAAAACTCTAAAATAAAGAGTTTAGGGCTTTTTGAAAGTTAAAAAAGGTTAGAAATTAACTGTGAAAACTGGTTAAATAAGCTGATCTAAAGAGTTTAGTAAGTTTATCTGTCTTAAATATACTAATAAAGTAGTCTAAATAGGTTAAAACTCTAAAATAAAGAGTTTAGAGCTTTTTGAAAGTTAAAAAAGATTAGAAATTAACTGTGAAAACTGGTTAAATAAGCTGATCTAAAGAGTTTAGTAAGTTTATCTCTCTTAAATATACTAATAAAGTAGTCTAAATAGGTTAAAACTCTAAAATAAAGAGTTTAGAGCTTTTTGAAAGTTAAAAAGATTAGAAATTAACTGTGAAAACTGGTTAAATAAGCTGATCTAAAGAGTTTAGTAAGTTCATCTCTCTTAAATATACTAACAAAGTAGTCTAAATAGGTTAAAACTCTAAAATAAAGAGTTTAGAGCTTTTTGAAAGTTAAAAAAGATTAGAAATTAATGGTGAAAACTGGTTAAATAAGCTGATCTAAGAGTTTAGTAAGTTTATCTCTCTTAAATATACTAATAAAGTAGTCTAAATAGGTTAAAACTCTAAAATAAAGAGGTTATAGCTTTTTGAAAGTTAAAAAAGATTAGAAATTAACTGTGAGAACTGGTTAAATAAGCTGATCTAAAGAGTTTATTATGTTTATCTCTCTTAAATATACTAATAAAGTAGTCTAAATAGGTTAAAACTCTAAAATAAAGAGTTTAGAGCTTTTTCAAAGTAAAAAAAAATTAGAAATTAACTGTGAAAACTGGTTAAATAAGCTGATCTAAAGAGTTTAGTAAGTTTATCTCTCTTAAATATACTAATAAAGTAGTCTAAATAGGTTAAAACTCTAAAATAAAGTGTTTAGAGCTGTTTGAAAGTTAAAGAAGATTAGAAATTAACTGTGAAAACTGGTTAAATAAGCTGATCGAAAGAGTTTAGTAAGTTTATCTGTCTTAAATATACTAATAAAGTAGTCTAAATAGGTTAAAACTCTAAAATAAAGAGTTTAGAGCTGTTTCAAAGTTAATAAAGATTAGAAATTAACTGTGAAAACTTGTGAAATAAGCTGATCTAAAGAGTTTAGTAAGTTTATCTCTTAAATATACTAATAAAGCAGTCTAAATAGGTTAAAACTCTAAAATAAAGAGTTTAGAGCTTTTCAAAGTTAAAAAAGATTAGAAATTAACTGTGAAAACTGGTTAAATAAGCTGATCTAAAGAGTTTAGTAAGTTTATCTCTCTAAAATATACTAATAAAGTAGTCTAAATAGGTTAAAACTCTAAAATAAAGTGTTTAGAGCTTTTTGAAAGTTAAAAAGATTAGAAATTAACTGTGAAAAGTGGTTAAATAAGTTGATCTAAAGAGTTTGGTAAGTTTATGTGTCTTAAATATACTAATAAAGTAGTCTAAATAGGTTAAAACTCTAAAATAAGAGTTTAGAGCTGTTTCAAAGTTAAAAAAGATTAGAAATTAACTGTGAAAACTGGTTAAATAAGCTGATCTAAAGAGTTTAGTAAGTTTATCTCTCTTAAATATACTAATAAAGTAGTCTAAATAGGTAAAAACCCTAAAATAAAGAGTTTACAGCTTTTTTAAAGTTAAAAAGATTAGAAAATAACTGTGAAAACTGGTTAAATAAGCTGATCTAAAAAGTTTAGTAAGTTTATCTCTCTTAAATATACTAATAAAGTAGTCTAAATAGGTTAAAACTCTAAAATAAAAAGATTAGAGCTTTTTGAAATTTAAAAAAGATTAGAAATTAACTGTGAAAACTGGTTAAATAAGCTGATCTAAAGAGTTTAGTAAGTTTATCTCTCTAAAATATACTAATAAAGTAGTCTAAATTGGTTAAAACTCTAAAATAAAGAGTTTAGAGCTTTTTGAAAGTTAAAAAAGATTAGAAATTAACTGTGAAAACTGGTTAAATACGCTGAACTAAAGAGTTTAGTAAGTTTATCTCTCTTAAATATACTAATAAAGTAGTCTAAATAGGTTAAAACTCTAAAATAAAGAGTTTAGAGCTGTTTAAAAGTTAAAAATGATTAGAAATTAACTGTGAAAACTGGTTAAATAATCTGACTAAAGAGTTTAGTAAGTTTATCTCTCTTAAATATACTAATAAAGTAGTCTAAATAGGCTAAAACTCTAAAATAAAGAGTTTACTGCTTTTCTAAGTTAAAAAAGATTAGAAATTAACTGAAAGAACTGGTTAAATAAGCTGATCTAAAGAGTTTAGTAAGTTTATCTGTCTTAAATACACTAATAAAGTAGTCTAAATAGGTTAAAACTCTAAAATAAAGAGTTTAGAGCTGTTTGAAAGTTAAAAAAGATTAGAAATTAACTGTTAAAACTCGTTAAATCAGCTGATCTGAAGAGTTTAGTAAGTTTATCTCTCTTAAATATACTAATAAAGTAGTCTAAATAGGTTAAAAATCTAAAATAAAGTGTTTAGAGCTTTTTGAAAGTTAAAAAAAATTAGAAATTAACTGTGAAAACTGGTTAAATAAGCTGATCTAAAGAGTTTAGTAAGTTTATCTTTCTTAAATATACTAATAAAGTAGTCTAAGTAGGTTAAAATTCTAAAATATAGAGTTTAGAGCTTTTTGAAAGTTAAAAAAGATTAGAAATTAACTGTGAAAACTGGTTAAATAAGCTGATCTAAAGAGTTTAGTAAGTTTATCTGTCTTAAATTTACTAATAAAGTAGTGTAAATTGGTTAAAACTCTAAAATAAAGAGTTTAGAGCTGTTTCAAAGTTAAAAAAGATTAGAAATTAACTGTGAAAACTGGTTAAATAAGCTGATCTAAAGAGTTTAGTAAGTTTATCTCTCCTAAATATACTAATAAAGTAGGCTAAAAAGGTTAAAACTCTAAAATAAAGAGTTTAGAGCTTTTTGTAATTTAAAAAAGATTAGAAATTAACTGTGAGAACTGGTTAAATACGCTGATCTAAAGAGTTTAGTAAGTTTATCTGTCTTAAATATACTAATAAAGTAGTCTATATAGGTTAAAACTCTAAAATAAAGAGTTTAGAGCTGTTTCAAAGTTAAAAAGATTAGAAATTAACTGTGAAAACTGGTGAAATAAGCTGATATAAAGTGGTTAGTAAGTTTATCTCTCTAAAATATACTAATAAAGTAGTCTAAATAGGTTAAAACTCTAAAATAAAATGTGTAGAGCTTTTTTAAAGTTAAAAAAGATTAGAAATTAACTGTGAAACTGGTTAAATAAGCTGATCTAAAGAGTTTAGTAAGTTTATTTGTCTTAAATATACTAATAAAGTAGTCTAAATTGGTTGAAACGCTAATAATAACTGTTTTGAACATTTAGAAAGTTAAAAAAATTAGAAATTAACTGTGAAAACTGGTTAAATAAGCTGATCTAAAGAGTTTAGTAGGTTTATCTCTCTAAAATATACTAATAAAGTAGTCTAAATAGGTTAAAAATCTGAAATAAAGTGTTTAGAGCTTTTTGAAAGTTAAAGAAAATTAGAAATTAACAGTGAAAACTGGTTAAAAAGCTGATCTAAAGAGTTTAGTAAGTTTATCTCTCTTAAATATACTAATAAAGTAGTCTAAATAGGTTAAAACTCTAAAATAAAAAGATTAGAGCTTTTTGAAAGTTCAAAAAGATTAGAAATTAACTGTGAAAACTGGTTAAATAAGCTGATCTAAAGAGTTTAGTATGTTTATATCTCTTAAATATACTAATAAAGTAGTCTAAATAGGTTAAAACTCTAAAATAAAGTGTTTAGAGCTTTTTGAAAGTTAAAAAAGATTAGAAATTAACTGTGAAAACTGGTTAAATAAGCTGATCTAAAGAGGTTAGTAAGTTTATTTGTCTTAAATATACTAATAAAGTAGTCTAAATAGGTTAAAACTCTAAAATAAAGAGTTTAGAGCTTTTTGAAAGTTAAAAAAGATTAGAAATTAATGGTGAAAACTGGTTAAATAAGCTGATCTAATGAGTTTAGTAAGTTTATTTGTCTTAAATATACTAATAAAGTAGTCTAAATAGGTTAAAACTCTAAAATAAAGAGTTTAGAGCTTTTTGAAAGTTAAAAAAGATTAGAAATTAACTGTGTAAACTGGTTAAATAAGCTGATCTAAAGAGTTTAGTAAGTTTATCTCTCTTAAATATACTAATAAAGTAGTTTCAATAGGTTAAAACTCTAAAATAAAGAGTTTAGAGCTTTTTGAAAAGTTAAAAAAAATTAGAAATTAACTGTTAAAATTGGTTAAATAAGCTGATCTAAAGTGTTTAGTAAGTTTATCTCTCCAAAATATACTAATAAAGTTGTCTAAATAGGTTAAAACTCTAAAATAAAGTGTTTAGAGCTATTTGAAAGTAAAAAAAGATTAGAAATTAACTGTGAAAACTGGTTAAATAAGCTAATCTAAAGAGTTTAGTAAGTTTATCTGTCTTAAATATACTAATAGTCTAAATAGGTTCAAACGCTAATAATAACTGTTTGAGATTTTTAAAAGTAAAAAAAATTAGAAATTAGCTGTGAAAACTGGTTAAATAAGTTGATCTAAAGTGTTTAGTAAGTTTATCTCTATTAAATATACTAATAAAGTAGTCTAAATAGGTTAAAAATCTAAAATAAAGTGTTTAGAGCTTTTTGAAAGATAAAAAAAAATTAGAAATTAACTGTGAAAACTGGTTAAATAAGCTGATCTAAAGAGTTTAGTAAGTTTATCTCTCTTAAATATACTAATAAAGTAGTCTAAATAGGTTAAAACTCTAAAATAAAGAGTTTAGAACTGTTTGAAACTTAAAAAAGATTAGAAATTAACTGTGAAAACTGGTTAAAAAGCTGATCTAAAGAGTTTAGTAAGTTTATCTCTCTTAAATATACTAATAAATTAGTGTAAATAGGTTAAAACTCTAAAATAAAGTGTTTAGAGTATTTTCAAAGTTAAAAAAGATTAGAAATTAACTGTGAAAACTGGTTAAATAAGCTGATCTAAAGAGTTTAGTAAGTTTATCTGTCTTAAATATACTAATAAAGTAGTCTAAATAGGTTAAAACTCTAAAATAAAGAGTTTACAGCTTTTTGAAAGTTAAAAAAGATTAGAAATTAACTGTGAAAACTGGTTAAATAAGCTGATCTAAAGAGTTTAGTAAGTTTATCTCTCTTAAATATACTAATAAAGTAGTCTAAATAGGTTAAAACTCTAAAATAAAGAGTTTAGAGCTTTTTGAAAGTTAATAAAGATTAGAAATTAATAGTTAAAATTGGTTAAATAAGCTGATCTAAAGAGTTTAGTAAGTTCATCTCTCTTAAATATACTAATAAAGTAGTCTAAATAGGTTAAACTCTAAAATAAAGAGTTTAGAGCTTTTTGAAAGTTTAAAAAGATTAGAAATTAACTGTGAAAACTGGTTAAATAAGCTGATCTAAAGAGTTTAGTAAGTTTATCTCTCTAAAATATACTAATAAATTAGTGTAAATAGGTTAAAACTCTAAAATAAAGAGTTTAGAACTGTTTGAAACTTAAAAAAGATTAGAAATTAACTGTGAAAACTGGTTAAAAAGCTGATCTAAAGAGTTTAGTAAGTTTATCTCTCTTAAATATACTAATAAATTAGTGTAAATAGGTTAAAACTCTAAAATAAAGTGTTTAGAGTATTTTCAAAGTTAAAAAAGATTAGAAATTAACTGTGAAAACTGGTTAAATAAGCTGATCTAAAGAGTTTAGTAAGTTTATCTGTCTTAAATATACTAATAAAGTAGTCTAAATAGGTTAAAACTCTAAAATAAAGAGTTTACAGCTTTTTGAAAGTTAAAAAAGATTAGAAATTAACTGTGAAAACTGGTTAAATAAGCTGATCTAAAGAGTTTAGTAAGTTTATCTCTCTTAAATAAACTAATAAAGTAGTCTAAATAGGTTAAAACTCTAAAATAAAGAGTTTAGAGCTTTTTGAAAGTTAATAAAGATTAGAAATTAATAGTTAAAATTGGTTAAATAAGCTGATCTAAAGAGTTTAGTAAGTTCATCTCTCTTAAATATACTAATAAAGTAGTCTAAATAGGTTAAACTCTAAAATAAAGAGTTTAGAGCTTTTTGAAAGTTTAAAAAGATTAGAAATTAACTGTGAAAACTGGTTATATAACCTGATTTAAAGAGTTTAGTAAGTTTATTTGTCTTAAATATACAAACAAGGTAGTCTAAATAGGTTAAAACTCTAAAATAAAGAGTTTAGAGGTTTTTGAAAGTTAAAAAACATTAGGAATTAATGGTGAAAACTGGTTAAATAAGCTGAACGAAAGACTTTAGTAAGATTATCTGTCTTAAATATACTAATAAAGTAGTCTAAATAGGTTAAATCTCTAAAATAAAGAGTTTAGAGCTTTTTGAAAGTTAAAAAAGATTAGCAATTAACTGTGAAAACTGGTTAAATAAGCTGATCTAAAGAGTTTAGTAAGTTTATCTCTCTAAAATATACTAATAAAGTAGTCTAAATAGGTTAAAACTCTAAAATAAAGAGTTTAGAGCTTTTTGAAAGTTAAAAAAGATTAGCAATTAACTGTGAAAATTGGTTAAATAAGCTGATCTAAAGAGTTTAGTAAGTTTATCTCTCTTAAATATACTAATAAAGTAGTCTAAATAGGTTAAAACTCTAAAAAAAAGAGTTTAGAGCTTTTTGAAAGTTAAAAAAGATTAGAAATTAACTGTGAAAACTGGTTAAATAAGCTGATCTAAAGAGTTTAGTAACTTTATCTGTCTTAAATATACTAATAAAGTAGTCTAAATAGGTTAAAACTCTAAAATAAAGAGTTTAGAGCTTTTTGAAAGTTAAAAAAGATTAGAAATTAACTGTGAAAACTGGTTAAATAAGCTGATCTAAAGAGTTTAGTAAGTTTATTGCTCTTAAATATACTAATAAAGTAGTCTAAATAGGTTAAAACTCTAAAAAAAACAGTTTAGAGGTTTTTGAAAGTTAAAAACGATTAGAAATTAACTGTGAAAACTGGTTAAATAAGCTGATCTAAAGAGTTTAATAAGTTTATCTCTCTTAAATATACTAATAAAGTAGTCTAAATAGGTTAAAACTATAAAATAAAGAGTTTAGAGGTTTTGAAAGTTAAAAAAGATTAGAAATTAACTGTGAAAACTGGTTAAATAAGCTAATCTAAAGAGTTTAGTAAGTTTATCTCTATTAAATATACTAATAAAGTAGTATAAATAGGTTAAAACCCAAAAATAAAGAGTTTACCGCTTTTTGAAAGTTAAAAAATATTAGAAATTAACTGTGAAAACTAGTTAAATAAGCTCATTTAAAGAGTTTAGTAAGTTTATCTCTCTTAAATATACTAATAAAGTAGTAGTCTAAATAGGTTAAAACCCTAAAATAAAGAGTTTACAGCTTTATGAAAGTTAAAAAAGATTAGAAATTAACTGTGAAAACTGGTTAAATAAGCTGATCTAAAGAGTTTAGTAAGTTTATCTGTCTTAAGTATACTAATAAAGTAGTCTAAATAAGTTAAAACTCTAAAATAAAGAGTTTAGAGCTTTTTGAAAGTTAAAAAATATTGGAAATTAACTGTGAAAAGTGGTTAAATAACCTGATTGAACGAGTTTAGTAAGTTTATCTCTCTAAAATATACTAATAAAGTAGTCTAAATAGGTTAAAACTCTAAAATAAAGAGTTTAGAGCTTTTTGAAAGTTAAAAAAGATTAGAAATTAATGGTGAAAACTGGTTAAATAAGCTGAACTAAAGACTTTAGTAAGTTTATCTGTTTTACATATACTAATAAAGTAGTCTAAATAGGTTAAATCTCTAAAATAAAGAGTTTAGAGCTTTTTGAAAGTTAAAAAAGATTAGAAATTAACTGTGAAAACTGATTAAATAAGCTGAACTAAAGACTTTAGTAAGTTTATCTGTTTTAAATATACTAATAAAGTAGTCTAAATAGGTTAATACTCTAAAATAAAGAGTTTAGAGCTTTTTGAAAGTTAAAAAAGATTAGAAATTAACTGTGAAAACTGGTTAAATAAGCTGATGTAAAGAGTTTAGTAAGTTTATCTCTCTTAAATATACTAATAAAGTAGTCTAAATAGGTTAAAACTCTAAAATAAAGTGTTTAGAGCTTTTTGAAAGTTAAAAAAGATTAGAAATTAACTGTGAAAACTGGTTAAATAAGCTGATCTAAAGAGGTTAGTAAGTTTATTTGTCTTAAATATACTAATAAAGTAGTCTAAATAGGTTAAAACTGTAAAATAAAGAGTTTAGAGCTTTTTGAAAGTTAAAAAAGATTAGAAATTAATGGTGTAAACTGGTTAAATAAGCTGATCTAATGAGTTTAGTATGTTTATTTGTCTTAAATATACTAATAAAGTAGTCTAAATAGGTTAAAACTCTAAAATAAAGAGTTTAGAGCTTTTTGAAAGTTAAAAAAGATTAGAAATTAACTGTGTAAACTGGTTAAATAAGCTGATTGAATAAGTTTAGTAAGTTTATCTCTCTTAAATATACTAATAAAGTAGTTTCAATAGGTTAAAACTCTAAAATAAAGAGTTTAGAGCTGTTTTAAAAGTTAAAAAATATTAGAAATTAACTGTGAAAACTGGTTAAATAAGCTGATCTAAAGAGTTTAGTAAGTTTATCTCTCCAAAATATACTAAGAAAGTTGTCTAAATAGGTTAAAACTCTAAAATAAAGTGTTTAGAGCTATTTGAAAGTAAAAATAGACTAGAAATTAACTGTGAAAACTGGTTAAATAAGCTGATCTAAAGAGTTTAGTAAGTTCATCTCTCTTAAATATACTAATAAAGTAGTCTAAATAGGTTAAAAATCTAAAATGAAGTGTTTAGAGCTTTTTGAAAGTTAAAAAAAAATTAGAAATGAACTGTGAAAACTGGTTAAATAAGCTGATCTAAAGAGTTTAGTAAGTTTATCTCTCTTAAATATACTAATAATGTAGTCTAAGTAGGTTAAAACTCTAAAATAAAGAGTTTAGAGCTTTTTGAAAGTTAAAAAAATTAGAAATGAACTGTGAAAACTGGTTAAATAAGCTGATCTAAAGAGTTTAGTAAGTTTAACTCTTTTAAATATACTAATAAAGTAGTCTAAATAGGTTAAAACTCTAAAATAAAGAGTTTAGAACTGTTTGAAACTTAAAAAAGATTAGAAATTAACTGTGAAAACCGGTTAAATAAGCTGATCTAAAGAGTTTAGTAAGTTTATCTCTCTTAAATATACTAACAAATTAGTGTAAATAGGTTAAAACTCTAAAATAAAGTGTTTAGAGCATTTTCAAATTTAAAAAAGATTAGAAATTAACTGTGAAAACTGGTTAAATAAGCTGATCTAAAGAGTTTAGTAAGTTTATCTGTCTTAAATATACTAATAAAGTAGTCTAAATAGGTTAAAACTCTAAAATAAAGAGTTTAGAGCTTTTTGAAAGTTAATAAAAATTAGAAATTAATAGTGAAAACTGGTTAAATAAGCTGATCTAAAGAGTTTAGTAAGTTTATCTCTCTTAAATATACTAATAAAGTAGTTTCAATAGGTTAAAACTCTAAAATAAAGAGTTTAGAGCTTTTTTAAAAGTTAAAAAAGATTAGAAATTAACTGTGAAAACTGGTTAAATAAGCTGATCTAAAGAGTTTAGTAAGTTTATCTCTCCAAAATATACTAATAAAGTTGTCTAAATAGGTTAAAACTCTAAAATAAAGTGTTTAGAGCTATTTGAAAGTAAAAAAAGATTAGAAATTAACAGATTACAAATTAACTGTGAAAACTGGTTAAATAAGCTGATCTAAAGAGTTTAGTAAGTTTATCTCTCTTAAATATACTAATAAAGTAGTCTAAATAGGTTAAACTCTAAAATAAAGAGTTTAGAGCTTTTTGAAAGTTAAAAAAGATTAGAAATTAACTGTGAAAACTGGTTAAATAAGCTGATCTAAAGAGTTTAGTAAGTTTATCTCTGTTAAATATACTAATAAAGTAGTCTACATAGGTTAAACCTCAAAAATAAAGAGTTTAGAGCTTTTTGAAAGTTAAAAAAGATTAGAAATTAACTGTGAAAACTGGTTAAATAAGCTGATCTAAAGAGTTTAGTAAGTTTATCTCTCTTAAATATACTAATAATGTAGTCTAAGTAGGTTAAAACTCTAAAATAAAGAGTTTAGAGCTTTTTGAAAGTTAAAAAAATTAGAAATGAACTGTGAAAACTGGTTAAATAAGCTGATCTAAAGAGTTTAGTAAGTTTAACTCTTTTAAATATACTAATAAAGTAGTCTAAATAGGTTAAAACTCTAAAATAAAGAGTTTAGAACTGTTTGAAACTTAAAAAAGATTAGAAATTCACTGTTAAAACCGGTTAAATAAGCTGATCTAAAGAGTTTAGTAAGTTTATCTCTCTTAAATATACTAACAAATTAGTGTAAATAGGTTAAAACTCTAAAATAAAGTGTTTAGAGCATTTTCAAAGTTAAAAAAGATTAGAAATTAACTGTGAAAACTGGTTAAATAAGCTGATCTAAAGAGTTTAGTAAGTTTATCTGTCTTAAATATACTAATAAAGTAGTCTAAATAGGTTAAAACTCTAAAATAAAGAGTTTAGAGCTTTTTGAAAGTTAATAAAAATTAGAAATTAATAGTGAAAACTGGTTAAATAAGCTGATCTAAAGAGTTTAGTAAGTTTATCTCTCTTAAATATACTAATAAAGTAGTTTCAATAGGTTAAAACTCTAAAATAAACAGTTTAGAGCTTTTTTAAAAGTTAAAAAAGATTAGAAATTAACTGTGAAAACTGGTTAAATAAGCTGATCTAAAGAGTTTAGTAAGTTTATCTCTCCAAAATATACTAATAAAGTTGTCTAAATAGGTTAAAACTCTAAAATAAAGTGTTTAGAGCTATTTGAAAGTAAAAAAAGATTAGAAATTAACAGATTACAAATTAACTGTGAAAACTGGTTAAATAAGCTGATCTAAAGAGTTTAGTAAGTTTATCTCTCTTAAATATACTAATAAAGTAGTCTAAATAGGTTAAACTCTAAAATAAAGAGTTTAGAGCTTTTTGAAAGTTAAAAAAGATTAGAAATTAACTGTGAAAACTGGTTAACCCTTTGACGGGCGGGGCAAATTAATTGTAATCACGCGCGTGGGCGGCACCTTTTTCAATAATGCTTTTTCAAACGTAGCAACGCTTTAAAAGTTTACTATAGCGACTAAATGACGCTTACAATTAAGTAATCACTTTTAGAGGATAGGTAGGTTGTTGCTGTTACCGTAACAACAAGAAAAGCCATAAAATGCGACCTTAACTCTGTAGTATGCTGTGACTAATGGCGCTTACAATATTAATCCAGTTCCAAAGCAGTAAAACTTGACTTATGATATCTATGAACATACAGTTGAACTCTTCGTTGTGTGGGGAGTCAATTCATACTTTGTTATAAATCAAACTACGTAAAGTGTTTTCTTGGACACACCTACCATCACACCCAGTCAATATATTTGGGTGGACCAGCGATTTGAATCGATAAAAGAAGTCATCGATTGTGGTAAGTTTTTGCTTTCTATAATAATATTACAGTAATAGCCAGTTACATGGAATATAGTACAGACACTCTGACAACTTTAGCTTCCCTAATGCAAAAATATATTACTTGGCAGGCGTTCATAGTGATGGATGCAAATTTGCATCCGCGCCCAAATTTAAACTACCTGGGTGGATGCAATTTTGCATCCGTGTGCGTCAAAGGGTTAAATAAGCTGATCTAAAGAGTTTAGTAAGTTTATCTCTGTTAAATATACTAATAAAGTAGTCTACATAGGTTAAACCTCAAAAATAAAGAGTTTAGAGCTTTTTGAAAGTTAAAAAAGATTAGAAATTAACTGTGAAAACTGGTTAAATAAGCTGATCTAAAGAGTTTAGTAAGTTTATCTCTCTAACATATACTAATAAAGTACTCTCAATAAGTTAAAACTCTAAAATAAAGAGTTTAGAGGTTTTTGAAAGTTAAAAAAGATTAGAAATTAACTGTGAAAACTGGTTAAATAAGCTGATCTAAAGAGTTTAGTAAGTTTATCTCTCCAAAATATACTAATAAAGTTGTCTAAATAGGTTAAAACTCTAAAATAAAGTGTTTAGAGCTATTTGAAAGTAAAAAAAGATTAGAAATTAACAGATTACAAATTAACTGTGAAAACTGGTTAAATAAGCTGATCTAAAGAGTTTAGTAAGTTTATCTCTCTTAAATATACTAATAAAGTAGTCTAAATAGGTTAAACTCTAAAATAAAGAGTTTAGAGCTTTTTGAAAGTTAAAAAAGATTAGAAATTAACTGTGAAAACTGGTTAAATAAGCTGATCTAAAGAGTTTAGTAAGTTTATCTCTGTTAAATATACTAATAAAGTAGTCTACATAGGTTAAACCTCAAAAATAAAGAGTTTAGAGCTTTTTGAAAGTTAAAAAAGATTAGAAATTAACTGTGAAAACTGGTTAAATAAGCTGATCTAAAGAGTTTAGTAAGTTTATCTCTCTAACATATACTAATAAAGTACTCTCAATAAGTTAAAACTCTAAAATAAAGAGTTTAGAGGTTTTTGAAAGTTAAAAAAGATTAGAAATTAACTGTGAAAACTGGTTAAATAAGCTGATCTAAAGAGTTTAGTAAGTTTATCTCTCTTAAATATACTAATAAAGTAGTCTAAATAGGTTAAAACTCTAAAATAGAGTGTTTGCAGCTTTTCGAAAGTTAAAAAGATTAGAAATTAACTGTGAAAACTGGTTAAATAAGCTGATCTAAAGAGTTCAGTAAGTTTATCTCTCTTAAATATACTAATAAAGTAGTCTAAATAGGTTAAAACGCTAAAAAAAAGAGTTTAGAGCTTTTTGAAAGTTAAAAAAGATTAGAAATTAACTGTGAAAACTGGTTACATAAGCTGATCTAAAGAGTTTAGTAAGTTTATCTCTCTTAAATATACTAATAAAGTAGTCTAAATAGGTTAAAACTCTAAAATAAAGAGTTTAGAGCTTTTTGAAAGTTAAAAAAGATTAGAAATTAACTGTGAAAACTGGTTAAATAAGCTAATCTAAAGAGTTTAGTAAGTTTATCTGTCTTAAATACACTAATAAAGTAGTCTAAATAGGTTAAAACCCTAAAATAAAGAGTTTACAGCTTTATGAAAGTTAAAAAATATTAGAAATTAACTGTGAAAACTGGTTAAATAAGCTGATCTAAAGAGTTTAGTAAGTTTATCTGTCTTAAATATACTAATAAAGTAGTCTAAATAAGTTAAAACTCTAAAATAAAGAGTTTGAGCTTTTTGAAAGTTAAAAAATATTAGAAATTAACTGTGAAAACTGGTTAAATAACCTGATTTAACGAGTTTAGTAAGTTTATCTCTCTAAAATAAACTGATAAAGTAGTCTAAATAGGTTAAAACTCTAAAATAAAGAGTTTAGAGCTTTTTGAAAGTTAAAAAAGATTAGAAATTAATGGTGAAAACTGGTTAAATAAGCTGACCTAAAGACTTTAATAAGTTTATCTGTTTTAAATATACTAATAAAGTAGTCTAAATAGGTTAAACTCTAAAATAAAGAGTTTAGAGCTTTTTGAAAGTTAAAAAAGATTAGAAATTAACTGTGAAAACTGGTTAAATAAGCTGATCTAAAGAGTTTAGTAAGTTTATCTCTCTAAAATATACTAATAAAGTAGTCTAAATAGGTTAAAACTCTAAAATATAGTGTTTAGAGCTTTTTGAAAGTTAAAAAAGATTAGAAATTAACTGTGAAAACTGGTTAAATAAGCTGATCTAAAGAGTTTAGTAAGTTTATCTGTCTTAAATATACTAATAAAGTAGTCTAAATAGGTTAAAACTCTAAAATAAAGTGTTTAGAGCTTTTTGAAAGATAAAAAAGATTATAAATTAACTGTGAAAACTGGTTAAATAAGCTGATCTAAAGATTTTAGTAAGTTTATCTGTCTTAAATATACTAATAAAGAGTATAAATAGATGAAACTCTAAAATAAAGTGTTTAGAGCTTTTTGAAAGTGAAAAAAGATTAGAAATTAACTGTGAAAACTGGTTAAATAAGCTGATCTAAAGAGTTTAGTAAGTTTATCTGTCTTAAATATACTAATAAAGTAGTCTAAATAGGTTAAACTCTAAAATAAAGAGTTTAGAGCTTTTTGAAAGTTAAAAAATATTAGAAATTAACTGTGAAAACTGGTTAAACAAGCTGATCTAAAGAGTTTAGTAAGTTTATCTCTCTAAAATATACTAATAAAGTAGTCTAAATAGGTTAAAACTCTAAAATAAAATGTTTAGAGCTTTTTTAAAGTTAAAAAAGATTAGAAATTAACTGTGAAAACTGGTTAAATAAGCTGATCTAAGGAGTTTAGTAAGTTTATCTCTCTCAAATATACTAATAAAGTAGTCTAAATAGGTTAAAACTCTAAAATAAAGAGTTTAGAGCTTTTAGAAAGTTAAAAAAGATTAGAAATTAACTGTGAAAACTGGTTAAATAAGCTGAACTAAAGACTTTAGTAAGTTTATTTGTTTTAAATATACTAATAAAGTAGTCTAAATAGGTTAAATCTCAAATAAAGAGTTTAGAGCTTTTTGAAAGTAAAAAAAGATTAGAAATTAACTGTGAAAACTGGTTAAATAAGCTGATCTAAAGAGTTTAGTAAGTTTATCTGTCTTAAATATACTAATAAAGAGTCTAAATAGGTTAAAACTCTAAAATAAAGTGTTTAGAGCTTTTTGAAAGTAAAAAAAGATTAGAAATTAACTGTGAAAACTGGTTAAATAAGCTGATCTAAAGAGTTTAGTAAGTTTATCTGTCTTAAATATACTAATAAAGTAGTCTAAATAGGTTAAACTCTAAAATAAAGAGTTTAGAGCTTTTTGAAAGTAAAAAAATATTAGAAATTAACTGTGAAAACTGGTTAAATAAGCTGAACTAAAGACTTTAATAAGTTTATCTCTCTTAAATATACTAATAAAGTAGTCTAAATAGGTTAAAACTCTAAAATAGAGTGTTTGCAGCTATTCGAAAGTTAAAAAGATTAGAAATTAACTGTGAAAACTGGTTAAATAAGCTGATCTAAAGAGTTCAGTAAGTTTATCTCTCTTAAATATACTAATAAAGTAGTCTAAATAGGTTAAAACGCTAAAAAAAAGAGTTTAGAGCTTTTTGAAAGTTAAAAAAGATTAGAAATTAACTGTGAAAACTGGTTACATAAGCTGATCTAAAGAGTTTAGTAAGTTTATCTCTCTTAAATATACTAATAAAGTAGTCTAAATAGGTTAAAACTCTAAAATAAAGAGTTTAGAGCTTTTTGAAAGTTAAAAAAGAATAGAAATTAACTGTGAAAACTGGTTAAATAAGCTAATCTAAAGAGTTTAGTAAGTTTATCTGTCTTAAATACACTAATAAAGTAGTCTAAATAGGTTAAAACCCTAAAATAAAGAGTTTACAGCTTTATGAAAGATAAAAATATTAGAAATTAACTTTGAAAACTGGTTAAATAAGCTGATCTAAAGAGTTTAGTAAGTTTATCTGTCTTAAATATACTAATAAAGTAGTCTAAATAAGTTAAAACTCTAAAATAAAGAGTTTGAGCTTTTTGAAAGTTAAAAAATATTAGAAATTAACTGTGAAAACTGGTTAAATAACCTGATTTAACGAGTTTAGTAAGTTTATCTCTCTAAAATAAACTGATAAAGTAGTCTAAATAGGTTAAAACTCTAAAATAAAGAGTTTAGAGCTTTTTGAAAGTTAAAAAAGATTAGAAATTAATGGTGAAAACTGGTTAAATAAGCTGAACTAAAGACTTTAATAAGTTTATCTGTTTTAAATATACTAATAAAGTAGTCTAAATAGGTTAAACTCTAAAATAAAGAGTTTAGAGCTTTTTGAAAGTTAAAAAAGATTAGAAATTAACTGTGAAAACTGGTTAAATAAGCTGATCTAAGGAGTTTAGTAAGTTTATCTCTCTAAAATATACTAATAAAGTAGTCTAAATAGGTTAAAACTCTAAAATATAGTGTTTAGAGCTTTTTGAAAGTTAAAAAAGATTAGAAATTAACTGTGAAAACTGGTTAAATAAGCTGATATAAAGAGTTTAGTAAGTTTATCTGTCTTAAATATACTAATAAAGTAGTCTAAATAGGTTAAAACTCTAAAATAAAGTGTTTAGAGCTTTTTGAAAGATAAAAAAGATTATAAATTAACTGTAAAAACTGGTTAAATAAGCTGATCTAAAGATTTTAGTAAGTTTATCTGTCTTAAATATACTAATAAAGAGTATAAATAGATAAAACTCTAAAATAAAGTGTTTAGAGCTTTTTGAAAGTGAAAAAAGATTAGAAATTAACTGTGAAAACTGGTTAAATAAGCTGATCTAAAGAGTTTAGTAAGTTTATCAGTCTTAAATATACTAATAAAGTAGTCTAAATAGGTTAAAAATCTAAAATAAAGAGTTTAGAGCTGTTTCAAAGTTAAAATAAAGATTAGAAATTAACTGTGAAAACTGGTTAAATAAGCTGATCTAAAGAGTTTAGTAAGTTTATCTCTCTAAAATATACTAATAAAGTAGTGTAAATAGGTTAAAACTCTAAAATAAAGTGTTTAGAGCTTTTTGAAAGTTAAAAAAGATTAGAAATTAACTGTGAAAACTGGTTAAATAAGCTGATCTAAGGAGTTTAGTACTAATAAAGAGTCTAAATAGGTTAAAACTCTAAAATAAAGTGTTTAGAGCTTTTTGAAAGTGAAAAAAGATTAGAAATTAACTGTGAAAACTGGTTAAATAAGCTGATCTAAAGAGTTTAGTAAGTTTATCTGTCTTAAATATACTAATAAAGTAGTCTAAATAGGTTAAACTCTAAAATAAAGAGTTTAGAGCTTTTTGAAACTTAAAAAATATTAGAAATTAACTGTGAAAACTGGTTAAAAAGCTGATCTAAAGAGTTTAGTAAGTTTATCTCTCTTAAATATAGTAATAAAGTAGTCTACATAAGTTAAATCTCTAAATAAAGAGTTTAGAGCTTTTTGAAAGTTAAAAAAGATTAGAAATTAACTGTGAAAACTGGTTAAATAAGCTGATCTAAAGAGTTTAGTAAGTTTATTTCTCTAAAATATACTAATAAAGTAGTCTAAATAGGTTAAAACTCTAAAAAAAAGAGTTTAGAGCTTTTGAAAGTTAAAAAAGATTAGAAATTAACTGTGAAAACTGGTTACATAAGCTGATCTAAAGAGTTTAGTAAGTTTATCTCTCTTAAATATACTAATAAAGTAGTCTAAATAGGTTAAAACTCTAAAATAAAGAGTTTAGAGCTTTTTGAAACTTAAAAAAGATTAGAAATTAACTGTGAAAACTGGTTAAATAAGCTGATCTAAAGAGTTTAGTAAGTTTATCGCTCTTAAATATACTAATAAAGTAGTCTAAATAGGTTAAAACCCTAAAATAAAGAGTTTACAGCTTTTTGAAAGTTAATAAATATTAGAAATTAACTGTGAAAACTAGTTAAATAAGCTGATCTAAAGAGTTTAGTAAGTTAATCTCTCTAAAATATACTAATAAAGTAGTCTAAATAGGTTAAAACTCTAAAATAAAGAGTTTAGAGCTTTTTGAAAGTTAAAAAAGATTAGAAATTAACTGTGAAAACTGGTTAAATAAGCTGATCTAAAGAGTTTAGTAAGTTTATCTCTCTAAAATTTACTAATAAAGTAGTCTAAATAGGTTAAAACTCTAAAATTAAGTGTTTCGAGCTTTTTGAAAGTTAAAAAAGTTTAGAAATTAACTGTGAAAACTGGTTAATTAAGCTGATCTAAAGAGTTTAGTAAGTTTATCTGTTTTAAATATACTAATAAAGTAGTCTAAATAGGTGAAAACTCTAAAATAAAGAGTTTAGAGCTTTTTTAAAGTTAAAAAAGATTAGAAATTAACTGTGAAAACTGGTTAAATAAGCTGATCTAAGGAGTTTAGTAAGTTTATCTGTCTTAAATATACTAATAAAGTAGTCTAAATAGGTTAAAACTCTAAAAGAAAGAGTTTAGACCTTTTTGAAGTTGAAAATATTAGAAATTAACTGTGAAAACGGGTTAATTAACCTCATGTAACGAGTTTAGTAAGTTTATCTCTCTAAAATATACTAATAAAGTAGTCTAAATAGGTTAAAACTCTAAAATAAAGAGTTTACAGCTTTTAGAAAGTTACAAAAGATTAGAAATTAATGGTGAAAACTGGTTAAATAAGCTGAACTAAAGACTTTAGTAAGTTTATTTGTTTTAAATATACTAATAAAGTAGTCTAAATAGGTTAAATCTCAAATAAAGAGTTTAGAGCTTTTTGAAAGTAAAAAAAGAATAGAAATTAACTGTGAAAACTGGTTAAATAAGCTGATCTAAAGAGTTTAGTAAGTTTATCTGTCTTAAATATACTAATAAAGAGTCTAAATAGGTTAAAACTCTAAAATAAAGTGTTTAGAGCTTTTTGAAAGTTAAAAAAGATTAGAAATTAACTGTGAAAACTGGTTAAATAAGCTGATCTAAAGAGTTTAGTAAGTTTATCTGTCTTAAATATACTAATAAAGTAGTCTAAATAGGTTAAACTCTAAAATAAAGAGTTTAGAGCTTTTTGAAAGTTAAAAAATATTAGAAATTAACTGTGAAAACTGGTTAAATAAGCTGATCTAAAGAGTTTAGTAAGTTTATCTCTCTTAAATATACTAATAAAGTAGTCTACATAAGTTAAATCTCTAAAATAGAGTTTAGAGCTTTTTGAAAGTTAAAAAAGATTAGAAATTAACTGTGAAAACTGGTTAAATAAGCTGATCTAAAGAGTTTAGTAAGTTTATCTCTCTTAAATATACTAATAAAGTAGTCTAAATAGGTTAAAACTCTAAAAAAAAGAGTTTAGAGCTTTTTGAAAGTTAAAAAAGATTAGAAATTAACTGTGAAAACTGGTTACATAAGCTGATCTAAAGAGTTTAGTAAGTTTATCTCTCTTAAATATACTAATAAAGTAGTCTAAATAGGTTAAAACTCTAAAATAAACAGTTTAGAGCTTTTTGAAAGTTAAAAAAGATTAGAAATTAACTGTGAAAACTGGTTAAATAAGCTAATCTAAAGAGTTTAGTAAGTTTATCTGTCTTAAATATACTAATAAAGTAGTCTAAATAGGTTAAAACCCTAAAATAAAGAGTTTACAGCTTTTTGAAAGTTAATAAATATTAGAAATTAACTGTGAAAACTGGTTAAATAAGCTGATCTAAAGAGTTTAATAAGTTTATCTCTCTTAAATATACTCATAAAGTAGTGTAAATAGGTTAAAACTCTAAAATAAAGAGTTTGAGCTTTTTGAAAGTTAAAAATATTAGAAATTAACTGTGATAACTGGTTAAATAACCTGATTTAACGAGTTTAGTAAGTTTATCTCTCTAAAATATACTAATAAAGTAGTCTAAATAGGTTAAAACTCTAAAATAAAGAGTTTAGAGCTTTTTGAAAGTTAAAAAAGATTAGAAATTAATGTTGAAAACTGGTTAAATAAGCTGAACTAAAGACTTTAATAAGTTTATTTGTTTTAAATATACTAATAAAGTAGTCTAAATAGGTTAAATCTCTAAAATAAAGAGTTTAGAGCTTTTTGAAAGTTAAAAAAGATTAGAAATTAACTGTGAAAACTGGTTAAATAAGCTGATCTAAAGAGTTTAGTAAGTTTATCTCTCTAAAATATACTAATAAAGTAGTCTAAATAGGTTAAAACTCTAAAATAAAGTGTTTAGACCTTTTTGAAAGTTAAAAAAGATTAGAAATTAACTGTGAAAACTGGTTAAATAAGCTGATCTAAAGAGTTTAGTAAGTTCGTCTGTCTTAAATATACTAATAAAGTAGTCTAAATAGGTTAAAACTCTAAAATAAAGAGTTTAGAGCTTTTTGAAAGATAAAAAAGATTATAAATTAACTGTGAAAACTGGTTAAATAAGCTGATCTAAAGAGTTTAGTAAGTTTATCTGTCTTAAATATACTAATAAAGTAGTCTAAATAGGTTAAAACTCTAAAATAAAGAGTTTAGAGCTGTTTCAAAGTTAAAATAAAGATTAGAAATTAACTGTGAAAACTGGTTAAATAAGCTGATCTAAAGAGTTTAGTAAGTTTATCTGTCTTAAATATACGAATAAAGTAGTGTAAATAGGTTAAAACTCTAAAATAAAGTGTTTAGAGCTTTTTGAAAGTTAAAAAAGATTAGAAATTAACTGTGAAAACTGGTTAAATAAGCTGATCTAAGGAGTTTAGTACTAATAAAGAGTCTAAATAGGTTAAAACTCTAAAATAAAGTGTTTAGAGCTTTTTGAAAGTGAAAAAAGATTAGAAATTAACTGTGAAAACTGGTTAAATAAGCTGATCTAAAGAGTTTAGTAAGTTTATCTGTCTTAAATATACTAATAAAGTAGTCTAAATAGGTTAAACTCTAAAATAAAGAGTTTAGAGCTTTTTGAAACTTAAAACTCTAAAATAAAGAGTTTACAGCTTTTAGAAAGTTAAAAAAGATTAGAAATTAACTGTGAAAACTGGTTAAATAAGCTGAACTAAAGACTTTAGTAAGTTTATTTGTTTTAAATATACTAATAAAGTAGTCTAAATAGGTTAAATCTCAAATAAAGAGTTTAGAGCTTTTTGAAAGTAAAAAAAGATTAGAAATTAACTGTGAAAACTGGTTAAATAAGCTGATCTAAAGAGTTTAGTAAGTTTATCTGTCTGAAATATACTAATAAAGAGTCTAAATAGGTTAAAACTCTAAAATAAAGTGTTTAGAGCTTTTTGAAAAAAAAAAGATTAGAAATTAACTGTGAAAACTGGTTAAATAAGCTGATCTAAAGAGTTTAGTAAGTTTATCTGTCTTAAATATACTAATAAAGTAGTCTAAATAGGTTAAACTCTAAAATAAAGAGTTTAGACCTTTTTGAAAGTTAAAAAATATTAGAAATTAACTGTGAAAACTGGTTAAATAAGCTGATCTAAAGAGTTTAGTAAGTTTATCTCTCTTAAATATACTAATAAAGTAGTCTACATAAGTTAAATCTCTAAAATAGAGTTTAGAGCTTTTTGAAAGTTAAAAAAGATTAGAAATTAACTGTGAAAACTGGTTAAATAAGCTGATCTAAAGAGTTTAGTAAGTTTATCTCTCTTAAATATACTAATAAAGTAGTCTAAATAGGTTAAAACTCTAAAAAAAAGAGTTTAGAGCTTTTTGAAAGTTAAAAAAGATTAGAAATTAACTGTGAAAACTGGTTACATAAGCTGATCTAAAGAGTTTAGTAAGTTTATCTCTCTTAAATATACTAATAAAGTAGTCTAAATAGGTTAAAACTCTAAAATAAACAGTTTAGAGCTTTTTGAAAGTTAAAAAAGATTAGAAATTAACTGTGAAAACTGGTTAAATAAGCTAATCTAAAGAGTTTAGTAAGTTTATCTGTCTTAAATATACTAATAAAGTAGTCTAAATAGGTTAAAACCCTAAAATAAAGAGTTTACAGCTTTTTGAAAGTTAATAAATATTAGAAATTAACTGTGAAAACTGGTTAAATAAGCTGATCTAAAGAGTTTAATAAGTTTATCTCTCTTAAATATACTCATAAAGTAGTGTAAATAGGTTAAAACTCTAAAATAAAGAGTTTGAGCTTTTTGAAAGTTAAAAAATATTAGAAATTAACTGTGATAACTGGTTAAATAACCTGATTTAACGAGTTTAGTAAGTTTATCTCTCTAAAATATACTAATAAAGTAGTCTAAATAGGTTAAAACTCTAAAATAAAGAGTTTAGAGCTTTTTGAAAGTTAAAAAAGATTAGAAATTAATGTTGAAAACTGGTTAAATAAGCTGAACTAAAGTCTTTAATAAGTTTATTTGTTTTAAATATACTAATAAAGTAGTCTAAATAGGTTAAATCTCTAAAATAAAGAGTTTAGAGCTTTTTGAAAGTTAAAAAAGATTAGAAATTAACTGTGAAACTGGTTAAATAAGCTGATCTAAAGAGTTTAGTAAGTTTATCTCTCTAAAATATACTAATAAAGTAGTCTAAATAGGTTAAAACTCTAAAATAAAGTGTTTAGAGCTTTTTGAAAGTTAAAAAAGATTAGAAATTAACTGTGAAAACTGGTTAAATAAGCTGATCTAAAGAGTTTAGTATGTTCGTCTGTCTTAAATATACTAATAAAGTAGTCTAAATAGGTTAAAACTCTAAAATAAAGTGTTTAGAGCTTTTTGAAAGATAAAAAAGATTATAAATTAACTGTGAAAACTGGTTAAATAAGCTGATCTAAAGAGTTTAGTAAGTTTATCTGTCTTAAATATACTAATAAAGTAGTCTAAATAGGTTAAAACTCTAAAATAAAGAGTTTAGAGCTGTTTCAAAGTTAAAATAAAGATTAGAAATTAACTGTGAAAACTGGTTAAATAAGCTGATCTAAAGAGTTTAGTAAGTTTATCTCTCTAAAATATACTAATAAAGTAGTCTAAATAGGTTAAAACTCTAAAATAAAGTGTTTAGAGCTTTTTGAAAGTTAAAAAAGATTAGAAATTAACTGTGAAAACTGGTTAAATAAGCTGATCTAAGGAGTTTAGTACTAATAAAGAGTCTAAATAGGTTAAAACTCTAAAATAAAGTGTTTAGAGCTTTTTTAAAGTGAAAAAAGATGAGAAATTAACTGTGAAAACTGGTTAAATAAGCTGATCTAAAGAGTTTAGTAAGTTTATCTGTCTTAAATATACTAATAAAGTAGTCTAAATAGGTTAAACTCTAAAATAAAGAGTTTAGAGCTTTTTGAAAGTTAAAAAATATTAGAAATTAACTGTGAAAACTGGTTAAAAAGCAGATCTAAAGAGTTTAGTAAGTTTATCTCTCTTAAATATAGTAATAAAGTAGTCTACATAAGTTAAATCTCTAAATAAAGAGTTTAGAGCTTTTTGAAAGTTAAAAAAGATTAGAAATTAACTGTGAAAACTGGTTAAATAAGCTGATCTAAAGAGTTTAGTAAGTTTATCTCTCTAAAATATACTAATAAAGTAGTCTAAATAGGTTAAAACTCTAAAAAAAAGAGTTTAGAGCTTTTTGAAAGTTAAAAAAGATTAGAAATTAACTGTGAAAACTGGTTACATAAGCTGATCTAAAGAGTTTAGTAAGTTTATCTCTCTTAAATATACTAATAAAGTAGTCTAAATAGGTTAAAACTCTAAAATAAAGAGTTTAGAGCTTTTTGAAACTTAAAAAAGATTAGAAATTAACTGTGAAAACTGGTTAAATAAGCTGATCTAAAGAGTTTAGTAAGTTTATCTCTCTTAAATATACTAATAAAGTAGTCTAAATAGGTTAAAACCCTAAAATAAAGAGTTTACAGCTTTTTGAAAGTTAATAAATATTAGAAATTAACTGTGAAAACTAGTTAAATAAGCTGATCTAAAGAGTTTAGTAAGTTAATCTCTCTAAAATATACTAATAAAGTAGTCTAAATAGGTTAAAACTCTAAAATAAAGAGTTTAGAGCTTTTTGAAAGTTAAAAAAGATTAGAAATTAACTGTGAAAACTGGTTAAATAAGCTGATCTAAAGAGTTTAGTAAGTTTATCTCTCTAAAATTTACTAATAAAGTAGTCTAAATAGGTTAAAACTCTAAAATTAAGTGTTTCGAGCTTTTTGAAAGTTAAAAAAGTTTAGAAATTAACTGTGAAAACTGGTTAATTAAGCTGACCTAAAGAGTTTAGTAAGTTTATCTGTTTTAAATATACTAATAAAGTAGTCTAAATAGGTGAAAACTCTAAAATAAAGAGTTTAGAGCTTTTTGAAAGTTAAAAAAGATTAGAAATTAACTGTGAAAACTGGTTAAATAAGCTGAACTAAAGAGTGTAGTAAGTTTATCTCTCGTAAATATACTAATAAAGTAGTCTAAATAGGTTAAAACTCTAAAATAAAGAGTTTAGAGCTTTTTGAAAGTTAAAACAGATTATAAATTAACTGTGAAAACTGGTTATATAAGCTGATCCAAAGAGTTTAGTAAGTTTATCTCTCTTAAATATACTAATAAAGTAGTCTAAATAGGTTAAACTCTAAAATAAAGAGTTTAGAGCTTTTTGAAAGTTAAAAAAGATTAGAAATTAACTGTGAAAACTGGTTAAAAAGCAGATCTAAAGAGTTTAGTAAGTTTATCTCTCTAAAATTTACTAATAAAGTAGTCTAAATAGGTTAAAACTCTAAAATTAAGTGTTTCGAGCTTTTTGAAAGTTAAAAAAGTTTAGAAATTAACTGTGAAAACTGGTTAATTAAGCTGATCTAAAGAGTTTAGTAAGTTTATCTGTTTTAAATATACTAATAAAGTAGTCTAAATAGGTGAAAACTCTAAAATAAAGAGTTTAGAGCTTTTTGAAAGTTAAAAAAGATTAGAAATTAACTGTGAAAACTGGTTAAATAAGCTGAACTAAAGAGTGTAGTAAGTTTATCTCTCGTAAATATACTAATAAAGTAGTCTAAATAGGTTAAAACTCTAAAATAAAGAGTTTAGAGCTTTTTGAAAGTTAAAACAGATTATAAATTAACTGTGAAAACTGGTTATATAAGCTGATCCAAAGAGTTTAGTAAGTTTATCTCTCTTAAATATACTAATAAAGTAGTCTAAATAGGTTAAACTCTAAAATAAAGAGTTTAGAGCTTTTTGAAAGTTAAAAAAGATTAGAAATTAAGTGTGAAAACTGGTTAAATAAGCTGATCTAAAGAGTTTAGTAAGTTTATCTCTCTTAAATATACTAATAAAGTAGTCTACATAGGTTAAATCTCAAAAATAAAGAGTTTAGAGCTTTTTGAAAGTTAAAAAAGATTAGAAATTAACTGTGAAAACTGGTTAAATAAGCTGATCTAAAGAGTTTAGTAAGTTTATCTCTCTAACATATACTAATAAAGTACTCTAAATAAGTTAAAACTCTAAAATAAAGAGTTTAGAGCTTTTTGAAAGTTAAAAAAGATTAGAAATTAACTGTGAAAACTGGTTAAATAAGCTGATCTAAAGAGTTTAGTAAGTTTATCTCTCTTAAATATACTAATAAAGTAGTCTAAATAGGTTAAAACTCTAAAAAAAAGAGTTTAGAGCTTTTTGAAAGTTAAAAAAGATCAGAAATTAATGGTGAAAACTGGTTAAATAAGCTGATCTAAAGAGTTTAGTAAGTTTATCTCTCTTAAATATACTAATAAAGTAGTCTAAATAGGTTAAAACTCTAAAATAGAGTGTTTGCAGCTTTTCGAAAGTTAAAAAGATTAGAAATTAACTGTGAAAACTGGTTAAATAAGCTGATCTAAAGAGTTTAGTAAGTTTATCTGTCTTAAATATACTAATAAAGTAGTCTAAATAGGTTAAAACTCTAAAAAAAAGAGTTTAGAGCTTTTTGAAAGTTAAAAAAGATTAGAAATTAACTGTGAAAACTGGTTACATAAGCTGATCTAAAGAGTTTAGTAAGTTTATCTCTCTTAAATATACTCATAAAGTAGTCTAAATAGGTTAAAACTCTAAAATAAAGAGTTTAGAGCTTTTTGAAAGTTAAAAAAGATTAGAAATTAACTGTGAAAACTGGTTAAATAAGCTAATCTAAAGAGTTTAGTAAGTTTATCTGTCTTAAATACACTAATAAAGTAGTCTAAATAGGTTAAAACCTAAAATAAAGAGTTTACAGCTTTATGAAAGTTAAAAAATATTAGAAATTAACTGTGAAAACTGGTTAAATAAGCTGATCTAAAGAGTTTAGTAAGTTTATCTGTCTTAAATATACTAATAAAGTAGTCTAAATAAGTTAAAACTCTAAAATAAAGAATTTGGCTTTTTGAAAGTTAAAAAATATTAGAAATTAACTGTGAAAACTGGTTAAATAACCTGATTTAACGAGTTTAGTAAGTTTATCTCTCTAAAATAAACTGATAAAGTAGTCTAAATAGGTTAAAACTCTAAAATAAAGAGTTTAGAGCTTTTTGAAAGTTAAAAAAGATTAGAAATTAATGGTGAAAACTGGTTAAATAAGCTGAACTAAAGACTTTAATAAGTTTATCTGTTTTAAATATACTAATAAAGTAGTCTAAATAGGTTAAACTCTAAAATAAAGAGTTTAGAGCTTTTTGAAAGTTAAAAAAGATTAGAAATTAACTGTGAAAACTGGTTAAATAAGCTGATCTAAAGAGTTTAGTAAGTTTATCTCTCTAAAATATACTAATAAAGTAGTCTAAATAGGTTAAAACTCTAAAATATAGTGTTTAGAGCTTTTTGAAAGTTAAAAAAGATTAGAAATTAACTGTGAAAACTGGTTAAATAAGCTGATCTAAAGAGTTTAGTAAGTTTATCTGTCTTAAATATACTAATAAAGTAGTCTAAATAGGTTAAAACTCTAAAATAAAGTGTTTAGAGCTTTTTGAAAGATAAAAAAGATTATAAATTAACTGTGAAAACTGGTTAAATAAGCTGATCTAAAGAGTTTAGTAAGTTTATCTGTCTTAAATATACTAATAAAGAGTATAAATAGGTTAAAACTCTAAAATAAAGTGTTTAGAGCTTTTTGAAAGTGAAAAAAGATTAGAAATTAACTGTGAAAACTGGTTACATAAGCTGATCTAAAGAGTTTAGTAAGTTTATCTCTCTTAAATATACTATTAAAGTAGTCTAAATAGGTTAAAACTCTAAAATAAACAGTTTAGAGCTTTTTGAAAGTTAAAAAAGATTAGAAATTAACTGTGAAAACTGGTTAAATAAGCTAATCTAAAGAGTTTAGTAAGTTTATCTGTCTTAAATATACTAATAAAGTAGTCTAAATAGGTTAAAACCCTAAAATAAAGAGTTTACAGCTTTTTCAAAGTTAATAAATATTAGAAATTAACTGTGAAAACTGGTTAAATAAGCTGATCTAAAGAGTTTAATAAGTTTATCTCTCTTAAATATACTCATAAAGTAGTGTAAATAGGTTAAAACTCTAAAATAAAGAGTTTGAGCTTTTTGAAAGTTAAAAAATATTAGAAATTAACTGTGATAACTGGTTAAATAACCTGATTTAACGAGTTTAGTAAGTTTATCTCTCTAAAATATACTAATAAAGTAGTCTAAATAGGTTAAAACTCTAAAATAAAGAGTTTAGAGCTTTTTGAAAGTTAAAAAAGATTAGAAATTAATGTTGAAAACTGGTTAAATAAGCTGAACTAAAGACTTTAATAAGTTTATTTGTTTTAAATATACTAATAAAGTAGTCTAAATAGGTTAAATCTCTAAAATAAAGAGTTTAGAGCTTTTTGAAAGTTAAAAAAGATTAGAAATTAACTGTGAAACTGGTTAAATAAGCTGATCTAAAGAGTTTAGTAAGTTTATCTCTCTAAAATATACTAATAAAGTAGTCTAAATAGGTTAAAACTCTAAAATAAAGTGTTTAGAGCTTTTTGAAAGTTAACACCCTACATTCCTCATATATTCCCAAAATATTATAGTGGCAGACAACGCAGTGTGGTAAATTTGTCTCTTCCATACTTGGGATACACATTCCAATAGTAATTATGTGTAAATGTATATACCTACATATAGCTTATTTGCACTGTAGGTCACATGGTAACAACAATATACTAAATACAATAACTAAACTCAATTGTAATTATGTACATATGTGTGTTGTTAATTAGGTTATAATGTTTCCCAAGACTTCTCAAAGACAATTAAAGTGACCAACTCAAGCTATATAAATAAACTAAAAATATTTGTTTGATTGTTCAGTTTGTTTGGTTCAGTTAACGTAAATATGGCAGTTCCACAGAAGGTTTCATTGCAAAAATGGCTGCGTATTCTACATGTCATAACCATAGGTCTTCTTTTAACATCAGCTGGTCTTTTTGGACTTGGAAGTAATTTTTCTCATTCCAATAATTTTACAAGAGGGCAAAGTTGTCCTTTATATTACACTAGTCATTCAAGTAAATTTCCATGTGTATTTGCAATTGGTGGAGAAGTGTTGGCTGCACTTGGTCTGATAATATTGGTCATTATAATTATATTAAAGATGACTTCTATAATCAAAGAGTAAGTCAGTCTATAACTATTTAAAAACAGTGTCAATACTAACTATAAGCTAATTTGAATTATCCTATTACAGGAGCAAATACATTTGGAGAGTAGAATTTAGCATTCTACTTATTTCCATTATATTTGCTATTACTGCTGCCATTGTTCTTAGTTCAGGATGGGGTGTTACATGTCAATCATTGTAAGTATCTAAAATACAGAATAATAAAAAATTATGTTTTGATATTTTAGAAAACATCTGAACTTTGAGTGCAATGTCGGTGTTCTTAAATTAATCACAGCATCTATAGTAAGTATAATGGTATACCACAGCTACTAAAGCTAAATGGTTAATGTATGTATATTAAATTGTAAATTGTATAAACAGATTTTATTGTTATATCCATGCACTTATAAATGACATATAACTTTCTATATAGGTTCTTGCAGGCCTTGCCCTTTTGATGCTCGTTCTAAGTTCAATTCTTACTATTTTAACAATACAGTTAGCATACAAAGAGAATTCATTGTGATCATGCAAGACGTTATGTATATCATTGACCCAAAGGATTGACATATCTTTTTCTACAAGTATTTCATTATAACATGCACACACTCTAATTACATACAGATTATGTGTCTGATATATACATATATGTACATACAATATTATTATCATAATGTATACATGTATAATTTACATACATAACAATCACCATGCATATCAAATAACTCAATAAAATTCCTGAAACTAATAACCTTATATGTTATCAAACTTAAAAGGAGGGTGGCATGCAACATAATTATGAAAGTTTTTTATTGATGCATTTTATTTCTTGAGTAATTTATACCTCATGAAAAAATTTGAAATTTTTTTCTCCTTTCTTCATGGAGAAACAGAGGGGTTTATTTCACCCTGTCTCCACCCTACCAGGCTGTCTTCCTGTTGTGGTCTAGATAGGGCGTGGCCACGTAGTAATGTCAGTGTACTGTCTTGTTTAGGTAGCTCACAGAACGCTTCTGATGATAGTTCAATGATCTATGCCTTTCCTGCTCATTCTCATCATTTGAACAGTCGGGTTTAGAATCAGATGAGAGTTCTTTTGAAACTATTGAATCCTACCAGTTTGAGCCCCTAGCTAGTCATAGTGATCCATCTGCTGGATCTTTTAATACTGATGAAGGGTCATAAGATGAAGGAAGACTTAACAACACTGATTGGTAAGAATAAAATCGTTGTGCTTTCTTCTTTACTATGAGCTTCTAATGGGATGTAGCCTGCTATCTAGTTGTTTGTTTTGTAGGTGTCAGTGTGGGCACTGTAGAGAAATGCCTACCAGCAAGGAGTGCATTTGCTGTTGTGAGATAGATACAATCTGTCAGAAAATGTTAATGAGCGAGAGTCAAATAGATTGTATCACTGATCATAGTGGTTTTGAGGCTGGTGTCTCAAAGTATAGGTGATCCAAGCAGCATACTTCAGTTACAGGCAACGCTATTGTGAACCATCAGGGAAACTGTTCATGAGTAAGTGTTCCAACAATGCTACTATCAGAATGCACATGTGAAATCTATGTACATGTACAATTTTTAGGAATTATTGGTTCACTTCTTATTACCAATTGATATCATGGTGCTGGGATTGGCGTGGCAGAAATATGAGGAGAGTCTTGCCAAGTTGTGCAGTAAATAAAATAAGATCTGCTTTTCCCTTAGCAAGTTATGCTGGATTCCAATATCCGGACTTGTGAACATAGTTATATTGTATATGATTATTAACAGATCATAAGTTATCAAATACTTTGAATCAATGATATCTACTTTTATGACCCCTTATTGCACTTCCTTTTTCAGGTCTTGCATAACCACTGCAGAGTGGCTCTGGTGCTGTGTATGCAGTAACAGTAGAACCACCATGTACACATAATTCCATTGTTTCCTGTATGAGGTTCCTAATGTAATCTGTATAATATATATACAAACATTTCATACACATTGTTATTGCAATTTTAGTTCTCTTATGTACAATTTAGACATGATAAGTAAAAATGTGTGAAGTATAGACACGAACTTGAACTCTTTGTGCTTAAGAAGGTGGTTATAAATCCTTTAAAGTACTAATTGAAGTGCTAATGCTATATGTTATAAAGTTATAATGTTATAAAGTGCTCAAGCATAAGTGCTTGTACATGAAATTAAATACCTTTACGTATTTAAAAAAATGTGTATAAAGTGCTTATAAGCACAAGTACTTGTCTGTAGTGTGCACTCACCCTTAAAACTTGTTTTTGGCTTTACTTGTGTTTGAGCATTCCTCTGTGCGTGTGATATGCTGGCTTCAATGGACATGCTTCTAGGCAGCACTTCAGATTCAGTAGATTCTTCTACACCTGGTCCTTCACCCAGAGTTGTAAGACTATGCTCTATATATCACTTCTGATAGGAGAAGACCTTCAGTTGTTTTAATGTCATTCTCCTGTTTATTATTTTTCAATATGACTCTTATATTTGTTGTGCAGAAATCTAACAATTCATCTTTATATAACATTTTTGACCACAATGTCCTACTGAAAGCCTTACATCAATTGTATTTTAACTACTGTTCGGTCTTCTAATGTAAGCAATTTCGTCCACTGTGTTTCTTTTCAATGTGTTCAAAAATATCACTACTCTATGCAGTCCTCTAATATTGCATTCATTTTCACTATCTTCCTGAAGTGCATATGTTCATATTGTCTAATATTGTCTACTTGTACTCCAAAAAAGTCCTTTTGCTCCGATTTAATATTCCCTTGACATAAAACTATATCTGTCAGCAACTATATAATCCATGTCTGAATGACACATGGAATTAAACCATCTTTTGTAGCCTTTATTGAGTTTTGATTTCTTTAAAAATAAGGAGTGCTACGTTCTCATAGCAAGTGTAGTGAACATGAAGTCTAACATTTAAAGTCAATTTTGTATCTGCTGTTCAAACTCTGTTTTCTTATATAGATCTGATATCTAGTCTTTTTATTAAATTTTGTGGCATTTTTTTTCTCCTTCCCTACAGTTACATCCACTTCTCGTTGAATATTGTTGTGTGGATTCTAAAGAGTGAGAAATGAAACTAACTTGCCTAATTTAACTGCAGAGCCCTTCAAATTGGGTGTGCATGACCGCTTAAAGCTGAAGTTGATAACTTCTGTAAATTGAGAATTAATCTTTAAACAACAATTAGCTTCTGCTTACTCTCCAATTAGTGTACTATGTCTTAAGTTATAGTAGTCTTCCTGGCAATTGTTTCTTATATTACGAAACTGCCCTATCATTCTATGTATTCACTTCTTTACTGTGCCCTAATGTAACCCTCTGTCCCACTCCTTTACTTACTGTGTCATATTGTCACTCAAGTTGTCTACACAATTGTTCACTTTGTCTGAATGCAAGTCTTTTGTCCACTTTACTATCTATGATCCAAATGTACATCTACTATAAATAATTTCATCCTGTTCTTTGAACTGTCACATGTTATTTTTCGTTTGAGGTATTACTTCACTAAGATTTAGTACTGATGTGGATTGAAATTTAGGTAGTTCTTAATCCCTATGGGAGCAGCCATTTCCTTCAGGACATACCTATATATTGAACACTACCATGCTTATGAAAAATATATTAGAGATATCAAAATGTTAAAATACAAAACCACTAATGGAGTGTTCAAAAGGCATAACTTATGATGAACACACTGTCAGCAACAAAACGAACACAAAATCTATTATTTTAAAAATAAATGAAATATATGCATGGCAAGTAATATTACTTGGTTTCTTTAGCTATAAGTACACGAGTCTTCTCTTCTTTTGCATTAGAAATTAACTGTGAAAACTGGTTAAATAAGCTGATCTAAAGAGTTTAGTATGTTCGTCTGTGTTAAATATACTAATAAAGTAGTCTAAATAGGTTAAAACTCTAAAATAAAGTGTTTAGAGCTTTTTGAAAGATAAAAAAGATTATAAATTAACTGTGAAAACTGGTTAAATAAGCTGATCTAAAGAGTTTAGTAAGTTTATCTGTCTTAAATATACTAATAAAGTAGTCTAAATAGGTTAAAACTCTAAAATAAAGAGTTTAGAGCTGTTTCAAAGTTAAAATAAAGATTAGAAATTAACTGTGAAAACTGGTTAAATAAGCTGATCTAAAGAGTTTAGTAAGTTTATCTCTCTAAAATATACTAATAAAGTAGTGTAAATAGGTTAAAACTCTAAAATAAAGTGTTTAGAGCTTTTTGAAAGTTAAAAAAGATTAGAAATTAACTGTGAAAACTGGTTAAATAAGCTGATCTAAGGAGTTTAGTACTAATAAAGAGTCTAAATAGGTTAAAACTCTAAAATAAAGTGTTTAGAGCTTTTTGAAAGTGAAAAAAGATTAGAAATTAACTGTGAAAACTGGTTAAATAAGCTGATCTAAAGAGTTTAGTAAGTTTATCTGTCTTAAATATACTAATAAAGTAGTCTAAATAGGTTAAACTCTAAAATAAAGAGTTTAGAGCTTTTTGAAACTTAAAAAATATTAGAAATTAACTGTGAAAACTGGTTAAAAAGCAGATCTAAAGAGTTTAGTAAGTTTATCTCTCTTAAATATAGTAATAAAGTAGTCTACATAAGTTAAATCTCTAAATAAAGAGTTTAGAGCTTTTTGAAAGTTAAAAAAGATTAGAAATTAACTGTGAAAACTGGTTAAATAAGCTGATCTAAAGAGTTTAGTAAGTTTATCTCTCTAAAATATACTAATAAAGTAGTCTAAATAGGTTAAAACTCTAAAAAAAAGAGTTTAGAGCTTTTTGAAAGTTAAAAAAGATTAGAAATTAACTGTGAAAATTGGTTACATAAGCTGATCTAAAGAGTTTAGTAAGTTTATCTGTCTTAAATATACTAATAAAGTAGTCTAAATAGGTTAAAACTCTAAAATAAAGAGTTTAGAGCTTTTTGAAACTTAAAAAAGATTAGAAATTAACTGTGAAAACTGGTTAAATAAGCTGATCTAAAGAGTTTAGTAAGTTTATCTCTCTTAAATATACTAATAAAGTAGTCTAAATAGGTTAAAACCCTAAAATAAAGAGTTTACAGCTTTTTGAAAGTTAATAAATATTAGAAATTAACTGTGAAAACTAGTTAAATAAGCTGATCTAAAGAGTTTAGTAAGTTAATCTCTCTAAAATATACTAATAAAGTAGTCTAAATAGGTTAAAACTCTAAAATAAAGAGTTTAGAGCTTTTTGAAAGTTAAAAAAGATTAGAAATTAACTGTGAAAACTGGTTAAATAAGCTGATCTAAAGAGTTTAGTAAGTTTATCTCTCTAAAATTTACTAATAAAGTAGTCTAAATAGGTTAAAACTCTAAAATTAAGTGTTTCGAGCTTTTTGAAAGTTAAAAAAGTTTAGAAATTAACTGTGAAAACTGGTTAAATAAGCTGATCTAAAGAGTTTAGTAAGTTTATCTGTTTTAAATATACTAATAAAGTAGTCTAAATAGGTGAAAACTCTAAAATAAAGAGTTTAGAGCTTTTTGAAAGTTAAAAAAGATTAGAAATTAACTGTGAAAACTGGTTAAAAAAGCTGATCTAAAGAGTTTAGTAAGTTTATCTCTCTAAAATATACTAATAAAGTAGTCTAAATAGGTTAAAACTCTAAAATAAAGTGTTTAGAGCTTTTTGAAAGTTAAAAAAGATTAGAAATTAACTGTGAAAACTGGTTAAATAAGCTGATCTAAAGAGTTTAGTATGTTCGTCTGTCTTAAATATACTAATAAAGTAGTCTAAATAGGTTAAAACTCTAAAATAAAGTGTTTAGAGCTTTTTGAAAGTTAAAAAAGATTAGAAATTAACTGTGAAAACTGGTTAAATAAGCTGATCTAAAGAGTTTAGTAAGTTTATCTGTCTTAAATATACTAATAAAGTAGTCTAAATAGGTTAAAACTCTAAAATAAAGAGTTTAGAGCTGTTTCAAAGTTAAAATAAAGATTAGAAATTAACTGTGAAAACTGGTTAAATAAGCTGATCTAAAGAGTTTAGTAAGTTTATCTCTCTAAAATATACTAATAAAGTAGTGTAAATAGGTTAAAACTCTAAAATAAAGTGTTTAGAGCTTTTTGAAAGTTAAAAAAGATTAGAAATTAACTGTGAAAACTGGTTAAATAAGCTGATCTAAGGAGTTTAGTACTAATAAAGAGTCTAAATAGGTTAAAACTCTAAAATAAAGTGTTTAGAGCTTTTTGAAAGTGAAAAAAGATTAGAAATTAACTGTGAAAACTGGTTAAATAAGCTGATCTAAAGAGTTTAGTAAGTTTATCTGTCTTAAATATACTAATAAAGTAGTCTAAATAGGTTAAACTCTAAAATAAAGAGTTTAGAGCTTTTTGAAACTTAAAAAATATTAGAAATTAACTGTGAAAACTGGTTAAAAAGCAGATCTAAAGAGTTTAGTAAGTTTATCTCTCTTAAATATAGTAATAAAGTAGTCTACATAAGTTAAATCTCTAAATAAAGAGTTTAGAGCTTTTTGAAAGTTAAAAAAGATTAGAAATTAACTGTGAAAACTGGTTAAATAAGCTGATCTAAAGAGTTTAGTAAGTTTATTTCTCTAAAATATACTAATAAAGTAGTCTAAATAGGTTAAAACTCTAAAAAAAAGAGTTTAGAGCTTTTGAAAGTTAAAAAAGATTAGAAATTAACTGTGAAAACTGGTTACATAAGCTGATCTAAAGAGTTTAGTAAGTTTATCTCTCTTAAATATACTAATAAAGTAGTCTAAATAGGTTAAAACTCTAAAATAAAGAGTTTAGAGCTTTTTGAAACTTAAAAAAGATTAGAAATTAACTGTGAAAACTGGTTAAATAAGCTGATCTAAAGAGTTTAGTAAGTTTATCTCTCTTAAATATACTAATAAAGTAGTCTAAATAGGTTAAAACCCTAAAATAAAGAGTTTACAGCTTTTTGAAAGTTAATAAATATTAGAAATTAACTGTGAAAACTAGTTAAATAAGCTGATCTAAAGAGTTTAGTAAGTTAATCTCTCTAAAATATACTAATAAAGTAGTCTAAATAGGTTAAAACTCTAAAATAAAGAGTTTAGAGCTTTTTGAAAGTTAAAAAAGATTAGAAATTAACTGTGAAAACTGGTTAAATAAGCTGATCTAAAGAGTTTAGTAAGTTTATCTCTCTAAAATTTACTAATAAAGTAGTCTAAATAGGTTAAAACTCTAAAATTAAGTGTTTCGAGCTTTTTGAAAGTTAAAAAAGTTTAGAAATTAACTGTGAAAACTGGTTAATTAAGCTGATCTAAAGAGTTTAGTAAGTTTATCTGTTTTAAATATACTAATAAAGTAGTCTAAATAGGTGAAAACTCTAAAATAAAGAGTTTAGAGCTTTTTGAAAGTTAAAAAAGATTAGAAATTAACTGTGAAAACTGGTTAAATAAGCTGAACTAAAGAGTGTAGTAAGTTTATCTCTCGTAAATATACTAATAAAGTAGTCTAAATAGGTTAAAACTCTAAAATAAAGAGTTTAGAGCTTTTTGAAAGTTAAAACAGATTATAAATTAACTGTGAAAACTGGTTATATAAGCTGATCCAAAGAGTTTAGTAAGTTTATCTCTCTTAAATATACTAATAAAGTAGTCTAAATAGGTTAAACTCTAAAATAAAGAGTTTAGAGCTTTTTGAAAGTTAAAAAAGATTAGAAATTAACTGTGAAAACTGGTTAAAAAGCAGATCTAAAGAGTTTAGTAAGTTTATCTCTCTAAAATTTACTAATAAAGTAGTCTAAATAGGTTAAAACTCTAAAATTAAGTGTTTCGAGCTTTTTGAAAGTTAAAAAAGTTTAGAAATTAACTGTGAAAACTGGTTAATTAAGCTGATCTAAAGAGTTTAGTAAGTTTATCTGTTTTAAATATACTAATAAAGTAGTCTAAATAGGTGAAAACTCTAAAATAAAGAGTTTAGAGCTTTTTGAAAGTTAAAAAAGATTAGAAATTAACTGTGAAAACTGGTTAAATAAGCTGAACTAAAGAGTGTAGTAAGTTTATCTCTCGTAAATATACTAATAAAGTAGTCTAAATAGGTTAAAACTCTAAAATAAAGAGTTTAGAGCTTTTTGAAAGTTAAAACAGATTATAAATTAACTGTGAAAACTGGTTATATAAGCTGATCCAAAGAGTTTAGTAAGTTTATCTCTCTTAAATATACTAATAAAGTAGTCTAAATAGGTTAAACTCTAAAATAAAGAGTTTAGAGCTTTTTGAAAGTTAAAAAAGATTAGAAATTAAGTGTGAAAACTGGTTAAATAAGCTGATCTAAAGAGTTTAGTAAGTTTATCTCTCTTAAATATACTAATAAAGTAGTCTACATAGGTTAAATCTCAAAAATAAAGAGTTTAGAGCTTTTTGAAAGTTAAAAAAGATTAGAAATTAACTGTGAAAACTGGTTAAATAAGCTGATCTAAAGAGTTTAGTAAGTTTATCTCTCTAACATATACTAATAAAGTACTCTAAATAAGTTAAAACTCTAAAATAAAGAGTTTAGAGCTTTTTGAAAGTTAAAAAAGATTAGAAATTAACTGTGAAAACTGGTTAAATAAGCTGATCTAAAGAGTTTAGTAAGTTTATCTCTCTTAAATATACTAATAAAGTAGTCTAAATAGGGTAAAACTCTAAAAAAAAGAGTTTAGAGCTTTTTGAAAGTTAAAAAAGATTAGAAATTAATGGTGAAAACTGGTTAAATAAGCTGATCTAAAGAGTTTAGTAAGTTTATCTCTCTTAAATATACTAATAAAGTAGTCTAAATAGGTTAAAACTCTAAAATAGAGTGTTTGCAGCTTTTCGAAAGTTAAAAAGATTAGAAATTAACTGTGAAAACTGGTTAAATAAGCTGATCTAAAGAGTTTAGTAAGTTTATCTGTCTTAAATATACTAATAAAGTAGTCTAAATAGGTTAAAACTCTAAAAAAAAGAGTTTAGAGCTTTTTGAAAGTTAAAAAAGATTAGAAATTAACTGTGAAAACTGGTTACATAAGCTGATCTAAAGAGTTTAGTAAGTTTATCTCTCTTAAATATACTCATAAAGTAGTCTAAATAGGTTAAAACTCTAAAATAAAGAGTTTAGAGCTTTTTGAAAGTTAAAAAAGATTAGAAATTAACTGTGAAAACTGGTTAAATAAGCTAATCTAAAGAGTTTAGTAAGTTTATCTGTCTTAAATACACTAATAAAGTAGTCTAAATAGGTTAAAACCTAAAATAAAGAGTTTACAGCTTTATGAAAGTTAAAAAATATTAGAAATTAACTGTGAAAACTGGTTAAATAAGCTGATCTAAAGAGTTTAGTAAGTTTATCTGTCTTAAATATACTAATAAAGTAGTCTAAATAAGTTAAAAGTCTAAAATAAAGAATTTGAGCTTTTTGAAAGTTAAAGAATATTAGAAATTAACTGTGAAAACTGGTTAAATAACCTGATTTAACGAGTTTAGTAAGTTTATCTCTCTAAAATAAACTGATAAAGTAGTCTAAATAGGTTAAAACTCTAAAATAAAGAGTTTAGAGCTTTTTGAAAGTTAAAAAAGATTAGAAATTAATGGTGAAAACTGGTTAAATAAGCTGAACTAAAGACTTTAATAAGTTTATCTGTTTTAAATATACTAATAAAGTAGTCTAAATAGGTTAAACTCTAAAATAAAGAGTTTAGAGCTTTTTGAAAGTTAAAAAAGATTAGAAATTAACTGTGAAAACTGGTTAAATAAGCTGATCTAAAGAGTTTAGTAAGTTTATCTCTCTAAAATATACTAATAAAGTAGTCTAAATTGGTTAAAACTCTAAAATATAGTGTTTAGAGCTTTTTGAAAGTTAAAAAAGATTAGAAATTAACTGTGAAAACTGGTTAAATAAGCTGATCTAAAGAGTTTAGTAAGTTTATCTGTCTTAAATATACTAATAAAGTAGTCTAAATATGTTTAAACTCTAAAATAAAGTGTTTAGAGCTTTTTGAAAGATAAAAAAGATTATAAATTAACTGTGAAAACTGGTTAAATAAGCTGATCTAAAGAGTTTAGTAAGTTTATCTGTCTTAAATATACTAATAAAGAGTATAAATAGGTTAAAACTCTAAAATAAAGTGTTTAGAGCTTTTTGAAAGTTAAAAAAGATTAGAAATTAACTGTGAAAACTGGTTAAATAAGCTGATCTAAAGAGTTTAGTAAGTTTATCTCTCTTAAATATACTAATAAAGTAGTCTACATAGGTTAAATCTCAAAAATAAAGAGTTTAGAGCTTTTTGAAAGTTAAAAAAGATTAGAAATTAACTGTGAAAACTGGTTAAATAAGCTGATCTAAAGAGTTTAGTAAGTTTATCTCTCTAAAATATACTAATAAAGTACTCTAAATAAGTTAAAACTCTAAAATAAAGAGTTTAGAGCTTTTTGAAAGTTAAAAAAGATTAGAAATTAACTGTGAAAACTGGTTAAATAACCTGATCTAAAGAGTTTAGTAAGTTTATCTCTCTTAAGACTACTAATAAAGTAGTCTAAATAGGTTAAAACTCTAAAAAAAAGAGTTTAGAGCTTTTTGAAAGTTAAAAAAGATTAGAAATTAATGGTGAAAACTGGTTAAATAAGCTGATCTAAAGAGTTTAGTAAGTTTATCTCTCTTAAATATACTAATAAAGTAGTCTAAATAGGTTAAAACTCTAAAATAAAGTGTTTAGAGCTTTTTGAAAGTTAAAAAAGATTAGAAATTAACTGTGAAAACTGGTTAAATAAGCTGATCTAAAGAGTTTAGTAAGTTCGTCTGTCTTAAATATACTAATAAAGTAGTCTAAATAGGTTAAAACTCTAAAATAAAGTGTTTAGAGCTTTTTGAAAGATAAAAAAGATTATAAATTAACTGTGAAAACTGGTTAAATAAGCTGATCTAAAGAGTTTAGTAAGTTTATCTGTCTTAAATATACTAATAAAGTAGTCTAAACAGGTTAAAACTCTAAAATAAAGAGTTTAGAGCTGTTTCAAAGTTAAAATAAAGATTAGAAATTAACTGTGAAAGCTGGTTAAATAAGCTGATCTAAAGAGTTTAGTAAGTTTATCTCTCTAAAATATACTAATAAAGTAGTGTAAATAGGTTAAAACTCTAAAATAAAGTGTTTAGAGCTTTTTGAAAGTTAAAAAAGATTAGAAATTAACTGTGAAAACTGGTTAAATAAGCTGATCTAAGGAGTTTAGTAAGTTTATCTGTCTTAAATATACTAATAAAGAGTCTAAATAGGTTAAAACTCTAAAGTAAAGTGTTTAGAGCTTTTTGAAAGTGAAAAAAGATTAGAAATTAACTGTGAAAACTGGTTAAATAAGCTGATCTAAAGAGTTTAGTAAGTTTATCTGTCTTAAATATACTAATAAAGTAGTCTAAATAGGTTAAACTCTAAAATAAAGAGTTTAGAGCTTTTTGAAACTTAAAAAATATTAGAAATTAACTGTGAAAACTGGTTAAATAAGCTGATCTAAAGAGTTTAGTAAGTTTATCTCTCTTAAATATAGTAATAAAGTAGTCTACATAAGTTAAACCTCTAAATAAAGAGTTTAGAGCTTTTTGAAAGTTAAAAAAGATTAGAAATTAACTGTGAAAACTGGTTAAATAAGCTGATCTAAAGAGTTTAGTAAGTTTATCTCTCTTAAGACTACTAATAAAGTAGTCTAAATAGGTTAAACTCTAAAATAAAGAGTTTAGAGCTTTTTGAAAGTTAAAAAAGATTAGAAATTAACTGTGAAAACTGGTTAAATAAGCTGATCTAAAGAGTTTAGTAAGTTTATCTCTCTAAAATATACTAATAAAGTAGTCTAAATAGGTTAAAACTCTAAAATATAGTGTTTAGAGCTTTTTGACAGTTAAAAAAGATTAGAAATTAACTGTGAAAACTGGTTAAATAAGCTGATCTAAAGAGTTTAGTAAGTTTATCTGTCTTAAATATACTAATAAAGTAGTCTAAATATGTTAAAACTCTAAAATAAAGTGTTTAGAGCTTTTTGAAAGATAAAAAAGATTATAAATTAACTGTGAAAACTGGTTAAATAAGCTGATCTAAAGGGTTTAGTAAGTTTATCTGTCTTAAATATACTAATAAAGTAGTCTAAACAGGTTTAAACTCTAAAATAAAGAGTTTAGAGCTGTTTCAAAGTTAAAATAAAGATTAGAAATTAACTGTGAAAACTGGTTAAATAAGCTGATCTAAAGAGTTTAGTAAGTTTATCTCTCTTAAATATACTAATAAAGTAGTCTAAATAGGTTAAATCTCTAAAATAAAGAGTTTAGAGCTTTTTGAAAGTTAAAAAAGATTAGAAATTAACTGTGAAAACTGGTTAAATAAGCTGATCTAAAGAGTTTAGTAAGTTTATCTCTCTAAAATATACTAATAAAGTACTCTAAATAAGTTAAAACTCTAAAATAAAGAGTTTAGAGCTTTTTGAAAGTTAAAAAAGATTAGAAATTAACTGTGAAAACTGGTTAAATAAGCTGATCTAAAGAGTTTAGTAAGTTTATCTCTCTTAAGACTACTAATAAAGTAGTCTAAATAGGTTAAAACTCTAAAAAAAAGAGTTTAGAGCTTTTTGAAAGTTAAAAAAGATTAGAAATTAATGGTGAAAACTGGTTAAATAAGCTGATCTAAAGAGTTTAGTAAGTTTATCTCTCTAAAATATACTAATAAAGTAGTCTAAATAGGTTAAAACTCTAAAATAAAGTGTTTAGAGCTTTTTGAAAGTTAAAAAAGATTAGAAATTAACTGTGAAAACTGGTTAAATAAGCTGATCTAAAGAGTTTAGTAAGTTCGTCTGTCTTAAATATACTAATAAAGTAGTCTAAATAGGTTAAAACTCTAAAATAAAGTGTTTAGAGCTTTTTGAAAGATAAAAAAGATTATAAATTAACTGTGAAAACTGGTTAAATAAGCTGATCTAAAGAGTTTAGTAAGTTTATCTGTCTTAAATATACTAATAAAGTAGTCTAAACAGGTTAAAACTCTAAAATAAAGAGTTTAGAGCTGTTTCAAAGTTAAAATAAAGATTAGAAATTAACTGTGAAAACTGGTTAAATAAGCTGATCTAAAGAGTTTAGTAAGTTTATCTCTCTTAAATATAGTAATAAAGTAGTCTACATAAGTTAAACCTCTAAATAAAGAGTTTAGAGCTTTTTGAAGTTAAAAATATTAGAAATTAACTGTGAAAACTGGTTAATTAACCTCATGTAACGAGTTTAGTAAGTTTATCTCTCTAAAATATACTAATAAAGTAGTCTAAATAGGTTAAAACTCTAAAATAAAGAGTTTAGAGCTTTTTGAAAGTTAAAAAAGATTAGAAATTAACTGTGAAAACTGGTTAAATAAGCTAATCTAAAGAGTTTAGTAAGTTTATCTGTCTTAAATATACTAATAAAGTAGTCTAAATAGGTTAAAACCCTAAAATAAAGAGTTTACAGCTTTTTGAAAGTTAATAAATATTAGAAATTAACTGTGAAAACTAGTTAAATAAGCTGATCTAAAGAGTTTAGTAAGTTTATCTCTCTTAAATATACTCATAAAGTAGTTTAAATAGGTTAAAACTCTAAAATAAAGAGTTTGAGCTTTTTGAAAGTTAAAAAATATTAGAAATTAACTGTGATAACTGGTTAAATAACCTGATTTAACGAGTTTAGTAAGTTTATCTCTCTAAAATATACTAATAAAGTAGTCTAAATAGGTTAAAACTCTAAAATAAAGAGTTTAGAGCTTTTTGAAAGTTAAAAAAGATTAGAAATTAATGTTGAAAACTGGTTAAATAAGCTGAACTAAATACTTTAATAAGTTTATCTGTTTTAAATAATAATACTAATAAAGTAGTCTAAATAGGTTAAATCTCTAAAATAAAGAGTTTAGAGCTTTTTGAAAGTTAAAAAAGATTAGAAATTAACTGTGAAAACTGGTTAAATAAGCTGATCTAAAGAGTTTAGTAAGTTTATCTCTCTAAAATATACTAATAAAGTAGTCTAAATAGGTTAAAACTCTAAAATAAAGTGTTTAGAGCTTTTTGAAAGTTAAAAAAGATTAGAAATTAACTGTGAAAACTGGTTAAATAAGCTGATCTAAAGAGTTTAGTAAGTTCGTCTGTCTTAAATATACTAATAAAGTAGTCTAAATAGGTTAAAACTCTAAAATAAAGTGTTTAGAGCTTTTTGAAAGATAAAAAAGATTATAAATTAACTGTGAAAACTGGTTAAATAAGCTGATCTAAAGGGTTTAGTAAGTTTATCTGTCTTAAATATACTAATAAAGTAGTCTAAACAGGTTTAAACTCTAAAATAAAGAGTTTAGAGCTGTTTCAAAGTTAAAATAAAGATTAGAAATTAACTGTGAAAACTGGTTAAATAAGCTGATCTAAAGAGTTTAGTAAGTTTATCTCTCTAAAATATACTAATAAAGTAGTGTAAATAGGTTAAAACTCTAAAATAAAGTGTTTAGAGCTTTTTGAAAGTTAAAAAAGATTAGAAATTAACTGTGAAAACTGGTTAAATAAGCTGATCTAAGGAGTTTAGTAAGTTTATCTGTCTTAAATATACTAATAAAGAGTCTAAATAGGTTAGAACTCTAAAGTAAAGTGTTTAGAGCTTTTTGAAAGTGAAAAAAGATTAGAAATTAACTGTGAAAACTGGTTAAATAAGCTGATCTAAAGAGTTTAGTAAGTTTATCTGTCTTAAATATACTAATAAAGTAGTCTAAATAGGTTAAACTCTAAAATAAAGAGTTTAGAGCTTTTTGAAACTTAAAAAATATTAGAAATTAACTGTGAAAACTGGTTAAATAAGCTGATCTAAAGAGTTTAGTAAGTTTATCTGTCTTAAATATACTAATAAAGAGTATAAATAGATAAAACTCTAAAATAAAGTGTTTAGAGCTTTTTGAAAGTGAAAAAAGATTAGAAATTAACTGTGAAAACTGGTTAAATAAGCTGATCTAAAGAGTTTAGTAAGTTTATCTGTCTTAAATATACTAATAAAGTAGTCTAAATAGGTTAAACTCTAAAATAAAGAGTTTAGAGCTTTTTGAAAGGTAAAAAATATTAGAAATTAACTGTGAAAACTGGTTAAACAAGCTGATCTAAAGAGTTTAGTAAGTTTATCTCTCTAAAATATACTAATAAAGTAGTCTAAATAGGTTAAAACTATAAAATAAAATGTTTAGAGCTTTTTTAAAGTTAAAAAAGATTAGAAATTAACTGTGAAAACTGGTTAAATTAGCTGATCTAAGGAGTTTAGTAAGTTTATCTGTCTTAAATATACTAATAAAGAGTATAAATAGATAAAACTCTAAAATAAAGTGTTTAGAGCTTTTTGAAAGTGAAAAAAGATTAGAAATTAACTGTGAAAACTGGTTAAATAAGCTGATCTAAAGAGTTTAGTAAGTTATCTGTCTTAAATATACTAATAAAGTAGTCTAAATAGGTTAAACTCTAAAATAAAGAGTTTAGAGCTTTTTGAAAGGTAAAAAATATTAGAAATTAACTGTGAAAACTGGTTAAACAAGCTGATCTAAAGAGTTTAGTAAGTTTATCTCTCTAAAATATACTAATAAAGTAGTCTAAATAGGTTAAAACTATAAAATAAAATGTTTAGAGCTTTTTGAAAGATAAAAAAGATTATAAATTAACTGTGAAAACTGGTTAAATAAGCTGATCTAAAGATTTTAGTAAGTTTATCTGTCTTAAATATACTAATAAAGAGTATAAATAGATAAAACTCTAAAATAAAGTGTTTAGAGCTTTTTGAAAGTGAAAAAAGATTAGAAATTAACTGTGAAAACTGGTTAAATAAGCTGATCTAAAGAGTTTAGTAAGTTTATCTGTCTTAAATATACTAATAAAGTAGTCTAAATAGGTTAAACTCTAAAATAAAGAGTTTAGAGCTTTTTGAAAGGTAAAAAATATTAGAAATTAACTGTGAAAACTGGTTAAACAAGCTGATCTAAAGAGTTTAGTAAGTTTATCTCTCTAAAATATACTAATAAAGTAGTCTAAATAGGTTAAAACTATAAAATAAAATGTTTAGAGCTTTTTTAAAGTTAAAAAAGATTAGAAATTAACTGTGAAAACTGGTTAAATAAGCTGATCTAAGGAGTTTAGTAAGTTTATCTGTCTTAAATATACTAATAAAGTAGTCTAAATAGGTTAAAACTCTAAAATAAAGAGTTTAGAGCTTTTTGAAGTTAAAAATATTAGAAATTAACTGTGAAAACTGGTTAATTAACCTCATGTAACGAGTTTAGTAAGTTTATCTCTCTAAAATATACTAATAAAGTAGTCTAAATAGGTTAAACTCTAAAATAAAGAGTTTAGAGCTTTTTGAAACTTAAAAAATATTAGAAATTAACTGTGAAAACTGGTTAAATAAGCTGATCTAAAGAGTTTAGTAAGTTTATCTGTCTTAAATATACTAATAAAGAGTATAAATAGATAAAACTCTAAAATAAAGTGTTTAGAGCTTTTTGAAAGTGAAAAAAGATTAGAAATTAACTGTGAAAACTGGTTAAATAAGCTGATCTAAAGAGTTTAGTAAGTTTATCTGTCTTAAATATACTAATAAAGTAGTCTAAATAGGTTAAACTCTAAAATAAAGAGTTTAGAGCTTTTTGAAAGGTAAAAAATATTAGAAATTAACTGTGAAAACTGGTTAAACAAGCTGATCTAAAGAGTTTAGTAAGTTTATCTCTCTAAAATATACTAATAAAGTAGTCTAAATAGGTTAAAACTATAAAATAAAATGTTTAGAGCTTTTTGAAAGATAAAAAAGATTATAAATTAACTGTGAAAACTGGTTAAATAAGCTGATCTAAAGATTTTAGTAAGTTTATCTGTCTTAAATATACTAATAAAGAGTATAAATAGATAAAACTCTAAAATAAAGTGTTTAGAGCTTTTTGAAAGTGAAAAAAGATTAGAAATTAACTGTGAAAACTGGTTAAATAAGCTGATCTAAAGAGTTTAGTAAGTTTATCAGTCTTAAATATACTAATAAAGTAGTCTAAATAGGTTAAACTCTAAAATAAAGAGTTTAGAGCTTTTTGAAAGGTAAAAAATATTAGAAATTAACTGTGAAAACTGGTTAAACAAGCTGATCTAAAGATTTTAGTAAGTTTATCTCTCTAAAATATACTAATAAAGTAGTCTAAATAGGTTAAAACTATAAAATAAAATGTTTAGAGCTTTTTTAAAGTTAAAAAAGATTAGAAATTAACTGTGAAAACTGGTTAAATAAGCTGATCTAAGGAGTTTAGTAAGTTTATCTGTCTTAAATATACTAATAAAGTACTCTAAATAGGTTAAAACTCTAAAATAAAGAGTTTAGAGCTTTTTGAAGTTAAAAATATTAGAAATTAACTGTGAAAACTGGTTAATTAACCTCATGTAACGAGTTTAGTAAGTTTATCTCTCTAAAATATACTAATAAAGTAGTCTAAATAGGTTAAAACTCTAAAATAAAGAGTTTAGAGCTTTTTGAAAGTTAAAAAAGATTAGAAATTAACTGTGAAAACTGGTTAAATAAGCTAATCTAAAGAGTTTAGTAAGTTTATCTGTCTTAAATATACTAATAAAGTAGTCTAAATAGGTTAAAACCCTAAAATAAAGAGTTTACAGCTTTTTGAAAGTTAATAAATATTAGAAATTAACTGTGAAAACTAGTTAAATAAGCTGATCTAAAGAGTTTAGTAAGTTTATCTCTCTTAAATATACTCATAAAGTAGTGTAAATAGGTTAAAACTCTAAAATAAAGAGTTTGAGCTTTTTGAAAGTTAAAAAATATTAGAAATTAACTGTGATAACTGGTTAAATAACCTGATTTAACGAGTTTAGTAAGTTTATCTCTCTAAAATATACTAATAAAGTAGTCTAAATAGGTTAAAACTCTAAAATAAAGAGTTTAGAGCTTTTTGAAAGTTAAAAAAGATTAGAAATTAATGTTGAAAACTGGTTAAATAAGCTGAACTAAATACTTTAATAAGTTTATCTGTTTTAAATATACTAATAAAGTAGTCTAAATAGGTTAAATCTCTAAAATAAAGAGTTTAGAGCTTTTTGAAAGTTAAAAAAGATTAGAAATTAACTGTGAAAACTGGTTAAATAAGCTGATCTAAAGAGTTTAGTAAGTTTATCTCTCTTAAATATACTAATAAAGTAGTCTAAATAAGTTAAAACTCTAAAATAAAGTGTTTAGAGCTTTTTGAAAGTTAAAAAAGATTAGAAATTAACTGTGAAAACTGGTTAAATAAGCTGATCTAAAGAGTTTAGTAAGTTCGTCTGTCTTAAATATACTAATAAAGTAGTCTAAATAGGTTAAAACTCTAAAATAAAGTGTTTAGAGCTTTTTGAAAGATAAAAAAGATTATAAATTAACTGTGAAAACTGGTTAAATAAGCTGATCTAAAGAGTTTAGTAAGTTTATCTGTCTTAAATATACTAATAAAGTAGTCTAAACAGGTTAAAACTCTAAAATAAAGAGTTTAGAGCTGTTTCAAAGTTAAAATAAAGATTAGAAATTAACTGTGAAAACTGGTTAAATAAGCTGATCTAAAGAGTTTAGTAAGTTTATCTCTCTAAAATATACTAATAAAGTAGTGTAAATAGGTTAAAACTCTAAAATAAAGTGTTTAGAGCTTTTTGAAAGTTAAAAAAGATTAGAAATTAACTGTGAAAACTGGTTAAATAAGCTGATCTAAGGAGTTTAGTAAGTTTATCTGTCTTAAATATACTAATAAAGAGTCTAAATAGGTTAAAACTCTAAAGTAAAGTGTTTAGAGCTTTTTGAAAGTGAAAAAAGATTAGAAATTAACTGTGAAAACTGGTTAAATAAGCTGATCTAAAGAGTTTAGTAAGTTTATCTCTCTTAAATATACTAATAAAGTAGTCTAAATAGGTTAAACTCTAAAATAAAGAGTTTAGAGCTTTTTGAAACTTAAAAAATATTAGAAATTAACTGTGAAAACTGGATAAATAAGCTGATCTAAAGAGTTTAGTAAGTTTATCTCTCTTAAATATAGTAATAAAGTAGTCTACATAAGTTAAACCTCTAAATAAAGAGTTTAGAGCTTTTTGAAAGTTAAAAAAGATTAGAAATTAACTGTGAAAACTGGTTAAATAAGCTGATCTAAGGAGTTTAGTAAGTTTATCTGTCTTAAATATACTAATAAAGTAGTCTAAATAGGTTAAAACTCTAAAATAAAGAGTTTAGAGCTTTTTGAAGTTAAAAATATTAGAAATTAACTGTGAAAACTGGTTAATTAACCTCATGTAACGAGTTTAGTAAGTTTATCTCTCTAAAATATACTAATAAAGTAGTCTAAATAGGTTAAAACTCTAAAATAAAGAGTTTAGAGCTTTTTGAAAGTTAAAAAAGATTAGAAATTAACTGTGAAAACTGGTTAAATAAGCTAATCTAAAGAGTTTAGTAAGTTTATCTGTCTTAAATATACTAATAAAGTAGTCTAAATAGGTTAAAACCCTAAAATAAAGAGTTTACAGCTTTTTGAAAGTTAATAAATATTAGAAATTAACTGTGAAAACTAGTTAAATAAGCTGATCTAAAGAGTTTAGTAAGTTTATCTCTCTTAAATATACTCATAAAGTAGTGTAAATAGGTTAAAACTCTAAAATAAAGAGTTTGAGCTTTTTGAAAGTTAAAAAATATTAGAAATTAACTGTGATAACTGGTTAAATAACCTGATTTAACGAGTTTAGTAAGTTTATCTCTCTAAAATATACTAATAAAGTAGTCTAAATAGGTTAAAACTCTAAAATAAAGAGTTTAGAGCTTTTTGAAAGTTAAAAAAGATTAGAAATTAATGTTGAAAACTGGTTAAATAAGCTGAACTAAATACTTTAATAAGTTTATCTGTTTTAAATATACTAATAAAGTAGTCTAAATAGGTTAAATCTCTAAAATAAAGAGTTTAGAGCTTTTTGAAAGTTAAAAAAGATTAGAAATTAACTGTGAAAACTGGTTAAATAAGCTGATCTAAAGAGTTTAGTAAGTTTATCTCTCTAAAATATACTAATAAAGTAGTCTAAATAGGTTAAAACTCTAAAATAAAGTGTTTAGAGCTTTTTGAAAGTTAAAAAAGATTAGAAATTAACTGTGAAAACTGGTTAAATAAGCTGATCTAAAGAGTTTAGTAAGTTCGTCTGTCTTAAATATACTAATAAAGTAGTCTAAATAGGTTAAAACTCTAAAATAAAGTGTTTAGAGCTTTTTGAAAGATAAAAAAGATTATAAATTAACTGTGAAAACTGGTTAAATAAGCTGATCTAAAGAGTTTAGTAAGTTTATCTGTCTTAAATATACTAATAAAGAGTATAAATAGATAAAACTCTAAAATAAAGTGTTTAGAGCTTTTTGAAAGTGAAAAAAGATTAGAAATTAACTGTGAAAACTGGTTAAATAAGCTGATCTAAAGAGTTTAGTAAGTTTATCTGTCTTAAATATACTAATAAAGTAGTCTAAATAGGTTAAACTCTAAAATAAAGAGTTTAGAGCTTTTTGAAAGGTAAAAAATATTAGAAATTAACTGTGAAAACTGGTTAAACAAGCTGATCTAAAGAGTTTAGTAAGTTTATCTCTCTAAAATATACTAATAAAGTAGTCTAAATAGGTTAAAACTATAAAATAAAATGTTTAGAGCTTTTTGAAAGATAAAAAAGATTATAAATTAACTGTGAAAACTGGTTAAATAAGCTGATCTAAAGATTTTAGTAAGTTTATCTGTCTTAAATATACTAATAAAGAGTATAAATAGATAAAACTCTAAAATAAAGTGTTTAGAGCTTTTTGAAAGTGAAAAAAGATTAGAAATTAACTGTGAAAACTGGTTAAATAAGCTGATCTAAAGAGTTTAGTAAGTTTATCTGTCTTAAATATACTAATAAAGTAGTCTAAATAGGTTAAACTCTAAAATGAAGAGTTTAGAGCTTTTTGAAAGGTAAAAAATATTAGAAATTAACTGTGAAAACTGGTTAAACAAGCTGATCTAAAGATTTTAGTAAGTTTATCTCTCTAAAATATGCTAATAAAGTAGTCTAAATAGGTTAAAACTATAAAATAAAATGTTTAGAGCTTTTTTAAAGTTAAAAAAGATTAGAAATTAACTGTGAAAACTGGTTAAATAAGCTGATCTAAGGAGTTTAGTAAGTTTATCTGTCTTAAATATACTAATAAAGTACTCTAAATAGGTTAAAACTCTAAAATAAAGAGTTTAGAGCTTTTTGAAGTTAAAAATATTAGAAATTAACTGTGAAAACTGGTTAATTAACCTCATGTAACGAGTTTAGTAAGTTTATCTCTCTAAAATATACTAATAAAGTAGTCTAAATAGGTTAAAACTCTAAAATAAAGAGTTTAGAGCTTTTTGAAAGTTAAAAAGATTAGAAATTAACTGTGAAAACTGGTTAAATAAGCTAATCTAAAGAGTTTAGTAAGTTTATCTGTCTTAAATATACTAATAAAGTAGTCTAAATAGGTTAAAACCCTAAAATAAAGAGTTTACAGCTTTTTGAAAGTTAATAAATATTAGAAATTAACTGTGAAAACTAGTTAAATAAGCTGATCTAAAGAGTTTAGTAAGTTTATCTCTCTTAAATATACTCATAAAGTAGTGTAAATAGGTTAAAACTCTAAAATAAAGAGTTTGAGCTTTTTGAAAGTTAAAAAATATTAGAAATTAACTGTGATAACTGGTTAAATAACCTGATTTAACGAGTTTAGTAAGTTTATCTCTCTAAAATATACTAATAAAGTAGTCTAAATAGGTTAAAACTCTAAAATAAAGAGTTTAGAGCTTTTTGAAAGTTAAAAAAGATTAGAAATTAATGTTGAAAACTGGTTAAATAAGCTGAACTAAATACTTTAATAAGTTTATCTGTTTTAAATATACTAATAAAGTAGTCTAAATAGGTTAAATCTCTAAAATAAAGAGTTTAGAGCTTTTTGAAAGTTAAAAAAGATTAGAAATTAACTGTGAAAACTGGTTAAATAAGCTGATCTAAAGAGTTTAGTAAGTTTATCTCTCTTAAATATACTAATAAAGTAGTCTAAATAGGTTAAAACTCTAAAATAAAGTGTTTAGAGCTTTTTGAAAGTTAAAAAAGATTAGAAATTAACTGTGAAAACTGGTTAAATAAGCTGATCTAAAGAGTTTAGTAAGTTCGTCTGTCTTAAATATACTAATAAAGTAGTCTAAATAGGTTAAAACTCTAAAATAAAGAGTTTAGAGCTTTTTGAAAGATAAAAAAGATTATAAATTAACTGTGAAAACTGGTTAAATAAGCTGATCTAAAGAGTTTAGTAAGTTTATCTGTCTTAAATATACTAATAAAGTAGTCTAAACAGGTTAAAACTCTAAAATAAAGAGTTTAGAGCTGTTTCAAAGTTAAAATAAAGATTAGAAATTAACTGTGAAAACTGGTTAAATAAGCTGATCTAAAGAGTTTAGTAAGTTTATCTCTCTAAAATATACTAATAAAGTAGTGTAAATAGGTTAAAACTCTAAAATAAAGTGTTTAGAGCTTTTTGAAAGTTAAAAAAGATTAGAAATTAACAGTGAAAACTGGTTAAATAAGCTGATCTAAGGAGTTTAGTAAGTTTATCTGTCTTAAATATACTAATAAAGAGTCTAAATAGGTTAAAACTCTAAAGTAAAGTGTTTAGAGCTTTTTGAAAGTGAAAAAAGATTAGAAATTAACTGTGAAAACTGGTTAAATAAGCTGATCTAAAGAGTTTAGTAAGTTTATCTGTCTTAAATATACTAATAAAGTAGTCTAAATAGGTTAAACTCTAAAATAAAGAGTTTAGAGCTTTTTGAAACTTAAAAAATATTAGAAATTAACTGTGAAAACTGGATAAATAAGCTGATCTAAAGAGTTTAGTAAGTTTATCTCACTTAAATATAGTAATAAAGTAGTCTACATAAGTTAAACCTCTAAATAAAGAGTTTAGAGCTTTTTGAAAGTTAAAAAAGATTAGAAATTAACTGTGAAAACTGGTTAAATAAGCTGATCTAAGGAGTTTAGTAAGTTTATCTGTCTTAAATATACTAATAAAGTAGTCTAAATAGGTTAAAACTCTAAAATAAAGAGTTTAGAGCTTTTTGAAAGTTAAAAAAGATTAGAAATTAATGTTGAAAACTGGTTAAATAAGCTGAACTAAATACTTTAATAAGTTTATCTGTTTTAAATATACTAATAAAGTAGTCTAAATAGGTTAAATCTCTAAAATAAAGAGTTTAGAGCTTTTTGAAAGTTAAAAAAGATTAGAAATTAACTGTGAAAACTGGTTAAATAAGCTGATCTAAAGAGTTTAGTAAGTTTATCTCTCTAAAATATACTAATAAAGTAGTCTAAATAGGTTAAAACTCTAAAATAAAGTGTTTAGAGCTTTTTGAAAGTTAAAAAAGATTAGAAATTAACTGTGAAAACTGGTTAAATAAGCTGATCTAAAGAGTTTAGTAAGTTCGTCTGTCTTAAATATACTAATAAAGTAGTCTAAATAGGTTAAAACTCTAAAATAAAGTGTTTAGAGCTTTTTGAAAGATAAAAAAGATTATAAATTAACTGTGAAAACTGGTTAAATAAGCTGATCTAAAGAGTTTAGTAAGTTTATCTGTCTTAAATATACTAATAAAGAGTATAAATAGATAAAACTCTAAAATAAAGTGTTTAGAGCTTTTTGAAAGTGAAAAAAGATTAGAAATTAACTGTGAAAACTGGTTAAATAAGCTGATCTAAAGAGTTTAGTAAGTTTATCTGTCTTAAATATACTAATAAAGTAGTCTAAATAGGTTAAACTCTAAAATAAAGAGTTTAGAGCTTTTTGAAAGGTAAAAAATATTAGAAATTAACTGTGAAAACTGGTTAAACAAGCTGATCTAAAGAGTTTAGTAAGTTTATCTCTCTAAAATATACTAATAAAGTAGTCTAAATAGGTTAAAACTATAAAATAAAATGTTTAGAGCTTTTTGAAAGATAAAAAAGATTATAAATTAACTGTGAAAACTGGTTAAATAAGCTGATCTAAAGATTTTAGTAAGTTTATCTGTCTTAAATATACTAATAAAGAGTATAAATAGATAAAACTCTAAAATAAAGTGTTTAGAGCTTTTTGAAAGTGAAAAAAGATTAGAAATTAACTGTGAAAACTGGTTAAATAAGCTGATCTAAAGAGTTTAGTAAGTTTATCTGTCTTAAATATACTAATAAAGTAGTCTAAATAGGTTAAACTCTAAAATGAAGAGTTTAGAGCTTTTTGAAAGGTAAAAAATATTAGAAATTAACTGTGAAAACTGGTTAAACAAGCTGATCTAAAGATTTTAGTAAGTTTATCTCTCTAAAATATGCTAATAAAGTAGTCTAAATAGGTTAAAACTATAAAATAAAATGTTTAGAGCTTTTTTAAAGTTAAAAAAGATTAGAAATTAACTGTGAAAACTGGTTAAATAAGCTGATCTAAGGAGTTTAGTAAGTTTATCTGTCTTAAATATACTAATAAAGTACTCTAAATAGGTTAAAACTCTAAAATAAAGAGTTTAGAGCTTTTTGAAGTTAAAAATATTAGAAATTAACTGTGAAAACTGGTTAATTAACCTCATGTAACGAGTTTAGTAAGTTTATCTCTCTAAAATATACTAATAAAGTAGTCTAAATAGGTTAAAACTCTAAAATAAAGAGTTTAGAGCTTTTTGAAAGTTAAAAAGATTAGAAATTAACTGTGAAAACTGGTTAAATAAGCTAATCTAAAGAGTTTAGTAAGTTTATCTGTCTTAAATATACTAATAAAGTAGTCTAAATAGGTTAAAACCCTAAAATAAAGAGTTTACAGCTTTTTGAAAGTTAATAAATATTAGAAATTAACTGTGAAAACTAGTTAAATAAGCTGATCTAAAGAGTTTAGTAAGTTTATCTCTCTTAAATATACTCATAAAGTAGTGTAAATAGGTTAAAACTCTAAAATAAAGAGTTTGAGCTTTTTGAAAGTTAAAAAATATTAGAAATTAACTGTGATAACTGGTTAAATAACCTGATTTAACGAGTTTAGTAAGTTTATCTCTCTAAAATATACTAATAAAGTAGTCTAAATAGGTTAAAACTCTAAAATAAAGAGTTTAGAGCTTTTTGAAAGTTAAAAAAGATTAGAAATTAATGTTGAAAACTGGTTAAATAAGCTGAACTAAATACTTTAATAAGTTTATCTGTTTTAAATATACTAATAAAGTAGTCTAAATAGGTTAAATCTCTAAAATAAAGAGTTTAGAGCTTTTTGAAAGTTAAAAAAGATTAGAAATTAACTGTGAAAACTGGTTAAATAAGCTGATCTAAAGAGTTTAGTAAGTTTATCTCTCTTAAATATACTAATAAAGTAGTCTAAATAGGTTAAAACTCTAAAATAAAGTGTTTAGAGCTTTTTGAAAGTTAAAAAAGATTAGAAATTAACTGTGAAAACTGGTTAAATAAGCTGATCTAAAGAGTTTAGTAAGTTCGTCTGTCTTAAATATACTAATAAAGTAGTCTAAATAGGTTAAAACTCTAAAATAAAGAGTTTAGAGCTTTTTGAAAGATAAAAAAGATTATAAATTAACTGTGAAAACTGGTTAAATAAGCTGATCTAAAGAGTTTAGTAAGTTTATCTGTCTTAAATATACTAATAAAGTAGTCTAAACAGGTTAAAACTCTAAAATAAAGAGTTTAGAGCTGTTTCAAAGTTAAAATAAAGATTAGAAATTAACTGTGAAAACTGGTTAAATAAGCTGATCTAAAGAGTTTAGTAAGTTTATCTCTCTAAAATATACTAATAAAGTAGTGTAAATAGGTTAAAACTCTAAAATAAAGTGTTTAGAGCTTTTTGAAAGTTAAAAAAGATTAGAAATTAACAGTGAAAACTGGTTAAATAAGCTGATCTAAGGAGTTTAGTAAGTTTATCTGTCTTAAATATACTAATAAAGAGTCTAAATAGGTTAAAACTCTAAAGTAAAGTGTTTAGAGCTTTTTGAAAGTGAAAAAAGATTAGAAATTAACTGTGAAAACTGGTTAAATAAGCTGATCTAAAGAGTTTAGTAAGTTTATCTGTCTTAAATATACTAATAAAGTAGTCTAAATAGGTTAAACTCTAAAATAAAGAGTTTAGAGCTTTTTGAAACTTAAAAAATATTAGAAATTAACTGTGAAAACTGGATAAATAAGCTGATCTAAAGAGTTTAGTAAGTTTATCTCACTTAAATATAGTAATAAAGTAGTCTACATAAGTTAAACCTCTAAATAAAGAGTTTAGAGCTTTTTGAAAGTTAAAAAAGATTAGAAATTAACTGTGAAAACTGGTTAAATAAGCTGATCTAAGGAGTTTAGTAAGTTTATCTGTCTTAAATATACTAATAAAGTAGTCTAAATAGGTTAAAACTCTAAAATGAAGAGTTTAGAGCTTTTTGAAGTTAAAAATATTAGAAATTAACTGTGAAAACTGGTTAATTAACCTCATGTAACGAGTTTAGTAAGTTTATCTCTCTAAAATATACTAATAAAGTAGTCTAAATAGGTTAAAACTCTAAAATAAAGAGTTTAGAGCTTTTTGAAAGTTAAAAAAGATTAGAAATTAACTGTGAAAACTGGTTAAATAAGCTAATCTAAAGAGTTTAGTAAGTTTATCTGTCTTAAATATACTAATAAAGTAGTCTAAATAGGTTAAAACCCTAAAATAAAGAGTTTACAGCTTTTTGAAAGTTAATAAATATTAGAAATTAACTGTGAAAACTAGTTAAATAAGCTGATAAAAAGAGTTTAGTAAGTTTATCTCTCTTAAATATACTCATAAAGTAGTGTAAATAGGTTAAAACTCTAAAATAAAGAGTTTGAGCTTTTTGAAAGTTAAAAAATATTAGAAATTAACTGTGATAACTGGTTAAATAACCTGATTTAACGAGTTTAGTAAGTTTATCTCTCTAAAATATACTAATAAAGTAGTCTAAATAGGTTAAAACTCTAAAATAAAGAGTTTAGAGCTTTTTGAAAGTTAAAAAAGATTAGAAATTAATGTTGAAAACTGGTTAAATAAGCTGAACTAAATACTTTAATAAGTTTATCTGTTTTAAATATACTAATAAAGTAGTCTAAATAGGTTAAATCTCTAAAATAAAGAGTTTAGAGCTTTTTGAAAGTTAAAAAAGATTAGAAATTAACTGTGAAAACTGGTTAAATAAGCTGATCTAAAGAGTTTAGTAAGTTTATCTCTCTAAAATATACTAATAAAGTAGTCTAAATAGGTTAAAACTCTAAAATAAAGTGTTTAGAGCTTTTTGAAAGTTAAAAAAGATTAGAAATTAACTGTGAAAACTGGTTAAATAACCTGATCTAAAGAGTTTAGTAAGTTCGTCTGTCTTAAATATACTAATAAAGTAGTCTAAATAGGTTAAAACTCTAAAATAAAGTGTTTAGAGCTTTTTGAAAGATAAAAAAGATTATAAATTAACTGTGAAAACTGGTTAAATAAGCTGATCTAAAGAGTTTAGTAAGTTTATCTGTCTTAAATATACTAATAAAGTAGTCTAAACAGGTTAAAACTCTAAAATAAAGAGTTTAGAGCTGTTTCAAAGTTAAAATAAAGATTAGAAATTAACTGTGAAAACTGGTTAAATAAGCTGATCTAAAGAGTTTAGTAAGTTTATCTCTCTAAAATATACTAATAAAGTAGTGTAAATAGGTTAAAACTCTAAAATAAAGTGTTTAGAGCTTTTTGAAAGTTAAAAAAGATTAGAAATTAACTGTGAAAACTGGTTAAATAAGCTGATCTAAGGAGTTTAGTAAGTTTATCTGTCTTAAATATACTAATAAAGAGTCTAAATAGGTTAAAACTCTAAAGTAAAGTGTTTAGAGCTTTTTGAAAGTGAAAAAAGATTAGAAATTAACTGTGAAAACTGGTTAAATAAGCTGATCTAAAGAGTTTAGTAAGTTTATCTGTCTTAAATATACTAATAAAGTAGTCTAAATAGGTTAAACTCTAAAATAAAGAGTTTAGAGCTTTTTGAAACTTAAAAAATATTAGAAATTAACTGTGAAAACTGGTTAAATAAGCTGATCTAAAGAGTTTAGTAAGTTTATCTGTCTTAAATATACTAATAAAGAGTATAAATAGATAAAACTCTAAAATAAAGTGTTTAGAGCTTTTTGAAAGTGAAAAAAGATTAGAAATTAACTGTGAAAACTGGTTAAATAAGCTGATCTAAAGAGTTTAGTAAGTTTATCTGTCTTAAATATACTAATAAAGTAGTCTAAATAGGTTAAACTCTAAAATAAAGAGTTTAGAGCTTTTTGAAAGGTAAAAAATATTAGAAATTAACTGTGAAAACTGGTTAAACAAGCTGATCTAAAGAGTTTAGTAAGTTTATCTCTCTAAAATATACTAATAAAGTAGTCTAAATAGGTTAAAACTATAAAATAAAATGTTTAGAGCTTTTTTAAAGTTAAAAAAGATTAGAAATTAACTGTGAAAACTGGTTAAATAAGCTGATCTAAGGAGTTTAGTAAGTTTATCTGTCTTAAATATACTAATAAAGTAGTCTAAATAGGTTAAATCTCAAAAATAAAGAGTTTAGAGCTTTTTGAAGTTAAAAATATTAGAAATTAACTGTGAAAACTGGTTAATTAACCTCATGTAACGAGTTTAGTAAGTTTATCTCTCTAAAATATACTAATAAAGTAGTCTAAATAGGTTAAAACTCTAAAATAAAGAGTTTAGAGCTTTTTGAAAGTTAAAAAAGATTAGAAATTAACTGTGAAAACTGGTTAAATAAGCTAATCTAAAGAGTTTAGTAAGTTTATCTGTCTTAAATATACTAATAAAGTAGTCTAAATAGGTTAAAACCCTAAAATAAAGAGTTTACAGCTTTTTGAAAGTTAATAAATATTAGAAATTAACTGTGAAAACTAGTTAAATAAGCTGATCTAAAGAGTTTAGTAAGTTTATCTCTCTTAAATATACTCATAAAGTAGTGTAAATAGGTTAAAACTCTAAAATAAAGAGTTTGAGCTTTTTGAAAGTTAAAAAATATTAGAAATTAACTGTGATAACTGGTTAAATAACCTGATTTAACGAGTTTAGTAAGTTTATCTCTCTAAAATATACTAATAAAGTAGTCTAAATAGGTTAAAACTCTAAAATAAAGAGTTTAGAGCTTTTTGAAAGTTAAAAAAGATTAGAAATTAATGTTGAAAACTGGTTAAATAAGCTGAACTAAATACTTTAATAAGTTTATCTGTTTTAAATATACTAATAAAGTAGTCTAAATAGGTTAAATCTCTAAAATAAAGAGTTTAGAGCTTTTTGAAAGTTAAAAAAGATTAGAAATTAACTGTGAAAACTGGTTAAATAAGCTGATCTAAAGAGTTTAGTAAGTTTATCTCTCTAAAATATACTAATAAAGTAGTCTAAATAGGTTAAAACTCTAAAATAAAGTGTTTAGAGCTTTTTGAAAGTTAAAAAAGATTAGAAATTAACTGTGAAAACTGGTTAAATAAGCTGATCTAAAGAGTTTAGTAAGTTCGTCTGTCTTAAATATACTAATAAAGTAGTCTAAATAGGTTAAAACTCTAAAATAAAGTGTTTAGAGCTTTTTGAAAGATAAAAAAGATTATAAATTAACTGTGAAAACTGGTTAAATAAGCTGATCTAAAGAGTTTAGTAAGTTTATCTGTCTTAAATATACTAATAAAGTAGTCTAAATAGGTTAAACTCTAAAATAAAGAGTTTAGAGCTTTTTGAAAGGTAAAAAATATTAGAAATTAACTGTGAAAACTGGTTAAACAAGCTGATCTAAAGAGTTTAGTAAGTTTATCTCTCTAAAATATACTAATAAAGTAGTCTAAATAGGTTAAAACTATAAAATAAAATGTTTAGAGCTTTTTTAAAGTTAAAAAAGATTAGAAATTAACTGTGAAAACTGGTTAAATAAGCTGATCTAAGGAGTTTAGTAAGTTTATCTGTCTTAAATATACTAATAAAGTAGTCTAAATAGGTTAAAACTCAAAAATAAAGAGTTTAGAGCTTTTTGAAGTTAAAAATATTAGAAATTAACTGTGAAAACTGGTTAATTAACCTCGTGTAACGAGTTTAGTAAGTTTATCTCTCTAAAATATACTAATAAAGTAGTCTAAATAGGTTAAAACTCTAAAATAAAGAGTTTAGAGCTTTTTGAAAGTTAAAAAAGATTAGAAATTAACTGTGAAAACTGGTTAAATAAGCTAATCTAAAGAGTTTAGTAAGTTTATCTGTCTTAAATATACTAATAAAGTAGTCTAAATAGGTTAAAACCCTAAAATAAAGAGTTTACAGCTTTTTGAAAGTTAATAAATATTAGAAATTAACTGTGAAAACTAGTTAAATAAGCTGATCTAAAGAGTTTAGTAAGTTTATCTCTCTTAAATATACTCATAAAGTAGTGTAAATAGGTTAAAACTCTAAAATAAAGAGTTTGAGCTTTTTGAAAGTTAAAAAATATTAGAAATTAACTGTGATAACTGGTTAAATAACCTGATTTAACGAGTTTAGTAAGTTTATCTCTCTAAAATATACTAATAAAGTAGTCTAAATAGGTTAAAACTCTAAAATAAAGAGTTTAGAGCTTTTTGAAAGTTAAAAAAGATTAGAAATTAATGTTGAAAACTGGTTAAATAAGCTGAACTAAATACTTTAATAAGTTTATCTGTTTTAAATATACTAATAAAGTAGTCTAAATAGGTTAAATCTCTAAAATAAAGAGTTTAGAGCTTTTTGAAAGTTAAAAAAGATTAGAAATTAACTGTGAAAACTGGTTAAATAAGCTGATCTAAAGAGTTTAGTAAGTTTATCTCTCTAAAATATACTAATAAAGTAGTCTAAATAGGTTAAAACTCTAAAATAAAGTGTTTAGAGCTTTTTGAAAGTTAAAAAAGATTAGAAATTAACTGTGAAAACTGGTTAAATAAGCTGATCTAAAGAGTTTAGTAAGTTCGTCTGTCTTAAATATACTAATAAAGTAGTCTAAATAGGTTAAAACTCTAAAATAAAGTGTTTAGAGCTTTTTGAAAGATAAAAAAGATTATAAATTAACTGTGAAAACTGGTTAAATAAGCTGATCTAAAGAGTTTAGTAAGTTTATCTGTCTTAAATATACTAATAAAGTAGTCTAAACAGGTTAAAACTCTAAAATAAAGAGTTTAGAGCTGTTTCAAAGTTAAAATAAAGATTAGAAATTAACTGTGAAAACTGGTTAAATAAGCTGATCTAAAGAGTTTAGTAAGTTTATCTCTCTAAAATATACTAATAAAGTAGTGTAAATAGGTTAAAACTCTAAAATAAAGTGTTTAGAGCTTTTTGAAAGTTAAAAAAGATTAGAAATTAACTGTGAAAACTGGTTAAATAAGCTGATCTAAGGAGTTTAGTAAGTTTATCTGTCTTAAATATACTAATAAAGAGTCTAAATAGGTTAAAACTCTAAAGTAAAGTGTTTAGAGCTTTTTGAAAGTGAAAAAAGATTAGAAATTAACTGTGAAAACTGGTTAAATAAGCTGATCTAAAGAGTTTAGTAAGTTTATCTGTCTTAAATATACTAATAAAGTAGTCTAAATAGGTTAAACTCTAAAATAAAGAGTTTAGAGCTTTTTGAAACTTAAAAAATATTAGAAATTAACTGTGAAAACTGGTTAAATAAGCTGATCTAAAGAGTTTAGTAAGTTTATCTCTCTTAAATATAGTAATAAAGTAGTCTAAATAAGTTAAACCTCTAAATAAAGAGTTTAGAGCTTTTTGAAAGTTAAAAAAGATTAGAAATTAACTGTGAAAACTGGTTACATAAGCTGATCTAAAGAGTTTAGTAAGTTTATCTCTCTTAAATATACTAATAAAGTAGTCTAAATAGGTTAAAACTCTAAAATAAAGAGTTTAGAGCTTTTTGAAAGTTAAAAAAGATTAGAAATTAACTGTGAAAACTGGTTAAATAAGCTAATCTAAAGAGTTTAGTAAGTTTATCTCTCTAAAATTTACTAATAAAGTAGTCTAAATAGGTTAAAACTCTAAAATAAAGTGTTTAGAGCTTTTTGAAAGTTAAAAAAGATTAGAAATTAACTATGAAAACTGGTTAAATAAGCTGATCTAAAGAGTTTAGTAAGTTTATCTCTCTAAAATATACTAATAAAGTAGTCTAAATAGGTTAAAACTCTAAAATAAAGTGTTTAGAGCTTTTTGAAAGTTAAAAAAGATTAGAAATTAACTGTGAAAACTGGTTAAATAAGCTGATCTAAAGAGTTTAGTAAGTTCGTCTGTCTTAAATATACTAATAAAGTAGTCTAAATAGGTTAAAACTCTAAAATAAAGTGTTTAGAGCTTTTTGAAAGATAAAAAAGATTATAAATTAACTGTGAAAACTGGTTAAATAAGCTGATCTAAAGAGTTTAGTAAGTTTATCTGTCTTAAATATACTAATAAAGTAGTCTAAACAGGTTAAAACTCTAAAATAAAGAGTTTAGAGCTGTTTCAAAGTTAAAATAAAGATTAGAAATTAACTGTGAAAACTGGTTAAATAAGCTGATCTAAAGAGTTTAGTAAGTTTATCTCTCTAAAATATACTAATAAAGTAGTGTAAATAGGTTAAAACTCTAAAATAAAGTGTTTAGAGCTTTTTGAAAGTTAAAAAAGATTAGAAATTAACTGTGAAAACTGGTTAAATAAGCTGATCTAAGGAGTTTAGTAAGTTTATCTGTCTTAAATATACTAATAAAGAGTCTAAATAGGTTAAAACTCTAAAGTAAAGTGTTTAGAGCTTTTTGAAAGTGAAAAAAGATTAGAAATTAACTGTGAAAACTGGTTAAATAAGCTGATCTAAAGATTTTAGTAAGTTTATCTGTCTTAAATATACTAATAAAGTAGTCTAAATAGGTTAAACTCTAAAATAAAGAGTTTAGAGCTTTTTGAAACTTAAAAAATATTAGAAATTAACTGTGAAAACTGGTTAAATAAGCTGATCTAAAGAGTTTAGTAAGTTTATCTCTCTTAAATATAGTAATAAAGTAGTCTACATAAGTTAAACCTCTAAATAAAGAGTTTAGAGCTTTTTGAAAGTTAAAAAAGATTAGAAATTAACTGTGAAAACTGGTTACATAAGCTGATCTAAAGAGTTTAGTAAGTTTATCTCTCTTAAATATACTAATAAAGTAGTCTAAATAGGTTAAAACTCTAAAATAAAGAGTTTAGAGCTTTTTGAAAGTTAAAAAAGATTAGAAATTAACTGTGAAAACTGGTTAAATAAGCTAATCTAAAGAGTTTAGTAAGTTTATCTCTCTAAAATTTACTAATAAAGTAGTCTAAATAGGTTAAAACTCTAAAATAAAGTGTTTAGAGCTTTTTGAAAGTTAAAAAAGATTAGAAATTAACTATGAAAACTGGTTAAATAAGCTGATCTAAAGAGTTTAGTAAGTTTATCTCTCTTAAATATACTAATAAAGTAATCTAAATAGGTTAAAACTCTAAAATAAAGAGTTTAGAGCTTTTTGAATGTTAAAAAAGATTAGAAATTAACTGTGAAAACTGGTTAAATAAGCTGATCTAAAGAGTTTAGTAAGTTTATCTCTCTTAAATATACTAATAAAGTAGTCTAAATAGGTTAAAACTCTAAAATAAAGAGTTTAGAGCTTTTTGAAAGTTAAAACAGATTACAAATTAACTGTGAAAACTGGTTAAATAAGCTGATCCAAAGAGTTTAGTAAGTTTATCTCTATTAAATATACTAATAAAGTAGTCTAAATAGGTTAAACTCTAAAATAAAGAGTTTAGAGCTTTTTGAAAGTTAAAAAACATTAGAAATTAAGTGTGAAAACTGGTTAAATAAGCTGATCTAAAGAGTTTAGTAAGTTTATCTCTCTTAAATATACTAATAAAGTAGTCTACATAGGTTAAATCTCAAAAATAAAGAGTTTAGAGCTTTTTGAAAGTTAAAAAAGATTAGAAATTAACTGTGAAAACTGGTTAAATAAGCTGATCTAAAGAGTTTAGTAAGTTTATCTCTCTAACATATACTAATAAAGTACTCTAAATAAGTTAAAACTCTAAAATAAAGAGTTTAGAGCTTTTTGAAAGTTAAAAAAGATTATAAATTAACTGTGAAAACTGGTTAAATAAGCTGATCTAAAGAGTTTAGTAAGTCCATCTCTCTTAAATATACTAATAAAGTAGTCTAAATAGGTTAAAACTCTAAAATAAAGAGTTTAGAGCTTTTTGAAAGTTAAAAAAGATTAGAAATTAACTGTGAAAACTGGTTAAATAAGCTGATCTGAAGAGTTTAGTAAGTTTATCTCTCTTAAATATACTAATAAAGTAGTCTAAATAGGTTAAAACTCTAAAATAGAGTGTTTGCAGCTTTTCGAAAGTTAAAAAGATTAGAAATTAACTGTGAAAACTGGTTAAATAAGCTGATCTAAAGAGTTTAGTAAGTTTATCTGTCTTAAATATACTAATAAAGTAGTCTAAATAGGTTAAAACTCTAAAAAAAAGAGTTTAGAGCTTTTTGAAAGTTAAAAAAGATTAGAAATTAACTGTGAAAACTGGTTACATAAGCTGATCTAAAGAGTTTAGTAAGTTTATCTCTCTTAAATATACTCATAAAGTAGTCTAAATAGGTTAAAACTCTAAAATAAAGAGTTTAGAGCTTTTTGAAAGTTAAAAAATATTAGAAATTAACTGTGAAAACTGGTTAAATAAGCTGATCTAAAGAGTTTAGTAAGTTTATCTGTCTTAAATATACTAATAAAGTAGTCTAAATAAGTTAAAACTCTAAAATAAAGAGTTTGAGCTTTTTGAAAGTTAAAAAATATTAGAAATTAACTGTGAAAACTGGTTAAATAACCTGATTTAACGAGTTTAGTAAGTTTATCTCTCTAAAATAAACTGATAAAGTAGTCTAAATAGGTTAAAACTCTAAAATAAAGAGTTTAGAGCTTTTTGAAAGTTAAAAAAGATTAGAAATTAATGGTGAAAACTGGTTAAATAAGCTGAACTAAAGACTTTAATAAGTTTATCTGTTTTAAATATACTAATAAAGTAGTCTAAATAGGTTAAACTCTAAAATAAAGAGTTTAGAGCTTTTTGAAAGTTAAAAAAGATTAGAAATTAACTGTGAAAACTGGTTAAATAAGCTGATCTAAAGAGTTTAGTAAGTTTATCTCTCTAAAATATACTAATAAAGTAGTCTAAATAGGTTAAAACTCTAAAATATAGTGTTTAGAGCTTTTTGAAAGTTAAAAAAGATTAGAAATTAACTGTGAAAACTGGTTAAATAAGCTGATCTAAAGAGTTTAGTAAGTTTATCTGTCTTAAATATACTAATAAAGTAGTCTAAATAGGTTAAAAATCTAAAATAAAGAGTTTAGAGCTTTTTGAAAGATAAAAAAGATTATAAATTAACTGTGAAAACTGGTTAAATAAGCTGAACTAAAGACTTTAATAAGTTTATCTGTTTTAAATATACTAATAAAGTAGTCTAAATAGGTTAAACTCTAAAATAAAGAGTTTAGAGCTTTTTGAAAGTTAAAAAAGATTAGAAATTAACTGTGAAAACTGGTTAAATAAGCTGATCTAAAGAGTTTAGTAAGTTTATCTCTCTAAAATATACTAATAAAGTAGTCTAAATAGGTTAAAACTCTAAAATATAGTGTTTAGAGCTTTTTGAAAGTTAAAAAAGATTAGAAATTAACTGTGAAAACTGGTTAAATAAGCTGATCTAAAGAGTTTAGTAAGTTTATCTCTCTTAAATATACTAATAAAGTAGTCTAAATAGGTTAAAACTCTAAAATAAAATGTTTAGAGCTTTTCGAAAGTTAAAAAAGATTAGAAATTAACTGTGAAAACTGGTTAAATAAGCTGATCTAAGGAGTTTAGTAAGTTTATCTCTCTTAAATATACTAATAAAGTAGTCTAAATAGGTTAAAACTCTAAAATAAAGAGTTTAGAGCTTTTTGAAGTTAAAAATATTAGAAATTAACTGTGAAAACTGGTTAATTAACCTCATGTAACGAGTTTAGTAAGTTTATCTCTCTAAAATATACTAATAAAGTAGTCTAAATAGGTTAAAACTCTAAAATAAAGAGTTTAGAGCTTTTAGAAAGTTAAAAAAGATTAGAAATTAACTTTGAAAACTGGTTAAATAACCTGAATAAAGACTTTAGTAAGTTTATTTGTTTTAAATATACTAATAAAGTAGTCTAAATAGGTTAAATCTCTAAAATAAAGAGTTTAGAGCTTTTTGAAAGTGAAAAAAGATTAGAAATTAACTGTGAAAACTGGTTAAATAAGCTGATCTAAAGAGTTTAGTAAGTTTATCTCTCTTAAATATACTAATAAAGTAGTCTAAATAGGTTAAACTCTAAAATAAAGAGTTTGAGCTTTTTGAAACTTAAAAAATATTAGAAATTAACTGTGAAAACTGGTTAAATAAGCTGATCTAAAGAGTTTAGTAAGTTTATCTCTCTTAAATATACTAATAAAGTAGTCTACATAAGTTAAATCTCTAAAATAGAGTTTAGACCTTTTTGAAAGTTAAAAAAGATTAGAAATTAACTGTGAAAACTGGTTAAATAAGCTGATCTAAAGAGTTTAGTAAGTTTATCTCTCTTAAATATACTAATAAAGTAGTCTAAATAGGTTAAAACTCTAAAAAAAAGAGTTTAGAGCTTTTTGAAAGTTAAAAAAGATTAGAAATTAACTGTGAAAACTGGTTACATAAGCTGATCTAAAGAGTTTAGTAAGTTTATCTCTCTTAAATATACTAATAAAGTAGTCTAAATAGGTTAAAACTCTAAAATAAAGAGTTTAGAGCTTTTTGAAAGTTAATAAATATTAGAAATTAACTGTGAAAACTAGTTAAATAAGCTGATCTAAAGAGTTTAGTAAGTTTATCTCTCTTAAATATACTCATAAAGTAGTGTAAATAGGTTAAAACTCTAAAATAAAGAGTTTGAGCTTTTGAAAGTTAAAAAATATTAGAAATAACTGTGAAAACTGGTTAAATAACCTGATTTAACGAGTTCAGTAAGTTTATCTCTCTAAAATATACTAATAAAGTAGTCTAAATATGTTAAAACTCTAAAATAAAGAGTTTAGAGCTTTTTGAAAGTTAAAAAAGATTTCAAATTAATGTTGAAAACTGGTTAAATAAGCTGATCTAAAGAGTTTAGTAAGTTTATCTCTCTAAAATATACTAATAAAGTAGTCTAAATAGGTTAAAACTCTAAAATAAAGTGTTTAGAGCTTTTTGAAAGTTAAAAAAGATTAGAAATTAACTGTGAAAACTGGTTAAATAAGCTGATCTAAAGAGTTTAGTAAGTTTATCTGTCTTAAATATACTAATAAAGTAGTCTAAATAGGTTAAAACTCTAAAATAAAGAGTTTAGAGCTGTTTCAAAGTTAAAATAAAGATTAGAAATTAACTGTGAAAACTGGTTAAATAAGCTGATCTAAAGAGTTTAGGAAGTTTATCTCTCTAAAATATACTAATAAAGTAGTCTAAATAGGTTAAAACTCTAAAATAAAGTGTTTATAGCTTTTTGAAAGTTAATAAAGATTAGAAATTAACTGTGAAAACTGGTTAATTAAGCTGATCTAAAGACTTCAGTAAGTTTATTTGTTTTAAATATACTAATAAAGTAGTCTAAATAGGTTAAATCTCTAAAATAAAGAGTTTAGAGCTTTTTGAAAGTAAAAAAAGATTAGAAATTAACTGTGAAAACTGGTTAAATAAGCTGATCTAAAGAGTTTAGTAAGTTTATCTCTCTAAAATATACTAATAAAGTAGTCTAAATAGGTTAAAACTCTAAAATAAAGTGTTTAGAGCTTTTTGAAAGTTAAAAAAGATTAGAAATTAACTGTGAAAACTGGTTAAATAAGCTGATCTAAAGAGTTTAGTAAGTTTATCTGTCTTAAATATACTAATAAAGTAGTCTAAATAGGTTAAAACTCTAAAATAAAACGTTTAGAACTTTTTGAAAGTTAAAAAAGATTAGAAATTAACTGTGAAAACTGGTTAAATAAGCTGATCTAAAGAGTTTAGTAAGTTTATATCTCTTAAATATACTAATAAAGTAGTCTTAATAGGTTAAAACTCTAAAATAAAGTGTTTCGAGCTTTTTGAAAGTTAAAAAAGTTTAGAAATTAACTGTGAAAACTGGTTAAATAAGCTGATCTAAAGAGTTTAGTAAGTTATCTGTCTTAAATATACTAATAAAGTAGTCTAAATAGGTGAAAACTCTAAAATAAAGAGTTTAGAGCTTTTTGAAAGTTAAAAATTATTAGAAATTAACTGTGAAAACTGGTTAAATAAGCTGATCTAAAGAGTTTAGTAAGTTTATCTCTCTTAAATATACTAATAAAGTAGTCTACATAGGTTAAAACTCTAAAATAAAGAGTTTAGAGCTTTTTGAAAGTTAAAAAAGATTAGAAATTAACTGTGAAAACTGGTTAAATAAGCTGATCTAAAGAGTTTAGTAAGTTTATCTCTCTAAAATATGCAAATAAAGTACTCTAAATAAGTTAAAACTCTAAAATAAAGAGTTTAGAGCTTTTTGAAAGTTAAAAAAGATTAGAAATTAACTGTGAAAACTGGTTAAATAAGCTAATCTAAAGAGTTTAGTAAGTTTATCTCTCTTAAATATACTAATAAAGTAGTCTAAATAGGTTAAAACTCTAAAAAAAAGAGTTTAGAGCTTTTTGAAAGTTAAAAAAGATTAGAAATTAACTGTGAAAACTGGTTAAATAAGCTGATCTAAAGAGTTTAGTAAGTTTATCTGTCTTAAATATACTAATAAAGTAGACTAAATAGGTTAAAACTCTAAAAAAAAAGAGTTTAGAGCTTCTTTAAAGTTAAAAAAGATTAGAAATTAACTGTGAAAACTGGTTAAATAAGCTGATCTAAAGAGTTTAGTAAGTTTATCTGTTTTAAATATACTAATAAAGTAGTCTAAATAGGTTAAAACTCTAAAAAAAAGAGTTTAGAGCTTTTTTAAAGTTAAAAAAGATTAGAAATTAACTGTGAAAACTGCTTAGATAAGCTGATCTAAAGAGTTTAGTAAGTTTATCTCTCTTAAATATACTAATAAAGTAGTCTAAATAGGTTAAAACTCTAAAATAAAGAGGTTAGAGCTTTTTGAAAGTTAAAGATTAGAAATTAACTGTGAAAACTGGTTAAATAAGCTGATCTAAAGAGTTTAGTAAGTTTATCTCTCTAAAATATACTAATAAAGTAGTCTAAATAGGTTGAAACTCTAAAATAAAGTGTTTAGAGCTTTTTGAAAGTTAAAAAATATTAGAAATTAACTGTGAAAACTGGTTAAATAAGCTGATCTAAGACTTCAGTAAGTTTATTTGTTTTAAATATACTAATAAAGTAGTCTAAATAGGTTAAATCTCTAAAATAAAGAGTTTAGAGCTATTTGAAAGTAAAAAAAGATTAGAAATTAACTGTGAAAACTGGTTAAATAAGCTAATCTAAAGAGTTTAGTAAGATTATCTCTCTAAAATATACTAATAAAGTAGTCTAAATAGGTTAAAACTCTAAAATAAAGTGTTTAGAGCTTTTTGAAAGTTAAAAAAGATTAGAAATTAACTGTGAAAACTGGTTAAATAAGCTGATCTAAAGAGTTTAGTAAGTTTATCTGTCTTAAATATACTATTAAAGTAGTCTAAATAGGTTAAAACTCTAAAATAAAGAGTTTAGAGCTTTTTGAAAGTTAAAAAAGATTAGAAATTAACTGTGAAAACTGGTTAAATAAGCTGATCTAAAGAGTTTAGTAAGTTTATCTCTCTAAAATATACTAATAAAGTAGTCTAAATAGGTTAAAACTCTAAAATAAAGTGTTTCGAGCTTTTTGAAAGTTAAAAAAGTTTAGAAATTAACTGTGAAAACTGGTTAAATAAGCTGATCTAAAGAGTTTAGTAAGTTATCTGTCTTAAATATACTAATAAACTAGTCTAAATAGGTGAAAACTCTAAAATAAAGAGTTTAGAGCTTTTTGAAAGTTAAAAAATATTAGAAATTAACTGTGAAAACTGGTTAAATAAGCTGATCTAAAGAGTTTAGTAAGTTTATCTCTCTAAAATATACTAATAAAGTAGTCTACATAGGTTAAAACTCTAAAATAAAGAGTTTAGAGCTTTTTGAAAGTTAAAAAAGATTAGAAATTAACTGTGAAAACTGGTTAAATAAGCTGATCTAAAGAGTTCAGTAAGTTTATTTCTCTTAAATATACTAATAAAGTAGTCTAAATAGGTTAAAACTCTAAAATAAAGTGTTTACAGCTTTTCGAAAGTTAAAAAGATTAGACATTAACTGTGAAATCTGGTTAAATAAGCTGATCTAAAGAGTTTAGTAAGTTTATCTCTGTTAAATATACTAATAAAGTAGTCTAAATAGGTTAAAACTCTAAAAAAAAAGAGTTTAGAGCTTTTTTAAAGTTAAAAGAGATTAGAAATTAACTGTGAAAACTGGTTACATAAGCTGATCTAAAGAGTTTAGTAAGTTTATCTCTCTTAAATATACTAATAAAGTAGTCTAAATAGGTTAAAACTCTAAAAAAAAGAGTTTAGATCTTTTTGAAAGTTAAAGATTAGAAATTAACTGTGAAAACTGGTTAAATAAGCTGATCTAAAGAGTTTAGTAAGTTTATCTCTCTTAAATATACTAATAAAGTAGTCTAAATAGGTTAAAACTCTAAAAAAAAGAGTTTACAGCTTTTTGAAAGTTAATAAATATTAGAAATTAACTGTGAAAACTAGTTAAATAAGCTGATCTAAAGAGTTTAGTAAGTTTATGTGTGTTAAATATACTAATAAAGTAGTCTAAACAGGTTAAAACCCTAAAATAAAGAGTTTACAGCTTTATGAAAGTTAAAAAAAGATTAGAAATTAACTGTGAAAACTGGTTAAATAAGCTGATCTAAAGAGTTTACTAAGTTCATCTGTCTTAAATATACTAATAAAGTAGTCTAAATAGGTTAAAACTCTAAAATAAAGAGTTTAGAGCTTTTTGAAAGTTAAAAAAGATTAGAAATTAACTGTGAAAACTGGTTAAATAAGCTGATCTAAAGAGTTTAGGAAGTTTATCTCTCTAAAATATACTAATAAAGTAGTCTAAATAGGTTAAAACTCTAAAATATAGTGTTTAGAGCTTTTTGAAAGTTAAAAAAGGTTAGAAATTAACTGTGAAAACTGGTTAAATAAGCTGATCTAAAGAGTTTAGTAAGTTTATCTGTCTTAAATATACTAATAAAGTAGTCTAAATAGGTTAAAACTCTAAAATAAAGAGTTTAGAGCTTTTTGAAGTTAAAAATATTAGACATTAACTGTGAAAACTGGTTAGTTAACCTCATGTAACGAGTTTAGTAAGTTTATCTCTCTAAAATATACTAATAAAGTAGTCTAAATAGGTTAAAACTCTAAAATAAAGAGTTTAGAGCTTTTTGAAAGTTAAAAAAGATTAGAAATTAACTGTGAAAACTAGTTAAATAAGCTGATCTAAAGAGTTTAGTAAGTTTATCTCTCTAAAATATACTAATAAAGTAGTCTAAATAGGTTAAAACTCTAAAATAAAGTGTTTAGAGTTTTTTGAAAGTTAAAAAAGATTAGAAATTAACTGTGAAAACTGGTTAAATAAACTGATCTAAAGAGTTTAGTAAGTTTATCTGTCTTAAATATACTAACAAAGTAGTCTAAATAGGTGAAAACTCTAAAATAAAGTGTTTAGAGCTTTTTGAAAGTTAAAAAAGATTAGAAATTAACTGTGAAAACTGGTTAAATAACCTGATTTAAAGAGTTTACTAAGTTTATCTCTCTAAAATATACTAATAAACTAGTCTAAATAGGTTAAAACTCTAAAATAAAGAGTTTAGAGCTTATTGAAAGTTAAAAAAGACTAGAAATTAATGGTGAAAACTGGTTACATAAGCTGAACTAAAGACTTTAGAGAGTTTATCTGTTTTAAATATACTAATAAAGTAGTCTAAATAGGTTAAATCTCTAAAATAAAGAGTTTAGAGCTCTTTGAAAGTTAAAAGAGATTAGAAATTAACTGTGAAAACTGGTTAAATAAGCTGATCTAAAGAGTTTAGTAAGTTTATCTCTCTATAATATACTAATAAAGTTGTCTAAATAGGTTAAAACTCTAAAATAAAGTGTTTCGATCTTTTTGAAAGTTAAAAAAGTTTAGAAATTAACTGTGAAAACTGGGTAATTAAGCTGATCTAAAGAGTTTAGTAAGTTTATCTGTCTTAAATATACTAATAAAGTAGTCTAAATAGGTTAAAACTCTAAAATAAAGAGTTTAGAGCTTTTTGAAAGTTAAAAAAGATTAGAAATTAACTGTGAAAACTGGTTAAATAAGCTGATCTAAAGAGTTTAGTAAGTTTATCTGTCTTAAATATACTAATAAAGTAGTCTAAATAGGTTAAAACTCTAAAATAAAGAGTTTACAGCTTTATGAAAGTTAAAAAAAATTAGAAATTAACTGTGAAAACTGGTTAAACAAGCTGATCTAAAGAGTTTAGTAAGTTTATCTCTCTTAAATATACTAATAAAGTAGTCTAAATAGGTTAAAACTCTAAAATAAAGAGTTTAGAGCTTTTTGAAAGTTAAAAAAGATTAGAAATTAACTGTGAAAACTGGTTAAATAAGCTGAACTAAAGACTTTTGTAAGTTTATCTGTTTTAAATATACTAATAAAGTAGTCTAAATAGGTTAAATCTATAAAATAAAGAGTTTATAGCTTTTTGAAAGTTAAAAAAGATTAGAAATTAACTGTGAAAACTAGTTAAATAAGCTGATCTAAAGAGTTTAGTAAGTTTATCTCTCTAAAATATACTAATAAAGTAGTCTAAATAGGTTAAAACTCTAAAATAAAGTGTTTAGAGCTTTTTGAAAGTTAAAAAAGATTAGAAATTAACTGTGAAAACTGGTTAAATAAACTGATCTAAAGAGTTTAGTAAGTTTATCTGTCTTAAATATACTAACAAAGTAGTCTAAATAGGTGAAAACTCTAAAATAAAGTGTTTAGAGCTTTTTGAAAGTTAAAAAAGATTAGAAATTAACTGTGAAAACTGGTTAAATAACCTGATTTAAAGAGTTTACTAAGTTTATCTCTCTAAAATATACTAATAAACTAGTCTAAATAGGTTAAAACTCTAAAATAAAGAGTTTAGAGCTTATTGAAAGTTAAAAAAGACTAGAAATTAATGGTGAAAACTGGTTACATAAGCTGAACTAAAGACTTTAGAGAGTTTATCTGTTTTAAATATACTAATAAAGTAGTCTAAATAGGTTAAATCTCTAAAATAAAGAGTTTAGAGCTCTTTGAAAGTTAAAAGAGATTAGAAATTAACTGTGAAAACTGGTTAAATAAGCTGATCTAAAGAGTTTAGTAAGTTTATCTCTCTATAATATACTAATAAAGTTGTCTAAATAGGTTAAAACTCTAAAATAAAGTGTTTCGATCTTTTTGAAAGTTAAAAAAGTTTAGAAATTAACTGTGAAAACTGGGTAATTAAGCTGATCTAAAGAGTTTAGTAAGTTTATCTGTCTTAAATATACTAATAAAGTAGTCTAAATAGGTTAAAACTCTAAAATAAAGAGTTTAGAGCTTTTTGAAAGTTAAAAAAGATTAGAAATTAACTGTGAAAACTGGTTAAATAAGCTGATCTAAAGAGTTTAGTAAGTTTATCTGTCTTAAATATACTAATAAAGTAGTCTAAATAGGTTAAAACTCTAAAATAAAGAGTTTACAGCTTTATGAAAGTTAAAAAAAATTAGAAATTAACTGTGAAAACTGGTTAAACAAGCTGATCTAAAGAGTTTAGTAAGTTTATCTCTCTTAAATATACTAATAAAGTACTCTAAATAGGTTAAAACTCTAAAATAAAGTGTTTAGAGCTTTTTGAAAGTTAAAAAAGATTAGAAATTAACTGTGAAAAATGGTTAAATAAGCTGATCTAAAGAGTTTAGTAAGTTTATCTGTCTTAAATATACTAATAAAGTAGTCTAAATAGGTTAAAACTCTAAAATAAAGAGTTTAGAGATTTTTGAAAGTTAAAAAGACTAGAAATTAAGTGTGAAAACTGGTTAAATAAGCTGATCTAAAGAGTTAAGTAAGTTTATCTCTCTTAAATATACTAATAAAGTAGTCTAAATAGGTTAAAACTCTAAAATAAAGAGTTTAGAGCTTTTTGACTTTTAAAAAAGATTAGAAATTAACTGTGAAAACTGGTTAAATAAGCTGATCTAAAGAGTTTAGAAAGTTTATCTCTCTTAAATATACTAATAAAGTAGTCTAAATAGGTTAAAACTCTAAAATAAAGAGTTTACAGCTTTTTTAAAGTTAAAAAAGATTAGAAATTAACTGTGAAAACTGGTTAAATAAGCTGATCTAAAGAGTTTAGTAAGTTTATCTCTCTTAAATATACTAATAAAGTAGTCTAAACAGGTTAAAACTCTAAAATAAAGGTTTTAGAGCTTTTTGAAAGTTAAAAAGATTAGAAATTAACTGTGAAAACTGGTTAAATAAGCTGATCTAAAGAGTTTAGTAAGTTTATCTGTCTTAAATATACTAATAAAGTAGTCTAAATAGGTTAAAACTATAAAATAAAGAGTTTAGAGCTTTTTGAAAGTTAAAAAAGATTAGAAATTAACTGTGAAAACTGGTTAAATAAGCTGATCTAAAGAGTTTAGTAAGTTTATCTGTCTTAAATATAGTAATAAAGTAAACTAAATAGGTTAAAACTCTAAACTAAAGTGTTTAGAGCCTTTTGAAAGTTAAAAAAGATTAGAAATTAACTGTGAAAACTGGTTAAATAAGTTCATCTAAAGAGTTTAGTAAGTTTATCTCTCATAAATATACTAATAAAGTAGTCTAAATAGGTTACAACTCTAAAATAAAGAGTTGACAGCTTTTTGAAAGTTAAAAAAGATTAGAAATTAATGGTGAAAACTGGTTAAATAAGCTGATCTAAAGAGTTTAGTAAGTTTTTCTGTTTTAAATATACTAATAAAGTATTCTAAATAGGTTGAAACGCTAATAAGAACGGTTTAGAGCTTTTTGAAAGTTAAAAAAGATTAGTAATTAACTGTGAAAACTGGTTAAATAAGCTGATCTAAAGAGTTTAGTAAGTTTATCTGTCTTAAATATACTAATAAAGTAGTCTAAATAGGTTAAAACTCTAAAATAAAGTTTTTAGAGCTTTTTGAAAGTTAAAAAAATTAGAAATTAATGGTGAAAACTGGTTAAATAAGCTGATCTAAAGAGTTTAGTAAGTTTATCTGTCTTAAATATACTAATAAAGTAGTCTAAATAGGTTAAAACTCTAAAATAAAGAGTTTAGAGCTTTTTGAAAGTGAAAAAAGATTAGAAATTAACTGTGAAAACTGTTTAAATAAGCAGATCTAAAGAGTTTAGTAAGTTTATCTCTCTTAAATATACTAATAAAGTAGTCTAAATAGGTTAAAACTCTAAAATAAAGAGTTTAGAGCTTTTTGAAAGTTAAAAAAGATTAGAAATTAACTGTGAAAACTGGTTAAATAAGCTGATCTAAAGAGTTTAGTAAGTTTATCTCTCTTAAATATACTAATAAAGTAGTCTAAATAGGTTAAAACTCTAAAATAAAGATTTTAGAGCTGTTTGAAAGTTAAAAAAGATTAGAAATTAACTGTGAAAACTGGTTAAATAAGCTGATCTAAAGAGTTTAGTAAGTTTATCTCTCTTAAATATACTAATAAAGTAGTCTAAATAGGTTAAAACTCTAAAATAAAGAGTTTAGAGGTTTTTGAAAGTTAAAAAGATTAGAAATTAACTGTGAAAACTGGTTAAATAGGCTGATCTAAAGAGTATAGTAAGTTAATCTGTCTTAAATATACTAATAAAGTAGTCTAAATAGGTTAAAACTCTAAAATAAAGAGTTGACAGCTTTTTGAAAGTTAAAAAAGATTAGAAATTAATGGTGAAAACTGGTTAAATAAGCTGATCTAAAGAGTTTAGTAAGTTTATCTGTTTTAAATATACTAATAAAGTATTCTAAATAGGTTGAAACGCTAATAAGAACGGTTTAGAGCTTTTTGAAAGTTAAAAAAGATTAGTAATCAACTGTGAAAACTGGTTAAATAAGCTGATCTAAAGAGTTTAGTAAGTTTATCTCTCTTAAATATACTAATAAAGTAGTCTAAATAGGTTAAAACTATAAAATAAAGTGTTTAGAGCTTTTTGAAAGTGAAAAAAGATTAGAAATTAACTGTGAAAACTGGTTAAATAAGCAGATCTAAAGAGTTTAGTAAGTTTATCTGTCTTAAATATACTAATAAAGTAGTCTAAATAGGTTAAAACTCTAAAATAAAGAGTTTAGAGCTTTTTGAAAGTTAACAAAGATTAGAAATTAACTGTGAAAACTGGTTAAATAAGCTGATCTAAAGAGTTTAGTAAGTTTATCTCTCTTAAATATACTAATAAAGTAGTCTAAATAGGTTAAAACTCTAAAATAAAGATTTTAGAGCTGTTTGAAAGTTAAAAAAGATTAGAAATTAACTGTGAAAACTGGTTAAATAAGCTGATCTAAAGAGTTTAGTAATTTTATCTCTCTTAAATATACTAATAAACTAGTCTAAATAGGTTAAAAATCTAAAATAAAGAGTTTAGAGCTTTTTGAAAGTGAAAAAAGATTAGAATTAACTGTGAGAACTGGTTAAATAAGCTCATCTAAAGAGTTTCGTAAGTTTATCTGTCTTAAATATACTAATAAAGTTGTCTAAATAGGTTAAAACTCTAAAATAAAGAGTTTAGAGCTTTTTGAAAGTTAAAAAAGATTAGAAATTAATGGTGAAAACTGGTTAAATAAGCTGATCTAAAGAGTTTAGTAAGTTTATCTCTCTTAAATATACTAATAAAGTAGTCTAAATAGGTTAAAACTCTAAAATAAAGTGTTTAGAGCTTTTTGAAAGTTAAAAAAGATTAGAAATTACTGTGAAAACTGGTTAAATAACTGATCTAAAGAGTTAAGTAATTTTATCTCTCTTAAATATACTAATAAAGTAGTCTAAATAGGTTAAAACTCTAAAATGAAGTGTTTAGAGCTTTTTGAAAGTTAAAAAAGATTAGAAATTAACTGTGAAAACTGGTTGAATAAGCTGATCTAAAGAGTTTAGTAATTTTATCTCTCTTAAATATACTAATAAAGAAGTCTAAAGAGGTTAAAACTCTAAAATAAAGAAATTAGAGCTTTTTGAATGTTAAAAAAGATTAGAAATTAACTGTGAAAACTGGTTAAATAAGCTGATCTAAAGAGTTTAGTAAGTTTATCTCTCTTAAATATACTAATAAAGTAGTCTAAATAGGTTAAAACTCTAAAATAAAGTGTTCAGAGCATTTTGAAAGTTAAAAAAGATTTTAAATTAACTGTGAAAACTGTTTAAATAAGCTGATCTAAAGAGTTTAGTAAGTTTATCTGTCTTAAATATACTAATAAAGAGTATAAATAGGTTAAAACTCTAAAATAAAGAGTTTAGAGCTTTTTGAAAGTGAAAAAAGATTAGAAATTAACTGTGAAAACTGGTTAAATAAGCTGATCTAAAGAGTTTAGTAAGTTTATCTCTCTTAAATATACTAATGAAGTAGTCTAAATAAGTTAAAACTCTAAAATAAAGAGTTTAGAGCTTTTTGAAAGTTAAAAAAGATTAGAAATTAACTGTGAAAACTGGTTAAATAAGCTGATCTAAAGAGTTTAGTAAGTTTATCTGTCTTAAATATACGAATAAAGTAGTCTAAATAGGTTAAAACAAAAAAATAAAGTGTTTAGAGCTTTTCGAAAGTTAAAAAAAATTAGAAATTTACTGTGAAAACTGGTTAAATAAGCTGATCTAAAGAGTTTAGTAAGTTTATCTGTCTTAAATATACTAATAAAGTAGTCTAAATAGGTTAAAACTCTAAAATAAAGTGTTTAGAGCTTTTTGAAAGTTAAAAAATTAGAAATTAAGTGTGAAAAATGGTTAAACAAGCTGATCTAAAGAGTTTAGTAGTTTATCTGTCTTAAATATACTAATAAAGTAGTCTAAATAGGTTAAAAATCTAAAATAAAGAGTTTAGAGCTTTTTGAAAGTTAAAAAAGATTAGAAATTAACTGTGAAAACTGGTTAAATAAGCTGATCTAAAGAGTTTAGTAAGTTTATCTGTTTAAATATTCTAATAAAATAGTCTAAATAGTTTAAAACTCTAAAAGAAAGTGTTTAGAGGTTTTTGAAAGTTAAAAAAGATTAGAAATTAACTGTGAAAACTGGTTAAATAAGCTGATCTAAAGAGTTTAGTAAGTTTATCTCTTTTAAATATACTAATAAAGTAGTCTAAATAGGTTAAAACACTAAAAATAACTGTTTCGGGCTTTTTGAAAGTTAAAAAAGATTAGAAATTAACTGTAAAATCTGGTTAAATAAGCTGATCTAAAGAGTTTAGTAAGTTTATCTGTCTTAAATATACTAATAAAGTAGTCTAAATAGGTTAAAACGCTAAAAATAACTGTTTAGAGCTTTTTGAAAGTTAAAAAAGATTAGAAATTAACTGTGAAACCAGTTTAAATAAGCTGGTCTAAAGAGTTTAATAACTTTATCTCTCTTAAATATACTAATAAAGTAGTCTAAATAGGTTAAAACTCTAAAATAAAGTCTTTATAGGTTTTTGAAAGTTAAAAAACATTAGAAATTAACAGTTAAAAATGGTTAAATAAGCTGATCTAAAGAGTTTAGTAAGTTTATCTCTCTTAAATATACTAATAAAGTAGTCTAAATAGGTTAAAACTCTAAAACAAAGTGTTTAGAGGTTTTTGAGAGTAAAAAAAGATTAGAAATTAACTGTGAAAACTGGTTAAATAAGCTGATCTAAAGAGTTTAGTAGTTTATCTGTCTTAAATATACTAATAAAGAAGTCTAAATAGGTTAAAACTCTAAAATAAAGAGTTTATAGCTTTTTGAAAGTTAAAAAGGATTAGAAATTAACTGTGAAAACTGGTTAAATAAGGTGATCTAAAGAGTTTATTAAGTTTACCTGTCCAAATAAACTAATAAAATAGTCTAAACAGTTTAAAACTCTAAAAGAAAGTGTTTAGAGCTTTTTGAAAGTTAAAAAAGATTAGAAATTAACTGTGAAAACTGGTTAAATAAGCTGATCTAAAGAGTTTAGTAAGTTTATCTCTCTTAAATATACTAATAAAGTACTCTAAATAGGTTAAAACTCTAAAATAAACAGTTTACACCTTTTTGAAAGTTAAAAAAGATTAGAAATTAACTGTGAAGACTGGTTAAATAAGCTGATCTAAAGAGTTTAGTAAGTTTATCTGTCTTAAATATACTAATAAAGTAGTCTAAATAGTTTAAAACGCTAAAAATAACTGTTTAGAACTTTTTGAAAGTTAAAAAAGATTAGAAATTAACTGTGAAAACTGGTTAAATAAGCTGATCTAAAGAGTTTAGTAAGTTTATCTCTCTTAAATATACTAATAAAATAGTCTAAATAGGTTAAAACTCTAAAATAAAGAGTTTAGAGCTTTTTGAAAGTTAAAAAAGATTAGAAATTAACTGTGAGAACTGGTTAAATAAGCTGATCTAAAGAGTTTAGTAAGTTTTTCTGTCTTAAATATGCTAATAAAGTAGTCTAAATAGGTTAGAGCTCTAAAATAAAGTGTTTAGATCTTTTTGACAGTAAAAAAACATTAGAAATGAACTGTGAGAACTCGTTAAATAAGCTGATCTAAAGAGTTTAGTAAGTCTATCTGTCTTAAATATACTAATAAAGTAGTCTAAATAGGTTAAAACTCTAAAATAAAGATTTAGAGCTTTTTGAAAGTAAAAAAAGATTAGAAATTAACTGTGAAAACTGGTTAAATAAGCTGATCTAAAGAGTTTAGTAAGTTTATCTCTCTTAAATATACTAAAAAAGTAGTGTAAATAGGTTAAAACTGTAAAATTAAGAGTTTAGAGCTTTTTGAAAGTTAAAAAAGATTAGAAATTAACTGTGAAAACTGGTTAAATAAGCTGATCTAAAGAGTTTAGTAAGTTTATCTGTTTTAAATATACTAATAAAGTAGTCTAAATAGGTTAATACGCTGAAAATAACTGTTTAGAGCTATTTGAAATTTAAAAAAGATTAGAAATTAACTGTGAAAACTGGTTAAATAAGCTGATCTAAAGAGTTTAGTAAGTTTATCTCTCTTAAATATACTAATAAAGTAGTCTAAATAATTTAAAACTCTAAAATAAAGTGTTTAGAACTTTTTGAAAGTTAAAAAAGATTAGAAATTAACAGTGAAAACTGGTTAAATAAGCTGATCTAAAGAGTTTAGTAAGTTTATCTGTCTTAAAAATACTATTAAAGTAGTCTACATAGGTTAAAACTCTAAAATAAAGTGTTTAGAGCTTTTTGAAAGTTAAAAAAGATTAGAAACTTGTTAAATAAGCTGATCTAAAGAGTTTAGTAAGTTTATCTGTCTAAATATACTAATAAAGTAGACTAAATAGGTGAAACCTCTAAAATAAAGTGTTTAGAGCTTTTTGAAACTTAAAAAAATTAGAAATTAAGTGTAAAAACTGGTTAAATAAGCTGATTTAAAGAGTTTAGTAATTTTATCTGTCTTTAATATACTAATAAAGAAGTCTAAATAGGTTAAAAATCTAAAATGAAGAGTTTAGAGCTTTTTGAAAGTTAAAAAAGATTAGAAATTAACTGTGAAAACTGGTTAAAAAATGATCTAAAGAGTTTACTAAGTTTATCTCTCTTAAATATGCTAATTAAATAGTTGAAATAGGTTAAAACTCTAAAATAAAGTGTTTAGAGCTTTTTGAAAGTTAAAAAACATTGGAAATTAACTATGAAAAATAATTAAATAAGCTGATCTAAGGAGTTTAGTAAGTTTATCTCTCTTAAATATACTAATAAAGTAATCTAAATAGATTAAAACTCTAAAATAAAGAGTTTAGAGCTTTTTTAAAGTTAAAAAGGATTAGAAATTAACAGTGAAAACTAGTTAAATAAGCTGATATTTAGTGTTTAGTAAGTTTATCCGTCTTAAATATACTAATAAAGTAGTCTAAATTGTTTAAAAATCTTAAATATAGTGTTTAGAGCTTTTTGAAAATTAAAAAAGATTAGAAATTAACTGTGAAAACTGGTTAAATAAGCTGATCTAAAGAGTTTAGTAAGTTTATCTGTCTTAAATATACTAATAAAGTAGTCTAAATACGTTAAAACGCTAAAAATAACTGTTTAGAGCTTTTTGAAAGTTAAAAAAGATTAGAAATTAACTGTGAAAACTGGTTAAATAAGCTGATCTAAAGAGTTTAGTAAGTTTATCTGTGTTAAATATACTAATAAAGTATTCTGAATAGTTTAAAACTCTAAAATAAAGTGTTAGAGCTTTTTGAAAGTTAAAAAAGATTAGAAATTAACTGTAAAACCAGGTTAAATAAGCTGATCTAAAGAGTTTAGTAAGTTTATCTCTCTTAAATATACTAATAAAGTAGTCTAAATAGGTTAAAACTCTAAAATAAAGTGTTTAGAGCTTTTTGAAAGTTAAAAAGATTAGAAATTAACTGTGAAAACTGGTTAAATAAGCTGATCTAAAGAGTTTAGAAGTTTATCTCTCTTAAATATACTAATAAAGTAGTCTAAATAGGTTAAAACTCTAAAATAAAGAGGTTAGAGCTTTTTGAAAGTTAAAAAAGATTAGAAATTAACTGTGAAAACTGGTTAAATAAGCTGATCTAAAGAGTTTAGTAAGTTTATCTCTCTTAAATATACTAATAAAGCAGTCTAAATAGGTTAAAACTCTAAAATAAAGAGTTTAGAGCTTCTTTAAAGTTAAAAAAGATTAGAAATTAACTGTGAAAACTGGTTAAATAAGCTGATCTAAAGAGTTTAGTAAGTTTATCTCTCTTAAATATACTAATAAAGTAGTCTAAATAGGTTAAAACTCTAAAATAAAGAGTTTAGAGCTTTTTGAAAGTTAAAAAAGATTAGAAATTAATGGTGAGAACTTGTTAAATAAGCTGATCTAAAGAGTTTAGTAAGTTTATCTGTCTTAAATATACTAATAAAGTAGTCTAAATAGGTTAATACTCTAAAATAAAGAGTTTAGAGCTTTTTGAAAGTTAAAAAAGATTAGAAATTAACTGTGAAAACTGGTTAAATAAGCTGATCTAAAGAGTTTAGTAAGTTTATCTCTCTAAAATATACTAATAAAGTAGTCTAAATAGGTTAAAACTCTAAAATAAACAGTTTAGAGCTTTTTGAAAGTTAAAAAAGATTAGAAATTAACTGTGAAAACTGGTTAAATAAGCTGATCTAAAGAGTTTAGTAAGTTTATCTGTCTTAAATATACTAATAAAGTAGTCTAAATAGGTTAAATCTCTAAAATAAAGAGTTTAGAGCTTTTTAAAAGTTAAAAAAGATTAGAAATTAATGGTGAAATCTGGTTAAATAAGCTGATCTAAAGAGTTTAGTAAGTTTATCTCTCTTAAATATACTAATTAAGTAGTGTAAATAGGTTAAAACTCTAAAATAAAGAGTTTAGAGCGTTTTGAAAGTTAAAAAAGATTAGAAATTAACTGTGAAAACTGGTTAAATAAGCTGATCTAAAGAGTTTAGTAAGTTTATCTCTCTTAAATATACTAATAAAGTACTCTAAATAGGTTAAAACTCTAAAATAAAGAGTTTAGAGCTTTTTGAAAGTTAAAAAGATTAGAAATTAACTTTGAAAACTGGTTAAATAAGCTGATCTAAAGAGTTTAGTAAGTTTATCTCTCTAAAATATACTAATAAAGTAGACTAAGTAGGTTAAAACTCTAAAATAAAGTGTTTAGAGCTTTTTGAAAGTTAAAAAAGATTAGAAATTAACTGTGAAAACTGGTTAAATAAGCTGATCTAAAGAGTTTAGTAAGTTTATCTGTCTTAAATATACTAATAAAGTAGTCTAAATAAGTTAAAACTCTAAAATAAAGAGTTTAGAGCTTTTTGAAAGTTAAAAAAGATTAGAAATTAACTGTGAAAACTGGTTAAATAAGCTGATCTAAAGAGTTTAGTAAGTTTATCTCTCTTAAATATACTAATAAAGTAGTCTAAATAGGTTAAAACTCTAAAATAAAGTGTTTAGAGCTTTTTGAAAGTTAAAAAAGATTAGAAATTAACTGTGAAAACTGGTTAAATAAGCTGATCTAAAGAGTTTAGTAAGTTTATCTCTCTTAAATATACTAATAAAGTAGTCTAAATAGGTTAAAACTCTAAAATAAAGAGTTTAGAGCTTTTTGAAAGTTAAAAAAGATTAGAAATTAACTGTGAAAACTGGTTAAATAAGCTGATCTAAAGAGTTTAGTAAGTTTATCTCTCTTAAATATACTAATAAAGTAGTCTAAATAGGTTAAAACTCTAAAATAAAGAGTTTAGAGCTTTTTGAAAGTTAAAAAAGATTAGAAATTAACTGTGAAAACTGGTTAAATAAGCTGATCTAAAGAGTTTAGTAAGTTTATCTGTCTTAAATATACTAATAATGTAGTCTAAATAAGTTAAAACTCTAAAATAAAGAGTTTAGAGCTTTTTGAAAGTTAAAAAAGATTAGAAATTAACTGTGAAAACTGGTTAAATAAGCTGATCTAAAGAGTTTAGTAAGTTTATCTCTCTTAAATATACTAATAAAGTAGTCTAAATAGGTTAAAACTCTAAAATAAAGTGTTTAGAGCTTTTTGAAAGTTAAAAAAGATTAGAAATTAACTGTGAAAACTGGTTAAATAAGCTGATCTAAAGAGTTTAGTAAGTTTATCTCTCTTAAATATACTAATAAAGTAGTCTAAATAGGTTAAAACTCTAAAATAAAGAGTTTAGAGCTTTTTGAAAGTTAAAAAAGATTAGAAATTAACTTTGAAAACTGGTTAAATAAGCTGATCTAAAGAGTTTAGTAAGTTTATCTCTCTAAAATATACTAATAAAGTAGACTAAGTAGGTTAAAACTCTAAAATAAAGTGTTTAGAGCTTTTTGAAAGTTAAAAAAGATTAGAAATTAACTGTGAAAACTGGTTAAATAAGCTGATCTAAAGAGTTTAGTAAGTTTATCTCTCTTAAATATACTAATAAAGTAGTCTAAATAAGTTAAAACTCTAAAATAAAGAGTTTAGAGCTTTTTGAAAGTTAAAAAAGATTAGAAATTAACTGTGAAAACTGGTTAAATAAGCTGATCTAAAGAGTTTAGTAAGTTTATCTCTCTTAAATATACTAATAAAGTAGTCTAAATAGGTTAAAACTCTAAAATAAAGTGTTTAGAGCTTTTTGAAAGTTAAAAAAGATTAGAAATTAACTGTGAAAACTGGTTAAATAAGCTGATCTAAAGAGTTTAGTAAGTTTATCTCTCTTAAATATACTAATAAAGTAGTCTAAATAGGTTAAAACTCTAAAATAAAGAGTTTAGAGCTTTTTGAATGTTAAAAAAGATTAGAAATTAACTGTGAAAACTGGTTAAATAAGCTGATCTAAAGAGTTTAGTAAGTTTATCTGTCTTAAATAGTTTTAAAAAATTAAATGATAAATGAAGATTAATTTTGATGAATAAAAGAAATAAATATCTGAAAAGAACTTGATTAAAAACACTGAAACAGAAATTAAACCACATTGATTGGGCAGGAAAAATATCATCAGCATGTGTACATAATTAGTAAAAGAACACGTGCATGGTCACCATTATGGTGGGAAAATATCAATCATTAGCACACGACTAACAGGCAAAAACCTTTAATAGATTTTTAATTAATTTTTGGTAAAAAATAATTCTTGATGAAAATTAATCTAAAAAAGGAGATACAAACTAAATAACAATAATAAAAAGTGATTGATTGATCAACTAATTCATTTTTAATAAAAAATTTAAAAGCTATAAAAATAATTGTTAAATAAATATCTTCAAAGTTAAATATAATAACAATAACAAACTATAAAAAACATAAAGAAAAAATGACAACTAAAAATATATAAAAAGTCTCTGTAGTTGAAGAGTCCCCAGGAAGTCAAAATAAAAAGACAGTCTCTGCAGTTGAAGAGTCCCCAAGAAATCCAGTGAAGGTCTCCAAGACAAGTCTCTGTAGTAAGAGTCCTAAAGAAGTCCAGTGAAGGTCTCCAATCCAGCAATTGTAAAAAAGAGAAGATAGAGAGTTCCCAAGAGTCCAGTCAGTCCACAAGTTGAGAACATAGAGGGAGAAAAAGAGAAGAATAACAACTGGATAACTAAAGAATGGATGAGAAGTGAATGGATGGAGAGACAGCTCACCTTTTCCACCAGTGCTGCTTTTGCAAGGAAATAAAGAGAGAGTAGTTATGAACTGATGGTGACAATGAATGGATAGAGAGTGAAGAGAGACAGAGGAAGTGAAAAAGAACCAGCAACACACACGCACCCTAGAAGATCAGAGCTTCCCCCGCCACCTGGCGGCCTCGGATATTAAAAAAAAATTTTTTTTTGAGGCCGCCAGGCAGCAGGGGGAAGATAATTAATAGGGTTTGTATGGACTGGATAGCCCAAGAATAATAGAAATAAAAATAAAAAGAAGAGGAAAGAAGGCTTGAAAGAAGAAGATAGAAGAGACCAGGCAGGAGAGCGACTCATCTTTTACATAGAGAACAGTCAAAACATCAGAGAACACCAGAGAGCATCAGAGAGCAGTCAACAACATCAGAGAACATCAGACAACTCGTGGTAACTTCCAAATTGAGTCCTGTAGAAAGGAAGAGAAAAGTCAATTAGCGAACTGATTGATATAAACAAAAATAAAAAGATAAAAATTAAATAAAAAAACATAAAATAAATAAAATAATAATTAAATAAAAAATAACAGAAAAGAAAAGAATGATCTAGCGAAGAGGAGGGACCCAACGAAGTGAAGAACAAAGAGTCGAGTCGTGAGAAGGGCGAAGTGGAGAACGAAGAGACGAGTCGTGAAGAGGGGCGAAGTGGAGAACGAAGAGATGAGTCGTAACGACGAACATCCACGGGGGTCTGTGAACTAAAAAGGCTTGCAAATGGAGTCTTTTTTATATTTTCAAGACATCTCTGTCATGATTCATTACGACAACACAAGGCATAAACTCGTGACAATTTGGCGGGAAATAACAGCAGGCTCCAACCACGCGTGACCAACATTAATTGATTTTTAATTGATCTGATCAACAATTAATTAAAAGTCTTCTAAATACATAAAAACATTACAGTACACTATCTATTCTAGCTCTCTTTGTAATGTAATGTCACAAATAATGTTGACTGAAACTAACGATTATACTTAAACCAGAATTATATAACTTCAGTGACGGTTTTTGATCAGCATTAATACCAGTCACCAGCTGACGATACTATGTAGTCTTTTTAACCAATTGTATTGACCAGCTTTGTTGGTTAGCTTGTAATTCTATGACCTAGTCCACTGAACAACTAGAAAAAAAACAAAGAATATTATATTATAATTTACATCTTTCTCTCAATAACATCCAAGTTACATGAAATATCTGTATACTTGAATGTTACTGTTATAGAGACTCTAGGTCCAGTTTTGCCGCCATACCATGTATGTCTTGATCCATTTCCTCCTTTGTAACTGGCTTCTCAGTGCTATGTCCAAATGGACACAAAAAGAATGGCATTAGCTAAATATTATTTATCATTTTTATCTTCACAATAACGTGTCCCCTCCACATTTACCTCCTTTTAATTTTTAGCAATATATTAAGGAAGGATGTTCATGCAGGCTGAAACAGGTTATGGATTGGTTACTGTATTGGGTCTCCAGACATACCTTCTCTTTGTGCTTTAGCCATTATCAGGTCAATAATTCCTCTATGTATTTTATTGTATACATCTTCTTCACACAATCAAGTTATTTCCTAATATGGAAATAAGATTCTGTTAATATCAATGGAAAACTACCTCAACAAAACAAGCATTACTATGTGTGATTTTATTACATAATGTATTATTAATAAATTATTATTAATGAATGATTACATGACATTTGGTCTCTTTTCCATCATTGCTATGTATAAGCTTTAAGTGTGTCGTCTTCTAAATCATATAACCGGTACATTTAGTATTTGAATAGATGGATTAAGACTTAGATAGAAGTCTATATCTGTAGTCTTATCCTAATACTAGCTTTCTTTGAGATGTCCCAGTCCCAGAGAGAGAGAGAGAGAGAGAGAGAGAGAGAGAGAGAGAGAGAGAGAGAGAGAGAGAGAGTCAGTCAGTTAGTCATCATTACTTTTGTTCGAGGAGACATCTTTTTAAATTCTTCAACTTTCTTAATAATTTTAACCTTCAACAACAGCAAACAAATTAAACACTAGTTGTTCATAACTATTAAACTATTACTCACAGTTCCTGAAATAATATCTTGTATAAAACATTTCAAACTAGCGGTACTAGACATATGACAACATGTTAAACGATTCATCAAGTCTACAATAATAAGTGGTAGAGGTAAGTCTTCACTGGTAGTTGGTGGATCAGCTGGTTGACTGGATTGAGACACTATAAATAAATGAAACAGATAATGAAGACATATATATAGCAGACATTAGGAGTATAAAACAAGCGTGTGATAGTATTAAATATGTCTTTAAGATTATCAATAACTCGTAATGTTAGGTCTACAGTTGAGGAATTAGCAAAAGCTGTGATGTAGCAATATGGAAAACTAAGAAATTTCAATGATTAGTAACACTTGTTGCCATAGTAACACTGTGATGCACCAAGATTGTTGTATGCATCAGTGGTAACAAATTGTATATGTACTCATATCATATATATGTGAAAGTGGCATATGATAATAAAATTAAGAAAATAACATGTAGACCACCTGGTATACTATGTCCCTGTTGTCAGGACAGATAATTAAACCCTGATGCAAAGGTTCCATTTTATATCTTGAAGATGATCAAACAACAACAAAGACTGTGTTGTGTACCTTTTTCTTTACTCTGTAATTACTATAGTTGAAGCAACAATGGATTGTGAGTCATAGTCTGAGTAGCCATAGGAGGAAGACAAGATGACAAACATGATACAATAACAGATCCTTCAACAGCAGATTTCAACTGAAGCAAACCTAGAAGAGATAAAACTAGATGAGATAATTGACAATCCTATCGTTAAATGCCTTTTTTAAATGCTGGCTCTTCTAATTTCTCCTTTTAGTAAGAAGAAACAAAGAAAAAAACAACTACAGCAACTATATCAAAACCAACTTGATCGCAAATCAATATTTATATTTAATATATTAAATATTTTATTAATATTTGAAAGGTAACATTTACAAAAAAGATGCAAAAGTTTTGGAGAGTGTTTTAAAGATGATAATGATAGTTCTGAAACTGTTGAACGATACAGTGTGATTACTATGATGAATGTACCTTACATGTACTATTCCAAAACTAAATGCAATACCTGATAAGTACATTTGTCAATTCTGTAATACTGAGCATGACACTAAATTGTCTGGTTGTGTCAAAATATTTGTTTTATTATGTTTATTTCATATTACTAATGTAAAATATTATGTCCCTTTTTTATGCTACAAAAAATAAAAAAATCCTTACCCAAACATTCTTCTTCATTATCTTTTGTTCCTTCTATCTAACTTTACAACAGCTCCTTTAACTCCTCCAGACATAGCAGTGATAGCAACTTCTGCTGACGTTAGAGACAATAAAAACTTGAAAAAAAGGAGTTAAAATTTTGGATAACTATATATCGCACCGCTCACGTGATTGTATGGATGTGTGATGTGAGCAAAAAGGGGTTAAAATTGTGGATAACTTTCTCCGGCTAATGGCTGTCAGATTGGTGCTGGCTACGAAGTCTTTGGCAACGTCTGTTTCAACTTAGTGAAATACATTCAAATTTTTTTGATATAAAGTACCATAATGTGATTTATTTGTACCTGTGTCATATTAGATCATAAATATGACTTCACACTCCTGAACTAAAGGTCTTTCTTACATCTACAACATATGAACTTACAAACTTACAAGGGTTACTTGGGTTACTTAAAGGTTACATTATATTTGTTACTACTGTCTTCCAGTTTTGTTGTAGCCAGGATCAGCTTTGTCTCAGTATTTGCTGCAGAGAACATTATCAGAATGGCTCGACTGTATGGACTTCAGTTCCTTCTTTTTGTCATGCTAAAGAGTCCTGCAGAAGTAACATCCTGAGAGATTGGTTGCTAAAATGAAGTAATGGGATCTAAGTTAGTTTATTATTTTCTAGAACAAAATTGGTGCCACTATAGTGGCTAGTCGTACTGAACATGCCCAGTTGATCATCAAGATCGTGCCATGATATAGTAACAACAATATAACTCCCTACATGTTATCTAGTACACAATGAATATTGTCTGTCTGAGTGTAAGTTTATTAAACACATATATATGAAACTCTGCCATTGTAATAAAGCATGTCATCATCTCGTTACACTGGTGGAGTTACTGCCTAGCATTTGGACCAATCGAGCCACATATTCGAGCAGATGATATCATTTAAGTATATCCTTCCCAACGAACAATAGTTTAAACATTTATGCATGACATTAATTGAAACAGTATAAACATAAAATCACATCAATATAACAAAAATACAAATTAAAATTGACATAAATAATAAAAAAGTTATTAATCAGTATCAGTGTTATATGTATCTCTGAGTGTATATTTTACAGTTATGTTTGTAGTTTGTGCAGTAATCAATGACAAAGATCACCACATATTAAGTCTATGAAGTTGACTTTCTTTAAACTATACAATGTAGAAGTATAATGAGAGGATGACTACTTAATAATAATAGCTAACAGTAGTTCCATCAGCTTATAATGCATTATAAGCTGATACTATAATGCTATGTTTAATTTTAATCTCTAAGGTAAGAAAAGATATCAGAATAATGTTTATTAAAAAATGTGACATTTGAATGTAATGATATCATGCCCACTTAGTACACTATGAATCTGGAAGTCTAACAATTAAGTCCACCACTTGCCAACACATAGTCTGTTATTCTCATTTACATTTCACGTAAGAAGTCGAGGGGATATGAGAGTGATCTCACTCTTGGTGGCTACTTTAATATAAATGCAGATTATTAACTAAGTTACTACGAATATTAAGTATGCTTCAGATTAAATGACTGAAAACACCACGATGAATATCAACTAACACAGAACTTTTAAATCCAACAGAGAGTCACTTGGCGAAAGAATCCATAGCGAAGCAAAAATGTTGAACTTAGAAGACTTACATTAACAAAGGTATATATAATATAGAGAAAAAATAATGCGAACTGCTTTTTCTAGCAACACCAAAAAGGGAATAAAGGACCAGAAAGCATTTTTCAAATTACCTAACGGATAAAGTTGGCATTGTATAGCAGTGTTACAAACGGCATCTCTTATTCCCAGCTATTCTGGAAGATGCCAGATAAAAAGAGTTAAAGATATTACTATGGGTGTGGGTGTGGTCTTGTAGATGTGAGGAAGTTGGTGTCTTGAAGCTTTAAGTCTCTGACTATTACTTAGTGATTGTAAGTGAACGGTCTTTTTAATGAATAATTCTCAATACCTTGTATAACGCTGTTGCAACCTATTTACTTTATTTATTACATGTTTAAACAAGTGTATTATTCGAATAGGACATTTATGGCTGTTACAGTTCCTGATGACCTAGACGCGAGTCTATTACTAGACTTGACTTTTCTTACTCCAGAAGAAAGAAAGAAAATTATGGAAGTATTGGATGAAGATGACAAGTTACTCACAGAAGAGAGGATTAGACTAGGGTATGGTTTTAAGATTTCTTATTTGAGCAATGTATATTGATACATGCTATTATAGAACAATTTTTCTTTGATGAGATAATCACTAGCTATAGCTTATCAGTGATGTTTGCTTTGTATTCTATACCCTTTAATTTATTTTGTCATAGTAGCATATTACTGTTGTTGTCTTGAGCCATATAAACATAATACCATATTTATTCTAAAAATTGCCATGCTAACTTTGGCCAAGGTGATTTCATTTGACAATTTTTTAGAAAATAATTAAACTTAGAGGGCAGAATCATTTGAATCAATACAGTATACCGTCTTTTATATAATTGTAGTGACAGTGAAATCATTTATTCTAGTCTAGAGCTCTTATCTAAGTATTTGTATCAGTACTACTAACATTACTTGTGCTCTGTTATTCATACAAGAAGCTCTGAAGCAAGCTTGGTGTATTAAAATGAATTGTATGCTTAAGTATAATAATTATAATGATTGAACTTTCACATCCTGTGAAAACATTGCACTCTACAGGTACAAAGTGACAGTAATTGGACTATGTGCTTTGTTAGCATGAACACTGTTAGTAGTATAGTATAGTATAGTAAACAAGTATATGTTATTACTTTTAAGTTAGTCTACTTAAATAGTGTTGTTTGTACAAGATGGAAAGCTAGTAGTTTTTATAAAGTCTTTGAGTCTATTATGCTCAGAATATATGTAATTGTGGTATACACAAGCAGAGTATTAATGTAAAGTTCAGTAGCTGGTACAATAATAGAATAAAGAAATGATAAAAGGTCATATAGTCTTAAGATAGTTTGAGATTTGGTCCTTGCTTAAGTGTAAAATGAGTAATCTCATGGAGGTGTAGACTTTATAATCACCATTATGATGCATTTTGTCTCACAAGCGGAAACAACTGACAATACCTTATTGGCAACTTAATGTCTAACAATGATCCTGTTAATTGTTTATCTTAATTATTGCATAAAATGTACATGTTGGCACTCCCACAAGTGTAGATAGCAGCAGAACCATTGTTTTGATGACTAATATTCAAGTGCAAGTGTATAAACTTTATCTCTTATTGTATAGTTCTGTTAGACAAAACATTGAAAGAAAGCGCTACCATCAAAAACAATTTCACAACAAGAGACAGTGCAGTATCTGTGAACTGCCGTTAGGACACCTCTTCAATTCAGGTGCACTCTGTCCTAGCTGTGATCACCGAGTATGTAAACGTTGTCGTAGACCATTGGAAAACCATTCTTCTAAATTTTTATGTAATAACTGCTTTGAAATGGGGTGAGATCTGTCACTTAGTTTTAGCATTGTTATATTTGTGGTGTATGTAATACTGTGTATGACCAGTCAATTTGCCAGTCAGTGATTGAAAATGATGTCTTGATTCTGTTTAAAATCTTCACATGTATTTTTAGTGAATTCAGTAATTTTTCTTTTTTAGTGTTTTACAGTTCCAATCTCAAGACTACATGTCTTCAACTCATTATGTATTTTATGGTACTTCTTTGGTTAGGATGTCTATTCAATCCAGTGCAACATGTAGTGTTTCTCCAAATCCCATTAAGTCTTCAGGTATGTCAACTGCTATGATCCATTGCTAATCTATATCATACATTCATTTGTGGTTTGTTATAGTAATTTTGTACATGTAATTTGAGCAGACTTTTAACAAATAAGAGCATAAGCAATCCTTGGTAGGAAAGTATATTATGGTGGTAGGCCTTCACAATTAGTTGATATAATCTGTCTGCATAATTGCGTTACTGTTTGGCTTCCAGAGATATTTTACGTGAGTGTTCATCTCCATTTCTCAAAAGCAGCCAGGAGTTAATGTTTGAAACACATTACTTACATGTATTGCCATAAAGTATTTGGAAAAGTTCATAGTTTTCTTGTCTGTTTCAAAGAGCAACCAAATATAACTCTTTACCAACTATATGTTGGGTATAACTTTGTATTGGTGGACAAAGAATGAACATTTTTGCTTTGCTTGGTTCTTTTTAGGTGTGAATTTGTTTCATATTGACCTATGATATTTGAATAGAATAGGTTTAAGGAATTTAGAGGTATGAAATGTACTTAGTTTGAGGCCAAGAAAGGAGAAAGGAGGATGTCAAGGGTGGACATTTGACAGACAATTACTATTTATTTCTCTTACCATTGAACAGTTTTAGCAATTTAAATGATTTTAACTTGGAAGGTTTTGCTGTATACCTTCTGTTTCTTGCCTATTTTAAGAGTAACTGTATGTCTTGAAGGCAGACCTTCTGCAAGGGGTTGGGGGAACGTCCAGACAAACATTCATTCAAAGCTGGCAATGCCTGGCATATGCACTTATACAAGCCTATCAATTTACTTTTCTCATATTTTATTTCTGTCATGTGATTACATGCTTCTGTTGTTGTTAAAGTAATACTGAGCAAAAGTGTAAGTATGAGCAGTGTGATGGGATGATAGAGACTGGAAAGTGCTACAAAGGAAGTGACGAGATACTTAGGATTTGAAAGGCTGAAGGTGGAACAAGAAAATTTATTGAAAGCTTTATTGTCTGAATGTCACTTTTTGTGTTTCCACAAGTAACTCTGCTAGTTCTGTTCGCTGCTGATTTTTAACATTTGTATGCGGATAAAATAGCCATCATTATAGTTATAAGCCCTCTCAATGCATTGATGGAGGAGCAGGCTAGTTTCCTTAGTAATCATTCTATTTAATACCTCAAAAGTCAGCTCTTTAATTTCTTTTGATGACAATAACAGGGTTTGCCTTCAAAACTCTTTCAAGTTTACATTCAGAAATTAAACAATCTAACATCTTGGAAGTGTTAAAATGATTTCCCACACAGTTTCATATGTAACAGGAACTCTTGTGTTCTTGATCTGTAATGGCCTTATGATGTTTTTCCCCCCATAAAAACATCTGGCATTGAAACTATTCAGTTCTCTGAAGTTATGATTGAAAGTGCTGAATATTGTTCGCCATGATGCCATATGGCATCATTGATCAGTAAAGATATAACAGACTTTATACATGCTGTAGTAATATCTAAGTATAGATCGCCTGGATTGTCCATCTAAATATATTACCAGATGACAGTGAAAACCTTATTAATGGCTGAATAGAGCATAGAAAACTGATTCTACACTTTTAACAAAAGAAACCTCAACAAACTCAATTAAAACAATAATGTAATTGTAAATTATCTAAGATTTTATTCTAATGGTGTTGCTGTTGCTGCTATAAGGGCCTAACTTTAAAGATTGTGGATAGTCAGTAATAGTGTTGAAATTGCATGTGGTAAATTCATTGGTTGCAAATGCTGCATGCAACCATACAGTAAAATCATGAAAAGAACATGCCCTGTTACATATGTACACTGTCTATGTGTTTAAGATGTGTTCCAAAACATGTTTATGACTACCTAGGATGTGGAGTGTGATAAGCAGAATAACAAAATTTGACACTAACAAGAATGTAAATTGTAAATTATTTTAATGATCAAGTTCAAATGTAGACATCATTACACAGGTTACTTGCTTTCATGTCGATGAAGGAGTATCTACATCTATACATGTCTTTTATTGTTAGTATTTTACTTTATGTTTATTCATTTAATGTATGTTTGAATATTGTTCTAACACCTAGAGGTGATAGATGAACCTTGACAAAGTGTAAATATTCATTCTCTATGTAATATATGAACCCTAGTAACTGACCAATCAGATTGCTTCACTCAAGTTATGTGTTCCCTTAATATAATTAAGGAACTTAATATCATTTAATATATGGTCTAAAGTATGCTCATAATAAAAGAATTTCTTACATTAGCACATTTTATGTAACTATGAACCTTTTTGTAACAGTAGATCTTTCTAGTGTTTTTAGTCCTGGTTTCTTTCATTAGATCATGTTTCTTCTCGTAGTACCAGTCCTGTTCCAGCAGCAAAATATGATCAAACAACTTTGACTCCACCTCCTGATAGTACCTCTAACTATCCTAAAGAGTTCATCTCTCAGGTTAACAGTTAGTCAATTATTTTTGTGTTTTGATAATGTTAAAATGATGTACATTTATCCGTACCTTTGCACTGATAGTGAAGTACAACATTCATGTGTTTGCTTTATTTTCAAGAAGCATCCAGGCAGTCCTCTATTTTTTGGCCACGCAGTGTGTTTGTTTTTCTTTACTTCAGTGCCTTTTAATGTAGCATTATATAGTCACCTCAAAGCTTTAGGAAGTTCTCCTGTATTTAAAACTCCATTGCTTTATTGTTTCATTTATTTCATATTAGGTTTTTGCTTTAAGTTGTTAGATTGTTGTATTTGAATGCTTAACACTATAAATCCATAATCTTTATAATTGTGCTTTTAGAGAGAATTTGTCACATCTTAGGAAGTTGGTACTACAGCTGTCATATCTTAGTACCAACAAGAAGGTCTCTGTCTGTTTTAAGGCTGGATTATTATTAGCAAAGAAAATAGAATAAAATAAAATACTTCTAAAATCATATTAGCCATACATTGTGTACATTTTATGTCATATTATTTACAGGACAATTCTACTGGATCCTCTTTAGTAGTTCGTTATTCTGAAGAGCCCTTCCAGTCTAGTGGGAGTCCTGCTCCTGCGAGACGGCTGACAGCAAGTGAACTTTCTGACAGTGAGGAAGAAGGTGAAAGTGGGCATTTACCTGGTTTACTTTCTCACTATGTAAGTCAATACATACAGTGCTTGATTTGTATTGGGAGCATTGATGTTATATGAATCACGTTTATGTGCATACATGTATATTTCTAGTTGTAATCTGTTTCATTATATGTTGTATGATCGAAGATGATCACATACAAAAAATGTCATTATGTCTGAATGAAGGTTGTAATCTTTTATATCAAAGTGCAGGGGCAAAAATGAATGCTTCAGTTAGATTAGACCTTTCTTTTTAATGTCTCTGTGTAAGTTCTGCTTTATAGGACAAGGCACCATATTCCTTAGGAGTTATAAGAATGTACCTTACAACAATTTTAGCATAGTTCACCTGTGACTTTGTAGATATTATTCATGAATAAGATATTATCATTAGACATGATAGAATTATAGCAATGCACTGTTGTTGTATTGCATAGCCTTAGTACATTTACTCAAGCTTTAATAATAAAGGAAACACATTGTGAACATACTTTAACTGATTTATAATGCAAACAAAATAACACAAGTAAGTAAATTAAAATTTCTAAAAAAAATCATTAAATGTAGGGATGGTGGTAAAAACTTCTCAAACAAGCCCAAGGTATGAACATGAAGGCAGTATGGACATTCCTAAATAGTAGCCACACAGAAGATTATATGTTTGAACACATTATTTATATTTGAAAGCCATATTTTACTGCATTTTGAGTACATTCCTTAAATTTCCTTGAGTACATTTTATGTCATACATCTGTTGCAATGAAACATTATGCCCTTGATATTGTGGCTAGGGATATCCCCATTATCATTCCTACTTTGGGCTTGTTTGAGATATTTTTATTGCCATCCCTACATTCATGAATTTTTTTAAAATTTTAATTATATGGCTTGATATTGCATTCGCTTTTTGTTCCTATACAGGGTCTCAACCACAAAGAGAGTATCAGTAGTTCAATTAGTAGCCTTAGTTTGTATAGTTCTGCTGGGGGTACCAAAGGAGACTACGATATCAGTGGGGAGGTGTTGATTGGAATAGAGCTGCAACAAGACATACTAGTAATCACTGTTAACAGAGCTAGAGGACTAGCAGCTGCTGATAAAAACGGATTATCTGACCCGTAAGAAAGGAAATTGTGTACTTGTCTGTAATAGGTTATTTGTTGTTTTTATCAAAGCATTCCATTGCAATATGTAATGTAGTATAGTGTATCTTTCTACTGACAACTATGTTTCCATTCTTTCCTTCTAGGTACATCAAAACATATTTGTTACCAGACAAAAGCAAGAAATCTAAAAGGAAAACTAAAGTTAAAAAAAAGACTCTTGATCCTGTCTACCAGGAAACCCTTAAAGTATGTCAATCATAAGACACATTGTCTATGCTTCTTCTCCTGTTTCCATCTATCCGTGTAGTATAAGCTGTTGTCTTCAGATGTTTTATCTCATACATTATGGTTAAGTGTATGGGATCATGACAGGTTTGGTAGAAATGACTTTTTAGGAGAGGTTAATTTACCGCTCTCTTCACTGGATCTAAGTGACTCAACTCAACACTGGTACACACTACAAGATAGAGTATGTATTGAATATAATATATTATTATGTAGACATTATTTTTATTTAGCATCCTGATGAATTGCATGGACTAATGAGAGGTGATGTAATCATTGGGCTTCAATATGTACCCAGTCACAGTACTGGTGGGGATCTTCATGTTCGAATCAAATGTGCAAAAAAACTTAATTTTCAGTCTACTACTGCTCCTGATGCTTTTGCTATTTGGTAAGATAGTGCAATGTAATACTGTGCTGCTGTACTATGAGTATGATTAGTTTTATAGTGTATGTGATTGTATCATTAGCATTTTTTGTTTTTTTGTCATTAGTTACTTATTACCTAATCGCACAAAGAGTAAAACTATGGTAGTGAACAATTTTCATGATCCAATCTGGGAAGAAGAGTTTGTTTTCTCAAGTGTTTCTTTAGAAAATCTCACTAAAGAAAGGGTTCTTGAAGTTACTATATGGGACTATAATCATGGGAGTAGTAATGATTTCTTGGGTGGAGTCAGACTGGGACCCCTCCCCTCTCAGAGTAGTAGAAAGAAAGACTGGATGGATTGCTCTGGAGAAGAGGTACATAGTGTATTGTGTATGTTCATGTTCAAGACATAACTACTTGTTATTGCTAAAATTAAAATATATTGTTTTGATAATGTTTCAGTTATAAATAAAAATGAATATTACTGTCCTGTTTGCACAGGCTTATATTTTAATTGATATCCAGGTAATGCATATACACTGCAACACTATTGTTTTTGGTATTAGGTAACTCATTGGAAAGCCATGTTAGCTCATGCTGGTCAGTGGGTGGAGTCTCAACACATGCTACGTCCTGATATGGATCCTCGTGATATAGATCACATGGAGTTAGATGAAATTGCAATATGTTTTCCTCCTCCCATTACTGAAGTCACTGAAGAAGAACCTATAGATACTATAGTACAATCAATAGCTCCTAAAGGTACACGTACATGTACATCCCACAGAACACAGCATTGTACTATCTACTCTGACTTGTTGTTAGATTATTTTATAGTTTCACAGACTTGCTATGATGTCTAATATACTCTATTTATTCCATAATGTTGAAAATTCTGATGATTAATTAATTTTGACAAAATGTGTAAATATTAATATTAGTAATCGTTCTATCTGTTGTTTTATTTGTTGTATGCAACTGTTAACTTGATGATGACATTAGTCACTGTTCCTACTGATTGCATGTACAGATTACAACAAATAAATTAAATGATTGTTAGTATAAGTGCTTTATGTTGGGCATGACCAACGATAGTTTTCACAATGGTTAATGTTTCTGATCCCATGTGTGTAGTTAATGGACTGGTCCATTGGAGGTTTAAAAACATTTATAAACCTGCACTTGTACTTATAAACTTTAACCTGTACCTGAGGCAATGGTTTTATGATCATTAGTATAGCAAACAGTGAATAATGAGATGACTTGTGATTATAGTAGATCATTATGTTAGCACAGCCAAAGCATCCTGAGTCTGTGGCAACATTTAATTAACTCTAAACATTAACTCTGAACTTGAAATCTTTAGTATTACTTGTTCACATCAACTTAATGACTTGTACATTGATGAAATAAGAGAATTAAAATGCAACCAATGTTAATTGTTTGTCACCAAGACAGTGCAAACAAATGAAGGAAAAACAAAGGCAGTGACAAATTGATTTCATTGTATGTAGAACACTAATGTTGACAAAATGTGCTCTTAGTAGGGTTTGGTTTCTGTTAATAATAATTTCTTTTGTCAATTTAATGTTCATCCACATCTTCCACTATTACCATATGCTGGTAATTTTTTGAGTCCCTTTATTCATGAATAGCTCAGCATTTGTGAACTTAAATTTCGTGACTTGCTACCTTGTTTACTAAATCAATAGCAGAAGATGATACTCTTGTAGATAGAGCCCCTTAGGGTTTGGAACAACAGAATCTCTCTTCACATGGCAAATGTCAATTCACATGGCAAAAACTTTGTGACCACACCTTAATTTCTTAAATTCTTAATTTTTTTGTGAATGACTTTGAATCTGCAAAACTCATAACAATAGTCCTCCTTAAAATTTTCTGCCGTACAGTATGTTTTTATGTATACTACTTAATACATTTTCTTTAGAGTGAACATATATCTATATTTTGCTTACACTACATAATCTACTTTTTAGATCATACTCATGAACTAGCCAAAGGCTTATCTCTGGGTTTTGCTACATCACTGAAAATAGTAGATGATGAGGATGATCCTGTTGTTAAAGACTATAATGAAATGACTCACCCTCAAAACATTTTTCATTCAGACAAGGTACTTCACATATATTTTATGTATGTTCCATTGTGCAAAAAAGAATTTGTAAACGTAAGTATAGAGAGCAGTTTCTTTTTCCTAACCCACTCTCTTTTTCATCAGACTTTAATGGTGATTATATTTTTGCTATCAAAACTTTGTGCTACTATTGTTTTCACATTTATTTGTTTTTTCTTTACAGGAAAGTAATACTCACACAAGGGGAATTACTGAATCAAAGGTAAATGTTTGAAAAAATTAGGACACGTAATACAGTACTTATAAAACTGTTTCTATGTTTATGCAGGAATATTATTTTTATTTTTTATTTAATTCCTGTATCCATATTAACCTGTATCAATTTAATGCATGTTAATTACAAGGAGCTAGCTATAAATTATATAATAACTTCACATCTCTTATGGTAGGGACTGGAATCTTCTGCAATTGCTAGTAGTTTTGGTAGTATGTTAAGCATCAATGATGCTGTTGAGAAAGGAGACTATGATATCAGTGGAGAAGTGTTGTTTGGAATAATACTGCAACAGGACATACTAACTATCACTGTTAACAGAGCTAAAGGACTAGCTGCTGCTGATAAAAATGGATTGTCTGACCCGTAAGGAGAAAAAATGGGAGTATAACTTTACTTCCTTCTGTAGGTATATCAAAACATACTTGTTACCTGATAAACACTCAAAGAAGAAGACCAGTGTTAAAAAGAAGACATTAGATCCAGTTTACCAAGAGACTATAAAGGTACATGTACATGACCTGGTGATAAATGCAATACTATGTACAGCATATGAACCATTTACAAATGGGTATTTCTGGTATATCTTGAGTCTACTGTTGCATGTACTAATGTGAGTAATTTTAGCAACTGCTACAAGTTAAATTGATGTTTCTGGAATAAATCATAGTTGAAGTTGGCATGACTTTGAAAATCTCTGCTTAATACTTTCTAAATTTTAATGCTTTAAATTGCTAACTTTAATAGACGGAAACTACTGAAAGGTCAACACTCCAATATATGTGTTTATAGTATATAGTATATTAAGAATTCTTTCTTTGTAGTATAAGCTGTTGCCTTCAGAGATATCATCTCGTACGTTATGGTTAAGTGTATGGGATCATGACAGGTTTGGTAGGAACCAGTTTCTAGGAGAGGTGTACTTGCCTCTCTCTTCAGTGGATCTGTCAGACTCTATGCAACACTGGCACACACTACAAGATAGAGTAAGTGAATTATATGTGTGTAAGGAACCTTGTTGACGAACACTAAAAGCCCAAAGATAAGTATATACCATTTATAACTAATTTGCCAATCTGAAATCTTTTTATGTACACTAATTAGTTACAACATTATACTCCATCTAGTTCTCTCATAAAAAAGAGAATTCATGTAATGAGGTAAAACTATCTGAAGATCCTGTGTTTCAGAAAACTGTTGTATCAACCAAACCAATGACACTTACTACATATGATGATGCTTCAACCACGATACTTTCTTTAAAGTCAGCAGAAGGCATTTCACCTCAGGTATAAACACCATACGTGTGTATGTTACATCTCAGTACTCATTGTTACTTGTGTAGCAGACTTGATGTATTTGTAAAACAAATATTTTATAAACATGATCTAAATAAACAAGACTGTCATGTAGTACTCTTGAAATCTTGTATATTGCATTGTAGTAATTATTTCTTTCACATTATTTTTATTTCCATAAATTGTCTGTATTGTACATACTGCATACAAATGATAATGATTATTATTATTGTAAAGTACACGTGTGTATGATCTAAATGTACTCATTTTTACTTGTTTTTTGTACAGAGTCCTTTAACTCAATCTGTTCGTTGGAAGCCATCTTCAACTAGTCATGCACAGCAATCTCAAACAACACTAAACACTCCTGTTATTAACAAAAAGGACACAACTCAGCCAAGAAATTCCTCTTCCTCTCATACATTGTCTCAACACCATGACGATGAGCATGGTATAACAGTTCATGAAGCAAGTTCAGACACTCCTGTTATCTCCTTAAGCCAGGGAGAGCCACAAGTTAGTAGTGGCATTAGTCTACAGACAGTGACTAGTATATTAATGATTACAATTGTTATTTATTCCATACTTCGTTTCAATTCCTACTAAGTTTACTTACATCACTTGAAGTACATGATATGCTGGGTCGTATTATGTAATACATTCTAAATAAAATTAGTGAAAGAGTGTCATTGTAGTGTTGAATTATTACTTCAGTTATGTGCATGTGATTAATATTACTGATAAAAATAATAAAATAAGCATTTTCCTTTTTGTAAACTGTTATAATTCATTTCTCTGACCATTTGGAGTAGCACTAGACCACTGAGCCACTAGGACAACTTGAACATGTGGTGTAACTTACTCCTTTTATGTATTTCTCTATTGTTATAGTAGAACATGTTCCTCTGAACAAGTAATATTGTTTGTCAATGTACAATCAGTAATGAGCTTTGGTAATAGAGTTAAAATGTACTCTTTTGTTTATTTACAAATTAAACTGGTTTCTTTCTTTTATCAACAGCTTTTATCAAAGAGTATTAGTAGCAGCAGTCTTGGTAGCACATTCAGCATTAACAGTGCAGCAGAGATACATAAAGGAGACTACAGTATCAGTGGAGAGGTCTTGTTTGGAGTAGAACTGCAACAAGACACACTAACTATCACTGTTAACAGAGCTAGAGGATTAGCTGCTGCTAATAAAAATGGACTATCTGACCCGTAAGGATGGGAAAAGGGAGGGAAGTGGAATATATTAGTATTATTTGTCCTTATTATTCATTTTCTACTTAAGTTACGTCAAAACCTACCTGCTACCTGATAAACACTCAAAGCGAAAGACATCTACTAAGCAGAAAACTCTAGATCCAGTTTATCAAGAAACTATCAAAGTATTTTATATGCAAGTTTATTTCTGTTTAACTATGTAATTAGTGGTTTTACTTTAAGCAAATCCTTTAAAGCTGGTGGAATCTTTAGTTGACAATTTTAGCAACTGTTCTCAAACTTTTGTTCATTAAAGGTGTAGAGTTGTAGCAATTTGCAGAACACCTTGATCACATCACAGAATTGTGTATGTTCACGATAGGAATGATTACTGCAACTCAGAGTACATAACCAAAATTTGTTTTATTTTTCTGGTTGTTTATTTATGATGTGACTAATGTTTGCCAGTCATGCGATAAAATTATTACAGTAGGTGGTATTGCTATAATACATTTGTGTAGGCACTGTTGTGTGGTAGATTGTGACTACATTGAAGTGTAAAAATTAAAAATATATACATATTCATTTGTGCTATTGTTCTCTCTCTCTCTCTCTCTCTCTCTCTCCTCCATTTAGTATAAGCTGTCATCTTCAGATATTTCATCTCATACTTTATGGTTAAGTGTATGGGATCACGATAGGTTAGGTAGGAACCAGTTTCTTGGAGAGGTTCACTTACCTCTCTCTTCATTGGATTTAAGTGACTCAACTCACCACTGGCACATTCTACAAGATAGAGTAAGTAGTGTGCATTGTACAATGTAATATATCTTTTAACATAATATATCTTTTTAATGTAATATATCTTTCAACATGCACATAAAATGTACAGGGAAAGGGTCATCAAGCTGCTGCTTTTTCACACAGTGAAAAGTTTCGCCATTCTAATCTCAAAGAAGATTCTGAGATGACACTGGAGTCTATTGGCAAACTCCCGTTAACACAGGTACTACTTTAGCACAGTTGTTAATGAAAACAACTTTACATATTTCATATGCAAATTTACAAATCCTAAACAACTATCACTATTTATTAACATAATTATTAATGTTTAGGTTTTAAAACCTACTGACAGCATAACCAGTTTTGGTAGCACATTTAGTGTGTACAGTAATATAGAAGATAACAAAGGAGAATATGATATCAGTGGTGAGGTGCTAGTGGGAATAGAACTTCAGCAGGAGACACTTCTTCTCACTATAAACAGAGCTAAAGGACTAGCTGCTACTGATAAACATGGACTCTCAAATCCGTAAGAAACTAAGAACCAGAGAGAGTGGAGGATAGAGAGACTGGGAGAGTATTAAATAAATTGCTGAAAGTTTGAATGGAATTATCAAGCTGGCAGTTGTAATTAGTGATAACAGAACACAAGTGGTTAATGCCATAAAATGTTTTGTATTAGTGACTTATAATTGTGAATTGGTTCTACCTCTGCTTATTTTTTTACTTGGGAATGAGCAAGTTAGATAGTATTTGTTTGTTAGTACTTCATGAAATATACATTTTTTTCTTGTTGCTAAGTTAAGCTGTGATCTTTAGATAATTTCATTAATAGATATATCAAGACATACTTACTTCCTGATAAAAGCCCAAAATCTAAAAGGAAAACAGCTGTGAAGAGAAAGACTCTAGAACCCGTCTACAAAGAGACATTAAAAGTAAGTTTGTTCTATTAAGTTCATAATAATTATTATGCTGGTTTTCACCTATTTATTTAAATACATGTACATATACTATGCTTGGGTTGTGTTATTTTCATTTTGAATTGTTTGCTTTCTCTCTTGGTCATCCACCTAGTATAAGCTGTCATCTTCAGAGATTTCTTCTCGTACATTATGGTTAAGCGTTTGGGATCATGACAGATTTGGTAGGAATCAGTTTCTAGGAGAAATTCATTTACCTCTCTCTTCACTGGATCTGAGTGACTCCACTCAACATTGGTACACACTGCAAGATAGAGTAAGCACACACACACACACACACACACACACTTTGGAAAGTATTACATACATATCAGTAAACATCAGATATGAATTATTTATAGTATATACTTTCTTTTCAACTGTTACTTAGCATCATTTGAATGAAGATACTTTTGCGACTACTGCAACCCCTGAAATAGAATTAGGACTTCATCTACAGCAAACTTACTCATCAACAAGTCTAAAAGTACTTGTTAAAAAAGCCAAGAACTTAAAATGCACTAAAGGAAAGACAACTATTGATCCTTACATTAAGTGTTACCTTCTGCCAGACAGAAGCTCTTCATCCAAGAGGAAGACTCGAGTAGTTCAGGGTGCAACAAACCCAACTTGGGATGAGGAGTTAGTCTACTACAATGTAAATCCTGATGAACTGTCAAAGCAACGTGTTCTTGAAGTAACTGTTTGGGATGCTAAAGGTCGTAGTCATGAACAGATCGGCGGATTTCGACTGGGTCCTTCTCCACACACATTAGCAAAATGTCCTGAGTGGATGGACAGTATTGGCAAGGAAATATCTCACTGGGAGAATATGATTGACCATCCCAATGAATGGATAACTCTGTGGCATTCCTTAAGGGAGTCAATGGAACCACGAGACATTTTATTTTAACAGTGATTTATGAACATTCATTATGTCAAAACAGCACATTTTAAATTCTCATTATAATTGCTTCACTAAAATTCATGATTCTATTTGAGTGTAAATACAGCATGTGCAATGCAATATACTATTGGGAATATCACTCAAACCAGTCGTTACTATATACTTCTATGGAGTTTTGTGTGGAATGTGCCAAACATAGTATAATTAATTATAAATGATCAGTGTTGATATACTATAAGCATATCGTTGGTCATCCAAGGCATGTACTAAGACAGTAATAACACAGTCATTAAAGATCATTGATTTGTGAGGAAATAACTTTCATCAATCACCAAGTGAACCACACACATAATATTTTATACACATCAGTAGGCCAAAATAAGTGCTGAATCTAATAAAAACAATTCTAATGTAATAACACAAATTAAGGTTATAAATTATTTCAAGTATTTATTCAGAATTTCATGATTAAGTAAAACCACTACTTCATTAATAAAAATATGTTTATTTCCCTGGTCCAGAAAATTCTACATAATTACCAGGGAAGAGCCCATTCTGGCCATCTAAAACACCTTCAAACCACCCATCATCATTCTTCTTTACAACATAAATAATAGACCCAGCAGTGAAGGTAAGCTCATCTTCTTTGTCTTTGGTGTAGTCATAGAGAGCTTCAACTACAAGTAAGAATAGACTAGTACATTATGTCATATCAAAATATCAAATTAATGTGCAACACTGCTTAGGAACAATAGAATGTATTATAGTAGTTTTAATGTTTACAACAACACCTTGACATCAATTATATGCTACTTTAATAATGAAGTTTCAATATCAATTTGGTTATTCTTCTGTAAATACGACTTCATTCCACTACTTACTTTAACAATTACGTTTGTTTGGGATTAGTCTCTAATGGCTAGGTGGTTGGTTTACTAAGGGAAGGTGGTTCCATTACAGTACTTTTAGTTGGTTGGGAGAACATACATGTACTCTATGTGTCTGACTCTAAATCAAGAATCATCTATTGGCACAAATGGAAAATCCATGGAAGTTGGAACGAATTTTTTGTGAACAGTCATAACTAAAAAATGTGTGCGTATGTAATACCTTTCTCAATATAGCTCTCTGGTGCCCAGTCTGGGTCTGAGGATTGAGGAGGTTGTGGAGGAGGTGGTGGGGGAGGAAGATCCACAGGTGGTTTGTTTGCTCTCTTTCCTAGTTTGACTTTGAGAATATCATCTGGATTGAATGGTGCTGGTTGTTGCTTAGGAACAGACTCACGTCTTGGAGCAGGACTGGATTCATTAGTAGTAGCTGGAGCTTTCTTGACTAAACAAAATATTGAAGTTATTTACTACTAATCTCACTTTTACTCAGCTTCAAATTCAATCTTATCTAATGTTATCTTACACTATCATTACATCATATGTATAATGTGTTTAGTTGGTGCAGTATCCAGTATCTACTTAGTTTGGTGAACTAGGCCTTTGATAAAAGAAATTACATTGTTATCAGATCTTCCTTCTTTGCTTAGTGAAGGGAAAACTAAATAATTTGCAATATCCATAGCCTTACTTGGTGGTCCAGAAGGAGGTGGTGGAGGAGGTGGAGGAGGAGGTGGAGGAGGTCCTCCTGCATTACCTACACAACATAATTTAATGTACAGATGTTAATTAAAGAACGATACTGACTATACAACGAGTAGCACAGAAGTAAAATATGTATTGAAAAGCACCAAAGTGTAGAACTTTAAAATTGCTAAACTTAGTAGATGCCAGTAATTGTAGGCTTAAGGTTATGCTTTCTTTTTTGATGGAATGCTGTCAAAGCAAATCAAAGGCAAGCTTTAGCAGTCAAAGTTGAGAGTTGCAATAAAAAGTTTCAAGTCTTATAACACTTACACTATCAATGACCATTGTTCTTTGTATAGTGCAATAAAAAAGGACAATATATATATATATGATGATTGTGATTCTAACCAATATTAAGTAAGATGTGAAATGTGCCAGATTGATTAAAGCTGTTGTTAAAATTAGAAAGTGGTTGTTTGACCATGAATGACCACCAACTTATAAATTTTGGATATTTAACCAGCACTCCATTATAATTGGCCACCACACGTGATGCAATCAATTGGTGTGGTTATTATTAATATTTATAAGTTTGTCACTTAAAATACTACTTTGAAAGCAATTCCTTCAATGTGGTACTGGGTAGGTAAGCAGTTAAATGGGAGCTTCTGGATGGCAGCTACAGGTTTGCTTCTGCTTTTACCTTCTTTTCTTCTTATCATTTTTTTGTCTAAGTTTTTTGTTCAAGTTTTTCTGTCCCATTCACCAAACTTACTTAATTATTGTTCTTTTAAAACTGAAATCATCATTAATGATTACTCCGTAAAGTACATTAAAGCATGTTAGGGGAGACTATTGACTGTTAATTGTATGCTCAAGAGCTTAGAGTTTAGGGTCCAGGAGTCCTTTTCTAAAATCGTGAAGACATGAACTCATAACAGCTAAGTTGAAAGTAGTGCTGGCTAAACAGCAGAAATTTACAAGTTGCTGGTCATAGTCAAATAACAACTGTCTTAGAAATATATTGCAAACACCACAGTTAAAGCTAGTATGGCAAAGTAGTCAGTCCTTGCTTGTAATGCTCATTGATACACAGAGTGATGTGTGTACACTGTAAAGCTACAAAATTTAGTAGAACTTGAGTTAATGACTTACTAGGTGGTGGAGGTGGGCCTGGAGGTGTGGGTGCTCCACCTGATGGTGGGGGAGGAGGTGGAGGAGGGGGAGAAGACAGTGCAGGAGCCGGTGACTGCTTAACAACAGATCCAGATCGAGTAGGTTTAGGTTTAACTTTAGGAGACTCTTTAACTAGTTCCTTAGCTTCATTTGACTCAGAACTGGCAGTGCTATCACTTCTAAATTTACTCCCTAAAATTAAATGTAACTATAATTACACGTATGGTACATGAGCTTTGTATATATGTTGTTAAGAAATAAAAATGGATGCCAAATAGTATAGCAGTTAGGTAGGGACAACTCTGTCAACAAGAGCATAATAATAAATTAATCTTCAAGATACTGATGCCCTGTAAAACAGTATAATTTTGAGTATAGCAGTATTTGTGGAGTGACTACATGGTAACCGTTGATTAAATTCATTAGTGGTTAGATGTATGGGCTCGGCAGTTAAATTCAAGAAAAACTTTATACCAAATAGAGAGGCTTTGACAACTATATCTTTTCCAAAATTATTGAAGAAGCCTTTAAACAAAGGAAGCCTTTATTTCTACATTATTCTAACAGCACTCACACTAAACTCTCTTATAGTAGCTTGCTGAGATATTTCCTTACACGGTCAAAAGCTGAGAAAGACTTTCACTTGAATATTTTGAAGCATAAAGAATTGGAACAACATGAGTACACATAGCTAGATATGGGAAGGGTAGGTGGCCAGTAGGCCTCTATATACTACTTTGGGCCTCTATTTACTACCTAGCTTAGATAGCCTAGGCCTTGATTCGAGACTGGACCTGTAATCAAGGAAATATGGTACATAAAAAATAGTTGTAGGATTCCCAAGCCCTATATATTGTGTGCCAATTTAGCTATCAGTAAACTGATGAGACAGCAAATTTATTGACTATGGTAGTAGGTGTCATGACTTTTGCAATATTAGAAGCTTTAATAAACCATCTTTGGTGATTACAGTTTCTCAAGTAATAACAAAACATTTTGAATCATTTAGGATATTTGGCTATGTACATGTATACATATTCTCACTAAAGTTGATGAAACTTCAAAGCAAAGTTATTTTAATACTTCACTCTATGATATTCATGGCAAATTACTGTGTGTATCAAGAGTTCATAGTGTACATGTAAAATTGTTTAGGTGCATAGTACCTGTCTTTTTTAGAACAATCTTTGAAGGGTCAAATCCAAGCAGACCTCCACCAGACACAGGAGGAGGTGTCTTTTGAGGTGGTGGTGTAGATTTGGGAGTAGCAACTGGTGGAGACTTTTTTATTGGTATCCCAAGGGGTGGTGGTGGGGGTGGAGGTGGAGGAACACCTATACAATTGTACACTGATAACACAACAAACAACTAAATTATCACTGCTGTTTCTCATAGCAAAAAATACAGAAATTATATAGTTATCCTCTTAACAGATTCTTATTTTTTAGTAAAGCAGGTAACGTTACATACCTGGGCCACCAGGTGGAGGAGGTGGGGCACCTGGACCAGGAGGAGGAGGTGGAGCACCTGGTCCAGGAGGTGGAGGTGGAGCACCTGGTCCAGGAGGTGGAGGTGGAGCACTTAGTCCAGGAGGTGGAGGAGGAGGAGGGGGTGGAGCTGCATTCGATAATGTTGATGGTGGAGGAGGAGGTGGTGGTGCTTGAACATTAGCAGGTGGTGGTGGAGCAGGTGGAGGTGGAACAAATGAACCTTGTGCAAGTGGACTAGGGTCAGGTTCAGGTGGACCTAACAGAATAACAAGAATGTAGTATATCACAGTCCTTCATTAATGCATGTATATGTATACATTTTGAAGATATAAATACAATAGCAAGGTTAAAAATAGAGTAGTACGTGTGCACAAGTACACTTAGCTTTATATAAAATTCATCACAAAAACAAAACATCTTCTACTGTTGTAATTACAAGCTTTCTTTTCCTGGAAAATCTTTACCACATGTTCATGTAATTACATAAATGTTATAATAGATGAAGTGACACACACACGCATTACAGTTGGTTGCTATTTAGGTTTGGTTTTTTGGCTAATTTGTTGACTTACATGCTGCATTTATAACATCTAATATAGTGATAATAACTATCTACATATATCTACTACTATATTTGTTGACCAATGATGCAGTCAACAAAGGTAAGGTACTAAAGAGTTAAGGAAATATCTTTTGTAGTGTCCATATATATTATTCATATAGACGGAGATACATGTACATGTACTATAACTCTCACTCACACAGAGGTGCATTTAGCTAGATCTAATGACCATTGAAAGTTTAGAATTCAAAGATTACATTAAAATAAACACTACCAAAATCAATCATGTTAAGTTTGGCAGTGGGCTTTAATTAGGGTAAGAAGCCAGATCCAGATATAATTCAATGTATATGTGAGATTGATTCCAATGTTCTATTAAATACTCCAAGGCATGGACATACATGTGAATACATAGATTAGACATTTTCATAACAAGCTCTATTGCATTTCATTACACTCAAATCAGACTTCTAAAAGCATGATACAGGCAAAATGTGCATCAAATTACCAATCCTTCTGTCTATAATCCATCCATCAAAATTTATTACCAATTAAGGGAGCAGGAGGTGGAGGTGGAACAGGACCTGATGGCGGTGGTGGTGGTGGAGGTGGGGGTGGTGTAAGCATACCACCTTCTATAGGAGGTTGTGGTGGAGGTGGGGCTAATAAAGTATCATATAGCCCTTCTGAACTGGGTGGAGGAGGTGGTGGAATAAACTGGCCTGTCCCAGGAGGTGGTTGGGGAGGCATTGGTGGAGGTGGAGCATATGATAATCCTGTGTGTGGAGGTTCTTGTGGGAAAATATGTTCACCAGGAATAGTATGTTGCGGGGCAGAAGTATGTCCACCAGGGAAGGTAGGAGGAGCAACTGGAGTAGGTGTTGCTGTAGGAACTGGAGCCATAGGCGGTTTTACTAAAATATAAGACAAGGTCATGATGAAATTAGTGTTCAGCATACACTGCAGTACATGTACTTTAAACATGACATTCTATTTTGAATGAAAAAAATGCAGAGTTAGGGTTATTATACATGTAACTCTAAACAAAATCTTTTATGCAGATCACCTTGTTTTGCTTACCTTTTATTAACTATTAAAAGTATATGTAATACCAGAGTTATTCTATCTTGTCTGCATACAGACTTTTGCAGTCCAGACTTTTACAAGCTTTCTGTTTGATAAATACACTTACAAAAGAACACATAACACCTCATCTTTGCATGAATCTCACTATATACAAACTGCATAGTTCTCAGTTGTAGTTGTTTTATATGCATTGCAGACAAACACAAAGTATTATAACTCATCCCTTCACAGACACAGCAATGATTTGACTATTACAATTATCTATTATGTATTAATATTACATCATAGTCTCACCAGCTTGAGGTTGTGGTGCAGCTGGTGCTGTTGTTGCTACTGGAACAGTAGGACCACTAGATGGTACAGGTTGAGGCCTCCGTAGTGTCACTGGTGACTATAAAAAAACTCAAGTTATATAGATCAGTAATAATATCATAATTACTCAATGAAACTGATCTACACTTGTTCAAGGTGAGTTTGACACTGACAATACATATTATGTTAAAACTAACACTAACAACAAACTATACAGAAAAGAGTCTGTTCATTTATTAACCCCTGCAACAGAACTTAAAATATCTATTAAGATAGTGGTCTCTACCAAAAAAAGTGATAGATAGTGTATGTGAGTTTCTCTACCATGTGGTTCATATAATGAAATAAGAATATAGTTGAACTTTATGAACTTCACATTTCTGTTAACAATGATGATTAACAAGTTTTATTATAAAACAGAACATTGGTAACTTAATGAACAGCTTTGTCTCCATATCAATTGATAACAGGACCACATTGTATCTTTTTATCAAATGATGTCACGTCTTACTGTTCTCTAACAGTATAGTATTATACTGCACCTTGTATATAATATCACCACTTTTTTCATTAGCTAATCTTATAAGCAGCCTGTGAAAGCCTCTAGGCCAAAACAATCTGTTTTATAATAAAACTTTTCATCATCATTTTCTAAATTACTACCATGTTGATAAAGCTCAACTATCTACCAATTTTATAAGCTGAAAGATGTTTCATCCAATCCACAGCTACAAGTACATTGTCACATATGCTTCCTTTATTATCCACAAAGATAAGAATACATCATGTATCCATTCTGCAACTACAACGTAACATTTAGAAATGTAGAATTTTTTTAAAAGCAAAGGAAGCCGCAAAATATTTCAAAAGGTCTTAAGAAAACATTTACATTTTGAGGTTGCACCCATGCTGTTATGATATATGCTGGAACTCTTGTCAACTTTCATAACAATATTGATAGATTACAATAAACCATATGCTTTAAGGATGGAGTAGATTATTCATTGCAAAACAATAATTAGTTGAGTATTGACTGTGTAAGTCATACAACTGTACAAACAGTTTGTCTTATATATGTACTTACTTCAGATGGTGCACCAGAAAACTTGCGAGGTAGATCAGTAGTAGATGTTCTGATACCGTGACCAACGTGATCAAGACTATTGAAGTCCAGTTTGTTACGGACATATTTCTGAGGTTTCTCTTTCTGTGAGGGAGTGACCACCTTTTGTGTTCTAGTAATGTTCTTACTACTAGCAAGAGCTCCAATTTCTCGTCTGGCCACTTTCTCTTTATGTATGTCAACAGCCTATAAGAAAGTTAACAATAAAACTTGTTCTTAATGCCAAGGAGAATAGAGTAAACACACACTCACTCAACAATGTACACTTGTATCTAAGGATTGTATCATTCTATTTTTGGGACCATACTTAAATGTACACTTGAAATGTAATGTACATAGCTATATTATACTCCTTTTGCTTATACTTCTAATTAAAGCAAACAACAGATGTTATCAATAAACATTGTCTAATTACCAACATGTATTACGACAAATTTAATAAATTATGATATTAAGTGAGTTACTTAATCTAATGTATATGTATGTTCAATATCTTATCTTTTTGCTTGTTCCTAAATCTTACTCTACTTAGTCTAGTAATAATGATTAGAACAGAACTATGAAGCTACAATTGTTAACAAGTAGTACATACCTGTGATATATGGCGGATGTTAGAGTCCATATCATTCATATGTTTCATCTGTTTGTCCAGTAGCTCCAACATGCTCGTAGCTAATATGTTAACTTGATAGGCGACACTAGCCAAAGATTGGGCTGCATAGGCTTTCGTCTCTTCTAGAAACTGTGGCGTTTGCCCAGTCTCGACGTAGTTACGTTCACAGTATGTTGCCAATCCTTCAAGATTCTTATGACTGTCTTTGAGAGCGTTCCTTGCCTCAGGAATTCTCCGTTCAAGGAGATCAACAAGTTCCTTCGTGTCAGCCATTTTCACTAAATCGCTAAGTGTTAGCTTAACTCAGCTTCCTGTTATTAACCGCACCTTTAAGCCATGGACCTCCCTCGCTTCAGGAACTGTATTGAAAATTAGTCACGTGAGAACCACATCTTGTTGTGGAGATCTGTTGTCTGAGAAATGATCCTAAAACTTAGCTTATACAACTCCCATTGCTTGATTTCCATGCATCCAAGAAATAATCTGTGGTCAATTTGAGTTTGACAACCTAACACATTGATATATTCAGGAAAGTAATAAACTAGAAATCCCATATAATAAGTGAAAGTTGTTTATTACATTCCACCATGATGCAACATGACATAATGCAATGTACACCTTGTATAGTAGAGTACAGGTTTACAATGTTGTGCACAATTCTCTTTACATGAAAACATCATTGTTAATTTTTCATGATTATAACAACCATATGAAATAATTATTATGAATAAAAGTTCGTAAAAAGTAATAGAAGCAGAACTACAAGTATTCTAACTAATATACTAAAAAGAACATTAATTCCTCAAGAAGCAATACTAATCATGTATAAGTTTAACTAGCAAGTAATGAAACAAACATTAGTCACTATAGTTAGCATTGAGATTGCCTTTCTAATGTTCTTCAGAAATTTTCCTTGTTATAGTAGAATCGAGCTCCTGTAGACCCACCCTTCTTGGTAAAAGTATTACAGTATCCATGAAGGTTATGAGAGAGAACAGACGGTCCACAAAAGAAAACACCCACATCAGTACTACAAAAGAATTTGTTATTTCAAATGTAACATAACATATAACAAAACATGGACACATGTATAATGCACTACCAAAACATCCACAATACTGCTGTAAAATCAGTATACAACTTATTTAATAATCTCGATACAAATCCATCTTGTAATATATTTCTGAAACTGACTCAACAAATGACTTTGTATTGCCAGAGAATTTTAAAGCCAAAGCATTTATAGTTCATCATTTATGTAAAAAGTTGCTTGCATTGAATTGAAACTCATTCAAGGCTTGTACGTTTTCTCTAGACACGAGGGGTACTTCTGTCAACAATTGTCTAAGCAGTTAGTGACCTAAGAAGTGTTTTTTTGCCTAATGACTTGCGAAAGTCCTCTTGCTTAATCTACCTCATGTGACCAACACAATTATAAAGGCTTATTAAGTTACTGAACAATAAAGTAACCTCTATTCTGGTCTCTAACTTATAATATGGAAGCAAATCAAAGAATTATTGCTCTATTATATGTAAATCTCACTTTGGATGATCATTTGAGAGTTTTTCAAATATCTTATCCCATTCCGGCCTACCAAAGGTAGTATTAGCACGAAGTCCTGTAATGGCATCCACCATATCTTCACTAGCATCCTCACTAGTAACACGACCTTCATTCAACATTATATAAAACGCCTATGAAAAAAAACCATACATACATATGTATATACAGTATATGTAGCACTCTAATTGATAAAAATGTCTGTGGTGCATAAGAATTAGTTTCTACCCTACACTTGTCTTTATAAAAAACCCTGACAAAATAAATTATTGAAATGACAAGTACAAGAGTGTGTGTATATTTCAAATTAAGGCCACACTCATGTGAAAACTAACTCGGGAAGGTAGGACAAAACTGAGTTGGATGAAATGCAAACCATACTTTACACTAACCTGGTTATCCCTCCATCCTCGTGTCAGATAAATCCAACTTGTTAAGAAGTCATCTATACCACGTTCATGAAGTTGTTGCTCTAGTTCTTGAAATAAATTAGCAAACCATTCAAAAGAATGAGTTTCAGGACAAATCCAAACAAAATACAACTTCTTTAGAACTAAGCCTGCACTGTCATCACTGAGACGATAATATAGAGATTTTAAAACAGAGGCAAATGGTGTAACACCAATACCAGCACCCACTAGTAATCCCACTGAATGATCAAAGACATCCTAGATAAGACAAAGACATCTGACACAAATTAACAAGATTATTGTAATCATTCTAGAAAATGTTCTATAATAATTTTGGTGTAGTAGTAAACTAATAAGATTTTGATATGATTGAAGAATTGAGCTTTTAACTAGCTATAGTGCTTTAGTTTTCTCAAGTTACGGAATGGTAAATACTGCCATGCTCAAGTTACAGTATTAACAAAATTAAATTCATTGCTTGTGAAGTGTATATTCAGTATAAATAATTAATCATATTTATCACCTTCAACAGTCACATACAACAATGGAATAGAACATGAACATACTTGTACACATTACCAAGTAGTGTACATGACATTAAACTTACTTCACTAGCTGTCCCAAAAGGTCCATCAACATACATACTAATGAAAAAAGATACAAACAAAAACGTGTAAAAAAGTTCACAAGAAAGGTAGTAAAAAGTCTAATCTGTTTTAAAAAGCATCACTCAATTGTCATGTACATATAAATAAAATCCAAAACAAAGTAACCTGATGACTACAAGTGTAATGTTTTGTATATTTCCACTTTAAGTATGTTTTGTAATTACAAAGGAATAGTTAATTTTCAATGTTTAGATTATGTATATGCTCATCACAAAAGGACAACAACAAACCTTGGGAGTTCCCATGATTGTTGAAAGTCATCACGATCAACTCCAAGTATTTCTGCTAACCCTCCTAAGAATACAAAAATGATATATATAATATAGAAATAAATTCTACAAAAATCGTATACAATGTCAGTCAAATCACACACATACACACACACACCGACAAATAGACTGATGTCAACTTCAATGGTTGAATAGGTGACTTACACTAACCCAAATATATTAATTAAAAATTAGAGATCTGAATCAGACAAGGACCAAACTAATAAAAAATATTCTGTGGGATTCAACCTCACAACATCAGGCCATAAATTCTAGTTATTTACCTGGAGGAGCAGGGAGTTGTGACTTTGTTCATACATACTTAGTATGACTTAACAGTCTGAACATTTCACTAATACAAAAGTAGTTACAGTTAGACTGTATTACAGACAAGACTTAGAGATAGTCCCAACGTATCTCACTAATTTAAGACTACGAGTTAAAAAAAAACAACTTACGAGTCCAATCTCCCACGATTCTAATGTGAACACTAAAGTAGTCTTCCTCAGGTGCCTAGAATAAGTATTAATTAAAAATATAACAATATTTAAAACATGACTTGTCTACACTACAAATTGTAAGAAAAAAGCTAAGCAATAAGACAAGTAAAACCATACATAAAAAGGGAACGAATAGTGTAAGTATTGAAACCATAACAACAATAAATGTCATACAGTGATACATGTGTTTTTTCAACACATTAAACTGATATTATATGTACTACATTGTACGTGTACATGCAACAATTATGACAAAGATGCATGGAATCGAATCAAACACTACAATCTAGTTTTGTAACTTACTGATGTCAATGTAAAAGGATGCCACTCAAACCAGGCAACAGAGGGACAATTGAGAAACACATACTACAAAGAGATCATACAACAACATCATGACATACATTGGAGTCAATAAGATTATAATTGAAAAAGTTGTCCTATAATTGTTTTAGAAGATGCTAACTTTGCAGTGAAACACTGAGTAAAGATAGAAAGCCTAGAGAAGTGTCTGAACAATGTGAAATGGTGTATACATACATGTGTAGTTCAATGCAATTATAGGATAGCATAGCGTGCTGTGTGTGTCAGGCTTTATAAAAGAGAGGTAAATCAAGTGTTATTATTAGTAGCATGTACAGTTACTATGTTAAAATTTTCCAGGAACTTCTGGTCCAAATTAACAAAATAAAGTGTATGATTTGGATTTACAACAGTACTTCTATTTTATAGTCAAACTGATGCTATTACAATTAAACTACATCAATACACAACTAATCAAATGTCTCCTTTGTTATTACATATAGTCATCCATTATTTACTTGTCCAGCTTCAGCATGAAATCCTTTTCTTCTCATTTGGATCTCTATTGTGTTAGAAGGATGCTGTACAACCTAGATAGGATATAGGACAATATAGATAGAATAAATTAGTATAAACAGTCTATAATCAAATTCATTGTTATCTTCATATTGGATAACCCAAAACATACATTTTTGTACACAAAAGTGGCTACCACACCTTCGTGTATAATACCCTCAAATCTTGATTATAACTATCACATATCCAACTGTTAAACTAGGAAACATTAATTACATGTACATGTAGGATATTGGTGTTATTATTAACTACAACATTCACTTATAGTATAACTGCATACCTTGACAATGACAACAGAATAGAAACTCCTCACAACACGAAGTATTCTTTCAAGGCCATAGATCAGTAAACCACACAATAGATACATCCATGACTATAAAATAAAACTAATTGAATGGAGAACATATTCTGTACAGTATACAGTATATATCAAATTAGAGTATTGGGAATAGAAGTGAGGTATTTTCTATACTGTGTAGAGTACTATAATCCCTATTTAAAAGTAACAATTTGTTTAGCATACTGAAACAAAATTATTAGTCCTTGTCTCTTTATTATTATTATATTATAAAAGACACAAGTAGAACATACCGTTGGTCCAGCTGGGATGAAGGACAAGTTATTACACGTGAGAGTCTGATTTAGACCACTAGCATTAACAATAGTGAATGATTCATCACTGCTGTAAGCACAGTGGCCCAGACCAGGTCTACCTCTATCACCTTTAGGTTCTAATGAAGAGACTGACCGAAAAACAGGCAAAAGACGACTAAAAGTAACATATTAAAGTATCATAAGATATATTAACTTTGACAATCACTTACCCATATTGGTGGATACCTAAACCAATTAAAAAGATCAAGAACAAATGATGTGTATACCAAAAGACTTCAAAATAAGAACGTCTAAATAGGATATGAAATTTAAATTTATAGTATTGGTCTATATATGTAAATTGAATGCAACCATTAACATATTATTTAAATACACACTATCACACACAACATGAAAGCAAACCTAATAAATTCCAAGGAGGATGTAACCATTAGGAACAACGCTAATGTAATTATATGTCCTGTAACACCAGCATCTACGAATTGAAAAGTTATCATAATCATGTATGACTAAAACATATAGTATGTAATTATATAAATTCAGGAACAGGCAATTGTTTATTTTCTATACTCTGTCCAATTTGAGTTTGACTCCTGATTCACTGTTATATCTTACGCTAGGAATAAGTTTGTGCTATTCAATACATCTTGCAACTCCACTTAAAATAAGTAAAAAACTAGCTGTTCAGGAATGTAGCAAACTAGAAATCCTATGAAAAATGAATAACCTTCTTTGCATTCCATCATGGTATGATGCCATGCATAACTAGCATACTACTATTAACAAATGCTAGCATAAGCATTCAATTAGCTGCATCAAGGCAGCAATAGCAAAGAATAACAAGATACTTCAAGAAAAGGTAGGTTATGGGGCCAGATCTAAACATTGGTTGATGACATGTTTCATTATCGAGATTCCATAAAACTGCCATCAATCTCAAATTGGAAAGAGTTTACAAAAGCACTATTTACTAGGTTAATGTAAATATCAAACTTAATTCAAGGAAACAGTTATTCACTATGTACAAAAGTGTTGGAGATTAGTGACTTACAAGTCATAAAGCAGGCTTGAATTGGATTCAGTTGCTAAAAAAGAGACAAATTTTGAGATACCATATCATATATAGTTCAGCAGAGCTGTCCTTAACCACATGAAATGGAAGTGTTAAAACTAAAGGATCCTCCTAAATCTTACTAAACCTAAAACACTAAAGGAATCATACTCTGTCCAAGTTGAGCCCTTCATTAAAAAAGATGTTTTATGTATGGTGTAAGGTGAGATAATTTCTTACCTACTCTATGCACGTAGTGCTGAAGTACATTTTAATATTATTCATTACTTGTTCATGTGAAAATTCATATGAACAGACAATACCTGATTATTATTTTAATAGTAATAATTGTTATAATAGAACATCCATTCATATAATTAGAACAGTAATTTTGAATAGCCAGAGCTGATTTCTCAAGGTTAAAAGTATTATTCAAAGGTGTGGAATTTGAATTATGAGAAAGGTATGAAATTGAAAATATATGGAGTTTATAGTTTGCTACTTTCGTGTAGCACTAGAGAACCAAATTTTATATATAAATGCATGTTTGCAAGCTGAATTGATTGGTATAAGTTCCATGCGGATAACACATAAAACGACAAAGTTATTTACATGTCTGGGTAGCTCAAGTCAACTTGGACAAAGTATAACACATTATACAATTAGTGCATTGTACTAGTTGAGATAAATATGACAGAGAATAAGAGAGATCATGGAATGTACTAGCCAACACTACACCAGTGGCTGTTAGATCTCCTATATAACATGTATCAATGTGTCTTACCCCAACAGCTCCATCGAATGGTAAAGCATCAAAAGGTGGGTCAGCTTGTTCACCAGGAGGTAGAAGATTAGGAGGAGAATATCGAGTCAAACGTTCATAGTTGTAATAATGTGCCATTATATGCACAGCACTGGATACCACTATCATCCAGGCTATGGCCTTATGGAAAGTAAGGTTCTTATCTAATAGTCTCCTAATACTTCGAGGAACAACCTAAAATAGATGTCCATGTTAGCATTGAACAGTACAAGTACAATGAGTGTATATAGTGACAACACATTAGTACAGCAAACATTCAGTAAGTAAGAAAAAAAGTTCAAAAACTCAGGATTATAAAGATATTTTAGCTAATAGGAATATATCAGCACAACAATACTGACCCTAGTACATCCTCTGATGACTGAGATAATATTTCTACACACTGGCAACAGAATCAGGATAACATTGAAGTTAATAGGCAAAGCAGGACCCCTAGCAAATGCTAATGCTTCCTAAAAGAGAAAAACACATTAAAGTGCCACGTACATGACAATATGGTGCCAGTGACAATGCAGGGATGGGACTGACTGCCCATTAAAACAATGCACTCAACAGAATCAATCAAGACAGAGCTGTAAGTAAGACTAAACATCAGAGTTTTAATAGCCCAAACACTAAAAATGTTGGCAATCATTTACACAAAGGGATTATATCTCAAAAACAGATCTTCCATTCTTGTAAGTGTTGTTTTGAATACTATACAAATGATATTGGTAACTTGTTTACACTCAACAGCCACTCCCCTTTAAACAATAAAGTTATTAAAACAAGATTATTGCAAAAATTGTTCTAACATTGTTTCTGTGGTGCATTGCTGTAAAAGATTACGACTTTAAGAAGCTAGCTGTCTTGCTACTCATAGCGTCACTTACAGAGCCTAAAAACTTTGATCAGACAAAAACAACATTATAGTGCTTATAATTGGATGTCAATGTGAGTTGGGAACTTATTATGTCCCTTTCAAGAATTGCTAATGATGTAAAATGGATACAACTGCATACATACGTGTACAACATACGACATGAATGTAGAGTTAAAAGGTATAGAAACAAGGTAGGTATGATGGCATATTATTTGTCAAATAGGTGTATAACTGTGACACAGTAACACTCAATCGTACATGCAACAAATGGTACAATTTATATTTGTGTTAGATATTTATGCAGGGATTCTTAAAACGTTATCCTATCATCCTTTTCCTTTTGGCATTGTCTAGATGATTAGGAAAAAGATATAAACAGAGATGGTACTTAATCACTGGATCAAACTTTCATCATGAGAACACCTTAATCAAAACAGAGATTGTTATGATATAACTTAGAAGACACAAACATAGTATGGGACAGAGTAGTTGTGGCTTGGACAGAAGACAAATTATAATTACTATATAAGGTATAGCAGCAATATACCTTACATAATAGCCCTGACTAGATATCCTTGTAGTAGTAGGCTGACTGCCAAATGATGGCATTTACAGTTTTGATTACAAATAATATGATGAGTAGGTACTATACAAATTCTTGCTATTCCACAAGTTGACTAATCTGTAACTGCCATAAAAGGTCTAATCAATTTGTTGCATAAAGCATGGATTACCAAGGGATAGAAGTAACTTTCACATTCAAATGTAGTGCCAACAACTTTTAGGTATGCATATACTAGTTGTAAACAAATTACAATAGTGAACACTTTCTAAGATTATTTTGATGGTACTGTTGTTGCTGTAAAGGATGTAGTTTTTTGACCAGAGAGTTGACAGAATTATAGAACCACTTTTTTGAGCTACAGAAACCTAGAAGCTTTAATAAGTCATACCAAATTCAATGCACTTGTGGTAACAACAATTCAATTAATTGGTTGTGATACGCATCAGAAGTTACTTTATTCTATTCATTTCCCTCCACAGTCGCATACAACAAGAGAATAAAACAGTGAGAAATGAACAAAAACACAAGTACTCCAAAAAGTCATATTTAGCCTGGTATGCTATATATGCATATCAGGCTGGAAAAGGTTATACTTTTATTCTTATTAAGATATACAAACAAACATCTTCAGAACACTCACTCTAATGTAGAATCGAATATAATAATGTCCTGGAGCAGTTTGGAATAGGTGAAATTGATATATGAACAGAGCAATGTTAAGTAGAAACCATGTTCCCTATAGAAAAAATTGAATATATACAATGTTGCAGTAGCAACTTCTGTCTGAATGCACTAATGGTGTTTAAAAACACATCAAAAAATTCTGCCATGGGTCAATCAAAGATCTTTCTAGTCATTTTGTAGAGCACTGTATAAGCATATTGAGCAATATGCTGAGATGTTAGATAGTGTAACTATGAGACAATACTACACACTATGCTAACTTAAATGTACAACTATATCATCAAACCTTTGGCATAAACAAAAAATGATAATTTTTCTACTGGTATGAATAGCAAATTCAATTTCAACTAAAGAATATATATTTCTGTGCTGCTATAATGGTACAGAACGTTGTGCATTACACTACATGTATGCTATAAATAACTTACTGTGTTGTGTTCATTAAGAAAAATGTTACACAAAGCCCCTAGACTAGCAAATCTTATTGATGCAAATCACAGTATCATATCTGACTAACATGATCAGGGATATTTAATTTCCATTTATCATTGTTTGCCATCTAATGAAGACATGCTGTGTAAATTTCGTAATAACACTATTTGTAGTGAGTTGATTAAAATGGAAATGATTTATTACAAGTTCAAATCACTTTATTACCACAATGTAAACAGTTTCTCCACAAATACTCTATCAGCACACACTTGTAGTGTACATTTCTTAGCTAGAAAATTCACACAAACAAATTAAGTTTTGAATTTCTCTAAGCCTTCAATTTCAATAAATGTAAATGAGAAACCTTACATAACAATCCCTGAACTTATTTTAAACCAATTCACAAGAGGATTTCAAACAGCTTAGTCCCAAGCTCATGATGTGTCCCATCACAATGTAGTTGTCATATTTTTCTGAGGACATTGAAAGTAATCAATACACAGGGCAATTTCTCTACTTCTATCTGATCCTTAGAAATATGTGTATTCCATGTATTTTGGGTTACTACTATTATTTTGCATTGAGTAAACAATACAACAACAATAAATTTAAGAAACTCATCCTATTGCAAGGATAATTCAACTATAGACAATTTTAACTTACAAAGACGAGCCATTTTGGCAACTCATTGATCACCCAGCCTGATACCATCTTGCCTCTACTGAAAGACAGACAGGAACACTGATTTCGTACTGGGGACCGAAGTGCGAAAATAAATAACAATTTGAGTCACGTGACTATAGATTACCTATACTATACTGCGCATGCGTGATGAGTTGTAACATGGCAGTACGATCTAAGCCATTGAAGATAAATCCTTATTTGTTTGTAGTAAGCAGTCACAAGAACAATTCTTTAAAATTATTTTTGTCTAAGCTACCACATGAGTATAAAAACGTTAGAGAAGTTAACGAAAACTGTAGTCTCCATTTAACGTGTGTCCTGGGTAAACCAATATGGTCCATACCTTTGCCTGAGCAAAGTAAAACATGTGTTTGTATAAAGGATGTACAAAATGATCAGACTCAACTAAAGATATACTTTTCTGCAACATGCCTGCAAGGACTTGCAAGTCCTATGAAGTCTGAAATGTATATTTATGGTGCTCAGTTAAGGCAGACCACCACTAGTGCTAATGAAGACAATGTTTTTTCGTTACATGCTGATGACACTAGTGTACATTTATGTTGTGTCTTTGTCAGTCAGTGGTTGTATAGGTCAGTGTTGAAGAATAAACCATACACATTAGTGACTGATTTACCTCTTTGTACATCAAAGCCATATGCATGTAACTGTGGTGTGGTAAGAACAGAAAAAAACCTTTCAACAAGTGTAGGCAATATCGCTGTTTTTCAACCTTTGACATATCAATTAAGTAATAGCTCCAATCAACATTTGTCTTCATTATCGACTAGTCATGTCGTTACTAATGATGATGGCTGTTGTAACCAAGCATTACAGTCCAAAGAAGCTGATACAAGAATTGACACTTACACAATGCCTGGTACCATATATGGTTTCACCAAGATATGTGACGTTGTCCCTGGTCAAGTTGCATCAATAGCAGGTGTTGTGAAATATTTTAAGCCTATTTGTCGTACTAAGGGTACAGACTATTACATATCATTTCGTCTTATTGATCCAAGTAAAACCAGAGGTATAACTGCCATTATATTTCATAAGAAAGAAAGTGGACTACCCCAAATTCAAACGGTAGGGGAGATTGTAGTCTTTACTAAAGTTTTGATTAAATCATTTAAAGGTGCACCTCAAGTTATTTACAAGTACTATTCCTCTTTTTATGTTTTTGATAGTGATTTGAGTGAGCCACTGCGACCAAAATCTACTTCACCAAATGCTTTTTTGTCACAGTCTATAACAAACATAGTTTGCCTGTTACAGACATGGGCTTGTGGCGCAGGAAATGTTAGCTGTCAACAGAGATTGTGTAAGCTAGAAGATGTCATACCTGGAGTTCACTTTGACCTGATATGCCAGGTTGTATCCGTGGCAAGTTCAGTAGAAGAGAAATGTGTATTTCTCTCTATATGTGACGGTACTAAACTCTTTATCAAGTGCAAACACCAAACTGTATCAAACGGTGAAAAGAAAACTGATGCATTATTAGCTGAAGAATATCGTAGTTGTGTCTATGATATTGTTGTATATGGTGCTGTAATATGTAGTCATATGTCCATTATACAGCCAGGCCAATTTATCTATTTGCATAATGTTCATGTAAATCCAACACACTATAGTGATGACAATGAGGTTGTCATTGAGTTGTGTTTACATCAAAAAGCTAAACAGTTGCGTGCTCCATGCTTTTCTTTGTTGCCTGAAACAAACCCAAATATTCAGGTCTTGATGAAACGTCTAAAGGAATTGTCGGCATGGAATTTAAGAAACGAAAGTATTACATCACATCGTCACACCAAACACTCTTTCACCGCTATAGCTACTATATCTGCATCAAATAAAGTTCCAAACAAATATCGTTGTATTGTTAAGGCTGTTGCTGTTGATATTAATACTGTAGAAGATTCAGTAGTGCTAGTCTGCTCTGTTTGCTACAGTGAGTATCCATTGCCAAAAACTCATGAGCAGTTGGTAACTGGTGGTTTTGTTCTTCCTGGTAGTGACTGTACACAGTGTAAGCAGAATGGGAAGATATCAGCGATAAACTACACATATGCAATACCATTAATTGTCCAAGATGAAACTGGTAGCCTGACAGTATATATAGCAGACAGTGAATTTTTTCCCAGACTTCCTCCTACCAATCTTTATTTGGACAGATGTTCTCGAGAGAAGATCCTTCAGCACTTAACAAACTTACTTGGCAAAAATGCATTTACTGAAACTTCAGTTGATGTACAACAGAGAGCACCACGAATAGACTGTTGTATCTTTTCATACTATGCTGGGAAATCACCACAGTGTCCACAACAAAATAAGATAGCCAAAGTGATGTATCGTATGTTTGACACTGTCCTTAATTATACGTAGTCTATTGTCTCGCATCCTTCTATATTTCAACACATCTGCATTTACTTGCTATGCATAATCATCTCAACTGTGTGCATATGTATAGTTACCATGATAATACTTCATGTTCAAATGCAATAAGAAATTGATAATAAAATACAGTATACATCACAATAAAATATGAATTATATAAGCATTTAGTACAAGTGATCATGATTTTCAATCTTCAGGGTGGTAGTCATGTAGTTCACAGAGCCACACATAATACTTGTTGAGCATATGATCAGTAGGTCTAACCTATAAAGATGTTAAATTACTATCATCACAAGATGAGTACTGATATTTATAAATGGAGTATGCCTGTTGCAATTGTTTTAACAATTTGGCAAATTTATACCTTGATGCTTACAAAACTTCACTTGTCTTAATTATACATGTCACTTAGTTATTAAGGTATTGAGAAATTCCAGATACTAGTTCAAAATTCCGTATCATCCCTACTACAGTGTGCCTGATACTATGTAGACCCATATATACATATAGATGTAGACATAATATTACCTCCTTCCATTCTCCTGTACAAAATATTCTGTATGAATCATTGCCATATTTTCCAATACCATATAGTTCAATGGGATATTGCCAATTTTTGGTGAGATATTCATCTAAAGTGAATTAAAAATATGAAATAATTATGTCAGAAACTATGTACAGAACAACAACTCTGGATCTACTTTATAGAAGTAGGTGAAATGTATTTTTTATGCAAAAAGTCTATGCATAAATTTCTAAATTTATTAAAGTCTGTTAACTATTACGTAAATGTGATGTGTTCATACATACATAATTAGGTGATTAGAATTTATCACAGATCAATTCATGCTGCAAAGTGTGAAAAATCCCAAAGTAAACAGGTATATTGTGGTTACATTTTGATGCCATAATAATATATATCCCTCTCTTGGTCTCATGTTATGGTACTATACATTACCTGAAAATCTCACTATCATTTTTGCCCTCTTAACATGAAGTCCAAGTGTGCTAATCAATTTAGCAATATCCTTCCAATAAGCATTTCTAGTTACATCAGCTGTCGGGTAAGCATCAAAAAATAGCCACAGAACTGGAATTGCTACTTTACCTGGGTGTAAATGTATATACTTTAAAATATGTATACATAACACATCCTTTTCCAATTGGTATTAATGTACTTAAATAAATAATTTCTGATGAATCAAATCTACAGAATTGAGTGACTGATTGAAATTCTTTGCTGTATAATTATAGAAAGCAATTCACAACAATAACTTCACAGAACTATAAACTTTTTTAGTGTTTGTTTTACTGCCTGACACTTAAAGCATCCCAGGCAGTCCTATAAATGTTTTGGGCCATTTACAATCTTGTTCAAATGAGTGATAGTGGCAGAAAGTAAACCAGGTCAATCGACTAAATGATACTTTTCCAAGTACAATTATTTAATGAAAAGGTCATTTGGATTTTTTCAATTCTATACACTTGGTTTTCAAAAATTAATTGATTGTAAGCACTGTGCCAGGTCTAATCCGAAGTCCACACTAACATACAGACACAGTCCATGCATTAATTTGTTTACCTGCAGTTTTGTTAAGGAAGATAGTTGCTATTAGCAATTTCCATGGATCTTGCCAAAGATCTTCTTGTATGAGACCATAAGGGGATCTTGGTGGTACATAATCTGGATTAAGTAGGTGCTTATGTTGTACTGATGAACACTGGGATGACAATGAAGTAGCACTTTCATTTAAGCTCATTTTCTTATCCATTGACATCTTCCTCAAAAAGTAAGGACTTCTCCTTTTAATATCTTTTGTAACCTTTTGTGCTTCATTCTGTGAAGGTATAAATACTTATATGCATATGCATATATAAACTGTATTGGAAATACATTCACAATATTTCCCTTTAGTTTTAGCAAAAGGATATGACAATTTGGTGCTGTGTAACCTCCACACACACCATGATTAGCTTTAGGAATTGAGGAACATAATCTAAATATAACCACACCCATTGTCATTAATTGGAATTGAGTATAATGGAACTGCCTTATGTATTTTTAAGCTTCATTTTTATAGTTAAAAGGACAAACCATCAAGCATTTTCCAGACAGTAAGCTGGAGATGTCACTCTATACTTGCCATGCCCAATAACTGTCTTTCAGCATATAGGTAAGTCTTGCAAGCCAGTCTTAATCCTCATGATTGATTGAACGGAGGACAGGGAATGGCCTGAGGAATTGTAATAGTGTAGCCTCTTCTGTTATAATCATGAATGGGACTGAAAATTTGATAACATAACATGATATCATGTGATGTTTGAAGCAATAAGATAGAACTCAAATAAAGAATTTGAAGATACTAAAACTAAAACTATTGGTACTATCTAAAAGGAAAGTAACTTATTGTTATTAGAGACATTGACATTACCTTTTGAGATACCTTTGTAAGTCTTTCATGAAATATTGTTATAACGATACACATAACATTATATTAAAAATCCTACTTTATGCTATGTTGCAGTTTGATCGGCACACACAATATTTCACGTGTGCAGAACAAGTTGCTGTATTATAATTCTCCAGACTCTTGTCCATCCATAATTCAATCATAGGAGTTGGATCTGGCTTGTGATCCTAATACATGGGTGTGCTACACACGTCTATAATGACAGACCAAGGTTTTTCGACAGAATATATATATTTATGGCAATACTGTAATTTACACATTCAGTCAAATCTCTTAGTTATTACTTACTTTTTTCTTGGATGCATGTAAAGTCCTTAGTTTCTGTTCAGACAAAGACCTCAGTTTACCTCTGTTTCCTTCCATTACAACATTCAAGAGTCAGGCCCTCAAGCGTCATTTTTGCCCCACCTACAAAATAAATTTAACTCCATTCAAAATTATACGGCTATGGCAACTCTGAAGTATATAGGTCACAAAGTAGAAAAAGTGAGATGGCAACCTGTACCTAGAGGAGATCTTGAAAAATCAACCATATTTGCTACTGGAAGTTATGATGATAAGGTTAAGCTGTAATGCATGAATCTCTAGTTGTGTTGGTGATGCCCTAACATTATTAACATAACAAGTTGTATGGGTTACCTAAATTTAACTAAAGGCAAGCATGCATTCTTGTTCCATTTAAGTTTCCATTCTATGAAATTCAATGGTATCTGAGAATGCTTTGCACTCTAACCACACAAACACAAGTGTATATATATATATATAATTATCTGTACACATATACGTAATATAATATCTACAGTATTCTGAATAGTCAATTCCATATGCTTGAGTGTTTGTGTAGTTTAAAATTCAATAATATACCATGAAGATAATCCTTGTATCATTGAAATTAGGCATGTTTTAAAGTTCCTATCTCCTCCTCTTTACATGGAATTACACTATAACTCAAAAGAAAGCACAAAAGTCATATTTGTTAGACCAAAGAATAAAATATAATATGTGGTGTCTGCATATGTTCATATCCTTTATTGCATTTTTACATAATAGATCAATAAAGTATGTTTATGGGAGTACATGTATGATTCAAAAGAGGCTATAGTGGAACCAGAGGTCATCAGTCAGATAAATGTGTCAGCTGATGTGACAGATTTACTGTTTGTTGACAGATATAAACTTCTAGTATCTTTGTCTAATGGATCAGTGGCTCTATTTAACTATTGGAATAAAACAAAGGTTTCTATTAAACATACATATAAAATGATACGAGGCTGTTATTTTATATAAAATCAATTATTTCTCATTATAAGTTGGTACTACACTAACGTTTTGAATACAATAAGCATACCTTTTGGTTGGCACTAACATGTTTTAACTTACAATTTGCAGTCAGTAGTTACCAACTTTTCATTAAGGTATGGGAAGTTGGTCATTACTGACTGGATCATGCATATGTTAAAGCATGTTAGAGGAGACTACTGAGTATGTATGTATTATATACTAAAGCACTTATTGTTCCTAGTTTAAGGACTGGGCATTAAGTCTATAAATGTATATGTTAGACTTTAGGTTGTGAGAACAGATTAGAATAATAATAAAGTAAATGTTTATTTTGAAGTTGAGATTCCTGTAAAAGATTCCAAGTCTTATTCTTTCCGTTTATTTCTGTAGTTACTTGAAGAAAGTTATGTGTGGGAGGATTTGCATCATTCACAGGGTGGTACATTATGTCCCTGTAGTAGTTTAGCACAGTGTGCTTTATCATTATCAACAGTTTTAACTGGTGGAGAAGATGGAAGGATAACCGTTCTCTCTTTAGAAAAACCTACTGTTTTGCAAGTCATAGGTATGTCCTGTATTGGCTACATCAACTGGATCACTCAAAAATAAGTACAAGTTGAACACTATAGTAATTAATATGTATAAAATTAAATTGACATAATGAAGTCTGTCAACATTTAATTCTTTAGAGGGTAAGGACACCACCTCGGTGACATCAGTATTGAGTCATTATCAATCAGAAGTGTTAGCTGCTAGCTCCAGTGGACAGATAAAATTATGGGACTTACGAACAAAACCAGTAGAACCTTCAAAAGTATTTGTATTGTAAGTACATATAGTTGTCATAATCACAATAGAATTTGACATATGTACATATATGACAAAAAATATCATCTCACAAGTCCAAGAAGGTCTTTTGGTGCAATTACGTATGTAACATAGTTTAATACATAGTATATGTCCTCCTATATTGGTCTAAGTTATATATATATAAATACATAGACAATATGTAGCTGACATAACAATTGGTAGAAAGTATTAAACCAGCCCAGAAATTCACTTCATAGAGCAAAAATGTCACATTCCTGAGGTTTCACGCATGTTTTATAGTTTCTTTTGTTCAACTATCTCAAATATTTTATCGATTTAAAACAAAAATATGTTTGTATCAAGTTACAAACACCTGTTTTTTTCAATGTACATAGTGGAGACTGCCATAAGTATAGGAATAATTTAGTCCGATTTGAGGGCTCCACTTGATGATCAAGTTATCTTAAATTCTTTATGGATAACAATTAAAAACAGGAATTAAATTATATGCTACTATATACATAAATGTAGTGATAAATGTATTTAGAGCTGTGCTATCGATGCACCTGAATAATTTAGGATATGGCATCAATTTTGTTTCTGCCATCATGAACAATAGGAGGTTTATTGTATGGACTATATTCCTACATCCTATGTCTGGGTTATCATGTGCTTTGACTGTGTTGTTTATTAGCCCTAATTGTTTTTTCATGGTTTTCATTTTTTTGTTTTCAAAAGGGCAGCTGCAATTCATTACCGTGTAATTTTGCATTCCAAACACACTGTTTCTTAGTAGGCAGTGGCCAATCAAACTTATTATAAGTAACACACTTAACTTACTGATGCACTGTGGTATATATAATACATAGAGTGTCTATGTAAAATCAGTACAGCCATATGTAACACTAATATTGTAACAGTCACATGTAACAGTTACAATGTAAGACACTTCTTATCTCTGTGTAGGTCAGGAGAAATGCTTTCCACTTTATGTTTAAGCAATCATCCTAATCAACCTCATTTGATCGTGGCAGGCTGTGATAATGGATCAATATGTTTTTGTGACCTCAGACAGGAGAAAGTGCCTATTTCATGTATTCAAGCACACGCTGCTGAAGGTAAGAATAAATATTATTTCCTATATACATTGTGCAAGATCAATGCCACAGTCTCCTGACCAAAACATTACTTAAAAAAGTAATTGGGTATATGTGTGTGACTTTGATACCACAGTTTAAATTAGAAATTAGCTACATAAACTGTGTTTATATTAACAACAAATCTTTAAACACAAATTAGATAGATCTGTAGTATACACATGGTTTTGGGTATGTAGATGGTTTGGTCTCAGAGTGTCAACTTGTATTATGTCAACTCATAATACCAACTCTCATAAAATATCAGTATCCCAAAATAACATCTCCCAAAAGACTGTTTCCAAAATGTCAACTATCCTGAAAGTCAATTTTAAATATAAATGTACTATGATATGTGATGAATTTAAATTCAACAATACATATGTGCTACATCATTATTGTAGTCACTGAGAGATTTTCATCAGCTCTCACTATCTATATTTACTTCTTGTCACCTCTGTGGTAAGCTGGAAATTTCCCTTGACATTTTGATATAGAGAGGATCTTAGGGATATATATATATAATATTTGGAAGCAGGATGATATGCACAAGAGCATCTTGTTCAGTGTTGCCTGCGATATTCTTTAGGGTATTAGTATATGTGTGTGTAACAGTTTCAACTTTCTCTCCTGCTCTCTTCTCTATCCTATCTACTACTTTCTCTGCTTTATATTTAGCTTAGTTTGGGACATGGGTGTGATCTCCTCTGACTTCTTGATACATTTTATTTAATGCAATTACTAACTGTACACACAATAAATTATCAAAGGCTGTAATGTAAGCTTTATAATTATACAGAGGCTTGGTTGTTACTAGTTGTAATACCAAGATATTATCTAATGGCTAATACTTGTACATTAATGAAAGTTGGCATGTTGGATATGATATTCTGAGACTTGACATTTTGGGAAGTAAACATGTACAAAGGTAGGGTATCTTAGCTTAAATTGTTTTTTTTTGTGTTGTATGTGCAGTGTGCTAGGTAGTCCTAATATTGTTTTGGGTCATGTGCTAACTATATGTCCATTTCACATCATTAATTTCATTCTATTGCTGTATATGAGTGACAAATGAAATGAACTCATATTAAGTAAATAATAAACACTTTGAATTGGCCACAACTGACGAGTTTTGTGACTCAAGAATATGCCCTGAACAATTTGAGACACTTATCTTATAAACGAAATGCTTTTTGAAGTCCTTAAATTATGTTTACACATATAAATTTAACTCGTCTATAACTAGTTTGAAAGTTGTTAGAATGGTATGTTGTAAACAGGGTACGAAATCCTTGTTTTTCTGAAATAGCATTTCTGAAACAATCATCACATGATTTTGTTCTTATTCACATTCTTTGCCCCTTTTAACAAAAGTGTGTTATTAACCTTTGTTTGAGATTATTTTTAGGATATTTGTCAATGTCCCAAAGTGCTGGCTACAGAACGTTATACAAGAATGCTCTTGATTTAGGGCTTGAATTCTTTTAATGTATGTGTAGATATGTACCATCCTACGAGTACAAAATAGTTTGTACTAACACTTAAATGACAATCTGTGAAATATTTGTTTCCTCAGAATGGCATACAATGTAATAGTGTCTAGACTAAGGTACTGTGTTCACTAAGACATAGTTGAACTGTTTTTGTACATAATAGGTAATATGATGTATTGTGGGTGTGCTATGGTATGATTGATATATCAATTACAAAGATTAGAGTTGTTGCAACCGCGTATGTTGGGTCAGTCATGTATGTTATATCATGTTGTACTATATGTACATGTAATCTTTGTCGAATAGGGAACAAATAAAGGAATTACAAGACTTTCTTTCATGTAATCACACATATGCAGGTGTAGGAGTGTTTGTTGTGTATGCTCTGTATGTGTTTTAAGCAACATCAATTACATCAAGTGTCACGATTCTAGTGTCGGTAATGATCTACCTTTAAAAAAATGCAGACAAATGTTCATCTCTGCACGTCAGTTGTCAAGAAGATGTGGATTAATGTATTGATGATGTTGTCCTTGTTCAAAATTTTAAAATCATCTTAAATTAAAAACATACAATATATATGTACATGTGTATATAATGGTAGTTTGTTACAATACATTGTATACATTATTACATATCATTTTGACAATAGTATATAATACTACATTTTATTACCATCCCTGTAGTGTGGGAAGGACGATTTCATCCCCAATTTCCTAATTATTTCTTAACCTGTTCACAAGATGGTTCTTTGTGGCAGTGGAGCACGTCACGTAAGACTTCACTCACTGCTGATGATATATGGCTCTCTGGATCTGTCTCTAGAGGAAATGTGGATGTTGTTAATTTACTCCCGACTACCAACAAACTCTCTGTGAACTCTTTTGATGTAGAATCCAACAGTGTTGTTGCGGTAACTGATGGAGAGGCACTCTATCTCATACCAGATATGAATTTCTATTAAGTTGTCTTTCAACAAATAAATACTTCATTGAACTCAATTGTACATAAAAGAAACATTTAATTGACATGATTACTTTATTTGAAACATCCAAAATAATTATGACAATATACAAATAATAGTCATCTTTGATTAGTCCAGTTTAACAAATGACTGTTATAGTTTACAAAACAAGAAAATTCATTTGCCAAATTGTTGCTGTGAACAGGAATAAAGGAAGATTTTTGTGTACCTAACAATGTAAATGCTAACTCTGACATGATTGAACCTATAGAATGAATAGAAAGTGATCAACAATGTGACAGTTACTTGCTACTGGATGTACTGGTAATACATGGCTTAAAAACAAAGTTTCTTTAATAACAACAGAAGTATACATACATGTGTGTGAGACTGGGCTTGAATATTTAATGATCCGATTATCAAAAATTTACAAGCTGATGGTAAGGAATTTCAAATTTCATTCTAAAGTTGCCTTAAATACTCACCTGTACATAATAGAATTTTCTTATTAGTGAGTAGATGGACTGTCTGTGCTACTTTTGTTAAACATTCTTCAGAAAGAAATGGAGGATCAACAGCTACTAGATCAAATGAGGCAGTTTTAAATATGTCTGGTATATCCAGTGGAGCATTATAATCATAGTAGATGAATTGATCACCATATTTAGAAAAACGTCTATCATACTCCAAGAGGACAACATGAGGTGACTCATCTGTTGATCTCATTTCCAATATCTTTAAGAACAGAGTTGGACAGGATATACAAGCTATACTGGAAATAACAGCTGTAATTATATAATACATTAACAATGCACTGTACATGAAATCCTAGTCATTATATAAATTATGAAGAGGTGATAAATGCAAGTTACACTTTAAAATGAAACTATACAATAAGGCTTCAAACTAAAGGTTCAAGTTTTAAGAACCAGTTTTATAGCATTCATGTATAATAGTGACTGCCTCACTTTGTGAAATCTGGCTTATAACAAACTAGAGCAAGTACACTAAACTTGTTAGTAGAAAACACAACAAGCTAGTTAGATGAAATAACACACAAGCAGCATAAACCTAAGTTTTTAAATCCCTTTGTGAACAAACACACAAGTTCATAAAAAATGCATAAAGGTTTCCTGAGCAGCTAAAAATGTTTTCTGTTGTCATAATGTCACTGTGAAAGTGGTAATGCAATATTATGCTAGCCAGGAAATATAAAGTATTAGGAGTATGAACAATTGACTGTTTACCCCACTTGTTGGTTCTCTGTTTAGTAATGAAATATCTTAAATAAAGGCAATACTATTTTAGAAAGGTGTCCATGCTATTACAGATATAGAACATAATTATATAGATCCGCATTTATTTTATTACCAACCTGCCATTATTACTTTCTCTTAGACACTCTTCAGCTAACACTTTGGCAGTAGAATCATCATACCAAAACTGACTTAATTGCTACAAACAAAAAAAACTATGAAGTAGACAAGAAACGTAAGATCATATTACAAATGTAACAAATACAATACATTATTATATTGTAGGCAAGTAATACCATTCAGTAGTTCAACACATATAAAGCATCAAGTCAACTTGATTCTTTCATATTAGTGTTGTGTACAAATTTGAAATATATTTCACATGACTTGAGACTTTATATAGTACACACACCCAACTAAAAGGTAATCAGCACATGTATATGCTATATGAAACATCTGATGATGATAATCAATCCTATGATTACACTGTATTAGTGATCTTAGACTCCTCCTTATGTGTGAGAGTATGCAATAAAAACATGCTGATACAGATATTTGTATAGTTCTCCTACATATTTTGCACATTTTAATGCGTATGCAAGCAATTGAAGGGTCAAAGTTGTAAGTTGGAGTGGGTCATATGATTTTGACTTTACTATGTACACATGTTTATCTACAGTCTGTATATTCAACTTGTCTCTGGAGTTGTACATGTGGAGTTAGATATTGCTATGTGTATTTTCACATTTCCTGTTGTCTACCCTGCTCCTTTTCAAATAGCTAATTTATAAGAGAGGTAACGGGAAATGAGATACTGTTAGCAGCAACAATAAGAGAACACACATCTGATGACATGCAGAAACAAGTAGTGAATCTTCATATTTCTGAGTGGGAATGTTTTGACAATGTCAAAAACAGCATTAATAGGTAGGAGTCTTAGATATGCCATGGAAGTATATGCAACATAGATGTCTACATTAATAATAAAAATGTGTTGCTATAATAATAAGATTCACAGTGATGCCATGTATAGTAGACAAGTTAGAAAATCAAATTAAAATAAACTGGGGGTGATATCACTTCCTGATGAGCAGACATATTGATTTATTTGATTACTCTGTGTAACAAACATTGCAATATTTCATGTTCTTAAGATATCTAATATATACTTAAAAGGCATCCAAAGATCATTACAAACTTTATATCACAACAGCCAATAGTCTACGTAAGTTTTTCCCCCAAAAAATTGGTGTCAATTTTTCTACCTGGCATGTTATAGACACCAGACAGTGCCTAAAATTGTTTTGGCCAATGTGTGTGGACATGTATCTAGGTGTGTCCATTTCATAATTTTAATCTATTGTAGTAGTAGATGACTTTCAAGAGTCAGATAAGTAATTGCCAATGTACATAGGAACCAATAAATATCATGTGAAATTTAAAGTTCTCATCTATATTTGTGACTAAACATCACACATAGTAATGAACCAATAATTTCAGGGTGATAGCAGAAAGTTCTATTTACTGTCTACTTTGGAATGTGACAAGTGAAAGTGATGGATAAAATAAAACATTATAATATTCTTTTAAATATTCTTTTGTGTTTGACAATCAAAGAATTTTATTAAGTTTAAATGTAAGAACTACAAAGATGGGTGTGACTATATAATAATGAATAATATTAAATGTACATCAGCGCTAATTGCATATAATAGGTGAGGAAATACTGTACATGCCATGCATAAAACACCTTTTTTAATAAGAGGCTCTTCTCAACTCAGACAGAGTATAATAATGCTTTGAAGGCTTCAAGCTTCTCATTAATTCGTTACTTTGTTTGTAAGTGTTTATTTGTAGTTGCTTCACAAACAGTATTGGAACATCTCAAATGTTTGTAGCTCCATAATTTATTGGGAAAATAGTACTTACAAATGATTATAGGATGGTTTCTTCAATCACGATTTGTTGGCTATGTAAACTGAGTTGTAGTGTTTACTCATCCTTTTTGCTAAGATGATTAAGCCAAGAAAATTATATTGTTTGTGATGGTTAAAGTCTCTTATTTATTGTTTGTATTTACTAATAAACCTACTTCTTTATTTTTGGCTTATACTACAATCACAAAGACATAACAAGTGGTCATTTTGTATGGCATGTAACCACGATAACTAGGTATAATATTAGCATATGACATACCATCTAACTTTGTTTTTCACAATGTTTCAAATGCATTCTATTATGCAGGATAGGAGCTACTCCAGATGGTCTGTTTCGGCTGGTGCCAGCTATTGCCATACCAATTTTATGCATGTGTACCACAGGTACTATGTTACTTTCAGGTGATCAGGGTCCAGTCATGCTAGAAAGATAATTAAATCTTTTAAAGCAGTCTTAATGAAGACATAATTGCAAAAAAGCAGAGGCCATTTCGAAGCTAAAATGGATGACACACCTCATAAATAATTAAATTAGATATTGAATTGTGCATTCAGTCTGTATTAGTGAAAATATGGGATCCTGTAACTATGGTGTAACAGGATGCTCCATTTATAAATTTAATTTTATATACATAACATCATGTTCATAACATAATATTAAGTTATGTAACTCAATGATATAACACTTACCCAGTCCTCGGGAATGTGGCCTCCTTCGCATTCTTCCTTTGCTACTTGCTCCAAATAGAATTCTTTGAGGGCTGCCAATGCATAATCTGATAATCCTGGAATGTCTTCATCTTCTCCTTCAGCCATTTTGTATCGGTTGCTTGGCATGTTATTATAGTTATCATTAATAATGAATAATTACTATCGAGGTTAAGGAATTTGATGACTAAGAGATATCTCGATAATGACCGGGCGTGCACGAATTCATTTGAGGTGAAAACAGTGCTAAGAATTCAGAATTGTTTAGTTCTCAAGATAAAGACTACGGAATGAGTAAAGAACAGAAGGATAGAAAACCAAGAAAAACATATCCTGGTGTAAACCAGGCAGACAGTGTGCAGATGCTTCAAGACATCAGGGAGACTTTAGCGGCTCATCACAGAGAGAATGACGTAAGAAAGTCAGTAACTCCTTCACCCGTAACAGTGAGAGAAACAGCCACTCCAAGTCCAAGCGCAGAACTTACTTCTCCTGGGAGTTTTAGAGCAAAACCTAGACCTTCTCCTGTGGATTTTGATCGTCAACGACATCATCATGCTCAAATGGCCAAGATTCGAGATAGTCTTAAACCTCACCACAGGTCTGATCCAGGTTTTGGCTTATCTACTGATATGGTCAACCCAGAAATGCTTCAAGATCTTCTCATGAAGGGATATGATCAGGTAAACTAGTAGATAACCTGTTAGTAGGTATGTATGTTTGACTTTGTGGGTATTATGGGTTGAAGCACACACATGTGTGCTTGAAGGTATAATGTAACTTGCATAATGACTTTTATCTTGAAGGAAGCTCCTCAGTTGTTTTTATTAATAGTGCATTGTATGTGTAGTGTGACCAGTAAATAGCCAAAGGATTATGTCAACTGCATGAAATTGCCTTATAAGATGGTGTAATGTAGAATTAGTAGCTGTTGCTGTCCTCATTCACAAAAATGACCTAGCTCTGAAAATATTGCAAAGGAAGATAGTATGACTGAGATATTCTTTATTTAATTTGCAAAAACAAAGTTCATGCTAGGTATAATTATTAAGCCTCATTCATGAAACTACATTAATCAACTACTCTAATATCACAGGCAATTGTTCATGTACATATAGACGTATGATGGGAACAGTTTGACTAGTATCATAAACATTGTTAACACAGGAAGGCTTTATACACCAATTGCTAATATGAAGCCATTTATCTCTCATGATATAATCACTGATAATGAGTAAAACCAATCATCCATACACAATAATAGACAATACAACCATCTGTGTGGAGACTAATTAGAGTTATAACCACCCACTCTTGATAATAGTATTATTGGCTACTGGGCATTAGGACATTAGTAATGGTGTAAGTAATGCTCATTACTTGTTAGTGATATTCTGTAATATGTAGGTGGCAAAGTTATGTTGTAAATGTTGATCCTGTGACTACTTTGATGATAACAAATAAGGCAAAACTATGCCAGTTCTTCTGTAGTTATCAGTAATACTTTGCATTGTTTATGTAAACATTTTTCCTAAGGGTATTTGATATGTATGGGTACTGTTATCAGAAGCTGTTAAAATTGTGATTTATTAATATGCTTATATTACAATTCTGGAGGTATGTATGGAGGATGGCTTCATTTGTTAGTCTAGTCTACTCATGTATGATATTTTATCGTTTGTGTAGAATTCTGCCGTTGCTGCTCTCTTACAATGTAATAGCCACAGTGTTGATGTCGCTTTGGATATTTTGACATTACCAAAGAAAAATTTGTCTTCAATTCAAGAAAGTATAGCAACTGATACTAAAAGATCTTATTCACCTCAAACTGAAGGCATGCCGACTACTGCAGATCTGAATGACCTAATACCTGATGAACCGTATGACTTTGAAACCACACCCATTACTACATTACCTGGGCATGACTATCGTTCTAAAGCAATGTCTTCAAGAACTCGACCTGATGTATTGGAGTCTTATCCTCCTACACTAGTAACACATGATTTATCACCCATCCATTCATCCCCAGACCACTCCCCCCATGGTACTCCACCTCCAGAAACAAAACGACATGTTCATGTGTCACCTCCTCCTGATGTACACCCAAGAACCTATTCTCCATTTTCTGCACCATTTTCTCGTCAGAGCCAAACCCCTCCTGTATATGACAGAAATGCCAGACTGCCACATGGCTATTCTCCTATTGTTCGTCCTCCATCAGAACTCTCTGATAGTGGTATTGAAGAAGAGACAACGCCACAAAGAAATCCAGTTCCTCCAGAAGCTTTTAAATTTTATATGGAGCAGCATATTGAAAATGTTTTGAAGGCATATCAGCAAAGACAACAGAGACGGATGAAACTGGAAGTAGAAATGAGTAAAAGAGGTCTTGATGAAGCAACTTGTGAACAAATGAGAAAATTACTAGCTCAAAAAGAGTCTAACTTTTTGAGAATGAAACGTGCAAAAATGCATCGCACTCAATTTGAAATAGTTAAACCTATTGGTGTAGGTGCTTTTGGTGTTGTCTCTTTAGTACGCAAGAAAGACACTAGAAGGCTTTATGCTATGAAGAGCCTTCGTAAAGCTGATGTAGTGAGACGTAACCAGGTAGCACATGTTAAAGCTGAACGAGATATCTTAGCTGAGGCTGATAATGAATGGGTTGTCAAGTTATACTACTCATTTCAAGATGCTGAGTGTTTGTATTTTGTTATGGAATATATCCCAGGTATGTACCCAATATGGTGACAGTTGATATGGACACACATACTACAGTAAAACACAGTTAGGAAATAAAGGCTGTGTTGTTACATTGTAATGTACACTTGTGTTTGATGTGATAACTAGGAGGTTGACTTGTTTTTTGCTCTCTGTGTTGTAGGTGGTGACATGATGAGTTTGCTGATAAAACTAGGCACATTCCCAGAACATCTGACCTTGTTTTATATAGCAGAATTAGTCTGTGCTATTGAATCTGTACATAAGATGGGCTTCATTCATCGTGATATAAAACCAGACAACATTTTGATTGAGGCTGATGGCCACATTAAACTCACTGATTTTGGTCTTTGTACTGGTTTCCGTTGGACTCATGACTCTAAACGTTATCAACCTAAAGGTAGCAGTGGAGGACATACTAGACAAGCTAGTATTGAGCCTGATACTGCTGCTTGGAAAGACCAGTGTACATGTACACCAATGAAACCACTTGAAATTAGACGACTGAAAGAAGTAAGTCTTCCTTAAATACAGACTGTATGACTTCATTGTTTAATTATTATAAAAAAGGATCAAAGATGCGTGTTTTGAAATACTTTGTTATACTTGTTGCTTTATGGTCATTGTGAGTTAGGAATGTTCTTTTGTCTAGCATATAGTGTTATGAATTTTAATCATTCTGTAATCAATTATGTGTAAACTAGCTGTTGATACAGTATTGTAAAGCATTATATCTTTGCTTGGTATATGTAATCTCAATGTGAGGGAGAAATTGCAACTATATAACATATAGAAATCCCTCATACATATCAGCAATGACTCTACTTTTATTACTTATTTCTTTTTGTTTACAGCATCATCGGTGTATAGCACATTCACTTGTTGGTACTCCTAACTACATTGCTCCTGAGATTCTACGTCGAGTTGGATATACTCAATTGTGTGACTGGTGGTCTGTGGGAGTTATTATGTACGAAATGTTAGTAGGACAACCTCCTTTTATGGCACCTACCCCAACAGAAACACAACTCAAAATCATGAACTGGCCTGAATATCTCCGCATACCACATCATGCTCAACTCTCTACAGCAGCTCGAGATTTGATAATCCGTTTCTTATCAGATCCTCATGAGCGTATTGGAAGAAATGGTGCTGAAGAAATCAAACAACATCCCTTTTTCTTGTCACGTATTGATTGGGACGTTGGTATACGTAACTATGTAGCACCATATAAACCTAAAATAATGCATGAAGGTGACACTTCAAATTTTGATCCCATCCCACAAAACCAGTTACAAAAAATTTATAAGCCACAATCAACTCCAGCCATGCCAAAAGATCATCCTGAACATGCTTTTTATGAGTTTACATTTATTCGTTTTGCAACTCCTGATCGTCCATCAGATTCCAAGAGACCGACAATAGCTCCTACTCACTCCGGTGGCTCAGGAGGACCTAGTGGTAGCAGTAGTAGTAGTAGTCAGAAAGAATATACAAAAGAGCCCAGAAAAGAGAAAAAACGCACCACCCAACAACCAGTCTATGTTTAAAAACTCATCCATTCTTATTACATATACAATTATTGTTAATAGTAATCATAATGTCATATTTTATGTTTTTCATCAATACTCATATTGTGATGTTTCCTACATTTTTGTTGATTCCAACCATTCTATTATTACTTTTTATATGGAATTGCCAGTTTTCTGCATAATTATCATAGTACATATATGAAAAAATATATGGCAGTACATGACCCTATTAGATACCACAGTCTAGACAGTGTATGTACAATGTATAAACCCTTTCTATTAAGTATATCAATATGTGTGTGTGTGTGTGTGTGTGTGTAGAAATATATATTGTATATATTCTAAACACCTGGTGTTTAAGCAAAACAAGAATGGCAACAATTTTACTCAATCATAACAATACAATCAATGGAATGATAATGTTTTGATATCAATCTGTCATCGATGTAAAGGATGAAATTTCAGTTTAGAATTCTTAATGTTGCTATGTTCTGTGACATAAAAGTTACCAAAATAATCCAATAGGTTGGATAAGTTCTTTATATCAATACGATATTCTTTAGCAATGCTTTCAAGTGTCTTTGACTTTATCCTGTGGTGTTCAAGTACTTCTATCGTTTGCTTTACTGTTAGATATCCATCTACATTCTCAGTCACGTCCATAATATCATGTAGTATTGGTGATCTATCTTGTGGTAATATCCCAGACTTGTAGGGATTATCCACCTACACAAGTGAATTGTACTGTGAGTACAAATGTTGTGGTGCATGTACAGGTGATAATAATTATGAAGTGTTAATTAATTTAGCACAAACCCACATAGTCTCTTTACTACTACTTAAATATCATGAATATGGCACTCTATTAGCAGCTAAATATCTCACCAAATGTAATTACAAGTTGTAATTAGATTTGGTAGGAAATATGACTCTCTGGGTTTGTACAAGTCATAACCACTTACTCTTAATATTTTATTTTTGAACAGAGCCCAAGACATGATTACAGTACTTATAGGTTAAGCTATCTGTGGTAAAACTGGTCAATGCTAATATCTCAGGGACCACAGTAACACAAATTTAAAGCAGCTACAGTGGGCACTTAATACATTTATTTACTCATAGTCTCATACATGATACATACCCATTAGTTATCATTGCAGTCATGTCTGAAATAATAAACTCTCAAAAGTTAATTCTTTTTAAATTATGATAATTGGAAACAGAAAAAAAGAAATCTGTCAAATTCTAGATGAAAGACTAGAACACAGCCATACAATACATACTTAGGAATAAAATATCATTTTAGTGGATGTATTAAGTTTCAGTCATTTAAACACTTTTGGTGTTCTCAATCTAGCATTCTATAAAAATTCACATTTTAAGACTTTCTAAACTTTTAGACAAAATGGGACACCAGTATATTTTATCAGACAAATTGGATCTTACACATCTCAGTCACCATTCTTATTGCGTTATGTTTATATTAAGAGACTATGAACAAATCATGAATAAAAATAACAAGATTATAATTATCCTAAAATAACACTGTGTATGTTACTGGATTGATAGACTTTGAACCACCCAGCTCCAGCTGGCAGTGTCATGCAAAGTATTAGTAAACTATTATAGAAGTAATTGGTTGTGGTGTTTTTGAGAGTAACTAATTACACGTTTATGTTTTTGGTTTCTTTGATCATTATATACGATAATAGAAACCATTAAAAAAGGAACATGATGTAAGGGTAGTAATGCTTAAATGTGAAGTAGACATTACTGTTCCATGTATGGTTGTTAAATGAATTACATCTATACCACTAATTTACCTTGTTTTTGTAGTTTTTGGCATTGCTATGCATATGTCCTGTTAAAAGTTTTCCATATTTCTTTTATATACCTTTAATTGACTGGCACTTCAAGCATGACAAAACTTCTATGATTGTTATGGATCACATGGTATGTATGCAACGAATGTAATAATTACATGTATGCAATAGCCAGATTGCAAATTTTCAGCCATTTTAAGACAAGCTATGAACTTGCCTACTCTGAAATGGGCCAAGCATCTTTGACTTGGGTGTGACTGATTGAAGCTTCTAACTCAAGATTTGAGCAGTTTCATATCTTATGCCGATTTTCCAGTCTTAAATTTTACCAAAAATCCAGTACCTCATACATAGCATAACAGTACCATCAAAATAATTTAAGGAAGATTTTTTATAATCATAATCTTGTTTAAAATGCAGATTGCCTTTTTTTTACTAGCAATAGGAACAAGGTACTTAAATAAGCTTATAACTCAATTAAGCAGTCAAATTAAAAGGCTTTTAATGATATTGCCAGATGTGGTAACGATTTTTCCTGGCTATTCCTTATTAAGAACTTCTGAGGTCAAAGGCATTGTACCAGATATAAATGACAAAAATAGTAACATGAAATGCATGTCATATCTAACCAATATTCATATAACATAAACCAATTGTGGCAGTAATTATCCAGTGTTACTATTTTTGTCCCATTTATTTGGTGGTACAATTTCCTTTAATGATAAAACACTAAAAATGACTATGCACATAAAACAAACATGGCTAATAACAAATGTAAGAACAAGCTTACATGTTGTTGTGTAGTTGTTGACTCAACGAAGATTGTTTGAAGTCTCTTTAGCATTTCTTCATTTGATGATTCAATAGCTGCAGGGTGTGGTACAGAGGAAACAGGAGGCTCTGTAGAATAAAATATGAAACAACAAAATCAAGACCATATTGAACTGGCAGAAAATTGTTTTCTTTAAATTTGTATCCAATTTTTGTACTTTCAATCTCAGTTCTACTTTTTTTAATTTCTGAGAATACATTCCATCATGTTTTACATGAAGAAGGATGACAGTTTGAAAGGTAACGAGTATATAATAAAAATGGTTGGATAAAGGTGTCTGTCCCAAGTCTAGTTTTACTGACTGCAAACAACATGGCAATTTGTCCATTTCAAATCTGAAGTGACTCTAATGGTACATGACAACATGAACTTACCTTTACATCAATATAAGTATGAACATAAAAAAATTATGAAGCAGGTACTAGCATTGCCTATTTCATCATCAGAAACTCTCAATGTTTTATGGTGTGCATTTTTTAAACAATAGTTATAGAAAGACTTGAATTATGGCACAAGGCAAGATTTGTAAAGGTTGCAGTGAAATACAGAATTTCTTTTACTCTCTCTTGGAACTCATATTTAACCACTCCATGAAAGTCACTGGAATGACAAAATTAATTTGACATTGACTACATTCATTTGCTTAAAATGAAAACAACCGTTCTCACTTTTAGACATTAAAAGACTAGACAATTTGAGATTAGATGACATTTTGTATAAGGTAAATAAGATTGTGTGGAGGCTCTTAAGTCAACTTGCACTTGCATAATGTCAAAGTTAAATTATAATATGACATTAGTCCTACCTTTAAGACTATACGGTCCAAGTTAGTCTCACATGTTCATGTATTACCATACTCACTTTGAGCATTTTCAACATCCCATATCTCATTACTCAATGTGGTACACAGGCTTGTAAAAAACATTTGCTGTATCGAGTAATTCATACTGAGATTATTTAAATAAAAATACAATAATTTGACTATTTTCCAACTAGATCTGTAACAGACACCATTTCATGATAAATTTCAAGTTATGGCAATACTCATGGAATGACTGGAATGTATGTACTCTAGGTAGTCTTGTGTGGCCAGCCTGTCTCTTAAAGGAAATGGTGGGGCTGGCCACCATTTCCTTTAAAATGGCCTTGTCAAATTTAATTTCACATCAACTACATTCTTTCACTTAAAGTAAAAGAACCATTGTTACTTCTTACACTAGACAACTTGGGATTAGTATTAAACATTTTGTTAGGACGTTTTCCGTATCTTAAATGATACTATTAGAGTATTTAGTGTAATTTGCTTACTTGAAGGTACTTTCCTGATTTGTCTGGAAACTTCTTTGACTTTAAAAAGTGACCTCGCAGCTCCCATCAAGGAAATATAAGGCGATAGAGTTGTAGGAACAGACTCAAGGTTGTTTACAATTAAGGGTTAAATATAACACTTAGGTTTCGCCCCCAATCAATTTAATGAATTAATTATTATAGTTTTGGCGGAGAATGGAAATTTCTTACCAAACTGGTTCTGCGGCAGTTACCTGTTTTAGCAGCAGGGCACAGCTACTGTATTCTAGGAAAAGAAGTGGAGACCACCAGTTAGATCAAAATTGTGACACCTCCGTGAAACCTGCTAAGGTGAGGTGGAAAAACAGACACTTTAGTCTTATGAAGTATATAATTCTTAATTAATTTTATTGAAATGAGTCTGGTACTTGTAATATCAGTCATTCAGAAATGAATACTAGGATGTCTTTACATTTACAGATCCGTCATGTGTGCAAGTCAGAGACAGTATACCCTATTGGTAATTCACTGTCCACACAGTGTCATTATTGGACAGCTGACACTTGTGAAAAACAATGTGACATGGATACAGAGAGTCCTTTAAATGAACAGAACTATTCTATGAACAATAACAATATGATGGATTATACAACTAACAATGTTGATATATGTACTAAATGTCAAGCTGGACATGGAGTAAGTCACTTATAAGTTTTATTATACTCCATAACTTACAATCGTATAAAGTATACCTTACATAAACATACCCCCTCTTGAATTTACTTGTTAATTAATTCCTAAGATTATTTTATAGTACTGCTGCTGTTATAAGAGACTGGATTATTGCTAACTTTGAAGACTAGAGATTTGGCGAGAGCTATGGAACTATTCAAACATGTTTTCTCACTTCAAAATTAGTTGCTCCTAATTCAAAGAGCTCACAGTAAAATAATGATATTCATTGGTTGGTTTGTTATGTGGATTCGCAGTTACTGTATACTGTTACTTTCATTTTCACTCTTGAAAGCTGCATACAATACAATTAAAAGATAGAAACGAACTTATCCTGTTACATAATATAAAGACCTTAGGACTGCCTACATACATAGTGTGCCAGGCAGAAAAGACTTAGAAAGTTTTAGCATAGGGGCTTATTATGTTTATAGTACATGTACTAATGAAGACACATCACAACCAATCAATTCAATTAGTGCTACCGAGAATGCTTAGAATTGGGCATGACTAATAAGGCTTCTGTAACTTGAGAGATCATGTTAAAACAGTACCATAGTTTCTCCAACTCTCCAGTTTTCAGATTTGGTAAGTACACGTCTTTATAGCAACAACAGTACTATCAAAAAATCTTTAGACAATTTTGGCAATATAATCTTGTTATAATGAAGGTCTGACGTCTTTTTCATTTAATTAATAATGGTCCATTGATAAGTTCTAATTCAATACAATAAAATTTCTTTATAATTAATGCCTATTGTACCATTCCCTTAAATTCTTGCATTGTAAAAATGTTATTCCGTTTCACTATAACAATTGATAATTGTCATAGTCACATGGAAGCTTTCATGCTAGTTTAAAATTATCACTGCACTGCAGCTAATTCTATTGCTGGGTTTATTTGATGTTATTCTACAGACCTAGCATTTAATAATTCATAATGTATGACCAGTACATACTCACTACTACTTCAGTTGTGTGCACATGTACTCAATTTATGAGAATACGCTAATGTTTTATTGTATGAATATACCAACAGAATTCTGAAAATTTGTTATTTTATGAACATGGCTCATTCTTTTATCAATGTTGGCATTGTAGTAGCTAGACCTGTACAACATTTTGTAAATAAGGTTTTTCATGCAGTCTTTATGTGTATATGAAATTTAATAAATTTACTTGTATAGGCAACCCTGTACTTGCTGATATACATTTAACTTTCACTGAACTTTTTTTCATTTATAGGGACATTTGAACCACATTTTAACTGAATTACCAGATTCCAAACCTGATCAATAACTCTATTCATTTGTTTGTTTTACATGCAACTGTGTTTAAACCATATAAACATTCTTTGATTTGACAACAATGCTCCACCCTTGGTAACTTATCAGGCTCAGGGGAGCTTATTAATAATTATTCATATTGCTGCTAGCACTGTTTATGTTTGTTATAATATACATATGATTTTGAATATTGATAACTTTTCACCTAATAATTATTACAATAATTGAGTTACATAATGATAACATGAATAATCACATTAAACCTTTTTGTCACATTTTCATCTTATATATAATGTGTAATGATACATTGTTGAGAGTAGGTTGTCAACAATATAGTCATAGACCATACCCTCTATGATCTCCTCTCCTTCTTTCACGTACCAACAGTGGGTAGTGTCTGCTTTATTGTATGTGGGGAGTTGCTCAGGTATGGTGACTACCTTTCCAAGTGAAGTTGTAAGTTGGAAGGTAGATGTATCTATATGAGCTGTGAGGAATTGACCTATATGAATGGACGCACAGACAAACAGATCAATGGATGGTCATGATGTATACATTTGTATTGATGGGTAGATAGTAAATGGATACGGCAATGGATGAACAGATTTAAATATGTGATCAAATGAATGAATGGATTGACAACAATAAGTACTTACCCAATAGTCCGTGGGTGGATGTACCTCTTAGACCTTTAATATCGAGTAATGTTGTCCTTACTAACCCATCATTTAACACTTCTACTTGTATTGATATTGAGGGTTGACTCAAATGGAGCACAAATTGAGATAGAGTTGGTATGGTTACTTCTGAGTTTACATGAGCCTGACCACCTACTAACAATAATTCCACTCGACTTCCTTGTAGATCCATCTCACCAAACTCATCAATACTGAGTCTTACTCTTCTTCCATCAACCCACCCACGAAAGACACGGGTAGCTCCTCCTACTCCTTTTAGCTGGACTACAAATCCAACTTGAGTGATACCTACCTCAATACCACTGATAGAGTTATTGACGTATCCATTGAGTACCAGGAATGGTGAAGTGATAAGATTATAAGCAAAGTATGGGTACATCATTATGTCGTAACAAAGGGGTGTATCACTGGTTGTCATGGTGACTAGTGGATGGGATTGTGAAGATGCGTATGTACTTGCTGGAAAAGCTATAGCAGAGAAACACATCCATAATATTGTTTTATAGGTAACACACAACTTAAAACTCTGACCACATAGTACATACTTCACTCTTATAGACTTACTGTGGTTGTTACCTTACGTATCCTCTCCTCTATATTGCATGGTGAATAATATTCTTTTGACAATACTAGATATGCTTACCAGTGGTAGGTGTTAATAGTAGACTCCACCACATCACTACTGCTACTAAAACGTGTGATATCATTTTTGTTGGTACTGGTACTGAGCCCTGTATGACTGATCACTCACTCTCTTTGCAGAGCTACAAATAATTCAGGGCTACATTTTAATTATGGTCTGAGAAATGAGCCCCACCTTTTATGATAAGTCTGTTTAAGGAGGAGAGAATGCAAACAACATAGTCATGTACAGCTATAGTGAAAAGCATGTATGATCCTTCTATTGCTAAAACGTATTAAGGAAATCTTATTTGGTAAATTTAGCACCTTGTCTATCTTTAAGCCACTTGGAAATTACTATTGAGTTGTCTATGCTGATATATATATAATTATATATATATATATATATATATATATATATATTATACGTATATATACATGATATACATACATATATATCTATATCTATATATATATATATGTATGTATAGATAGATAGATAGATAGATAGATAGATAGATAGATATAGATATATAGATATATGTATATACATGATATATATATAATATATGCTGTAGTATGTAATAAACAGCCAAGAGGGATCTAGCTCATGGCCAAGGGGGGACCCTTGTGAATAGCTAAGGGGGCAGGCACTCTTGCACATAGGCAAGAGGGGACCCTTGTTAACAGCCAAAGGGGACTCTTGTGAATGACCTAGGAGGGACACTTGTGAACGGCCAAGGGGAGCTTCTTGTGAACAGCCAAGGGAGACCCTTGTTAATGACCTAGGGAGGGACTCTTGTTAATGGCCAAGGGTGGACACTTGTGAACGGCCAAGGGGAGGTTCTTGTGAACGGCCAAGGGGGAACCCTCATTAACAACCTAGGGGGAATCTTGTAAACAGCCAAAGGGGGACTATTGTGAACGGTCAAGGGGGGACTCTTGTGAACAGCCAAGGGGGGACTCTTGTTAATGGCCAAATGAGGACACTGGGGAGCTTCTTGTGAACAGCCAAAGGGGACCCTTGTTAATGACCTAGGGGGGACTCTTGTGAACGGCCATGGGGGGACACTTCTGAACAGCCAAGGGGCCGGGGGACTCTTGTTAATGGCCAAAGGAGGACTCTTGTGAACGGCCAAGGGGGAACAATTGTGAACAACCAAGGGGGACCCTTGTTAATAACCTAAGGGGGACTCTTGTGAACGGCCAAGGGGGGACAATTGTGAACGGCTAAGGGGGGACACTTGTGAATGACCTAGGAGGGACTCTTGTGAATGGCCAAGGGGAGCTTCTTGTGAACAGCCAAAGGGGACCCTTGTTAATGACCTAGGGGGGACTATTGTGAACAGCCAAGGGGGACACTTGTGAACGGCCAAGGGGGGACACTTGTGAACGGCCAAGGGGGGACCCTTGTTAACAACCTAGGGGGGAATCTTGTAAACGGCCAAGGGAGGACTATTATGAACGGTCAAGGGGGGACACTTGTTAACGGCCAAGGAGGGACTCTTGTGAACAGCCAAGGGGGGACTCTTGTTAATGGCCAAACGAGGACACTTGCGAACGGCCAAGGGGAGCTTCTTGTGAATGGCCAAAGGGGACCCTTGTTAATGACCTAGGGGGGACTCTTGTGAACGGCCATGGGGGGACACTTGTGAACAGCCAATGGGGGACCCTTGTTAATGGCCAAAGGAGGACTCTTGTGAACGGCCAAGGGGGGACAATTGTGAACAGCCAAGGGGGAACCTTTGTTAATGACCTAGCTATAGGGGGACTCTTGTGAATGGCCAAAAGGGGCTTCTTGTGAATGGCTAAGGGAGGACCCTTGTTAACAACCTAGGGGGAAATCTTGTGAATGGACAAGGGGGGACACTTGTGAACCGCCAAGGGGGGACTCTTGTGAACGGCCAAGGGGGGCTTCTTGTGAATGGCTAAGGGAGGACCCTTGTTAACAACCTAGGGGGAAATCTTGTGAATGGACAAGGGAGGACACTTGTGAACCCCCAAGGGGGGACACTTGTGAATGGCCAAGGGGGGACTCTTGTGAACGGCCAAGGGGGACTATTGTGAACGGTCAAGGGGGGACACTTGTTAATGGCCAAGGGGGGACTTTTGTGAATGGCTAAGGGGGGACTTTTGTGAATGGCCAAGAGGGGACTCTTGTGAATAGCCAAGAGGTGACCCTTGTGTAGGGGGGACTCTTGTGAACTGCCAAGGGGGGACACTTGTGAACGGCCAAGGGGGAACTCCTGTGAACGGCCAAGGGGGATGCTTGTTAACAACCTAGGGGGAAATCTTGTGAACAGCCAAGGGGGGACACTTGTGAATGGGCAAGGGGGGCCCTTGTTAATGGGCAAGAGGTGACCCTTGTGTAGGGGGGACTCTTGTGAACGGCCAAGGGGGGACTCTTGTGAATGGCCAAGGAGGCTTCTTGTGAACAGCTAAGGGAGGACCCTTGTTAACAACCTAGGGGGAAATCTTGTGAATGGACAAGGGGGGACACTTGTGAACTGCCAAGGGGGGACACTTGTGAACGGCCAAGGGGGGACTCTTGTGAATGGCCAAGGGGGACTATTGTGAACGGTCAATGGGTGACACTTGTTAATGGCTAAGGGGGGACTCTTGTGAATGGCCAAGAGGGGACTCTTGTGAATGGCCAAGAGGTGACCCTTGTGTAGGAGGGACTTTTGTGAACTGCCAAGGGGGGACACTTGTGAACGGCCAAGGGGGGACCCTTGTTAATGACCTAGGGGGGACACTTGTGAACGGCCAAAGGGGGACTCTTGTGAATGACTAAGGGGGGACCCTTGTTAATGGCCAAGGGGTAACACTTGTGAATGGCCAAGGGGGGACCCTTGTTAACGGCCAAGGGGGAGACTCTTGCTCATATATATATATATATATATATATATATATATATATATATGTATATCATGTATAATATATGTATAATATATATACATATCTATATATCTATCTATATATATATCTATATCATATATATATATTATTTATTTATCTATATATCTATCTATATATATATCTATATCATATATATTTATATATCTATGTATCTATCTATCTATCTATCTATCTATCTATCTATCTATCTATCTATCTATCTATCTATCTATCTATCTATCTATCAATCTATATATATATATATATATATATATATATATATGACATACATACATACATACATATATATATGACATAATATATAAATATAATATATGACTGGATAACTACTAAGTATCACCTGTTACCTGGAACATTAATCTTGATCATTGAGGGACAAATTCTTAAAAATAGAAAGAAAGATAATGAGATATTTGAATACCTTGCTAAGCATAAACTGTGATGACTGAAAAAACTTCTGATTGATGATGCAAATGTTCTTACTATATTAGTTATTATTATTCGTTGAGATATTGCTATGAGTTTACATATGACACACTTGCTGCATGCATGAGTAAGACATTCTTCTTATTCAATGTTAATATTGAGGGTAATAACAATGCACAGACTACCAAACTACTGTAATGACCTCTATCATGTATATGCACACAGTGAGCTGAGGTAATAACGTTCTTTATAATGGTGACTTATTAAAGATTAGAGAATGTTATTGGACCTTACAAGCTAGGTATTATTATAATTTCAGTGAAGTAGGAAAGTATTCATCATTTGCTATATATGTGTACAGTAGATGAATATTATACATGTCAATTATAGGGTGTGTATGTATTTCAAATTCTAAGCTATGGCTGATGTCACAGATGTCTCCTCTCAGTATGACCAAGTATTAGATGAATAGCCATCACTATGCAACCATGCAAGTTTGCTGATAGGTATAAAACAGGAATACAGTTAGAATTAGACATTGTTAGGGTTTAGATATCATTAAGAATAATCTTACTGAGTCTGAAAGTTGACTAGCCAAGGCAGAGCTGCATCCAAAAAAATTAATTAATGTTTAAGTACATTGGAGAGAACTATAAAGAATGGTTGAAGGATGAAGAGACTCTTTGAGATATTGCTATGAGTGTATGTATGACACACTTGCTTCATGAGTGAGATATTCTTCTTATTCAATGTTAATATTGAGGGTAATAACAATGCACAGGCTACTGTAATGACCTCTATCATGTATATGCACACAGTGAGCTGAGGTAATAATGCTCTTTATAATGATGACTTAATTAAACATTAGAGAATGTTATTGGACCATACAAGCTAGGTATTATTATAATTTCAGTGGAGTAGGAAAGTATTCATCATTTGCTATATATATCTGTATAGTACATGAATATTATACATGTCAATTATAGGGTGTGTATGTATTTCAAATTCCAAGCTATGGCTGATGTCACAGATGTCTCCTCTCAGTATGACCAAGTATTAGATGAACAACCATCAATTAAGGAACTGTGTAACCATGCCAAGTCTTCTGAATGGTATAAATTAGGGATACAGTTAGAATTAGACATTGTTGACCTCGATATCATTAAAAATGATCCATCTGAGTTGGACAAACTGACTAGTATGTACAAGTTATGGCTAAATAAGCAAGGCAGAGCTGCAAGGAGAAGAAAATTATTGAATGCTTTGGAAAGTGATTATGTTGGGCAAAAGAACATTGCAGAGAAGTATGAGAAATGGTTGAAAGAAGAGGTTTGTTGAGATATTGCTGTGATTGTACATATGACACATTTACTGTTCAGTTAGACATTCTTCTTATTGAATGTTAACAATCATAATATTAAGTATAAATTAATTGTGTGAGTTAGCATTAAAAGCAAGAGTCCTGTAATTACAACTGTAGGCATAGCAACTTTATTTTGTTTGCTATGAATCATGTACCAAGAGGATCCCTATGTTTTGTTTTTTTAAAAATAGTTATAATTTTTTAATAATATTTTATGTTACAATTAATTTTATATAGACGGCAGGAAATGAGACTGCTATTCCACAGACAATTAGTGGTACTGCAAACCAATCTGAAGCTAAACAAAACAGTAACTTTTTAATTTATAAATACAACTGTTTGTAAAATAGCAACTGATTTTTATTATTTTTTTACTATACAACCCACAGATATTGTTCCTCGCAAGGATGAAGTACTTGATTTACTGGCAGATATCAGTGCTGCATGGCATGAAATTGGCTTAGCCCTTCATGTTAGTGACAATGCTTTGAGAGGTTTTCGTGCAAATATGAGTAGTAATGTTGTCAAACTAAGTAACGTGATTGAAAACTGGATAACTACTGAGTCATCACCTGTTATCTGGGAGACACTAATCTTGGCCATTGAGGGACAAATTCTTAAAAATAGAAAGAAAGGTAATGAAATACGTGAATACCTTGCTAAGCGTAAACTGTGATGACTGACAAAACTTCTGATTGATGATGCAAATGGACTTACTATATTAGTTATTATTTATATATTTTTTATATTATTTATGCACATCACATTCTAACATAATAATTAGTAAGCACTGAACAGTGTCCTATGTAGATTTATACTGCTATTGTTTTAGATACAAATTAAAGTTAGTTTATCATTAATAATTTGTTGCTTCATACTTTTATGAAGAAACAATTAAGTTTCATAAAAATGGCTGGAGGGAAAGAGTGACCACACTGGAGCCATATTCAGGTTGGAGTGTAATCAAGCAGTACCAGAAAATTAATCAGATCATACAGGAATAAAAGTGTCCACACCCACTTTTCTGTGGAGGAATATGGCTGATCGATTCCAGCAGGGGGGGGGTGGTATGTAAGGCTATAAAAATATCAACATGTGCATTTAAAACTTTTGTATCATCTCTAGGAACTTTGAAATTGCACCAGCACTTTAAACTATCAGTTGTTAATCCATTCTGCTATTACAATAATATGATACTAATTATAGTACATTAATATGTTATTACTTAGACAGCATTAATTTCTCGCCCGGATGGGGCGGGAGGGTGTTCGAAATGCCACACCTTCACTTTGTTGTATAACGTGGTGACTGGTGAGGTGGAAGAACATGAAACAGAAGAAGAAATGGAGAAAGCGTTGTGATCTTACTGATTTAGAACAATATGAAGCTGATCACAGACGAGAAGAAGTACTGGGGTAAGTCCCTGTATTATATTTTATTTTTTTAAACAATGGAATACATATGGGAAGCTCTACTTGGAGTACTGATATAGTGTTGATTATTATTATTGTGGCTCTAGAGGTCTGCTGGAAGTCCATGCTTTGTTGTGTGTTGTAACAGACCTACACTGACCCCTAAGTCTTAAAAGTAACAATGTTTCAAAGTAGTGACTCCTGTAAGAAGTGCTTGCTTTCAGAAGCCAGGTCTCTGGAAAGTTAAAGCAGGCAGTATGTTAAGGACATTTTATCAAATATTGTATATTGCTTTTCATGTCTCTAGTAGCATCCCAAATTTGTGCTTTGTGTAATCAATATTGGGATAAATTGTGTTGAACATTGTTATAGCATTGCCTTCTTGTTCTTCTGTGTGTCACAAGGTAATGTCTAACTAGTCAGATTTCTTATGCTATAGATCCTAAAAATTGTTGGCAGCTGTGTGTAGGTGATCAGTGCCTTTTTATTTATCTGAATTAGTAAGATATTTGGAAGGAGGGGATAGTGTAAATGGGTCAGTAGGAATTATAAAAGTTGCTTTGAAAAAGATTCTTAAAAGCTATCAATAACATAACAATCCACACACGGTTTTCAGCATTCATTAGTGTAAAAAACGTTATTTAAATTTACTCACAGTATATGACAAGTTCTGGTGGTATAGTTTGTTTAATGTGCCTGGACAATATCACTTTGTTTTAAGCCATTTGCTGTAAATGATACACATGATATCCCAAATGCTAATTCTGCCCTACATTTCATGATGTCCGATACATTCCATGAAATATGTCAAATGGTTTTATATTAAGAGCACAAATACATGTAGATTTCAAAACTACATAGTGTATAAAAGATGTGATGTTATATGTATGCTAACTAAATTTTTGGTAGTTATAAATTATTTTTGTTTATTAGCACAAAGGCGTGTGACAAAAGAAATGAACAGTTGTTTATAATAGAAAATAAACCTCTGGATGGTAAGTTGTACATTTATTACATTTTTGTACAATATACTGCATATATTCAATTGTTTATGATGTCATTATATTGCAATAGTTCTTAATTTGATTGTGAAGTTGTACTTGTTAATGTTGCTTTATCACATTCATCTTAGCTTTGAGAATTTATTTATTAAGGCTTACATTTTACATGTACATCTGGGAAGGAGTGCATATATCCTGGTGATTATTTTTGATTTTGATTGTTAGCTATGAATAAGGATGATGTTTTGTCATAGTTGCCATATGATTCTTTTATTGGGTTGATGTAGAGTCATTGAAAAAACAAGGTACTTATTACAAAAAACTTTCTTTTCTCAGAACATGAAACCTGTTCTAAAAAACATGGACTACACTATTTGAAAAGTGAAAGCAACTTGCATTCTAATAAACAAACTTTTTTACTACCACCAAGACATGAGAAAAAAATAGAACAGATAGATGATTCTTCTAGTGATGAAATGGACGTCCCTCAAGAAATGTTATATAGACATGTCAATCGTACAGTGGCAAAGGATGTGAAGAAACGTGGTCTTAAGTCACTGAGGAAAGGCTTACTACATGATAACGGATCATTTGATATCTGGAGTGTTTATCCAGAAGGTAACTGTTTGTTTGTCATTATGTAACCATTATCCACTCATGTACAGAAGTAAAGGCATTAGCATATATGTAATATGTGTTTGAAGATTGGGTAGCTTTGGTATAGGAACAAAGATTTAGATGAAATTTTGTCTACCTGTATGCACTTTTAACTATAAATATTTTTGCTATCTCACTAATAGTATATAAGTATGCTAGTACATCCAGTAATCAACTGATATGACATGTAGTAGTGGTTAATAACCTACAGTAGCAACACCTCTATTGAACATAGCTCAGTAATGGAGTTATTTCAAGAGTAGTTTAGGCATTTATTATAGCACTATGTCAAGCTCATTCAGACATATTGTTTACAACTGGTAAAAGTAAGATGGCTAAGAAAGAGGCTAATATAAGTGCTATGACTTTTTGTAAGCTCAAAGCCGTCAGAGCTGTTGGAAAATAGTCGAAAAGAAGCAACAACAGGGGAATAATAAACACCCACTTTGAATAAATATCTATCTTGTTCTAATGCTTGGTGATAAGTCATGAAAAGACGTGAATGCTCCCTTTTTTCAAGGATATCTAGTAGTTATAATGTACATCTAATATCGACTATTATGTGACTGAGGTTTTGTCATTTCAGATACTGGAAATGAATCTTTTAAATTTCAAAAGACAGTGAATGTAACAACTAAGGTAACTGAAGTACCAATGATATAACATTTTCCGCTAGGTGCATGAAGGATGCCAGGTAGTCCCAACATAGTTTTGGGCCACATAATAGATATGTATGTATCCATATCCACTTGCATGGTATTGTTGTATGCAATGTTTACAGTTGATAAAAGAAATTAATTTGAGATGACTGCTGATTGATGTTTTGATCTCCTGCATATTTGTATTACCCTATTAATTAACCAACTACGGTAAGATATAAAAAGTCCCTCCCCTGCCAAGCATTTGAAAATTGTGTAGAGCACTTTACTTTATATTCAACAGTTCAGAATATTCTGATTACATTAATGTTATGATCTATAATGTTTACAAAAGTGACATTACATGTAATTGTCATGTATACATATTTATGTTTTGTGATTATACGTATTGTCTTGTCACTTGTCGGGATTTTTTTCTTTTGTCTGTTCTAGCGTCCTGGTGTTTTCAAAAAGCCATCTGGTTTTGCAAATTTGGAACTTCCTCATTCTGGATTGTCTTATAACCCAACCTTTATGGATCATCAGGTATCATCAATTTTTTTTCAGTAGACCAGTTTGAACAGTCTTAATAGTCTTTGTTACATTGTCAATTTACTATTTGTAATGATGATACCATTGCTATTGTTGCTTTCTTTTTTTGTATTATTGGATGTAGATCCATCCCACATGCTTTCTATCGTATTCTGTATATGTATGTGTTTGTCCCAGTAATTTGTGTCACAGCTATTTACATGTACTTTCAAGACAAACGTTGTAACTGTGGTTATATTAGCACTAATGTTTGAATACATATAATATGTATACTGATGTTTGAAACTTTGAATACATGTAATGTATGCATACTGTAGTGTAATGTTATGTTTTATCATTCTCCTATAGTATTTGTTGCAGAAAGCTGTATCATCTGAACAGAAATATTTAGAATCTACTCACAAGTTAAACAAGAAACTCACAATGACAAAGATGGACCACAGAGATATAGAAGTGAGTCTACCAATGCTATCACAAGCTTTTTATTTGTGTAACCCTGTATTATTTTTTCTACGTAGTAATACAAATTTATATCTAGAGGAACAACATGAACAATCAAAGCTTTTTCTGTGCATGTACAACCTCTTGATTCCAGCTTATCACTTTGTCTTTTATCCATATTTTATATTTTTGAACCTGATAGCTCCTAGATGTACTATTAGGAAATGCTTAGTATGACTAGGATCATAAGTTCATCCATTATATCCATATCCTGTATCCACTTATGTCAATGAGGCATGCAAAGTCAAGTCATACTGAAAAATAGAATACGAGCGTATTTAGAAAATATGCTTCTATATTGAAAAGGTACCAACATAATTTGGTGCAATATGTGACAAGCTGTAATCGTATTATAATAGACCACATGCTAATTATCTCATTATTTTGTCTCTCTATTCCAAGAAACAATGGATAATGGAAATGTCAGAGGGTCTAGATGGAATGGCAAAATCAGATGATGAAGAAGTAAATGAGTCAATAACAGAAACAGTACCTGTACTTAAAAGACCTATTCTTGCCTCTAACAAAAAGACTAACCAACAAAGAAGGAAAGAAAAATTACGGAAACAGGCTGTAAGTAAAATCTACAAAGTATCACTGTAACTTAAATATTTATGTTATGACAAATTACATGCTATTTGTCTTAAAAAGATAACATGTAATTTGAATTAGTGAGATCACTAATTTCGAGGAGTAAAATTTTTGTAAATTACTTCAGTTGACCATTTTCATGAGCTAAAGTTCAATGCATACTGCAATAGTTGAATAATAAAAATTTGTGAATCTATAAATATGTGAAGTTTGTGAAAGCCTTACTCTTCAAAATTTCCAAGCATATGTACAAGTATTTTGTGTTTACTTTTGCTTTTACTTTATGTTCTTTTTCTCTTTGTTATGTACACATACTTCAGATATTGCTTGAAAAGAAACAAAAGCTGGAAAAGATAAGACTTGCAGATGTTTACAGGTATAGTAGTATAATGTTGTGTATAATAGGTACATATAGTACATGTAATAATTGAACATATTTCTTAGATTACGTTCTTTAAAAAAAGAAATTGCTGCTAAGAAAAGATTAACAGAAGAGAGGATTGCTAAGAGAAAGCAGAGGAAAGAGTTCTCTGAACTATACAGAACAAAGAGAATTGGGAAACATAGGTATTGTTACGAATAAGAGTACAGTAGCTATATAAGGAGGAACATTTTGAAACATTTAAGCATTTTGCAGGTTGTGAGATTAAAATTGTCACTCCTAACATCTTAAAATGTTTTAATGAATGTACATGTGGGTATAATACCATTATTTAGACTATAGTGTTATTTGGTTGCCTTATAATGCACTTATACATGTACAATGTAAGTGCTTTGGTTTAATCATTCTGTTCTAATATACACGAGAGACAAATCAGATGAAACAATTATTAGCTGAGTACATACTACACGTACATTTGTGTCAATCATCCAATTACATGTAGTTACATCAGATAAGAGTATATCACTTTACTTTTACTTTTATTCGTCATTGTTATTTTTACTTTCTCAATGCAGATATCAAAAACCTCTCATTGATGTTCAACTTAGTTCAGAGTTATGTAGTTCTCTAAGAATGCTTCAGGTCTGAGATTATTTGGGTAAATGTATTATATATGTGTGTATAGGTTTATAATGTTAATAATGTACTCCCACTTTTGGAAAAAACATGCTAACAATGGTTGAAGAAGTGTCAAACAATGTTTGTAAAAATTGTAATTGTTTTATAGTCTTTTATCAATTCTGAATCTTCATGGATACTGGGTTTGTAAAAGTCATGTACAAAATGGCTGTACAGTAACTTTGTAATATGTAAGCATTTGTTTTGAACATTTTAGTAAGAAGTGTTCTTAATAGCTAGGTCAGTAGTTAAGTGGAAGAACCTGGCACTTTTCTGCTTTGATTATTAATGTTTCCTTGATATCAAATCTACAATGCATTTTGGATTAAAGAATATAACTGAATAACGAATTATTACATTCAAAATAATTGTAGATAAACTACAAAAGTTGTTGATCAATTTGTTGGTTGTGATTTCATTCTAGGCTGAAACGGGATCTATACACGATCGATTCAAAAGCTTGCAGAAACGAAACATGACAGAGCCAACTGGACCAAAGACAAAAGCAAGGTATTTTCTTTGACTACATGTAATAATTGTACATGGTGCACCACAATAAATGTACATGCCTTTGCCTCTGAGTGATGAGAATCAATTGAGGGGTGTTATCAAGATAATATGAATTCATTTTAGTTGTTAGAACATTTCAATTATCTTATTAGGTAATATTAATTGAGGTATTTTATCCAATTTTTATAATTGTGTAGATATAGAAAGAATTTTCCACGAGTAAAGTGGGTAGAGAGCAGATCATATGACCTTCGAGTGGACCCTTAACATCTTATTCTAGTTACAATGTATATAGACATTGTAAACATAGTGATATTGTTCAATCGTAACATTGAGTATTGAAAACAAGGAATATGTTTGAAGCACTGACTACATTGGTTGCTCATTTGTTAATGAATCTTTACCAAGCTATTGATAGATAGCAAGTTGTGCATGTTAGCATCATCAGGTACATACATTGTACTAATGACTCTTAAGAAACAAGCATGTTTCATCACAAAATACCTATAGAGTTAAACTACAACAAACTGGTGAAGATAACAGTTGAATTCAAAGCCCACCATCTATGAACTTTAACTTTGAGAAAATGAATTACTAATTATGTGTACATTATAATGATATAATCCTACTACTATTATCATAGCCTATATCAATGCCAACAGTACAATACTAAACACTCTATTAATGTTCATCTTCATAGCCTTCTGGTAGAGCGTTAGTGTGAGGGTTGTGGAAGAGGGAGTGGTTACCATCACCCCAAGGAAATGGCTTGGCTCGGATACGTAAATGAGCATAAGGAAGGAATTCTGGTCGTCCATGTTCTTCAATATGATGCATATGATCCTGTTCTGCTTTATAAGCGTTAACAGCCACAGCAAGGCATCCTGGTATTGCTATAAAGAGAGATATATTCCTCCATAACGAAGTTGTCTTGGCTGCATGTTCCTCCTCGGCTTTGTAGAGATTAGCAAAAGTACTTGATCTTCTCCAGCCTTGATTCTTCCAAAGAGAAAAAAAACGAGTCGCAGAGCGTCTGAAAACAGTTGCCATTTTGGTTACTCCAAGTCTCTTATTTAACGAAACTTGACACGCCCTTAAATAATTTTACATTGTCAGATAGCTTAACAGCTCACGTGTGTATTATATTCATGAAGATACTGGAATTAGTGGATGCTCCAAACTCAAAAGACCATAAATATCATTCAGAATTTATTGGTTAGTATTTGCAGTACTAAATATATACTGTATATATCAATGTATAGTGATATTGTATTCGTTATTATGTAACATGGGATACTATGTGTGTGTAGATATTGAAGAAATATGTTAACTAGCTCAATAAACTAATGACTGACTTTACACGTGGTATAACATTAATACATGTTTGTTCTGGTGGAGTATTGTGTTACGGCATGTATGAACCCTTACTGCACCATAGATATTAGATATTACAGTAGTTGTACTCTAATATCAATGATTGCATAGATTTAGTAATTAAAAGTTTAGTTAAAGTATAGTGTATTGTCTTAGTTTTATTTAGGACAACTGTTGTATTTTTTGTTATTAGTCATGTTTTATTACTCCAAATGATAAACATATCTGTTAGTTCTAATAACTTATTTCCTGGAAATTTGGCAAATTGCTGTAAAATGGCTTTTGGCGACTAATTCCTTGTTAATGTGTTTATTGTGGGAGTGATGGAAGACATGTATTGAATTCTTTTATCCTCCTTATTAATTATAGTTCTTGATTTCATTAATATTATGGTGTAATGTTCATTAAAGGTTGCCCATTGCTATTAATTTGTTGTTGCGACAATGATTCCATGCTAAAATGTTGAAGCAGTGCCTTAATCAATAATATATTATTGTGAGGGCAAGCCTGAGCAAGCTATGGTACAATGTTAGAATATCTTTTTTGTTTGAAATTATTTGTGAAATAATTTCTATGTTATAAATTAATTAATGAACAAGGTAAGCAGATTTGAATGTAAGGTACATGTATGTCAATGACATATACTACTTGAAGAACAGATCTCGATAACTGAGAGAAAAGAAGGTTTGATTGACAACATAGCTTAATTTGATGGAAGCAAAGTCATACTTGTATGTCATGATGTGTCATAGACATGATGAGTTTGTATCGATAAGAAAAGTTAATTGAGTTAATATTCTTCAAGTGTTGATCAGGCTTGCCCCAACAAATAATTACATTATATTAGTGATTCTGTTGTATAGTCATGACAGTGGTCAACAATTTAAGTACTTTTACTTGACATACTGCAAGGTTGTACAATTAGGTTGCTAGCAATATACGTTGTCACATATAGCAGTACTTCAAGGAGTAATTTGTTGTGTCCAAGGCAAATTTTGTTTGAAGTTGTCTTCCTGTATGTACATTTCTAGTACTAGTATGTGGCAGCAACAAGGTGGTGGTCAACAGTTTAACTACTGGCAGCAGTATGGCATGCCCCCTCAAGTACCAACTAATGTTCCTGCTGCTGTAACTAAACCAGGTAATACATACTTGTACATATACTATGTATATGTAGTATATCTGTGTGTGCATCATTGTTTGAGCTAAATTATAATGTTTTTATTAACTTTAGGTTTCTTGACATTACTATTGTAAATCTACTTCTATATATGCGTATTAATATTCTTTGTACATTACATGTAGGTGATAGTAGTAATGAATGGGCAGCTAAAGCTGCACAATGGGCTCAACAAAGACAACTAATGGAGCAGCAACAACAAATGCAACAACAATATTACCAACAACAACAACAACAACAACCAATTATTTATCAACAACAACATCCTCCAATATATCCTTCTCCTTCACAGACTGGTTGTTACTCACACGTTCAACAACCTACTTCTCATGTTCCACAACCTCCTTATCCATCTCACTCTTATTCAGCACAACCACCTTCCCATTTTTCACAGCTTCCCTCCCACCCTTCGCATCCTCCATCACATACTCTCCAGCCTCCTTCCCATCCTTCTCAGCCTTCCTCGCATCCTCAACATCCTCCTTCTGGATTTCCACAGCCTTCCCCTCATCCTCCACATGCTTCCTCCCAGCCTTTACAACCTCTACAATTTCCTTCACATCCTCCCTCCCATTATCCACAACATCCATCTCATCCTCAACAGCCTCCAGCATACCCTCAGACTCAATCCTATCCCACATATCCTGATCCCTACGGACATCATGGTCCACCAAATGAACAATACTGGCAACCACCAAGACCTCCCCTTTCATCACATCAGGGTACCATTTTTACCACACCTCCTAAATCGTATGATGGACACCAGCAGAGTCAGTATCAAAATATACTTAATCCATCATTACAGCAACACACTTCGTGGAAAATACCTTCTGAAGGTCCTGAGTCTTTGTTAAAAGAAGACCATCAGTATAACAGCAGACAACAATCCTCTGATGTCAGTAATCCACTACATTCTACATCTTCCTTTTCTTATCAAGGACAGCAGAGTACTGGCTCTTTTTCTAACAAATCATTAACTGAGAGCAGTTTGGCAGTAAAGTTAGTGGATAAACCTCAAATGTCATCTGGTGATCCCACGGAGACAAGTACTTACTATGAGACATTTGGTGATGTAATAGCTCAGAAAACAAGTGAATTATTATCACAAGACAATAATAATGAGGTAGATAAGCTTGTACAATCCCAGGGTAAGTACTGGCTTTTTTGTTCATTTTTTATAATAATGCATTCTGTAAGTGCATGTACATCACAACATTAGGAACTATGTTGTTGTACATATCAAGTAGTCGTTAGATCACATCTAAATGTAGGGGAAATGATTATGTTTTACTGTCTCTTTTAAAGATATGTTGTATGTTAAATAATGAAGGTCTTTAAGTTATCAAGTATAGTTCTAAATGGTTACAAGAGCGTACTTTATACAGCTATTTTATTTCATAGATAATACCAAGAAACATACTAAGACCTGTTCTATACCAGGCTTAGATCTCTTGTCTCCTGAAAGTAGCAAGCCAAATATTACAGAAGATACTGGAATTGCTGTGACTATATCTTCATCCACAGTAACATCACCCATAACAGCACCTACTAATAGCAATATGCATACTTCTGAAGAGCCTGCTCCTAAAGATGCCACAAAAATGCTTCAATCACTTGGCAAGATAGTGACCCAATTGCAAGTTTTACAAGGACTAAAGAAACCAGAAACAATTGAGACACATTCCCAACAAACAGAGACACAAAATATTAGTATCCATGAAGTAGAGAGTGATGTACAGCAGCAAGATGATACAACAAAGAAAATGGCAGCTCTTCTCGAGAATGAGAGTGATAGTGATGAAGAGAGCAGTAATAGAATGAATACAAAGGAGACTCCCAAACAGACAGAATTGTATCCTAGCCCAAGTGAATATGCTGAATATCGAAGACAATTTACAGAAACACCATCCCATGTGCCTCCACATACAGATCACTGGTCAGCAGGTGATAAACATCATGATTTTCCACATGCACCAACTGGTCGTAATCAGTTTGATAAGACTCCAATGGATCATTATTGCTATTCTGAAGAGGGGTATCCTCCAACTGTGCATTCTAATGAACCACATATTGATAGAAAAGGTGGACAATTTTGGAGGGATGATCGAGTGCCCTACCCAGATGAATATCCATCTCACTATGTGAGAACTCATCATGAGGCTCCACCAGACCATCCCAGGAGAGCAGGCTATGAGGAGAGACCACTCACTAGAGATCCAGAATGGCAATCACATTCATCTTATGAAGAGAAGGGATACCGGGAATACTGGTCAGAGCAATCTGTTCAACCAATTCATCCTCCTAGTGATTCCAACATTGATTCATATGATTATGGTCATGGCTACTCATCTGTACTTAGCAATATACAGTCAGTGGATTATGGACATGGCAGAAACAAAGAGCCCTCTATTCCTTCACATCATGATGCTCCTTATCCTCAACGTGATCAATCATATATGGCTCCTCCTTATCAAGAACAAATGGTAGCCAGTAGTAGCTCATTAGATTATAGTGCAGAAGGTTTTGTGCCTTATCAGCAACAACAACAATCTAGTTTACCACCAATGGTAAATTATGCTCTAGGTAAGTGTTAAATACATGGATTACTTGATAGTAAGACTCATTGGTTTACAAGTTTGTGCATATACGTGTAAGAAGCAAGATGTGCAATCATTTAATTGTTAGTTTATATACATGTACATGTACATTTAGATGACACTATATGTAAATGTATTTTTCTATACATAGCTCAATTACAACAGAAAGGTCTTCCTAAATGGTTGAAAGAAGAGTTAGAAAGATTAGAAAAAAAGAAAGTAAAAGATATGGAACGCTCAATACAAGAATCTTCAAAACAAGATGAAAGGAAGCACCCTTGTTGGAAGGATGAAGTGGATGAACCAGAAGAGACAGGAGAACACGAGAGACAAAAGAGAAGAAGTCATAGCCCTCATTACAGAAAGAGAAGCCTATCTCAATCTCCCACGAGAGTAAGGAACATATTATATGTAATATCATGCTTCATGGTATTATCAATATACATGTACATATACATGTTTCAATGGAATATGTACAGTGTACATGTGCAAATACATCTACGTGTACATAGAGAAGACATTTAGATATATATTGTATATACTACTTGTATTATTGCAAAATTACATGTACAATGTATCTGTAGGAGCCACCACTTTCGGTAAATTTCTGTTTTTATTTAACAGGTGTCTTCAATGATGTAATTTTTTGTATCATAAACTCCACATAATATTTATATATTTTGTCTTGAAAGAATGTCTCAACTGTTGTTGCCAAAACTAAATTATACATTTTACTATCATGTACACCAGCGGTTCACACCTTCCATATACTGATGAGTGTGATTACTGTTATACAACTTCCTTTTCAATTTTTTAATCTTAGGTTAGTATTTCAGATAATGATCACGTGTATATATACATGTCCAGTATTTTTTCTACATTTTTAATGCAACTATCAAAAGCCGTTAATACTATGCTCCCAGATTAAGATGTAAATTGCAATGAGAATTGTCTCTGACAACAATGATAAATATGACTGATTCTACAGTAAAGCTTCAGAAACTAGCATTGCTGAAATGCTGTTGGCTGCTTGCTGTTTTCATTAATACCAGACTATTGGTACTATTTTTTTATGTTTACTGCAACGTCACTGCTGTCGAAGCAGTTATAGAACTACTTTTACAGATGTTTAACTTGTCAATCCTTTGACCACACATATTTTCATATTGTTCACGCTCTTTTTTCTATTTAGACTATTGTATTAAAGGTATAATTTATGTGTAAACACAATGTAATGGGCCTGTTTGTTTTTTTTTTCAAAGCAAAATTTTGATTGTGAAAGTAAAGGGATTGCTTACAAAACTTGTCTGAATACTAAATATTTGTATAGTACATTTTAATATACTGCTGTACTTATTATAAACTGAATGTTGTAGTACTTTGTAGTGTTATTGTATGTTGTCATCATTTACCAGAATGAGGAAACAAAGCATAGACGAATTAAAGATATTAGTGATGAGGAAGAGGAGAAACAATTTGATGTGGTAAGAAAGACACATGTTGACCCTGTGTTACATGAATACATCATTACTAATTGTCTTGATAGTTATTCTATTCACTAATATGGCCTCTAGTGACCTTGTACATGTAGAAATCATCACATATGGGAGAATATGTTTATTGTATATATCCACAATGTTTTGATAGATGGACATTTATCTTTGTTGTACATGTATAAACTTTATGCACACTTGCAGATTACTAAAGTTCGTCGAACTCTTACTGAGATATTGTTAGAGGTAACCACAGCAGAAATGAAGGCATTGGCTAGAGAAGCACTTGAAGAGTATTCTGGTAAGTATTGACTTGTATATAAGATAAGGTAATGTATATGTTCACATCTGTCTTTGGTGTTTGGCAATATTGAGTTTCATGTTTGTGGATCACAACCTATTACATGTACATGAATAATACATTCTCAGCTAATGTTATTTCATGGTTTGGCTCTCATACATAGTAGTGGGTTGTGTGCATACATGTATAATTGTATATGTGGGTTATCCTACATGTACATTTGGAGTTGATGTACTTTTACATGTAATATGACATATATGTACATGTACAATGTGTGAATAGCTCATTTTATAAAGTTATTATTAATAATATTTTGTTATAGGAGGAACAAAAGATCACTCAATTGAAAGGAACACACTAGGTAACATACAGTGTATAAATTATTTGCATGTAGTTTGTGGAATTTTGACAGTGATGCTAATGAATTAGAGGTGTGGCCTTATGTTTTTGCCCTGATTAGTTGTTGCTTTTACCTAATAAGATATTTTAAACTATTTTAAAGCATTTTGTTGCATTGGGGAGTGCACACATGAGCATTCATTAATAACATGCACAATATATGTGATATCACATGACTTTGGAATCCAAGAAAACAATATGGGATTTGTGTTATACTATTTGCCTTTGAAGGTATTGTCACAATTAAATATTTTAAGTGCTATTGTAATGACTATTAAATGGTGCAAACCTTTCCCTTCACATTGCTAGCTTTGATCCTTGACATTGAGTCAAGGATCAAAGTTAACCTGAACAGCGTATACATGTATATATACATTACATGTATTAATAGATATTGTATTAATAAAGACCAAGTACATGTCTATTTCTAGGTCTTGATGAGCTGTATGGTTCAGATAGTGATGTTGATGACACTCCCCATCCAATGAAAGAGAAAGAGTCCTCACCAATCCTTGATCCAGATCAAGTATCTGCAGCATTTAAAGGTGAAATAATTCGTAGCTATCAACCACCAAAACAAGAAGTAGGGAAGCTGAAAAGAAAGAGTTCAAAATGGGACTCTGTTAGTAGGGAAATCTCTGAAACTGTATCTCCAAAGTCTACTTTAGAAAGGAGAGATAGTGAGAGATCTTCTCACTCCTCGTCCTCTAGCAAGAATTCCTCTAAATCTCATCGTGATGACAAGCATTATAGACATCATTCTTCAGATGAACGAAAGTCCTCTGAGAAGACAAAGTCCTCATCTAAATCTTCTTCCAAAACAGATAAACATTATGAGAAAGATCATCAAGAGAAACGAGAAGACAAAGTAGTTACTCCACAGTCAGCTTCTTCTAGTCAATCATCAAAGGATGGTTATGATAAAGAAAAAAAGCACTCACAGTATCGATCAAAATCACCTTCACGAACTCACCGACATCATTATCATTCTCCATCTTCTAAAAAAAGTTCCAGACATGACAAGAGAAACAAACTGTCTGATGAAGACAGTGACAAATTGTCGAGGTAATACAATTTGTTGATTCATCTTTAATAAATGTAATGTAGCAAATCTTGAACTGTTTGTCTGTTACGATAGATTGATCAACAGTTATAAATTCTACACATTTCTGTGGATATTATTATGTAGTGGGAAAATTGGATAATTTGCTGTAGTTTAGCAATTTTGCCTGTTTTTTGGCAACTTTATTTTTATTTCTTAAATGGCTAAATGTTTAATCCTATTTTCAAAGGGATGATTGTATTGTCACATGGATGCTATACATGTCATCACTATAGAATACATATATATGTAGATTACATAATATACATGTATACATGTAGATTGTATGTAGATTACATAATATACATATATTGATATGCCTGCAAAGGCACTTTTGTGATAATTACATCATATACTGGAGTGATTGTGGCTATACATTTCAAAGGGAGTTCCTTGTGTTGCCTAGCAATCTCCTTTGAGCTTTCTGCCTGTCAATACAGGATATTTGTGTGTAGCCTTATAAATGTAACAGTAAATATCAAGTGGTCATAGATTATACATTGGCAGAGGTATCTTTTAGTTTTGTGGTCCACCTAAAAATGACTTAAACTCATTGAAAATGGAGAGGAAACACACACACACACTCTCTCTTTCTCCCTAGTTTGAGTTTATCTGCCTTCCAGTTTAGATCAATAGCAAAACTATTGTATGCATAGAGAAAAGAGAAATAATTTGGTAAACTGAATAGAACTGTATCTAAACATTGCTAATGTATGGCTCTTAAGTACATCTTACATTACATAGTATGTACTTCCTTACCATTCAAAAGTGACAATGTTATTATCTTTACTAGGCATAGACATCGCTAGCTCTGCAAACAGAAAAGAGTCTTCCATGAAGTTTAATATATGCAATGTTTTGAACAAAAATGATAATAGCGTTATTTTTATTTAGGAACTTTACTGTGTATAAGCAACTTTTACAATTTTAATTAAACCTAATAATATGCTCCACCCACTTGCCAATTTAGCAATAGTTAATTGAATTTGGGAACGCCACACAAAAACACTGCTTTAGACTGTTCACTTTCAGTCACTTGTATCAGACGCTAGCTCCTCGTCCGTCCCTGTGCTGCTCGATCTGCTAGGTGCCGTGGTGCTGGAACATATGTCTCGCGTCTAGACAAGATCGCTATTGTCTTTGTTTTCAGGTATGGATTCTTATACAACATTCCTCTAGCATGAAATAATGCGACTGTGTCTTTAGTACACCTGGTCGTAGTTGTTAGAGAAAAACAGTATTTTAGCTTAGCTACAATAATTATACAGTAGTTGAATCGCAATAACCGAGGTGTAGTAGTACTGAAGGACTGTTGTTCAAGGACTGAGGTAACATTATCTTGGGTTAAGTTTGAATTTCGTATTTTTCACTCAAGTCTTTTTTAGTCCACTAAAATGCAGGACTCAACCTTAGTGATGTCTATGTACTTTATAGGCACATCATATTGAGAATAGAGACTGCAGTATTGTCAAGGAAACACAATTAATAGACCAAATTCTATTTCATCGAGTTTTAGGACAGGCGCTTGTAATTATAACTAAAATTAATTATTTTGATTATCTGAGAGAATACTACTACACTAGAGTAGGTGTGTTATTAGAGTGCATATGTTTACGTAGATAAAATATATTGACGTATTGTACATTTTTCATAGTAACTATTGCACATTGTTTTAGTGATGTAATGGAACATGAATGCAATAGTGGAAGCTATAATTGCCTGTAATGACAAGTAGGCAAACACTGAAAGATGATTTTGCCTGAAATGGTCAGCAATAATTTAATTGAAACTACGTATTTTCATCTGGAGCATAAATAATATATCAACAACATTTACATGTACAGTTACAGTTTCCTATCTCTTTTTTCTCTTATCACGTGTAATTGTGATTCTAAATGGTGTTAAATTACATGTACACACATACATCTGAGTGCTAATGATACATTCAGTGGAAAATCTTTAAACTGGACGATTTTTGATCTACTTGTAATTTTTTTAAGCAAAGGACTTAGTTTCACATGTAATTTTCTTAACAAGAGCTGTCCATAATTCATGGCTGTGTTGAAAGATATCTCATGAGTTGTTTAAATATTTCTTGTTAATGTTATCATGTTTTCAGATATCTTTGGCACACATGTCATACAGTTTGTGTTTGCCAACAGTGTGGTTACTGTGTAGCTAAGTCATACTGTAATTCATTTAGAGTGTTTCAGTTCAGTCTGTAATAAAACATACTTCTACCTTTTTAACGCATCATTGCTGTAACATATTGTTCACTCTATGTACTGACACTGTATGGTACATGTTTTCATGTGGAGGAGGCTACATGTACAGTGTATATTAGTATGATATAACCGTTTTCGCTATACTGTCTCTTATATACACATAACTTTTGCCCTATGTGAAGTAATCACTGTAAATACTAGTACATATATGGTTTTGTGCACTCTAAGCAAGCTAATTCTGAATGTGTGGTTGAAAGTTTAGTTACATTTATCTGAAATGTTAGTAGTTCAGATCATCTCTCTTTTTCTAGATATATTTCAAACAGCTTTATGTCTGTATATTGGACAAACCAGTTGGTTAAGAGTAATGTCGAAATAATGGCTACTCCAAGTACTCCTCCACCTATCATATCAAGCTCCTTTGGGACAATAATTAGTCTTACTAATGGTTTACAACAAGGAGAGTATTATATGGGACCGGTACTACCATCTGTAAGCCCTAGCCCAATGAAAAATATCAAAGAATATATTGCAAAACGAGTGGACAGTGAACAGTTTGTAACCATGAAGATTTTATCTCTAACTCCAGGAGGTTAGTGAGTATTCTATAAAAAAGAATTAAATCACTATTTCTATTTGTGTAATTATACCAGATTATCTTGTATCATTTATGATAACATAGCTTCTAAAAGGCTTCATTAAATCATTTGCCTTATAAATATATTATTATTAACATTACCACAAATGGTGGTAAAATTCTTATGACAGTAATAGTTACAGCTGCTGTGTGGCCGCAAATGTTGACTGTTTTGTATAACTAAGTTACTGCTAATGTACATGTATCTTTCAGTCAAGTTCACACTGTGTACATGTATTGTTATGTTTTGAAATTTGCCTTTGGTTTGTATTTCCTTCCTTTTTGGTCTAGTGGTTAATAACATTTGTTTGAGTATGAAGTAGCATTTTTGTAGTTGTTAAGTAATTATTATTTGTATATCTCACAATTTAATTGCTGTATTATTCTTTGGTGAAAATATTGTGTTAATGATTAGAGAAGACATGCAATATATATGCTGGTTTACTGTACTTGGTGATAAATGAAGACTATTTGGCTTCTTTCAAAGCATAAACTATTTGGTCAACAGATTATAAAAGTAATAACAGATGTCATGTAAGATATATTCACAGTATATATTTTTACAGTAGTTATCCACTTAATGTTAAAAGTGCATTCTTATAGGCAAGTTAGACGTACACAAAAAGCATGTGTTGTTATTGTAGATACATGTGAATGCCATGTGAGACATTACATTACATGTACATGTATGTGTATGTACTGAAATGTTATATATTTCTAATGCCATCATGTCTGTATCATACATAGAAGTGTATCAACAGATATGAGCTATGATAGTATAGATGACGTGTAGTGACTTTAAGGCTCGTTTGATGTGGTTCGGTGTTTAAAGCTTGAAAGTAATGTAGTTTTAGACAAGCATTTATCATCTCTGATGAAAGTTTATACTTTATATCATACCAGCTGTTATGACTTGTGGTTTCTCAGATTGCATGTGATCTAGTAATAATATGTTAAGCTCATTATGATATTCTCCTTATAGTAGAGCTAATTAAAGGTTTGTGTGCATTCTCTTAGACTGCTGGTATTATATGCAACATTCTTTATTTTATGTTTATAATTTTTTGTAGCAACAAGACATTGGGTATGATGGTAACACCTATTTTGAATGTGCTGTATAGACATTTACTGTGAATAGAGGGAGGTGGTTATTGTTGATTTACACTAGAATATGCTTGTATAGCATTTCACAGTTTAGTCAACAATGTGGAATATGGTTACACTGATTGTGTTACATATATAGCAGGAATTAGGAAGTTTGATGAAGGCTTTTAGCATATAAAGTGTATCTGGAAGTTAATAATTATTTTACAGAGTATTAGTTTAAGAATGTAACAATTGTAGGAGTGGTGGCAAAGTTGGCAAGTTTGCCAAATTGCCTATTTAAATCATCACCAATGATCCCTGCTAATATAGTACTATATGATTACTATAGTACTGTATTCTTTACTTGTATATAGGTAACCAAACAGAAGATTATCAAGGAAAATTGCTGGTACACAATGAACATTCAATATTATCACTACTTCAAGACCAACCTGGTGTGGTACATCATCATGGCTTATTTAGAGAGAACAATAACATTATATTGGTACTGGATTGTCTACATCAGCATGACTATGACTCCAGTGGACAGTATAAGGTATGTATAACAAGGGAAGTAATCCACTTAATGTAACTGCCTGTTAAAGACTGTTAACATTACAGACTTTCTTAAGTGTCACAATAAAGGTCATTCTTAAGCTTATGTACATTATCTTTCATGTCAGTTTCCTACAAAGTCTGTGGTTTGCCTAAAAGGATGTCACTTATGTTGAATATTTGCTGATGAGGAACAGACTCTATATATTATATATTTTGGAGTATGATATGACATGTTTAGTGTATTATGTCATTTAGGAAATTGTAGAATGGGGATTTCCTTATACTTATGTTTTAAGTTATAACAACAGTGCATTTTTACTTCTATTGAACTTCTCATTCCCACTGATTCCTGGATTTTATTGTATGAATATGCAATCATTTTATTGCTGTGGGATGTTTATATGGTATAGACTTATCTAAAGGGGTGATCTTAGTTTACTTATACTATGTATTATCAGTTATTTTTTGATAACTGAACCAGTTTTATCACAACAGTCTAATACAATGTGTATACTATATATGTACTCTATTGTTTTCTCCATAGGACACTCTAGCTAAGTACATTGATTGTCTTTATCAAAGTGCTTACTAAACCTGTTTGATTAACTTTTGAATTGTCTTGTTTTGTTAGACTTCAGACTTCTGAATTGATTTTGATAGTAATAATGTCCTTATTCTATTAGTTGATATATGCATACATAGTATATGTAATATATTGATATATTACTGTTTATTCCTTTTATGTGTAATTGTGACTGATATACAATGTTTATTGAGTTACATGTACTTTGCACATGTAATATATATGTGTGTGTGTGTGTGTGTATAGCTACGTGTATGTCATTGTTGTTTACTATGTTGCACCAATTCTCTAGGACTATATAAATCTGCAACAACATGTAATAAAAGAGAAAAGACTACAAGAACGTGAAGCACTTCAAATATTCTATTTGTTAGGGAACACTGTCAAGGAAATCCACAAGGTATATTATATATTACCATGACAATCCCACAATGTATGACAGACAAATTGCTATGTTATTCCTCAACCACATTATGCAACATAACAATGATATTGTAGAATAGACACAATGAATTGAATGAAAACTACAATACATTGAAAGCAAAATATTAACCAGCCCACTCTCAACTCACATTGTACAAGTGTTGTACAGACTGTGATTAATTTGTTAAGTGCTAATTGATAACATGAGTGATGATATCATCTTCTGGTTTCTCTGATGTTGCTACAATAATAATCAGAATTCTTATATTGTACTAACTAGTACAACATGCACGTTTAATTACACGAGTGTGTATAGATAGTAATTCACACTATAAATGTATTCTTGTTATGTAATTATGCATAACTTCAAAGTGAAGACTATGTTGCTTTCATTTATTATAAATATTCCTTATATGTTGTGTGCATAATACTAGTATACATAGCTATACTTATTTTATGTAGATGTGTGGATTTTAAGACTATTTTTGCTATGCAATATTGAGCTTGAAATTGAATAATATTAAAAGTATTTTTGATTTTAGAATAACTAATTACATGTGAACTCTTTTTACTTTTTTCCTAATAGAAAAACATTGTACACAGAGATCTCAAATTAGGCAATGTTGTATTAAATAGAAGGTAAGAAAGAAAATGGATTTTTAAATGTATACTATGTGAGTAGTTTAGTTTGTCACCTGTTCTCTTTGTACAGTAGCAATATAAACAGTACTACTTTGTCTATAAATGCACATAGCTTGTCAGAATGTACATCAAACTATTTTATGGATGTTTAAAACATTTTACATGAATGTGTGTTTAGACTCAGATATGTATATTCTCTTGTTCCGTTTGATAATCAACTAATTATCCACAAATAGCCCAAATATTTTATGTCTTCTAACATCAAAGACTGAGATTGTATGCTGTGTGGCCTCATGGTCTGGTCAAGTTTCAAGACATCGTTTTGTGCATGCACCCAAGGCTACGTAGTGGTTATAGTTAGGCTTATGTTTACCGCACTACCTTATAAATTTACCATGTCAAGTTCATATACTTGTAGCTCCCAGTAGTAGAGAACTTGTGTCTTATTAACACTGAAGAAGCTTTATAGTATAAGTTGTCACTAATCTCTCATTCATCATAGCCTGTTCAACATAGAAAGTAACACTTTAATTTTCCTTTTATTAAGGCCAAATTTTTGTGAAGCTTATTTAGACCTCATCAGTCATATTTGCTATAAAGATGTGTCATGATAACTTATCATTGTTGCCTTTGGTATAAATGGTTGGTACATACTCACATGTACAGCTGTTGGTCAGATTATATCATTTTTGACTTTTCCTGGGGCATCCACATTATGCTTTAAATGTACTGCAAGTATTCATCCGTCTTTCATTGTAATAAGATTCATGTATTATGGTTTTATTCATATAATGTTTATAGAACTAACGAGATCACTTTAATAAATTTCGCTCTTGGGAAACATTTAGTTCGTGAAGACGATCTACTTTCTGATCAGAGAGGTAGTCTAGCATATGTTAGCCCAGATGTACTAAGTGGTAAGTCATCACAATGTATGCCTTAAATTAGAACACTGCACAGTTAGATAGGAGAAATGTAAACCAATTTTGTAAACCACCCTATTTTGTTTAAAAATTTTGATGCATTTACCCTGTCATTTGGTGCAGACTGCTTTAGCAAACTTTGTGTCTACAACAACCAATTTTGAGGTACATGGCTATCAAATTTGGTAAACAGTCTTTACCAAATGACCACATAATATATGGTAATGTTTGTTTGATGTTTCATACATTGTACCTCAACATTGTTACTTTTGTTTGTCACTGAATGTTGGTTGACTTGGACAAAGTAATGTTGAGTAGGAGAACTGTTATGATCATATTGTTTAGGTGAACCATATCCAGGCAAACCTAGTGATATGTGGTCTCTTGGTATACTTCTCTATACTATGATATATGGCCAGTTCCCTTTCTATGACAGTATTCCACAAGAACTGTTTAAGAAAATAAAGACTGGTAAATTTAGTCTACCGAGGTATGTTTGCTGTAGTACATTACTCTTATAATAAGAAAACTTGTTATTGTTATATGACTGACAATATAATAGATAGATAAAGATGGCAATGCATGAATTAAGTCTCAACCATTTAAGGCTTTTCATAGTTTAATCAATTCAATTACACTCTCACGAGACTTAACTGTAGAGAGCCTCTATTACAATATATTTGTTAATAAACTATTTTTACACATAGGATAAAATGTACAGTGTTAGTGGTTTTGGTTATTATCTGTACAAAATAACTAACATTGATTTTGTCTTTGTTTAGGGATCATCCAGTTTCTATGGAAACCACACTTCTTTTAAGACAGCTCATTGAGTTAGATCCTCGAAAGAGACTAACTGCTATAGCTGCAAGTGATGCTGTTCAAAGCATAATATCAAGACTGTAAGTTGCCTACCTCTGTTTGATAGATAGCATGAACAATGAAAGGAACTAAGACCATTGTCATAATTAGGTTTTAAGTAATATCAAATTATTCATATAAATGATTGCCAGGATAGCACACAGACACAAAATACATGGTTCTCATGTTTATATTCCACAGGACCTTTACTCTTGTTCGTGAGCCTGTTCAAATTGTTCCAGAAATAGACTCTTCTCAACCAACTGAATGTATTGTTCCTGACCAATGTATCATAGGTCAACATGGTACATCTACCTCTAGTGTTAATGTTATAGAACTCACTGCACCACGACTTCATCTCCATCCTTTTATGGACCTTAACAATGCACACAATACCAATAGATGGATACAGGCAACATCTCCAGGTGGTATTGTTCATAGTCCCATGTCACCAACTATGTTGCCACAATTTGTGTTTCCAGATTCTCCTCGTTCACAATTCCTAAACTCAGGAAGTGGCAATCCATTTCTATCCTCTTCACCTAATAATCCTTCCTTACTCCCTCTCACCTTTCAAGCATCTAACAGCTACTCTACAACTCAAAGCTTACCTGCCTCTATTTATACTCATCACATATTGCCACATTCTACCAACCTACTAACTGACACTATACAAGAACCTCATTCCACAACATGGACACCAACAGATATGTCACACCCACATTTACATCCATCCAGTGCAATACACAGACATAGCTTTTCAGAAGGAGACCCAAACAATAGTATATGGATAAGACGACTTCTTACTGGACCTTCCTCGTCTACTGTGCATGGTAGACGGAGCCTTGGCTCTATGCTAGGTGGTGGTCACCATGGTGAAGTAACACGTCATGGAGAACTTGCACGTCATCGACGTAATTCTCACTCGTATACTTTGGGTCTTACTGATGGTCCTCGAGTTAGACGAAGATCACATGAGCCAAGGGATAATGAGAGAGAGATATTACAAAGTTTACAAGCTGTTAGAAGAAACAGTGTAAATGGTCGTCCTCATAGTGCTGAAACTTCTTAAGTGTTTGAAAAAGACATTTTTATCTTGTAAAAGTTAATTTTTTGCATCATTGTCTTGATGTTCAACCCTTCTTACAATATTTGCATTAAATGTATGTTAATTTTGCTTTTTAATGCTACTAATTTATTTTGCTTGTGTACAGTTTGATAGATAAAGTTTTTGATGTTTGATTTCTTTATTAGTCAATTAAATGTGTAAGATATTGTAGTGGCTGTTATTACATGTAACATGTAACATCATAGATATGTTTAGGGCAATATGAGGTATTCTATAACATTAAAATTACTGATTGGTGACTCTTCAGCAAAAGTAAGTTATTGTGAATAGTGTGCAGATTTGTTTAACACCACTTGTTGACACATGCATAGTGACAGGACAAACCAAGCAGAAACTAGTCTAGTTCATGGATGAAAAATAGTATGTGGTATTGCATGTTATTTGTAAGTTGTGTACATAATTTAGTTAATTGACCTTACAAATGAAACAATTTTTTCTCACTATGCCTATATACATCTCTTTTTGATTTATGTCATATTACCTACACAACTAAACCCTAAACCCTACAAGATTATAGGCTAAGTGATACTTGTAAGCTAAGTGAGAGTAGGCAAAGAGAGAAGCATCCAATGAACCATATAAACTTGCTATATGTAGCAAAGACATTTATATTTAGACAAGTATATTAGCTAGTTGTGATAATAGCAATTCTACTGCTTCAACTATGAATATTGTTTATATGTGTGTGTCATATACAGGTATATATGGTTTTTGCCTTGTCTTATTATTGTTATCATTACAAACACACTATAAGTATTTGATGATTTTTTTGATATGACTCTTCTATCGTGTTTAATCTAGCTTATAGACAATTAAAATTGCCTTGTATGTTAAATATCTAATAGAATGGACACTCATTTACACTTACATGTACATAGTCAGAGCAGTAAAATTACTGAGTGGTTTTCACAACTATATAACTGCATACTGGTCTAAGTGTTTCGTTTGGAATATGAATTAATTAAATGCTGTAAATGTTGTTATGTTGGAAACAAAGTGAATACAAAAACAATAGTACACAAAAGGCAGTTGCTATTTGTCCATACTTTGTTGTGTATTATTACACTGAACCCTTACTCTCTAAACACTTAACGATGACTATGTCCAATATACTGTATGAGTGAGCAGGAAAGTAGTGAACACAACTTAATTACAATTAAAATACTAGTTTATCAATGCATTCTTCAATTTCTATACTTTCAAGCAGCATTGAAGATACATTTATGATAAAATTTACACCAAGAATCTACTCATTAAAATGGATATTCCAGGTATGACTTGGCCACTATTGTCTTTTAACTTAGAGAAATTCTAAAAATTAATATTAGAAAATTAATAATATAACAAAAAACTAATATTTATTCCTTGTAAGCTTCTTAACTATGTGTTCAACCAAACTATATTTGCATATATGGGGTTTACTTAAAATGTCAAGAATTGTGTTCCATTTAAAAGGTGGCTGCCCAATATCTTCCCACAGTTTAAATAAAGCTTGATAGCATTCATAACAATCACCTCTGTACTGGACGTCTATACCTTCAAGTTGTTGGCAAAGCTGAAGAGAAGATCCAACCATTTTCCATTTGCTAAGAGCATATGGTGCAACCATTTCCATCAAATCTGTAGTTGTGAGTTCGACCTCAATAGGTGGTATTACTGGAGGAAGTGCGGGGAGACCTATATGAAGTAGTTTTAATTTAATTTTGCTAAACATTTTTACCAGATATCTAGTTAACGTATGTAATGCATTGGTAAATCAACTATAAAACCTATGCTACTATTATCTGTTACTATCATACTTTTAAAAGGTTTTTATGATTAGAGAGAAGGTATATACTTCATTAGTGAAATGAAAATGGAAAACACAAGAGAGTGAAGATAATTTTTTGGTAGGTTTTAGTTATCATTTAACAAGAAACTCAAGCAGTAACTGAAATCAATGTTTTGTTAAAATGTTTTTGACCACATGTTATGTATGTAACTGGATATGTTTATTTTCATCATTTTAATATAGGTATTGTTGCATTGACTTTTGAAAGAAACAAATGAAATTAAACTGCATCCTTTAACTGCTGATGCATATAGTACCATGAATGTTATTAACCTTAACCACAAGCAGTATGGTCACTATGATGATGGGTGTGACTGACAATGTTTGAAGCTTCTTGCTAGCTTGCTTCTTTGCTCTAGTATTCTATAGTTAGGGTTATAGTCTTTCACAGACTACATGGAAATTAATTATTCAATCTTTAATCAATGTTTCACTGTGAAGCTAGTATCTTTCAAAACAAATATATGATAGTTTTTCAATCATAATCTTGTTTAAACGTTTTACAGTGATACCTACTTAGCTTACTTCAAGTTAAAATTCTATCAGAACTTAAGCATCGTTTTACAATAAAATAGTATATGATTTATTAACAGGGTGTAATAGGTACATTTAGTGTTTTCTTATGTAGTCCAAAGTTATGGCATGCAAATATATATAATATAGCTTCATACCTTCCTGTTGTTCACAAGAGTCAACTGTAATTCTGCTATGTTCATGCATAAGAAAATTTTCCTCATAAGTGTCTACAATTGTGATAAAACAACAATTATTATATTTTACATAAGTGAGGACACTAATTTCCATCAAACACCCAGTGTAAATAAACAAGCACATTCCCTTAAATAGCTACTTTTGTTATTCTACTTCTCTTTCTAAAGTTAGTTAAAGACCTCAATGTCATTGCCAGTTAACTCTTCCTAAAATCAATATGTTCAAATGTCACAAATTTACCACTGATATGAGTTAACCTTAACTTAGATCTATAATCAAACTGTCTACATTACAGTACCAACCATTTTTGAATTACACAGTTGCCTAGGTATACTTACCTGGGTCTACTTGGCTGATGGATCTCCTTATAATTTGAGTGCTTCTTTTAAAAGTCAAAACTATGATTAGAAAATAAATTATTTCATTAATAACATGTAAGTAATATTATAAATATACAGAAGTGTCAATCTATAAATACTACTCAATCAATTATTGTGAGAATGGGAATAAAAATTGTACTGAATTTTATAAGGCGAAGTCAAGGAAAGAAATGAATCTGATTGTTTCGTTCCTGCTGATACCAACATGCAAAAATTAATAATTAATGACAATTGGTCAAAGGGCAATAAAGCATGTGTATATAATATAGCACAGAGTTGGTAAGTGACAATACTATATATTTTTTGTTTATCAACCAGTTATGTATTCTTGTTACCACACCTGGCACCAATGATTGAATGTAGAGTTACCAAGTAATTTCTTATTTTAGCATAGCTTTTTGTTTTAAGTTATAGTGCACTAGCTAAATAAAAGAATTAAAGAATTATGATTAAGCTGTAGATAAGCATTCATTCAGTATATATGATGTTAATATCATATTCTTTTGGAACGTAATTTGGTAGGTTAATAATATTAGGCCTGATATACTGTGTACTGGGATATTACTATACACATACCACACCTATATATTACCCAAGAATTGGCAAAATTTATTTTTGTGAATGGCTTTCGTTTACAAATTAGAAAAAGTATTCCTCCTAAAAAATTTTCCCAGTATACAGTAATAGTAAAACTATAACAATGTAATCAAATGTATACCTCTGTGTCCAATTTTGGCTAAAATACGATGTTTAGAAGATTCACAATAAAATGATTCCTGTGTTGCCCCACAAATGAAGTGATCAGAGCATGAAGGAAGTGGACTAGCCAAGTGTCTACCAAACTGCTGACATGCTTCTTGCTCACAATAATACTTGATACAGCATTGCTTCTGGGCTAAGATGGTATCGATACCATGAGTGATAGATACTGCTACATCTTGAAGAATCTTGTCATCTTTGCAGGAAACATAGCATTCTATTTTAGTTTCCTCTGGCCATGGAGCATAAAGTATCACCTTTGCAGGAATATCACTTCGATAAATTCTCACTACATTACAACAGTTATTTATGGCTGTAAACTGCTGGGATAACTGCCGCCATTCCCCACCTGCCCATTTTATGAAATCATGAATAAGGTGAAAACCACTGTGAGCATACTCCACAACAAAGCAACAAATATTTGATTGCAGTTCTCTATAGATTAAAACCTCAGCTTCTTGCCAAAAAAGAATTTTGTCTCCACTACATCCATAAGTGCATTTTATAGATCCTATATCATGAAAAACAAAGGATATAATAGAACAGAAATACGTGTGCATAAGGGCAAACATATACCTCAACACACTCTAATAGGATTCATAAATTTTGAATAAAGTACCAGCAAGATATTATTAATGTGTATGTGTATGTATGCATACATATGTGCACAGACAGATACAGACACATATCAGCGGATTCATAGCTCATACATTTTAAATAAAGTGTCAGGAAAACACACACACACACACACACACACACACACACACACACACACACGCACGCACGGCACACACACGCACGCACGCACACACATGTACACATGTCCACACACACATGCATACTAATGAATTCATAGCTCATACATTTTAAATAAAGTGTTAGTAAGAAATCAAGAAATCAATCTTTAATTGATGATTGACAATAATAATATTGCTCCAAATCAGTTTGTTTTTGCTGTATTCCATTATGAAGAGATGTTGCTATTGTCAATGATACTTTGTTTACGTTCTTTGTAACAGATACTAAATCACATCTACATTATGTCCAAGTATTTGTATGATACATGCTTATAAACCAATACAAACTATTGTATAGGAATGATGCTATTGCTATCACTGTTACTTTGCTAATGTTCTTTTTAAAAGATTTATGCTAAATGATGTCTATGTTGTCCCTCATATCCATTTTTAAAGTTCTTGAATATTTGTTTGCTGTTCTTTACAAGAAATGTAGAGTCCATGAAGTATTAGAATATCCAAGGTTCATTATTAAGAGCCACACAACAATAATTGTCTAACTACTGTCTGAGATCCTATTGATCTTTTAATGCTAATACATTCTTCCCTTTAGTTAAGGATGTCTTGTACATGTGTTTATTTGTGTTTCTTTAAAAAAATTAAAAACTGAAAGTTGTTTTTGGGGAGAACTGCTATATTAACTTGCATATCAGCACCCACCTACCATTGGCCAGTTATCAATACTAAAATTACATTGGTACAGTACTACTATATACATTGTACTCTGTATATCTACTGAAAATTGCTTATATCATATCAAAAGCATGCAACATTCAGAAAAATGAATACAAGTGCTACATACCTTGATTTTGTAATGCTTCTTGTTCAATTTTTAAACATCTCTGTTTTCGGTTAAATTCTGTGGACCAAAACATAAACTATGTAATCACCAAGTAATTAATAGTAATGAACAATTATTAAATTCTCATGACAATTAAAAGTAGTCATTTTTAATAATACCTCCACATGATTAACAAAATGAAGGGACATTACAAATATCAGTTAAAGATTCACCAATGTAGTGAATACTATGTACACATGAAAGGGCAATATTGACTGTACCTTCTTCTTGGATTTTCATTTGTTCTAAAAAGTTGTTTCGTTCAGCTTCTAATAGCATTCTTTCCTCCTCAAGATCTTCATTTTTTCTTGTGTATTCATCATATAATCTTTTTTCTTGTTCTTCTAGCTCTATGGGGATATACCACAGAGCAAAAATAGTACATAATATAACATGATAGTTATGCACATTTTCATAATATGCATGTACATGTACAAGTGCTCAACATTTGGAATCACTAAACATTCAAAACTGTAGATGTGTTATTATGCTTAAAAATTAGCTTAAACAATAACTAGTCACTTGTAGTCACTAAAATGGATTAGTAACATAATAGCATTTTTTGTTTGTAGTCATATATGTGTACATTGGCTCTGGTTTTAATAACAACCAAGTGTATAATTCAAAAAGTTTATATTGTGGCTTCATCTGTAAGCCACAAGGATATAAATTTGACTTTGATTATTCCATTTATACTTATATTTCTTTAGTATCTTTGTATCCACTATGGCTGGCAAGAAAATTTTCACAAATCTTTACAATGAGGACAGACTTGTTACTGTGTTATTTTATAACAAGTCATGAGATTCAGAGAACAAATAATCACAGAATTAGTACTATATTGAACATCTGTTCAGTAAAACTTAATGAAAGAATCATGAAACAATTTTTATTGAACAAAGGGTACTTAATGAATCACTGAAACACCTCAAAGTATCAGCAGTGTATTAGTAATTTATAAACATAAAATGAAGCAATTTGATTGGTCAGAATCTACAAGTGTTGTAGAATTAATTAATAAGCATACCTTTCTTCTTGTTTTCCATTTCAATTTCTAATCTATGTCTTTCGTTTTGAAATTCTTGTTTTTCTTGCTCTAATTCTTGAGTCTTAGATATAAGGTTATTACAAATTTGTTGTTTTTGCTGTTCCAGCTCTACAAATTAATAAAGTTTAGGACAAATATAAAATATACTCACACACACACACACACACACACACACACACACACACACACACACACACACACACACACACACACACACAGATATCTGTTATGCAGGCAACATATGCAAAGCAGATCCATATACTACTGACCTTCGAGTTTTTCCTTCATTTCTGTTAAGGCATCCTGTTCCTCTTCTAGTTTTTTCTCCTTGTTATTCAAAGCTTTAATGACAAAAGCAGACTTAATGCTTATTTAAAATAACAGTTAAATATGTTTAGACAAGTTATGAGTAATTCCTTTCGATGTTATTAAGAAAAATGAGCTATCTATCTGTAGATAGAGTGGAGATGTTTATAGATACAAGGTATAATAATAACATGTAATCATGTAGTATCACTGATAGATGCCTCATGTTTCTTATTAACATCAGAGAGAATTATTCAGAATTATTCTGCTGTATCATCACATTTGTGTTGGACTTGGTATAACTGGGCTAGCTTGGGTTATTACGTGTCTTCATGAATACCTACAGACAGGTCTACTACATACAAGAAGCTTTGAATGCTTCACGTTTAAAGTTCTAAAATTATATATCACACAAAGGCAAGCTTACTTAGGTTTTGGGACTGAGATGTATACAGTTTTGAACTTTGTTGGATGATATGCATGTATCTTTTCAAAATGGAGGAAAGTTAAATAGTAACAAGTATAACAAGCCTTTAGGCTTAGCATGCCAAACTATATTGTAATTATATGCGACTATTCGTTTGGATATTGATGTCTATTTATCTACAATAAACACAAACATACCAATCATAACAGAGTACATTCTATCTTCAAAGTCCTTTTTCTGATCCTTCAACCTTTGTTCCCGCTCAGCTATGTCTATATTGATGAAGATAATATATTTAAAATACAATATATATGAAGCTGTATGCTTAAAAGTGCACAAAAATTTTCAAACTGTTTTATATCCAATATCCTGTATTTCTTAGAACAAAATATCAGTCACAGTCATTTGAATGGAATAATAATTTATTTTGTTATAACAAAGTTGTTATTTTATTATTACTTTTTGATTGCTGCTTGAGTCTCAAAAACAAAATATTCAATTCAGCACTCTTTGCTTTATTTTTCATTTTTTCTGCTTGTAACAAATGTGTTGCTTGCCCTATATGAGCACACATTTGTCAATGACCATTATTATACCTTCCTTACTTTCAGACATTTGGACTTGGATTAGTTGTTGGTGTAACTGATCTAAATGTCAGAAGATCAAAAACATAACAGTATTGTCTTTTGTCCTTATAATTAAGCCTTGACCACAACAAAATTTCATTACGTTTTGATATTTAACAATGGAGCAACAATTTTTCATACTTCAAGCTTAAGTCTTGCCTACAAGATTTAACAGTTTCTCTGCTACTATTTTTTGTATACATAATATTATATATTATAATGCTGTTAATATCTCTAGCATCATACCTTCTCTTTGCTGGCTTTCCTCAACTATTTTCCTAAGAGATCTAATTTGTCTGCTAAAGTCTTCCATAACCCATTGTGGGTGATCTGAACGAGGTTAATAAAGCATATAGATGTATATAAAACTTTCTAATAAATGTAGGGATTGTGGTACAAACATCTAAAATGGTTTTAAAACGTATGGCCTATATGACTACTATATATGACTGTTTAACTGCCATCCTGCTGTAGCCTTTTTACAGATGTTTGTACTGCCATGCATGGCCATCCCTACATTTCATGATTTTTAACGAAGACTTTATATAATTGTTTGCATTGCTTTTCTATAAAGAAACAACTCTTTATAATAATAATAATCTAATGTTTTACATATTTAGGAAAGTCACAAACTAGAAATCCCATATAAAATGAATGGTGTTGTTTACAATACACCATGATCTGACATCCTGAATAATTTGCATATTATTAATGAATGCTTGTGCAAGAATTTTCTAGCTTCCATAGAATGTTGAGAAGCTTCAAAAATAATTTAAATTATAAAGTATGATAGATTAAAAAGAAACACTGACAAGTACCACAAATGAAAAGCTACAATATAACTCACAAAAGCTTTTGCAACTACAATGACACATCCATGTTAGGTTGATGATATTATTATTGGAAAACCACTGCAGTCATTCTCAATGTAACAGAATAAAAATTAAGTTAATAGTTTTCTAAGTGTATTAATAATTAAAGTATGTGAATAAATTTTGAAATATTTAAATAAACGTATTTTATAAACAGTAATTTTGAAAAAGGAGCATCCTTGCAATGGAAGCCACATATACCATATAGCATAATTTGGTAGGGATAGTGAATTTACATCCATAAAGGTGTATGGTGATTTATTAAAATCTGCCAGTATTAGTAATATTTATGATATTTGTCAAATTACAAAAAATTATCAAACTAAAATCCTGACCAACTTCTTCTGCTATATGGAATATCAACATGTTTTGTTACCTTCATCTTGACTCTCCATGTTGTTGCTTCCTTCATTAATTAACATTGATGCCGGCAAAGGCTCATGTTTTCTCCTGTAATCATCATACAATTTCTCTTGCTCTTCCAGCTCTATTGGAATTAAAGCATAATACATCGTGTAAATCCCGAGTACAAACTTGACTATGCAAAATAAGAAACGAGGTTTCTATCTAACTAGGAGCAAATGTATGAGTGTGAATCAAGGTTAAAGACACTAGTTAAGGATAATATGGTCTATAATGAACAAGTAAGACAGAGTAGGTGTTGGGGGCTGCTACATATAATAATAAAGGTAATTGCTTTGCTCCTGTGAGAATCAAGCATTGTCTATATAACCAGTGCTTTAACAGTCACACAGTACCATCACGTGGCCTATCAGATAGTACAAAACTTCACAATCACTATTACTAAAAGTGCATGTACAAAACTGACATAATCCAACTGAATATACTCATACTTTGCTTCCTCATTTCCATTTCAACTTGAAATTTGTGTTTTTCAATCTCAAATTCCCTTTTTTCTGCCTCTAATTCTTGAGATTTTGTTTTAAGATCATGTTTTGACTCATCATCTAGGTTTACAAAAGAAAGAAGACTATAATACATAATGTTTGTAATTGGAATAAAAACAAACAAACAAACCATACTTGTTAAAAATTAAATGTGTAGACTTGTAACTTTTGAAACAAGAAAAGTGTTTAGAAGCAGTATAGAATTGTGAAAAACCATATTTTAATTCTTTGTGATTGAGAGTTAGTGTTTATAGTTCATTTTAAGTTGTTGCTTAATGCATTACATTCAATACAAGATTTAAACCATGTATAAGTTCAAACACACCAGTCATTCATGTACATGCTAATATTTAAGTAAATATGACATGAACAAGTAAGTTGGGTTTGACTAAAGAGCAAAAAATTAACTCAGATTGCTTAAAATGTTAAAATCAGCTGCTTATTCCAATTTAATTACAAGTCCAATTTTTAATTACGAAATGTATGGTAGGTCTTCTTATAAAATAACTTGTTAAGTGAGTGATTAAAACCTATACCTTCAGTTTGATCCAGTTGCTGCAATAGTAGACCTGAAATAAAATAATGTCCCCTTAATACAATTTTTTATATATAAGAAACAATGTATATAATTTTTCCATTGTAATCTAATTTTTGTGAATAGATGAATACACGATCATTAAATTAAGCAAAACTTAAAATATGTAGACAGGAATGATTGCAAAATTAAATCATGTATACATTTCTAAAGCAAAAGGGTTGTGTCTGCAAAAATGTACATACTTGGTAATCAGGTATATTTATAACAAATTATTGTCAAATCAAATCCAAGCAGTATTTACATGGTATTACCATTACATATTCTTGATATTATATAGTGTATACCTTCTCTATGCTTTCCTTCTTTCACCTTTCTATTAAGTAACCGGATTTGTTTAGTCAATTCCTCAAAAATCCATTGTGTTTGATTATTAAATGATGCAAGACCTATTAAAGTTAATATGACATTTACAACAAACTAATTGAATAGTGCATTATCATGATAATTCACATTTGATGATACTTGTCTCTATATCTTGCGATCCAAAACAATGATAGGATTGTGTGGTATGTTTTGTGCCAGGTAGTAATAACTCACCCATAAAAACTAAGCCGACCCTCTTGGATAGATAAGGTGAATTAGACACCAATTGGACTTTATTTGACACTCCAATACCTACAGATGTAAATATAAAACATAAAAATTAATAAAAGCTATTATGTATAATATTTACTACCTGTTATGCTGTACGTGCCAAGTAATACAATAATTATTTTGGACCATGTGTGCATGTATATATCCATATTTGTATATCCACTTGCTTTGTTTATTCTATTGTTGTATGTGACAATTGAAAGCAACAAATAAACTTAAACCTCATCCTTTAATTATGCACACATAAGAGGAACCAATGAATTTTTCTAACTATGAGGGCTACCATGTTGAATGTGACTGATTCTATTTGAAGGCTCAGAGCTCCTCACTAACTTGTTTCTCTCCCTATATTCTACAGTATTCCATATGATAGTAATTAGTTAGTGTTTCAATGTAAAGTTCCTGTCTTTCAAAACAATTATAGGAGGATTTTTCCATGGTTAATCTATAACATTCTCTACAGGTTAGTTAGTCTATTCATGTCTGCATGAAACATACAACATGAAACAGTCACTAATTATTAAAACATGAGTAGTTAAATAATTTGTGGTTTGTCCATGGATGATAAAACGATATACTCATATTATTATAATAACATGGTATGAATATCTTTTTTTCAGGTGTTTACTAATATGGCCCAACCTCCTTTTGAAAAATTGAATAAAGACAGCACATGCACTTTAATTACTAAGATAATACTTTATAACTAACAATTAAAAATGACTTACAGATAAAGTCCTCTCTGTGAATTAATGTCTTTGCAAAATGATACAATGATTAAACTGTTAGACAAACTAATTTAAAAGGATCCCTTTTCCAAAACAATTATGTTTTAAAATGAGGTTTACGTCATCACATGAGCATTCACTATATAAGTTGACCAACTGAACTGGCTGTTAGTCTATAATTTGCCAGGCAGAAAATAGCCTACATTACAACTCAAATTTGGGTATGAAATGAAGTAATGGAATAACCTGTAGTTCTAATGACACCTTGTGTACGGTAAAGATTAATTTTGTTGTCATTAGTAAGTTTGCACTACATCTGTTTGAAAAGAAAAGATTTGGTGACACACAAAAGAAATGTTTGTGCAAAATATTGGAATTCTTAAGTCCAAGTCAAATCAAAGATTGTCATAAACCTTAGCCCTCTATGTGTGATGTAATCGAAAAATGTGAAATGATTTGTGTTCTTGTGTCTAATAAAATCATATGCACTTTAAGATAGGACAGACTGTGTTATTCATGCTATGTAATACCAACGTCCATAAAAAGAAAACATATCTTAGTTGGTTAGTCATATGTTTTTATACAGCTTAATTTGAGACATTGTATCTGTCCATTAGTAATAGCACAGCTTCAAATACACAAGCTTTACTTTTGTGTGTCACCAGACACTTAATTAATACAACAAAATTATGGATTAGCTCTAGCTATACTATATATAATAGGGTAGTATATATATATATATATCGGTCAAAGTTCGAAACAGTTTACTAACCTTCATCACGAGATTGTAGAGCAACAAGCTTTCTTTGATCTTTAGTTAAACGCAGTCCAGACGCAACAACATCATACTCGTCATAACAGCAACCATTATGGCTTGAACATGGTTCTTCAAAGTACGCAGGACAAAACTCTAGCTTCGCTTCCCTCTTCAAAACTTTAATGACTCGTTTAGTAGCTAGAGCAAACGGAATTTGTTCCATTGCCTTTCCCTCCCACCCATATATCTTTAAGTGACTGTAGGCGTAGTAGTTAATATTGGAACTGCACATGCGCATATATTACTAATAGTATTCGAGACGGGTCACGGGTGTCTGATAATTTGGGTGGACTTGGCAAAAAACCGTGATATGTTTACTGTGACATTATAAAGCAATATTTATTAGGGGTACACTACTTTCACTCGATCTGATGAACGGAAGTCTTTTTTTACGAGTTACTTTTTTTATTAGTTAATAACCCACATTCGTTTTCACTGCTATAAAAAATAAAGCTAATTCATACTTTGTGGTTTTATAGGTTGCGTCCATTAATGAAATTGTATTTCCATATTGTTTAAGCAGTTGTTGCCATGGTTCTTGGTGTACATACAGTAGTGTTTGTGTAAATGTACACAATTCATTATCAATCACATGTTCCTTCAGTTCCTTGCTCTCTGATGCTTTTGCTTTATATGGACGAAAATGGAATCTCGATTCTGGGTTTTTCTTTTGCCACATGTCAATTTTGATTTTTAGATTCTCTTGGTCCAATTTAGATAATTGACAGGCTTGTTGTGCTTTGTAGATGTGATTTCTTATATCTACAGATGTTGGGAAATATGTCCTGTCTGTTAACTCGGGTTTTTATGTAGTACAAAGAACATGCAATGTGTAGTGTTTTGAAGCTCGTTTGACTTCCTGTGTATTGGTAATCCCTTCTGACACAAGTTCATAAATTTTTTCAGTAAGCTTTGGGTGTATACGCTGTGCATATCCTGCCAGTCTTCTTGTTTGATGGAAGGAATGATGGGCCTCCTCTGTTGGTATTAGTACATGATATTTTATATTTATTGTAGTAGATACCTCTGATGTTAAAGTTTTTGTAACATTCTCAGTTTGTCTGTTTTTATTTGTTTTAGTTTTCGTAGACCTACATTTTCAATCTCTAAGTCGGAAAGTTTGAAATCAGGATACAGTATGATGGTACGAACAATTATATGGGCCTTGCAACCTATTTTTTGAGATCCTTGTAATTGAGTACGGTCTGATTTTTCTTTCCCTTGCTGCTCTTTGTAATAGTGCTGACCAAACTGGCAATCAAGTTTGCATATTGAAGAAACTGTGAATGGAGTATTGTCAAATTCAAGATTGCAACCATTTATTGTATGATTCCAGAAGATTCTTAATTTTGTCTAATATTGTTAATAAAGGATAACATGTACTGTATAATTATATTATTTAAGTGCAGCAAAAGATAAAATTAATACAGAAATGTTGATACCTTGGATTGACTCTGGTCTGGGTCATGATTTTCTTTGTTCACATCAGGCACATATTTTTTAGTGAGCTTCGAGTGCCAAAAGAGCTTTGAGTTGCTATCTTATGACTCTCCAGCAACTCTTCAACATTGTCAACCACACCAGAGTAATAATGCAGACCAACAGAATGGAGATCACATGCACAAGGTGGCTTGGATGAAGTATCTTGCTCGGCCATTGTGAGTAATGAAGTTAAAATTGAGAAATTCCCGCGTAAACACATGTACAGATGTGAGTTGATTAACATGTCATGTGACTTCCGTTCATCAGATCGAATGAAAGTGTGTACCCCGTATTTATTATGATGTACCGCATAGCTGGAAGTGTTTACGGTTTACTGAACACAATATACTTTATACTGGTAATAGTTATGATAACAACCATAGACAGTATACTGCTTAGCTTAGTTACAGCAAGTCTTGTTATGTCCGAAATCTTCACACTGTTCTGGGACCGATCATTTAACTCTGCAAAGTATTGCAGTAGATTCAGGAACTGTGAAGTGCCATGATGCCTTGATTGGCCTATACTCGGCATCATACCTTCCTATACAAGCAAGATCTTTAGTGGAGTAGATGGAATAGGTTTTCTTTGCATGATTCGGTGCTGGGCCAGCCTCATCGGTTTCTTTAGCGAGACTCGCAACTCTCTTGTCAGCTTCGTGGAGAGCTTTTGGCATCAGTGAAGGCACAGATACAGAAGAAGGACAATTTGATGTTCGAGAAAAGTAGCATAGCATAACTATCGCATTTGTTAAATTTAGCGGAATTATGTTTGCAAAACACAATAAAACAGTAAACTGCAAAATTTAATTCCTTGTAAACATTTAGAGCTATATGGTATCATATACTATGACGCATGCTCAATAAAACCCAGAGTACAAGTACCACAAACCATCTATTAGAATTAAGCATCAGCAAGATATTTCCTGGATTCTTGATTTTGGTTGTATATTGTAATGTCTGTATGAATCGCTATCTGTAAAGTATACATGCTGCTAGTATTGTATACTATGATGCTATTACATTACTCACTACACATGCGTCATAATATATGATACTAGAGTACAGATCTTGCTTCATAGAGCCACAGACACTATCTCTAATTGTAGGTGCACTTTCAATTTCGGAAGTGTCTGTTATGCAAGATAATTTAAATGATCTCTTGTAATAGACTTTACCCATACAATAAATACAGAGAGAAAGTAACATATCATAATAATTATTACACAACCCATCAACTTACAAATAGAGAATGTGATAATTTTATTTTTAATGAAAGACAATAACCAAATGAAGTAGGATATAACATTGTTTAAGCCAGAAGAGACTCTGCTGGACAATCATTACAAATTAAATGCTTTGGCTTTACAGTTACATTAAATGCATGAGTGAAGATAACAGAACTATATACAGGTAGTAGACACTTAAGCTTTAGAGTACTCAGTGGGCAGGAGGGTTATATTAGTATATGCTATGATAAAGGTAATATGAGGACACAGCAAACAGGAAGACTTTCAGTGAGACACAAAGAAGCTTATATCATAACACAGGTAGGGCTCGATTAGGATATGATGAAACATAAGATATAGAAGAGATAAACTATGATACAGTGAAGGAGGTTACATTAGTAGGCATAATTATATTTGGAGACAGTTGACAAGATAATGAAATTATAATTACAGGAAATGAAAGGGTGGTGTTAAAACATATTTGACAGGAGAGGTTTTGTCAATGAATATTAAATCTAACCAAAATTAATTGATGAATTTTTTAGCAGGACAAAGTTGATAATGTTAGACAATATCAACACATAAGGAAGACAATTACATTAAGGTAATATTAGAGGACTGTGTAGAATAGTGATATTTTTGGACATAGTGAAAGAAGAAACATAGTAGATGGGATAGCTTACATTATGACAGTGAACTGTAGATATGGACAGTTGATGTAAGGCTTTCAGTAAGACATAGTAGTCAAAAGTGTTGTATAAGGATGCATTGTTAGATTAGTGCACAATGAATATAAGAGTTACACTGAAACATAATAGATAGGAAAATGAAAACAACTGAAGGTCTCCTCATATCAGGACATAGAACAGATATTCTACAGAAATAAGATATTGTTTGCCAGATTGAGGAAATTAGTAGTGGCATTCAGTACATGTGCTGATTAGTTAGTAGCCAAATTGTAATATAATCACTGCAGGGGATACACAAAATATAGTTGAGATGTAACTGTGCTATGAAAATGATGACTTAGTAAGCTGAAGAAACTGTTATCTTTTCGACTATGAGTTTTGATGAGGTAAGATGTTAATTTGATAATTCTAGTTTAATTAGTAAATATTGTACACTAGCCTATGGTATATGTAGAGATCACTGTCTCCCATATAAAAGGTAATGATTGAGTTGTATTCCACTCATCAATTACTTTCAAAAGCCTAATTTTATCATCATTTGAAGATGTTTCTATACTTTCCAAAGTATTAGTAGGGACCTTAAAAGATTTACCAATAACTTACCAACTACAACATGTATCAGCCAGTATTTTAAGCAGATCATGTTCATCAGGAGGACTCTTTAAAATATCTAAGAAATATAAGATTATGACAAGTACAAGAAGGCAGATAAATGTAATCCCTTTGTTACTACGTACATCCTCCATGTATCTACCAATGTCAGCAGTAAAAACAAAAGGAAATGTAGAAAAGCCTAAGTTATGAACCACATATAATTAACAAATGGAAATTCTTGTGATTAATAGGAAGAATGATGAAGAGACAAAAGGCATATAAAATAACGAGGTTCTATAATGGTCTAACATAGTAAATAGAAATGTGCTAGTTGAATTGTCCAATGAAGTAGAAGACACATTTCCTTTGGCCATTTTGTCATATAGCTATGATAAAACACTGTACCATGGTTTATTAGCCAGGCTACTGAAAGTCAGCCTAGAAAACAGTAAGAAAGCAAATGGTAACAAACATCTATGATATTGAACAGACTCTGTCCTTGTCAATATATATCTCTTTTATACAACATTTTGATGATGGTAAAGTTAATGGAAAAACATAGCAACTGAAAAAACTGATATAATTTAATAATAGATAACAAATACTTATATACATACATGTAGCCATGAATTTTTTGAAAGCAACTACTTCTGTGCAAAATGTTTCATATAATTTCAGAGTGTTCATAGCACGCAAGCTATTTCTGCACTAGTCACAACATTTACTTGGGTCTAATATCTCTACACTTAAAGCTGTGAGGCAAGCAAATACATTCATAGTAAACATAGTATCTACTTCACACCAGTTAAACAACGTTCCTCGAAGCATACTTGTATATTTGCATGACACTTGCAACACAAAGTTTAGGCATCTCTGCACATGTATATTCTGAGCTATTAGCTTATAGGTAATTGATTTATACAATGAATATTATTACACAACTAATTGTCTTAATGTTTCAAATGTTCAAATAGAATTGCACAATAATAAACAAAATAATATTAAAGTAGCTGACACATTGTTATGTCTTACATGACAAGTAACATATTTTCTTCACTTGTTTTAGAATTTTTGTTATCAGTACTAGACAATTTCCTTTTCTTTATGGTATGTCTTTTGTCTACGTAGAAATGAACAATAAATATAATGAATTGACTACATTGTCATGACAAAGTTTAAATTTCTGAGTGCCTGAAAAAGGTTCTGGTATAAAATATTAGACTTTGTCTGCATATTTTATTCACTAAAGCATAGAGGAGCTTATAGGCTTGCAAATGAAGGAGGGGATACAAGTCCCACTTGAAAGCTGCACAGCTAAGTATTTGATAATTATGAATCCAATAACTCAAAAATAATTTTGTACACCAGGCAGGCTAATCATAACATTACTATGAATTAAATGTAACAAATTTGTGTATTGTAGACTATAGGCTGTCTTCATAATCTTGTACATGTACTCCTAATTTAAATTTACCTTAAAAAAAGTTGCTGATGTAAACTACTTGTATAAGCATTAACTAGAGGTCTCAAGGCAATGTGCTGATTTAGCAGCAACAAGTCGGATATCGTGACTGCTTCTTATCAATTATATGAGCACAGTGCTCTAAATAAACAGCAATTAGTTTGACGAAATCAGAGGACCTGGATATAGATGTGAATCACAAACAGCACTGATAAGTTTGTTACCTTCAGAAAACTTATTGTACATTGTACCACACACATCTTAAGCAGTTACTTCATATAAATAATCTGTTAGTGTGATGATCTCAATAGGAATAACAAGTGTTAACCAACATACATCTAGGGATAACTTGTGCTCTTTAACAATTTCACTAATCCTGACAAAGAAAGAATGTATTAAATATATTATGAAAGAATGTATCATTATATTATTATTACTAATCTATTATACAAGGAAAAGTTATTGTACCTTTTATGAAAACTTGCTGATGTAGTCAAACTCTATTGCACTACTGTCATAACTCGTCACGACCAGTTTTGAAACGTAACCTCATTTGGTAAAATGTTATAGAAAATACTAGTACTATATTACATTTATACATATAATATATATACTCCATTCAGGTAGAATTTGACATTTGACTTAATATTTTTTTAATATGGTTTTAATTATTTAACATACTTGGAAATAGTGTTTAAATATCTCAAAACTCAGGTTTGTCTCATAAGTATACAACATATCATTAACAAGCATTTGGACATACATTCTCCAATTATAACAGAAGTTATACAAACTATTAAAAAAGGACAAAAAAGCAAACCAATTAAAAGAAGGCTTTAGTGTAATTGTAAAAATCACCAAAGTTGTGAGGCTGGCCATATATGGTATGTTATTGATGGAACCTTTTGCTACAACACTTTCAAACTCTAAAATCTACTAATAATGTGCTACTATATCTAAACAGTTCAAAAAAGAATGAGCCGAGGATCAACAGTACTCTTAGTACATCATAGCTAGCACACCTATGATGTTCCAGACGACACCACGTGGAGGTGGTACTGTATTGCCGTCCCCCCACCCTACCACCTCTCATTCTTTTTTAAATGGCCTAATATGCTCAAAAATATTTTTAATGGCCTAATATGCTAAAATATTTTTAATAGACTAATATGCTCAAAAAATATTTTCAATGGCCTGTTATGCTCAAAATATATTTTTAATGGCCTAATATGCTTAAATATTTTTAATAGACTAATATGCTCAAAAAATATTTTTAATGGCCTATTATGCTCAAAATATATTTTTAATGGCCTAATATGCTTAAATATTTTTAATGGCCTATCATGCTCAAAATAAAAATCTCTGGGACTGTTGCATTAGGACACAGTAGATGGGACTGTTACATTGGGACACAGTAGACATGTGAGTTACGTTATGACACAGTAGTGTTACATTAGGACACAGTAGATGGGATTGTTACAATATGACACAGTAGACAGGGAGTTATGTTATGACACAGTAGATGGGACTGTTACATTTGGACACAGTAGACATGTGAGTTACGTTATGACACAGTAGTGTTACATTAAGACACAATATACAGGTGAGTTACATTAGGACACAGTAGGTGGAACTGTTACAATATGACACAGTAGACAGGGAGTTACTTTATGACACAGTAGATGGGACTGTTACATTTGGACACAGTAGACAGGACACAGTAGATGGGACTGTTACATTATGACACAATAGACAGTTGAGTTCAATCTTTATGACACAGTAGATTGAACTGTTACATTAGGACAAGGTAGACAGGTGAGTTACATTATGACACAGTAGTGTTACATTAGGACACAGTATACAAGTGAGTTACATTAGGACACAGTAGAAGGGACTGTTATATCAGGACACAGTAGACAGGTTAGTTATGTTATGACACAGTAGTGTTACATTAGGACACAGTATACAGGTGAATTACATTAGGACACAGTAGATTGGACTGTTATATCAGGACACAGTACACAGGTGAGTTATGTTATGACACAGTAGTGTTACATTAGGACACAGTAGACAAGTGAGTTATGTTATGACACAGTAGTGTTACATTAGGACACAGTATACAAGTGAGCTACGTTATGACACAGTAGTGTTACATTAGGACACAGTAGATGGGACTGTTACATGAGGACACAGTAGACAGGTTAGTTACGTTATGACACAATAGTGTTACATTAGGACACAGTAGACAAGTGAGTTATGTTATGACACAGTAGTGTTACATTAGGACACAGTATACAAGTGAGCTACGTTATGACACAGTAGTGTTACATTAGGACACAGTAGATGGGACTGTTACATGAGGACACAGTAGACAGGTTAGTTACGTTATGACACAATAGTGTTACATTAGGACACAGTATACAGGTGAGTTATATTAGGACACAGTAGATTGGACTGTTATATCAGGACACAGTAGACAGATTAGTTATGTTATGACACAGTAGTGTTACATTAGGACACAGTAGACAAATGAGTAATGTTATGACACAGTAGTGTTACATTAGGACACAGTATACAGGTGAGTTACATTAGGACACAGTAGGTAGATGGGACTGTTACAATATGACACAGTAGACAGGTGAGTTATGTTATGACACAGTAGTGTTACATTAGGACACAGTATACAGGTGAGTTACATTAGGACACAGTAGATGGGACTGTTACATGAGGACACAGTAGACAGGTTAGTTACGTTAAGACACAGTAGTGTTACATTAGGACACAGTATACAGGTGAGTTACATTAGGACACAGTAGATAGGACTTTTACAATATGACACAGTAGACAGGTGAGTTATGTTATGACACAGTAGTGTTACATTAGGACACAGTATACAGGTGAGTTACATTATGACACAGTAGATCAGACTGGCTCTAATCTAATAATTGAAAACAAAATATTAGCTAGGTACTCTTGTACATTTTATATAGAGGATGCTATTAGGTTATAGATTAGTTAACTCTTGCTCACTGAGTGATCTCTAAAGGCCAGGTTCTATATAGTACATGCACCAGACCTATGCTATAGGCTTTTAATAGGAATGCTAAGTCATCGAATTATATGTGCACTTCAAGGCTCATTCCATATTCTAAGCATGTAAACTTCTCTCCTTTTCATATGCAGTAACCTATGCTATAGGCTTTTAATAGAAATGTTAAGTCATCATATTATATGTGCACTTCAAGGCTCATTCCATATTCTAAGCATGTAAACTTCTCTCTTTTTCACTCCTTTTAAATGCAGTAACCTATGCTATAGGCTTTTAATAGGAATGCTAAGTCATCAAATTATATGTGCACTTCAAGGCTTATTCCATATTCTAAGCATGTAAACGTCTCTCCTTTTCATAGGCAGTATAGCTTTGTTTCTGCTAACTTCAGTAATTGATACACCTATATTATAATAATAGAGAGCTCATAATTAATAACAACTGCATCTACAACAATGAACTTACATCTACAACAATGAACTTACAAACTGTTACCAGAAAATGTTGTCAGGTATCAGACTACCATTTTTGTTGTTGTGGAAGTTTAAAAGATGTTGGTGAGACTGAAAGACTCCAGGGAGATAGATGATCCATGATATAGAGCACCAACCATAGAAAAGAAAGAAAATACATTATTCCTCCCAACTCACCACCAAAAGAAATATCTTCAGTATATATATATATGCCTAAAACACAATAAATCTATAATATACTAACATTTGTTATCAGGTATAACTTACAAGTAGTCAGTGTTTTTTTACACATATATAGATCTCACAGATCACCAGGAATATGTTAACCGGAATATGTTAACCTAATAAATATAAAGAAAAGAGAAGTGATTATTACTGCATGCACAACATATCAAACTTACAAGGTAACAGTTACCAGAGAATATGATCAGATCATCTTAGATAGTAACTATATAACTACACAATGGAATATAGTGTTGGCTAACATTGGTTAAAATGTTATATACACAACTCATAACCAGTTTAGCATGACTAGAAATATAACATCACAAAGCACAGTAATAGGCAAATGATCATGTATTTAGTAAGCAAACAGTTAACTGAATTGAGGCAATTAAAGTAAAATCAGAAAAGGCTGAGTATTCATGCATAATAACAATATATAAGCATAAATAATTCTAGGAAACAACACGAAACCAGTTCATTTAATACAATACAGCAAGTCTGAACAAAACCACGATTGTGGGGGTTTATGCTACCAACAATACACAAGAGAATAATAGAACACAGTTAAATTATGTAAGGACATAGTGAACTGTACAGTTATATTAAAACACAGGGACACATTAGCACACAGTAGGAAGTACATTTACATTAGGACACAGTAGACAGGATTGTTACATTAGTAGGACATAGTAAACAGGACACAGGATATAGCAGACAGGATGGTTACATTTGGACACAGCAGACAGGAAACAGAACATAGCAGACAGGATGGTTATCAGAACAGTACAAGGATATTTACATTAGACACAGTAGACAGGACAGTCACATAAGGACACAGTAGACAGGATACAGGACATAGCAGACAGGGTGATTACATTAGAACACATTAGACAGGAAAATTAAACTAGGACACAGTAGACTGGACAGTATATTATGACACCGTAGACAAGATGGTTGACAGTAGACAGGAGAGTTACGTTAAAAGACAGTAGACAGGGTAGTAAGAATGAAAGACAGTAGACAGTAGAGTTACATTAAAAGACAGTAGAGTTACATTAAAAGACAATAGAGGTACACTAAAAGACAGTATACAGGACAGGTACATTAAAAGACAGTAGACAAGACAGGTACATTAAAAGACAGTAGACAAGACAGGTACATAAAAAGACAGTAGACAGGACATGTACATTAAAAGACAGTAGACAGGACATGTACATTAAAAGACAGTAGACAGGACAGGTACATTAAAAGACAGTAGACAGGACATGTACATTAAAAGACAGTAGACAGGAAAGGTACATTAAATGACAGTAGACAGGACATTAAAATTAAAGACAGTGGACAGGACATGTACATTAAAAGACTGTAGACAGGACATGTACATTAAAAGACAGTAGACAGGACATGTACATTTAAAAGGCAGTAGACAGGACATGTACATTAAAAGACAGTAGACAGGAAAGGTACATTAAATGACAGTAGACAGGACATTAAAATTAAAGACAGTGGACAGGACATGTACATTAAAAGACAGTAGACAGGATATGTACATTAAAAGACAGTAGACAGGACATGTACATTAAAAGACAGTAGACAGGACATGTACATTAAAAGACTGTAGACAGGGCATGTACATTAAAAGACAGCAGACAGGACATGTACATTAAAAGACAGTAGACAGGATATGTACATTAAAAGACAGTGGACAGGACATGTACATTAAAAGACAGTAGACAGGACATGTACATTAAAAGACAGTAGACAGGACATGTACATTAAAAGACTGTAGACAGGGCATGTACATTAAAAGACAGCAGACAGGACATGTACATTAAAAGACAGTAGACAGGACATGTATATTAAAAGACTGTAGACAGGACATGTACATTAAAAGACAGTAGACAGGACATGTACATTAAAAGACAGTAGACAGGAAAGGTACATTAAATGACAGTAGACAGGACATTAAAATTAAAGACAGTGGACAGGACATGTACATTAAAAGACAGTAGACAGGATATGTACATTAAAAGACAGTAGACAGGACATGTACATTAAAAGACTGTAGACAGGACATGTACATTAAAAGACAGTAGACAGGACATGTACATTAAAAGACAGTAGACAGGACATGTACATTAAAAGACAGTAGACAGGACATGTACATTAAAAGACAGTAGACAGGACATGTACATTAAAAGACAGTAGACAGGAAAGGTACATTAAATGACAGTAGACAGGACATTAAAATTAAAGACAGTGGACAGGACATGTACATTAAAAGACAGTAGACAGGACATGTACATTAAAAGACAGTAGACAGGACATGTACATTAAAAGACTGTAGACAGGACATGTACATTAAAAGACAGTAGACAAGGCATGTACATTAAAAGACTGTAGACAGGACATGTACATTAAAAGACAGTAGACAGGACATTAAAATTAAAGACAATGGACAGGAGAGTTAATTAGGAGATTGTAGACAGGAAAATTACATTAGGATATAGTGGGCAGGAGTTATATTAGATGGCAGTAGACAGGACAGTTAAAATTACAACACAGTAAACATTACAGTTACATTAAAACACAGAGAGAAAAGTTACAATGGGATGCTGTAAACTAAACAAACAGGGTAAATTAGGAGGACCAAATTAAATCCAGTCAATCAACTGATGCTCAATATGAAAGGATAATAGGCTATAAATATAATGAGAGATCTATTATGCTGTAATGCTCTACACACAACAAGTGCAAGAGAAGAGGAATTGTCTGAACATCACAAGCTAATACTAATACAAATGTAGACCCAACGAGGATAAACAGGCTTGTACTAAATAAAGAGACTTGACTATTTTATTCAGACTTGCTACATTGTACTAAAAATATACTGGTTTCAAAAGTCTATAATATTACAGGGAAAAATGCCAGGCTTAGTTAGGATACCAATGCACTAAATAAAGGCTAAATGAAGAAGAAACTAAAACTGACTAAAGCTCACTGAATACAAAAGTTAAATGGGACAAACTAGCCATACTAACACACATGGAGTACTGTTACTCTGACCGTATTTGTTACTACTGTCTTCCACTTTCTTTGTAGCCAAGAACAGCTTTGTCTCAGTATTTACTGCAGAGAACACTATCAGAACCACTCGACAACATGACTCCAGATTTTTTTTCTTGTCTTGCGCTAACAGCCCTGCCGAAGAAACGTCCTGACAAAGAGGTTACTCTGACCGTATTTGTTACTACTGTCTTCCACTTTGTCTGTAGCCAGGAACAGCTTTGTCTCAGTATTTACTGCAGAGACTATCAGAACCACTCGACAACATGACTCCAGGTCTTTTTTCTTGTCTTGCGCTAACAGCCCTGCCGAAGTAACGTCCTGACAGAGAGATGGCTAAAATGAAGTAACACTTTTTTGTAGCCAGGAACAGCTTTGTCTCAGTATTTACTGCAGAGAACACTATCAGAACCACTCGACAACATGACTCCAGGTCTTTTTTCTTGTCTTGCGCTAACAGCCCTGCCGAAGTAACGTCCTGACAGAGAGATGGCTAAAATGAAGTAACACTTTTTTGTAGCCAGGAACAGCTTTGTCTCAGTATTTACTGCAGAGAACACTATCAGAATCACGCGACAACATGACTCCAGGTCTTTCTTCTTGTCTTGCGCTAACTGCCCTGCCGAAGTAACGTCCAGACAGAGAGGTGGCTAAAATGAAGTAAGGGCCTCTAAGTTTAATATTTTCTAGTAAAAAATTGGCGCTACTAGGCCCGCTAGTCGAACTGAGCATGCTCAGTTGATCATCGTGATCGCGCCATGATAGTAACGACTATGTAACTTCCTATATATTATCTAGTACACAATGAACATTGTCTTTCTGAATGTAAGTTTATTAATCACACATATATGAAGCCCTGTCCTTTTATTGGAGCATGTCATCATCTTGTTACAATGGGTGGAGTTACTGCCTAGTATTTGGACCAATTGAGGAACTAGGCCAGCAGACCATATCGTTTATTAAGTATCCTTCTCAATAAACAATATAAACATTTATCCATAACATTAGTTGAAATAGTAAATATATAAAATCACATCATTACAACAAGATACTGATTAATATTAACATAAATAAAATCAAAAGTTATAAATCGGTATCATTGATGTAGACATTTCTAATGTCTATATTTTACAGTTATCTTCGTAGAATGTGCAGTAGTCAATGACCAAGATCACCACATATTAAGTCTATGAAGTTGACTTTCTTTAGCCTATATATACAATCTAGGTTGAGCTATGACGGTATCATACCCAGACCTACAATGTTTCCTGTTGTTTGTATGGCTGGATATGAGACAGTGAAGTCTGACTTCGGGTCTGGTCATTTTCACAAATTCAATAATAAGTAATCTACTTTATTTGAGGATTGATAATTAGAGAGAATCAGTATGAAAGTGTATATCAATCACTTTATATTTTACAGTACATTAAGTTGTGTGTGACTTGTTCTTTTATTCATTTGGACTAGTTCAATGCGATATCTAAGTACAACATTACCAAAAGGAGCAGCTCCACAACAATGTTAAGGTAATTGTCTGAAATATCTGTGATTGTTGGTATAATATTGGTCAACATTTTCATGAGCAATCATCTCAATGAAGAGTGTTTAATTAGGTTCTGTTAATAAATAATTACATGCAGTATGTGGTCTTGCTTTTAAGCCAGCAACTTTATCTTGTTTATGTAAATTACCAAAATTATTGTAATTAGATTTTACCCTAAAATTGAATAAATCGTATATTAATAGCATTACCAGACATACACAGGTATACATATAAGGCAACGTTTTGCAATACACTAAATCATTATTAGTAATTAACTTGAATAGGAGCCTATAATATAAATGATAAATATTGTACATATTAGTCACAAAATCACAATGGATGTCATTTGTTTGTTGGAAAATCAAAATCGAATGACCTTATGCCATATATATATATATATATATATATATATATATATATATATCGATATATATATATATATATATATATATATATATATATATGGCATAAGGTCATTCGATTTTGATTTTCCAACAAACAAATGACATCCATTGTGATTTTGTGACTAATATGTACAATATTTATCATTTATATTATAGGCTCCTATTCAAGTGTATGGATTAGAAGGTAGATATGTTTGTGCTTTGTTATCAGCTGTCTATAGGAAAGCATCATTAGACATAGTGGAAGAGGAACTAAAAGACACTGAGGTATTTGATAGTTATTAATATAACTCCTATTGTAACTGCTAATGTATAATTTATAGTGAAGTACATGTAGAGTGTATATCTACATGTACTGGTTTATCCAATTGTTGTTTTAAAATAATAGCTTTCATTTTATAAAAATTGATGCAAGATTCACCATCTCTCTCTGATTTTATTAATAACCCTATAGTCAGAAAACAACAGAAACAAAGAGAGGGAACAGCTAGTCAGATCACTTGAGTCAATGGACAGGAATTACTATTACCATAACATGTGATAAAGAAAGAACTACACATGTCTGTACCCAAAATTAATTCACTGGAATTACTAGATCTGAAATGAAACAAATATTTATTTTGTCACTAATAATTTTATACTCATTAATATTACACTGTACAAATAAACATTCATGACATGAATTGTAATTAAAATTGATTCTGTATATTGTAAATACTAGATAGTTAATGCACGTTATATAGTATATTATAAGTCTATAAATAGGGTGTTTCTTAGCTAGTACTTGTATACAGCTATATTTTTATTGTGTAATAACTCTATGCATACATATTTATAGTAAATCCATATGTTTTCCAAACTCTGTAAATGTACTAAACAATCTTATAATATACAGTACTGTATATAGAGTCATATACTCATGTATAAAACATAACAAATTGATAAGCTAAATTGACATGTCATTTTAGCAGTGTATAATTCTATCTGATAAATGCTCTTAGTAATGCTGATGGCCAAAATGACAAACTAGCTTCTGAACAAAAGACATATAATCAAAAGAGGCCTTGTATGTATATACACATGGATTTGCAGTTATTCTCACTGTTGTTTTTTGCTATTGTCCCTTTTTTGTTGTATTTGTCATTATTTGCCACAATTCTAATAGCTCTGTATCCTTTGTGTCAGTAAGAGAACTGGTACAGTAGATGTGGTAATGCATTAAGGCAGAGAGTACGTGTTCAGTGATAAACATTATAGTCAGATGTCAAAGACCATATTCCAGAGACAGTAAAGGTATTATGACTACTACATGCAATAGGACTACACATATGTGGTTTGAAAGGCTTAGCTGAAACTCTAACAATTGAAACAGCATTGAATTAGGATAGCGTATGTGCCACAGAAAAAAGCATTTTGTCAGTTTAACGGAGGTCTTCATTACCACAGTTTCATCAATATGATGTAAACCCATTCTAAGTTGCTACAAGGCCAAAACTAGTGCAACTTAATATATATAAAGCCAAATAGTTGCATCTACAACATTATTGCTTTTGCACCCACTTTGCTATAGTAATTGAATCATTGCTTCAATTGAAACTATAAGCAGATACTATTTCAACTGAACTAATCCAGTTAGTTAAGTTGAAATAGTTTATACCTCTCCCTCATAGTTTCAATTATCAGACATAAACTACAAAGACTACTTTTGGATTCTAATTGGCTTTATACATATTGATGTTAGACTAGTTTTGGCTTTGTGGTAACTTAATATTGGGCTTACATCAATTGATGAGATTATGGTAATAAAGACAATGGTCAAAATGCTATTTTAAGTGCATGAATATGCCTTGACTTCAGGGAAAACAAAATTAATCAATATAGACTCCACCACCCCTTTGTTTTGCTAAACAGGCATGCAAAAGTTATACAATCAGCTTGCTGGAATTAGTGTGAAGAGCCTACAAGTCTAGTATAAAATTGGTACCACTACTTGCTGAACTGAGTATGCTCAGTTGATCATCACCAATGAGACTTACAATAAGCAAACAAAAGTCAGTCCCCATTTGGTAGACATATTGCTAAGAAAGAAGAAAGTGTAGTGACAATGTAATTATCTTTTGATATTTTTCTTGATTAAAAACAGTCTTGGATTACAATAAGACATTTTGTTGATACATTCATCATTTATTAATTTCCATACTGGCTATTAAATTTGAATAACAAATGCAAACCAAGAGTCGACTCCAATTAGATGTCGTAAGGTGTGTATGACTCTGGAAGGATGATGAAAACTTTGATGACCATTGTCTTTTGACACAATATGGGTTATTTTCAGTGTTGATTTAATATTGATATTAAAAGAAATTTCATGTTCATTTAAAGAAACACATTTCAACATTCTACACAGATTAGTTTTCTAATTACAAAAATTAACTTGCAATGGTAGAATGTAACTTAGAGATTAAAACACCCATTTGGTTTGATACACCGTATGCATCTGACGTATAATGAATATATGCATAACAGTCTAATGACCTAGTCCCTCCTTTTGTTGATTGTATAGTAAACAATTATCACCACATACTCACTACAACAAGAGATCATTATTGTATTAGTACTACTTTTGTTAGTATATTTCCACTTTTCTTCAGCTGATTAAGAGAGTATATATATATATGTGGCCAAAAGTAAGAATGAAAAAAAACATTATTAAAAAAACATAAGACGGTCAACAATTATTCAATCTAAAATTAAAAACGTGGAATAAAATTATACAATTCTTACAAACATTTATATAGTAAAATTTACCACGGTATTTCTTCATAAATATGAAATTCAAGTCTATCTATAATAAGGTGATAACAGTCAAATTTCTTACAGATTTCTTCATATTGTGATGATAACTCCAATGTTTCTATTGTAGAGTTTTTGGTGAGTGAGGTACAAATTAATTTAATGTCATCGTCTTTCAACGACGTATTAAAGATGTGTAGTTGTTTCAGTGATGTTGTTGTGTTTAGTAGTTCAACTATTCTGCTTGCACTAATTGATGTGATCAAACAATTACCACCGATGTTTAAAAACGTTAAAGTTTGGTTTTGAGATAGGCCTTTAAAAACAGATTCAATACCATTATCAGTGATGTTACAATTGGAGAGAGTTAGTCCAGTTAGCGTCTTGTTACTAGCTAAAACATCAGACAAATGGGTAATATCTTCATCTGTAAGAGTAACACTCCACATTACTAACCTTTCAAGTGTGGTGTTAGTTAAAAGAGCATTACAAAATTGTTTAATACTACCATCGAGTTGAGAGGAATAAATATACAGTCTCTTTACTGTCTCATTTTTATCAAACACCTCTGATAATGTTGACACGCATGCACTATTTAAATGACAATTTCGTATATCAAATGTCCTCACTATATACTCATTGAGATTTCTAATAATAACCAAAGTACTTTCAGGAGATGATTTAGTGAGAAAAATGTTCCATTCTTTTTCTGTTCCTTGTTCTTCCGATAATCTGCTCATAGCTTCTTCACATTGTTTAGTAGTTGGTGACGTAAGTATGACTCTATTTTCAAAATCAAACCACTCAATTCTTCCATTGTCAAGTGCTGCATAAAAAAGATAAAATAAAACATACTTTCTCTACAATGTACAGACACACTAGCAAAGAAAACAAACGACTACTTGTTCAAATCTCAATCCTGATGAATATACATGTGCATGTCAGGCTAAACAATTTATATTTTTGGTCATTACAGTATTCTTCTGATTTAGAATGAAACAAAGAGAGTATAGTTAAAACTTCTTTGAATAGACAATAATGCAAACCAAGATAGGAGCAATATACTTATAAATCTAAAGCTATGAATAATAAAATTCTCATGCATACAATTGGAAGTAAGTAATTGTAGCTACCTCTCAAGCTCTGTTTTAACTTCTCAATCTGCTCGTCTCTCTCTTGTAGCTGTAGAGTCAATGATGTGATTATATCTTGTACAACATGATTCTCTTTTTGTGTCTCAGCTGATTCCAAAAGTAACTTCTTTCCAGTCGCTATGAGGAGAGATTACTTAATTGAGGATAATATAATGGTATATATCACTGCTAAAAGTGATATGTCACTTTTACAAATGAATACGTTATATGAGTATCATATATGAGTATAACTCTGTATATGTACTGTATATTAGCAGGTTGTTGAGTATGTTTAATGAGCTATGAAGATATGTATGCATAGATTTGTGACACACTGAAACTAGCTATATACTATGTATATTGTTGATCTGTTTAGGTATCTTATTCACCACTATAATTATAACTGATGAGTGACATTGAATCTGGAATAATAAATCGATATATTAATATGACACATCACTATTGGTAGTGATGTATGAAAGCATAGACTACATCAGAGATAGCTTGTTTTTCAAAACATGACTAAAAACGTTAACAATACTATGTCAGTTACGTAGTAACTATAAAAATGACCATATATAAAAAAATTCCTGGTTAGTGTTGACATTACAAATACTTTACATTGTTCATAACTACCTTCATTTCCATAGCCTTTTTTCTCCTGATCCATGGATGATTGTAGTTCTAGCTGGTTTTTAAATTCCTTTGTGTTCTCTTCAACAATAGGTTCAACTTTCTATATACCAAAACAATACAGGTAGTAATTTGTTGTCTAATAGTACTATTCACTAACCTCGTTTCTTTTGTGTCTATCATAAATGATGCAATGACCAATTGTCATTCTAATTAATCCTTCTTTCTTTACTACTTCAATAGTCTTCTGAGCTTTGGAAATAAGTAATGCTGTTAGATTGAAAGAAAAGGTACAGGTCACAGTGATAGAGTTGCCCTCTCTCACAACAATTACTTTAACCCTCTTATTTAGTCTTTCAAAAGCAACTGAGAGAAGGTTTTTAATGTCAGCCAGTGAAGTCTCATCTGGATTCCATTCAAGAACAAATGTAGCAGTCTCACATTTGAGAGGAGAACTTCTTGACATTTCAAATGATTCTTCTAAACATAGACGAACTGTCACTGTTCGACAAAACTCATCGATTGCATCTTTATATGCTTTAATATGAATATCAGCTTTTGTGATATCAAAACGCTCTGCAATAGCCTCTAGAATACAGACATCAATCAATGTACATTTCTCCTTAACAACATCAAGTATGCCATCAATGGTATCACTGCTAGGACATGTTAACTTGGGAGTGAGTTCAGGATAACAATCTTGGAGAAAGCATTTCAATCTGTTCACTGGTAGAGACGTATCATTAATGGCATCTCTGATTTTGTTGAAGGTTGTTCCAAATTTTACTCTCATTGAATGAAATCTGGCACTCATGTGTCGAGGAACAAAAATACCTTCTCCTGATACAAGAATAATATGGAGTTCTTACATAAAGTAAACCACATAACTTATTGATTACCTTGTGTTTTAGAGCTGTCATAAGATGGACTAACTATATAAAGAAGCAAAATATATAATGTTATGGTCTAAACCAACAAACCTTCACTGGAAAAAGGTTTCACTTTTTGTCTATTTCTGTCATCAAAAGCTTGATCTATTTTTAAAGCAATTTATAAGATATATGACTGTATCACTTACCATAGTCTCCCAAATGTATATTGTCACTGAACTGCTGGAGTACACTAGCAAATACCTCTATGTTCTGGTAGTTGTTATGAACACTGTTACGTACAGACTTTAAAAGCAATGTCGCTGGTTGATTACAAGTCTCTATATTAGCTAGTGTCAACTCTGAAATAAGTTTCTCTCCATGAAGCAGTTGTGCTACTCTAATAGGATAGTGAAGAGACTGAGAAATAACGCCATAGTGACAACGTAAGATGTCACTGGCCTGATCTTCAAGACTCATCTGATCGGTATTAACTTTTGCTACTGTGTCTTCAACTGGATCATCTAGAAACTTTTGAACTATAAAGAAAAAAAGAAATTATTGTAAAATCAAAACCTTTTATCATATTTTACCATATTCATTGACAATTCCTGTATATACATGTTCTGTCTCCTGAAACTTTGATAATACTGTAACTAACACTTTCAAGTTCTTGTGATCAGTTGTATGCATAGCAGCCAACAAAGTTGCCTTCTTCTCATCGAGTGGGACTTCTAATGTCTCAATCACGTCAAGTGTTGCTTCACTGATACATCTCTCACTAAACAAGAGCTGAGATACTTTTACAGGATTGTGTAAACTTTGTGACAGTATGATAAAAAGTTTCTGAAGAGCTTCTTCTTTCACTATACATATAATAATAGAGTTATACAGATTATTTATTTGTTTTATATATATATACTTTTTAATCTGGTGTTGTGAACAGAAGTATTTTCTCCAATCTTACTAAGAGCAGTAGCTAAAGTATCCCAAGTAGGTCCACCTTTCTCATCAACTTTGTCGGCTCTTCGTAACCATAGAGACAAGCACTCCAAAAGACATCGACTAACATCTGTCCCATATTTTGCTTCAACAGTCTCCAATGTATTCTTTAGAAGACCAAGCTGGAGACCAAGAGTTAGCCAGTTTCTTTCCAAGAAGTGCCTGTTTTTCAACAAATCCTGAACATCAACCAAACGAGTAATGTCTACAAGAAATTGAAGAGAGTGTACAAACAACATCTTTGTTTGCAGAATTTTATTTTTGGTAACAAACCTAGCTGAGGGTCAGTTAATTCTTTCGCTGCCATAGGGCTCAACAATTTACCGGTATGAGGGAGTGACCTTACGCAAACTTCCTGCCTTACATTTTTATTTCAATTAGGTCAATATGTGTGCGAGATTAGTACTCTCGTCAACGAAATCAAGCCGGAGCTTAATTTAGTTGAATTGCTAGCAGCGAAGTATATTCAATGCAACTGATGCTTTTATTTTTTTGGCTGAGCATTGTTATGCACTACTACTATATGATTTAGAAGGATATCAGTGTGTAACAATTGCAAAAAGCAGTCCCTGCAATGTCTGTACCATTATTAAAAAGAGATGGTAGAGGTTTTCTCTCTCTTTCTCTCTCTCTCTCTCTATATAAATCAGTTCCTTTGTTCTGCTAGAGTATATAGTCGAGATGTAACTGTGCTATGAAAATGATGACTTAGTAAGCTGAAGAAACTGTTATCTTTTTGACTATGAGTTTTGATGAGGTAAGATGTTAATTTGATAATTCTAGTTTAATTAGTGAATATTGTACACTAGCCTATGGTATAGTGTACAAACTGGGTACACACATGCACACTATGTACCACACCCTTAGTATGTAGTACTATGTTGTGACAACAATTAATTAGGATACTGTTAACATCATCATTAATATCTTGAAAAACTTTATTATATTATTTTTCTCTACATTATAGATATTAGTGGTCCACTAGTGGAGAACCCAAACTGATTGGTCTCCTAACTGAGATTAACTATGAGTGTGACAAATTGGTTTGCTTTGGAAGCCAATGAAAACATTTGGGCCGAGCTAGAACAAAGTAGTGTAGAAGATAGTCAAATTTATCAGGAAAATTTGAAGTTGGTTTGTTTATATGGTAACAGAGATATCACATAAAAAGTGGTTATTGAGGCAATTGAGGGGCCAATAGTGAAACATCATGCAAAAGGAGAGAAGACTCGTGTACTTATAGCTAAAGAAACCAAGTAATATTACTTGCCATGCATATATTTCATTTATTTTTAAAATAATAGATTTTGTGTTCATTTTGTTGCTGACAGTGTCTTCATCATAAGTTATGCCTTTTGAACACTACATTAGTAGTTTTGTATTTTAACATTTTGATATCTCTAATATATTTTTCATAAGCATGGTAGTGTTCAATATATAGGTATGTCCTGAAGGAAATGGCTGCTCCCATAGTGATTAAGAACTACCTGACTTTCAATCCACATCAGTACCAAACCTTAGTGAAGTAATACCTCAAACGGAAAATAACATGTGACAGTTCAAAGAACAGGATGAAATTATTAACAGTAGATGTACATTTGGATCATAGATAGTAAAGTGAACAAAAGACTTGCGTTCAGACAAAGTGAACAATTTTGTAGACACCTTGGGTGACAATATGACACAGTGAGTAAAGGAGTGGGACAGAGGGTTACATTAGGGCACAGAAAAGAAGTGAATACATAGGATGACAGGGCAGTTTCGTAATATAAGAAACAATTGCCAGGAAGACTACTATAACTTAAGACATATTACACTAATTGGAGAGTAAGCAGAAGCTAATTATTGTTTAAAGATTAATTCTCAATTTACAGAAGTTATCAACTTCAGCTTTAACCGGTCATGCACACCCAATTTGAAGAGCTTTGCGGTTAAATTAGGCAGGTTAGTTTCATTTTTCATTCTTGAGAATCCACACAACAATATTCAATGAGAAGTGGATGTAACTATAGGGAAGGAGAAAAAATTGCCACAAAATTTAATAAAAAGACTAGATATCAGATCTATAAGAAAACAGAGTTTGAACAGCAGATACAAAATTGACTTTAAATGTTAGACATCATGTTCACTACACTTGGTATGAGAAGGTAGCATTCCTTACTTGTAAAGAAATCAAAACTCAATAAAGGCTACAAAAGATGGTTTAATTCCATGTGTCATTCAGACATGGATTATATAGTTGCTGCTGACTGAATTTGTTATTATATATCTGTTATTGTAGGTACATTTGACAGATCTAGTTTTATGTCAAGGGAATATTAAATCAGAGCAAAAAGGGCTTTTTAGTAGTACAAGTAGACAATATTAGACAATATGAACATATGTACTTCAGGAAGATAGTGAAAATGAATGTAATATTAAAGGACTGCATAGAGTTGTGATATTTTTGAACACATTGAAAAGAAACACAGTGGACGGAATAGCTTACATTAGAAGACCGAACAGTAGTTAAAACACAATTGATGTAAGGCTTTCAGTAGGACATTATGGTCAAAAATGTTATATAAAGATGAATTGTTAGATTTCTGTACAACAAATATAAGAGTCACATTGAAAAATAATAGACAGGAGAATGACATTAAAACAACTGAAGGTCTTCTCCTATCAGAAGTGATATGTAGAGCATAGTCTTACAACTCTGGTGAAGGACCAGGATAGAAGAATCTACTGAATCTGAAGTGCTGCCTAGGAGCATGTCCATTGAAGCCAGCATATCACATGCACAGAGGAATGCTCAAACACAAATAAAGCCAAAAAGAAGTTTCAAGGGTGAGTGCACACTACAGACATGTGGCAAACACTTAAGTATTTGTGCTTATAAGCACTTTCAACACATTTTTTGAAATACTTAAAGGTGCTTTCAAGTATTTCAACTACAAGCACTTATGTTTGAGCACTTTATAACATTATAACTTTATAACATATAGCATTAGCACTTCAATTAGTACTTTAAAAGATTTATAAGCATCTTCTTAAGCACAAAGGGTTCAAGTTGGTGTCTATACTTCACACATTCTTACTTATCATGTCTAAATTGTACATAAGAGAACTAAAATTGCAATAATAATGTGTATGAAATGTTTGTATATATATTATACAGGTTACATTAGGAACCTCATACAGGAAACAATGGAATTATGTGTACATGGTGGTTCTATTGTTACTTCATACACAGCACCAGAGCCACTCTGCAGTGGTTATGCAAGACCTGAAAAAGGAAGTGCAATAAGGGGTCATAAAAGTAGATATAATTGATTCAAAGTATTTGATAACTTACGATCTGTTAATAATCATACACAATATAACTATGTTCATAAGTCCGGATATTTGAATCCAGCATAACTTGCTGAGGGAAAAGCAGATCTTATTTTATTTACTGCACAACTTGGCAGGACTCTCCTCACATTTTTGCCATGCCAATCCCAGCACCATGATATCAATTGGTAATAAGAAGTGAACCAATACTTCCTAAAAATTGTACATGTACATAGATTTCACATGTGCATTTTGATAGTAGCATTGTTGGAACACTTACTCATGAACAGTTTCCCTGATGGTTCACAATAGCGTTGCCTGTAACTGAAGTATGCTGCTTGCATCAGCCATACTTTGAGACAACAGCCTCAAAACCATTATGATCAGTGATACAATCTATTTGACTCTCGCTCATTAACATTTTCTGAAAGATTGTATCTATCTCACGACAGCAAATGCACTCCTTGCTAGTAGGCATTTCTCTACAGTGCCCACATTGGCACCTACAAAACAAACAACTAGATAGCAGGCTACATCCCATTAAAAGCTCATAGTAAAGAAGAAAGTACAACGATTTTATTTTTACCAATCAGTGTTGTTAAGTCTTCCTTCATCTTATGACCCTTCATCTGTTTAAAAGATACAGCAGATGGATCACTATGACTAGCTAGGAGCTCAAACTGGTAGGGTTCAATAGTTTCAAAAGAACTCTCATCTGATTCTAAACCTGACTGTTCAAATGATGAGAATGAGCAGGAAAGGCATAGATCATTGAACTATTATCAGAAGCATTCATGTGAGCTATCTAAACAAGATAGTACACTGACATCACCACGTGGCCACGCCCTATCTAGACCACAACAGGAAGACAGGCTGGTAGGGTGGAGACAGGGTGAAATAAACCCTCTGTTTCTCCATGATAAAAGGATAGAAAAATTTCAAATTTTTTCATGATATATAAATTACTCAAGAAACAAAATGCATCAATAAAAAACTGTCATAATTATGTTGCATGTCACCCTCCCTTTAAGTTTGATAACATATAAGGTTATTGGTTTCAGGAATTTTATTAAGTTATTCGATATGCATGGTGATTGTTATGTATGTAAATTATACATGTATACATTATGATAATAATATTGTATGTACATATATGTATATATCAGAAACATAATCTGTATGTAATTAGAGTGTGTGCATGTTATGATGAAATACTTGTAGAAAAACGATATGTCAATCCTTTGGGTCAATGATATACATAACCTCTTGCATGATCACAATGAATTCTCTTTGTATGCTAACTGTATTGTTAAAATAGTAAGAATTGAACTTAGAACGAGCATCAAAAGGGCAAGGCCTGCAAGAACCTATAGAAAAAATTATATGTCATTTATAAGTGCATGGATATAACAGTAAAATCTGTTTATACAATTTACAATTTAATATACATACATTAACCATTTAGCTTTAGTAGCTGTGGTATACCATTATACTTACTATAGATGCTGTAATTAATCTAAGAACACCGACATTGCACTCAAAGTTCAGATGTTTTCTAAAATATCAAAACATAATTTTTTATTATTCTGTATTGTAGATACTTACAATGATTGACATGTAATACCCCATCCTGAACTAAGAACAATGGCAGCAGTAACAGCAACTATAATGGAAATAAGTAGAATGCTAAATTCTACTCTCCAAATGCATTTGCTCCTGTAATAGAATAGATTCAAATTAGCTTATAGCTAGTATTAACATTGTTTTTAAATAGTTATAGACTGACTTACTCTTTGATTATAGAAGTCATCTTTAATATAATTATAATGACCAATATTATCAGACCAAGTGCAGCCAACACTTCTCCACCAATTGCAAGTACACATGGCAATTTACTTGAATGATTAGTGTAATATAAAGGACAACTTTGCCCTCTTGTAAAATTATTGGAATGAGAAAAATTACTTCCGAGTCCAAAAAGACCAGCTGATGTTAAAAGAAGACCAATGGTTATGACATGTAGAATACGCAACCATTTTTGCAATGAAACCTTCTGTGGAACTGCCATATTTACGTTAACTGAACCAAACAAACTGAACAATCAAACAAATATTTATAGTTCATTTATATAGCTTGAGTTGGTCACTTTAATTGTCTTTGCAAAGTTTTGGGAAACATTATAACCTAATTAACAATACACATATGTACATAATTACAATTGAGTTTAGTTATTGTATTTAGTATATTGTTGTTACCATGTGACCTACAGTGTAAATAAGCTATATGTAGGTATATACATTTACACATAATTACTATTGGAATGTGTGTCCCAAGTATGAGAGAGACAAATTTACCACACTGAGTTGTCTGCCACTATAATATTTTGGGAATATATGAAGAATGTAGGGTGTTATGCAGGGTCAGTAAATGAAATTATAATATTGTGTGCAATATAATATACATGTATAATCAAGTTTGTAATGGAATATCTTACATGTTTACATTACAAGCTTGAAGCCATAAAGTCTGATATACATGTGAAATTAAGTTATCAATGATTGGAATGTGTGTCCCAAGAGACATATGAATACATGTAGTGTAAATGTTTTAGGTCATGATGTAATCCAATATGACTTATGTTGATACTTTATGCATCAACATCAGACATGATCTATCACTGTATGCATACGTATGCATAATTACTATTGGAATAGTTGTCTCAAGAGATGGTGAATCCATGTATGTATTGTATATATTGTAGTTCATCCTGTAATACAATAATAACTTATTTTGATAGTTTATGCATCAGCATCAGACATAATCTGCTACCACAAGGTTTTACATCCAGAATATAATATGAAGCATTTTATATACGTATCTTATATACACAAAGCCAATTAAGAAGCCAAAATGTAGTTTATTGTCCAACAGTTGAAGAAGTAAACTAACCAGTAGTCACAACAAGCTAGCTCTAGTAAACAACACATGACTTACTATATTGACATACTCTACAAACTGTATACTTATATATCTCATAAGATAAAGTACTTGTTCAAAATTAATAAATTGTCTTGTCAAATATTGCCTAATTAAACATGCTACAACAGGTTGAAATAATACACAAATATTTACAGTGACTATATGATATCACCATATGTAGGTACATGTTTTAATACCTCTTGTTCATACAGAATCAATACTTCAATGGCATTTGTCAGAATGACATTCAACATCTATATATACTAATTCCATCAAATGATGAAAATGTGGTCAAGACACTTTGTTTTCCACTTCATGAGAAACTGAATGTACACTTATAATTAGTTAAAATGATCATATGATATAATGGTGCATGAAAGGCAGGCAGGTGAAATGCAGCAGACATTGAATGATGACCTCAGCTGATCTATTAAATCAAAAACAATTAAAACAGTTAATTAACTGTTAAATTCAAACAAAGGTGATTTTAAGACAATAATTACAAATGATAGACAACATTACAAGCTCATACAAGCAAGAAAGAATAACGTTTCACAAGAAGGTTATATTAGGACACAGCAGACAGGAGGACATGAATACTGACAACTGTTTGATGAACATTTTGCAGAAGGGCTACATTATATGGTAATACTGGGACATAGTGTACAAAAAGGTTTCCATTAGCACTTAGTAAACCATAGGATTATAGAGTCAGATGATGATTGGGACAAGGACATAATGGGTACCAATGATTACACAATGAATAGGAAGGTTAATTCATTGAACAATGGATATAATACTGAATAGGAGAGTATTGTCATGATGTGGAATAATAGTCCTGGGGATAGAAGAATTATATTAGAGGACACATTTAACAGGAGGGTCAGATTAGTACCAAGTGAATAGGAGTGTTACATTCAGACTCATTGAACAAGAGTGTTACCTCAAAAAGAGGTTGGAAGGAAGGCCATGTAAGTACACGAGGAAAGAGTAGACAGGTCATCGTGGTACGACACAGTCTATAAGAGGATAATGTTAAGGAGCAATGAATAGGAGTGACAATAAACTCATAGGATGCTGATACTATGATATATATAACTCCTTACTGAGTAGATAACTGGCAATGATACTAGTCTAACTGGTGGATTGCTAGTGACCTGGTCCATCATGTGCAACTACATTTTTACATATCCTCAACACTCCCTAATTTAATTACACATCCTTTGAAGATTGTTTCATCTCTATTTCTCGTTAATGTGAATTGTATATACCCATATACTGCACAAAGTCAGCTGTATACAAGCAGTCAGCAACACAACACGCCATATCAACCCAACTTCGGATTATTAATAAATAGTTAACTATTTCCTTTGTTGTCCACGTAGGGATTCCCCCCGGATATAGTCTACCATCCCTTAGTCATATGGCTCAATGGAAGACGGCGAGAGCAAGTTATTGCGTCTTTTTGAGAGCAGCAATGAACAGATCAACCTCTTGCTCTCTACTGGAAAACAAGAAAGTTTTCCTCTAGAAGATATAGCAAGAATACTTCAAAGCACCCTTCAGGAGATAGTTAAACTTCTGTTGGAACTCCAACTAGATGCGTTATGTCATCTTGGCACATCATCTCTTCTTCAACAAACTATTGATCTTTTCTATGGACTACACTCCAAATTTTTCTTAGGTATTAATACGCAACAAAATATGTAGTATAGTACATATAAAGTCTAATTGATGGAAATACTCTATATCTTAGTATCTATTTAAAACTTTGGGACCTTGAAACTGCCTTTAATATATAAGTAGGGTAATCCTAAAAGAACAAGTCTTAGTTAATTCATGGTTAAGGTGTTAGGGTGGGGTTTCAAACTGGAACACACCCACTGACACAAAGCCATTTATCTAACAGGATGATCCTAATAAAATCATGGAATTTCATTACAAATTGATATATATATATATATATATATATATATATATATATATGAATATACACACAGCATGATATATATTGGATCTCCACAATTTACAAGTAGCTTTTCACACTTTGTAGGTATATTTTTCTGTTACTGTGTAGTAAGAAGCACTAAGCTGCATCTAAGGCACATTCATTTACATACCATGTTATATTTAACATTTATGAAGAATAGCTGCACTTGTGAATATCAAAATTAGTTAATATACTAGTAGGCAATATTTGTATTGAAAGTGATGCTATTTTTTGTTTTTTTTTGATATTGACATAATATCATATTTTCCTATAGAATTGGGAGATGGCCTTGCTGCACCTCTTGTATTTTCACTGTTGCTGACACATAACGTTGTTGGTATTTTGACTGAGAAAAGTATAGACATTCAAGAGTATATAGTAAATTCTGGTTCATTATACCAAAACTTCTATGAATTAGAAGAAATGAAGAAAACCTTGTCAGGTGATCAGGTAACCAGAAAAAGCAATAAAACTATCATGCTATGTCATGTCTTGTTTCATAAAGTCCGTAAAATTATATTTTCTTGTTCTCTAGATTGCACACAAGTTTATTGTTGGCAACCTCATGATTCTTTATAGTTGTTCATCTCAACTTGGTTTTCATTGTTACTTTAACCGTCTAGATTCAGTTTACTTTTTTAGTCCATTTTGTAAGTCTCCTCAATTTGATATCAGGATTCATAGCAAGTTTACTGCTGGTAGACTTGTTCCTTACGTTCCTTCAATGAGTTGTGAAATTCTTGAACTAGTAGGTGAAGACATCAAAACCATAACAGAGATTCTGGGTAAAGCATCATGTTCAGACAAGTTTGAAGTTCACTTTTCAAATTGTGTATTTTCTGCCCAGGAGTTGCTTTCTGGAATTAGAAGTATCCTTCATGCCAAATCGAATAAAGAAGGACTACTTAAGGAAGGACTTCTTACAATTTTAGTAGGACTTCTTGTAGGTGGAAGCTTTTCAGTGAAGAAGGAGGCTTGTTTAGTAGTTTGGGATCTTATTCACAGTAACTATTTCACTGATGCTTTGAAATCCTTAGACCTTCCCCTTTTTGATGTTCTATCTGAGATTGAAACAAGTGACGATTGTGATTTTAAATTACTTGTTACTGGATTGACATCCTCTCTTCAATCAAATGGTATGTAGTTGATTTTTAATATTTCTTAAATATGTAAACGTTTAGATTGTATTATAATTGATGTATACAAAGATATGAAGTTCTTATATATGAATAATTTATCATCTGTATTTTACTTTGCCTAGGCTCTCATCTTGTCTGTCCGCAAGGTTGTTACAAGTATAACTACTATAATGATTGCATAAATCAGTGTGATAAAATTCTACAAGAGAGCAGTGAGAGACATTTTTCTGATAGCCAAATAAAGTTAGCTTTACTCTTGAAAGCAAAGTCGCTTTATCACTTTTACCGGCAAGAAGAACTATATTTATCCTCTAGTACGCTAGAAGACAGAGAAAAAAGGCAGTTACATGAAGCTTGTTATGAAAAGGCACGAAAAGCTATAACCAGTCTTGATAAAGTAAGTTTTGATGAAGAAGCATCTTTTATGCTAGATTTAGTGTTATGTGAATATGCCAAAGCCACTAATCGTTTAAAAGATCTTCGAAAGTGCATTTTATGTAGAAGAACTGCACCTTTATTGCGTAGTCATATATGCCCTCATTCTATTCTTAAAGAATTTTGTGCAGCCGGTACAACACCTGAGAATCTCCGTGTGTTTGATACTAGTTCAAGAGAAATTGGCCATAGTGTTTCCCCAAGGGAGTTTACAATGTATGCCTTTTGTAAGTCTTGTGAAAATATGCTTAGTACATATGGAGAACAAGACTTTATTCCCCAATTTTTTCGTAAAGTGTATTCCAAGTCTGATCAGGAAGATGAACATTATATTGAGTATGGACCATGGCTTTATCACTTCTGTATAGGAATGATTTTTCGTGCACTAATGATAACTAAGTTTGGCCGGTTTTATAACTCTGATGAAGTTTACAAGCTTTTCATACTATGCAGGAAAATAATATTAGACCCTAATTTTGGTTCTTCTTTAGCAGACCTTCCTAACGTTTATATTCTTCTTGGTCCACACAAAGCCAGTGAGAAAGATCAGCACTATGGTTTTATTAATCAAGTTTTAAATTCTCCATACTTATCAACCGTTCAAGATTCAAGTCTACGAGATGGCACTACTAAGCCTCCATATTTTGCTCACTATCTATTAGTACATATTGGTGTTATCCATATCATAACTGTTTTTTCACCATCTAAAGCTTTTAGATTACCACCTGAATATCAAATAAATCCAATGCATGGTGTTTATACAGCTCCTTCTGAAGAACAGAGAGGCATTGCTTTTCCTTTTGGCTTATGGAGGTTTTTTCAGTTGTTTGCGGTAAAGAGTAGCAGTGAATGGCTTCAACGTCCTTTAGCTCCACTTGAGCGTTTGCAAAAGGGAAAGATGATTAAACCTCAAGCTGAATTAGAAAGTGTGTTCCATATTGCTTCTAGTGTAAAAGAAGATTTAAGTGTTTTTGAGACAAACATTGTTCCTTCTCCAGATCCCAATTATCCTAGAATAATATCTCTTTTGCCACCAGGTTTTGATTTTCGGCCTAAATCAAATCCAAGTAGTGTTGTACTGCCTAAAAATCACTCTATTCTTTTTCATCTCCCTAAAGGAGAAAAAGAGGTATTGTTTCTAGCTATTGGTTTTGGTGGTGCATTTGATCTTACAAAGCCTTATATAATCTATTCTCATTGTGAACCAGGGTTGCAATTTAGTTGTGGATTTTTTATTGATCCTATAAGTTTGGCTTTTCAAAATTTTTTGCCTTTTAGAGAAGGAAAAGTTCTTTTGGATCAGTTAGCTATCATCAACGAAATGAAAACTAGCATTGATGTAACTTTATCCAAACTTCTCAAGAGCAAAGGAGTAGAAAATCTTAGTGAAATTCTGTCTATTGTTGAAATCACAGGGAGAATCAGGTATATAAAAGTAATGTGATATTTAGTAGGTGTACTCACAATACATCTTTAAATAGGATAGGATAGTAGCCTTATTGTAGATGAATTGATTGTAGCAAATGATGATTGAATAATGTTTAATTTAATAACTGATTTTTTTGTTTTCCACCCATCATAATATAGATTTGATAACTATGATCAGAAGTGCTTTGGTAAAGACTATTGCTGGTATTGTGTCAACAGATGTACGTTTTGTCTTCAATTAACTGGATCCAACTATTCCAAACTCACCAATCTTGAAAAAGTACTCAGGTTCTGTGGCAAGGAATGCTACGACAAATTAAGCTGTCTCTCTCCATTTCAAACCTCATTGATGAAAGCATCTGTAGAATGTCAGGATGAGGTCCGAAATACTGTTGTACTTGAAATTTGTGGGAGTGGAATTTGTCCAACTATAGGACAACTTTTCCAACTTGACTTGAAACTTTGCTGCCATAATATTCAAGGCAATCCTCCTGTTATAGACACAGCTGGCATGTCTATTGTTGCATTTTATTGTTGTCGTAGTACACATCTTCAAACTACACAAGAGTTAAGTGTCAAAGAAGAAAACTCTCGAATTGTACTGTCATCAATGAAGGAGAGTTGTGACCAGCCTGTTGCTGAATATACGGATATCACAACACTTTTAAGAAAGGCTATCTTTGCATATACGCAACAAGAAAACTTGTCTCTACATGATATAGCTTCTGTTTTTTTAAGTGTAACAAGTAACGCTATAGACACTAAGCATGTACTTGAAGATTTTTCTGCAGTTACAGTTAATGTACCATCACTGAAAGTTACACTAACAGATATTAAGTCTTTATCTAAGCCTGAAAACCAAGAAAGTAGTTTACTAGCAGAGAAAAATATTTCAAAGATCCCATCGGTGGAGAAAGAAACCTTTCCATTGGGATTAAACTTAACTGAAAATGCATTTGCAGAGCTACTGAAACTTCTACCTCCAGAATGTGCTGTTGGAGTGGAGTTTTCTAAGATGATAGCTCCTGTAGATGTTTGTAAGAAATCTGTCCGAGCTATAGTATTACCAATGATTGCAGTTGAAAGCATGTGTGTACTGCTATTGGACAGAGCAAATGACATTTTCAAAGTTTCTTTCAATGATGAAAGTAGTGTAAATGAATCAACTTATGAAACTCTTCTTCAACTTTTCATAAAGGTTGAAAAGTGTATTAATGAAATGTCCATAATTGGTAGAGAAAAAGTAGGTCACAAGGTCGCTAGATTTGATAGTCTTACTTCAACTATTTCCAAGTTCTTCCATGTACTTTACACTGGTAAGTAATGCAAATAATTAAACTGGTAGTGCACTTTACTTTCACAGGGTTAAATTGTGGACTTGGGTCTTCTGCATCTCAGTGTTTCTTAGTAGCTGGAACAGTTATGGGGTCACTGCTGGAATGTAGCACAAAATTGAGAAATGTGCTTTTGTCATCAACAGATATTGTGTCACAGTTAGTTTGTCAACTCCAGGAACTTTGCCATGTGCTTCAGGTCGATCAGGTATGTTCACATAAACACACACACACACACACACACGGATATTATATATATATATTGAGTTTTATTTTATATTTATAGTTTTATATATACTTTATTGTTCTTTAGTTTATCAAAGAGCTGATCGTAATGACACTTCATATGGTTAATAGCTTGACCATGGCAACTACACATCATTGGCAGTTTTTTGATGCTGACCTTCCTAATGTGATTGCTCCATATTGTGCTTCTCCTTTAAGAAATATATCAATCCAAGCCAAGATGGCCATCAGCCCTCTATGTGTTGAGATGAACAGGAAAGAATTACTTCTTCTTGAAGTTTCAGATGAATTACTTAGCAATTTGAGTTTGGGAGAACCAACAAACAGAGTCGATATATTTAACACATCTTTGTCAATTATCGGAATACTTAATTATATCAAATTGCTTGCTGAAATGCCATTAACATTGAAACCCATTATTGCTCAGTTTCCTAAGCTTCTTCAAATACTTAGCTGTATCTTACAATGGGGAGGTGATTATATAACAGAAATGAAACTTGTAGTTAGCTTACTATGGAAATTGGCACAGGAAGGACATTCATCATCTGTGTTTTCTCACTCAGAATTACTAGCACAGTTAGTGAGCTTAACTGGGTTGTCCTCATTAGAAGCAATTACTTCTTGTGTGTTATGGAAGCTCAATGATGATGAACTACAAGGTAATTTTCAATAGCTAATAATTAATAAATATGACTAAATGAAAGCTAATTAGTACAAGGTACTTAGTTTATTAGTGACAAATGTATCTATTTTATTTTATGTTCAATTTCAAATAATTTAGATTTACCACTTTGCTACATTGAAGAATGCTATGCTGAGGGTTACTACAATGAATGTTTACACATATGCAATGCTCTTGCTGACTCTGGACAAAGTCAAGACCTGTCTAATCAGCTTTTGTTTAAAGCAAAGTCACTATTTCAAATTTATCGTAACGAGTTAAGAAAACTGTCAAGAAGCTATCTTCCTCCGAAGTTACATAGAGAAAGACATGCTTCATGTTTAGCGAAAACAAAGGAAGCAATATTATGTCTAGGGGCACTCCTTGATAAGTGTAGTCTAGATGAGGAAGGAAGCAAAATGCTTGACTTGTGTTTGATTGACTATATCTATGAAACAAATGACTTACAGAGCTGTAGAAGGTGTCTTCTATGTAGGCAAAAGAAAAAACTTCTTAGAAGTCACATTTGGCCTCGATCAATACTTGAAAAATTTAATAGTGGTGTTGAAATGCCTAATACACACCGTACTCTTTTAATTAGCTGGCAGCCTGAAAACAGATATTGGTCTCCAAAAGAAGTAACTTTTTTCATGTTTTGCAGTTCATGTGAGTCTTTGTTCAGCAGTCATGGTGAATCTCAATTTATGCCAAACTTCTTTGGACAGATTTATGATACTACCACAGCTGGAAAGCCAATGGAAGCAATATCAATAGAATATGGGAAGTGGCTCTATGAATTTTGCATTAGTATTTTGTTTCGTGGTCTCGCTCAAAGGAACATGTTCAAGTTTGGGAATGCTGATGAAATTTATTCTGTTTTAACACAATGTCGCCATTTCCTTTTGAAGTCTTTTTCCACGGGTGACCAATCTGAAGCAGTAGCCAAGAGTTCACTATTACCTGAAATATATATTGTCATTGGTCCAACTGTAGCTGAAGGTCAGGATAGTGAGAGTGGATTTATAAATCGTGTGCTAAACATGCCTGCATTCTATGGTGTGGAAGAATTTCAACTTCATGATGGTGCTGTTGCCAATCCAAGAAAAGCACACTTTTTTATTGCTCATTTTGGATTAATCAATATCCTCACAAAATTTAAACCATCATTCTCATATTCTTTCCCTGATTATTGTCAAGTTAACGTGTTTGGTGGTACTTTTTTGGTTCCCAAAAACACTTTACGCAAATCTTTGATCCCTATTGGTGTTTGGAATTTGTTTCTTTGCTTAGCTCAAGATTTTGAAGTCAATTGGCTTACTCGATCTACTGAAGCTGTGGAAAGGTATTCTAAACCTGAAAAAAAGGAACCGAAAAAAGAAGCAGAAGAGACATTTGGATTTGTCAGTGCAACTGAGAAAGATTTTGAAGCTTTAAATTTACAGTTGAGACCGCCATTACCACATCTTCAAGGTTTCAAGATGATTTCGTTTCTACCTAAACAGTTTAAGGTTGAAAGATTAGAACATCAATCATACATCTCTTTGCCAACTTTACATCAAATTTTAATACACTATCTTATTCCACTAAAAAATGGTATCGAGGAAACACTGTTCCTGTGTATTGGTAATGATCATGATAGTGGCTATTCCTACAAGAAGCCTTACATTATCTACCATTACTTCAACCCTGATCGTTTGCAGTTGAGTGTTGGATTTTTTATCAATCCAGATGATCTCACAGCCCAAGAGTTTCTTCCAGAATCCAATGAAAAATTCCAGGTTGATAAACTCATTCCTGTAGTTATGTTTCGTGAAAATGTCCACAAGTTGCTTCCTTCCATCATGAATGAGAAGGGATTTTGTAGCCCTAGTTCCTTTCTTCTAAAACTTCAGAAGAGGTAAGAATATAGAATGTATCTCTTTATGCATGCTCAGAAACAGTATTATAAATATTGTTAAGAGTTATTGAAATGTGTTTTCTAGTAGCTCCTGGTATAGTGAGGTTACATTTTGTGTAATATGATGTTTCAGATATTATATATCACTTTTTAGGGACAATGCTTTATCAGTTGATACAAAGTGTAGAACACCCAACAGGTGCTGGTACTGCCTTGATCGCTGTGAATGCTGCTTGCAAAAAACAGGATTTGGCTGTGTTCGTGTCACAGATGGACCAATGCCTCTTCATTTTTGTAGTTCCTGTCAAAATATTTACCTTGTGAAGAAAACCCAACTTGAGACAAAAGTACACCTTGTGAATCCAGATGACCCACCTCTGCCTGCTGCTGTTAGTCCACTTTCACCCTCTCATCGAGCACTACTTCACATTCATTGTGAAGCAACAATAAGTGGAGGCATGCCACTCCTTATGCAAGCAACTCTATGCTCGGGTAAAGATTCCACAGACCTGCCATTAGAATGTCCATACATTGTGTATCATCATTGGACTGTTTTTCATCAGACATTTCTTGAGTTTACGATATCGCCTGACCTGTATCCAGATTGCCCTGTTCCATACACCGAAGGGAGTGCTTCACAAACAGCTGTAACAAACTTATGTAATGGACCTATTAGGGAAATACTAGTCCAAGCTCTGAAACTAAGTGGATATGAAACTATAGATGATCTTATTATGAACTTAAAGAGTAAAAAGTAATCACTTGACTATAAGGGCAATGGTTGGTGCAGATACAGTAGTAATTATTGTAGCATAATATAACTACTTGATGCCATAACTGTATCATTTAGTATTTACACTTAATATAAGTACTTTTTCTTTGATTAAAATTTTTGGTGGTTTATAATTACTGTTCAATGGACTATTCATGCACATACTTCTTTGACAAACCTTTGACCCACTATATAGTCAATGCAATGAAAACACACTGGTTTAATTTTCTTTATTTTTCTACTAATACCTTTCCTTTTTTGTCATTTTGGTCTTTTACAATCAATTATGTTTAAAAAGTCAATATTACCGTTACAAACTTCTTGTCTTTTGTTAAGATTATAGTATAAGAGATAACATATCATTTTAAATGATTATAGTCTCAATAATAGTTACAACCCAACATTATAATGGTTTAACTTTATCATTACAAGAAACTGTTACATAATACATGTTATCAGAAGACATGCTTATGCCAACTGTTGCAACTCTCTTCATCAATCTGTAATATACTTTCATCATCATTGCTCCAAAGAATGCTACAACTGTGATTCTCTTCTTCACTTCAAAAGTACTATTGCTATCTACAATTGAATTACAGTAATTCATATCATCCTCAGATATAACATAAATATTGTCTGAATCATGTAAGGTAATGAAAGCTATGATATGACAAAGATCTATTGATTGATAAGGAATAGCTTCTGATATTATAGATAATCTAGCTAAAAGGCACATAAAAGAAGGAGAAGCATAGACGTCATCATTGAGGCAAGGGCTGATATCTATTTTATGATGATTTGGTCTACTAACAGCATCAGGATGAGCCCCACAAGCAAGGAACACTGATGTGTCTTCTTTTGTTTGAGCTATTTTGAGAGGTCAATTAATAACTACCATGTCCAACATCATTTACAAATGCATTACTACCAGATTCTAGCAATAAAGAGATAAATTGTTACTCATTTTTGGCTTTGATATTGATATTGCAAGATAGAAGTAAGTTTTAGATCGTGGTGTAGGAAATATGAGTCATTTCTCAATGGCTTCATAACAAAGAAAAAATACATTAATCCCTTGCACTGTATTGTCAAAAAGATAATGCAGTAACAACAGTAGATTGATAGAATATACAGTATGATTCAGAGAAAGTCAGACATGTACAAGGCTATTGTTAGTTGCATTGGTGGCACTTAGTCCTTGACATTCCATGTGATTGCTTAAAATTGGCATAAACATATTTAAAGATCTTGTGGTATGTTGTAAAGGCTATTATACATATATGTTAGTCCATATTCAATAACATCCACTGTCTAAAGACAAACAAATATTTATAATAGTTGTATCACTATAACCAAGACAATGTTCTCTGATGATAAGACATTGGTACAAGAGGTAGACCAGTGTAGACATGTTCGTTAAGTCAATATATTTCTCATCGAACTCTTCAATGCATATCACCTCAGTAAGACCACCATGAACTTCAATTGATTCAGACAAAGTAGGAGGTGATAGTTTTAAACCTTCAATAAATTGACTTAAACATTTTTCTATTTCTGATGCTTCAACAAAATGCTTAAATAAAAGAAGCCACCATTAAGGAAAATCTTAATAACCTTTAGACTAGTAGGACAGAGTGGATGCTTAGTGATAGTATTTTAAATATCAATAACATCTTGAGCATGATGATCTATTTTATAATCTGCTTCCATGAAATATTTTTTATAAGCTACAAATAAACCTTTTATGTTAAAGGCACAATGCTTGTGGTGTTTTCAACAAAAGAAGCAACTGTAAGTATATTTATTAATAACTTTAATTACACTAATTGTTTTAATGACATGTTAATTAATTACATAATTACTCTAATTATGTAGACTTAATTACCTTAAGCATGTGTTAGCAAATTGCTTTCACGTGTAATTGAACATAAATTACACGTAATTAATGCAATTAATTAGAGACCATTAGTTCATTAATTTATTTAAATAGAAACTAATTACTATTAATTAATTTCATTATTTTTTTACTTTGTTTACTCAACTTAAGTAATTTAACAAGTGTTGATAAATTAATTTTATTACTTTTAATCAATAAATTTTATTATGTTTAATTAATTGCTTTGGCAATCTTTAATTATTTGATTATGTTCCTTCAATGATTAACTTTAATGAAGTAGTTAAACTTGATTGTTTCGCTCAGCTACTTTTGATTAATTTGTATATTTAACTTTTATTAATTCACTTAATTCAACTTTAAGTTGTTATTTAATTTAGAATTAAATTTAATTAATATCATTTTACTATCATAATACACGTTGACTGTTACTTCAGTTACGCCAACACATTCTGGTTCAACTATTAATTATATTGGATGTGTCCCAAGTTGAATCACCTCATAATAAGTCATTTTATAATATAATTAATTTTCTTTCCCAGAAAAGCCCTGGAAATCTGACTGTTAATCAGGTTTTGTAAGCTTTTCCTCCAGATGACATACTCACCTTTATCTATTTTTCTAGACTAAGAGTGTAAAGAGATTCATTAATTTACATGCAATTATACTAAAGAAACAAAGGGCATTATTGTGCAAAAAAAATAGGTATAACCTAGATGGTAATTGTAATATGTCTACAGAGAAAATGGCAGTGGGTGAGGTGTATTATAACAACACCTTATTAGTAAAACTAACCCTCAAATCTGTATCTAGCAGCAAGACACACCCACTCATTAAGCTTTATAGCTACACCCACCAAATACTTTGGGTGTGGCTTATTTTGACCACACCTCATATTTTAATTTATACTGAAAGTAGTCTCATTTCCAACCCCAAAAATTTTTGGTATGTATGGGGCTGGAAACGAGACTATTAATAGTTCCTTGTGACTTCCTCAGCTTTCTGTCTGGACAATATACTCACCTTTGTCCTTTGCTCTAGAGGAATACTTCTTTAATACATTGAAGGATTCTTAACACTCACCTTAACTTACTGTTAAAAATTGTATAGTTGTGTATGATATATAAGAAAGTACAGATACACATACATAAGTTATTACCACTACCAAATGTAATACTACCAAATGTAATACTATCAAATATAACACTGCCAAATGTAATACTACCAAATGTAATACTACCAAATATAACACTGCCAAATGTCATACTGCCAGTCATTACATTACATGTCCAGATGTAGTGTATGTTATTAACTTACCCCCTCAGACGTTTTGAGATAGTGAATGTCTTGAGCTTCGATCCTGACGTCCAACGATGCTATAGAAATAAAAGAAAAATAACGGTAATGATGTATTATAAATTAATATCAACTAGTAGTGTGTGCTGTTAACTCACACCCCCAGAGTCTTTAAGATAGTGAATGTCTTGAACCTTGATCCTGACGTCCAACGATGCTATAGAAATAAAAGAGAAAATAACAGTAATGATGTATTATAAATTAATGTCAACAAGTGATGTGTGCTGTTAACTCACACCCCCAGAGTCTTTGAGATAGTGAATGTCTTGAGTCTCGATCATGACGTCCAACGATGCTATAGAAATAAAAGAGAAAATAACAGTAATGATGTATTATAGATTAATATTAACTAGTAGTGTGTGCTGTTAACTCACACCCCCAGAGTCTTTGAGATAGTGAATGTCTTGAGCCTCAATCCTGACGTCCAACGATGCTATAGAATAAAAGAAAAATAACAGTAATGATGTATTATAAATTAATATCAACTAGTAGTGTGTGCTGTTAACTCACACCCCCAGAGTCTTTAAGATAGTGAATGTCTTGAACCTTGATCCTGACGTCCAACGATCCTATAGAAATAAAAGAGAAAATAACAGTAATGATGTATTATAAATTAATATCAACTAGTAGTGTGTGCTGTTAACTCATAACCCCAGAGTCTTTGAGATAGTGAATGTCTTGAGTCTCGATTCTGACGTCCAACGATGCTATAGAAATAAAAGAGAAAATAACAGTAATGATGCATTATAAATTAATATCAACTAGTAGTGTGTGCTGTTAACTCACACCCCCAGAGTCTTTGAGATAGTGAATGTCTTGAGTCTCGATCCTGACGTCCAACGATGCTATAGAAATAAAAGAGAAAATAACAGTAATGATGTATTATAGATTAATATTAACTAGTAGTGTGTGCTGTTAACTCACACCCCCAGAGTCTTTGAGATAGTGAATGTCTTGAGCCTCAATCCTGACGTCCAACGATGCTATAGAATAAAAGAAAAATAACAGTAATGATGTATTATAAATTAATATCAACTAGTAGTGTGTGCTGTTAACTCACACCCCCAGAGTCTTTGAGATAGTAAATGTCTTGAGCCTCAATCCTGACGTCCAACGATGCTATAGAATAAAAGAAAAATAACAGTAATGATGTATTATAAATTAATATCAACTAGTAGTGTGTGCTGTTAACTCACACCCCCAGAGTCTTTGAGATAGTGAATGTCTTGAGCATCGATCCTGACGTCCAATGATGCTATAGAAATAAAAGAAAAATAACAGTAATGATGCATTATAAATTAATATCAACTAGTAGTGTGTGCTGTTAACTCACACCCCCAGAGTCTTTAAGATAGTGAATGTCTTGAACCTTGATCCTGACGTCCAACGATGCTATAGAAATAAAAGAGAAAATAACAGTAATGATGTATTATAAATTAATGTCAACAAGTGATGTGTGCTGTTAACTCACACCCCCAGAGTCTTTGAGATAGTGAATGTCTTGAGTCTCGATCCTGACGTCCAATGATGCTATAGAAATAAAAGAGAAAATAACAGTAATGATGTATTATAAATTAATATTAACTAGTAGTGTGTGCTGTTAACTCACACCCCCAGAGTCTTTGAGATAGTGAATGTCTTGAGCCTCAATCCTGACGTCCAACGATGCTATAGAATAAAAGAAAAATAACAGTAATGATGTATTATAAATTAATATCAACTAGTAGTGTGTGCTGTTAACTCACACCCCCAGAGTCTTTGAGATAGTAAATGTCTTGAGCCTCAATCCTGACGTCCAACGATGCTATAGAATAAAAGAAAAATAACAGTAATGATGTATTATAAATTAATATCAACTAGTAGTGTGTGCTGTTAACTCACACCCCCAGAGTCTTTGAGATAGTGAATGTCTTGAGCATCGATCCTGACGTCCAATGATGCTATACAAATAAAAGAAAAATAACAGTAATGATGTATTATAAATTAATATCAACTAGTAGTGTGTGCTGTTAACTCACACCCCCAGAGTCTTTAAGATAGTGAATGTCTTGAACCTTGATCCTGACGTCCAACGATGCTATAGAAATAAAAGAAAAATAACAGTAATGATGTATTATAAATTAATATCAACTAGTAGTGTGTGCTGTTAACTCACACCCCCAGAGTCTTTGAGATAGTGAATGTCTTGAGTCTCGATCCTGACGTCCAACGATGCTATAGAAATAAAAGAGAAAATAACAGTAATGATGTATTATAAATTAATGTCAACAAGTGATGTGTGCTGTTAACTCACACCCCCAGAGTCTTTGAGATAGTGAATGTCTTGAGTCTCGATCATGACGTCCAACGATGCTATAGAAATAAAAGAGAAAATAACAGTAATGATGTATTATAGATTAATATTAACTAGTAGTGTGTGCTGTTAACTCACACCCCTAGAGTCTTTGAGATAGTGAATGTCTTGAGCCTCAATCCTGATGTCCAACGATGCTATAGAAATAAAAGAGAAAATAACAGTAATGATGTATTATAATTAATATCAACTAGTAGTGTGTGCTGTTAACTCACACCCCCAGAGTCTTTGAGATAGTGAATGTCTTGAGCCTTGATCCTGACATCCAACGATGCTATAGAAATAAAATGAAATAGAGAGTAATGCTGTATGAGGCACTGATATTACAATATTACATTAACAATATTACATTTGGCAGTGTTAAATTTGGCAGTGTTACATTTGATAGTATTACATTTGGTAATATTACATTTTGTAGTATTAGATTATAATGTCAAAGTACCAGTTAACGTTTATACATTTATACACTTACCAATTATTATGTGCTTCATCTGCATGTATGTGTATGTATAAAATATAAGATCAGGTAATACTGTTTAAGCATACAATATGATATTAAATAAATATACCATTGCACTGATATTGAAGCTGTATATCTTGAAGAAAAAGAAATCATATTATCAGTAAGTATATTTGAATGTACTACTGTGTAATAGATTGTTACCATGTGATGTTGAGTTTTCATAAGACAAAACCTAAGTAAAAACTGGATGTTATCTAACATGTTCTAAAAACCTGAATATAAAACAAGAATATTCATTTAACCTTCATTATTATCCAGAAGATAGTATTAGCTCTATAAAAAAGAGAACACAACAATATTATATGAGAAAATACTTACTCTTGCAGTAGTCACCCTATGTTGACATTGTAACATAAAGAACTATTGTATAAGTTAATCTACAATCTAGATGTGTAACATTTAATACCTGTAGATGTAGTATTGTGAGATATTTAATAGAACGAGGTGTTCATGATTAGTGTGATAGACAGACACAATTAATTCAAGGAGTAATATAAAGTTGACTGACCTATTGTTTATAGAGTGCAGAAGATTACAACCTATAATATTGATAGAACATTGTACAACATTTTAGTCTAGCCTATAATAGGCTAGACTCTTACAAATATTCCACAGACCAGTGCCAGTATATAAATCCCAGTCAGTTCCTATTGATAAGAAGGAGTGGACTTCTGGCTAACGAATTGTACACACTCAGTATAAATCAGTGATACACAGAGAGAAAACACAACATTAATTATACTGCAGTCTTACATAACCTTCATTATCTATAAGTTAAGACATAAACCTAATTATATATTCTACTCCATTAACACCTGTGAACTAGAAACATATCAATCTTGTAATGTAGAATGAGGGAACTTTAATCCTTCTTCAATTCCTGCAGTAGCAATCACAGTATTTTAATATTTTTGCGCCAAACTGTACATAATCACGTGATTAGTAGTATACTGACTCAGTATACTACAGGTCAGAGTAGTAGTATACTGAGTTCGTACATTACATCAGTATACTACAATTCACGTGAGCATGTAGAGTGCCGCCATAATATTGAATTGCAACTACAAGAAGTGATGAAGAATGGAAGTTGTCTCATACTACCTTACAACATTGATACGTTTCTAGTTCACAGGTATTATTGAAGTAGAATATATAGTCAAGTTTATGTTCTATGTCCTTGATAATGAAGCATATGTAAGATTGTTATATATATAATCTTGTGTTTTTCACTGTGTATCACAGGTTTGTACTGAGTTTGTAAAACTGGTCAGCCAATGTCTGTGTTATTAGGAACAGCCTGATGACTAAAATATTTGTAAGAATTAATTCTATTTAATGTTGTTTAATTCTTTGTCAATATGTGTTCTCAGACTACAGTAAGACTACAGATAAATGTTAGTCAAATACCATGTTTAGTCTTTATTTATCAGTGAGAATAGGCACATGGTATACAGTAGTAATTTGTTACATGACAATCTCTTTTTACCTTAATATAAGGCACACATATAAATTGAGTATTATTATACTTGTTGATCAAACAGTATTTATATGCTATTGGTAATAAGAACAGGTTTGGGTAAAAACAAGGAAGAATTGTCAGCTCAATATTGTCATGTTCTCTTTTTCTTCATAGGATTTTATACTAATAGCAATAAAAGGTTAGTTATAAGTAACTTTATACAATAATGTAGATACCAGTTCACTTTCAGAGTGTTTTGTGTTGTGGGTTGCTAGCAGATATAACATGTTATCATAATGTAGTGACACACTCACTCAATAATATTCAGTGATTATATGATTTCTTATTCTGTAGGATGTTTGGTTTGTGTTTATGTTATGTACTTGTTAACTATCTGGATGTTTTTTCATACTGATGTAATGATTACTAAACATTATAGTTTATGCTGTTGGTAAGATTGTAATAGCACTGTATAAGTTATCATTGTATTTAGTTTTTCTATTCAGTCACATATACACACATATATTATACTCTTCATAAAATGTAGGTTTCTTATTTATAATGACACTGTACAATATTGTTTTAGTAATTTTATGTTGTGATACTACCGAATGTATGACCATCGAATGTATCACTCTCAAATGATATACTCTCGATATATTATAATGAAATGTTACCCTATATTACATAATTGCAGTTTTTTTATATAGCTGTCTTGGACTATGGGATCTCAAGGACTCATTCATCTCACTATCAAAAGGTGTAAGTTTATAGTGTACATTATGTTAACTTATGAGTTTATGACACATTGTTGTTTCTTGTTTTTGTTTTATTTATATAGCATTGTTGGGATTCATGAACTAGGGGTTGTAGTTGTAAGATAGAGGTAACAATAATGTATACTTTATTTTATAATTTTTATTATATACTATTTCATACTTTTTCTTCTTTTCTCAAGTTTTTCTGGAGATCTTTTGGCTAGGGGTCACTGCCTCATTTGTCTCTGTACTAAGGATGTAAGTTCACTTGTATCTTTCATGAGGTCATAAAGTCTATTCTTTGGCAGTATATCATTGAAAGTGGTACATTCAACTGTTGTAAAGTTTGTACTTTGTATTTGTAAGTAAAGTACTATACATTTATATCCTCTAGAGCAAAGGACAAAGGTGAGTATATCAGAGAGAAGAGTGAGGAGTCACAAGCAAGTAATTAGTAATCTCATTTCCTCTCCCATTAGGCCCCATATATCCTAAGGCTATTCTGAGCTGACCTAGAGCATTAATTAAAATATAAGGTGTGGTCAAAATAAGCCACAGCCGATAGTTAGTAGGTGTGTCTACTGAAGCTTGATGAATAGGTGTGGTACTTGTAGTCAGGCTGTGCTGACCTAGGTAGGGTATTAATTAAAATATGAGGTGTGGTCATAATAAGCTACACCCAGAATAGTGAGTGGGTATGGCTGTGGAGCTAGTAGTTAGTCTTATGTTTATTGTCTTATGTTTGTTGGTGTGGCTTAGTAATTTGGGTGTAAGTATACTCTAACGAAAGTCGTCAGTCACAGGAATGAAGCACTTAATATTTATATAAGATTTGTTTGATTATTTTGGTTGTATCATGTGAACATTTCAGTCATCACATGAACATTCATGAATCGTATACTGTGTATTTGACTATTCAAGATAAGATAGTCTATTAATGAAGCTATTGTTGTATTGAGTATGGATGTTGTTAGATTTATGATGTGTTTGTCTTGTCTTCTTAGATGTTAAACACATATCACAATAAAATTCATAAGTGGGATGATGTTTGATGTTAACACAGGACCTATTGAATGTAAGTGAAATTATTGTAATTGTATGTTGGATCAAACGATTATTGAGCTACAAAACATGTTTAATTTATACATTCTTTGGCTTGATAAATGTACCAGTGATAGCACTCTTCACATAATCACATTGTATCATATTCATTGTTGTAGAAACATTGTTGTATAGTTTGCAGACCCCTTCATATTTCTTTTCATTTACTGTACAAAAAACATGTAAAATAATTCTTTGAATATTTTGGTATACCTCTCTGTAATCCTACCAGGCATCACCAATGAAATAATGGTTCACATCCTTAATGGTGTTGTCAATGATGTCATCTGGTAATGATGTTAAAAGGCTATTTGTTGTAATTAGTTGTCCATGTTGCAACAAGGTTTCGATATGTCTTTGATCGATAGTCATGACTACAATTTCTATGGCACAAGAATTATATACAGCATAGTAACAAATTCATTGTTCATGTCACAACTGTAATATTGACTATTATCCTCAATTTCGTGTACATAATTATGCATGCAACAGCATTCAATTGTTTTACAATTTTAATATCATTATCACATCTTAAGATCTGTGTTTACGGTGTAAATTGGGTGATTGGAGTTTTGATAGAAGTGACTGTTTTAGGTCATTTTTTGGTGGTGATTGGTTTAGCAATTTTTGTTGATAGAGTCTTATAATGTTTTTAAATAGAACAATTACTTTTGTAGAGATGGTGCTTTGTTTGCTGGCTTATTTGATATTCTTTTAAATCTAGATGATACTTTTGTTATTGACTTCAAAGATTTAATGCTGCTTTTATATTTCTTATTTGTTGCAGGATATCTTTATATGTACATTAATCTAATAATGGATTAAGATAATTCATATCTCTCTGTATGTCTTCTTTCATGGCAGCTGTTCATGGAATATTCCCTTATTCCAATGATTGAGTTAGTTCATAGGGACATTTGATGGTTCTACAGTAATATGATTCAGGAGAGAGTTTAAATACTTAATAACAAGGTGAATATGTTTACACATTTGTACATTGAGAAGAGAGTCAAGACATGAACATTTATACTTGTGTACATAAATGTTGTATTTTTAACCTCGCTGTGCGTGGGTGCATAGTGAGGGTACTGTAGTCTGTCAGTGTGTGTGTGTGTGTGTGTGCGTGTGTCTGTTACCGGGGTTGTTTTTTGAACTGCTATAACTTGGTAATTAAAGCGTTAGGTGCTACCAACGTTTAGCAACGAATAGAAAAACACGTGGACTTTACAACAGTAGTATCAAGAACATCATCAAGAAATACAGAAGCTTAAAACTCGCAAAAGAATTTTCAGGCTGCAGAGGTCAAGTGCTGTTTCTTGAAAAGTAAAAAGCTTAACGTGGAGATTTTTTAGTATGTTGTAAACAATCTCAGAGGAATACGGATCAGCAAGACAGAAAGCCATTGGTCAAAGCAATCATTAGAAAAGTTTTGAAAAGTGTTTTATGGACTTGGAGTGAAGTAACGTGTTCAGGAAACATCTCAAAGCACTGAAAATCTGCTACTAATAGATATTATATCGATTTATATTTGTACTATGGGACGTTTCCAAAGAATGCTTCATTTTCAAGTTAAAATAAATTTTGTATATGAAATATTGAAACATTTTAACAGGCTTCAGAGGTCAAGTGCTGTTTCTCAAAAAGTAAAAACCGTAACGTGGAGATTTTTTAGTATGTTGTAAACAATCTCAGAGGAATAAAGATCAGCGAGACAGAAGGCTGTTGGTCGAAGCAATCATTAGAAAAGTTCTGAAAAGTGTTTTATGGACTTGGAGCGAAGTAACGCATTCAGGAAACTTCTCAAAGCATTGAAAAAACTGCTCCTTATAGATAATATATCGATTTATATTTGTACTACGGGACATTTTCAAAGAATGCTTCATTTTCAACTTACAATAAATTTTGTTTATGAAATATTGAAACATTTTAAAGCATCATGTAAAGGCTCAGAGAAACATTCATCACGATTCTAGCACTTAATTTTGTTTGGCAATTGAATGATACTATTACTTACTCAGTTACAGCTTCACAGACGTGTCAATCAGAGTGCAATGTACTCAGTAAACGACAAAGCTTTTTTTTCCTTTGATTGAAGAGAAATGCTAAGTCATCAAACAACAGTTTGTAATGTACATCACGTGATCCTATCAATACTTTGACCACACCTTGTCCAATCTTAAATGTACATGTTACATGCACTCTGCAGTATAGGTTTACACTGGGCACCGCAGCGAGGTTAAGCACTTTAGTGCATTTTTATTTGCATTGTATATGTCAATTTTGACTAATTGTTTGTTGTTTCTTGATGGTATAGTGGTTTTCAGGTTTTGATGTAGAGGTTGTAGTATATTGAATTATACATCAGTATGTGTGTTAATTTGTCAATATTATGTTTATTAGATATAAATATTTTGTGAGAATGTTCAATTGGTAGTTGCTCCATATGTTTCCTTTTTGTTGTGTTAGTTCTTGTTGTATCTCTATCAATCTTGGTTATTTAAAAAGACAAAGTTATCACAATTGGTGACGAGGGTGACCAAACGTCTAATGTTGGGAAAATCCATGAGTTCTCGCCAGAGACTGAGTGTTCTCTACTTATGTTGAGAGACTAAAATTATACTTTAATGCTAACAGCGTAACTGGAGAGAGAAAGTGCCTGTTATTCTTATTGTTATAGGAGGGAAGAATTATGGTCTCCTTATTGACTATTACCAGCCTTGCAAACCTCAAGACCAGTTTTAGAGGACCTGATGAAGAAAATGGAATATCATTTTGAACCTGCTCCCATTATTATTGCTGAATGCTGACATTTTTACCAGTGTAACAAAAAGATAAGGGAAACTATTGCTGATTTTGTGGCAAGTATTAGTCAAATAAAATCTATTGCAAGAAGTCATGTATAGTGGCCAGAACTAGATTCCAATTTAGACACCATAGTAACATCATGTGAGCCTTGTCTACCTGTCAAACCATCTCCTATTAAATCACCTTTAAACCCATGGTTATGGCCTGCTAAGCCTTGGGTTAGAATCTAAGTGGACTTTACTGGTCCACTGAATGGTAAATGTATTTTATTGTAGTCGACACCTACAACAAGTGGCGAGAAGTCTATGAAATGATCTCTACCACCGCTTCAAAGACAATTGAAATATTTGCAGCATATGGCCTACCGGATCAATTAGTCTCAGACAATGGTCCACGATTCAGTTCTGTCCATCAACTATTTCTTAAATGCAACAGCATCAAATATTGTGGAATGGCTCTGTATCACCTACCAACAAACAGTGCAGGAGAGAGAATTGTGCAAACCTTGAAGAAATCAATTATGGCAGGATGGAGACATAAAAGGTCTGGTCAACACAATTAAGTTGTCCAGTTTTTCCTAAAGTATCACTCAAAACCTCATGCTCATGCTGTTAGAGGATTGCCCCTGAGTATCATATTTTCAATTGTCATATCAAAACTGTAGTAGATCTCCTAAAACCAGACTGTGAAAAGCAAGTATTGGAGAAACAGAGTGTCCAGAAACAGTCTTATGATGGGCACAGTCACAGGAGAAATTTAGTAGTTGGTGCAAGATCTAACTCTGTTGATATAACCTCTAAGCTGAATGATGATGATGCAATTGAAATATTACAACCTGCTGAAGAATCTGTTACATCAAGCACTACTGGTGTCATTGTTCCATCTTCCAATTGTGAAACCAACTTAATTTTTGCTGTATCCAATACTCCTTAGTCATTTTCATTCAATTTATTTTATCCTACATGTATTCAAAAACCTCCAGATACTTTTAGACTCTGTTAATTAAGTGAGGAGGAATGAAATGTATTGAATTGTGCATTGGTGTGTGTGTGTTAATTTGTCATTATTATGTTTATTAGATATAGTTATATTGTGAGCATGCTCAGTTGGTGGTTGCTACATATGTTTATTTTTTTGTTTTGTTATCTTTCCCTGTCAAATTTCTTGCTGTACCACTATCAATCTTGGTTATTTCAAATGACAAAGTTATTACAGAGGTAACTGTCTATTCATTAAACCGAGTTTCTGTTACAGCTTGTATTGAAACTTTTATAATATGTACATGTCTATTGTTAATGATACCTATTTGAAAAGATATCTTCCCCTTCTCTAATTTTATTAGTCTTTCAAAAGCTTTGTCTTTTGCTATCTTCATGAGCAGATGAACACATTGATTGATTTTGACTTTAATTTCATATACTTTAGTGTGTGGTGGAATGGATAAACAGACATGTTGGTGTTGATACCAGCACTTTTTCCTAACATTTAGCCCATTGATATTTGCATTGACTGTACTTTAGCTTGAAGTACTCAGTGAAATGTTGTGTACTCATATTATTGTCAATATGTGTCCTAAACTCATTGAAAAGTAGTTCAAAGTTCTTGTCATCCTCTTTGTCAAGAAGTGTGTTGTAGATTTGTCATTTCTGCTCTTTGTCACTGATAAATTTCAAGGCACCTCTCCAGGCATATGCATGATTCACATGCTATGAACATATTTTTTTGTGGATGTCTATTGAACACTGATATCTGTTGGTATATGAGTGTAATTAGGCAGTTGTGTGTTGTGTTGATTACTGTATATGTGTTGATAGGTTTAATTAATGTATCTCATCCTAGCTCTTCCTTCTTGTCCTTCCCTTAGCCATCTCTTTGTTTATTGTGTTTTTTGTTATGATTTTTTTGGTCCTTTGTCCTTATGACTTGAGGCTCTGCTCTTTTTAGTTGTGTATTTAAGTAGGACCTTATCTGATTTGTGTATTCCCTTTTTTGATTTTTAAAAATAGTTGATTTCCTGAGAGTCTATTGAGATAACTCAGTGACAGATTTACAAATGCTCCTGCAAACAGGTTATGAGCCCAGACTTCAAGTAAATCTGTCAAAAAGAAGAAACTTATTTCTGCCAGAAATTTCGGAAGAACTGTGTTGTCACGAAACAAACCAAACCTTTCTGGATTCATTGCAATTGTGAAGAATGGCTGGAACTGTGGATGAAAAGTGGTCAATTGACAAGCTGGACAGTTCAAACTGGATTACGTGGAAGTTCCTGATGTGTCACTTGTTGCTGGCAAAAGGACTGTGGGGATTCATAGATGGTACAGAGGTACTTGCAGAAGATGCAAACGCTCAGGCACAGGTGGAATGTTGAAGGAGATCACAGAAAACTTTTTCTACAATCATTATAGCCATCAGTACTCCACAGCTGTACTTAGTGACTTCATGTGAGCAACCAAAGGAAGCCTGGGATTCTCTATGCAACCATTTTGAGCGAGATACTCTAGCTAACAAACTCTTCCTGAAGAAGCAGTACTTTTGAACTGAAATGAAAGAAGGATCATCAATGGAAGCACACTTGAAACACATGAAGGAAATCACTGATAGGTTAGAAGCAATTGGAGCTCCTATTTCAGAGGAGAAGCAGGTGGTCACATTGCTGGGAAGTCTACCTCAGAGCTATTCTACCCTGGTGACAGCTCTGGAGGCTCGTGTTGATGATATGAGATTAACTTTTGTCCAACAAGCCTTAATTCATGAGGAACAGAAGATAAACAGACACTCAAGTAGATCTAGTACGTTGTCTGGTGTCAATCGTGGCACAGCCTCAGCGCTAGTGGGAGCTCATCAGAAGAGAACAAAGCAAGCAAGTAGGCTCAAGTGTTTTGATTTTGGAGAGGAAGGTCACTTTTGTCGTAACTGTCCAAGAAAGAAAGAACAAGGACGACCAAGACCTACGCATAGAGCCAAACCTGCAGAAGAAAAACACTCAGACGTGGATTCAGCCAGTCCAGGAGTGTTTGCAGTGTCACTTGGCTCAGAGGACTCCTCTTAAAAGGACAAATGGCTGGTGGACTCTGGAGCATCAAGTCATATGACACAGGATAAAGAACTGTTGTCAGATTACCGTGAATTCGAGAACCCAGAGAAGGTTGGGTTGGGCGATGGTCATGTGGTCAATGCTGTTGGCATTGGAAAAGTTAGGGTTAACATGCTATTCAAAATGAGTAAGTCAAAAGAGTCTGTCATTCATGAAGTACTGTACGTTCCCAAGCTGACCTGTAATTTGTTTTCTGTGAGAGCAGCAGCTGAAAGGGGAAACATTGTAAAATTTGGTCAATTCAGATGCTGGATTAGAGACAGGAAAGAAAAGCTATGTGGTATGGGTTTGTTAACAGGAAAGATGTATCATTTGAACTGTGAACCTGCAATCTCTCAAGAACAACCCTCAGTTGCAACAGCATCAAAAGAAACAAATGAGATGGATCTGTGGCGTCAAAGGCTAGGGCATGTGAATGGACAGTGACTTCAAGACATTGTTCAGAAGAAATTGGCAACTGGAATGAGATTCTCAAAAGCATCGAAGCTGTCGTTTTGTGAAGGATGTGTGAAAGGAAAAATGCATCGAGCCCCATTTAAGCCAGTGGGAGAAATATGTTCGACCTGAAAGCTTCAATTGATACACAGTGATGTTTTGTGGACCAATGACCACAGAATCAATTGGTGGACGATGATATTTTATAACCTTGATTGATGATTATTCACGTTGCTGTGCTGTTTACTTCATTAAGCACAAGTCAGAAGTGTTTGAAAAATTCAAAGAGTTCGAGGCAGTCACTACAAATGAATGTCGCCAAAGAATTGGAGCCATACAAACAGACAATGGTGGAGAGTATCTGTCGGGAGAATTTAAGACTTATCTAAAGTCAAAGGGGATACGTCATGAGCTGACTGTACCTCACACACTGGAACAAAATGGAGTAGCTGAATGAATGAACTGAACACTAATGGAATCAGCTCGATCTATGATAGCTCATGCTTGATTATCCGACATATATTGGGCTGAAGCAGTTGCCACAGCAGCATATATTCAAAATAGAACACCAACAACAACTGTTAAGAACAAAACAACACCACATGAGCGATGGTATGAAAGAAAACCAAATATTGGTCACCTGAAAGTGTTTGGGTGTATTGCCTATGCTCATATTCCAGATAATAAGCGACAGAAGTTAGACAAGAAATCAGAGAAGCTTTGTTTCGTTGGGTACTGTAAGGAGTTAAAAGGGTACAGGCTGTTGGATGAAACGACTTCACAAGTGGTCATAAGATGTGATGTGATATTCAATGAAGCAGACTTTGGACTCAGAGAAGTAACCAAGTCAAAGTACACAGTGGAAGTGAATACTAACTCAAATGAAGAGAAAGACGAACAACTAAAAGAGAAGCAACAACAACAGAATGAAGATCAGTGTCGTACAGAATGCCAGAGGAGACCACCTGTAAGATATGGTCAAGACGAGTATGCAGATGTAGCATGAGTGGATGATGAAGTTCATCATGTTGCCTATCATGTGTGTCAAATCAATGAACCTAGAACCATAGAAGAAACTCTTACTGGTGATTGTGCCAAAGAATGGAAAGCAGCTGCTGATGAGGAGTACAAATCACTCATGGAAAATGAAACATGGGACCTTGTAGAACTACCTAGTGGTCACAAACCTATTGGATGCAGTTGGGTACTCAAGGTCAAACATGGAAGTGATGGTAAAATGGAATGGTTCAAAGGTCGTCTGGTTGCTAAGGGTTGTGCTCAGAAGTATGGGATTGACTATGAGGAAACGTTCTCACCTGTGGTGCGATTCTCATCAATCAGGGCACTACTAGCTTTTCTAGTTGAAAACGATATGTTGATTCATCAAATGGATGTGGTGACATCATTTCTCAATGGGAGTCTAGAAGAGGAGATATACATGGAGCAACCAGCAGGTTATGTCCAACCTGGAAAAAGGCACCTGCTATGCAAGCTGAAAAAATCGCTGTATGGTCTCAAGCAATCACCACGATGCTGGAACACAGCATTTAGGCAGTACATGGAGTCCATTGGATTTAAACAGAGTACTGCTTACTCATGTGTCTACATCCAAATAGCTGACACAATTACTATCGTTGCAGTCTATGTGGACAATCTCATTGTAATCACCAAAACACGAGAGGAAATGACGAGAATAAAAGAAACCCTGGCAACACAATTCAAGATGAAGGACATGGGACCTCTCCATTACTGTCTTGGAATTACTATTGAGCAAGACTAAGATCAAATTTCAACTACTTGAAATTTGTTTATAACGGCCGGAGGATCAATCGACTGGTTGAACAAGAAGCAAGGAGTTGTTGCACTCTCAACATCTGAAGCTGAATATGTGGCACTTAGTGCAGCTACTCAAGAAGCAACTTGGTTGAGAAGGTTATTGTCAGATTTGAACGTGAGGACTACTACACCAACAGTGCTGATGAAAGACAATCAAGGGGCCATTGCCATTGCAAGAAATCCCATTATACATGCAAGGACAAAGCACATCGATATTTGTTACCACTATGTTTGTGAGGCTTTACAGAAGAGAATAATTGAGCTGAAATACTGTCCAACAAATGACATAATTGCTGACATACTGACGAAGCCACTGAATAAAGGAAGGTTCGAAACTCTACGATTGAGTATTGGACTAATGGAACACAAACTGCCAAATTAAGTGGGAGTGTTGGTATATGAGTGTAATTAGGCAGTTGCGTGTCACATGTTGATAACTGTATATGTGTTGATAGGTTTAATTAATATATCTCATCCTAGCTCTTCCTTCTTGTCCTTCCCTTAGCCATCTCTTTGTTTATTGTGTTTTTTTGTTATGATTTTATGGGCGTTTGTCCTTATGACTTGAGGCTCTGCTCTTTTCAGTTGTGTATTTAAGTAGGACCTTATCTGATTTGTGTACCCCCCTATTTTGATTCTTAAAAGTAGTTGATTTCCTGTGAGTCTATTGACATATCTCAGTGACAGATTTACAAATGCGTCTGCAAACAAACCACACTCATTGTAAATATTAATTAGCTTATTTCTTCGGTAGGAGTAGTCCATTGCCATTCTTTTCTTAGGTTTGCTAGCATTACCTGTTATTAATAGAATAGAATTCTATTTGTATGTTACTTAATAAATTGATTTTCTATTGTGGGTATTGTCGTTACAACAGCAGCTATATTATAGAAAACATTTTAGTGTTCTACCTAGATTGATCCTATTATAATTGCAATCCTAAGCATTAATCTCTACTGGACTTTTTATAGCATGATATCTATCCAGTGGCTGGTAATAAGATGCCTATCTAAAGCCAGCCTCTCTTCTATATTGAAAATTGTTGTTTAACATATAAAAGTAATGTTTAGTTATTAATAGCAATGGCAACACAGTACTAACAACAAACATTACTGATCTATCGAACAATTGTATTAGCTTCTGTAGCAAAGGTACAGCTTTATTGGAACATCCTTCTCAAAATCAATCTCACATCAATATAAACCCTCTGGTTCAAAATGTCAATAGTTAAATTTTGAAGGGTGACGACTATCAAAATTGTCTGGGTATATTCACTGGGCACTCTGGTTTTATCTACAAGAAAATAATATAATAAAGTATTACAAGTACTGTTCTCACCAAGGAGATCAAGTTCTTGATATAAAGGGGCACAAGGTCACTACAAAATATGGAACACAAATCCTTTTCATGCCTCCTAAGAAAATAAAAATCAACAGCAAATTTGTCATTAAATCAACAGCAGACATAATATAATAACTGATTCTTTTCATATGGTCCTCCTTGAAGCTTCATACATACCTAATCAATAGAAAGACAATACCATTACTTTCATACCTAACCTTTAACATTGTCTCATACAATGTCTCCCATTGCTCATCAGTTAGTCCCGTTAATTGAACATGATCATGCCACCCAGAGAAACATTAATTATGAGTGGTAAAATTGTACTCCTCTAGAGACAATTTCTGTATCAACATCAACCAATCCAGATTTGTTAGTACTGGATTCCTAAACTGTCATAACTGGAATATCATGGTCTTAACATCTACACATTAATTTCATATATTGTTATATTATATATACTATTATACTTAGTTACTTACCAAACCAACATGTAAAAAATAGCTCCATCAAATGTTTTAATAAGTGCCCCCAAACTTGTAACCCCTGAAAATAAAACAATATTTGCAGTTTGTAGTTCATCACAGACTTGACCATATGTCTGTGGAAACATCAGGTGGATGTTGAATATCATCCCTGAAATATTGTATAATTATGATATTAATGATATAATGCTAATAATTTATTCTATCTGAGATAATAAAGTAGGAGTACCAGTAACTATAAAACGTAGTTTAATAGGAGGTAATTTTATGCAAATTGAATCAGAAAGCGGTAGAGTATTCTGTATTGTATCAAGAAGTAACTCAATAGGATTTGCAATAATCCTAACTCTTTATAAACATGTAGCAAGGTAAATATACACATTATCAAACTACACTGTTATGGTATATCTGCCTCTGTAATCGTTATTACTTCTTGTGATGAATATTTAATATTTGCTTCCATTTTCTCTCGCACTTTTAGTGCTTGTAAACAATCAATTTTTTGTCTTGTACACAACATTCAGATAGCAATCAGTTTTTTAACTGGTTATAGCGGTTTAATAGTGTTACTGTTTGTAGTGGTATTGATGATATTACTGATTGTAGTAGTGTTAATGTCATTACTGGTTGTAACTGCATTACTAGTTATAGTGATACTAATGGTATTACTGGTTTAGTGCATGGTATTACTAGTTCTACTGGTATTAATGGAATTACTAGTTATACATAGTGGCAATAATTACCATCAATACAGACACTACTGCTAGGTGACATCATTGTTTGTAGATGATATAATGCAACAGTCAACAGTTACATACATACATAAGCAACCTTGATCATTCAAGTCTTGTCACTATAAAGAAAACACAGGATGTACTTCATAATATAACTCATTCTGCTGCAAGTGGAAACTGTTGTGTTAACTTCATAACTTAAGTAAGTCTTGTGCAGTCAGCACTGTCCACAGGGAGATTGACACATCAAAACCAATTCTGACTGAATTAATGAGTTATACTTCTAGGCCCATTTGCACTCACGAGATGAATATTATTACTTTTAAACAATGGACAAGTCCCAGGCTATAAAGATGGCAAGTAGAGTATACTGTAAAGTTATATGGTGTGTTAAACAGACCTAAGTATAACTTAAGATAGAGAGTAATACAATATACACTCTATTTAATAATTGCTAACCAAGCAAAAGCTGTTTGTTATAGCATAGCATATTGATTATACATATTTTAGTGGGACTATTAGCTATGACATTCCATTAATATCATACCACTCTACTGTATAATTGAGGTTACAAATGGAAAAACACACCCTTTGAGCCACAAAACATTCCAGTCATAACTACTGGTATATTACACAACCAACATTCAGTTATATATCTGTATATATATATTTTATATATATATATATATATATATATATATATATATATATAGATAGATAGATAGATAGATAGATAGATAATAATTAACATTTAACTTCTGAGTTAGTTGGCCATGATGGAGACTGAGATTACAAAGCGGTATTTACTGATCTGTCATCAAGAAAGGAATCAAATTCCTTGTTAATTAACTTAATGACTTTTACTTAACTTTTACTTAATTATTACAATAATACATTGTGATCAATTTGATAGTCACTCAACAAACAAAACCGATTTACCTATATATAATTTATAAATTATACATATTGCTGTGCAGCCACAAGCTGTCATCAGGTCTTTTGGGAGAAAGATTCCATTAATATATATGATACCACTCTACCGTGTAATTGAGGTTACAAATGGTAAAACATACCCTTTGAGCCACAAAACATTCCAGTCATAACTACTGGGTATATGACACAACCATTTTTTTTTCTAAGTAGAAAGACTCAATCTTTATAAGAAAACAAACTTGCATTTAATATTAATGCAAATTTTTATATAAAGATTAAATCTTTATTATGTAAACTTATCTTAACCCCATAGGTTCTCTACTTTATACTGGTATTTATGGTATTACTGGTTATATAGTGTTAATTGTATTTCTGATTGTAGTGATACTGTTAGTAGTATTGTTGTTTAAAGTGGTATTACTAGTTATACTGGTATTGATGGAATTATTGGTTATACATAGTGTTTTTGGGAGAAACATTCCGTTAATATCATTTCACTCTACTGTGTAATTGAGGTCACAAATGGTACAACATATCTGAATAACCCTTTTTGCCACAAACATTCCAGTCATAACTACTAAATATAATATTATTGCATAACAATGCAATGTTCACTTGTTTGTTGAATAGAATAGTTCAATTATTATAGGAAAAGAAACTTGTGTTAAATGTAAACTTATTTTACCATAGGTTAATTCTCTCTGGCAAAAAGTAGGAAAGATTAGTATAACTGTATGAATAGGTATAGTGTTATCATTTAACCTTACAAAAGAGCTGCCATGCAGTGTTTTAAATGGGTCAAAAATGAAACCAAGGATTTAAGCTATATACATAAGAATTAAAGGTACTCAAAGAGTTAACTATTATAACTATATATATATATATATATATATATACAGAGGTGATAATTAACATATAACTTCTGAATTAGTCGGTCATGATTGAGACTGAAATTAATACAGCTATATTTGTTGATCTGTCATTAAGAATAGGAATCAAATTCCTTGTTGATGAGGTAAGTGTTTCAAGAACTATTACTTAACTATTCTATAATTTACCTCTCACTCTACCATGTAATTGAAATTACAGAGTACAAGGTTTAGGGCAGTATATGTAATCTATTACTACACTGTATATAGTACACATGCAAATTTAAAAATTCACCTATATTTACTTTTGTTTTTACTCACTGAGAAATCACAGTGCTTAGTCACACTAGTTGTTATGAAAACTCAAGTCATAGGTGTAGGCAGGAGATGAGAAATGGAATATGAACCCTCCTTTTCCAAATTAATCTTGACAATTGAGGTTGTAGAAGGTTCAGTAGTTTTTAAAGATGATACATTGAGTTGCCTTACGAAGTGGGTGTGGCAATCTGGACTACGGTAAAAGGTATACTTTTGTACGTACAGCGTAGTCAGCTGTCCCTTCTTTTAAATAAAAGGACGATTTTGAGCTGATGCAAACATTATCCGTTGAAGAATATTTGCAAAATGCCGGAAGGAAATAAAATATGGCATAGCATTAGAATGATTTTCTACTCAGTAACCGCATCTTTTCTTGCACTTTCAGCAGGTCTGTTTGGCTATGCCCATGCACTCTCCAAAGGCGAGAAATTTGGATGTTTGTTGTTTAGAGATCACCCAAGTTATAATTCCAACTATTCAGCCTGTGATTTCTCTATCAGTGGTACAGCATTGTCAGCAGTTGGTTTTGCAGTTTTGATTAATTTAATGGGAATCAAATTAGGATACTCAAAACTCAGAGAGTAAGTTCATACTAATTTAAGTAAATGACAATTTAGTTTAGACAGTATTTAGTAGTTGCATTGTATGCTCAATATTGGTATAGCAGTGTATTATTTTTTACATAATACTTATATAAACTCTATATAATACTGATGTAATACTAATTTAAACATAATTATTATAATGTTAATGCTGTAACTAATTGATTGATATGAGATTTGTGTGATCATGTAGCAGGCCATGAACTTTCTAATCTCTCTCCAAAGTATTCAATTTTTCAACTTACTTTAAGTGGATTTTTATGAAATTTAACAGCCATCTGTATGAAGTACTCACTGTGTAATCCAGCCATGCTAAGTACTAATGATATATACAAAGGATACTAAAGTAGAATTTTGCGCACAATTTTGGTCATGACCAATTCTTTTATGCATCATGTATCACTGAGTTCGAAGTTAATGCAACAAATTATTTAGTAAAAAGTGCATATATAAAGACAATGCTCTTTCTACTTTAGGAGCTGGATTGCTTTAGCTGCTGAAATTGCAATATTAGTGATTTCTTCTTTATTTGCTGTTGTAACTGCAATAGTTCTCATTGTAGGATGGAGAATTACTTGTGATAATGCAAGACATCAACGTGTCAATGCAGGAGGTGCAGTTAATTTAACAGCATCGTAAGTCATAAATATAATATTATATATATATATATATATATATATATATATATATATACATATATAGTTTTTTCCATAATGATGCAGTGATTATTTTGTTGTATGAATTCTTTTAAAATTATTACCTTTTATTTTAGAAGTGAGGCAGTATTTACTTGCAGTTCACACTCAGACATAGTAGGGCCAGCTACTGCTTCAATAGTAAGAATACAGATTTGTAAAAGCCACAGATGGTTAACATTTTTAAATTAATTCTGTTAAATTTCATAAGTAATTACAGCAGTAGTGCATCCAGGGATGGCTCTTCAAATAATTATAATTATTCATAAATTCAGGAGGCCATTTTATAATTAATTGTGGTTGAAATTAGTATAAGTATATGCCTGCATATTTAATAATTTATTTTAATGCACTGTTGTTCTTAAAGATCCCACAATAACTATAGCAATATTTGTTTATTTTACATTTAAGTTCATAATCATGTCTCTTTAAAAAATACAGTATTTAAATGCTACCAAAGAATCATAACACAATCAATGTGAGAAGGTGCATGTAAGATTCTGAGGAGAATTAGCTATAGTATAGATACTTTGAACATTATCCTTTGCACTGTGTCTCCATTTTTAAATGTACACAGCTATAAGAGGGAGTTACCACTGACTTGCTCCTATAATAGTTTGAAAAAAATTACTTAATACTTTATTTATTTTATGCAAATAAAGTCTGACTATAATTTAAATTACATAAATTCTTCACTTTACACCTATAGGTGTTTGTCTGCTTTGCTGTTTTCCTTATTCTTCAGGTTTCCATCTTTATCATATACAAAATATTTAAACTCATTACTAAAGGAGAATAACTGACAGCAGCACCTACTAAGTGTGACTTATATAACAAAAGATGATTTTGCTACAATGTTTCCCTTTTTATAACAATATAACTACTATTTTTCCCCTTGTTTAATTTACTGTTACATTTTTGATAACATATACATTTTTGTAATTCTATCATTACTGCTACAACCACTAATAGCATCAATACTACATACATACAGTACTACTACAACCATAATACTATCAATACCACAGTACTGCTACAACTAGTAATACCAACAATAAATAATGTCATTAATTTTGTACATCATCATGAGAGGTTACAAATTATAGTGGATAGTCAAGTCTTATATAGTCAGTCTAATGGAAAATGCTTCAAAATAAATTTGGTTGTCCTCCACTGCACATTTTTCATCAGACATTATATCTTTGATCAATCACAGTATACAGTAAGTTGTATTTAATGATATATAGATCTAGTGGTAGTAGGCCTAACGGGACTTTGTTTGTGTAACAAAATGCTTTCAGTTTTATTTGAAGTTTTACTATCTATACAAAGACTCAATAATAGCAGGTAGGTGCTTGAATAACCTGCAAATAAACTTTCACATATTTTGATACCACAATAGCTTCCAGCCTCACATTCAAATGATCCAATTGAGTAGGCGTTTGGAATGTCTATGATGTGGGTTTCTTAAAAATGTGAGGCTAACTTGAACTATATGTCGGTGTCGCCAGCTCCACCCACACGGTCAATGAGTCATATTATTTGCACACGTAGATTTATAAAGGCTTTTAAGCTACTTAAAAGTTGGCAAGTTCCAGGCTGTAATCATGACAAGCAGAGTATACTGTAAGGTCATGTAGTGTGGTCAAACAGGTCAGATCTAAAAGTAACCTGTCAGATATATGTGACCTTAGTCTTAACATGTATGTGCTGACAAAGTGATGTTTCATATGGCTTTCTTTAAATAATCAGGTGATTGTTATTAGAGTGTGCACAGGTCATGCACATGTATAGTAAATACAGGCCCATATATAGAAAGATTGCATATATGTAGGTTATTTGTGCTAGCGAGTGAGGCACTGAGAAGACATGTCTACTTGTAGGATTGTAATTATAATACTGTTTAGTCTGTTCCTTGTTATTGAAACAGCTAAAACAACAAATGGAGGATACCTGTGGATCATTAATGCTAGTTCAAGACTTTTCAAGATGACTAGCCTACAAAACTATAAAATGGTAACTTGGAACTTTTCTGATATACCTCCTCAGACAATGAAGAGATTCTACATTGAGTATGGAACAGATATCCATCAATCTGGTAATGTTACATTCCAACTAGATGGAGAAGGTGTGGAGTTTGAAATACAGATTTGTTGGCCTTACAGCAACAGTCAATGTGGTATTAAAGTAAATTGGAAGAAAATAGATACAATAAAGTATGCAGTATTCCCTCCATCACCTCAAGGAGAAAATATTGGTTGGATACCAAATGGCTACCTTTCAATTATCATATTAGAAAAAGGAGTTAATATGACAATCAAAACAATTGAGCCTGATACAAGCTCCATTGTCGACCCAATTGATGCAATCCCTCTTCCCAAAACCTTCATTAAAAACCAATGGATGGACTACTACAGTGATATATTAGGCAGGCTTACATTGATAGAAATGACTCTACCAGGAACTCATGACTCAGGAACATACCATCCACTCAATGTTTTTGGTAAGCCTTGGACTAAGACACAAGATGTAAGCCTTAATGCTCAATTAAACAGAGGAATAAGAGCCTTGGATCTAAGAATAGGACAGAATAAACCAGGTGATTATGTTATTGTACATGATGTATTTCGGACAAATTATACTCTAAAAGAAGCTTTAAAAGAAGTCACTGATTTCATTGACTCTACTAGTAAAGAAATTGTAGTACTGGATTTTCATCGTTTTAACAATCTAGGAGGAGGAAGCTTTGACTATGATCAGCTCAAAAGTCAAATAAAATCTTATCTTAGTGGCTACTATTTACGTGTTAGTCAAGGCAAAGACAAACCCCTTAAAAATATATGGGCTTCAACTGGAAAGAATCGAGTAGTTGTAGCCTGGAATACTAATAATTCAGACAGTTATATGTGGCCAGGAGTAGCACAAAGTTGGTACCAACATGCAAAGACAACAAATGAACTTTATGATGATATTAAAAAAGATATGGCTGACATTCATTCTGGTATGTGGGCTACGTGCTCATTTACAGCTAGTAGTGCACTTAGTACACCACATAAGATTGTTGTTAAGTTATATCCTACAATAACCCGATGGTATTATGGAGGATCAAAATGGTGTGAGAAAGCTAACATCATAAGTGTTGATTTTTTCTCTGAGTATACTAATATTATACAAGCTAGTATTATTAGTAGTCTTATGAAAGCTGGAGCAAAATACATGTAGTAATACATGTAACTACATATTAGGAAAGTTCAAAAACCTTTATAATTGTACTTGATGTTTGAATATAAAGTATTATTTTGTATACAGCCTACATATTTTTGTAAGTATTGTACATGGTTAATAATATAACAGCGATTATAATTATAATTGTAGTCTATCCAATTCACGTATACTTTAGCTGTATTCATCCTTATAAAATATGTACGTTTCAAATGTATCTTTTACTATTATAAAAATTTATTTTCTTACAATTAATGCCAATAGGAATCGGATAGAGATTTTGTGTGTATTTAAAAATTTAATTTACTGTATAAATTAACAAACAAAATACCATAATAGTGTAATAGCAGAGCCAAAGTTTCTTGAGCATCATCCTATTACGCAGTAATGTTCTTAATGATAATCATGAAGATTATAACTCAATTATTCAATCTGCTGCAAATGGTGAACTAGCTATAATTGTCTTAGCCATAGTTGTGATGGCAGCCCCACCCACATGAGTCAATGAGCCATGGAAATTTATATTGGCACTTAAAAACTGATAAGTTCCATGCCATAAACATATCAACATGAAGTTACGTCCTTTTGTTGTTACAAAGGGCTTGATGAAATACAAACTAGAGAGGTAGCATGGATCTAGAAGTTGTCTTTAAACATGCCTAAGTCTAGAGGCACATAATCTGTTTGCAGCCTTGTCAGTGCTAACCACAGGAGTTTCAATTTGGTTAGGTATACAATGCGTGTGACATTAACTGTAGCACTACACATCAACAATAACTCTATAAGATTTCCTGTTTTAAAAGACCTAACTTCTGTTTTTTTCTTGGTCCGATTGAATGCTGTTGACTGAAAAGAGCTCTGTGTTGACAAGCTATGGTAGACAAAACCAAAATATTTCAGTTAGTTATGCTTACCTTTATGCTATAACTGTTTGCTTTTTAGCATAGTATCAAGTGTTTTTGGTGGTGCTTATCATCATTTCAACAAAATGATAGGATGGACCGTATGTTTATTATATGTCAGGTCCATGTTATGTTCATCCTAGTAATGTTCCATGTATATTTTCAATCTATGGTGAAGCTTTGGCTGGAGGAGGTTTTTTGTCACTAATCGGTATTGTTTCAGTCAAGATATGCTTTAATATTAAAGAGTAAGTTATACAAATGTCCTAATGTTGTGTATAATTGTATGAACCTTAACTATTTAGCAAACCACGTTTGCATTCTTTGTATTGGACTGATATCAACCATCCTTCTATCTACTTAATCAAAGTTAACATTAATAAGTATAAATAAGTATTAAGTACAATGTAGAGAGACAGCATACATCTAGGAGTTCGAATCAATGGGAGTGGCATCAACAGTAACTCAATAAATGGATCAACAATAACTCTTTAAGTTCCTGTCTAACTTCATTTTATTACTTGGTTAGATTGAATGCTGTCGATTGAGAGCTCTGTGTTGATACACCATGGCGCAGATAAACTAAAATATTGCAAACAGTTACGATATCTCTTCATTCTATAACTTTTGGCTATTTTTGATTAGTATCAAGTCTTTTTGGCAATGTTTATTCTCGTGCCAACAGACTTATAGGACAGGCCAACTGCTCATTATATGTCAGCTCCAGTTATATCAATCCTAGTAATGGTCCATGCATATTTTCAATCTATGGCGAAGCTTTGGCTTCTGGAGATTTTCTTATGGTGAGTGGTATTGCATCAGTATGGATAAGCTCTAATATTAAGTAGTAAGTTATATATATATATATATATATATATATATATATACAATGCATACAAATTTTCTAATGTTGTATGAAGTTTTATATATTATTTTGCAAACTATGTCTTTGTTTACTATTTTGGATTGTAGAATTTACTCTCTTGATTATATGTATTATATCTGTTGTAGCTGGAGCTATAATTCTCTGTAGCGGATGGGGAATTACTTGTATTCATTGTAAGCTATAAAATGTAGCAAAATTATATCCCTATGTATATATATAGCTGCATATAATTATAAATATTTTAATAATCTAATATATGTAGTTGAAATTAATTTAGAATATTGCAATAGGACTGACTAAAGTTAAAAAATAAATGTCACAATAGTGACCTTACTCAGGCAATGACTGGTAAATGCATGTTCATGATAAGAGACTCTAACCACATTGCTATATGAAACATTTTGATGTGACAATCCATATTTAGTAGGAAGCTTTAATTTATGAAAAGCACACTGTGTCAATGGGACTATTTAGTTATTAACTCTTGTAAGATATAAATTAAGAAGTCTCTGTTACAATCTTTTTAGTTTTGGAAAATATATGCACATTCTATATATAATAAGTTGAATATTGTGTTGCACTTGCAAATGTGTTTATTTATTTTAACATTCAGAAAAGATGCAAACATTAATTGCATTGCCAATGTTTCAAGTAACAGCATCCGCAGTAAGTACATTTATATTTATATATGCTGTAATATACAGTAATATGTTCATGTCATAATTGGATATATGAATTGTATTTATGAAGATAGCACTGCACAATATATTCAGATATAAATTGTATGTAAACTAATGAAGTATTTTAAACATTAATAAAGTTCTGTTTGCCAGGTTTGTGTATAAAAGACTTAAATTTTACTATGGTATCACTATATAAAAGAGCTTTCAGTTTCACATTTCCTTATATGTGCTGTACTGTGTAATCATTGGACAACATTATTTATGATCCAGTCTATGTGAGCAGATGTGGGTTACACTTGGTATAATTATTTAAATGTAATTATAGTTATTGTCTTTTATCTTTTCAATAATTAAATGTAGTATATACCACTTTGAGTTAAATTGCATATTGATGTGCTATTGTATATTATATTATAACGGTTTATGCATACTTCACTGTTTTCACATCAGTTTGAAGTTTTATCTGTACTAACATATTAGCTTAAAAGTACTCGTAATAACCATTAGATATGCATTGTATTTTGATTCAAAAATATATGCATTAATTTCATGCTTTGCTAATGACAAATTACTAAGTTGTTTCAAATGTATCTTTTACTTTTATTAAAATTTATTTTCTTACAATTTATGTCAGTAGGAATTGGATAGACATTTTGTGTGCATTTAAAAATTTAATTTAATGTGTAAAATAACAAACAAAATACATAATAGTGTAATAGCAGAGCCATGTCAAGTTTCTTCAGCATCATCATATTACACAGTAATGTTCTTAATGATAATCGTGAAGATTATAACTCAATTATTCAATCTGCTGCAAGTGGCAAACTACCTATAATTGTCTTCACCATAGTTGTGTTGGCAGCCCCACCCACACGAGTAAATGAGCCATAGAAATTTATATAGTACCTAAAAATTGACAAGTTCCATGCTATACACATATCAAGCATAAGAACATGTGGTGTGATCAAACTGATCAGATCAAAACATAACTTTCAGTCTTAACATGGTAAGTGTTGACAAAATGATGTTTATGGTTTCCTTTAGATCATCATGTGATTGTTATTATAGTGGGTTTGGCATGCACATGTACATTGTATGTATGTACATATGTATCTTTTCATGTATGTATAGACAGACTGATGTATGTGTGTTATTTGTGCTAAACGTGAGGTACTGAGAAGACATGTCTGCTTGTAGGATTATAATTTTCATACTGTTTAGTCTGTTTCTTGTTAATGAAGCGATTAGAACAACAAATGGAGGATACCTGTGGATCATTAATGCTAGTTCAAGACTTTTCAAGATGACTAGTTTACAAAACTATAAAATGGTAACTTGGAACTTTTCTGATATACTTCCTCAGACAATGAAGAGATTCTACATTGAGTATGGAACAGATATCCATCAATCTGGTAATGTTACATTCCAAGTAGATGGAGAGGATAATGAGTTTGAAATACAAATTTGTTGGCCTTACAGCAACAGTCAATGTGGTGTTAAAGTGAATTGGAAGACATTAGATATAATAAAGTATGAACTATTCCCTCCATTACTTCGAGGCTCACTTGGATGGATAGAAAATGGCTACATTTCAATTCTTGTATTAGAAAAAGGACTTAAGACCACTGTTAATACAATTGAACCTGACACAAGCTCTATTGTCAATCCAACTGATTCAATTACTATTCCAAAAACCTTCATTGACAAGCAATGGATGGGCTTTTACAGCAATACATTAGGCAGGCTTACATTAACAGAAATGACTCTACCAGGAACACATGACTCAGGAACATACCATCCACTTGATATTTTTGCTAAGCCTTGGATTAAGACACAAGATTTAAGCCTTAATGCTCAATTAAACAGAGGAATAAGAGCCTTGGATCTAAGAATAGGACAGAAAAAACCAGGTGATTATGTTATTGTACATACTATATTTCGTACAAATTATACTCTGAAAGAAGCTTTAAAAGAAGTCACTGATTTCATTGACTCTACTAGTAAAGAAATTGTAGTACTGGATTTTCATCGTTTTAAAAATCTTGGAGAAGGAAGCTTTGACTATGATCAGCTCAAAAGTCAAATAAAATCTTATCTTAGTGGCTACTACTTACACGTTAGTCAAGGAAAAGACAAACCCCTTAAAAATATATGGGCATCAACTGGAAAGGATAGAGTAGTTGTAGCCTGGAACACTAATAATTCAGATAGCTATATGTGGCCAGGAGTGGCACAAAGTTGGTACCAACATGCTAAGACAATAAACGAACTTTATGATGATATTGAAAAAGATATGGCTGACATTCATTCTGGTATGTGGGCTACATGCTCATTTACAGCTAGTCGTGCACTTGATACACCACATGAGAATGCTGTTAAGTTATATCCTACAATAACCCGATGGTATTATGGAGGATCAAAATGGTGCGAGAAAGCTAACATCATAAGTGTTGATTTCTTCTCTGAGTATACTAATATAATACAAGCTAGTATTATTAGTAGTCTTATGAAAGCTGGAGCAAAATACACATAGTATTATTACTTGTAACTATGTTGTAGGAAAGTACATACCACATTAAAGTAAATGTATTAAGAAACACACAGACATTATTTTTAATAAATAATGCAAGATTTAATGATTAATTTTGTGATTTCAAAAAATTTACTATTCCCTGGGTCTAGTTTACAGACATAAACAGGTTTTTTTAAAAAAAATCACAAACACATGGCTGTACAATATAATTATTTTTAAAAAGTGAATTAAACCAGCTATATGGTAGAAAAACATGACAATAATTATTATGGTGAAAAACATTTAATTTAGATCAATAATGAAAACGACTGGCACCGTTAATTAATTTTAAATTCTAGTGGTAAACTATTCTACAATGAACAGTATTTATAATTGGAGAAACAAAATTGATAGATATTTAATTACAGTCAATATTATTTTAAATTATTAGGTGGGACATATGCAATAAACGTATTTTGAGGGATTTTTAAAAATATATACATGACCAATATCAAAATATAATGAATAATATTTGTAAATATAGAGTAGGATATGTTCTATTTGATGTGATAATTACTGCCTTTTACTATTTTCATTACCAACTGTTACTATTTTGAGACTAATGTTATATAGTGCCGTGTTCATAACATGTAGACTCTGGTTGCAGTAGACTAGCACTGGTTAGATGAAGTTATGTCCTTTTGTTGTTACAGAGGGCTTGATGAAATACAAACTAAATAGGTAGCATGCATCTAGGAGTTGTTTTTAAACATGCCTAAGCCTAGATGCACATAATCTGTTAGCTGCCTTGTCTGTGCTAACCACAGGAGTTTCAATTTGGTTAGGTATACAATGCGTGTGACATTAACTGTAGCACTACACATCAACAATAACTCTATAAGATTTCCTGTTTTAAAAGACCTAACTTCTGTTATTTTCTTGGTCCAATTGAATGCTGTTGACTGATAAGAGCTCTGTGTCGACAAGCTATGGTAGACAAAACAAAAATATTTCAGTTAGTTATGCTTACCTATATGCCATAACTGTTTGTTTTTTTAGCATAGTATCAACTATTTTTGGCAGTGCTTATCATCATTTCAACAAAATGATAGGATGGACCGTATGTTTATTATATGTCAGGTCCATGTTATGTTCATCCTAGTAATGTTCCATGTATATTTTCAATCTATGGTGAAGCTTTGGCTGGAGGAGGTTTTTTGTTACTAATCGGTATTGTTTCAGTCAAGATATGCTCTAACATTAAAGAGTAAGTTATACAAATGTCCTAATGTTGTCACTAAGTAATAAAAGAATTAAAGTCATTGGGATGGTAACATTAAAGAGAAACATATTGCACACACATATCCATGATGTAAAGTCCCTATTATACACAAATAGCTTTGTAACTATTATGGAGATAAGAAGATATGCAATAGCCTACTTATGTAGTGACTTTGTATGGATTTGTGTTCACAAAGTATCAGGCCTACTTTGTTTCTGTTCTTTTGTATCCCACATCCATATTTTAAATACTTGTTTATCTACTTTTTTAAAGATAATCTTAATTGTTTTGCTTAAGCTTTCATGAAATTTCAGTAAGTATATATTTAAAGCATGCTATTTATTATATACATTATCTAACAATCCTTTCTTAGGTTTGGAGAACTTCATTAATTATAATGGGTTTGTACATTCACCTCAATCTTTTCTTTCATTTTTGGTATTCCCATCCCTACATCTATACATATTTTTTTAATTTTCTAAAATTATCAAATTTGTTTCTATTATTTTACAAGCTGTCGTTATAGTATTAAGTACTATAAGGCAATAATAATATTAATAATAATTATTAGTGCTTTGCAGTATGAAAAGTGCCTGCACTGAGTAATGACATGATTGTCTGAAACAAGAAATATAATCAATATACAAAAAGAATTAGTTAGAGATTTTATTAAAATTGGTCTATAAAATCAAACAAAAGATGTCGCAAGAGCATACAAAGTAAAATATGCAGGGATTGGAGGAATGAAAATTAAATTGAAACTTAGGTTAGACTAATTGATTTGCTTGATTTGGCACATTCACTTGGACAATGTAAATGGGAAAATCCAAATTTAATAGTGGAAGAACATTCCAAAGTAATGATATGTATTAAAGTAGTAGAAACTGGACTTACGTTTAGAAATAAAATGCTTTCAATATAGTTACCTAAAGTTTTACTAGCTATGGAAAGACTTGATAACTGCAGGTAGGTGTTTAGATGACATGTTAATCAATATTCTAATAATTTGACACCATATATAATAGTGCAATAGCACAGGACAGCCATGTCAATTTTTTTCAGCATATATACATATAATTATATTAAGCAATAATATCTTTAATGATAAGTATGAAGAACGCTCAGTGTGACTAGATAATTCAATCTGTTGTAAGTGGCAAAGTAGATATATTTATCTTAACCTAAGTTGTGTTGGCAGTTCCACCACACTAGTCAATGAATCATGGAGATTTATATTAATACTTAAAAAGGCTATACATATGGCAGGCAATGCATACTGTAAGATTATGTGCTGTGGTCAAACAGATCAAATCTAAACTTAACCTTTTAGATATATGTGACCTCAATCTTATCATGGTAAGTGTTGACAAAATGTTTATGGCTTCCTTAGATAATCAGGTGATTGCTATTACAGTGTGCACAAGTCTTGCACATGTACAATGCATGTACATGTATTCATGTACAGACAAATTGCATGTATGTAAGTTATTTGTGCTAGTGAGTGAGGTATTGAGAAGACATGTCTGCTTGTAGGATTATAACTTTAATACTGTCTAGTTTGTTCCTTGTTAATGAAGCGGCTAAAACAACAAATGGAGGATACCTGTGGATCATTAATGCTAGTTCAAGACTTTTCAAGATGACTAGTCTACAAAACTATAAAATGGTAACTTGGAACTTTTCTGATATACCTCCTCAGACAATGAAGAGATTCTACATTGAGTATGGAACAGATATCCATCAATCTGGTAATGTTACATTCCAACTAGATGGAGCGGATGAGGAGTTTGAAATACAGATTTGTTGGCCTTACAGCAACTGTCAATGTGGTGTTAAAGTGAATTGGAAGACATTAGATATAATAAAGTATGAAGTGTTTCCCTCATTTTCTCAAGGTCAACTTGGGTGGATAAATAATGGCTACCTTTCAATTCTTGTATTAGAAAAAGGACTTAAGACCACTGTTAATACAATTGAACCTGATACAAGCTCTATTGTCAACCAAACTGATGCAATATCCCTTCCAAAAACTTTCATTGACAGCCAATGGATGGACTGGTATGGTAATACATTAGGCAGGCTTACATTAACAGAAATGACTCTACCTGGAACTCATGACGCAGGAACATACCATCCACTTAATATTTTTGCTAAGCCTTGGACTAAGACACAAGATTTAAGCCTTAATGCTCAATTAAACAGAGGAATAAGAGCCTTGGATCTAAGAATAGGACAGAATAAACCAGGTGATTATGTTATTGTACATGATGTATTTCGGACAAATTATACTCTGAAAGAAGCTTTAAAAGAAGTCACTGATTTCATTGACTCCACTAGTAAAGAAATTGTAGTACTGGACTTTCATCGTTTTATAAATCTTGGAAAAGAAAGCTTTGACTATGATAAGCTCAAAAGTCAAATAAAATTTTATCTTAGTGGCTACTATTTACATGTTAGTCAAGGAAAAGACAAACCCCTTAAAGATATATGGCCTTCAATTGGAAAGAATCGAGTAGTTGTAGCCTGGAATACTAATAATTCAGACAGTTATATGTGGCCAGGAGTAGCACAAAGTTGGTACCAAAATGCTAACACAATAAATGAACTTTATAATGATATAAAAAAAGATATGGCTGACATTCATTCTGGTATGTGGGCTACATGCTCATTTACAGTTAATAGTGCAGTTAATACACCACGTATAATCGCCATTAAATTATACCCTACAATAACCCGATGGTATTATGGAGGATCAAAATGGTGTGAGAAAGCTAACATCATAAGTGTTGATTTTTTCTCTGAGTATACTAATATTATACAAGCTAGTATTATTAGTAGTCTTATGAAAGCTGGAGCAAAATACATGTAGTACTTATAACAAGACTGCATAATGTGTAAATGTAATGTTTTATTTTCTGGTGTTTAGTCTATATGTTTGTATAAGTGTTACGTATGATTAATTATGCAACAGTGATGCTACTAATAGAAAATATATTGACTTATATTTGTACTACCGGACGTTTTCAAAGAACGTTTCATCTTCAAATTACAATAAATTTTGTATATGAAATATTGATAAAGATGACCACACCTTCTAGAATGTTAATGAAAGGCACTAAAGTGTCGAACCTCGCTGCAGTTTTTAAGTTATTTATAAATGCTATGCCAGCTTAGGCCTAGCTATGATGTTGCTAGGTAGCATTGCAAGAAAATTTATTAACATTCTAGAAGGTGTGCATGGTCACATTTATCAATATTTCATTTTATTTACCATAAATCTACCTAGCTTAACAAGTCCTGATGTCTGGAACCTTTGTTCCAGTAATCTGTAGTACTGAGATGAAGTTACTTCATCATCCTGCCATATGACAGAGGACATGGTGAACTACAAAGTAGACAGCCAGAAGGATCTATCTCTAAAACATACCCAATTAAGCCCAGCACGAAATATCTCGGAGCAGCTTTGTTAGTGCTAACCACAGGCGTTCAGCCAATGAGTGCCACATCAATTACAGTAAGTCATAAGTCTTCCGGTTTTAAAATGTCTAACTCCAGTAATTGCTTGGTTGGATTGAATACTGTTAACTGAGACCCCTTTCTCGTAACACTATGGCAGAGAAAATAACTGTTATATTGCGAATAGTTACGATATGTCTTCATGTCATGACTGTTGGCTTTCTTGTCATAGTAGCAAGTCTTTCTGTAGATGCCTATTTTTGTGCCAACAAACTTAGAGGACACACTGGATGTTTTTTTATATGTCAGCGTTATTCACATTAATCCGTGTATATTTTCAATCTTTGACAAAGCTTTGGCTGGTGGGGTTTTCTGTTAGTGATTGGTATTATTATAGTGAGGATAAACTCTAACATTAAATAGTAAGTCATATATATTATGCATACAAATTTCCTAATGTTGTATGAACTTTTATTATTTAGTGATAGAGATATTCTCTTAAAATTGTGGTTCGCATGCACAGAAATTATGCTCTTACTAAAGTGTCTGTAGTTGTTGTATCTGGTGCTGTACAATTCTCTGTAGTGGATGGGGAATTACCTGTAATTCATTGTAAGTTTTAAAACACAGTATAATTTTATCCCTAGCTGAGTGTATATCATAGACTGAGATTTTAATAATATGATATGTGCAGGTTGAAACTAATTTAGAACATTGCAATTGTTTTTTTTTCCGGCCTTTTTCCATAATATCGCTTACTAAACTAAAAATAAATGTCATAATGTGTACATATGACCCCTGCTATTCATGCATGACAGATGAATATATTTTATGAATGATAATAAATGTTACATTGAAGTTAAAGTTTTTGTTTACTTTGTTTTTCAAAAAGACACAACCAGTAATTACACTTTATGTGTTTGTATACAAGTAACTGCATCCACAGTAAGTATATTTATATTTTTAAAATTTGTAATGCATAATAATAATAGTTCATGTGATAATTGCACTGTATCAATTAGATAGAATATACATAATATGAGCAAAATATAGATACCATGCACCCTAACAAGTGATAAAGTTATTTTTAGAGCAAAATGTTTTTTTGATGGTTTGTACACAAGAGACTTATTACATTTACTATGAACTGTACATAGGAAAAGTTAAGAATTTCATATTGTTCCATGTATTTGCTGTATTAGTATTGTATAATAATTGAACCAAGATATTAATTGACTCAATGTACAGTCCAAGTGAGCAGATGGTTGTTATATAGACCTGGCATAATTATTGGAATAAAATTTTATTTCTTTTGTCTTTTTAAATATTAACTGTAATATCATTTGAATTGAGTTTATAATAATGTATTATTTTGTATACCATATAGGTGTTTGTATGCTTTGCTGTTTTGACAACAGTTACAAGTTTCATCTGTACTATCACTTTAGCTTATAAAGACTATAATAATTGAAATAATTATCAGGATAAATTAATGAACTATATAATTATTACTATGATTCATTACGTGATGATCCCTTAATATGTATAAATTATAATCAATGTTTTTTACTTCACAAATGACAAAGTACTAAAATATTATTTTTTAATTCTATTGTTTCTTTTTATTAAAATTAATTTGTTAAAGTAAACAATTTATGTCAGGAATTGGACAACTATTTTTGTGCATATGTAATATTGTATTATGTCTATAATAACAATAATCCAATAAATCGAAAGCTCATTTCTTGAACTAATGGCAAACATTACTCTAGAGAAGTACTGCATGACCACAGATCACACTCACATATGCAAGTTTTATATAAAAGTTAATGTGTATGGAGTAATAACACTAATTAATCACAATCTAACTATATTACAACTTGTAGTATACAATGATAAGGACAAGAATATAAGGATAATGAGTAGCAGCTATGTACACTTACTACATACATGCAGACACACCTCATTCAATTGTGGAGTCTATATATGGCATTTAATTTTGTTAAATTGCTAAATATTTTTGTATATACAGTAGTATGATCATATCAAAGCTGTTTCCACATAAATTACATGATAATTATTATTATACCTAACTTTAAATCCTAGCAAATTCTAACTGTGTAAATGGGTGGGTATATATTACAAGAGAGAAAATTAATTGTGACTAGATAATTGTGGATTTAGTTTCAATACAATATTAGCTTATATTCCTGAAAAGGTATTTTATAAAACTATGCAGTAGTCAAAATTGCAGTGGCCCATGCACAGGGAGGTTGGTAATCCTAGAATGACAGCTAATTCTTGTGCTAGGGTGTCAACCTATTTCTTGACTACATAGCTAGCTATTATAATGTCCCTACAATATTCTGGAAAGGTTAATTCAATAACAGGCTGACATATAGCTTATGTCATTCAACCTAATGTTTACATATTGCACTCATATTGTCTATTGTTTATGTTTGTCATACAGTAATAACTCTGACCTTTGAGACCATATACATAAGGTTATGCAACCTAACAGGATGATAAGTAGCCGTAAATGTTGTCTATAAAGACATAATTCACACAATTTGGTAAATTGTTCAACTTCTAAAGTACAATAATTGCATTCAAATTTACTTAATATATATATGCACTTTGTCTTCTTAGTTCCTGTTATCAATTAAAACTTACTTTCTAGATTTTTCCTTACATTCTTAATTAAGTGATGCGCAGTTTAAAAGTAATACAGAGTAGTGCACTTCATATTTTGCATAAGATTAATGTTGAGTTAAACCCTACAATTAAAAGTTGGTATTATGGATGATAGAAGTGGATAAAGTGCATGCTAGAGTTGATTTATTCTCTAAGCAAATCAACTTTGACTTATTAGTAGTGTCATGAAATATAGAGAAAAAATGTACACACTTTCTTATAAAATTTGTTAGGTTCAATGGTTAAATATTATAGAAGTATGTAAAATCTATTCCAAAGATTCATTTAATGTTGTAGAGGCAATACAAAGATCTCAAACAAGCTCAAAGTAGGAACAGCAGCATGAGCATCCCAGAGTAATAACAAGAATATTAAGGCATAATGTTTGTATTCAATAAGTCATATTGTCTAGTAGCCTTGAGCTAGATATAAATAGGAACAACTATTTTTATAGGCAAACTATGGGTCTAGCGACTTTTTTAGGGTCCCCTTTCATTAAACAGAGAGAAAAAATAATATATTTTTGGTATACCAAATTTTAAACTAAAAATACCATAATAAGGAGTAAAGTACATTATATACTAACTAAAACTATATTAAAATTGACTAGATAATAATATTATCTAAGATTAAATCTAATACTAAATGTTTTGGACCTAAACATGCAAAATGGAGGTTAGTAATTCTAGACTGACAGCTAATTGTTCAGCTATTGTGTCAATCTATTTCTTGACTACATAGCTAGCTAATCATAATATCCAATGCCTATAAGCATTAGGTTGTATTACATAAGCTATTATGTCAGCCTGTTATATTGTATTAACCTTTCTAAGATATTTTACGGACAATATAATTAGCTAGCAATGAAGTCAAAAATAGCTGTTAGAGAGTTTACCAAATTGTATGAACTATTTCTTTATAGACAACATTTATGACTTCTTTTCATCCTGTTAGGTTGCATATAACCTTATGTATATGGTCTCAAAGGTCAGAGTTATTACTGTATGACAAACATAAACAATAGATAGTATGAGTGTAATATGTAAACATTAGGTTGAATGACATGAGCTATATGTCAGCCTGTTATTGAATTAACATTTCCAGGATATTGTAGTACACTCATACTATCAAATGTTTTTTTTTGTCATACAGTAATAAGTCTGACCTTTGAGACCATATACATAAGGTTATGCAACTTAACAGGATGATAAGTAGTCATACATATTCTCTATAAAGACATAATTCATAAAATTTGGTAAACCCTCCAACTGCTAAAGTGCATTCACATTTACTTATTTTGGCTAATATGCATTTGTTTCCTTAGTTTCTGTCATTAATTAAAGCTTCCTTTGTAGGTTCTGTTACATTTTAAACTAAGTGATCTGTATATTGCTTCATGTACAATTGTAAGACAATTATCTAAATTTGTGTTATTGACAAGATGTTTTCTTATCGTTGGATGAATATTGACTAGGTTTATGATTGAGAAGATTATTTTGTCATAATAGTGGATGTGGCTGGTCTAGGTATGACTTTTGCAGTTAAACAAAGTTCAGAGAGACGATGTCATGTTGGTGATATTCAAATATCAACACCTTTGAGAAAATAGAGAAAATGCGTACACATTTCTTGAGTAATAAATAAAACTTGATTAGTTGTCACATAATAAATTATCACAAGATATTATCACATTATTGTTTCTAATTTATTAAATTAAATTCTAATTTATTAATGTAACTTAATTATCAGAGCAACCATGCATTGGGTGTTGACTATAACATGTTGACTGTGCTATTGGAGAAAGCAGTGAAAAATTGAATTATAATGAAAGGGGTCATTATCAAAATAGATAGGGTATGTTCTAAATTTGTCTAATTGTATACATACTCATTCCTAAGGTTTGTTCATCTTGCAATTCATCAGACTGAATTATGTATGGTACAGTTGAGTATAACTAACCTTTGAATAAAGTCATTTTAGTCATTACTTTAAGGTATAGATTCATTTGCTATAGCTTTTCATGACATCTTGGGCAGTATAGCATCCTTACTAATTCTTTAACACTATCTCTCCAAAAACAAAGGCATTCAGTTAAGCATAATTCCTAAGAACTTTCTTTGCTTGTACTAGCACTAGTTGTTATATTGGCAGTATGGAGATTTTAACATAGTAAAAACAATATCAAAGGGATAACGTTTTCTATTTAATGATACATACAATATTTTCACGTTGTCTAGTACCTTTGAGCTCAAAAAAAACAAAAAAACACCTTTTTATAGCCAGACTCTGGGTGTAGCAACTCTTCTATGGTCTCTTTCATTGAATAGAGGGTAAAACAAATGTGTTTTGGTATATCAAAGCTAAAGAAAACTACTGTAATAAGGAGTAAAATATGTTATATATTGACTAAAAATAAACAAACATTGACTATAATAATAATGCTAGCTAAGACTAAAAAAATTACTAAATATATTGGTTCAAACCAAATGAAATTTAACTAAATTTTTACTCAAATTCTTGGTCCTAGGATCAAATCATCAGTACGATGTTTTTTTTGAGGTTATAAGTAACCATAAAAAATCTCTACCCAAGCTATAATTTAAAACATAGAAGACATTTATGTACTAGTAATCTTGTCTCCAGACTGCCATATTCCTAAGCAAAAAGACTGTCTGATACATTTACTTCAAAGTCTTGGTCCTAGAATCATCGTGATAATAGCAATTGTTTGTGAATAATTCATGATGCTACAATTTGATGCCTTTCGGAAATGGTTGATGAAGTGAGCTTGTTTACGTATTTCTATTTTGGAAAGGATATGTTACATACTAGTAATAAAAGGATAGTCATAATTATCTAATAACTTGTATTTGATTGTCACTTCAGTTTAATCTTATCCTTTCAAACACAAACTCATTATTTCAAAATCAACATGGTCATGAGAACTCTATGTATACCTGGCACATTCTTTTAAATTTATTTTAAATATGTAAATGTAGAAGTTGGTTGGATCCATTGATCAATGTATTAATTTGGCCTGGCCATTTTTGTCAAATTTATACGTTCTGCATTTGAACCAATTAAAACTTTATTTTTGATATTTCTTATAAAATTATGATGCATAATCTCTTTACTCTGGATATTCCCCATATTCAAGGTACTCTCCTCAATTCCTCACATTACACTCTACTCCCAATCCTTCTTATCCACCCTTTAAATCCAAGTATGTCAATATTATGTGATACACACACACACACACGCAACTCAGAATTTTGTAAAAGTGATCACCCTCAGGTGATATCTATTAAGAACTTCTTTGTTGACATACAGATTTATATAACACATATAGAACTCTGAACTATTGTATATATAAACACATAATATCTCAGAGACTGCTGTAATCACTGGCTTTGCTTTATTTTAATATGATCTAATTTTCTTTTCTGTACTGTTTTCCTAATATAATCAAGTTCATGCATCAACATTACAAGTATACAGAACATTTTGACAACCATCTTACTATAATTATTATATACACTAAACGTCAAAAGCCATTTTCAATAATAATATATTAATAATAACACAATTTATGTGGTCAATAATTGACAGCTGTAATCAATGTATGTAGGCAACATTCATCCTACTCCTCAACTGTACCCATACCCAATTCCTACACTTGCAGCAAATCCAAATACAATTGATGACAGTTTGTTACTGAGATATACTATTTTTAACTAACCTTTATTTAATAGATGTTGATGTTGATGAAAACATGGATGCCATTCCTGACAATTCTGATTTAATGACTGTGTTAGATGGTAAAGGTGATGTCAAAAAATGGAGTTAGTTGTTTGGAAAATGTCTTCTGAAAGATGCAGAAAATGTTGGACTGGTTATGGTTTCATACTTTTACTGATCTTACCTTTCTGATTGATGAGATAACTGGAGAAAATGCTAATGATTCTGTTTCCAGTTGCATGGGGCTTTGTCATCAATACATTAGATAAACCAATTAAAATTAAAATTGGGAGTAATAGAGTTGGTTTCAAACCTGTTTTTGATGTAGTCAGAGATCATTTAAGTAATCAAGATGTATACAACAAGTATATGGATCAATTAGAAGAAAATAAAACTCAACATTTATTTGTATTACAATCTTTATTTGCTTACAATCTTTTGAGTACTCCCCGAGTAATTATTGTAGTTTTACAATTATCAGTGTTTTGCTCCAGTTAGCATTTAAAATGTAATGCCTTTTGTTTGGGGAATTGAGGTATCTAGTACTTCTAACTACATTGTATAAAGTGACAATGATGATAGGTATAATAATTATTGGTCAAAATTTTAATGAGGCAATTGTCTTAGTAAAGGATATATACTTGATACTGTTAATTAGTAATTATAATTATGTAGTATGTGGCCTTGCTCTCAAGCCAACACCTTTTTCTATTTAATGTAAATGACAAAAATTTATAGTACTTAGATTCCCTCCTTAAATTGAATAAACCTTATATTAATAGCATTACCAAACACACAGAGGTATGTGTATAAGATTATTTAGTATAAAATGCTAAATTATTATTAGTAATTAATGGCATATGATCATTAGATTTTATATCAACTAATCTTGTGACAATTAAGTGTTGATCCTCTCAATATACTATTAAATAATGATTATATTTTAAAGAAAGTTAATTTTATAGACTTAATATGTGGTGATCTTGGTCATTGACTATGGCACATTCTACAAACATGACCATACAAAATAGACATCAGAGACATATCATCACTGACAACTTTTCACTCATTCCTTTATGTCATTATTAATAAGTATCTTTGTTATATTAATGTACTTTTATGTTTCAACTAATGTTATCCATAAATATTTGAAGTATAATTCAGTGGGGAAGATATGTAACAAATGATCTGGTCTGCTGGCATATGTACATACCTCAATCAGTCTAAAGACTAGACAGGTAACTCCACCCTGTGTAACGAGATGATGAGACACTGCCACATATATGTTTCTTGTCAAAAACGCGGATTCCTACAAGCAATGTATATAAGATTAGAAAAATGTAGGGATTGTTATTTTTTGTTAACTATCATGGCGCAAACTCGATGATCAACTGGGCATGCTCAGTTCAACTAGCCGGTCAAGTGGCGCCAATTTTGTATTAGAAAATAAACGTTCTAGCGAGAAGCATGTTAGGACATCACTTCTTCAGGGCTGTTTAACAAGACAAGAAGTAGGAACTACAGTCTATGCAGTCAGTCAGTCTGACAATGTTCTCTGCAGTCAAGACTGAGACAAAGAGTTGTTCCTGGCTACAACAAAGAGGAAGATGGTAGTAACAAATATGGTCAGAGTAACAGTACTCCATGTGTGTTGGTATATAGCTTGTTCCACTTAACTTATGTATTCAGTGAGCTTTTAGTCAGTTTAGCGTCTTAGATATTCAGTCCAAGCCTTTAGTAATAATCCAATGGTAATCATGAGCTAACGCTGTTATAGTGTCATTTTTGAAACAGTACTGGAGTGGTCCTTTTGTATGTACTATATGGACTGTAGTAGCCATTTCATTTAGAGCAAAACAGTCTGAATAGAATCAGTCAGGCATCCTTAGTACAAGCATATTTTCTGCTTTGGGTGTCCTATTGTATATACTCTCCAGGTGTTTACAGAGAGTGTCTTATTATAGTCTCTACCAGTTTCTCCCTTCTATGGTCTAAAATATTAATGTATTGATGACTGATGTATCACTCAATTATTCCCCAGTGTCAATATATAATTTGCAAGTAACCCTGTGTCTTTTAATGTCATTGTTTTTTATGACCACTATGTTCGATGTATCCAGTCCCATTCATTGCGTACTAATATGTACATGTACCCTCCTATTTATCCTCCTCTAACACAACATTGGTTTAATGATCCATCCTATCTACTTTCTTCCAACATAACACTTATTTGAACATATGATAGTGTAAATTTGTGTCTTTAGTACAACACTCTTGCTGTGTACTTCGTAACCATTTGTTTTAATATAACACTCCTGTTCATTGAGTCCTTATGTAACTCACATAAACCATATGTTGTATAGACATAATTATTATTAATTTGTTCTCTCAATAATAATTGGTATTATCGATTACTGAAGAGCTGATAGGATGTTTTATGTAACGAAGATGTCAGCAGAAACAAAGCTGTACTAGTCTACCTATGAAAGGACAGTTACAAATTTAGTCAGAGTAACTATAATCATAATAATATGTTTGTGCACACATTAACCACAAAATGTTTTCTTAGCTTTTATGGAGCTTTTAATTCTATTCGAGTTGGTATATATAATATACTACCTATATTACTACTAGTACATTCTCCCTCTCTTGGAGTCTTAAAGTAAACTTTGTAATACAAACATCCCATCTTATAATCACCTACATTTAATGGTGTAGTTATATATCATTAGTAGTCACATTTTGTATTATGATAACATGACAGGGAAAATGAATTAGTACACATACTTCTGATGTTTTTTCCCTATGATCCTCTATATCTATATGCCATACAAAATGTATGTCTACATAAATAGTATAATCTCCAACTGCCTATGTCATGTATATAAACTGTAGTATGATCCGAGCATACATATCTTCTAACATTTGTACTTGTTATGTAATATAGATAATGGTAATGTTGCTTTTTTATTATTTAACCCCTTTAAAATTAATTTTAATGTGATCCATCACCTACATGTATGTATCTGTTCTTTTGTGTTTTTTGTAACCAATTTGTACTATATATCCTATCCAATGTTTTTTAATACAACAGTCATAACATATACCTCCAGTTCATTGTGTCTTCTAATGTATAACGTAGTGTCTTCTTATCCACTTTTCAATATATGATCTTCTCTCTATTCTTTTTCTAACAAAACTTTTGTTCATAAAGCAATAATTGTTCAAGAAGTTAAGCATAGCATCTGACCTACAAACCAAAAAATTTATTAGAGGAATCAGTTGATCACTCAATGAAAGAAACATCAGACAGTGATGATGTTGAATCATCAACCAGAATATGACATCAAATGTTTGATCAGAGTCCTCTTTTCTTAAACCTAGTGTAACTCAGGAAATTATTGAGCTCTTATCTCATGTACAGAAATCTGAAGAGCTTTGTCAATGTCATTGGATTATAGTGTTGATACTGGTGGTCAGACTGCCTTTAAAGACATTGCTCTTGGTTTATTATAATATCACTGTCAATATTCATACATACAAGTTAGATGAAAATCTTAATGACAAAAATAATTTGGCATACTATTTTTCCATAACATTCATTTCTTGTTGAGAATGAACACTAAATCAGTGTTATAACTCTGGTTAGGTATGAGGTCAGGTAAAGAGAAATGGTTAACACTATTTAAAAGATCTTTATCAAATAAATGACAAGTAATTAAATACAGAAAGTTGGAATATAAAATTGGAATTATATTTATACAATTAACTAGGACATCTACATGTACTACTATTCTTCTACTGTTAATACTGTTTATCATTCAATGACTTCACTCACACTGATCTAACTAAATTACTGCTTATAATACAATTGTTTGTGATTGGGCTATAAATAGAATGATTTATGATATGTGCTATAACTTCTGTGTCAAACAAATACAAAATAAAGTGGACAATAAACACATTAGAGTGGGACTAATTATTAACTAGTAATACATGGACAGTTATCTTTGTTACTGTTTACAATTATAATGATCATTTACCTGCTGCCATTTTCATGTAAATATACTCTCTCAGTACTACTTCACAGTGTAGTCAGGAGTCACCTGACTTGTTAACAAGTGTCAGGCCAGGTCTGAAGGGTAATCTAGCTCACCATTAGTGACTAATTGGTACGAATAGAACACAAATGCTATATGCATTTCAATAGGTTCCTTAGACTAATGTTTTGCAAACTGATTCAAAAATATATAATTAAAAACAAAAATAGCAATAGTCTACACGAGTAATGGAAATAGTTGGTTACCTGATTTCTGCAAACTATATATTAATTGAGCTGATACTAACTAAGCTTGTCATAGTTTGGTGAGCTATTATTGTTTATATTCAACTATTATTGACTATTATTGAGTACTATCTGATTATTATCCATAAAATTATAGTTTTGGAATAAATGTTTTATATGTAATAAGAGCAATTAATCTAACACATGCATAAAAAGGACATAAGCTATTCATTTTAATAGTAGGGTTACCTATTTCAGGTGCAGGATTGAGTTCACAGCCTTATATCAACACTAATTTTTAAGTATTGTCAAAGCTACTTAGTCTACTAATTTCTGTTGATTTTGCAGACAGACATGACTCTTTATGTGTGATTATACAAATGAGTTTGTATGGAGGATTTTAAAAAAGAAAACTTGGAAAATACCCATCATTTCATGAATAATATAAAAGAATTACAAGAATGAAAAGATACAATGTTATAAAAATTAACTCTGTGACAGGTAGCATAGTGAAATTACAGTGACAATGATCAGAAGATTAAAGTACTTACCTTCTGAACTAATAATTAATTAGTTATTCATTTCCGATAATTAATATTAATTGAATATTGTTGATGATGATTTACAAATTGTTTACTAATAAATTGATTTTAGAATTAGCTAACAATGGTAGTCATTTATATTTACTGAGGTAAGATATTGTATATGTAGACAAGTGTCCAATATCTACAACAACTTGTTAACTATATATAACTAAGAGGCTTCTCCCCATAATGACATTCTCGCGATAAGAATTTAATTAAGATCTGTGAATCTCGTTACAATAACCACACTCCAGTAGGAAAAGAAACTACCCAACGTTGTTAGCACAGCTACCTCTACAGCCCTTAAAACCAGTATATAGATGACTTTAGTGAACAAGGTATGTTAACATAAAACTATATACAGCTGATATATTTTATTATCTCTAATATAAATAATTAGAGAGCCTGATGATCTTTTTAAGTTTTCTAACCACTTTATTTAACTATTTTATCTTTATAGCTGATCTAACAACAAAGGAGTATAAAGGTCAAGTTGGATATTATTAGAAAGAACATTGTAGTTAAGTGTATCCTGAGATCTCTGGTGTTGCCATAGTGACATTAGGAAAGATTCTTTCAGAACACCAAATGATTATCGTAAAGATATGAAAGATATGTTTATGATGAAAGGCATTTTAAAAAGTTTGGGTTTAAATGCATTCTTCACAGCAATGCAGACTGCAGTAGTCTACTAGCTCTCATTGATTTGTTGCCATATATTCCTCCAAAATCTTTCCATTGACAGTTTTCGTTCTATTTCAGAGGCTATGGAGGTTATCATCATAATAATGGCTGGGCATACATTTTAACAACATTTCTCATAGCGAATGAACCTGAAGAAAGGGTATGTCTAGACTGGATTATGTGGATGTTTAAATAAAATGTACAAGTCCTTGAGGAAAGATGGGGTCGTCTGTAGTGTGTTCTTTTCTTTGAGTTATGTCTTTGTGACAATGACAATGACGTAGTGGGACCAATTACTTTGCCATGCTGTGATAACTTTGTTGTTGCTATCTCTGGTCTCAATAAAGCAAGTATCAGTCGTAATGCTGATGGTGACATATGGACTCAATGTCTATCTAATAATCTCACTCAAGTAGCTAAACATAATCTTCCTTTGACAACCATTTTGTATCTAACAACAAAAGATCAAGTAGTACAAGAATTTAAGTCGCCACCTCAATATGTTTCATCAGCTGGACAGCTGTTCTTTAGTGGTAAGTAATATAATTAATTTTGTATTTATAACAATATACATGTAGTATATAGTACTGGTATTTAGAATACACTTTATTGTGTTTTTAGGGTGTGTCTATCTTATAATATGTCTTATAACATATACAAACATGGAACCAACATATTGACTCGATAGTAATTCTTATCTGTTTAGTTCACAGTTACTGTTGTAGTTAAAGATGTTATAGGTAACTATACTATGATGTGAAGAAGTTGTATGCTATGTAAATGTCCTTGAATCTAGACTTATGATGATCATGCAGTCCTCATAATGTTCTAGACACACCCATTATCAATGACAATGAAAGGAAAAGCTTCTAAAAATTCATCAAATTAGATCTATATATAAATTTGATAGTGAATTATTAGAGGTAAAACTTGACGTTTATTAAAACAACAATTATTTTTGACAAAGTTAGAGATAGATGTAGAGCTTGTACTTAAATGCCTGTTACATTTAGCCATCTCCATGGTTGGCCTGCGCCTATTATTCCGGAATAAAAGAGAGAATAATAGGGGCTTACCAAGAATAAGAATAATTACAGGAATAATTGGGTTAAAATTACCATGTGGCAAAAAATGGTGTCTGAAGTAAACCACCTTATTTGGTCTCCAATTGGTGCCAAAGTGGCAACTATACAACCATCATCGGCTAGTGCAGAAAGAGCGTTTTCTCTTCTTAAAAAACTCTTTCTGATGGTCAAACAAGTGCCCTTCAGGATTTCATTGAAGTGTCACTCATGTTACAATTTAATAATGGAGATGTTTAACTAATGTTTTTAAAGAATAATCGGTAAAATTCCAAGAATAATAGGGGAAATATTTGGGAAATTCTGAATAGAATAATGGGCTAGTTTATGGGAACAATAGGCATAGGCCTACTTTATGGACTATGTTGACCAATCAGATTGCTTCATTTCAATTAATGTGAGATGCTCTTCATCTGGTGCTTTGGATACATGTGTGTCAAATCTACTTGTTAGCTTTAGCTAACAAAGGAACACTTACCATTTTATTTGTAGTAGAAGAAATTAACTAGTACATGACAAAGTTATTCTGCTTGAGTGTTAAACCTTTATTAACCCCATTCCTTACTTTTATGTTCAGTAATGCATTGTACCGATTAGCTAGAGATTCCAACTTGGCTTGATAGCAATAGTTGTTACTTTTAAAAAGAGGATTATACTCCAAAATGAACAATAATGTTAAGCTCATGGAAATGTTTTTAGTATTATACTCTATTTAATTGCTAAATTGAACCACTGAACTAGTCTCATTATGATAGCTCCCCTTGGTTATAGAGGAAGGCCTCGTGAGACTACCACTATAATTTACCATCAGTCCACTCAGAATTTATCAAGTTTATTCTTTAAATCTCAATCTTTGTTTGTTTTACACCTTCATTGGAGCATTGTCTTCCATGTACAAAATAGTCTTTAGTTGTGTGAATTTTGATATTGCTGACCTATTTATGACTAGTCATTTCAACTTTTTACAATATTTTTGTTATAATAAATTCATTGATTTGTATAAAATAGAAACAAAAGGCAGTAATTTCATTCAAGTTGATTGTTATAACCTTTGAAATCATAGTCACAAAAATGATTGTATACGATCTTATACACTTCTATGGGAGGTATGGAGGTTATATATGGACCTGAAATGTACCAATCTGATTGGTTAATTAAGGGCATAGCATAGTACAAGTTACTGATACATCAGAGTTATGTAATACATACAGAATGTGTGGTCTAAAATATGTAATGTTAGGTTTGAGTGAAAGAACCTACAGTTCAGTTAATTAGAGTTTATTAATTTATACAATTTTGACAACAACATAACTAATAACTGTATTAACTTGTAGTTAGTATATCCAAACATTAGGTCATTACTAATTAATTCATCATTATTATTGATATTATCTATAATTTGTTTGTTCATATAGGAGTAATTAACAGACTTATAATTAGACCTCAATTTAATCTTAATCCTGACACTGAAATATCTGATTCAGGTAATTTAATTTCTATATAATATGTCATTACATTATGTTAACTGTTACACTGGACATTTACTGTAGTATTATAATTATAGCTTCTTCCCAGGACTAACTGTTTTATTATCATATTATCATAGTAAACAATGTGAGTAATAACAAAGGTCCTATAAGACTATTAGTCTTAGATTAGAAACAAATATTCATGTGAGAGATTGTATATTACTTAATTTACTTGACATACCAAGTAATTCTTGTAATTGTGTTTAAAGTAACAGTTTCGTTTTCACTCACTTGTTCTGATCTTTAGTTTCAGTAAAGAATGATGTCAAGCACTGCCACATCTTGTCCTCTATATTAACTAGCAATCCTATGTATCCCAGGATACTAAGTAGTCACTAAGACTGGACCAATGTCAACATTGAGTATCCTTAAACTTGATACTAGCTGTGTGTAGTACATGTATGTTCCTGAATACCAAGTATCACTGGTACATCTTGATATGACCCCAACTCAAGAGATGCTAAGTATTCGTGCCATCTGTAGTGTATCCTGGAATTGTCCATGCATGAACCTACTGCATGCGTATCCCTAAACACTAGTATCACTGGATACTTAGTACATCCTGGGATGGTGAGTCTCAGGAGCCTAGTGCATACCTATAAATCAGTTAATACTGAGTATACCTTGGTACTTATTACATCCTGGGATTTTTCATCAATAGTTTATTTTTGTAACCCTACACAATAAAGAGTGATGTCAAGCACTGCCACATCTTGTCCTTTATATTAACTAGCAATCCTATATATCTCAGGATACTGGTTAGTCACTAAGACTGGACCAATGTTAACACTGAGTATCCTTAAACTTGATACTGGCTGTGTTTAGTACATGATGTGCCTCAATACCAGTATCACTAGTGTATCTTGATATCACCCCAACTCAAGAGATATATGCATTCCTTAGTACTAAGTATCTGTACTAACTGTAGACTGTAGTACATATTAATAATAATATCCATACTAACTTTAGTACATCCTGGAATGTCAATTTATAAGTCCAGTGCACACGTATCCCTAAACACTAGTATCACTAGATACTTAGCTTAGTACAACCTGGGATAATGAATGTCAGGAGCTCAGTGCATACTTAATATTGAGTGTTCTTTTTATACTTACTACATCCTGGGGTGGTCCATTGGGGGGTTCATTTTGGAGCTAAGTATACATGTATCCCTTAATACTATGTTCTTAATACAGGTACATTCTGGGATAGTCCTTATAGTAGTCCACTGCATGCATACGTGTCCATTAATACCAAGTATCCCTTGATACTTGTTATGTTTTGGGAGAGTTTATTCAGGGATTTATTTTGGAGTCCATGTCATATATATCCCTTAATATTAAGTATTTTTGGATATGGGTTCTTACATTATCACTAGAGAAAAGTTTAGTTTGTAACACTACCAGGACCATTACTGCTAATATCCTCAATAAATACTTGTTTTTGCTTCTCATACTCACTTGTCAATATTTCTAAAACAGCATGTGAAGGTTTCCAAGTTCTTACAGTGATTCCTAACCACAAGACCTTATAACTTTACTGTGCTAATATAAATTAATTATTAAGCTATATACTATATAGTGGCTTATTATCACAACAATTATCACAATATTACACCCACTGATTTAATAAAAAGTGAGTAATATTAAGTATTTTTAATTTAGGTGACAAATACACTTGTCACCTTAATATGAACACTAATGTATAAGCTTTTGTTAACTTTATATATATCAATGAAAATTCAATCATTACATACCTTACTACTGCAAACATGTTGTTGGTAATTGTTACTGAAATTATGATTCCAGTCAACTGTACATGTGTCCATTTATAGTAGCTATATAAATTTATGTCCTATTGTGACCACACCCACAAGTCTTATCCCTTTCCTTTACTCTATTATCTATTGTACATGTACACAAAGAGTTATGTACTTGTACTTGTTAAACTGGACAATAGGAACTGACTATATTCTAGCTAGTACTAAAGGATTGAACTGGAAGTTTAAAATATATATAATTTATGGCTACCAAATTTAGAAGTCTAAGTAGTATAATGTGTTATGTAATTCTTCTTAACATAATTAAAAATTAAAAAAAATTATTTCTATTATGTGTTAGGTGTTAACAAGATGTTACTGGACAAAGCTATGAAGGAGGGTTATGTCACAGTTAAGTGGTCCAAGTTCTCTGTCTCGGCTGCACCTGGAACTGGAATGTCATCCTTTCTTAAGCTACTTTATAATGAACCACCACCTGAACATCACAAGAGTACTTCAGTAGTTGCTACTCATGAAGCAAGAAAAGTTGAAATCATACTTTCCACTATAGGTGACAATTTTGTGTGGACAAAAATAGATCATAACTCTTTAAAAGAAATGATTGCTCAAGGAGTTGAAAGATAGCATTAGACATCTTGAACTACGTGTGGAAGAAGTAAAGGAATGTGGACCACCAGAAGAAATATCATTGCACCAGCCATTAGATGAATCGGGTGATCATCCAACAGATCAGCAAGAAGAAGCATCAGACAGTGATGACTCTGAATCATCCACCACAGCAGGACACGATCCTATGGTAACTCAGGAAATTTTTGACCTCATGTAGAGAAGTCTGAAGAGCTTTCTAAAGCTCATTGGATATATGGTGTTGATACTATTAATCCAACCCATCAGACAGTTGAGGGGAATCTGAGGTTGGCTGAGTGGTCTGACTTGTGGCCACTAATTAAGTTTATACTTGGATATACTATCAGTTTCTTAGATGATTTCTTTGGTTTAATATGACTCACTTTTTCTATGTGTCCAATTTTCCCACAGGCTCTGCATTCAACTTTATCAAAAACTGCAAGTGCTGGCAATGTGGTTGCCTCCACAATGATAACATGTAAAAAGTTAAGGTCGATGATCTTGTAGAAGCTATACAGTGGACAAGAACAGTGATTGCTTTTGAGGGTCTGCAATGTCACGAGCAGCAAGGTCAATACCTTGAGGTAGTTCAAAGGCTTTCTTGTATGTGAGGTCTGGCTCTTGTAATAGATGTCGTTGAATACGAAGGTCATTAATACCACAAACTAATCTTTCACAAACCATTTCATTGAAACCCGAGATCTTTCCATGTATTTTCATGTTGAAAAGCAGCTTGTGTACCCTCGTTGCCAATGTAGTGACTGAGAAAATGGGATGAAAGTAACCAACTATATTTTTGGGACAACTCAACAACAACTAATACAACTCTCAGCTGATGATCTTGTACAAAACAGGTAAATACACAACAATTATATGTATTCACCAAACAATAGTTAGATAACTAACCAAAATAATAATAATAATATTACACACAAAATACACAGTATAAGTTGTGTTTCAGTTTATCGCAGAAATACTCTTTTCCTTTGTTTAGACTGCAGTAGAAAGGTCACTGTTGTTTTCTGTTCTTTTATATGATAATACATGACTATGAAATTCATGTATCCTCTAAACAAAAGAATGATGGTGACACAGATTGGAGAGGTAATGCCTTTAATTAAGTTACCTTGAGTAAGAATGCAATCATGTTGGTCACCTGTCTTTGGTGTTTGTATGTACAATATTTGATAATTGTAAATGATATTTTAGTATTTTGTGTACCTACCTCAACAAGTTTCTGTTTCATTGATAGATGGTCTTAACTGTTGTATACTTTGAAATACAGAATGCTTCAGTTTAAATACCTTGTTTTGCCATTATCTTGTCATTATCTGTGGAGCACTACCACTTTTTCACCCTTTTTTTAATAATTTTGTTTTCTTATTGTTAAAGAAATTATTGTCAAATATTACCAAAACTTGGATTTTGTGTTTTAGATAACAATATTACTATTAGTAGTTATCTTCATGTTAAAGCATGATTGTAATAGTTCAATACTTCATGTATTATAGGATATCTCATTTTATATCTTCAGCAATTCGTTTAATATCCTTTTAGTAAATTTATGTAAATATCTATCAGTTGTATATGTTACTAACTGGATCAAAATAAATATAATTATTGTTTTGAGAAGCTGTTGGAAGAGTATATAACCTGCAATATGTAAGATGATTTGAACTATATTTTCAAAACGTTACTTTACCTTGGATAATACAATTGTTGAGCTGTACATTTTACATGCTTGCACATTTTCCTTATTGCTGGGTATTGGGTTCTTCAATGTAAATGACAATAAGTGTGATAAGTGAGTGTGAAAATATCTGTAGACCATGTAATCTAATCAATATGAATAAGACCATTTATTCATTACAGGTATACCTTTATAGTTGTCTACTTGTATTAAATGAGTATTTACATTATATGAACAACATGACTTTATGACATAATGATACATCAATCAAGTTTTTTTTCAAAATTAATAGCATTGTGAATATCATAAACATTGGTTTTTAATTTGACTGTTGTAATATTGTGTATTCAGCAATCCAACACTTTGAAGGATGTCACTTTTGTATATGGGAAACCATTGAAATTGTGTCTTTGCACATAGGAATTGAAGCTCATCATTGACGTGAGGCTAACATTAGCAGACTATCTCAATCCAGCAATACAATACAAATGTGTGTATAAGTGGTTATAATAACCTAACAGGACAAAGGACTGTTTGCCTCACAAATTCAACAATGAGCAATGGTACGTACTGCTGTATTTACTAACTACTTTATAATTGCAAATTTCTCAATTATTATTTATGCTAACAATTTCAAAGTAGAGAAGAGCAACATAGAGGTAGCCATCATAGAGTCTAATATTGCGGTAAAAGGAATTTTAATGTCATAATTGACGGAGGATTCCTAGAGTATACTTTCAAGCCGTAGTTATCAGGTGTTCTTTTCTTTCCCGAATGCTGTGATACGGGCTAATTTAGGAATTTGCTGCTAACGTCAACGGAGAATAAGCAAAGTTATTGAATATAAGTAAGTACATTTAACTACTTTCTTACTAATTTTAAACAATTGTATACACCTGACTGTTAAAATAGAGTTTCTATCATTGATATTAGAGGGTGAGGGTCCATATAGGCAACAACAGCTTTTAGTTTAGTCTGGCCACTGATTTCTTTGATCTGGTTTTGCCCACTTTACGATGAGAAAAAGAGTCAAACAAACTCATTCTATTTAGTATTATGTCATTAGTGGTCACAGGAGCACATAAATTCTCACACACATAAACTTTTCAAATGCATTCATATAAATCCATTCTGACATAGTATGTGTGTGTGGCACATATAGTGTACATGCCACACCCACATATGTCATAAAAGACAGTTTTAGAGTTAATGTCTACATTATAGATAATGCTTCCCACAAGGTTTTCTTATATAAGTACTGATAATTACAAGGCTCCATGCATGTAAGTAATAAAATAGATGTGGTTTGTGGGTGTGATGAATAAAGTACAAATTGGTTCTTTTGCTTATATAGTTATTAGAACCTATAGCACCTTTCTTTATCTATAGATGACTATTTTCCTCATGTAAAAATACAATTGATGATGTGCATTCCATTCCATAACTTTTATTTACTTGATGTGAAAAACTTTTACTTTTAAAATAAATCTTCTTTCATTATAGTAATGATTGATATCACTCATTCTAAAGAAACTCCAAACACTGAGAGCAGTAGTAGGATAGATGGAGTGACTATGATTAGGAAGATTAAAGATCTTACTTTCTCTTTAGGAGTCATTCTATCAATTCTTCTCATTTTGTCAGGAGATGTTGAACTCAATCCTGACCTAAAACAGGTAATTCTGTCTAAAATGCATAGTTCTGTATTTTTTAAAAACATTCATTAGTCAATAATCTTGAGTGGGTTGTCCTTAACCAAATATATGTGATAAATGCACTTTTGCAATGAAGGTGGGCATTCACTTAACCATGAGCATCATTTGGTACACTACCAAGCCCCATTACTGATCTAAGACCTGCTAACATACATTGCTTTAACTCATAAGGTTTGTACTGACAAAACCACTTACAAATGTCAAATGACTTCCTAGAACACTCTTCTTCTAAACTATTTGATGACTCTTCAAGTTCAGCTAGCACGAAATGAAATTTATCTTCATTTGAGCATTGACAAGCCTCTATATAGATCTCATGAAATGATGATAAATTATCATCAAAGGTTTTTAATTTGTTTTTAAAGGTGCAATGATTTCTAAGATCAATGTCTGATAAAATTAAATGCTTACCTTACTTGAAATACCAATCTCACTTAGTTCTGCTCAAAAATACTTTCAAAGTGTAGAAAGCATTTTAGATAAGCAGCAAGTCAAACGTGCATCTTAAAAGCTTTTTTGTGGATTTTCTCCCCAACTATGTGATATGCTATGAAATCTGTGGTCGTTGTAGTCATACACAAGACATAAAAAATGCAAATATGTTTGCAAACTTTTCTACTACGAACAAACATAGATCCTAACATTGATTGATTATTGATCGACATTTTTGACTTGTGAAGAGAATGAGGATATGTGGTGACAGTGAGGTCAAAGTTGCCACAATTAAATGTTGGATCTACACAAAGTATGTTTGCTCCAAACTTTATACTAGCATAAAATTGTTGAAGTATAGTAGTTATAAAGTGCAAATGTATTTTTTGTCAGGATAGCTGGCTTACGATTTAGTTGAAACACTTTACATATCTTATAGCTATCATTAAAAAGGATATAAAAGCACACCTATAGTGTTCTAATAAATTGCCATGCCTATTATCATTAGATTTTAAATTTTTAGTAGATGCTAGCTTGGAGCTTTTAACCACAAATGTAGTACTAGCTTGGACTAACAAAAGTTGAATGAAGTTACAAAGGATCAACAGCTTCTAAAAAAATTGTTTAGGCAAGGTATCAGGTAGAATTATATTCCAAAATAGTTAGCTTGGGATTATCCCGAAAGTACCGTATAACAGGGTTTTTTCAAGGGCAATATATTTTGCGAATTTTGCGGAATTTACAACAGTTCGTGAAAATAACTGACACAAAAAAAAATTCCTGCATGGTTAAACCATAGATTATTAATACTACGTAATAATCTATGGTTAAATATAAACCTACTTGTGCCACGTGAATATGGCGTTACTGAATTATTTCAAGAAATCTAGCTTTTTGCCTAATCCTAATGAACCTCTATCAGAACAAATGCTGTCTTCTAGTATAGTTTTGGCTAATAGAGATGTTCAGAACCTACTTAATGATGAAACCTTAGATCTAAAATATGCCAATACTCAAAGTATTCTGAGTATGAAAGAGCTAAAGTAGTGAAGCAAGCGTCCGAGATGGGAGTTACAAACTTAATACAATTTCTAAAAAATGAGTTTGCTGACCGTCCTTTAAAGGAGAGTACTGTTTGCACCTGGAAAATGCAATATGAAGAGGAAATTAAGCTATAGTGTATAGTTCACACGGTCTCCTTATAATTAAATTTTAAGGGGTGTGACTATAGAATGTGTAACAAATTCGTGAAATTTTCATTCGTGAATGCAAATTTTAGCTTCATTCGTGAAATGTAATATCCTCGAAAAAACCCTGTTATACAGTATCCATAGTTGACTTCTGAATCAGATATGATAAAAAACAATAAGATAATAAAGTTTATGCCATTTGATTTTTGATATAAGTACTATCAAATGAACACTTTACTAACTTACTACCAGAAACTATATGTGTCTGGATCAAGGAGAGGAAGCCCTCCACAAGTCTAGAAGCTAATAAATTAGCAGATGTCTGTCTTCAAGTCATAGATGCTAGTTTTGGGAGTACAATGTTATTGAAAGTCACAAGAACAAAGCCATTGCTGTTGGGTACTGATCCACCTGAGTTGTTTTTTTACTGAGTAAGCAGAAGCCATAAAAGAGAAGGTTTTAAAGAAACCAAAGGATGAACCCTGGTTGTACTGTTACTTGGTACGAGACTGGTCCTGTTTTCTTTATAATTATTCCTGGTATTATATTTCATTTCTCCATTATAGTTTCATACCTATTATACCTTTCCTGTGCTTTGAATTCTTTTTCTCATGAACCTTTGTCAAATTGTACTTTTTGAGTTTTCTGTCTCTTCACTACCTTCATCTGTAAGTTTGGTGTGATTACGTCAATTCTACTTCATGGAATTCTTTTGTGAGCAACATAGCTGGTGCTTCCATGGTTTTAGATTGAGGAGTTTTTCTGTAGACTAACAATAAATTTGCCAACTTCTGATTGATGTCACCACCTTCATTAACCATCTTTCTCATCACTGTTTCGAAAATTTGCACAAATCTCTAAGCCATTTCATTGGACCTTGGATGATAAGGTGCTATTTTGATATGTTGTATTCCATTAGACCTTGTAAATTCCTGAAATTCCTCTGACACAAATTGTTGACTGTTATCTGTGAAAATTTGTTCTGGTAGACCAAATCTAGCGAATATTAGTCTAAGCTCTTTAATTGTTTGACTTGCAGTTGTAGTTCTCATTGGTACTACTGGCCATCTTGAGTAAGAATCTATTAGTATTAACCATATCTGTCCTTGAAATGGACCAGCAAAATCTAAATGAATCCTTTGCTAAGTCTTTGATCTGAATTCCAATGGGTGCAGTGGTGTCTTAAGGTCCTCCTTGTGGTTAGTCTGGCACTCCTCACAATGTTTAGTAACCTCCTTTAAAGCCTTATCTATTCCAGGCCAATGTATATGTGATCTTGCCAGTGCCTTTATATTCACAACACCTAAACGAGGCTCATGCAATAATTCTAACACTCTTTTGTGCAGATTAGGAGGAGCTACCACTTGAATTCCTCTTAACAAAAAATGTTCGATTGTCATTTTGTTTATTCTGGCAAAATATGGTGAGAGTGCAGGTTCCACTTTCTGTGGCCACTCCATCTTTACATAGTGTAAAACGTTTGATAATAATGGGGTCATTCGGATGTCCTCTGACTGTGACTTGTATTTCTTAGAACTTTTGTAGTTATAAGATTGACACATTATTTGTGCTCGCTAACTTTTGATTGTCTAAGACTAGCCTTCATAATGCATCTACATTGGTATGTTTATTCATTTGTCTAAACTGGATGTGCCTTGCTATTCAACTTGACACAGACTGTTTAAAGTATAGCTATTGGGATAGTCATTTACTGTTTAGACTGACAATAAAGGCCTCAAGTATAGTTATATTTTTAAAAATACTCTGATTCTAGACTAAACCAATGTAGTCTACAACTTCAACAATACCAGTTTTGAATTGTTCATTGTTGTAGAAATACTAACAGTAATGCCAATGCCATACAAGATTTGTGGACTTAGACACCTCAGCCTGACTTCTTTCTTATGGATAGGACCATTGCTTCTCCTATAGAAATTATAATTTTAAATGTAATCCAACAATTTCTTGAATGATATTGTTTCTAGTTAATTTTTGATTTGGTAGAACCTACTGTCAATTGTCAGCGCAAAAGATTTTGTACCAATAGCTTCCATATAATCTTCATGACCTTTGGATTTAATTAAAGGATATGAGTATATATTGTTGTAATCATTGATTTCTTATTTAACTTTAATTATGATGACATCATTGTTGAAAGCTTAACTTTCAAAATATTTCCAATATTCAGTAATTAATAGGTAAATATACAAAACTACACAAGTTACCAGACCTTCCTTCCCTTCAACAAATGGCTGGATATGAGACAAAGGTTATAATTCTGCTTTGTCTCTGTGATGTAGTTATTGTCTGTTTCTACATACAGTAGAAAATAGTAAAACATGGATACTTTTCTGTTATTAAAATAACACAACTTAAATAGTGTTCAGTAGCTCTGTTTATTATTAACCTTGCTGTGCGTGGGCGCATAGTGAGGGTACTGTAGTCTGTCAGTGTGTGTGTGTGTGTGTGTTACCGGGGTTGTTTTTTGAACTGCTATAACTTGGTAACCGAAGCGTTAGCAGGTACTAACGTTTAGCAATGAATAGAAAAACATGTGGACTTTACAACAGTAGTATCAAGAACATCGTCAAGAAAAACAGAAGCTTAAAACTCGCAAAATAAATTTCAGGCTGCAGAGGTCAAGTGCCGTTTCTCGAAAAGTAAAAAACTTAACGTGGAGATTTTTTAGTATGTTGTAAACAATTTCAGAGGAATAAGGATCATCAAGACAGAAGGCCGTTGGTCGAAGCAATCGTTAGAAAAGTTCTAAAAAGTCTTTTTGGACTTGGAGTGAAGTAACGCATTCAAGAAACGTCTCAAAGCACTGAAAAACTGCTACTAATAGATTAATATATCGATTTATATTTGTACTACGGGACGTTTCCAAAGAACGCTTCATTTTCAAGTTACAATAAATTTTGTATATGAAATATTGAAACATTTTAACAGGCTGCAGAGGTCAAGTGCCGTTTCTAGAAAAGTAAAACACTTTACGTGGAGATTTTTTAGTACGTTGTAAACAATCTCAGAGGAATACGGATCAGCAAGACAGAAGGCCGTTGGTCAAAGCAATCGTTAGAAAAGTTCTGGAAAGTGTTTTGTGGACTTGGAGCAAAGTAACGCATTCAGGAAACTTCTCAAAGCACTGAAAAACTGCTACTAATAGATAATATATCGATTTATATTTGTACTATGGGACGTTTCCAAAGAACGCTTCATTTTCAAGTAACAATAAATTTTGTTTATGAAATATTGAAAAATTTTAAAGCGTCATGTAAAGGCTCAGAGAAACATTCATTACAAATCTAGCACTTAATCCTGCTTGGCAATTGAATGATACTATTACTTACTCAGTTACAGCTTCACAGACATGTCAATCAGAGTGCAAAGTACCCAGTAAACAACAAAGGTTTTTTCCCTTTGATTGAAGAGAAATGCTGAGTCATCAAACAGTTTGTAATGTGCATCACGTGATCCTATCAATAATTTGACCACACCTTGTCCAATCTTAAATGTACATGTTACATGCACTCTGCAGTATAGATTTACACTGGGCACCGCAGCGAGGTTAAGCACTTTAGTGCATTTTTATTAAAAAGGGTGTTAGCATTTCACTTATTTTCTTCTTTAAAAGCTGAATATAGCAATGCAGTGAAACCACGAAGAAACAACCATTATCATATATACTTGTGCATGCTTAATGGTCTAAGAATGGTGGAAAATAACCAAAAATATAATAAAAGAAGTTAAACTCTGAATATTGTTAATGTCACCGTATCACCACACCACCTTAATGCATCAGTTAATAGATTTGAAGTGGTAATTCTTAAAATTTTATGATGTTAGATGTGACAGTCTGTATTTTCTTTGTTGTTTTCTCAGATATTTCCGGTATCTCATCTCTTGATAGTGATAAAATAAGCCATCTTTTAAATAAGATTGATTACAAGTGGTATGAGATAGGTTTATCTTTACGGGTGCATCGCAGTTTTTTGGATGACTTAAAACGTAGCCAAAGTACATATCCAAATACAATTTAAGAGATTTGTGATTATGGTTTCTCCTTATAATAAAGACTGAAGTAATATAGCTATACTCTCTTGTCAAGCTGTGACAATGGCTTAATAATTCCTTCCTTTTTCTCTAACCTTTCTCTTTGATTGAATTTTTTAAAAATATAGCCAAATTGTGCAAATTGAGATCACTTAGGTTAATGAAAATATTATTACCTGTTCGTCAACAAAGGAAATGGCTGTAGTATCTACACGTTTGTAACTAGTAACAATAATATTATATTTCAAAATATTGTCCAAAATATGTATGATTAAGAAAGCATGTTAGTAAAAACATTCAATGACGTATCACTCCATGTAAGTTCCTCATAGTTGATCACATTTGTCACATTTATCACAATTGGTCACAATGATACAATAATAGGCTTGTTCCAGGATTATATTATGCTACAGATCTCTTTTATCATAGGTCTTATATCTTACATATAATAATTAATAAGCATAATTTAGTTATCCAAACTCTTTAGTAGAGTCTTACTAAATTAATGCTCTAGTCTTTAGATTAAAGTTCACTTGATGATCTTACCACTGTTAATTTAAATAATGAGTTTATGAGATTTCTAAGCTCAAATGTTATGTTTATCCATTCTGAAGGCAAATTTCTACCACTATAAACTTACTGTCGAGTATAAATTTCTGTTATGTCATTGGATGTTTATATGGCATTTTGTGTCAAATTTCTATCATTAATTTACTGATAACCTGACACCAGAAAGCATTCTATGCTTTATATTTAGCTATTCCTATACTGATATCATTTCATATTTAATTTTATTTACTGTACAAGAAGCATTGTCGAGAGTCCTCACTAAGATAGAAAATGAAATACTGTTACAATTAAACCTTGTTATAACAATATTGGATATCCACAATATAGAATGACTTATTATTACTGATTTGTGTAGTTGTTAATGGTATTAACTTAAGCTCAGTGCCATTGCAATGTAATGTAATTATATATTCAATGGAATAGTAGCCTTCCCCTCTTTGACCTGATTTCTGATAGACATCATGACTCTTATTAGAAGAAATATGGTATATCACACATAGTAGTGTGTTTATTCCTCAGACTACTATACCTACATGTAGTCTGGAGAAAAGACAACAACTTAATTCTTGGTTTCACCATTTTATCTGTGATGCAATGCAGAAATAGACATGTACATGCCTACATAATTATGTTAATAAATTTTATGCCTGGCACATGCAGCTTGCCAGATGATCCTATAATCGTTTTGAACCATATGTTAAATATACAGGTTCACTTTTGCATTTTTAATATATTGTTGTAAATCACTTTCAAAAGCAACCAATGAAATTAAACTGAGTCCTTTAACTGCTGATAAACATACCATCATCCACACAAATTCTTACATAATAAGCTAATCAAACTGAGCTTTAATGTATTAATATAAAACAAAGAACATTATTTATGTACAAATTTATGAGCTATGTTTTTATTAATAAAATATGCAAGTAGTTATCAATTTTTGTTATGAAAGTTAAATTATTGTTGAGAATATTGAATATTAATTCATAATAACAATAAAATAATATTTTAGCAATGTTAATAATATCATATGTATCATATGATATTACATTGACACTTCTACTGTGTTAATTGGTGCACGAATCCTATTGCATCAATATTATGTCATTATCAGTTATGTGTTTGTGTTATACCAATTATGTTTAATTTTTGTCTTATTAACATAATGATATCCACATTTCCTTATATATCTTTTAGGTGCAATTCTTGAAGATTTTTGTGTTATTACTCATGAAGATATTCCAGATTTAGTTAGTTGCTCGTTCATAATATTAATTTCATTAGGATGTAGTCCACACAGACGCTTCACATAGTTACATAATATTTAATATATTGAAGTAGTTAGAAGTGGATGTTGTTCATTTATACAGGTAGTAGGAAATGAAGGTGTAGAACAAACTACCAGTAGTGCTTTTAATATACATGCATCAGGATGTAATGTTGCATCAGGATGTAGTGGTAAGTTATTTGATTGACATTGACCTTTGAATCAAGATATAAGCTACATATGCATGTTTGTTTTCATTCTTTTGTATTGCTATATGCAAGTTTCTAGTTTCACAATTAAAAGTAACTCCTATGCATTGTAAGCCAATCCAATAGCAACCAATGAATTTATTTTTGCTTTTCTGTAATCACTATAATGTTGAGCCTGACTATTTAAACCTTTAACATAATCTGATTTTAGAAAACACTTTTTTGTAACACTACAGCCTGTGTAATCACTTTAGTCTTTAATAATACATGTTTTATTTTTATTTTATTAAAAAATGCTTGGAACTTTTTAATCATGTTTCATTTGTTTTTATTAGATGAAAATGTGATAGACAGAGTTATGAATTTTTTCAAGTGGCTTTGGAAGTAACAACTGATAACAGAAAAAATGCTAACCTCTTAGTGAATTCCTTAAATAATTGTTTCATCATGCTGAACACACAATATTTGAGTGCACAAACTAGCTATATATATTAATATAACTACAAGACTGTGATTTACCATTTGTATTTTTTCATTAGTACTATTATTAGACCAAATTATAATAGCGGGTGGATGATAACTCATGCGTTTGATAGATAGGACATGCATTGCATGTAAATAATTGTGGTGTATTCAATCAGTTATAGTTATTAACTTGAGTATAAACACACACACATGTTCAACATAACATAACACCAAACTCAAAGACCTAACAATATCTTAACATTAAAAGTTTATACATTATGTTTCATAGATCACTAAGAGGACAGGCGGTCTAAACATGGTAATGAGCATACATAAAGAATCAAAGCAAACACAAGACATTTTATCAAACAATAATACAATACATTCTGTCTACCTTAACATTAAAAATATCAGTGAGAAGATTTATTAATTCTAGTAGATCTTGATCCTGGAATTGGTAGTGATGCTGACCTAGTGTCCACAGTACCTCTTTTGGATATAACTCAAGGAAAATCATCAAATGAGATGGCTGATTCGTCTGTTTCAGACCATAAAGATGTCCTCTTACATATTTGATCTATGTGTCTCTTCAGTTCAACTCCATTCTTCAAGTTCACCATGTAGGATACTGGACCTAATCGTATACTGACAGTTCCTTCTATCCATTTAGGACCAGTTTTATAATTCCTAGCAAACACAGTATCTTCTTCTCTGAACGATCTGAACCAACTAGGTTTACCATGAGGTTCCTTCTGTTTCTCCACTCTAGACTCTACCTTCCAATGGAGATCTGGATATAAAAAAATCTAACTGAGACTTTAGTTTTTTCCAAAAAGTAATAATTATGCAGGAGATTTTGTTGTAGTAGATTGAGGAATCACTCTGTAATTGAACAAAACCTTACATAATTTATGCTCCAAAAATCCTTCTGTTAGTCATTCTAGACCTCTCTTGAAAATTTGTTCTGCTCTCTTGTCCATTAGACGATGGGTGATTATGGTGATACTTTGACGTGAATAATTCCATTACTCTTCATAAGATCCTAACATTCGTGACTTCTAAAAACAGAACCATTGTCACTCACTATCTTGTTTGGTAGACCAAACATTGAAAATATCGTTCTTTTATTTCTCAATAGTGTGGAAAGAAGTTGCTGCCTTTACATAAAACACCTCTAACCATTTACTATGACAATCACTAATAACTAATGTTCTTGACATGGACCTAAGTAATGTATGTATAATCTCGACCATGGACATGTCATCAATCCCATGGATGAAGTGGTGCAACTCAGGGCAAGTTTTGATGAGTTTGAAAAATGTTACAATCTCTTACGTTTTGTTCAATTTCACTGTCTAGTTGTGCCAACCAAACCTAGGTATGAGCTAATCCTATCATTTTTACTACTCCTGGGTGAGTATGCTGTAATTCTTCTAAGAACTGAGCTCTTCACTTGGTTGAAATGATGACTTGTGTGCCCGTACAACACACATCTATCAAGTAAACTTAACTCTGTTCGATGTCTATAGTAGGATATACAATTCAATGGAACATTTTATAATTGTCTGGCCAGCATCCACATACTAAATTAGCTGCTCTTGATAATACTACACCTTTCTCTGTTTTTTCTTAGATCTGTTATTGTCAAATGGTATGGATTTCAAGTGGTTCACTAGAGCAATTAACTCTGCTGGAGGTGAAGAAGGTTCATCTGTTGATGATATTGGTAATCTGCTCAAAACATCTGCATTAGTTAGTTGTTGAGCTAAGTGATATTTAACTGAATAGTTTTATCTTCCTAAAATGAAAGCCCACCTCTGGAGTCTTCAAGAGGCTAGTATTGGAACCCCCATGTACTCTCAAAACAGATAAAGTAATGGTTTAAGATCTGTCAACATCTCAAATTCTCTACCAGCTAGATATTTGACTTGTATTAAAAATGGCGTTTAAATCAGCGTCTCATAGGAGCTCTGTTACGTCCTCCTGTAGTAAGCTTGCAGCCTCTAAACAGTCCTCCAGTACCAAATATATTTGTCCTATATGTGAAGATGTCATAGAAGACTCATCTCCCAAAGTCAAAGGTCAAGATTCGATCTTTTGAGAAGGTGTGTGCAACACGTGGTTACACAGGGGTTGTGCTGGGTTGTCGAAGTCTGCCTTCCAGTTAGTATCAACGACGAGCGAACCTTTTTACTGTCCCCACTGTACACTTTCTTCACAGAGGAAAGAAATTGTAGCCCTTAAAGCTTCTGTTGACCAACTATTCTCTAAAGAAATAGTATTTCTAAAGTCAACTATTTCTCAACTTACCTCTGAAATTTCCTCATTAAAAGAAAAATTGGCAACTGTCGCTCCACACAAGTCTACTAATTCTCATCCTCTCCAGAATTGGTCAGAGGACCCTGCAAACTCTCCAGTGGTCACTCCTCAGCAAAATGCACCTACACAACACACCTCTATATCCAACTGCAGGTTCAATGTTGTTATCTCTAGAATCTCTGAGCTACCTGAAGGTTCATCACGCTATACAAGAAACCACAACGACTTTAAAGCAGTGTCTTCCATCATTTCTGAAATTGAAACCCACTCCAATCATTCAAGTTCTATTCGTGATTGTCGTTGCCTTGGCAGATATGATGAAACCAAACCTAGCCCACGTCCTATCTTAGTGTCTTTAATTTCTACTGCTGATGTTAGCAATATCCTCTCTTGCTGTCGTCACCTCAAGCAGCCAATATCCATCAAACCTGATTTGTAACCTCCTGAAAGGAAAATTAGCGTAACTTTACTTCATGAAAGATGGAAGCTGATTAACTCAGGGATAGATTGTAGTTCTATCAAACTGCATAACTCCAGTATTTTCGTCAACGGTCGTTTATACGGCAAAGTTACTAACGGCATATTCTCACTGTCTCCTACTCTGTCTGATTCTGGGCCGCAGCTTACCACCACAACTGACACCTCAGATAGCCGACTTACTCTTGATTCACAACCCAACAAGTCTTCTGAAGAGGATGTACACAGTCAAACCACACCCATCACTTCTGCCTCAGATTGACTCATTCCGGACATCAAGGTATGTCTATGGAATTGCTGAAGTCTTGTGAACAAACTCACCCATTTTCAATCGTTTGTATACTCCTCATCTTTCCTCATTAATGCTTTAACTGAAACATGGTTATCTCCCTCTTACCTCAATGGTGAAATCTTACCTACTGATTTTGCAGTTTATCGTTCAGATCGTCCTTCTAGAGGTGGAGGTGTTCCTGTAGCCGTTAATTACCTACTTCCTTCCCATCGACTCCCTTCCCCGTCTCACCTTGAACTTATACTGGTTGAGATTGAACTTGTCACTCCCCTTTTAATCTGTGTTCTTTACATTCCTCCTAATGCTAGTTCTGACTATTGCCTCCATATTGTTCATTTTATTGAATCTATTTCCTCTAAATCTCACTGTATCATAGTTGGTGACTTCAATTTTCCAGATATCAACTGGTCAACTCTAGTTGGGCGGTCTCCATCATCAGTAGCCTTTTGTGACCTCATTTTTTGTCTCAATCTCACACAGCTTGTTGATTTCCCAACCCATAGCTCGGGCAATACCCTTGATCTAGTCATTTCTGACTCAACAGAGTTAATTCAGAATCTTTTCAGTTTTTCCTCCGATCTTCTTCAATCAGATCATTTCACCATCACTTTCTCAGTTTCAGTACACAATAGCAAGAAAAAGAAGCCTAAACACCCTCCCTCATACAACTTCAAGCGAACTGATTTAAATGCTCTCAGCGACTTTCTGCTTGATTGTAACTTCAATTTACTCATGGAGTCTACCAACATTGAGTTCATGTGGTCATATTTGAAGAATCTCATCCTTGAAGCAATTTTACATTCTACTTCTATTACTAGGGCCAGACGAAGTCCTAATCCCAAATGGTTTGATTCTAACATCAGGCACAAAATCAACAAACTTAGCTCTCTTTGAAAACTCTGTAGACGTAAGCCATCTCCTCACAATCTACTTAAGCTCTCATTTGAAGAGATACAGCTCCAAGACAACATTTCTCTTGCCAAATCAGAATTCGAAAACAATCTTGTGTATTCATTTGCCTGTAACCATGACCACAAAATCTATCGCTATATTAGAAATCTGTCTGGTTAAAGCGAACTTCCTGCTACTATGTACTTTGGTTCAAAAGAGGTTTCTGAGGATGTTGACAAAGCCAATTTCTTTAATCGGTTTTTCCATTCAGTCAGTATTTAATGATCACTCAACCTTACCATTTTATGAGTCATCAACTATTCCAGCAGATTCCCTCTCCTCCATTAGCATTTCCATACATGACATATGGGATGCACTTGTCACATTAGACACAACCAAAGCTATGGGCTGTGATGGTATTCCCCTTCTGATTCTCAAACATGCAGCCACTGCACTAGTTGATCCAATACATCATCTGTTTAATCTTTGTATCTCTCAGTCATCTCTTCCATCAGAATGGTGTTCTCATCTCATCACACCCATACCTAAGTCTGGTGACAGGTCTAATATAGAAAATTATCGGCCCATCTCACTTCTCTGTTCCATTTCAAAAGTATTGGAGAAAATTATATTTGATAAGGTTAGCGATTTTATTCTAAATCACACCATCTCACTTTCCCAGTTTGGCTTCATCAAAAAATGGTCAACTATCTAGCAACTCCTTTTATACTGTGACCTCCTTTCCAATGCACTTCACAAGCATCATCAAGTTGATGCTGTTTATCTAGATATCCGTAAGGCGTTTGACACTGTTCCACACGATATACTTCTTAGCAAACTGTGTGATGCTGGCATCACAGGTTCTCTGTGGAACTTCTTCAAAGCTTACCTTAATAACAGAAAACAATGTGTTGTCATAAATGGGTGTTCTTCTGATTGGCTTCCAGTCTCATCTGGTGTCCCACAGGGCAGCATACTGGGACCTTTATTGTTCATACTATACATTAATTATCTACCTCTGTCAGTTGGTTTTTCACGTCTCTTTCTGTATGCGGATGACACCAACTGCTGCAAACAAATCTGTTCTACCTCTGACTGTTCCTTACTTCAAAAGGACATTAATTCTCTGTATAACTGGTCTTCTCAAAACAAACTGAGGTTTAACGTACTCAAGTGTCTCATTATCCACTTTTATAAAAGGTCTTCATTTCCTATATTATCACCGTATTATCTCAATGGAGAGCTTATTGCAACTTCAACTCACGGTAAAGACCTTGGAGTCACCTTTTCCTCGGATCTATCCTGGAATAAACACTATGAAAAAATCTCATCTAAAGCCTATCAGATGCTTGGTCTTATTTGTCGTACTTTTTCCCTCTCATCCACAGTAAAGGCTAAAAAGCTTCTCAATTTGCCATTGGTTCCTTCCAAAATCACATACTGTTCTCAAGTGTGAAGACCTTGTTTTATCAAAGATATTATTGTCCTCAAACGCAATCAACGCCGTGCTACTAAATTCATTCTCAGAGATTTCTCACTTGACTACAAATCTCGTCTAATTTATCTTCATTTGCTTCCGCTAATGTACGTATTTGAACTGTTTGACATTCTTCTCTTTGTGAAATTTCTCAAATCTCCAGATCTGTCATGCCAGTGTTTGACTATGTGTCTTTCTCTAACAACTCCACTAGATCATCTACATTTACTAAACTTATTCCACATCATCTCTCTTCCAGTAGCTCACAACACTCATATTTCAATAGGTTAGTTCGGTTATTGAATTTTCTTCCTCCAATTGATATTCTCTCTCATATCCTGTTCTCAAAGCACATCTCAAAAGCATTTTTTGGACACATTTCTTAACTAATTTTGATTCTTCTCTTCCCTGCTCTCTGAACATTATTTGCCCTTGTTGCAAGTGCAAAGCACTTCCAGTCAAGTCCACTTTTCACAACTGAAATCATTTAATTACTTGTACATTACATATTATAATTTTAATTTTTATTCAATGGGTGTCAGTGGATCTTGCGGCATTCCTTCAAAACAGTCATACTTTGTCTCTTGAGTCATCACTATTTGATCATTTTCTTTTATCTATATTTGTCACTTATACTGTTTTGTAAAATCATAAATAATAATAATAATAATATTACTGAAATTTTTTAACACCCAAAATGATCAATAATGTTACTTTATTAAGTTGCGAGTGCTTTTGTTCTGTTAATAAGAGTGTTCTTGATGTGAATGCAATGGGTTATTCTGCTTTCTCTTCAGTATGATGCGCAATAAGTGCTCTTACTCCCAATTGATGATGTATCACAATTTAAGACCAGTTTCTTTGTATATACCAGCATAATGAGCAAGTACAATAGGTGACCTGATCAAATTCTTAGCTTTCTTGAATGCTTCTTCTTATTCTGACTTCTAGTTCCATTTCCTGTCTTTGTGCAAAAGTAATCATAATGGATTCAAAATAGTAAATAAATTTGGTAGAAACTTACCATAGTAATTAATCAACCCTAAATATGTTTTAAGCTCAGACACATTGGTAGGACAGGGTGACTGTACAATGGCTTCTATTCTCTTCTGTGTGTTCAATTCTATTTTTAGTGATCTTGAGGCCCAGGTATTGAACTTCTGGAGCCATGAGTGTACATTTTTCTTGTCTAAGTTTCATTTCATCTAGTGACAATCTTTCTAATACTTTCTCTATATTGGGTACATGCTCTAATTTCGTATGTCCTGTCATTAGTATATCATCAATATATACACTGACTTGTGGTAGTCATTGGAGGAGATTCTCCATCAGGCACTGAAATATTGACAGTGCTGAGTTGATTCCAAATGGTAGTCATCTGTAGGCATATAACGCATTGTGCATATTGATGGTAGTGTATAATTGAGACTGTAGATCGAATTTTACTTATTGATATGCATGTGACAGATTCATCTTCATGAAAGACTTTCCTCTTGCTAACGAAGATAACAAATTATCAACTTTAGGTAATGTGTAGGTATTCAATTTAAATGCTTTATTTATAGTGGTTTTGTAATCTCCACAGATATGTATTGCATTGTCTGCTTCCATAACTGGGACTATGGCTGAGGCCAACTCTAAGAATTATACTATTTCTATTATTCTTTCACAATGTAGTCTGTCTAACTCTGAGTCAACTTTGGGTCTGATCAAGTATTGAATGGGACAAGCTTTCCAAGAAAGGTTTAGTCTGTGAAATTTTGCTGTTGTTCCTTGTAACTACCCTAAACCTAAAACCTATGTCTCCTTACTGTTATATACTCTGCCAATTTAACCCAAAATGCCTAAGCCAGTTGCGACCAAAATTTATTGCACTAATGGGCAGGGGGTCATATTGGGCTCTGCTTCTTATATATTATAAATATGATTCAAGAACAGAGGATGTGAAACAAGGACATTATGATTCTTCTACGTGCAGATCTATGTGAATCAATATATAGTGTTTAGTAAAATTTCCATATGGAGTTGAGGATAACTAGTTCAATGGCAGATCACTTTGAAGAGGTTTACAAGGGATACTGGATACTAATGTCTCTAATTATGTTTGTGTACGCCTGTTCCTCAGTCTGACCATGGCTTTCTTTCCACATAAATTTGTCCAAGTAGCTTGGAAGCTGATGACTGTGGCAACCCCTCATATGTTTGAGTTTGATTTTAACTAGGTTCCAATAGCTTTCAATGTTTTGAGTGTGGACTCTTGTTGTGGGGTCAACGAAATGAAGGCTGTGGTTTACTGTACAATGTTCCAGACATAAACCATGTAATCTCTGAATACCATTATATGCACGCCATTCACCAGTATGAACAATTGACTCTCTTGCAGTATGTCTTCTGATAATGTGCAGGAGTGTAGTAGCAGTTCTGTTTTCAACAAGCTGCATGTACCCCAGGGAAGGAGTGCAAGAAGTATCAGCTATGCCTAACACCCAACTTGTTGAGTGGTTGCTTGTCCTCTGTGATTCTATGTATGAATAATCGACACTATGATTGTAGTTAAAATTAATCACCAATACCTTTGGTTTATGATGAAAGAGGGATTCATCAACATGCACCTCTATTCCAGGTCCACCTAAGACAATTGGCATTGGAAGAAGCATAGTTGAACTTACCTCTCTCAACCACTGGTACATATCAATTGCTGTTTGTTTGTCCACCTTGGCATGTCTGCATGCCTGAGACACTGGAGCTTCCCATGCCCACTGATTAATTATCACAAGCCATTTCTGAAGAGGTAGTCTTGACTATGCAAAGAAGCTGTTCTCTCGAATTGACTTTCGTCTCTTACACTGTGGGCACCACCACGACACACTGTTGGTTACATCCCTTCTGGGCATTTCTCTCATTACAGTTGCACATGGCAAAGGACATGATAGCCGGAGTTCCACCAAAACTTACTGGCTCTACATCCAACAAACTCATTTTATAAATGCTGAGTTACTGGAACTATTTTTCCTCCAAATTTTAAGTGTTTAGAGCATGCTCAGTATGTGTTTAAAATTTACAGCAAGTTTGTTTTATAATAATAATTATTATTATGATGCAGTCTGAAAAAAAATCAACTGACTGCTGAGAATTCATTAAACAGTTCTAATGAAACTGAGATATATACATTATTTAGCAGAAATAAGTAGTAGTCAAGTAATACATGTAACATAGTATTAAAGTTAAGCACTAGCTCTGTCAGCATTGGATCAGTGTAAAAACACGTATGCAGGGAACTAGTTCAGACTCTAGCAAGCTCCTGTATCATTGCACTGGCATGAAGATCATGTTAATTGTGAAGTTTCAGGTTTATGAATGGAGATGATGCCACCTCTTTATCTTATGTGTACAATATTATACATCAAAAACGGCAGAACGAGTAATGGCTATATCCTATTGTACATGCAAGAACTTGGCCAGAACAATGCCCCGCCCATTAGTGCGTAAAATTTTGAGGTACCATTCTTTCTACATGATCCACGCTGACACAAATGACATGTTTGTTCTCTTCAGCTCCAATATCATTAGCCACAAAATAGTTCTGAAGTCGCCTGTAAGTACGCGTCCCAGTTTTCTCTCTCTGGAAAAAATCTCCCTCACTACCATGTTAAGCTATTTTGACTTCTTGTCTTTTTTTTCTAGTACTCTTGCTTCTTCCTGATGTTGCGGTCTTGTGGTTTTGTGACCTCTCGTCGTACATTCCACTTCGTGACCTCTCGTCAATTATGTCGTGTATCACTCTGTTATAGTATTAACTTGATTATAGTATAAAAACACCACATTCAACATAACAAAACTCAAGGACCTAAACAATATCCTAATTAGCATGGACATTTTACACTCGATAAAATGACAGGAAGTCTAAACGGATAGTGTTATTCATAAGTGTACGAAAGGATTGAAAGCAAACACAAAACGATATCAAGGAATAATTCAGTCCAATCATGTGTGGCTGTCTCTTAAAATTACATTTAAGATATCATTATAATACTATTATATATAAATTCCATTAACATTTCTGATGTCAAGGAAATAAGAGAAAATATATAAGAAAAGCACAAATAGATATGAAATAGATTATCTACATATACATCCAGTGGATGCAAGTTATTTTGAATGTGCTATATAAGTATATAAGTATTGATAAACAAATCAATGGGTACAAGCTCTTCATAAAAGTATAACCACATGGAGTTCAGTTTATTTTTTGATGAAATGAAGAATTTAATCAACTACTATAGATAATTATATATTACAATTCTTCATTGTTCAATTAGTCATCACCAATACCAGATATCAAAAATATATACTGTTGAGTAAAAATTTCTGTTATTTTATTGAATGCTTATAAGTGTTAACTTTCAACGATTGAATTGCTAATAATCTGACACAAGAAAGCATTCTATGCTTCATATATAGCTATTCCTATACTGATATCATTGTTGATTAAATTTAATTTACTGTACAAGTAGCAATGTTGAGAAACCTCACTTAGATAGAAAATCGGGTACTGTTACAATGAAATCTTGTTATAACAATATTGGCACAAATGTGCTGTTTACAACATGGACTGATCTATTTGAGTATATGAGTGTATGCCTGCAACTGCACAGATGTAAAGATTTCCACATACAGCTCTGGTGCAGCATCATACGACAACTATATCAACATTGTAGTATGAATGTAGTCTTTATATAACGACAGTTGGACACAGACTTTAAAATCTAAAGATTAGGAAGAGAGCTGGTGACTGAATGTCCTAAAAATATTTGAAACACTAGCTGGCCATTGAATTCACTGAATAGCTACAGTACACTGCTGTGTCTAATGTTAGATATGTATCAAAAAATGAACAAGAAGTTTGTCATCAATTTCTCATTTTTCTGGTAGAATGTGGAGCATGTGAACTTGCCAACAATGAAAGTGAGAAAGGTTGTCACTTGTCATATGATTTGTGTTCTTGTTGTACAGAAGATTTACAGTCCTATACTGCATCTATGATGCTACATAGATGTGGAGGACCCATTGGATCTCATTTAAGACATTGTTTATGTAATCTGTAGATGTGTTAATTAGGACTTGAATAGGTGCTAAAACTTTGGTTATAATTTATTAGGCCTTACTTTTGGTAGCCTCATAGCCTCCTAACCCTTACCATTGTTTATTGTGCATTTTCTATGTATTCTTATGCTCTTTGTGTTCAGTTCTTTATTTAAGTAATGATTTCTGTAACTTGTGTGTGTGATTATTTTTTTTCCAAAAGAGATACCTTTAACCTTAGTCTGTTACATTTCTTGGTGGCAGTGGTGGGATTCCTCGAAACAATTGTAGGGGATAACCACTTCTATGCGCAGCAGTAGACCCAATTGAACGAATTACGGACTAAGGGATTTGCCACGCCAGGACTATCGTCACCAGCTAGAAGGACAACTGACAGCGTGGAGAGCCATACTTGCAGACACCGCTAACGAAACTATTACCCAGGAGACATCTGTGTCATCTTCGGAACAAGGGATGGAGCAACTAGCTGCTGCTTTAGCTGAGCTGACCAGATTCCAGCAGGAGCAGGAACAATGCCATGAGGAACGACATTTGCGGTAGGAGGAGCATCGACGATTACAGGAAGAGTGGAGAAGACAACAGTACGAGGAACACCAACAGCAAGTGAGAACTATGCATGAACAAAATGCACAGCAATTGGAGACTATGATGGAAACTCTGAAAGAGCGGAGACTGACCAAGGACCTGAAAGTAGCCGCCTACGAAGAAGGTGAAGATATCCAGGATTTCCTAGAGGCTTTCGAAGGTATCATGGACTTACAAGACTTACCTACGAGGGAGTGGGTGCTTTGGCTCACTCCACTATTTAAAGGAAAGGCCCAAGCTGTCTGTATTGACCCAGAACCAACAGCTGCAGGATACAATACAGTGAAGACTGCTATTCTAAATGTATCCAGCATCAACCCAGAGAGGAGTAGGAAGCAGTTTCACACATTGACGTGGACTAGGGACTCGAAGCCCACAGAATGGGTATCAAAGGGGGTGAAGTTAATGAGAAGGTGGTTACAACCTGACAAAGGAGTAGACGGTATACTAAATCGAGTGGCAGTGGAACAGCTGGTTAATGAGCTACGACACGAGTTGAAGATGTGGATAGCATCACATACTCCAGAGACGCCAGCTGCTGTGGCAGAACTAATTGAAGCTTACAATTCTGCTCATGGTAGGACAATGCAGAACAGGGAGAAACCAAGGTGCCAGGATTATAAGCCCACATACTGTGACTGACCTAATAGGGATTCAGGGAGACAGAAGAATGAAAGTAACTACACAGAAAGGGAGCGGAAACCTATGTCAGAGATACAATGTTACAAATGTCAGAAGAAAGGACATTTTGCAAAGAATTGTATGGATAAGATGTACCGAACCCAGGAGGGAAGGAAGGACAGTACATTCATGGGAGAAGGTCAAGTAAATGGGAAACCTGCGAGGATGCAGATTGACAGTGCAGCATCACGCACTGTAGTAAACAGGAATCTTATTTCACCAGCCGATATAGAAAAGGAGACTATCGTCATCACATTTGGGAATGGAACTACCGGCGAATACCTGCTAGCATCCATTAAAGTTAACATGGATGGGGAGGAATACCAGGTGAAGGCTGCTGTTGTGAGGGATCTTTCTGAGGAGGTACTTCTAGGAAGAGATGTACCACTACACCGACATATGGTGAAATGCCTATCTAAAACGGAGCATTTAGATTTACTTCGTCAACTGGCCAAAGACAATGGAATTCGTCTGCAGGATTCAATGGAGGGAGCAATGTCAGTTGTTACGCATGCACAGAAGAAGAGAATGGAAGAGTCTAAGACAGAAAACCCAAGTACTAGGAAGGAGACACCAATTACTCAGGAGGAGATACTGAAGACTCAGGAGAGGACGCCAAACACTCAGGAGAGGATACTGACCACTCAGGAGGAGACACTAGGGAATCAGGGAAAGACTCAGGAAACATTAGGAACTCGGGAGGAGACATGTATAACTCAGACACCGGAAATACTAAAGTCACAAGTGGACACCAAGGGGAGAACCGGATTTATTGGAGACGAATATCAGTTTGTGGAGGACTTATTTGAGCAACCAAGGAGGAATAAGAACTATCTGACTTGATCTGAGAAGAGATAAGATAATCGTCGCTGGATTGGGACATGTAATACCGTGCAACTCAAGAAGGAACAGGAGGAAGACCCAGAGATACAACAATGGAAGAGACAAGAGGACCCAAGTAGGATTAAACACATTGAGGTACTATTGTACTGTGTATGGAGAGCAAGAGAATCACCTAACATCACATATGAACAGATCGTGCTACCACGAAAGTATCGTAAGCAGGTTATCAGGTTAGCACATAATATTCCCTTTGCTGGACACCTAGGACGAGAGAAAACCGCACAGAGGATACCTAAATGATTCTATTGACCGACACTATTTCAAGATGTGAGACGATACTGTGAGACTTGTGAGGAATGTCAACTCCATGGAGGACGAGGAGGAAGAGCACCATTAATACCGTTACCAATCATTGGAGAACCATTTCAGCGTATTGCAATGGATATTATAGGACCATTACCAAGAACAAGACGAGGAAATCGCTTCATATTAGTACTGAGTGACTATGCAACCAGATACCCAGAGGCAATACCATTGAAGAACATTACAGCAAAGAAAGTAGCAGAAGTTTTAATTGAAATATTCGCTAGACATGGAATACCAGGAGAGATATTAACCGACCAAGGGACAAACTTTACATCGTTACTACTGGGAGAACTATACAAACTCATTGGAGTCACGGCTCTACATACTAGCCCCTACCATCCACAGACTGATGGACTAGTGAAATGTTTCAACAGGACATTAAAAGGAATGCTGTGAAAGGTACTGAAAGGAGAGAAGAGAGATTGGGATACCATAGTACCATATGTTCTATTTGCTTACCGGGAGGTACCACAAGCAACACTGGGATTCAGCCCATTTGAATTGCTATATGGACGAGACATCAGAGGACCACTGGATGTTCCACAGGAGGAATGGATACAAAACCAGGAGATTGAGACAGACGTTCTGACTTACATCACAGATATTAGAGACAGAATGCAAGAAGCTAGGGAACTTGTTGAGGAAAGTGCTAGAGAAGCTCAAGCAAGACAGAAGAAATACTATGACCAGAAGACACGTGAGATGGATCTGAAGCCAGGGGACAAAGTATTATTATTACTACCAAGTAGTATTACAAAATTTGTTGCACAGTAGCAAGGATTGTATGAAGTGACTAGACGAGTAAGGAAAGTCAATTACGAGATACTGATGCCGCACAAAGGAGGTCGCAAACAGATATTTCATATGAATCATCTGAAGAAATGGCAGAAGAGAAAATGTAACGTAAATGCTGTTATCAAGGATAGGGATAGATTGGATGAATATTACTGGAGCCATGGACGAGAAATACAATATGGAGAGCAATATTAAGGGATATATATGAGATAGGCTCCAAAATATACCACTGAATGAACCATCCCAAGTATCAAGGAAAACTTGGTATTAATGAACAAACATGCATGCACTGGACCACAAAGAACCATTCCAGGATGTACTAAATACCAATAATATATAATAATATATGGGATATCTCACTTGTCAATATTTCAATGACATCATGTGAACGTTTCCAAGTTGTTTCAGTGATTTCTATTCCTAACCACAAGACCTTTTATCTTTACTGTGCTAATATAAATTATTAATCAATATACTAGTGGCTTATTATCACAACAAATAACACAGCATTACACCCACTGGTTTAATAAAAGTGATTATATAAACCAAGTACACTTGTCACCTTAATGTGAACACTATTGTATAAGCTTTTGTGAACTTTATATATAACAATGAAAGTTCAAACATTACATACCTTACTACTGTAAACATGTTGTTTGTAATTGTTACTGAAAATATGACTCCAGTCAACTGTACATGTGTCCATTTATATGGTAGCCATAAAAATGTATGTCCTATTGTAACCACACCCACAAGTCTTATCCTTTTTCTTTACTCTATTATCTATTATACATGTACACAAAGAGTTACGTACTTGTACTTGTTAAACTGGGCAATAAGAACTGACAATATTCTAGCTAGTACTAAAGGATTGAATTGGAAATTTAAGATATTTATAATTTATAGCTACCAAATTTAGAAATCTAATCATTATAATGTGTTATGTAATCCTTATTAACATTGTTTACTTAAATCAAAGTTTAAAATTTTATTTCTATTATATATTAGGTGCTAACAAGAAGTTACTGGACAAAGCTATGAAGGAGGGATACGTCACTGCTAAATGGACCAAGTTTTCTGTCTCAGGTGCACCTGGAACTGGCAAGTCATCCTTTTTAAACCTGCTTTATAATGAAGATCCTCCAGATTGCCATATCAGTACTCCAGTAATTGCAGCAAAAGAAGCAAGGATCATAGCTGCCACTGTAGGTGATGATTCTGTGTGGAATAAAGTAGACCATGAGTCTCTTAAAGAAATAATTACTCAAGGAGTTAAACATAGCATTCGACCTCTCAAACCAGATGAAGTAGAGAAACCTGGCTCATCAGAAAACAAACCAATAAACCAGCCATTAGAGGAATCAGTTGATCACCCAACAGATCAACAAGAAGAAACATCAGATAGTGACGATTCTGAATCATCAACCACAGCAGGACATGATCAAACAGTTGATCAGAACTCTTTACCAAAACCTACTATAATTCAGGAAATCATTGACCTCTTAGGCTGTGTAGAGAAGTCTGAAGAGCTTTATCGATCTCATTGGATATATGGTGTTGATACTGGTGGTCAGGCTGCATTTATAGACATTGCTCCAACATTGTTATGATATCACTCTGTCAATATTCTTACACACAAACTAACTGAGAGGCTCGAGGACAACGCTAAGTTCTTCTATATTGTCGAGGGAAAACTAATTGGTGAGCCAGTAGAAAAACAGATCACAAATTTAAAACTTCTTGAATCATCATTTCGTTCAGTATTGTCAGTAGATTTTCCTGAATTACCAAACATTCGTATCAAGCATATTCAAGAACCCTTCTACATAGTACTAGGGACATTCTTGGATAAAATGCTAGAATCTTACGAGTCTCTCCAAAAGAAAAATATAATTCTCTCGGCAGCTTTAGATAAATATTGGCAAATCACAATTATGCATCGCAGAGCTGGAAATGAAATAATATTTCCAGTCAATACTATTGGCAGAGGTGATGATGAGATGAAAATGGCTACTAGAATTCGGAAGAAAATCTGCCAATATTACATTGAGGCAGAAATCCCCATTAGATGGTTTTTGTTTCAACTTGAGCTCCAAAAATCTTCTAAATCCAACATTGTAAGTCTGTATAATTGTTTAGAGATTGGTAAGACCTTACAAATGAGTGCTAGTGACATCAAAGCAGCTCTAAACTACTACCATGACTTGACCATCTTTCTGTACTTTCCCAAAATATTGCCTGATGTAGTGTTCCTTCATCCACAACCACTTTTCAATAAACTCTCTGATTTAATCAGTATCTCTTTTCCTGGTGTTGTTGATTCCTTGGAGGAAGAAGGTATCCCTATACATAGTTATGCTGCTCATGAAGAACTAAAAGATAAAGGAACATTTAAAGAAGACTTGTTGACATCACCCAATTCACATTTATCACAAGGATTCTATCCTGAGTTTACACCACAAGATTTTCTCAAGTTAATGACAAGCTTATTTATTATGGCCTCTCTACCTGAGAAAGGAAAATACTTCCTTCCCACAGTTCTTGCTACAACCTCTTCCACTGACTACAAGTCCATACCATATCCTTTTAAGGAACACGTAGACCCTCTCATTCTGTCTTGGGATATGAATCCTCTTCCTCGAGGTGTATTTCCTGCATTGGTTGTAAACCTTCTACATCGTAAAGATCCGCCAAGATTTCAACTGAAACGTCCTACTGATTTGACCCCACGTTATCGTAATATGATCACTTTACAAACTGATTCTGGTGATGTCCTTTTAGTTGATGGTATTTATTGGATTGCAGTATATTATTCTGGCTTTTCTACAGAATGTTTCACTTTACGAGATATTATCCACACAGGAATCAATGAAGTGATAAGTAAATTCCAATATATGGCCAATGTAAAACATGTCGATGAATATTTTTACTGTACAATACCTGATTGCCCTAAAAAAGTTTCTGAACATTTTTGTCGTTTAAATGAAGACAAATTAAAATGCATTTGTCAAGATAGCTCTCGAACAACCAATACTGATAAGACACGTCAGCTGCCTTGGTATAGAGGTGAGTTTTAATTAGACTCAAAAGTAAACTAATTAGGGGTACATGTATATCTGTAATTAATTAGTCTAGTTATGTTTGATGTGTAACTGTTGTCATATAATTTCTAAATTGACCATATTAACATTGACACATGTTATTATCATCAGACAATATATGACATTCTGTATATATCAATTAATATCTGTATTTAACAGCTACATAACATGTTATCCAAAACTGTAGACCACCTGACACTGATATCATAGTATAATATAATGTTATATACATGTACATGAATTTGAGTGTTTTGCAAAAATGGTCTATTTCCTGATATCTAGATCTCTTTATAACACACACAGAATGTTCACCTTCCTTTGTTTTGGAGCCAGCCACACATTTATAGCCTACTAAATATCATTACATTAAATCTACAATCCCTCAGGATCAATCATTATATTATTACCCTGATTATCTAATTCAATAAACAGTGTCTATAAAATAGTTAGCTCAGTATTAATCTGTATGCCGCTAATGATGATAGATGTTGAAATATTTGTCTAATTTCTATAGTTTTTCAAATGTAAATTATGCACATCACATTTGATTTGATGACACACCCACATTATTAGCTATATCTTTTGTTCTATGTTATCATCTACACGTGTGTTAATATCAATAACATAATTACACTTGTTTTATTGTTTAATAAAGAATAGTTCATTTTGTTATATTAATATTAAATTGTATATTTTCTATTTCATATTAGGTAATATAGTTGAAGGAGGTGTACATGTATCTACTTTACCAGATTATCTCTTGGATCAACAACCTACACATGAAGAATTAATTTCACATGCTAGAACAGCGGAATGGAATCAGTTGGGCGTGAAACTAGGACTGGACAGTGTGGATTTAACTGGATGTTGTGATTGTACCAGTATGTATCAGTTATGGATTATGGAGAAAGCAAGTGAAGCAACTAGAAGAAATTTATTAGATGCTTTAAGAGCTATTAGACAGAATGATGTACGAATAAAGTATGAAGATTATTTACAAACAATAGTAAGTTACATTGTCCATATATTAATATATACATGTACATAGAGTGGATCCCTTAGCTAAGAATAACTCAATATTATTATCTGGCATTGATCTATATTAAACTTTGACACTATCATAACTTCATTTGTTATCAGATGTAATATTCCCATAATTTATATGAAAGTGGTTTTTAACTATGTAAACAACTTGTGACCACAAGTTAATATTACAAACTCATTTCCTCATTTTTGTAGGTGGGAAATAGTAAGAGTGTTCAATCTATATAAGTGATGTTATATATATCAACACGTACAATATAGTAAGTATACTAGTTACCTTAATACAAGTATGTACATTATATGTGAATATGTTCATGTAAACTTTGTTCTGTTTAACAAATGACAATAACTTGATTTATGGACAATGCTTTCTCATTTAGTAATTGTCTATCTGGAAAAGGCAATTCAACTACATGTACAGGAGTTCTTGTTAGACTAAATAATATGTATAATTGTTATATTGGTAGTTATAAATATATTCTGTAGTTACTGTATATAATTGTTATCTATTAATTCCACAGATAGATAATGAGGGACATATTGTTAAAGCCAGTTGATGAGATACTACTACAACACTACTTTAACTTCCTGTTTATTGTTTTTTTTTCAATACATTTTGCTATTGTTTTTTTTAACATACAAGTATACTATTGAGTAATAACTATTTTAAGTGGGCGTAACAGAATACGGAAGTATACGATTTCTGTCCGTGTATGGTTTTCGCTTCTTTGACAAGCTCTACAAATCTAGTAATTATTACTTATACTAGAACTACAAAGTGGTTTCTATTGAGGATACGTACAGTTATAATTGAAGAGTGTAGATCTATACAGCTGGATATACTGAATTGACACGTATCTATCAATTTGGATTAATGAAAAAGATGAAAGTACAACCAACTAGAAGAAATTTGTTTACTTGTTTAAGAGCTACATGTATAAGACAGAGTAATGTTGTAAAGAAATATGAAGATTATTTGAAAACGTTACTAGTGAGTATTTAGGAATATCTGATATACTGTAAAAAATTAATCAGATTTAGAGACGCACATACAGGAAGTAATTTTCAAACTAAAGGAATACAAAACAATAGTGTTTTTATAGTGTATGTGCAATGTAGTCAGCTTTACATGTACTTAAAGGTACAATTGTGATTATATGCCTAAAACCAGGTTATGCTGAGTGTAATGATGTTCACATTATACAAGTTACAATACAGACACCTTGTAGTCTCGTTTTTGCCTATATGTATATAATTATATACATCATATGTATCATAACTACTTGTATCTTTGAAAGGTAACTAACATATAACCTGAATGTATTAATGATCATTTATGTATATTGTCAGTTTACTGTTACATAGCTATATATGCTGAATTTAGCTCATCAGACTATAGTACCACAAAGTTTAAGAGTACTTTTGTGAACAGTATTATTTCATTGATTCAGGATAATTTTCTCTTGCCTAATTATTTAATGCATTCGAAAGTAACAAGTACTACTAAAGTTAGCATGTGTATATAATTATGTATTACATTGAACAGGTGTTATCCCTTGTATTTTACAATGCTTCTCAAATATTTCAGAAAGCTCCCAATGAACATAATTACTTCAACTATTACCTGATATTGGTAACAAATGGTACAAATTTGGTTGAGCTCTTAATGTTTGTTGCAATGGTTTGAATGGACTAAGTCACAATTACAAAAGCAATACAACTAAAAACGAAACCCACTCCTCCATTAACTCTGGTATTAAAGGACCTATGGTAAGAAAAAGCAGTAAACATGTACATGTACTACATACTAAATGTGTTTAGAGGGTTTTTTAGTTCTGTAGTCTTTTAATTCTGTAGTCTTACAGATTGTTATTGAATGTAATTACACAATTGTGTGTGTACATATATTAACTTAGTACGTAGAGTTGTCAATAAAATGCCAATAAGTGTGCTCTTGTGAATGATATCTATTCTCAATGCAATTAGAATAGGTTGTCACTAAATCATGTATGCAGTTAATATAACATAATAAATATTAAGTTATAGTTCAAACTCTATTATTCTAGCACTGTCTTAGCTTCAAATGGGCACAATGTCATCCTCATCCTGCCTCTTCTAGCTGTCTTACTGAATATTCTCCTTGGTAAGGACTTCAAGTTTAAACCTCAACAACACAGATACATTTCACTAACTGTCCTATTCTCCTCATTGTGATCCAATTCAGACTACCATATCAAGAATTATACTTAGCAAAAGAGATCTAATAGGTTATGGAAATCCACCTCATAATAAAAAAAGTAAATATGGATACCAAGTGATCAATGTATTGATGATCTTATAATTAGCAAAGACAACAAACACATGATCCCACTGATTATTATTATTATGTATGTTACATATAATATATGTACTTTGTTTTATTACTAATTATTTCATGAGCAAATAAATTTATAATTATACCGCAATTACATGTAGGTTCATAATATATTTTAATTGATTTAAAAAAGTCCAGTTTATCACAACTTAAGTATGTATTGATTACTAATTGAACAAATTATTACACATGATGTCACATTGAGTCCTTCATTATGTCATGAGTTATATCTTGCGATAACTTTAAACTGGGCCTAATGGAGACAAACAGCAGATAAATCAACAAATAGATGGATAAACGAATTAATGAATATCTGTAGAATAGACATATACTAAATAGTACAATAGACACATGATAGATGAAGTATAAAAAAGTGATTACAATACCTTTCTAAACTGTGTATATCTTAAAAGAACTAGTACTTTATTAGTATCAGTAGTATCAATATTGTGACTTCTAGTCAATAAAACGTTTTATGATAGATTGATGAAGTGAGTAATATAATATGTTGATAGTATAGCTGACTTGTTTAGTTAATTAATATTCAATGATTTCATTAGGTGACAATGTGGCTAATTGTAATTAGCATTGTTAACAATTTATTCCACTATTACTAAGAATGCTATTTTATAATTAATAGTAAGGATAAATGAATAGTTAAAGCAGGTCAAGAGAGTACCAAATATAAAAAGTTTATGATATTTTTTGCAACTACAATATGCACATACAGTCACTATGGCAGCAGGAACTATTTTTATGAATGCTATATTGAGAATAGATAACTCAGCTTATATGATAGATATCATGTCATTCATCATGTAATAAATATAATATCATTTAACTTGCTCCAGGATGTTGACAGACACAGAATACTTCCAATTCTGAGGTTCATAAAGTGCATTTAATTTCTTTGTTCTTGAGAGCTTTTTAGAGAAAATTATATTATGGGTTGTTTTATAGCAATGACACTATGTTAATAACACTAAAAGATATGATTGCATCATATTTTGTTTGAAATAAAGATCACATTGATTTATAATATAAATGTTATATAGTGAGAAGAGACCACAATCACTTATTACACCTCATCATTTTTAGTTTACTACCTGTGTACTGCATAAGATCAGCAATCGCTTTTATACTTGTAGGTAGTGGTTTCAAATACAGTGAATCAAGTACGTTGAAGCTCTCAAATCTTACAACTCTCAAACATGCACTTGCATACTGCTAGTAATCCTATAATAATATTGGGTTTTGTGCTGGCTGTACACACATTAATAGTAACTAAGAAACTGGAGACTATATATATGGAGACAGAACTGATATATGAATAAGATTATGAGCTGGAACTAATCAAAACTGGACTTAGAGAAATGCCACTTTCCAATAGATAATATTTCTTGAGGGAAAACCTTAGCTGTAGTAAAAAGTAATATTAAAATTAAAAATTTACACCAAGAGAAAATCCATTCAAACAGATAAAACTAAACAAAACAAATGATGACAATATTATAACACTGCACAATAAATTTAAAGCTATAAAAAAAGAAAATTATAGGTTGATGTAGTCAAAGTCCAATATAAAGTTGTGTAACACAAACATCAAGTCATAACATCCTGGACCTGACTGAAGAACTAGCACTACACACCTTGCTAGACTAGTCAAAATTGTTACACCAGTAAAATCTTTATATAAATAGTAGGGTTAATAGTATACTTGTTACCAACAATATAATTATCATTGTTTTAGCTATTAATAGTCACTTGACTTAACAGAATACATATAATGACAAGCTTAACAGCATTTCTCCAACAATTGAGATAATTTTTATTACTCTGTTAATAAACTATATATGATTGTCCATTAGTATATTTTACTAATGGCAGCAGTCTGTTCTTCACTACTTTGTAATATCTTATCATATAATTTATGTAACTTGAGTAACTATGGATTAGTTAGATCAACTATTCCTTCACTACATTGGTATTAATATTATTATGGTTAGTATATATTTATGTACATATATATATATATATATATATATATATATATATATTGTCATCACACCAGCAATGAGATAATTTGTTAATCAATTGTGAACAACCAAATAAAATGCGCATAATTGAGTTGGCATCTTCCTATAAACACCGACTACATAGGAAGTGATGTAATGCTAAAAAATGTACTTGGAAGTAACAAAAAGGTATAAATCTATTGATAGTTTATCTTGTACATGTTGTGTATTGAGGCTGCATGGGTCACGTCTCTTTTAGGAATTGTTTATTAAAGGCATAGATGAGTTAGTCTCCCACACCACATATATTCTAAGGAAAAGGCTGCTTGCACAAAATAAACTCTGTTCAGAAAGGGATTGCTTAGTCCCAATCAGATTTAAGATAATATCCTGTTCTCAAAGGTGATGTTTGTTTAAAAATGGAGTTTAAAAGATTTTAAAATCAATAGTGTTCCTTTGTGTCTTATAAATCTAGGTATCCTAGGACAAAAAATGTAAACAATTCTATTATTTCTGCAATAAAAAGACAATACTCTATTAAATGATATCTTAGTCATAATTGACTAATAACAGTTAAATTTGTGAAGTCATATCTGTGTGTGCTTAATTGAATGACTTCAACTGTAAATGTTTAACTAAATTCTCTTCATAATGTGTGATATACTAAACTAAACAAGACTGGTCAGTCTAAATGGCATTGTCCTTTACGTTTTAATTTAAGCTATATACCTAGTGTACTACTTACAGTCCAGTAAAATGGACCCTCCTAGCCCAATCTTTAATTACTATATTAAAATACTATATTCATTACTTTTTAAATTGTAATATAATACACCTTGTAAAGACACCAAGGGAGGTATCACTATATGTGTTATGTTAAATTTCACATAATGAAATGCATATGTATGATAATGTAGTTACATTCCTAAATGTTTAGTTTTGTGTAATTGGACACTCATTAACACTGACCACTGATCACCTTGTATCTATATGTCTAATAATAACTGGATTAAAGTTAATATGGAAATTATAAAAAAGACTATAATTATTGGATACAAAAACAAGATTATGCATATAATAATTATAGTAATCACTCTAAGATTATTTAATAATAATAATTCTGTTACTAACTACTAATATTAATGAGGTTAGTATCTATAGTAACTGTAAACATAATAGTCTATAAGAATATGTGATCATCAAATGTTTTAATTATATTATATTATCCACACATTTTAAAATTAGGTAATGATAAATTTTGTATCTTTTAGATCTGTGAATTGGTACTATAAGAAACATCAGGTCTGGTCTGACACTTGTTAACAAGTCAGGTGACTCCTGACTACACTGTGAAGTAGTACATGCTGAGAGAGTATATTTACATGAAAATGACAGCAGGTAAATGATCATTATAATTATAGACAGTAACAAAGATAACTGTCCATGTATTACTAGTTAATAATTAGTCCCACCCTAACGTGTTCAATATCCACTTTATTTAGTATTTGTTTGACACAGAAGCTATAGCACATGTTCTATCTATAGCCTAATCACAAACCATCATATTATAACTAATAAATTTTTATATCAATGTCAGCAAGGTTATTGAACAATGAACAGTAAATGTTATTAACAGTAGAAGAATAGTAGTACATGTAGATGTCCTAGTTAATTGTATAAATATAATTCCAATTTTCTATCCCAACTTTTTGTATTAAATTCCATGTCCTTTTATTGATAATTGAAATTTTCATTTGTCAACACTTAATCAATACCACATACATTTAAAATGATAATTTTTAAGACAATAATTAATTTTTTATAATATGACAGTTTGTCATATTAGTATCATCAATGGAGGACATGTATTGTACTAAGTTTGATGATTTAGTGGTTTACAAATTATTGTCTCTGAAACAGTTACTACCTACTCAATAGACTTGGTATTAACTTGGTAACAATATTCCTTAAACATTGTTAATACATTCATCAAGTGTTCCTCAGATATGGCTGTTTGCAGTGACTCACAGTGATGTTGTACTTATGTCCAAAAGTACTAGCAATCCAGACATTTCTATTATTATCTTGTACAAGAAAACATTACCAGAAATGGTCTAACACAGGATTATTGATATTATAAATCATTATACTAATTGTGAATCACTGAAAACTATAATAGTAGATAAATAGATTACAATACCTTTCTAAACTGTATGTATCTTAAAAGGACTAGTACTTTATTAGTATCAGTAGTATCAATAGTACATTGTGACTTACTGTTAATAAAACACTTATAATAGATTGATGATGAAGAAAGTAATATGATATGTAGATAGTGTAACCAAACTAGTTGACTTGTTTTGTTAATTAATTTTCAATATTATTCATTAGGTGACAATGTAGCTAATTGCAATGATTACTGTTACAATTAATAACAATAATATTTTTAATTAATATTAAACATAAATGAATGCTTTAACTAAGTCAAGAGAATACCAAATATAAAAAGTTTGCATTAATTTTCTTGCAACCATAATATGCATATAAAGTCGCTATGGGAGCAGGAAATAACATCATTTAACTTGCTCCACTCCAGTACATTAACAAATACAGAATACTTCAAATTTTAGTGCTCATAAAGTGCATTTTCTTTGTTCTTCTGACTTTATTAGAGGAAATTATAATTATGTGTTGTTTTGTCTAAGAGATATGATTGTATCATTTCTTGTTTGAAATAAAGATCACATTGATCTATAATAAATGCTATATAGTGAGTAGAGACCACAATCACTTATCCCACCTTATTATTTTTAGTTTACTGATTGTATACTGCATAAGATCAGCAATCACTTTTGTACTTATAAGAAGTGGCTTTAAATGCAATGTGCATGTACATTGAAGCTCACAAATCATACACTTTTCAAGCACTGTAATGATGAGATATTCTTCCTGTTTCTTCTGGTACTTTGCAGATACATGTAATGACTCTCCTATTAGTGAAATTAAAGAGATCATGATTAAGTTATAACATGGAAATGGACTTCATCATGGTCAGCAAGCTTCAGTGATTTGAATACTTTCCACCTGTAAAGTTAGAGTAGTAATGGTAGTGTATTTGGAATCATTAAAGTAATCTATCTACTCTTATTATCACAAGGTATACAAGAACTAAAGATAGAAATTCAAGGACTAAAAATGGATCTTTAATACATAATATGAGAAACTCATCATTTTCATCATTTTCCTATAATAATGTTATCAGAAAAGAGCATTATTATATCATAATAATTATGACAATTAAATGGGAGAACCATTTTATCACTATTTAATGTAAAATATGTTGAAGATAAGACCGTTTTAACTAATTGTGCTTTCTGTATGCACTCATTACAGTTATTGTTATTAGGTGAAAACATGTGCTACTATCTAGAACATTCTAGATCATCTATTGTGTATATAATGAGTGACTTTGTGCATGTATTTCAGTCGTAGTCATTAGTCGTTATCAATGCTGTTGTCTATGTTGTTATCCTTCACATATTTCTGTAAAGTCTATTTGGTTGTGTCTGTATAGTTATTCTATTGATACTCTAGTATTACATGAAGATTGCTACGTTGCCTGCTCTAATTACTTCAATAGGTTATGAGCCGAGAACACTAGGGATGGCAGTAGAATCAAAAGTCACTACGGTTGTTCCTTTGAAGGGCACCAACTACTCCACATGGAAAGTGCAATGTAAGATGGCACTTATGAGAGAAGGCTTGTGGGATATTGTGACCAAGAAGGAAGTCACTCCAGCAGACGAAACAACCAAGCAGTATACTGATTTCATGGCAAGGTATAACCGAGTGCTAGCTACAATTATTTTGACCGTTGATATGACTTTACTTTACCTGATAGAAGAGGCCGACAGCTTGGTAACTGTGTGGGAAAAACTTGCCAATCAGTTTCAAAAGAAGACATGGGCGAATAAGCTCATCCTGAGACACAAACTCTACGCGCTTAGACTTAAAGACGGAGACTCTGTCCATGAACACATCAAGGCTATGACTGAGATCTTTAACGAGTTATCAGTCATTGGAGTCGAGATGGGAGAGGAAGATCGTGTTGTACACTTACTTGCAAGTCTTCCTGACTCATACAACACACTCGTTACAGCACTTGAAGTCAGTCCTGATGTTCCGAAGATGGACGTTGTTACAGAGAAGGTACTCTATGAAGAGAGGAAGCTAAAGGACCATGACAAGAATGAAGAAGCACTGTCAGCTAAAAATAGATTTGGCTCGAGAGGACCAAAGTGTCACTTCTGTCGTAAGTTTGGTCACATACAATGGTACTGTACTGAACGAGCTCGAAGCGATAAGAAACCAGAAGGAACCGAAGTAAAGAAAGAGAAGAAGACCATGAAACAGAGAGCACAACAGGTGCAGGCCAGAAGAAGTGATAGTAACACTGTTGGTCTGGCAACACGTCATGTGTTATCAGTAAACACCTCATACGAGTCCAAAGACGCCTGGATAATTGACTCAGGTGCCACTTGTCACATCTGCAACAACAGACAGCTGTTTGCCAAGTATCAGACACTAAAGAAACCACAAAGTCTCCCTAGGAGATAGCCATATACTTGAAACTACTGGTAGTGGTGTTGTTGCCTTGACACTGGAGTTACCTGACAAACAGACAAGGAAGTGTAGACTACACGAGGTACTCTATGTACCAAAGTTGGCATATAACCTGCTAAGCGTATCTAAGATGACTGATGCTGGGAAACACATCACGTTTAGTGACAATGAAAGTCATGTGTATGATGAGAAAGAGGAGCTTTTAGCTGTTGCTACAAAGAAGGGTAACCTCTACTATCTGAATTTTTTTCAGCCAGCTCATCAACAAGTCAATGCCATCTGGAAAAGACAACTCAAGTCCAAAAAGAGCATATGGCACAGATGATTTGGACACTTAGGAGAGAGGAGTTTACGTGAGTTAGCTAGAAATAAATTAGTTGATGGTTTTGATTATAATTTATCTAATGATATTGATTTTTGTGAGTCATGCGTAGTAGGAAAACTCCACAGAAGTCCATTCTCCAAAAATGGACGTAAACAAGCTGACATTGTTCTCGATCTCGTACACAGCGATGCATGTGTAAAGCTAAACACACAGTCGTTGGGTGGAGCCGAATATTTTTTCACCTTTATTGATGACTGATCACACTACACATGGGTGTACGTTGTGAGGCACAAGAGTGAGGTTCTTCAGAAGTTTATCGAATGGAAAGCTCTCGTTGAGACATCATCCGGTTGCAAACTGAAAACTCTCCGAACAGATAATGGTGGAGAGTACTGCTCTAAAGGGTTTAAGCAATATTGTAAGAGAGAGGGAATTCGACATGAGTTTACAGTCCCAAAAACACCAGGTGTTGCCGAACGAATGAACCACAAGTTAGTTGAGACAGTTCGATCAATGCTTGATGACTCTAAGTTGCCACGGAAATTTTGGGCTGAAGCTCTCTCTACAGCCGTTTACTTGAGAAATCGTAGTGCAACGAAGGCAGTGAGTGGAATGACTCCATTTGAAGTCTGAACAGGAGAGAAACCCAGTGTAGATCACTTGCGTGCATTTGGATGCACTGCCTATGCTCATATTGCTAAAGATGAAAGAAAGAAACTTGACTCAAAAGCGAGAAAATGTATTTTATTAGGATATAGTAATAAAACTAAGGGATATTGTTTGTATGATCCAATTCAGTCGAGAGTAATACACAGTCAAGATGTTCAGTTCAATGAGTCCACAAGAGCAATTGAGAAGGAGAAAATTGAAAACAAGGAGCAGCGACTCATATCGTTAAACAATTCTAATGAAGAAGAGCATGCACTTGAGGAAGAAGAGATAGCAGCTGGTCAACAAGTAGAAGCAGAGGAAACTCACAATGAACCTGCTGATGTAGCAGAACCAGAAACAGTCACACGAAGATCGACTAGATAGAGAACACAGCCTGATAGATATGGTATCTGGATCAATGCTGCTGCAGCCCAGAACAAGGAACCAGTGACAGTAGCTGAGGCACTCAGTGGCTCTGAGAAGGAGCAATGGAGAAACGCAATGGAGCAAGAGATGAAATCCCTTTATTTGAATGATGTATGGGATCTTGTGGAGTTACCAGAGAGAAGACAAGTTGTTTGTAACAAATGGGTTTTTAGAAAGAAACTCAAAGCTGATGGATCTGTGGAGCGCTATAAAGCTCGGCTCATTGCTAAAGGTTTTTCTCAATGACAAGGCATTGACTATGATGAAACTTTTAGTCCCGTAATAAGGTTTGAGTCGCTACACACTCTAACTGCTCTAGTTACTCAGAAAGGTCTCAAATTGCACCAAATGGATGTCACTGCTGCATTTCTAAATGGACAATTAGAAGAACAAGTCTACATGAAACAACCAGAGGGTTTTATTGTACAGAGAAAAGAAAACCTAGTGTGCAAACTAAAACATAGTATGTATGGACTCAAACAATCCCCAAGATGTTGGAATGCAACAGTAGATCAACAGTTGAAATGTATGGGTTTCATCCAATCAACCAGTGACCCATGTATTTATACTTCATCAGAAGGAGAATCGTTTATTATTGGAGTATACGTTGATGATATAGTATTGGCAGGAAAAAGTGATAAAAGAATGGCTGATGTAAAAAGAGCTCTCTCAGACAAATTTGAAATGAAAGATCTAGGAGAGCTACACTATTTCCTTGGTGTAAAGATTGTCCAAAACCATGAGAAGGTAACTATTTGGATTGGCCAACCATTATACACGGAGAATACACTACAGAAATTTGGTATGGAGAATGCAAAATCAATCAGCACTCCAGTTGCTGTCAACACCAAGTAATGCTAGGAACAGAGGACAGTGAGTATTTTGACAAGGAAACATACCAATCTGCTATTGGGAAGTTGTTATACTTATCAACAAGAACACGGCCCGACATCACTTTTCTGTGAGCAATGTTGCTTGTTTCTCATCAAATCCCACGACACAGCATTGGACAGCTGTTAAACGTATTTTTAGGTTCTTAAGAGGAAATACACACCTTGGTTTATTGTATGAGAAAAATGGTTCCACAAAGGCTATTGGTTTTTCTGATGCTGACTGGGGTGGTGACTGTAATGATTTTAAATCCACATCTGGATATATCTTTCAAGTGGGAATAACAGCAATCAGTTGGAGGAGTAGCAAGCAGACATGTTTGGCCTTGTCCACAGCTGAGGCAGAGTATATAGCACTAGCCAGTGCTGCTCAGGAGGCAGTGTGAATGAGACAACTCAGTAGAGACATAAAGATAGATGTATCTGAGCCCACTGTTATATTTGAAGACAACCAATCAACCATCTGTATGACAAGAAATCCCCAGTTCCATGGTCGAGCTAAACATATTGGAATAAAGTTCCATTTTATTCGAGAACAGGTTAACAACAATACGATTGAACTAAGATACTGTCAAACAGAGAATATGATTGCAGACATATTTATAAAAGGACTCTGTCAAGAAAAATTTGTAAAGTTGAGAGATATGTGTGGACTTCGTTCACTTGATCAACAATCATTTGAAAACTGAGAAGGAGTGTTGAAGATAAGACAGTTTTAACTAATTGTGCTTCCTGTATGCACTCATTACAGTTATTGTTATTAGGTGTAAACGTGTGTTAATATCTAGAACATTCTAGATCATCTACTGTGCATATAATGAGTGACTTTGTACATGTATTTTTAGTCGTAGTCATTAGTCGTTATCAATGCTGTTGTCTATGTTGTTATCCTTCACATATTTCTGTAAAGTCTATTTGGTTGTGTCTGTATAGTTATTCTATTGATACTCTAGTATTACGTGAAGATTGCTACGGTACCTGCTCTAATTACTTCAATAAAATAGAGCAGTGATTTTGCCTCTACTAGTTAATAATAATAATAACCATTCTTTATTAATTCATTATTGTCACTATTGTGTGTGTGCTTGTATGTGTGGAATATTTAGTTAGTATGTTACTACTCTATTGATTTTCATCCAGACACATCTTGTTATATTAATGTAGAGATCTCAGATTTCTTCTTCATTTTACTTTCAATATTATTATAATATTTCTCAAAATTTTCATTACATCAATCTATACTATTAACATCGAATAAATAATATATTATAAATTAATGTGTCTTAACATGTCATTAATCATTAGTTGTTTTAGTAAATAAACAGACCATTACATGTACACTATGTTATACAACTATCATTATTTAAGCTGTAATAATCTCTATTGCTTATGTTTCAGTCAAGTACTTAAATGAACACCACTTATTTTTCTTTAAAAAGGAATTTCTTACTAGTACTGAGCTATCAACAGAGTTAGCAAATTATGATGATGTACTTTTTGTATGTCATTTTAACTTGATATGATTTCTTAGCTAATGTTATTATTCACTAGCAAAAGCTGGTGAATCTTGCAAAAATTATATTTCTAATAGAAAATTATTTATTAATATAAAATGTGTCTGTCAGTTTGTTTTAAACTACATGATGTATGTATATATAGCAGTCATAATATTATCATTATAGTACAGACCACAAGTAAAGACACCTTTACATTAATTTCTATCTGTTGCTTTCTATAGCCAGGCTACATAATAACAGTATGTACATCTCAGTTGATATCAGCTAGCTATTATATATATATATAAAGGTTCTTTTGCTTGTGATATTTATAACTACATAACTAGCTGTAATCCAGATAGTCTATCTTTATACGGAGAGACTTTTAAAAGTACCAAGACGTGAATTACGCAATCATCCAATTTTACGAATTACAGTATTTCCGGTATTCTGTCACTCCTCTCCTCTATAAACAGACACGCGCTACAAGAGACTGTACTTACTGTTTATTTAAACTCCAGTTTTTATTAGTTGCTGTTGATCTGTCGTACTGTTGTCCTTGAAGCAATAAGGTATGATCCTATTAATAATTTCTTTATGTCTTCACAAATAAGAGAGTTTGGGGTTAGTTTACCCCCTGCCCCTGATTATATCATGAAGACTTATGGTCCAAACGTTAGTATCTTGTTGATTGTTCATTAGTCTTATATACAAGCTTGCCATATTAAACTGGTCATTATTAATGTTAACACTATGTGAGTCTAGTTCAGTAAATTGGACCCTCCTTAGTGCATCCCAATATGATCAAAGTTGAACTTTCTTATTGTAGTGTTCAAATGATTATTCTCTAGTATGTTTTTTGGTGACTTAAGTCCGATATCTTGACATTAAGAGCACATTTTAGCTAACCAATCAGAATGCTTGAAGTCTATTACATCATCAGGTCCACAAATTATTATCAATAGTAAAACATAAAAGTTGCGAGACAGCCTGTCTCACAGCTTTCTTTTGGCCATTGAGTTTGATCATTATGTTAATTGATTGTTATTTTAGCCTGTGTTTAACTGTTTACACATTTGATTGATTAACTGATCTGATTGTGTGAAATCTAGAAATGAAATGGGTAAAAATCACAATTATTTTTATGGAATTTTAGATTTTGTTATTAATTGTAAATCAATGGCTGGTTAATTTTAGTTATAGTTTGTTATTGTTAACAATAATGATTTGGCCATTACAAAAATTGCTTTAGTTTAAGTTATTGTTAAACAATTACAACACTACATTGTTCCTGTTCTTGGTGGCTGTACTCATTTTACTAATTGTTCCATACACTTTCTATCTTCTTGCTATACCATTATTTGAAGGACCTCTATCAAAATACATGTGTTGCTGCCAAAAGTATATGAAGCCTTTCTTTGATGCATATGGAGGTCCATATAAGGACAAGTGTCGTTTTAGGACTGGAATTTTTACTACTTGTTCATGTTATATTAGCACTGGTTGTGTCTCTAGATACTGAGGCTGCTATAAGTTTGGATATGTTAACATCTCTTTTATTTGTTATTATATCAATGTACTTTATTTTAAAAGGAATATATCGACATTTACCTTTGGCTTGTCTAGAGATGTCTTTTTTTCTTAATCTCATGTTTATGGCTTATGTTAAATGTACAAACTTGTGAAAAGTCAAATTCAAGGGAACTGTTAAGTGCTGCTTTAGTATCAGTATCATTTGTAGTATTCTGTGGTATTATCTTCTATCTCATCTATCTAAATCTTGTTTAAAAGAAACAATTGTAAAAATCATGAGGGTATTTAAAAAGACTCCACCAAATCCTATTACTGATGATACAGAAGTTCCTTTAATGCATCCTGGATCCCCTACTTTAAAGTATGAAACTAGTTCAGTGACTGTGGTATCAGTAGTAATGAGACGAGAATCACTACTGGATGATGAAGATGACTAATGCTTGATTTCTTTATATAAAATACAATTGTTTGAATTTTGCCTCATAAACTGATTATGTTTTATTTTGTATAACTTTATTTTTGATGTATAGTTAACAGTAATAACAGTATGTAATGTAAATAATAATATAATAGAAGTGTGTTATTATGTATTACTAAACTTACTGTTAATATTGTTGTTATTGTTGTTGTTATTGTTATTTAGTATTAATTAAAAGGTACATTTTTAGTTTGAAAACCTTTCTGAGCAGAACCAATTATGTATTAAAATAAAGATGACATGACCAGTGATTACCAGTTCATTTCAAGTATCTATTCTTAAAGAAAATAATGACATATTAGTTACCATGACAACTGTGTAACATGAACTTTAATTCTTGAGTCTCATAAACCTGTCCCTCATTCTTTACATACTATATGAGTGTCCTTGTCTTATAATTCTAACATAATATGTGTACAATAGAACATGTATATGAGCTGTTACTAGTGTATCTAATATCTACTGACCATATCAAGTTACTTCAATATTGTGTAGTTAGCCCCTCCCATAACTGCTGATGACACTGTCGAGTTTAATCTCTACTACTGGTAGCGTTACTAATGTACCTCTTATAATATAACAATAAGTGATTGATATATAGTGACTGACTAACAACATTTATTGTGGACTTACAAGGACAAACACTATTCACTATATAGCTAATATATAGTTACAATATTATTCTGTCTTTATTTGGTATCTTTAGAAGTATTTCTTCAGGTATGAGCACTATTCATAAAATTATGGTAACAACATCAATTTCTGATAGATTCTATAGTAACACTTTGTAAGTTACAAATTGGTTACCTGAAATAGTTCACTTGCACTAGTTTTATGCCAAATTATTTGGATTACTGTAGTATTCACAGGACGTAATGTCAACATATACTATTTCCAGTTTATAAAAGACTGCAGAAATACAACTTAAATTATCTTGTTTATTCATCAGTCTTGACATTAATTCTCTATTGTTCATTTGATTTTTCATTGTTGAATCTGCTGTCATCATGAGCTGATGTCATATCTATTATATAACATAAGTTATACTGTATATATACAAGTAGATATGTTACTGCTTCTGAGTGTTATATCTCTGCAGATCCTAATGGAGTACTTCATCGTCATACTGACCTACCTTGTCACAATCTCTCCTACTATACTACTAATTATTACTGATAACACAATCTTCTATTTCCTAGAGGGAACTCATATTCTACAAGGTCCATTGGAGATCAGTGGTGATGCAATCTACCTCAGTAATAAGGTGTAGTGGTTGCAACGAAAAAGATATACAATTTACTAATAGCATGTTTGTTGTTTTGAAATCGTTAACATAGCAAGCTATGGATTTAATTTGAATGCAATTTACAGTTATAGCTTAGTCTTTGCTGATATCACTAAAGTCACATTGGATTGGGTATCAGTCCAGAATGGTTCTGGCATTGGATTCATTCTTTAGAATGCTTTTCATGTGTCAATCGCCAATTCCACATTTGCTAATAATGGAGATCTTAAGTATGATGTAGGCAATGCATTAATTTACTATGATGATCAGGTTAAAAAACTGTACAGAGTTAATATTGTGAAATCAAATTTTACACTGGGCTGGGTGTATGACAATGGTAATGAAATCAAAGTTGAGGTAATCATTGAAAATAGTGAGTTTTCACATAATACTGCTCAGTATGGAGGAGGAGTGTACATGTATATTAATAATAGAAGTGGTAGTATTGAGTTTAGTAATTGCACTATATACAACAATATTGCTCAGTATGGAGGAGAAGGAGTGTCCATTGAGTTGTGTAATGGAAGTGTTATTATTGAGTATATTATCTGCTCTATATACAACAATACTGCATACTATGGTTCAGGACTGATCATTAATGCTTTAGAATCTACTTCAACAAGTAGTATTCATTTTACAAATGTTTCATTTCAATTCAACAAACTGCCAAAGAAGCTTAAGCATATATCAATACATTTGATATATTTGATATATTACTACATTTGTAAAAAAAATTCTGGTATTAATGGTGGAGGCATTGGTTTATATGGATTCTCTCAATTGGTGCTAAAGCAGAGCACAAAGATATTATTTGTCAATAATCATGCCAGTGAGTCAGGTAGAGGAATATTTGTGTCACAAGTTATTGATAGTATTGGCATGATAAATTGTGCTACTAATAATGTACCTCTTAAAATATAACAGTAAGTGATTGATATATAGTGACTGACTAACACCATTTAATGTGAATTTACAAGGACAAATATCATTCACTATATGTGACATGATTTGCAAATAGGAACCACTTCTGTCAAAACATTTGTGACCTAAATTGTGAGCAAAATCAACTGTTAAACATTTAAAAAAACAGTTTTGTATACATACAATTGCTACATATGCATAACTATTCTATATGTATGCAAAACTGTTTATTGATATGTTTTAACAGTGGTTTTTTCAAAAACCAGGTCACACATTTTTGATGGAAGTGGTCGCTTCTTTTACAAATCAGGTCACTGGCTAATATAATTACAGTTTCAATATTAGACTACACAAATGATGTCATAATTACAGTAACTTCATTTGTGGTTACTATAATTCTTATGACTAATTGTATTACAATCATTATAGTTACAATATTAGACTACACAAATGATGTCATAATTACAGTAACTTCATTTGTGGTTACTACAATTCTTATGAAACTATTAAAGTTACTAGTAGACTATTCATTCTTTAGTTAGCATCTTTAGAAGTATTTCTTCAAGCATGGGCACTATTCATAAAGTTATGATAATAACATCAATTTCTGATAGATTCTATAGTAACACCTTGTAAGTTACAAATTGGTCACTGAAATAGTTTGCTTACATCCATTTTATGCCAAACTATATGACCTGCTATGGTATTCACAGGAAGTGATGTCAACATATAGCATTTTCATTTTATAAAAGCTGTAGAAATATAACTTAATTTATCTTGTTTGTCATCATTTTGACATTAATTCTCTATTGTTCATTTGATCTTTCATTGTTGAATCTGATGTCATGAGCTGGTGTCATATCTATTATATAACATCAGTTATACTGTATATCTACAGTGGATGTATTACTGCTTCTGAGTATTATGTCTCTGCAGATCCTAATGGAGAACCTTGTCCTCATACTGACCTACCTTGTCACAACCTTTCCTACTATACTGCTGATTATGCATTTTACTTCACTGATGACACAATTTTCTACTTCCTAGAGGGAACTCATATTCTACAAGGTCTATTGGAGATCAGTGGTGTAAGTAATATAACTCTACAGGGACTGGGTCATATAGAACAAGGCTTTCATGAGACAGTCATGCAATCTACCTCAGTAATAAGGTGTAGTGGTTACAACAGAGGTGGTATACAATTTACTAATAGCACACATGTTGTATTGAAATCAATAACGATAGCAAACTGTGGAAGTCTTTATAATACTAGTTACCTAACAAATACTATAAATGTAAGCATTGGCTTATATTTTGTTGACATCAATAATGTTAAATTGGAATGGGTATCAGTCCAGAATGGTTCTGGTATTGGGCTCAATCTTTACAATTCTTTTGATGTGTTAATCACCAATTCCACATTTGCTAATAATGAAGATTTTAAGAATGATGTAGGCAATACATTAATTTATTATGATAACCAGGTTAAAAAATTGTCCAGAGTTAATATCGTGAATTCAAATTTTACACTGGGTTTAGGAAGTGGCATGACTTTGGTGTATGATGTTGATAATAAAATTGAAGTTGAGGTAATAATTGAAAATAGTGAGTTTTCACATAATATTGTTCAGTATGGAGGAGGAGTGTACATTTATATCAATAATAGAAGTGGTAGTACTGAGTTTAGTAATTGCACTATATACAACAATACTGCATGGTATGGAGGAGGAGTGTACATTTATTTGTATAATGCAAGTGATAGTATTGAGTTTAGTAATTGCACTATATACAACAATATGGCTCTGTATAGAGGAGGAGGAATGGCCATTGATTTGTATAATGGAAGTGGTAGTATTGAGTTTAGTAATTGCACTATATACAACAATAATGCTCAGTATAGAGGAGGAGGAATGGCCATTGATTTGTATAATGAAAGTGGTAGTACTGAGTTTAGTAATTGCACTATATACAACAATACTGCTTGGAGTGGAGGAGGAGTGTTGATTGAGTTGTATGGTGGAATTGGTAGTACTGAGTTTAGTAATTGCACTATATACAACAATACTGCTTGGTATGGAGGAGGAGTTTTCATTAGCTTGCTTAATGGAAGTGATAGTACTGAGTTTAGTAACTGCACTATATACAGCAATATTGCTCAGTATAGAGGAGGAGGAATGGCCATTGATTTGTATAATGGAAGTGATAGTACTGAGTTTAGTAATTGCACTATATACAACAATATTGCTAAGCATGGAGGAGGAGTGTACATTTATATCAATAATGGAAGTGGTAGTACTGAGTTTAGTAATTGCACTATATACAACAATATGGCTCTGTATAAAGGAGGAGGAATGGCCATTGATTTGTATAATGGAAGTGGTAGTACTGAGTTTAGTAATTGCACTATATACAACAATATTGCTCAGAATAGCGGAGGAGGAATGGCCATTGATTTGTATAATGAAAGTGGTAGTACTGAGTTTAGTAATTGCACTATATACAACAATACTGCTTGGAGTGGAGGAGGAGTGTTGATTGAGTTGTATGATGGAATTGGTAGTACTGAGTTTAGTAATTGCACTATATACAACAATACTGCTACCAATGGAGGAGGAGTATTCATTAGCTTGCTTAATGGAAGTGGTAGTACTGAGTTTAGTAATTGCACTATATACAACAATACTTCTTGGAATATAGGAGGAGGAGTGTTGATTTATTTAAATGATGGAAGTGGTAGTATTGAGTTAAGTAATTGCACTATGTACGACAATACTGCTTGGGATGGAGGAGGAGTGTACATTTACTTGTATAATGGAAGTGGTAGTATTGAGTTTAGTAACTGCTCTATATACAACAATACTGCATACTATGGATCAGGAATGTTCATTAATGCTTTACAATTTACTTCAACAAGTAGTTTTCGTTTTACAAATGTTTTATTTCAATTCAATAAATTATCAAAGAAGCTTAACATATATCAATCTGCTGTGTTTCTATTGAACATTGAAAATGTTATTTTTGAACAAATTGACATTAGTAATCATAACACAACTGGTTTAGTGAGTATCAATAACCCAATAATATTTGATGGACATAGTACATTTGTAAACAATTCTGGCATTAATGGTGGAGGCATTGCTTTATATGGATTGTCTCAATTATTACTAAAGCCGAACACAAGCATATCATTTGTCAATAATCATGCCAGTGAATTAGGTGGAGGAATCTTTGTGTCACATATTATTGACAGAAACTTTGCAACAATTTGTTCCTTTAATAATTTTCCTTATTATGGTAATAATGATACTAAGGGAATGTTATATTTTGTCAACAATACAGCTGATATATCTGGTGATGTCTTGTATGGAGGTATAATCTCTAAATGTAACTTTGACTTTGACTTTGATTACCAATTTCATTACCCTCAACAGACAGGACTATCAGTAGTGTCATCAGATCCTATCAAAGTGTGTTTTTGTGAATCAAACATACCTAATTGCTCTATTACAAACATCAATATAACAGCAATACCTGGTATTAATGTCAATATGTCACTAGCTACTGTTGGTAATAAAGATGGTTTAACAAAGGGTGTGATAAAATTGACAACATCAGATAGTTCATCATCTACTGTACAAACTGACAATACTAGACTAAATGCAACTTGTACCAATGTAACCTTCAAGTTAACAGCAAACCCTTCACTGAACACAACACAAGTCTATGTAACACCTGAAGGCTTAATCAGTAGACTTACATCTGATGGTTATGATAAAATCATTGAAGTTAGCATTGACTCCTGTCCAATTGGTTATCCATTAGTAAATGATGCTTGCAGTTGTAGATCTGAATTAAATACATCTTCAATAACTTGTGATATTAACACTCAAATTATAACTAGAGATGGTGATACGTGGATTGGTTATAATAATGACTCATACTGTCTTATTGTTTATCCTCACTGCCCCTTTGATTACTGCAATGATGGAACCGTTCATTTTAAAATCACCTCTCCTGATCCACAGTGTCTTCACAATCGATCTGGCATACTCTGTGGACAATGTAGTGAAGGACTCAGTCTCATGTTAGGTTCCAATCAATGTGGACAATGTACCAACTACTACATAGCTCTTATCATTCCATTTGCTTTAGCTGGTATAGCACTGGTAGCTTTTGTCATTGTTTTAAACTTAACTGTGTCTGTGGGTACAATCAATGGACTCATATTCTATGCTAATGTTGTGAAAATATATGAACCCATCTTCTTTCCCAATGGTCCGGTGAAACTTCTTAGTCAATTCATTTCCTGGCTCAATCTAGATCTGGGTATTGAGACTTGTTTCATTGATGGTATGGATTCTTGCAGTAAGACATGGCTACAGTTTATCTTTCCAGCCTATGTTTGGTTTCTACTAATACTCATTGTAATATCATCACAATATTCCACCAAAGTGGTTCGACTTGTGGGTTCACATGCAGTTCCAGTACTAGCCACTGTGATCCTTCTCTTTTATACCAAATTGATACGTACTGTCTTCAAGGCCTTTTATTTCACCAATATTCAGTGTAATGGTAATAATAATGTGACATTATTGAGGTGGTACATTGATGCTAATGTCCAATATGTAGGAGGTTATTGTCATCTACCATTATTCCTGTTCTCACTGGCTGTACTCGTTTTACTAATTGTTCCATACACTTTCTATCTTCTTGCTATACCATTATTTGAAGGACCTCTATCAAAATATATGTGTTGCTGCCAAAAGTATATGAAGCCTTTCTTTGATGCATATGGAGGTCCATATAAGGACAAATGTCGTTTTTGGACTGGATTTTTACTACTTGTTCGTGTTATATTAGCACTGGTTGTGTCTCTAGATATTAAGGCTACTATAAGTTTGGATGTGTTAACATCTCTTTTATTTGTTATTATATCAATGTACTTTCTTTTAAAAGGAATATATCGACATTTACCTTTGGCTTGTCTAGAGATGTCTTTTTTTCTTAATCTCATGTTTATGGCTTATGTTAAATGTACAAACTTGTGAAAAGTCAAATTCAAGGCAACTGTTAAGTGTTGCTTTAGTATCAGTATCATTTGTAGTATTCTGTGGTATTATCTTCTATCATGTCTGGAATCATCTATCTAAAACTTGTTTAAAACAACCAATTGTAAAAATCATGAGGGTATTTAAAAAGACTCCACCAAATCCTATTACTGATGATACAGAAGTTCCTTTAATACTTCCTGGATCCCCTGCTTTAATATGTGAAACTAGTTCAGTGACTGTGGTATCAGTAGTAATGAGACGAGAATCACTACTGGATGATGAAGATGACTAATACTTGATTTCTTTATATAAAATACAATTTTTTTGAATTTTACCTCATAAACTGATTATGTTTTATTTGTATAACTTTATTTTTGATGTATAGTTAACAGTAATAACAGTATGTAATGTAAATAATAATATAATAGAAGCGTGTTATTATGTATTACTAAACTTACTGTTAATATTGTTGTCATTGTTGTTGTTATTGTTATTTAGTATTAATTATAAAGGTACATTTTTAGTTTGAAAATCTTTCTGAGCAGAACCAATTATATATTAAAATAAAGATGATATGACCAGTGATTACCAGTTCATTTCAAATAATTTATTCTTAAAGAAAATGATGACACATTAGTTACCATGGCAACTGTATAACATGAACTTTAATTCTTGAATCTCATAAACCAGTCCCTCATTCTTTACATACTATATGAGTGTCCTTGTGTTATAATTCTAAAATAATATGTGTACAATAGAACATTATATGAGCTGTTACTAGTATATCTAATATCTACAGACCATATCAGGCTACCTCAGTATTGTGTAGATAACCCCTCCCATAACTTCTGATGACACCGTTGAATTTAATCTCTATATACTACTGGTAGTGCTACTAATGTACCTCTTAAATAGTAACTGACTAATACTATTTATTGTGGACTTACAAGGACAAACACCATTCACTATATAGCTATTATATAGATACAATATTAGACCACACAAATGATGTCATAATTACAGTACTTAATTTGTGCTTACTAGAATTTTTATGAAAACAGCAAAGTTACATGTTAGAAAAAAACCTTCAAAACGTATCAACTAAACAATGAATAGTCTACTACCTTCAGCTGTCATCACAGTGGATTGATCACTAATCATAAAGTTGTGATAAGAACATCAATTTCTGAAAGATTCTATAGTAACATCATCTAAGTTACGAAAAAATAGTTCACTTATATCCGTTTTATGCCAAAATATATGAGTTGCTATGGTATTCACAGGAAGTGATGTCAACATATAGTATTTCCAGTTTATAAAAGGCTGCAGAAATACAACTTAAATTATCTTCTTTCTTCATCAGTTTGACATTAATTCTTTATTGTTCATTTGATCTCTCACTGTTGAATCTGGTGTCATCATGAGCTGATGTCATATCTATTATATAATATAAGTTATACTGTATTTATACAGTAGATATGTTACTGCTTCTGAGTATTATGTGTCTGCAGATCCTAATGGAGTACCTTGCCCTCATACTGACCTACCTTGTCACAACCTCTCCTACTATACTGCTAATTATTCACTGATAACACAATCTTCTACTTCCTAGAGGGAACTCATATTTTACAAGGTCCATTGGAGATCAGTTGTGTAAGTAATATAACTCTGCAGGGACTGGGTCGTATAGAATAAGGCTTTCATGAGACAGTCATCCAATCTACCTCAGTAATAAGGTGTAGTGGTTACAACAAAGGTGGTATACAATTTACTAATAGCACACATGTTTTATTGAAATCAATAACAATAGCAAGCTATAAATTTAATTTGAATGCAAGTTATAGTATTAGCTTATTCTTTGTTGACATTAATAATGTAATTTTGGAATGGGTGTCAGTCCAGTATAGTTCTGGTATTGGACTACTTCTTTACAATGGTTTTGATGTGTTAATCACCAATTTGACATTTGCTAATAATGGAGATCCTAAGACTAATGTAGGCAATGGAGTAATTTACTATGATGACCAGGTTAAAAAACTGTCCAGAGTTAATGTTGTGAAATCAAATTTTACACTGGGTTTAAGAAGTTGCATGACTTTGGTGTATGATGTTGATAATGAAATTGAAGTTGAGGTAATGATTGAAAATAGTGAGTTTTCGCATAACATTGTTCAGTATGGAGGAGGAGTGTACATTTACTTGCATAATGGAAGTGGTAATATTGAGTTTAGTAATTGCACTATATACAACAATATTGCTTGGAATGGAGGAGCAGTAAGAGTGTTCATTGAGTTGTATGATAAAAGTGGTAGTAGTGAGTTTAGTAACTGCACAATATACTTTGAATTGCATAATGGAAGTGGTAGTATTGAGTTTAGTAATTGCACTATATATATACACAATACTGCTTGGAGTGGAGGAGGAGTGTTGATTGAGTTGTATGATGGAATTGCTAGTACTGAGTTTAGTAATTGCACTATATACAACAATACTGCTTGGTATGGATCAGGACTGCTCATTAATGCTTTAGAATGTACTTCAACAAGTAGAATTCATTTTACAAATGTTTCATTTCAATTCAATAAACTACCAGACCAGCTTAACATATATTGATCTGCTGTGTTGCATTTGAACATTGAAAATGTTATTTTTGATCAAATTGACATTAGTAATCATAACGCAACTGGTTTAATGTGTATTAATAGCCCAATAATGTTTGATGGATATAGTACATTTGTAAGCAATTCTGATATTAATGGGGGAGATATTGCTTTATATGGATTGTCTCTATTATTACTAAAACAGAATACAAGCATATCATTTGTCAATAATCGTGCCAGTGAGTTAGGTGGAGGAATATTTGTGTCACAAGTTATTGATAGCAATATCATGAAAGTTTGTTCCCTTAAAGATGTTTTTTTATGATACAAATGCTAAGGCAATGTTATATTTTGTCAACATTACAGCTGATATATCTGGTGATGTCTTGAATGGAGGTAAAATCTTTTATTGTAACAACTTTGACTTTGATCACCAATTTCATTACCCTCAACAGACAAGTCTATCAGTAGTGTCATTAGGTCCTATCAAAGTGTGTTTTTGTGAATCAAACATACAAAATTGCTCTATTACAAACATCTATATAACAACAATAGCTAAAATTAATGTCAATATATAACTAGCTACTGTTGGTAATAAAGATGGCTTAACAAAGGGTGTGCTAAAATTGACAACATCAAATACTTCATCATTTACTATACAAATTGACAATACTAGACTAAATGCAACTTGTACCAATGTAACCTTCACATTAACAGCAAACTGACATTCATATACCATTCATTGTTGGTGGTTTTGTTAATGTGTCACATACATGTACTGATTGATGACAGAGTCCTTGTTTGCTACTATTTTCATGCTTTTGCTCTTGTGCATGTAGTAATGTGGCAAGCATGCTTCTCTCTTTGATAACTGTTTCATCTCTGGTTGATAATTCTTCTAGAAGTTTGTCAAATGACTGTTTTTGAACATTAATAATTTCAGGAGACTGTCTTGGTGAACTCTAAGAATCACAAAAAGTAATAAGGTGTATAATATGTGTAAACTAGGCTAATGTGGTTGAAATTATGTAGCATTTAAGTGGTTGGGTTGGAAGGTGGTTTTACCATCTATTCAGGCTACCTTAACACTTTTCTTTTGGTATATCAGTATATAAGCCTGCTTTTGTATGATCTCATCAAGATCCATGTGGTATACCTTGAAGTAATTATATGTTATTATCATCACTTGTATAGCCTACCAAGGAGTCATCCATATTGTACCACCTTTTGTTTTTAAAATGTAGGAAACATAATAACCTTGTGTAGAAGATGGTCCAATGTGCTCTATCATTGCCACCAGGTCAAACATAACTGTAGCTCCCTAAATTGTAAATGTTATGACAACTTGTAATTTTGCTTTAAGCAACTGTGCATCAAAAAGATGTAATTCTTCAGAAAATGGTACTAGTGATGTACATTTTTGTACTTGGCCATTCTTCCAAAAGAATCTATATTTGAAATTTGTTCTTCATAATATTCATTGTCGAATAACGAGAAGAGTATACCTTCATAATTGAAGTATCAAAAGTTGATGGCAGTGAATGGAGATATTGTTTAACTGTTGCTTGAATTTGTTTGTCACATCTATTGTTAGTAATGGAACTAATTATATTGGAGTAGTTGAAAATGCATTCATCACCTCAGACATATTACCCCTTTTTTTTTCAGATAACATTACTTTTTGGAATGAATTTTTGATTGCATCTTCTATGTTAGCTCCTTGGATTATGTGTGTAATGTATTATCAACATATTAATAGTACTGTTTATGTCATGCCTGCACAGCTACTTGTAGATTTGATTTGTTGTTTTCAGAAGATCTGGACAATCCACATTTTAGACATTCAGCTGTATTATGTTAAATATATATTTTATGTACATATGTGTTCTTACTAGTAGTAGTTATTGTAGTTTCAGTCAGGGGTGGAGGAACATATTTGAATTTGGGAGGCACCAAAGGAGGGGGCTGGGGTACAGCCCCAGAAGCTGACTTTATTGAATGTTCACTGACTTTACTTTATTTAACTGACCAAGTGATATTCAATGTGACAATGAGTTTGATTAATGCCTGTAACCATGGCTACACATGTTTATATACAACGAATGTGGTAAATACCCAATTGCCACAATTATATTATAATTATAATGAGTGTTTTTCATTGTTCTCTAGATATTGCATACTTCAGTGTAAAGACTTTGGGGGGACATTGAGCATGATGTAATTTTTGGGGGGCACTTGCCCCTGGTGCCCTATAGGTTCCTCTGCCACTGGTTTCAGTGTAAATTTTTGTGTACTGGTGTCACTTATGATTAAATAAATATATATCAAAAACACTAATATTGGTTATAAATACCTCTCTTCAATTTGAAGAAGAACTTGAGTAAGAAACTCATGGGCATCTTTCTGATCATCTGGAGATCAGTGTGGAATTAATTCTATAAAATATGTAATTTGCTTCATATTATAGTTTTGTCCATTGCTGTTCAGTTGATTGGAGATCTCTATTGGCTGTATCACCTTAGCCCCTCCCTGCATGCAATGTGAAGGTTTCCAAGTTGTTTCAGTGATTCCTAACCACAAGACCTTATAACTTTACTGTGCTAATATAAATTATTAATCAATATACTAGTGGCTTATTATCACAACATTACACCCACTGATCTAATAAAAAGTGATTAATATAAACCAAGTACACTTGTCACGTTAATGTGAACACTATTGTATAAGCTTTTGTGAACTTTATATATAACAATGAAAGTTGAAACATTGCATACCTTACTACTGCAAACATGTTATCTATTGTACATCTACACAAAGAGTTATGTACTTGTACTTAGTGGACAATAAGAACTGACTATATTCTAGCTAGTACTAAAGGATTGAATTGGAAATTTATAATATTTATAATTTATATCTACCAAATTTAGAAGTCTAATTATTATATTGTGTTATGTAATCCTTGTTAACATTTTTTACTTAAATCAAAATTTGAAATTATATTTCTATTATATATTAGGTGCTAACAAGAAGTTATGGGACAAAGCTATGAAGGAGGACTATGTAACCACTAAGTGGACCAAGTTTTCTATCTCAGGTGCACCTGGAACTGGCAAGTCATCCTTTTTAAACCTGCTTTATAATGAAGATCCTCCAGATTGCCATACCAGTACTGCAGTAATTGCAGAATAAAGCACTGAGGACTTTGTTAGATGCTTCAAGAACTATTAGACTAAATGATGTAGCAAGACAATATAAAGTTTATTTGAAGATAATGGTAAGTTACATTGTCAATATTATACATGAACATAGAGTGGACCCTTTAGCTATGATAAGTCCTTTATTATTACTTAACTTTGATCTATATTAAACTATGATATTAATCACAACTTGAGATGTAATATTATGTACTGGCTCTTATCTATCATTTGGCTTCACAACATTATTGACCATGTAAACAACTTGTGACCACAAATAAGTTCATCTCCTATTTTTATAGGTGGAAAAAAATGAGAGTGCTCAGTCTTTATAATTAATATTATGTACAATATAGTAAGTTTACTAGTTACCTTAGTACAAATATGTACATGTTATGTGGATATATACATGCTTTCATGTAAATGTTAGTTCATTTGAACCATGATTGAATGATTGAATGATTTGTGGTCAATGCTAGTTATTCAAAGATTGTCTCTTAAGTCTTAAGACAATACATTTCCACTACATGTATAGGATTAAGTCAATGGCAACAGAAGAATCAAAAGAGTGAAGAATGTGAACCTCCTACACAAATTATTAAAATGTCTCCCAAATTGCTCATTTTAACTGATGGATTTATATCAGAGATATCAGGCTTAAGTGTATTTTCTCTCTGTGTTGTTGCTTATATAATAGTCTTGTACTAAAAGCCTTTGCATCATCTTAGACTTTTGTAACTCATAGCCTACTTGTTATTATTAAGAGTTATGTAAGAGTAGAGTGAACCTGAACAATAAACTATAATTTAGAAAGTCCTCACTTACAGTCAGTCTTCTTGCACAAGCTTGTGTCTAAAAATTTGACTAGTGGGAAAGTAGACATTGTAACCATTTACATAGGTTACACATAACAAAATTATTTGATACAAAAAGGAAGGATAATACTGTTTTATGTCCTAATATACCCCAGTACAATTTAGTGCATTAGTAGAATAGAGTATGCCAATATGATCATTTATTTGTATGTACTAGAGCTGGTTTATATGTGACTATATGACTATATGTTAGTATAGTTAAAATAGTATCTATCTCCTACCCAGGCTTCAATTGTTGAGTAATCAACTACAAACACTACTTTTTGGTTTCTAATAAGGCTAACATACTGGGTTGCAATAGTTTTGGCTTTGTAGTAAATCTGTACTGGTCAGTACATCCCATTGATGAAAGAATGGTAACCTTATAATGAAAAGAAGTTACAGTGCATGGGTTACAGTGAGTTACATATGCAGTAGGTTACAGTGGATTACAGTGGGCTACTACAACCTATAACTACTTTAATCCACTTTACATCATTGTAACACAGTATATACTGTAACCTACTGTAACTCTGTGCTGTGTCTGATGTCCACACTGTAAAAATTGATTGGCTAATTTAACCAATATACTATATTGGTTAAATTAACCAATCAATTTTCAAAAAAAATATAATTGTTATACAGGTTGCATGTAACAAAATTAGTATGATGTAACAGTAAACATAACACTGTTTTGGTTAGCTTCTTGGCTATATGTACATATATACTCATTGTGATTATAATAGCGATTGGTTGTCTCAAGTATACATGTATAAAGAAGATAAAATATCACTGTTGTTAATTTTACACATGCAATGAAAAATAGATTGGTTGATTTAACAAATATATTGTTATACAGGTTGCATGTAGCAAAATTAGTACGATGTAAAAGTAAACATAACACTGTTTTGATTACTGATGTACTACTGTTTATGTAGCTGTAGTACATTAGTAATAAAAACAGTGTTATGTTTACTTTACATCGTACTAATTTTGCTACATGCAATCTGTATAACTATATTTGTTAAATCAACCAATCTATTTTTACAGTGTTGCAAGTGTAAAATTAACAACAGTGATATTTTATCTTCTTTATACATGTATACTTGAGACAACCAATCACTATTATAATCACAATGAGTATACATGTACATATAGCCAACAAGCTGAGATGATATTTATGATGGATATAGCAGCAAATGTCTAGTAGAAGTCACACAATTTTAAATTACAAATCATCAACTTAAAAAAACAAAATTCAATTAAAGGTGTAACAAAACAAGCCACATTAAGGTTATGTCAGCAAAGAAATAAAAACATAACATTTACTGATTAGTGGTAAAAACATTATTCAGGCTGTTTTGGCTGGTCAGTAGTTGTCATTGTTGTCTTTGCAAGTGACAAAGATGCACTTTTATCTGCTGTACTTGCACTTTTTACATTTTGACTTGGCCAGACTATCATTATAAAGACTCGTGGACCAAACAGACATACTAAAATGGCCAAAGAACTTAATTGAATAGCTAATGATAGCACAACTGGTTGGAACCAAGCATCAGTAGCAAAATATGTTATCACAAATGCCAGCCATATTAGAACCAATGCAAAGGTAGAAAATGCCACATACTTAGATTCATTGAAGTTCTGAGGGAATCGAATTGTCAAGACTGCTAGTCCATTACTTGAAATCATTAGAACAGTTAAGTACAACATTTGAATAGCAAGTAATGCTGTATGAGGTGTGGTACATTGGACAGAAAGTACTGGAAAATTGTTAGTATTCTGTGTGTCATTCACTTGATTTTTTGTTACACCAGGATGGACAACAATTAGAGATATTACTTCCAGAACCATTTCGGCTCCTACCAATAGAAATGTGAACAAAATTTGATGAATTGGTGAGATAAACTTTGGTCTGGAAGAAACGTTTTTTTGCAAAAATATTCGAGCAATCCGTACTAGTTTAATGAATACAGCACAGACAATTAATGAAAAGCAAAACCATGCTCCTATCCTTTGAAAAGTGCAGACAACAACAGATGGTTTGGGAATGAATACAATTGTTATTAGAAAACAAAGAGTTATTCCACTTAGTAGTAGTACCATTTGCTCTCGTCCTGATGACTTTACAATTGGTGTGTTCCAGAAATATATGAAGACTCCACTCACAAAAACTACAGCTAATAATCCAATTATAGCTAACAATATTAGTACAATAGACCATGCATCAGAAGGTTTGAGATATGACTCTTCGATATCTACACAGCCATTACTACCAGAAAGTGGGTCATTACCCCACATGTATTGAGGACACATTTGACATTCTGTTGAAGAAGTAGTGTTAGTGTAGTTTTGTCCAAGACAAGGGTCACATATATCACAGCATGAAGATGTTATTTCACGTTTAAAAAAGCCAGGGGTACAAACTTGACACTGTGATTTGAGTTGATAAATTATATGACCTGATTCATTAAGACCAAACTGCTCTGTGATATTAGGATTCAGGTGTAGTCGACTTTGTGATGCACTTCCATCCCAATAACCAATATCTACAATCTTAAATCTTTCAGTGCAATTTTGACACGATGTTACCTGGTAATTGTAAATTCTGTATTTGGCTTTAACATTACCCTCTTTGTCAAAATTAACATGGTTTCCACTAGGACTTTTAAAGTTTAGATCTTTGATATATTTCAATAACTTTTCACCATTAAATTCTTGACTTTGTCCACGGCATGTTTGGCTTTGACGATACCATATTATTGGGTGTTTACAACTATCATTCAAAAAGTTATGTATTGCATGTGCTACACTATAAACAGCATCAATGGCAAATGAATCATAAAAATCTTGTTGATAAATGGGGTCATTTGTGATGCTTTTATTACTACAATTAACACCAACTCTACAATTGTAATATCGCTCATAAAACTCAGTAAACCATACATTACGTAAGTTAGTTGCTGGAGTAAGTTGTGAGTAGTAGTCATCAAAAGAGGGCACTGTTTCAGCATATGGTGCTGTCCCCCATTTTCCTATAGTAATGTCCCTGTACTTTGTATCATAATAACCAGACCAAGTATCACTGGCAATCCACAGGAATCGCCTTTTAGAAATACCAGAAGAGAACAGCATTTGCACTTCTGTTAATAGCATATTTACATGGTTATATGAAGCAAACAATACAACAACATTAGCAGTGGAATTTATTAGTTTTTTAGCCAGAACAGTGTAGTTAGATTGTATAAAATTGTCCTCAATACCTTTATCAAAATCAATGCAAATACCGTTTGCTTCTGCAAGGAGGTGAAATTCATTAATACCAGGTCGACCATACAAATTGTTTGAATATATAGTTGAGACATGGTACCAACCAAAATGTAGTATTATGTCAATCATTGCCTGAGCTTGTTGATTATCTGGAGGTACAGTACGATAAAAGTAAGTGTAGCGATCTCGATTGCTTAAAAGTGGAGATGTTGATGAGAAACTGATTTGAGTCATATTGAATACACGAAAAAAGCTTGCAACTGGAATAGATATAGAGCTAACGATTGCTCCAATAACAGCAACAACTGGGGGCTTAGTTGAAGCATTACTTGACTTGAGGTCACTACAACTTTCCAGTTTTAATTGTCCACTTGAAAAAAGAAGGTCAACACTTTCATCAAGAGCTATGTTCTCACTTATACAAGTGTCCCTGACATCATAACCAAGTGTTATATTAGGTAAAAGGTAAGGGTCACTGTTAACAAGGTCTATTGCAAAAAACATGGCTTCCATATTTTCTATACTTGTATCTACAAAAATCTCACCACATTTACCACCACCTGATACAGGATCATGTGAATGTGCTCTCAACAACCCACCTAAAATGATGTCTTTATCTTCACGATCTTGTATCCCACTTATTCTAGTACCTCCATCAGCTTCGAGAATAGATTCAGGAGGAGTGCCATAATGATATTGAACTGCACACTTGGCCAGTAAAAGGAATTGGAAGAACACAAATAGAAAGAGAAGAGTCCACTTCATATTAAGCACTCTGTTCACTTGTTGTCATAATATAAGTGAGAAGGTGTGATGTTTTTACGCTTATATATCTTATAGTAATCAAGTGGATATAACCACTTGATTACTATAAATAGTAACACATGTTATGTTACTAATTTTAGTGTCTACAATATACACTGTAAAAACAACAATGTGTATTACACACTAAATAAGGTGTGAAACTCTTGTCCCCATACACACACCTTCAGAAGTGTGCTTATGAGCACACCAAAAATAATGTGTGTTAGTCACACTATTGCATGTGTGATGATTGGTGTGCTGGCCACACTATAACAAGGGTTGTAATCACGCTATATTAGACATTCTCAATTTGTTAAAGTTTGTATCAATTATTTAATACAAAATGAAATGAATGAATTCCCCAAAAATGTAAAAAAAAACATTGAGAAAAAGCATAGATTAAGCACTGTATAGATTGGCAAAAGATTACTTAACAATTGGAGGAAATTTATCCAATGAGGAATCAAAAAAACACTTCCAAGAAACTAAATAGATTATTACAGCCTTTAGGTTAGCAAATATTGTATATGAAATACGAGGAAATTAACAGTAATGGTCTGTTAGCTTGTTTAACTTCTGTTATTATCTTACAATCAATTACAAGAAAAACTTGCTCTATCATTTTGTATCTGTACCATGACCCGTTGATATGACAAAGTATAGTATTATATTAGAACATAAAATAACTCAAGAGCATTACAGAAACTAAATGACAACTACCACAACACTCGAAGTCTGACCAAAATTACAAAAACAGAGCATTATATATCAATTAAAAATATTCATACTGACCACAAGTTATTAAGTAATATTATAACATTCCTCCTTCATGAAGAGGTAACATAGGGTCCAAAATCAATTTGTCGATGAGATCGTTTTGATCGACGAATCAGAGATGTCGGGTGTGTAAGTATGTCAGGAGTAAATGGAGGACTTGGTGGTCCATCCAACCTGGAAGAGCCTATAGAATCACTTTCAGAAATATTACCTGAAGTATCAGTATTTCAAACCATAGGCGCTGTTAAACTTGCTCGTGGTAATGGCCAATTTCCATATCATTTGATTGAGAAACGTCTACTCGTGTTGAATAACAAGATCTGAGCTGATCAATATGTCTTTGTAACACAATTCCATCATTACCCTTCACTAAATATGAACGTGGTCCTGTAATCTTAATAACAGTTGCTGGAATCCAGACCATCTTTCCTTGATAATTGTGAGCAAATAATGAGTCTCCTACAGAGAACTTTCTAGTTTTTGAAGCTCAATTTATTAGTCAATCTGGATGTAATAAATCTAGTGTGTTTCTAAGTTTCTTTCTCATCAACATTTCAGCAGGTGACAGCCCAGTGAACATTTGTGGTGTGATACGATACTATCAGTGATTTCCGAACAAATACTGGTGAAAATGCTTGATGGCAAATACAATTGCCAACACTTCTTTTTTACTGTACTGCTTCTCCACTTTCGCCAAGGTTCAGGACATGTAGGCAATAGGTTTCTCACTATTATCTGACATTCTGTGTTCCACACCGTTCCAATGGCGTAGGGTGAAGCGTCACATGTGAGTATAAGTGGTTTCTGAGGATCAAAATGAACTAGGAGAGAAAAGGATTGGAGGAGTTCCTTTACTTTCTGGTATGCTTGATCATGAGTTGTAGTCCATTGCCACTTTGAATCCTTATGAAGTAACTGATATAGAGGCAGTGCAGTTGAGAATTGAGGAAGGAAGTTGTGATAACAACTAATAAGTCCTAAAAATGACTTTAACTCAATGAATTGGTAGGCACTGGAGCTCTTTTAACAGTTTCTACCTTAATTATAGAGGGGTGCGGACCCTCTATAATATGGCCCAGATATTCAATAAAAGAGCCTGCAAACACACATTTTAATTCTTTCAACATAAGACCAGCTTTTTAAAATTTATCTAGTACCTTACTGAAATTATTGAGATTAGTACCTTACTGAGATTATTGAGATGGTCAGCCTCATCAACACCCGCTAGCAGTATGTCATCTAAATAGACATACACCTTGGGAAGACCTTGCGATAATGTGTCCATTAGTCTTTGAAAAATGGCTGGAGCCGACAAAATTCCAAATGGCAAATGGCAAAATTCGAACAGACCTCTGTGGGTATTGATAGTTGTATACTTACAAGAGTCTTCATGCTGCCGCACTTGCTTAAGGCCCAATGTTGCAGATTTGCAACATTTGACAAATTGCAGTTAATGCCCAATGTTGCAAATCTGCAACAAATTTCATATTGGTATCACTGGAAACTTATATAGTTGTCATAACTATGAAGCACATTCCGACAACAAGCAAATGGTAGTCACTGTAGACAACCTTAACTTTAACAATTTAATAACAGTTTTAAGTTAAGGATGAGGCTTGGAGATATAGGACTTTCTAATAAAAGTGGCGATGGATTAGTTTATTTTTGATTTCTCTTCTGTCTGAATTATTTTTCATAACACGATACATTTTTGTACTTTGTATGTTCATGTGTGGACACTACTTTCATTTTAAAGTTGATAACTGCTATCTAATAGATCAATGAATAAAATAAATCATATAATGATGTCATCATATTGATGACATCACCTAAGCCCTAAACCAAACTTAACATTATTAACTCTATGAGACATAGTGATGTCATCATAGGACATGTTGTTACATCATCAGTCAAGTTACACCAAGAAGCACCCAATTATTTTGACCTAATGCATCTGTAAAATCATTATGACAATAATAACAGACAATATGTCACTGTGGATTAAGGACTCACCAAAGAGGTTCATATAGTGAGATCAGAATACTGCTTCACTTTTAAAACATCATTATAAGAGCAGCTACAGATGAACAAGTGTTAAAAAAGAATTTACCTTTACTACTTACTTTATTTCTGTTGTTTTGTGATTGAAGAGTTAATAATATAACCTGAGAGAGCTAGTAAATTTTACATCATTTTCTATAAAAAGAAAACCATTATTTTAAAACTACAATTGGATAAACATGACATGTACACATACATTCACAATGATCAACAAGAAGTCCAGACTATAGTGGTGTTGACAACTTTTCAATAAGAGGAAGGAACAGTCTAGTTACACCAGTATATTATGTTCCTCAGAATGGAATATAAGTTTAGTTTATAGGGAGGAGGTTGCTGAGTTGGTATCAGGCACATGTGAAAATTGTATACTCTAATGAAAAGAAAATGTCTGCGGTTTCTTTCACTAATTGTAATGAAGATATCATGACAAATAACAGGAGAAATTTGTGCATTAACTTGCCAATTTTCATTTTAGAGACCTGGAGAGAAATTTTTGTATGTCATAGATATCTGGTTTACACTCAAGGTCACCAAGGTAGGTCTTTTAAGTGCTATTTTTAGTGCTGCAATCGGATTGGGCTGCAATATATTTTCAGTGTGTAAAAATGATATATGTTGGTATCCCCAGACCACATCAACTCTATGCATTGTGGGCAGCAATACTAAAAGAGTCCAGAAAAAATGTAGTCTTATATCCAGACTTATAAACACTAGGAAACACTGTTGGTCTGGGTATGAGACTAGACTGTTCATAGCTCTACTAAGACCTATCTTCATGTTGGATATGATAGATGTAATATATCCAGTTTTATATTAAGAGACAAATATTATACACTTAACGACTGAGTGTTATATAACTTCTTCATTGTTTATGTTAGATACATACTTACTAAATGGTTGACTCTAAGTCAGCTAAGTCTCGTTCAGGCAGCAAACTGTACCTTGTATTTAATTTAGAGCAGCAAGAGACCTGTTTGTTAGGTGATGTAGAAAGGTATATTTTTTGTTGTCATTCCCACAATGAGAATTGCTACCAAAAAGAGATTGTTCACATATTCCCTTGATTTATTACATGAAATGTAAGTAAGAATAGTTGTTAAAGTATAATTGTATTATTTTTGATCAACACCATTTAGATAATGAAAGTATCTGTAAGTTCTAAATCAGCATATACATTACAGTCTTTGCAGTTACAGGTTCCTAATGTTCTTGTGAGTTATGAAATGATATTCTAAAATTATGTTGTATTGTTATATTAAAGGGGTGTGGTCACATACTGTACTTGGTAACTTTTGAATTCTAAGTTCTCCATAACTAATGACCATTTGGTTTCTAAACATAAAATGTTTTAGAATATACTATTATAATAGCAACCAAATGTGTGTCTCTTAGACTGACTATAAGCTGACAAGTGCTGCATTTAATTTTTAGACTTCTATATTCCTAGTGGGCATAGCATCATTACACTTAATGGATTACAGGGTCAAAATTATTAATTAACATTTTTATGTTGTTATAAAGAGTTCTTGCCATCTGATTCCTGTTAATATATTTGAGTGATGGACGGTGAGTTTGATTTAAAAGGATCTTATACTGACAGCTACAAAACTCAGAGTTAGAAAGACAACACACTATTGACACATGGTCTCTACCATGTATACACATACACAACTAATAACAGTAAGAATGAATAATAAATTACAATGCATATATTAATACATAAAATTCCCTTTTTATATTTTTTACTTCATTAATTTTGCTGGAAATTGACAGTACTTTTTCTCATTAAGAGTGTTATTATTCATTTATGAAGAGCTTGATTACACTTTAATTAATCATTTAGTCACATAAATGATGATACTTTTGTAATAATAATGAACGAAATACAGAGATTTACAGATGGAAACAGACATCTCTCTTTTTTGGTTGAATACTCATTACAAAAATTTAAAAAATGGCACATTAGTAAAGCTGTTGTTGTGAGAAATTTTTTAAAAAGAAATATCTTCATTTTAAATGTCTTGAATAATTTGTAATTACGGAACTTCAGATGTGTGCAATAGCATGATCTCTTAAAAATTACATATGCTTTTTCAGAGAAACAATTAAATTAGATGAATCAGAAAGGTATGAGAGTTCAATAAAAGCTTAAAAATCAGTGAAGGGCAAATCTGAATATTCATATATAATTTTTTTTGTATTTGCAAAACATATGACAAGTTTTTGTAAATTGTGAAATATGCTATAAAAATAATTTTATTACATTATGAATTTTGCAGTACACTATGATATTTTGCAAATTTCTTGTAATTTTATTAACATAAAAATGTTTAAGTATATTTTTAAAAGGATTTTATACAAGAGAACCAATTTTTAAATAAATTTAGAAATAGTCAAAGTTAAGACTGTAACCCCTTAAATCACAAATTTTATGCAATCATTAATTGATGTGTCTTTTCTTAGTTTACTGATTTAAACACAGTATTATGTATAATACCAGTATCAGCTTATAATGGCAGTATGTGATGTCTGATATTGTTGACCCTGATGCTCTGACTTTATTGGAACTACTGCTCAATAATTATTGAGTGGTCATCATCTTGTTACCTTGATTGAGTTAATATGTGATGATCTTGGTCAATGATTACTCCACACTCTACACACATGACTTGTAAATATAGACATTAGAGACTTATACATCACTGACACTCATTTAGAACTTAATCATTATCTTTGTTATATTAATGTATTTTATATTTATACATTTTTGACAAATGTTTGCATAATTGTTTAAAGTATTATTCATTGTGAAGGATATTTAACAAATGATATGGTCTGCCATCATATGTGTATGTCTCAATCAGTCTAAAGGCTAAGCAAGTAATTCTAGCCATTGTAACGAGATGATAACATTCAGCTGTCACAATAACAAACCTCCATGTATATATGTGTTTCCTGTTAATAAATCTGCACTTAAACAGACAATGTATATGAGATTAGAAGAAACTAGGGATTGCTATATTTTTGTTACTATCATGGCGCGATCTCAATGATCAACTGAGCATGCTCAGTTCAACTAGCCGTGGTCTTGTGGCGCTAATTCTGTACTAGAAAAAATAAACTTAGTCGCCCTAACTTCATTTTAGCAACCTGTGAGGACGTTACGTTTGAAGGGCTGTTTAGCAACACTAGAAATAGGAACCAGACTCTATACAGTCAGTAAGTCCGACAATGTTCTCTGTAGTTAAGAATAAGACAACAAAAGAGGAAGACAATATTAATAAATACAGTCAGAGTAGTAGTACTCCATGTGTGTCAGTATGTAGCTTGTCCCGCTTACCTTATATACTCAACGATCTTTTAGTAAGTTTTAGAGTCTTTTTATTTTGCTATTAGTGTTAGTCCATTGGTAGTCTTGAACTAAGACTGTCAAAGACTATATTATTAAACCAATACTGAAGTAGTCTTCACTGTGTCCAAATAATTTCTTCTCTCCACTGTTTACTAATATTACTCTCATTATGTCCCAGTGCCCAATCCTGTAAGTATCAGTAACCCTATGTTCTTTGTTAAGTCCACCATGTTCATTCTATTGTCCGAATAATCCTTCTTTTATCCATTGTCTCCTAATGTTACCCTGTTTATGTTACAGTACCAGTGTAATCCTGTAGTAACCCTACAGTGTCAGTGTAATCCTGTAGTAACCTTTGTCCTTACCTATTACAGTATTGTTGTACACTTTGTCTAAACAAATCTTATATCCACTGTCCCCTAATGTAAACCTTAATTATTTCCTAGTGTCAATATAATCTGTAAGTAACCCTATGTCCTTGCCTCTAATTGTTATTAAGTCCACTATGTTAACTGTATCAACTCCCATTCATATGTAAATGTACCCTTCTATCTACTCTCCTCTGTATAACTCTGGTTTTTTTCAAGATATAATGTAACTCTTTGTCTTTAGTACAACACTCCTGTTATGTCCTTTGTAACCTTGCGTTTTAATATAACACCTCTAGTTTACTGTGTGCTACATAACTCATGTTCTATTATCCTTGTGTTTTGATGGCGCCTCCTGTGAAACATGTATTCTTCATCACTATATGTCCTAATCTAACCCTCAATTTTTTGGTAACCTTGTGTCTAAATATAACCTTTCTATTTATTGGGGAAAATGTTCATGTAACATTTATGTCTTGATATAACACTCCTGCTTATTTGCAAGTTTTTTCATAATATGTTGATATACCATTTTGTCAATCATTTTAATAATTCTCATTTTCATTGAATATCTCTATAGTCTTACTATTCACTATATTCCTTGTAAGTAATTCTTGTGTTTATAATGTCCTAATGTAATCATTCTTTTATGTCCTTACCTTCCTAATTATTGTATATTATCTAAATCTTTTATAGTTTATGTGTTATGTAATCCTTATAATTATTGTGTCTTAATTATTGTAGCCTTTCTGTCTACTATGTTTCTGGATTGTCTCTTTTTGTGCCTTTTATAATCAAAGCCTTATAACATATAGTAAATTTTCAACTGTAATAGTTATATTGTATGTCTATTAGCACCTGTTATATCTCTTACTAACTTATGTAACTGTCACCTACACACAAATGTTGTTAGCTGGATAGCCTTTCATACCCACTGATCCTGATATAACCCTTCTATTAATTAATTCTAATGTATAAGAAATATTTCTATTCGTTATTTCCATCTATTGTTAGTCTCCTGATAGCTATGTTGATAATGTAATTATCTACTTTACTGTGCCCTATCCACTGTTCCTTTATAAATAACCCTCCCATTTACTATGTCCTAATGTCAATAATGTATCCCTTCTCTTTATGGTGTTGTATCTGCTGTTCGTATACTGTGTCCAAATATAATGCTCCAATTTTATTATCTTATACTGTGTCCTTAAGTAAGGTACAAATGTAAAACTGTTCCATCTTAATTGCAGTAACATTCTAATTTCACCCTAAAATTTATTCTAATGTAATGGATGTCCCAATTTTACTGTATTGTGTCCTACTGTAATGCCCAATATAACCCTATATTGTGTCCTATTATAATGTACCAATTTTATCTTACTATTTTCTAATTTTATATCTCATCTTTACTCTACATATTTCCCAGTGTAATGTCCTAAATGCTAATGTAACAATCCAATTTTACCCTATTTTTAGTCCTAATGTGATATTCCAATGTTATCCTCTTGTGTTCTAATACCAGTAACTTCTCAATTTCATGCAACATCTATACTGACTCCTAATGTATAATGTCCCAATGTTACATTATACTGTGTCTTAATACATTGTCCCAATTTTATCCTACTAATTCAATATCCCAATGTTGCACAAAACAGTGCCCTAATCTAACGTCTCAATGTTACTTTATATCGTATCCTAATGTACTATTCTGATACTACCTATACTGTGTCATAATGTAATGTTACAAAGTTATTCTATACTGTGTCTTAACATAACTGTTGTTACACTTTAGTATATAATGACCTAAACGTAACCCTATATGTGTCCTAATTTTACTCTAATGTGTTGTAATGTAACATTCCTATGTTATTCTATACTGGCTCCTAATGTAATGTCCCAATTTTACTTAATCCCATTGTAACATTCCAAAGTGACTCTATATTGTGTCTTAATGTGCACATGCTTTTTTAATTAATGTGTTCAGAAGATGTAAGCTCTAATGATTGTTTGTGTCACTGATGTTTTTGTTTTTCATTCAGATGGCAAGATCTGATAAGGAAAAACTTCTCTGTTGTGTGAGTGAGATTTCACTAAAATGGCAAACAACTATATAATTATAAATGATTGTGATCTTTCTGGCAATTTAGGATGATGATATGGAAAAGGAACAAGTGAATTTAACAGACTGTTCTTTGTCTACTCCACCTGCCCCTGTAAGTTTATAGTGCAGCTATAGTCTATACAACTAAATACTAAAAAATACTCAACACTAAATCTACTTTGTAAAACAGCTTTTTGTCCATTTACACTGTATTTGATTGAAAAAATGTTTTGTGTGGTCACCAACTGATTTTAGTAAGATTTTTTTGAAGTCCTCTCATTCATGATGGATTGCAAGCTTGGTCTTGTTGGCATTGAGAAGAGCTGTTCTGTATTGATAATAAGTCCTTTAGTAGCTCTAATGATAGATCAAACAGTTATTCACAAAGCCCAATCATTTTGGATCCCAATTGTATTGAACAAGTGTAATGCACTTTTGCTTGCATTAAATCTCTGCACAAGCAACGAAACTTAATTGTTTGAAGCCAAGACCTAGGTTGTGAACCTTCAGAAATGGAAGGACTCATGTAGTGAATAAAATACCTTCAATACAAGCCCAGCATATTGATTGGTAATTTTGTTAAAAATGATGTAATTGTGATATCAATAATATTTGAATAATTATGCTCACTGGCAAGCAGTAGTTACCAGGAGTTCATTTCTTTCATGAACATCTGGGTATAGAGGCTATATGCTGTAATGTGCATAAATTAAGGTGTCAGGTATGTTTCATCGGGCAAAATTTATCACATTTTAATCAATGATTTCCTTAAAATTTGAAAAAAATTAAAGTACTTTTTTTTGTCTAACTCACTATCTAGCATTACTCAGTCTTTTCTCGTGTAACTCACTGTTCATTAAAGGACAGCTAATAATCCGTATGAATTTTCACAACTAATTATTGACATTTTTCAGCTTTTGTTTACTCAATGTCATGTTAGTTGTCCTATATATTCTTTGATTGAACTTCAAAACAAAACTTGGTTGTGTTCAATTGTCATTAAGACTTATCACAACATCCTACTGGTTTTATAAAAATTAGGAATATAAAGAAGTCATACCACCTTTTAAAATTTAATATATACAATATATATATCTATTACATTAGTTTAGTTTCAATTAAAAGGTGATCTGCAATCAGATTAACAGCATTTGTTTAACCAATGAGAAATCAGGTTTGGTCTGATCAGTATATTTTACTAATGGTAGCAGTTTTATCTTTACTACTTTGAAACATCTCATTCTATATTTTATGCAACTAAAATGACTATGGATTAGTTAGATCAAATATGACTATACAACAACAAGATCATGTAAATAACTATGACATCATCTAAATCAAAGACCCATAGAGCAAAAATTAAAGATTACTTGAACAAAGAAGTTAAGGATCATAACTAGTGACAAACTGTGAGGGCATACTAAATAAAATAACAATTAATAATGGAATGTGTGTACGTGCATAGTGCACTCTAGAATGACAACTAATCATACAACCTCCTTTATATACACAAGCTAGTAGTCTCACAAGCTAGATCCAAACTCTGTTTAAACAACAGACAGTGAAAGGTCTAAAGAACTGTACTAGATCAACTTATTCTACAATAATGATGAGTGGGACTGAAAATTTGATATCGTAATGTAACACTTGAAGCAACAAGATGGAAAGCAAATTACTACTAGTATTAAAGACATTGACTTCACACCTTGAGATAAATATTAAAATATTATGACAAAACTATGATGTTTACAAAGGATTACCTGTTTGCAACATGTTGCAATTTGATTTGACATTTCAAATGCAAGAATAAAAATTAATCTATAAATGTTATTTCCATTTATGGTGAGAACATCATATATACTTGAAGTGAAATACTATATTATTGAGTGTAATTCATTATTTAATAAGAAATAAAACTTATTTGTTTTATGATTGAATATATAGCAGTACGTGCTCTCTCCTATATTGACTTTCATATACAACAATAAAGAAGTTAAATGATCCTGTAGTAACCCTACAGTGTCAGTGTAATCCTGTAGTAACCTTTGTCCTTACCTATTACAGTATTGTTGTACACTTTGTCTAAACAAATCTTATATCCACTGTCCCCTAATGTAAACCTTAATTATTTCCTAGTGTCAATATAATCTGTAAGTAACCCTATGTCCTTGCCTCTAATTGTTATTAAGTCCACTATGTTAACTGTATCAACTCCCATTCATATGTAAATGTACCCTTCTATCTACTCTCCTCTGTATAACTCTGGTTTTTTTCAAGATATAATGTAACTCTTTGTCTTTAGTACAACACTCCTGTTATGTCCTTTGTAACCTTGCGTTTTAATATAACACCTCTAGTTTACTGTGTGCTACATAACTCATGTTCTATTATCCTTGTGTTTTGATGGCGCCTCCTGTGAAACATGTATTCTTCATCACTATATGTCCTAATCTAACCCTCAATTTTTTGGTAACCTTGTGTCTAAATATAACCTTTCTATTTATTGGGGAAAATGTTCATGTAACATTTATGTCTTGATATAACACTCCTGCTTATTTGCAAGTTTTTTCATAATATGTTGATATACCATTTTGTCAATCATTTTAATAATTCTCATTTTCATTGAATATCTCTATAGTCTTACTATTCACTATATTCCTTGTAAGTAATTCTTGTGTTTATAATGTCCTAATGTAATCATTCTTTTATGTCCTTACCTTCCTAATTATTGTATATTATCTAAATCTTTTATAGTTTATGTGTTATGTAATCCTTATAATTATTGTGTCTTAATTATTGTAGCCTTTCTGTCTACTATGTTTCTGGATTGTCTCTTTTTGTGCCTTTTATAATCAAAGCCTTATAACATATAGTAAATTTTCAACTGTAATAGTTATATTGTATGTCTATTAGCACCTGTTATATCTCTTACTAACTTATGTAACTGTCACCTACACACAAATGTTGTTAGCTGGATAGCCTTTCATACCCACTGATCCTGATATAACCCTTCTATTAATTAATTCTAATGTATAAGAAATATTTCTATTCGTTATTTCCATCTATTGTTAGTCTCCTGATAGCTATGTTGATAATGTAATTATCTACTTTACTGTGCCCTATCCACTGTTCCTTTATAAATAACCCTCCCATTTACTATGTCCTAATGTCAATAATGTATCCCTTCTCTTTATGGTGTTGTATCTGCTGTTCGTATACTGTGTCCAAATATAATGCTCCAATTTTATTATCTTATACTGTGTCCTTAAGTAAGGTACAAATGTAAAACTGTTCCATCTTAATTGCAGTAACATTCTAATTTCACCCTAAAATTTATTCTAATGTAATGGATGTCCCAATTTTACTGTATTGTGTCCTACTGTAATGCCCAATATAACCCTATATTGTGTCCTATTATAATGTACCAATTTTATCTTACTATTTTCTAATTTTATATCTCATCTTTACTCTACATATTTCCCAGTGTAATGTCCTAAATGCTAATGTAACAATCCAATTTTACCCTATTTTTAGTCCTAATGTGATATTCCAATGTTATCCTCTTGTGTTCTAATACCAGTAACTTCTCAATTTCATGCAACATCTATACTGACTCCTAATGTATAATGTCCCAATGTTACATTATACTGTGTCTTAATACATTGTCCCAATTTTATCCTACTAATTCAATATCCCAATGTTGCACAAAACAGTGCCCTAATCTAACGTCTCAATGTTACTTTATATCGTATCCTAATGTACTATTCTGATACTACCTATACTGTGTCATAATGTAATGTTACAAAGTTATTCTATACTGTGTCTTAACATAACTGTTGTTACACTTTAGTATATAATGACCTAAACGTAACCCTATATGTGTCCTAATTTTACTCTAATGTGTTGTAATGTAACATTCCTATGTTATTCTATACTGGCTCCTAATGTAATGTCCCAATTTTACTTAATCCCATTGTAACATTCCAAAGTGACTCTATATTGTGTCTTAATGTGCACATGCTTTTTTAATTAATGTGTTCAGAAGATGTAAGCTCTAATGATTGTTTGTGTCACTGATGTTTTTGTTTTTCATTCAGATGGCAAGATCTGATAAGGAAAAACTTCTCTGTTGTGTGAGTGAGATTTCACTAAAATGGCAAACAACTATATAATTATAAATGATTGTGATCTTTCTGGCAATTTAGGATGATGATATGGAAAAGGAACAAGTGAATTTAACAGACTGTTCTTTGTCTACTCCACCTGCCCCTGTAAGTTTATAGTGCAGCTATAGTCTATACAACTAAATACTAAAAAATACTCAACACTAAATCTACTTTGTAAAACAGCTTTTTGTCCATTTACACTGTATTTGATTGAAAAAATGTTTTGTGTGGTCACCAACTGATTTTAGTAAGATTTTTTTGAAGTCCTCTCATTCATGATGGATTGCAAGCTTGGTCTTGTTGGCATTGAGAAGAGCTGTTCTGTATTGATAATAAGTCCTTTAGTAGCTCTAATGATAGATCAAACAGTTATTCACAAAGCCCAATCATTTTGGATCCCAATTGTATTGAACAAGTGTAATGCACTTTTGCTTGCATTAAATCTCTGCACAAGCAACGAAACTTAATTGTTTGAAGCCAAGACCTAGGTTGTGAACCTTCAGAAATGGAAGGACTCATGTAGTGAATAAAATACCTTCAATACAAGCCCAGCATATTGATTGGTAATTTTGTTAAAAATGATGTAATTGTGATATCAATAATATTTGAATAATTATGCTCACTGGCAAGCAGTAGTTACCAGGAGTTCATTTCTTTCATGAACATCTGGGTATAGAGGCTATATGCTGTAATGTGCATAAATTAAGGTGTCAGGTATGTTTCATCGGGCAAAATTTATCACATTTTAATCAATGATTTCCTTAAAATTTGAAAAAAATTAAAGTACTTTTTTTTGTCTAACTCACTATCTAGCATTACTCAGTCTTTTCTCGTGTAACTCACTGTTCATTAAAGGACAGCTAATAATCCGTATGAATTTTCACAACTAATTATTGACATTTTTCAGCTTTTGTTTACTCAATGTCATGTTAGTTGTCCTATATATTCTTTGATTGAACTTCAAAACAAAACTTGGTTGTGTTCAATTGTCATTAAGACTTATCACAACATCCTACTGGTTTTATAAAAATTAGGAATATAAAGAAGTCATACCACCTTTTAAAATTTAATATATACAATATATATATCTATTACATTAGTTTAGTTTCAATTAAAAGGTGATCTGCAATCAGATTAACAGCATTTGTTTAACCAATGAGAAATCAGGTTTGGTCTGATCAGTATATTTTACTAATGGTAGCAGTTTTATCTTTACTACTTTGAAACATCTCATTCTATATTTTATGCAACTAAAATGACTATGGATTAGTTAGATCAAATATGACTATACAACAACAAGATCATGTAAATAACTATGACATCATCTAAATCAAAGACCCATAGAGCAAAAATTAAAGATTACTTGAACAAAGAAGTTAAGGATCATAACTAGTGACAAACTGTGAGGGCATACTAAATAAAATAACAATTAATAATGGAATGTGTGTACGTGCATAGTGCACTCTAGAATGACAACTAATCATACAACCTCCTTTATATACACAAGCTAGTAGTCTCACAAGCTAGATCCAAACTCTGTTTAAACAACAGACAGTGAAAGGTCTAAAGAACTGTACTAGATCAACTTATTCTACAATAATGATGAGTGGGACTGAAAATTTGATATCGTAATGTAACACTTGAAGCAACAAGATGGAAAGCAAATTACTACTAGTATTAAAGACATTGACTTCACACCTTGAGATAAATATTAAAATATTATGACAAAACTATGATGTTTACAAAGGATTACCTGTTTGCAACATGTTGCAATTTGATTTGACATTTCAAATGCAAGAATAAAAATTAATCTATAAATGTTATTTCCATTTATGGTGAGAACATCATATATACTTGAAGTGAAATACTATATTATTGAGTGTAATTCATTATTTAATAAGAAATAAAACTTATTTGTTTTATGATTGAATATATAGCAGTACGTGCTCTCTCCTATATTGACTTTCATATACAACAATAAAGAAGTTAAATGATCTTAAAATATAAAAGTCATTCACAACAAAACAAGTTCCTTGTATACATATATAACTGCATATATCTTTGTTGTTTCTCTTATAGACTCATCACATTCCTCATCCAGAGCCTCAACAACAACAGGCAAACACTACTCTGAGTCAAGGTATGTGCATGTTAGGCATTTATATAATCTATTACTCTCATGACCTAAACCCTTTGCTATTGATGAGACATTGATTAGTTTATTATAATGTGAGAAAGCTTGTATATACTGCCTAGACTATTATGCATGCACCCAAATGTTTGCAATAACTATTGTCATTGACACTCACATCTATGATACTATATTGAATATATTGTATTGTATATTAACATTATCAAGTTATAGGAATATGTGTAAGTCAATTAAATGTTAACCTAATTGTGTCAAACAAGACTTGTTAATAATGTTTCAGGTGCTTAAGATTAAATTATTTGACATTTATGTAGTTATCGGAACAATGTACTTCTTCTTAATGTATATCATTATAATACTAATAAACTTTATATGTTTACATTATGATACCTAGTAAAAACAAGTTTGAAACAACTAGCAACTATAGGGCTTTACCAGTCATTTTTAATTAGGACATACTTATTAATTTATTGTTTAGTATACAAACACCTACTTTTATGAGGATCAATAGGTAGAAAAAACATACAAGAACATTAAGTAACATAGCATAATTTTCACAATAAGAGTTTATTCCATTGTAGGCCTTGGTACATCACTTAGTTGGTCATGATGTGTTCAAATATTATATATAATATATCTTTTCAGATATCTTAGGGAAGCGTCCTACCAAACCAGAACTACTTGAACTTTTGGCTCCTATTAGTGTCCAGTGGCATGAAGTTGGTATGGCTCTTCATGTTGATCATAATTTTTTGGCAGGTTTAACAGTTGGTCGAAGTACTGCCCCTGTTGTAAAACTAGACCGAGTTATCAATCAATGGCTTAAAACTAGTGTTAAACATCTTATTACATGGAGAGAAGTGATTGCTGCAATGGAAGGAGTTATTGTTAATAACAAAAAAATAGCTGATAAGATCCGTAAATACCTTGCTGAACATCAATAGTAACTTTTAACCTATAGGAAACAAAACATTTGATAAACTACGTACTATATAGCTTAGTCTGATTATGTTTACAAATGTATGCTGTGCTAATATATTTCATTATTATAATGTATAATTACATTTAAATACACTGCTATAGCAGTAGTTACATTTAATTTTTTTAGAAAACTCAGTGATGATCAAGTCTTAACAAAATAACAATATCATAACTAAAGTTTGAATTGAATGATATACCATGCGCAGTTCAAATATCTTCAGTACACATATTCCTGTGCTACCATAACAATTTATGGTTGCTTTTATTATTGTTTTTAATGTGAAATGTACAATTTAAATACCTTATCTAATTTTGTACATTCACAAATCATGGTTGATTGACTAAATTCTAAGTTTGTGCAATGATAAGTTAACAGACACTGGAGGGCACTATTAATAACACAGTAAACAATTGTTAACTAATGCCAGCAGGGTTCAATGTTTTGTAATAGGGCATAACTAAATGTTGAGATGATGATGTGCAGAGTTTCATGTGTGAGATTTCTTGAGTAAAAGGGTTACAAGCTGAAAAACAACTTGATACTCTTGATTGTAGAATACATTGACCATTTATCTCAAACCATCCTTACACATTATGAGCACTATCAAACTTGAAGATATCCTTCCTGGTATACACTCCACATGTTAATTATTGATGTAAATAAGATCATATCTTTAACAACTTACATAAAAATATAAAAAAACGTTACTGTGTATAAATAGGTTGTATTTTATTAAGGATGAATTCTTGCCAATCTTACAATTATTCACATTTAATAAGGTAGTCATGAAAACTGTCAGCTTTAGTCTTTGCTTCCGTTAACAAGAGATCTTTTAATAACAGAGTTAGTGGATATCCAGTGGTAGATTACATTCCAGTTAACTGTCTTGCTATGATAATTATAGCTTTTGTATAAGCCATCCTAAACATTGTAGAAAGCATTAAGAGCTCAACCAAGTTCATATCATTTGTTGTCAATATCAGTGAATAGTTGAAGTAATTATGCTCATTGGGTGTCTTCAGCAAAATTCAAAGGATTAAAGTAACACTTATTCAATACAATACATTTATACACATGTAGTAATTTGACACAGATCAAGTAACCAAACAAACACAAATAACACAATCAATGAAATAATTATGTTAACAAGTCTGCCTATAATTTAGTAATATTTGTTAAAGTGTATAATACAGATGCCAACATTGGCTAATGAGTTCATGCAGATTTATGGAAGCCTAAGGATACAGTTTGATCCTTGGACATGACCCTTTGATACAGTGTGACCCTCATTCATGACCCAGTCATACAGTTTTAACCTCGGTTATGGCCCACTGATACAGTTGGCACAGTACACTGCTTTAATACTGAATGTTTAAGAGTTTAGAAAATCGGAATCTGTATTAAAATTTGCTGATCTTAAAATGCACCACTGGGCTTCCATAGAGCTCAACAATATAAACATAGTCAAGTGACAGTCTATGTTGAATATAGACTGAACATTAATTTATCATCAGGGTAACTGTAGAGGATATAAGGTAGTTTAGTTAGCTAATTATAGGCATCTGGGGAGCTCTAGATGGTCATGTATTTCGTTAGCTTTTTCTAAGTTACCCTCAATAGCAGAGATCACTGTCTCCCAGGAAATAGGTGATGGGTAAGTAGTCAACCAGTTGTGGATTACTTGAATGAGCTTAACCTTATTTTCTTCTCAACTGGTTTGTAAGAAACGTATAAGACCAAACCAATGACATACCACTGGTAATCAATATCAGCCAATAATTCAAGTAGATTGTGTTCATCAAGGGTAGTATTCAAAATATCTGGAGTACCAGTATAAAAACAAATACATAAAAATACATTTGAAAATGTCAATACATGAGAAAAGGAAGTCATTAAAATATTTATCATAACTAGAATAAAATTTCACAGACAATTAACTTCATCAGATAAATCAGGTCATGATGTAATGAATAACACTGAGAGTTTGTAGGTTTAGATTTATTTATAGCAGGCTGTAAATAATGTTGGTTCTAAAACAAATAAAGGTGGACCTTATGTGTTTTACAGAGAGCTAGATATCAGGTAAGGGTCCATTCTCCTTAAAAACATTCAATATTCCATTATTTATTTATTTATACAGTAAATCGAAATTCACCATTCATGGGAAACCAAGGCTGGTGACAAGTTTCATCAATAACATGAGCAGTACAGCTTTCACAACATAAGTGTGTTTTCTTGTCTTGCTTTAACTGAAAAATGTTCTGTAGTTTTATTGGAAGATATGATACAGTAAAAATATTCCTCAAGATTTCCTACATCAGACATGAATTGAAAATTAGATGTCACCTCACCAATTCTTGTATGGACAACTTCACGTATAGTACTACATGTTTTGTAAGGATCTGGATAATATACTGCAATCTAATAAATCCCATCAACTAATATAACATCACCATAATTAGTGTGTAAAGTGATAACATTACAATAACGTGGTGTGGAATGCAGAAGACATTAATAAAACATAGTCATACCTCTTTGTAGGAGTAATTGAGCAGCATATTACAAATTCTGAAGCAGCACCTAATGATGTACAAGGTATTGTAGGACAACTTTCTTCTTCTTGCACAGTATTAGTAGAAAGAGGTTGAATGCTATTAGACTGAGCTACATCAATTATGGATTAAGTGTAAGAATTCATGGTAATGGTAATCTGCTTCCACACAATGCATAATGATATGACAGATGAGTTAAAAATACTGTCACATTTATTAAAAACTATATCAATTGAGACTTATGGCATGTTACTACAAGGGAGGATTCCTAGTTACAAAGGATGGATGTACAGCTACTTCCCACTCACATAATTAAGAGAGGAAAATGAAATGATTACATTCATGAAAATGGAACATCATCAAGATGTATAGCTGAGTATATGAGCTTTATAAACATTTGCAAAACATTTGCTCCTCACATCATTATCACTAAAATAAGATCAAATTTTTGCTGGGTATGCCAGAGAAACTCTGTTGCTATTAATCAGGCTGCCAATTCATCTGAATCTCAGAAACTACAGGTAAAGATGAATGATGACAATAAAGGTAATAATGAATAATTTATCCAACATCATTGATTCAGCAATGGCTAAAATTGTACAAGCAACGACTAAAAGAAGTTTCTACAAAGCTTATTGTGTAATAAAGCAAAAATAACATTGAAATAGGGTTCACAATCTCTGACTTATATTTCTGTCTGCCTCCTTTTAGAACCACTATTACTAACTACACAAGAGACATAACTCTTCACTTAAGCTTTGATATGCAAAGCAAATGCATTATCCAAGCAAATCCTTACAAAATGGACCAATTTATTTCTTTACACCAAGAACTGTAGTATATTTGGTGTAAGCTGTGGGGAATACACAGGTAGATAAATATTAAATATACAATCCTTACATAGTATGTCAATTCATTCTAGGTTAACTACTTGATCGATGAGTCTTATGACACTGGCAAAGGATTGAACACAGTTAGCTTTGCATGATATCCTCGCTAACTTTGAGGTTAGGGAGATGTGTTATTCCATGCATGTTGACAACTACATAGGACAAACAAAAATAACACAGTTATTCACGTAGAATAATAATCATCAATTTTATTAATATTAAAGTCAAATATATTACTCTCTCATTTATGATAGTTGGACATACCAAGTTCACTCTAGATTCTGGTTTTGGATTAATTAAACAAAAATACAAAACAAACAAATGTTGAATGCCTGGAAGACATTGTTCAAATGGTTAATGACTCAGTGACACTCAATGAAACAAGACTTGTGGGAACACAGGATGGACAGACACTGGTCAAACTTATGAGTGGTCCACCTATCTTGGTGTACATTTCAATAAAGTGCCAAACATCAAGCAGTATCATCAGTTTCACTTTGTTGTTAAGAAACCAAGAAAGATGTCTGTCAAGAGATTCAATGATTCCGAACAACTGGAGCTTAATCTCAGGAAGATTAATTTTTCATGGAGCCCATAATCTAATGATCTTAAAATCATATTCTGTTTATATATCTTAAATTTATCTATACAACTAGTAGGAGAGCATCAACTGTTTTTAAGGCATATAGTTCCTGTTATTTCCCAGTGTTAGTAATATACTGAGAACACTTTTCAAAAGCTATTTTTTATAGTGAAGCAAAATAATAATCAAGAAATGTTAATAATGAATCTTCACATTAATAGTTTTTTCACAGCAAAATAATAATCACTTATAATAATAATTGCTTTGGCAAATTATTTATTCAAAGACTGCTAGCTACACTAAATATAATATATTATAGTAATAACAATTGTTTGTATGCATTGACATGTCAAGTTGTTAAATGTTGGATGTAAATTATTGAAGATAATGGTAGTGTCTCAAGCTCATTAGCTATAAACACAGAATAATTTGCATTATTACTGTTTCTGTGTCCTGTGTAAGGACTATTGTTTTCACTGTATAAAAGTATGGATATACTCTACATGTGATACTTGACCATATCAGTAGTACATTGTATATGATAACATTTACATAACTTCAAATACATACCATATATTTCCAGATATATGATACATATATGACTACTAGCCATACATTGTCATATACATATACTAGATATGATACAGATATATAACAGATAGTGGTATATTGATCATATACATCAAATGGATATGATTCAGCAGCTGAGATAGCTACTGATAATTGGTACAATCACTGAACATTTAAACTCCCAAATAACTGGTTAGCCTTCAAGTGACAACATTGCTATGTACTCTGAAATTAGTTAGACCAAAGGGAGCTATGCAGTTTAATAATCTACATAAGTCATATACCTCATCTTTTGTGCTTAGTATCAATTTAAGGCTTTCTTGAGTAAACAGTTAAAAATAGGTAGACTATAACCACATTACCCTATGAAATTCCACATTATATAGGAATACTATTATTATATCTTGAGGATATTTTCATATTACCTTGAAGATGTAAGCACTACTTACTCTAACTTCTATTACAAAGACATTGGAACAACATCAACAGTGCTCCTTTAATTACACATGTTAATAACGTATGCTGAATATAATAAACTTAGCTGTGTACTGAAACTGATCGTCATAATTACTTCATTACTAGTTATATAAAATATTTTATAACTTAAATTATGAATATTATAAATCATATATTTAATTTATACATTAAGTACATCCATAGATGTAATAATTATATGCATATCATGTCACTACATCAATGTACCTACAATGTTTATATTGTAGCTACATTTACACTTCAGTAATCATTAATGTGTTTATATGGACATTAAATCATATAGTCATATATTTGTTCTAGATCTAGTTTTATTCATGATATTATCTTTATTGTTAAGTATTTAAGATATAATGTCCCTCTATCTTGATGATAATTGAAGGATGGTGGAGAAAATAATTATGTCACACGGGAAGAGAATGAGAGGGACAAGAAGATATAAAGACACATGATAAGATATTATGATAAATATTAAATAGTACATATATAATACTAATTTATCCATCAACATAATTATGTATACATTGATCAATTAATATACATATGTACTGTATATCTCTATCCATTAATAACTAGTGGTTATTTATAAACCAGAAGCAAATGTTTATATTTAACCACTACACTGTACGACAATTAACATTATAATGAATGTCATGAACAATGTTAAATAGGGTCAATTAATTTAAGTCATGTATAATGACTGCATTATATCTTAAGGTTACTTTTAATCGAGTGTACTAATTTTAGTGACTATTATAATATTTGCTAATATTGCTATATATTAAACATAAAAATTTTAAATTGTTTTATTAAGAACTTTAGACATGACCTAGAATCTCTCTAAAGTTGATAAATACTAAATCCAAGTATTTTGAAATTGCTAAATTTATAGTAGAATCAGTTACTAGTGTAGGCTTGAAGTACATCCTGTAAAGTTTGCCTAACACTCTTATATACTAAAATTATAATAATATTACTATATCTTACCTGTTACAATATTTTTCAAAGTGTCATAAAGTATCATAGCATTTCACATTCTTCATTATATACTGTTGTACCAGTTTAACTGATCATGATGACAAACACTGTATTTTTAATACTTATTAGTAGAGACTCTATATAAATACGTCTTGACTTATAATACTATACTTATATTATTGGACACATACCTTCATACATAATATTGTAATATCATATCACATAAATTAAGTGACATATTTTGTTGTAATCATGTTCATTATTGACTAATTATTAATAGTATTATTGTATTTACAATTACATGTAGATGTTGATTGGAATGATAATAATTATGTAGTGAACATATACCTCACTACTGTTTTGATACGGAGAAGACTTGTTTAAGTCATTTATCACAAAGTTGTGTATCTGTTCAGTACTGACTATTATAATGATAGTACTTAAAAGTAGTAATAAAAACTCAAAGTAAATTTTATGTAGCTGCTGTAAATATAATTGTTGTTTTGGCTTTTTTTATACTACATGTATATCATATGACATTTAAGTAGAGACAATTAGTTAATAAAGTATATATATGATCAGAGTGTAGTACATTGGTCATCTGTACTCCAGAATTCAATCTATCATTACATTGATTATGTATGTAATCTAGTTCATTATAGTACTGTTTTAGGTTAATTGACAATATGATATTTTAAAATAATGCAAATATATGATGAGCTCTAAATGAAATTTTTAACAAATGCAGAAAGACAGCCTCAAACAATGAATTGATATTAAAAGTTTCTGAGTAATGAAGTGAAATAGATATTCTAGTGATAGTATCATTTCTCTTCACTCAAGCTGTTCTATATGTATCATGTGTTAATCAATTTAGTTAATATTGGATAGCATTATTTACTTGTAAATTCAGCAATAGAGACCAATTCCAAGAATCTGTCATGTTCAGGAACTCCATTTCCTTAGCATATTATTTGTAAATACTACCTTGTACATTCACATTGGTATGTTTGTTTACCTGGACCAATTTCTGGATCATCAGTTGTAACTACATTAACATCTTGTCACTTTTAACATTACAGCCACTATACTGATGACAGAGTGCATATGTGAATGGTACATTGATTTAGTTGACTATCTTCTGTATAAGTTTCTTCAAGTGATTACGTTAGGTTTCTTATTGCATAGTTCACTGCCTCACTAATGAACTATATCTGTTATAATGATATATAGAGTGTACAATGTGAACTGATTAAATGTTATGTAATCTTGCATAACTTAATTCTAAATGCACTAAGATAGGTTTCTAGAAAACTTGCCTGCTATATGGTATATCACACCAATCAACAAAAGAAAATCCCCTACTATGGGAGAAGGATTCTTTAATAGGTGGTGTCCATAGGGTGTGACGTTAGAGTTTTCCTAATTTGAAATGGCTAGTCCTAGTCTCTTAGATCAGCAGTGTGAATTGAATTATGTAACTATAATAGGAACACTAATGAATACAAATTGGAGATAAACAAACATTATGTATCTAGATATTATTAGTATTGATTTATTTTATAGACTGCCAAATTAACTGTTAGTCCAGGATATCTGTGTCATATTTGTGTGTCATGTAGAGTGCGGATAACATAGCTTTACTAAAATGTGCAGACTTGTAGTCATTCTAAAATGAAGATTATTAAAGAAACTATTAAAATGGAGATTATTAAAAGTACCAAGACATGAATTACACAATTATCTATACTGACGATCTATTCCTTTATAATTTTACGAATTAGAGTTATTTCCGGTATCTGTCACTACTTGACTCCTCCCTAGAGAGACCTGGGCTAAGAGAGACTGTACTTACTGTCTAGTTGAATCTCCAGTTTTTTTTATTAGTTGCTGTTAATCTGTCGTACTGTTATCCTTGAAGCAATAAGGTATGATCTTATTAATAATTTCTTTATTACTCCCCCTGATTATATCATGAAGGCTTATGATCAAAGATTAGTATCTCGTTGATTGTTCATTGGTCTTATATACAAACTAGCTGTATTAAACTAGTCATTATTAATGTTAATGCTATATGACACTAGTTTATTAAATTGGACCCTTCTTAGTGTGTGCCCAGATGATCAAACTTGACCCTTCTTAGTGTAGTGTTCAGATGATTCATCTCTTGAATGTGAGAAATGTTGTTTGGTCAGTTAAGTCCAATATTTTTGTATTTAATGACATTTTAGATAATCAGAATGCTTGAAACCTATTACATCATCAACTACACAATTTATTCGATAGTCAGCCTTTCTCATATTTAAACAAGTGGACATCTCAATATGAGACTGTACACAATAAGAATATGTGATTAACAAATATTTTAATTTAATTAAATTATGTATACATTTTAAAGGTAATTAATGATGAACGTTGTATCTTTTAAATCTGTGAATTGGCCCTTTAGAATAAAAGTCAGGCCTGACCTGACACTTGTTAACAAGTCGGTGACTCCTGACTACATTGTGAAGTAGTACTGAGAGAGTATATTTACATGAAAATGGCAGCAGGTAAATGATCATTATAATTGTAGACAGTAACAAAGATAACTGTCCATGTATTACTAGTTAATAATTAGCCTCACCCTAATGTGTTTAATGTCCACTTTATTTAGTATTTGTTTGACATACCACATATTCTATTTATAGCCCAATCACAAACCATTGTATTATAAGTAGTAAATTTGTTATATCAGTGTGAGTGAAGTCATTGAATGATAAACGGTAAATGTTATTAACAGTAGAAGAATAATAGTACATGTAGATGTCCTAGTTAACCCTTTGACAGGCGGGGCAAATTAATTGTAATCATGTGCGTGGGTGGCAACTTTTTCAATAATGCTTTTTCAAACATAGCAACGCTTTAAAACTTACTATAGCGACTAAATGACGCTTACAATTAAGTAATCACTTTTAGACGATAGGTAGGTTGTTGCTGTTACCGTAACAACAAGAAAAGCCATAAAATGCAACCTTAGCTCTGTAGTATGCTGTGACAAATGGCGCTTACAATATTAATCTAGTTCCAAACCAGTAGAACTTGACTTATGATATCTATGAACATACAGTTGAACTCTTCTTTGTGTGGGGAGTCAATTCATACTTTGTTATAAACCAAACTATGTAAACTGTTTTCTTGGAGACACCTATCATCACACCCAGTCAATATATTTGGGTGGACTGGCGATTTGAACCGCACAAATGGCTTTGAACTGCTTTAATTCAGCAAACGTGGCACTGGTAGCCACCACACTATAGTGGATAATAGCAAAACGTCTTCTTAAGAATACTGCTAAAAGGAGCATCAAACAAACAAATAGCTTTAAAAATCTGTAAAACCCTTGAAAAAAACACAGCAATCAGTAAAGACTTGAGAATTCAATAAAAAGCTGCTGTGTAGAGCTTATGACATTTTCCAACTTTTTAAAGTGAATGTTTTTGTTAAAATATATGTTTGGAAAGTTATGACAGTTTTACTAACTTTGGCAGTTATTTTTGTTCGATACATTAAGCCTGAACTAACAATACTAGCACTATAACTCTCATTGGAGAATCACTAACTTTTACTAAGAAGTTGGAAAGTATTGGACCTTTTGTTAATTAGAGTGCAAAGTACCCAGTAAATGGCAAAGCTTCTTTTTCCCTTTGATTGAAGAGAAATGCTAAGTCATCAATAATTCATCAATAATTTGACCCAACCTTGTGAAATGTTAAATGTACATCTACATGCACTCTGCAGTATATATCTACACTGTACACCGCAGAGAGGTTAAGCACTTTCTTGATAATTGAAATTTTCATTTGTTAACACTTAATCAATACCACATACATTTAAAATGATAATTTTTAAGACATTAATTAATTTATAATATGACAGTTTGTTATAATAATTATTATGTTGTTACCTTAGATATTACCAGTATATTAAAGGAGACTCCTACAAAATCTGAACTATTCAATCTATTGTTTGGTATCAGAGAGAAATGGTATGATATTGGATTATCATTACAAGTACGTCGCAGTGTTTTGGATGAGATAAAACAAAGTGAGGATAACAACTATACCAAACTCAATAAATTAATCAACGTCTGGAAAGAAACTCAACCATCGCCTGATACTTGGGAAACAGTAATTACTTCTATCGAGAGTCCTATTGTTAATAAAAAGGTGATAGCTGATCTAATACGTCAATATCTTAGTACAGGTAAGAGTAATAAGTTATTATTAAGTAATGAGGTTATTAATAGTGGTGTTCAGACTATTACTGTAAAGTGTACTCAATTCAGTTATAATCAACATTGTTCACACACAATGTACATCAGTTGAATGTGATTGAAAAATCAAATTAGTCTCAATTCACTTCAAAGTGGTTTGATGTTGATTGTACCAGTTATAATTTGAACACAGGAATGTTTTGTACATGTTATGAATAATTGTGATCAGTTTGTAGGTAGTCATGTCTTGTTCTGACCTTTCCATATAATACAAAACATTGACAATCCTTTTTGAATGGAATTAAGTCAGTTTATAGATGTAAACTTTATTGAACTGAATTAAATATAAACCACACCTAATGTCACCTTCAATATACTGTACCAAAGTAACAATGTACAGTGACAAGGACAGACTAATTTAAAATGAATCTGATTGTTCTGTTGAAGTTAATGAATTGTGACCTATACTTGACCCTTTTTTGTGTATTAGTAAAGAGAAGGGTCTATCTTGATAGATTACAACCCATCCTTCCCATGAATGAATGTCTGAGTATGAGGCTAGGTTTTAGAACTCTACTTTGTCTCTGTGATGCAGTTACTGTTTATATCATTGTCTCTATATACTATAGAAAATAGTAAAACATGGATACTTTTCTGTTATTATTATGACACAAACTATGATACATTAGCACTGTTTACTATGAAAAAGAGTGTTAGTATTATACTTTGCTTTTTAAGTTACAATGATCAAAATGATTTTAAATACTATATACATGTAGTAATAAGAATATATATCTTTTCTATATTATTATGACAGACTAAAATTTACACATACATGTACCTTAACAAAATTATCCACTTTTCTTATCAAAGTAGAAACTACTACAAATCAGTCATTTATTGGAGTCACTTAATGCTCACATTACAATGACTTAAAAAGAAATAGTAATTAATAATTCCATGTAATTAACAAGCTATGTTGATATAGAAATACTGGGGACCTACTCCTATACTGTCTGTTAATTATAAGAAAATGTTAGTATAATAGTGTCATCTTTACTTCTTCCACAATATTAATATTAGTATATGTCAACAGTACACACACAAATTACTACTTTACTTGTTAACATGCACAACTAATTTATAAATATATAATTACAATTTTATATTCCAAGTTTCTGTATTAAATTCCATGTCCATTTATTGATAATTGAAGTTTTCATTTGTCAACACTTAATCAATACTACATACATTTAAAATGATTATTTTTCAAGACATTAATTAATTTATACTATGACAGTTTGTTATAATAATTATTTTATTGTTATCTCAGGTATTACCAGTATATTCAAGGAGTTTCCTGATGAACGTGTACTATTCAATCTATTATATGATATCAGTGACCAATGGTATGATATTGGATTATCATTACAAGTACGTCGCAATGTTTTGGATGATTTAAAACAAAGTGAGGATGACGATGAAACCAAACTCAAGAAAGTCATGAACATCTGGGAAGATACAAAATCATCCTCTACTACTTGGGAAACAATGATTACTGCTATGGAAAGTCCTACTATTAACAACAAGGAGATAGCTGATTATATACGTCAATATCTTCAATTTAGTAAGTTATTATTATTAAGTAATGAGATTGTTTTATTAATACTGTCACTGTCAATAAACTGTATAGTACAAAATTTTTGAATTATAAATCTTAAATGATAACAACATAACTAATAATTAACTGTATTAACTTGTAGTTAGTATATCCAAACATTAGGTCATTATTAATTAATTCATCATTATTATTGATATTATCTATAATTTGTTTGTTTATGTAGGAGTAATTAACAGACTTCAACATAATCGTAATCCTGACACTGAAATATCTGATTCAGGTACTTTAATTTCCATATTAACTATTACAATGGACATTTACTGTAGTATTATAATTATAGCTTCTTCCCAGGACTAACTGATAGTTTTATATTATCATAGTAAACAATGTGAGTAATAACAAAGGTCCTATAAGACTATTAGTCTTAGATTAGAAACAACTACTCATGTGAGAAGTTGTATATTACTTAATTTATTTGGCATACCAGACAGTCCTATAATTGTTTTAAACAAACAGTGTTCACTCACTTGTTCTGATCTTTAGTTTCAAAAAGAGTGATGTCCAGTACTACCAAATCTTGTCCTTTGTATTAACTGACAATCCTGTATATCCCAGGATACTAAGTAGTCCCTAAGACTGGACCAATGTCAACACTGAATATCCTTAAACTTGATACTGGCTGTGTTTAGTACATGTATGTTCCTCAATACCAAGTATCACTGGTACATCTTGATATGAGCCCAACTCAAGAGATATACACATTCCTTAGTGTTAAGTATACATACTAACTATAATACATCCTGGAATGGTCAATTTATTAGCCCGGTACATATGCATCCCTCAACACTGGTATCACTAGATACTTAGTACATCTTGGGATGCTGAGTGTCCGGAGCCCAGTACATACCTATATATCACTTAATACTGAGTATCTTTTGGTACTTAGTACATCCTAGGATGTTTCATTCAAGGGTTCATTTTGGAACCTAGTACGTATGTATCTTTTAATACTATGTTCTTAATACTTAGTATATCCTTGGATAGTCCTTATAGTAGTCCAGTGTATGTGTATTTGTCCCTTAATACCAAGTATCCCTTGATACTGCTTACGTACTGGGATGGTTCATTCAGGGGATCATTTTTAAGCCCATGTCACATATATCCCTTAATATTAAGTATTCCTAGATATAGATTCTCACAATTGTCACTAGAGAAACATTTAGTGTGTAACACTACCAGGACCATTACTGATAACATTCTCAACAAATAGTTCTTTTTACTTCTCATACTCACTTGTCAATATGTCTAGGACAATATGAGAAGGTTTCCAAGTTGTTTCAGTAATTCCTAATCAGATGACATTATAACTTTACTGTGCTAACATAAATTATTAATCAATATATTTGTGGCTTATTATCACAACAATTATCACAACATTACACCCACTGATTTAATAAAGAGTGATTAATATAAACCAAGTACACTTGTCATCTTAATGTGAACACTATTGTATAAGCTTTTATGAACTTTATATATAACAATGAAAGTTCAAACATTACATACCTTACTACTGTAAACATGTTGTTTGTAATTGTTACTGACTTCAGTCAACTGTACATGTATCCATTTTTATAGTAGTCATATAAATTTATGTCCTATTGTAACCACACCCACAAGTCTTATCCCTTTCCTTTACTCTATTATCTATTGTACATGTACACAAAGAGTTATGTACTTGTACTTGTTAAACTGGACAATAAGAACTGACTATATTCTAGCTGTTTACTAAATTAAAGTTTGAAATTTTGTTTCTATTATATATTAGGTACTAACAAGAAGTTACTGGACAAAGCTATGAAGGAGGGCTACGTCACTGCTAAGTGGACCAAGTTTTTGGTCTCAGGTGCACCTGGATCTGGCAAGTCATCCTTTTTAAACCTGCTTTATAATGAAGATCCTCCAGAATGCCATAACAGTACTCCAGTAATTGCAGCAAAAGATGCAAGGATCATATCTGCCATTGTGGGTGATGATTCTATGTGGAATAAAGTAGACCACGAGTCTCTTAAACAAATAATTACTCAAGGAGTTAAACGTAGCATCCAACCTCACAAACCAGAGATATTAGAGAAACCTGGCTCATCAGAAAACAAACCAATAAACCAACCATTAGAGAAAACAGTTGATCACCCAACAGATCAACAAGAAGAAACATCAGACAGTGACGATTCTAAATCATCAACCACAGCAGGACATGATCAAACAGTTGATCAGAACTCTTTACCAAAACCTACTATAATTCAGGAAATCATTGACCTCTTAGCCTGTGTAGAGAAGTCTGAAGAGCTTTATCGATCTCATTGGATATATGGTATTGATACTGGTGGTCAGGCTGCATTTATAGACATTGCTCCAACATTGTTACGATATCACTCTGTGAATATTCTTACACACAAACTAACTGATAAGCTCGAGGACAAAGCTAAGTTCTTCTATAGTGTTGAGGGAAAACTAATTTGTGAGCCAGTAGAAAAACAGATCACAAATTTACAACTTCTTGAAGCTTTGTTTCGCTCAGTATTGTCGGTAAATTTTTCTGAATTACCAAACATTCGTATCAAACATGTTCAAGAATCCTTCTACATAGTACTAGGGACATTCTTGGATAAAATGCTTGAATCTTACGAGTCTCTCCAAGAGAAAAATGCAATTCTCTCGTCAGCTTTAAAGAAATTTCGACAAATCACAATTATGCATCGCAGAGCTGGAAATGAAGTCATTTTTCCAGTCAATACTATTGCCAGAGGTGATGATGAGATGAAAATGGCTACTAGAATTCGAAAGAAAATCTGTCAGTATTACATTGAGGCAGAAATTCCTATTAGATGGTTTTTGTTTCAACTTGAGCTCCAAAAGTCTTCTAAATCCAACATTGTAAGTCTGTCTAAATGTTTAGAGATTGGTATGACCATGCGAATGAGTACTAGTGACATCAAAGCAGCTCTAAACTACTACCATGATCTGACTATCTTTCTATACTTTCGTAGAATCTTACCTAATGTAGTGTTCCTTCATCCACAACCACTTTTTAATAAACTCTCTGATTTAATCAGTATCTCTTTTCCTGGTGTTGTTGATTACTTGGAGGAAGAAGGTATCCCTATACATAGTTATGCTGCTCATGAAGAACTAAAAGATGAAGGAACATTTAAAGAAGACTTGTTAACATCACCCAATTCACATTTATCACAAGGATTCTATCCTGAGTTTACACCACAAGATTTTCTCAAGTTAATGACAAGTTTATTTATAATGGCCTCTCTACCTGAGAAAGGAAAATACTTTCTACCAACTGTCCTTCCTACTACCACCTCCTTTACAGAATATAAATCTATACCTGCTCCATTCAAGATACACACTGACCCTCTAATTCTCTCAATGGATATGAAACCTCTTCCTCGAAGTGTCTTTCCTGCATTAGTTGTTAACCTTCTACATCGTAATCATTCACCAAAGTTTCAACTTAGGCATCCTTCACATTCCACTCCACGTTATCGTAATGCTATTACTTTACGTACTGATTATGGTGACATTCTTCTAGTCGATGGGATTTACTGGATGGCAATATACAGTACTGACCCATTGAAAAGATGCTCTGCTTTACGTGAAGCAGTCCATTCTGGCATCCGCAAAGTCGTCAGCAATTTCCAATGCATGACTAACTTTAAAAATCTTGAAGAATATTTTTATTGTAAGATATGCTCCAATGAATCTCCAGAACATTTCTGTTATTTAAATGATGACCAGAAAACAGTCACCTGTTGTGACAACCATACAACTGCTTGTATCAATGAATCTTGTCAACTACCTTGGTTCTCTATGGAGGGTGAGTTTAAAGTAGTCTAATATATAGTATTATTGTTTGATATATAGGTAAATTAAAGGTATTGCATTTAATTTATTGGTCATATTAAATTGATAATGAACTAATAAACAGCAGGTGTGTCTTAGTCATTACTTTGTTTGTGTCAAGCTAATTACTTGTTAAAGGCAACATTAATAATTCAAAACCTGTTTCAATTAGCATTTTAAATTTGTTGCTATAGCTAAATCAAACAATAAATTAGATGTCATGTCATTTGTACATGATGTCATTGTCAATGATGATATGACTTTTGCACAATGAAAAGTGGAATGACAATAATTTTATTTTATAAAATTTACATAATGTTGGAATTATATTTTTAAAGTCATTGGATTTATCAAGCCAAGCTCTGCCTTACATGTAAACAAACAAGTCACTCTAACTTATTTTGGGAATATTTATTACTTTCATGTTACATTTATGATATCACATTGACATTATGATATCATATTGACATTATAGCACATTGAACAATCTCTACTAGATGGTTTAAAAATAGTTTTACATTATTATGTCAGTGTTATGTCATTACCAATTACTTTTTAGTCTTACATTAAATATATTATATTGTAATACTTTATCTTTTATTGTAAGTCCTTTTCATTCTGTAGCTACACCTCCTTTATTTCCTGATAGTCGGGATCCTAAACCAGTTGGTATGTCAATAAAAATTTCTTTTGCTTTATTAACCTGTCGTGTAATTTATTCTATACAAAGCACATATTTAATGTTCCATCCACTATTATAATACTATAGTAACTTAATATTATCAACATCCTAAGGAGTTATTAATGACTTTAAATGTGATAAAAGCTATAGCTAGTAAGCTTGTTGCTTTGCTTATATAATTGCTTTCAAAATAATAGAAAAAGATAACTAGATTTTATTTGAGTGAGATATTATCAGACATAATATGACAGCATGTGCTACATTTCTGTCAATATCTATGATAATATAATTGTTGAAATTTTAGGTTTGTTTTTATATAATTTTGTAATTACTATAAGCAAATCCAAGTTATATGTTTGTATGTCTATAATAGTAAGTTCAAACTCTATACCTGAACTTCATGTTCCCCTCCTTTTTGTGTTTTCTGTAATAATGGACTCCTGATTTACTTTAAGGTGTTACACTAATACACTAATATTACATTAAGCAAGTGATGTTATAGATATTTGAAGTGTTGACAAATCATAGACTCATTGAAATGATATTACATACTATGTATCATTGTGTTATGTTAAAACGACCAAGTCCAAACAATAACATTTCTTTATTTTGTTACAGGAAAGAAAAAGAAGAGAGTAATATTAGAAGATTTGCCTTCTGATCAATCAGAATCTGATGAAGACATACCTCCTAGGGAAATAATACTGAACTTTGTATCATCTGACAATGTCTTAGAGTCATATGATGCATCAAGTAGATATGGTAAGGAACCATCTAGTAGAAGACTTTAATCAATTTCTATGTATATTGACTTGATCATTGTATAACATGTTTGCAATGTTCTTAATACTGTTACAAGTACAAATAACACTTAACTTTTAAAATCAATCATAGTATTGATAATTTATATTAATTAGTTTAATGAAATCCATTAGGAATTTAGTTTGTCATGTTGTTCTTTTTATGTAGGTCATAAACGACCCAACCAAATGGAGGAAGTATTACCATCAAAAAGGGACTCTACTGCTTCTTCAAGTCAGTAATTGGATTTAATTATGTTAGTTATAATTTGAACTAGATCTCCTTGATTACCAACGCCAATTTTAGATAGTACATGTGATATTTTTACACAATGCTTTCATTCTGTGTTATAACAATGATTCAGACTTTCAAGCACTTACCTTTCATTTTTAAGTATTGTCAAACCCTATACATGTTTTTAGGACTGCTTAGCACATAACAGCATGTATCAACTCACAAATAACTAACAGCAGGAGCTTTTAGCTTCACTAGCAGGTTTGTATAGTATTATCAAATAGCTTGTGATCATATTTTGAAAACTTAATTATTAATGATATGATCAAGTACACATTAAATTTATATATGCATATATTAAGCTATAAAAAGCAATGACTGAGAACATACATACACTAATTTAGTTAAATGTTACACGTACTCCCAAATGTCAGCTTTGCAATAACTATCAATAAGGTAATGCGTATTATACAAAGAAAAAGAAAAATTACTGATGTTATAATAACTTATAACTACTGTATATAGTAAGGTTACTTCAACTTATTATAGGAAAGAAACCGAAGAGACTGAGATTTAATATATCAGATGTACCTCCTAGGAAAAAAAAATCTCATTATGTATCATCTGACAGTGACTTAGACTCATATGATGTATCAAGTGAATGTGATAAAGAACCAGTTAGTGGGAGACCTTGCAAGAAAGAAGGAATATCTTACAAAATGATACCTTCATCATCACAACAACATAAAGGTATAGTCTGATATACTGACATGTAATGAGATAATTTACTGACTCATTGTCATTTTACGTAGGCATGAGAGAAATAGTGGTAGACAATAGTGTTAATCAATTTCTATGTATATATTATTAACTTGATCATTGTATAACATGTTAACAATGTTTTTAACTCAGTTACAAGTGCAACTTACCTTAAACTTTTAACACTAATCATAGTATTGATAATTTATATTAAGTAGTTTAATATGATCTATTATGAATTTACTTTGTCATGTTGTTCTTTTATAGGTCATAACCAGATAGAGGAAATGTCATCATCTAAAAGAAAATCTACTACTACCTCAAGTCAGTAATTGAATTTTAATTACGCTAGATGTAATTTGAATTAGATATTTTTCATTTTAAATTCTACTTATGATAGTAGTGCATGTGACGCCTTCATATATTCCTTCAAATCAAAAGTGTTGTCAAAGCCAATAACATTACGATTATTATCATGATAACAAATTAAGAAAATGTAAATGTAACTCACTTTATTAATTACAGATGCATGTCAAGGACACTCTATAAGCTGGTTTAAAAATAGCTCTAATTTATTAATACTTAGTTCTTTTGTTAGAGAGTGTTGTCAGCTACATAACATGTTATCTGAATCTTATAACTATCTACCAATCATATCTCAGTATAACACTCTGTTTTATAGTTCTGAAAGGAGAGAATGGACTATATTGTCTGATATGTAGCCTTCTGTAAACAACCATACATTTAGAGCCATTACATCATGACCTGATTTATCTGATCAAGTTAACTGTCTATAAAGTTTTAGATTGATTTATGCAAAATATTTTTAATACATTCATTTTTATATCTAATGACCTTTCTAAGTATAAATTAGGAATGTAGTGGCTATTTATAAGTCACAGGAAGTGCATACTCCAATACAAAATTAACTGTTAGGTTCTAATATTTAGAATGTAGGGTCTAAGGTATAGTATTAATTTATCATTGATCATTGATGTATAGACTTCTTGTTGATGTACACCATCAACTATAAATATTGTGTTTGTGTTTGGTAGTTTGAATTATTGGCTGTTTTTTGAACAGTCTGACTTGTTAAATCAACTATACATGTGTTAATACCAATAACATGATTACACTTATTATATTGTTTAACAAAGAATAGTTCATTTTCTTATATCAATATTAATTCTAAACTTTTCCATATCATATTAGGTAATACAGTTAAAGGTGGTGTACATGTATCTACTTTACCAGATCATCTCTTGGATCAACAACCTACACTTAAAGAATTAATTTCACATGCTAGAACAGCAAAATGGAATCAGTTGGGTGTCCAACTAGGACTGGACAGAGTGGATCTAGCTGAGTGTCATGATTATACCAGTATGTATCAGTTATGGATTGAGGAGAAAGCGAGAGAAGCAACTAGAAGGAATTTATTAGATGCTTTAAGAGCTATTAGACAGAATAATGTAGTAATAAAATATGAAGATTATTTAAAAACATTGGTAAGTTACATTGTCCATATATCAATATGTACATGTACATAGAGTGGATCCCTTAGCTAAAAAATTCCCTGTTATTGTCCTATACATTAGTGTACTGGTATGTGTATTAGTTATATACTTGTGGTTTCATAACAGTATAGACTATATAAATAATTTGTGACCACAAATTACTAATACTAACTTGTTTCCTCATTTTGTAAATGGGAAATATTGAGAGTGTTCAATCTATATAAATGATGTTTGTATACATCAACAAGTACAACATAGTAAGTATACTAGTTACCTTAATACAAGTATGTACATGCTATGTGGATATGTTCATGTAAAGTTTGTTCTGTTGAACAAATGGGAATAACTTGATAAATTTTGAACAATGCTTTCTCGTTTAATGGAAAAGGCAATTCAAATATATATACAGTAGTTCTTGTTAGACTAAATAATATGTATAGTTGTTATATTGGTAGTTAGATATATTCTGTAGTTACTGTATATAATTGTTATCTATTAATTCTACAGATACATACCTCAATATCCTAGAAGAGAGATCCTTGTAACTGCTCTGTTAATAACAGACTTATTGTTAAAACCAGTTGTTACTAATTGTATACATATATATTCTTTTTCATTACATTTTGCTATTGTTTGTTCTCAACATGCAATTATATTTTTGTGGTATTGTGTAATTAACTATTTGAGTGGGCGTAAGCGAATACGGAAGTGTACTATTTAGATCTTAATGGTTTTGCTTCTTGAACCATCTCTTACAAATTTGGTGATTATTACCAATGGTAGAAGTACAAAGTGGTTTCTAATGAGGACACACGTACAGTAATAATTGAAGAATGTAGATCTATATAGCTGGATATACTGAATTGATACGTATGTATCAATTTATATTGATTAATAAAAAAGATGAAAGTACTACCAGCTAGAAGAAATTTGATTAGTACTTTAAGTGCTATAAGACAGAGTAATGTTGTAAAGAAATATGAAGGTTATTTGAAAACGTTACTGATGATTATTTAGGATTATCTCATATTGTAAAAAATTAATCAGATTTAGAGACACTCCTATATACAGGAAGTCAATTTCAAATAGTTCTGAGTGATAGTATCAATATATGCAATAATTGCGATAGTAAATAATGATCAGGAATAATTAACAGCAGTGGACAGCAAAAGAGAAGATGTTTTAGCTAAAGCTTGTTAGAGTCATTAGATGTATATGACATGACTGAAGCCTATGATTGTGTTACTTACACTGGTATTGTCCGTGATGGTTTATAACAGTTGGACATTATGACTTGCACTGCCATGTGGTGTGAAGTGGACAATAGTCCAAATCTTATTACAGTTCCACGTACGAACAATGTGAAGGAAAGGTTAACACAAACCATTTTATTCTGGACAGATATAGTGAACGCTCCAAGGTCTTTTTGGCCATAATTAAATATGAATAATATATATCACATTTAGTATCAGTTCTAAACTGACAGGAGAGCTAATACACTTTCCCTGTATCATTGTATGTCTATTACTGTATAGTCTAGTAAGACAGACCAATATCAGCATGGCAATCAGGTTCTAATGGCTAGGTTGGGTTTGTCCACTTGCCATGTGACAATGTTAGAGAAGTATTATGAAGTGGCTCAGTTGTGAACTGATTCTTACCTCAGATTATTCTATGGTATAATGAGATGTAAGTCATGTCAAATACATCTAATGACTCTAACAAGCTTTAGCTAAAACATCTTCTCTTTCGCTGTCCACTGCTGTTAATAATTCCAACACTGCTTGTACAACATCCAATGTCTTTTTGGACATGATCCTCTTCATTGAAATTGAATGTGTTTTCTATTCCTTTTTCTGAAAAACTCTAGCAGCTTCTCTCTCTAAGATCTTTTAATGACTTGTTCAGTTACTTCATCTTTAAATTTTAATGATTCTTCTTTGTAGACTTTTTGAAGATATGATTACATCTATTAACTGTAACAACTGAGCTTGAGTTACTAGATCATTAGTTATTGGAAGATTAATAAATATTCTCCCTGTCAGCTATGATTCAGAATAAAAACTAACGGTATATTAAGGAATGAGTGTGTATGTACACTACAGCACTCTAGAATGACAATTAATCATACAACCTTCTTATATACACACTGACTACACAGGAAGTGATGTTATGTTAAAACATCCTGTGGAAGTCTGCTGGTGGACCAAATCAGCGCTACACGCAGTTCAAGGACCAATTACGGCGTGACAGGTCACCTAATATTTACAAATTACAATTATTTTTGGTATTTTTGGTATATAATTGAGTTATATGGCTGACTACGAAAAGAGAGGCTGTACTCATTCACTCAATAAAAGCTCCATTTCATTTGTAAATAGTTGCAGTTAATTCGTTGTGCTAGTTGTACTAGGAAATAAAAAAAAGGTATAAATCTATTGATAGTTTATCTTGTACATGTTGTGTATTGTACTGTATGGGTTATGGCCTCTTAAGTATTGTTTATTGAAGGTAAATATGAAGACATTGTTTCCCACACCACACCTATTCCAAGGAAAAAGCTGGTTGTACAAAATAAAGTTTATTCAGAGATGGATTGCTTAGTCCTAATCAGATTTAAGATAATGTCCCCTCCTCAATATGTTATGTCTGTTTTAAAATGCAATTTGGAAGATTGAAAAGTCATTAGTGTTCCTTTGTGCCATATTGAAGTAGGTATTTTATAAAAAAGAATGTAAGATATTGTGTTATTTTTGCAATAAAGGACAATGTTCTATAAAAGATGACATCTTAGTCATATATTGCTAATAACAATCCAATTTGTAAAGTCATATCTTCTGTATGTGCTTAATTGAATGACTTCAACTGTGATAAATCCTCTTCAGAATGTGTATATGATATACTAGATTAAACAAGACTGCTCAGTCTAATGACATTACCCTTTATAATTATTTTAAGTTAAGCTATATACCTATATATACCTAGTGTATACTACTTATAGTCTAATTAAGTAAGGTTAAATAATACACTAAAGAATTAGTGTTAGACTAGAACAAATATACTCAATATAGAGGTTAAATAATACACTAAAATATTAGTATGGGACTAGTCCAAGTGTCCTAAGTATAGAGTTTGGGACTAGACCAAATGTTCTTATTGTACTGTGTATAGAGGATGCCCTCAATATATAGTGAATGTCCATGTGTAAGATCATATCTATGTGTGCTTAATTGAATGACTTGAACTACAAATGTTTAACCAAATCCTCTGTAAAATGTGTGTGATATATACTAGACTAAACAAGACTGCTCACTCTAAATGACATTGTCCTTTTTGTATATAAGCTAAGCTATATACCTATATATATCTAGTGTATACTACTTATAGTCCTGTAAAGTGGACCCTCCTAGCCCAATCTTCAATTACTATATTAAAAATAGTAATATTCATTACTTTTTTAAACTGTAATATGATACGTCTTGTGATTATACCCAAGGAGAAAAAACTAGATGTGTCATATTAAATTTCACATAATTAATCAACAATGAATGTGATTAATTATGAATAAATATAATTAGTTGTTACATGTACTGGTCTGTACACAGGTGCTTTGGTTGGTTTATAGGAACCCTATTTTGTGGATGCTGAATTTACTTACCTCAAAGATTCTTAGAAGTATTTTTGTATGTGGCAATATAGTTAGACTGTTAAATATCATTACAAAATGCTGAATTAACAATATTAACTAACATATCCTTAAAGCATTGACCACATTGAACATACCTATCAATGATAAAAAATAAATGAACATCACTAGATAAAAATATCTATATATATCTGTGTCTTTAATGAATATTCATAACAGGGATTTTTCTTCGAAACTTGTTGCATGCTAAAAATGTAAATACTCTTTAAAAATCCTATATATGAACCTGATATACATCTGTGATAATGTAACTACCATTCTAACTGTCTAGCTTTGAAACTGGACATTTTAAAAATCAAGGGTTCACTGACGACTAGACCACCTTATATGTATATGTCTATTAATAACTACTGGATATCAAAGTTAATATGGAAATTGTAAATACAAGACTATAATTATTGTATACAATAACAAGATTGTACATGTAATTATTATAGTAATTACTCTAAGATTACTTTGAAGATGATTCTGTTACTAACTATTAATATTAATGAGATTAGTTATTATAGTAACTGTAAATATAACAGTCTATTAGAATATCTGATCATCAAATAATTTAATTAATCATATTATGTATATGTTTTAAAATTAGTTAATGATAAATTTTATATGTTTTAGATCTGTGAATTGGTATTTTAAGAAAAGTCAGGTCTGATCTGAAACTTGTTAACAAGTCAGGTAACTCCTGACTACACTGTGAATTAGTACTGAGAGAGTATATTTACATGAAAATGGCAGCAGGTAAATGATCATTATAATTGTAGACAGTAACAAAGATAACTGTCCATGTATTACTAGTTAATAATTAGTCCCACACTAATGTGTTTAATGTCTACTTTATTTAGTATTTGTTTGATATAGAAGCAAATATTCTATTTATAGTCCGATCACAAATCATAGTATTATAAGTAGTAAATTTGTTAAATCAGTGTGAGTGAAGTCATTGAATGATAAGCAGTAAATGTTATTAACAGTAGAAGAATAGTAGTACATGTAGATGTCCTAGTTAATTGTATAAATATAATTACAATTTTATATTCCAAGTTTCTGTATTAAATTACATGTCCATTTATTGATAATTGAAGTTTTCATTTGTCAACACTTAATTAATACCACATATATTTAAAATGATAATTTTTAAGACATTAATTAATTTATAATATGACAGTTTGTTATAATAATTATTTTGTTGTTATCTCAGATATTACCAGTATATTAAAGGAGACTCCTACACAGTATGAACTATCCTATCTATTGATTGGTATTAGTAACAAATGGTATGATATTGGAATATCATTACAAATACATCGCCATGCTTTGGATGATTTAAAACAAACTCAGAATGACAGCGAGGAAAATCTTGATGCAGTCATTGACAACTTTCTAACTACTCAACCATACTCTGTTAACTGGGAAACAGTGATTACTGCTATTGAGAGTCCTACTGTTAATGACAAGGTGACAGCTGATCTAATACATCAATATCTTAGTACAGGTAAGAGTAATAAGTTATTATTAAGTAATGAGGTTATTAATAGTGGTGTTCAGACTACTACTGTAAAGTGTATTCAATTCAGTTTAAATCAACATTGTTCATACACAGTGTACATCAGTTGAATATGATTGAAAAATCAAATTAGTCTCAATTCACTTCAAAGTGGTTTGATGTTGATTGTATCAGTTATAATTTGAACACAGGAATGTTTTGTACATTTTATGAATAATAGTGATCAGTTTGTAGGCAATAATGACCTTTCCATATAATACAATACTTCGAATGTCAAAATCTTTTTTGAATAGAATTAAGTTAGTTTATAGATGTAAACTTTATTGAACTGAATTAAATATAAACCACACCTAATGTCATTGTCAATACACTGTACCAAAGTAACAATGTACAGTATCAAGGACAGACTAATTAAAAATAACAATGAAAACAGAAAACAGATTAAGCTCTAGGAGCCAATTTGTCCAATATGGTACAGATGCTAGCACATTTACAAAGTTGAATGGAGTCCTGAAGTAGGAGACAAGTTTCAGGGAGAAATAGAAGAAATGAATAGTCATTATGGATACACAGTAGTGATCACAATAAATAGAAGAATAGTAGAGTATGTGCTATGAGAGTATTCCAAATTGATCTACTAATTTGGTATTCAAAGTTAAGATTAAAAGTAATAACAATGATAATCATTACAGTAAAATGCTGTCCCCTTTGCTTTCTTCAATGTCCCAATCATCATTTTCTAAAATATAACACTTTGCCAAATAAGGAGGTAAATAACAAATTTAGAAACAAATAGAGCTTTATTTTTACAAATGAATGTTAAGAAGACAGAGTCCAACTCTTTCCATAGTCAGCTATAATATAAAGGAAATGAATATATATCATTGATTTATTATTTTACTTTAATTATGACTACTTCATTGTTAAAGGATTAGCTCATGAATGACTTTATCATTGATTCCAATTAATTGGTACATGTACAAGTAGTAGTTACCAATCCATCTGGTCTATCCAGCTATACCATCCTCTCAACTGATGTGTTAAAGTATCTAGCAAAGGTCTCATCAGAATTTGAATTTATTATGATAAGTGAATGAAGAAGCCACACCCTCTCCTGGGGCAATCACTTTCCCTTGGATTTATACTATATTTTTAAATACTTTAAATCACCATAGTTATAGAGTTATAAAACAGTCTTAGCCTGAAAAAAAAAGAATAAAATAACTTTAATACATTTAAAAAGATAATTATTTTGTTATCTCAGACATTACCAATATATTAAAAGAGACTCCTACACAAAATGAACTATCAATTCTATTGGAAGATATTAATGACAAATGGTATGATCTTGGATTATCATTACAAATATATTCCAATGTTTTGGATGATTTAAAAGAAAGTGATGACAGCAACAAAGCTAAACTCAAGAGAGTCGTGAACATCTGGAAAGATACAAAATCATCCTCTACTACTTGGAAAACAGTGATTGCTGCTGTGGAGAGTCCATTTGTTAACAACAAGGAGACAGCTGATGAGATATGTCAATATTTAAAATTAAGTAAGTTATTATTATTAACTAATGAGGTTGTTTTATTAATACTGTCACTGTCAATAAACTGTATAGTACAAATGTTTTGAATTACAAAATGTTATCATTCTGTTGTCAAAGACTTTGATATAGTTTTTTATTAACTACTTCTATACATCACAACATACATGTAGTATGTAGTACTGGTATTTAGAATGAACTTAATTTTGTTTTTAGGATGTGTCTATCTTACAATATGTCTCATAACATATACACATGGAACCAACATATTGACTTGATAGTAATACTTATCTGTTTAGTTTACAGTTACTGTTGTAGTTAAAGATGTCATAGATAAGATACTATTATGTACAGCAGCTGTTCATTAATTGTGTAAATTCCCTTAATCTAGACTTATTCTAATCACAGCAGTCCCCATAATATTCTACACACACCTATCATTAATAACAATAAAGCTTCTAAAAAGTCATCAAATTAGATTTCTGTATAATATTATTGATTGTGAATTAAGATGAAATTTGATGTTTATTGAAATAATAATAATTTTGACAAAATTAGAGGTAGATGTAGAGCTTGTACTTAAAATGGCTGCTACATTTAGTCATCTTCGTGATATTACATCTAAACACGCTTGTCATATATAGAGGGTTATGTCAGAATTTTAATACTTAAGGAAATTAATTTGAATGGCAAGCTATTAGAGATAATGTTAGAACAAAATTTAAAAAGAATTATTTATTTCAAAATTAGAGTATTGAATTTTGTATAACAGACTGGACCATCTTGACCAATTAGATTGTTTCATTTGTATTGTTGTATGAGATACTGAATTTCTATTGCTTTGGATACATGTGTGTCAAATCTACTAGTTAGCTTTAGCTGACAAAGAAACACTTACCATTTTACTTGTAGTAGACGAAATTGAATTTAATATTTATGTTCTTGTCTATAGTACATGACAAAGGTATTCTGTTTGAGTGTTAAACCTTTATTAGCCCCACCCCCTGCTTTGATACTCAATCAAGTGATGTACCGGTTAGCTAGAGATTCCAACTTGGGTTGGTATCAATAGTTGTTACTTTTAAACAGAGGATTATACTCCAAAATGAACAATAATGTTAAGTTCATGGAAAAATTGAACTACTGAACTAGACTTGTTACAACAGCTCATAGGAAGTCCTCATGAAATTACTACTGTAATTTATCATTAGTCCACTCAGCAATCATCAAGTTCATTCTTTTAATCTCAGTCTTTGTTTATTTCCCACTTTCAGGAGCATTGTCTACAACATATAAAATAATCTTGAGTTGTGTAAATTTTGATATTGCCGACCTATTTATTACTAACCATTTCAACTTTACACAATGTTTGTTATAATAAATTCATTGATTTGCATAAAATAAAAACATAAGGCAGCAATTTCATCCAAATCCATTATTATAATGTTGGAAATCATAGCCTAAAAAAGATTGTATAAGAACTTATAGATATGGAAGAAGTTATTTATTGATCTGAAAAAGAGCAATCTGTTAGTTAATTAAGGCATAGCATGGTACAAGTTACTGATACATCAGAGTTATGTAATACATACAGAACATGTGGTCCAAAATATGTAATGTTAGGTTTGAGTGAAAGAACTGACAGTTCAGTTAATTATAGTTTATTAATTTATACAATATTGACAACAACATAACTAATAACTGTATTAACTTGTAGTTAGTATATCCAAACATTAGGTTATTATTAATTAATTCATCATTATTATTGATATTATCTATAATTTGTTTATTCATGTAGATGTAATTGAGAGACTTCGATTTTATCTTAATCCTGACACTGAAATATCTGACTCAGGTAATTTAATTTCTATATAATATGTCATTACATTATGTTAACTGTTACACTGGAGATTTCATAGTGTATAGGAAAGGGATTAGAAACTAATTATCATGTGAAAGGTGACCCTTTGTGACCATTTTTCTTAATTTACTTGTCACACATAACATATTAGAGAGTCTTGGAAGAAAAAGGTATAATTTAATTGTTCTTGTCTCATCTTTAGCTGCAAAAAACACTTTGAGTTTCTCAAAGTAACAAGTTTTATTATAAACTAACATTCCTAGCAATGTGTTTGTGGCTATACTCTGTCCGAGATGAGAAGAGCCACACAGACGTGTAAATAACTTTGCCATTTTACATGCTCTTCACTTATACCAATCAGTCAGTTTGCAAACGCACATTTTATATATAAAATTTGGGTCTCTAGTGCTACCAGAAAGTAGCAAACTATAAAACTCCATGCAGTTTCAATGCCATACCTTCATACTTCAAATTGTGCACCTTTGAGGAATTAACAAATAACAATTTTACCTTGAGAAGTCAGCCATGTGTCACACAGCAATTCAAAATTACAGTTCCAAATATATGAACAGATGTTTTATTATAACAATGTCAATTGTCTTTTGGAATTTAAGGCATTGCCTTTTGGATTTAAGGCAGCTATAAAGCCTCAGTCTCTTTCCTTTTGGCATCTTTACGAACATGAGAGAAAATGTGGTGTGTTCACATACATGCATGTGAAGAAATAATCAATAGTATTAAATACACTTCAGCACTAATTGCATATAATAAGTGAGGAAATACCTCACCTTACATTCCATGCATAAAACACCTTTTTTAATGGGGGCTCTTCTCAACTCGGACAGAGTATGATGTTTAATGAGAGTCAAAACCACAATAATGTACTTTTGTGTACTGCTGTATCTCCAGCTTATGGACAATCCTTACAATGATTAATTCAGTTTTTTATTGTTTCCAAACCCGAACATCAGATTCCGTGACCACTGCTCACTTACATCAAAAGTACTGCTTACTCTCTTTAAACTTTATAGTCATCTATTTCAAGTGTTGTTTTATTGTGACTTTGCATGCAACAATATAATAACATGATATAAAGCAAAGATACTTGTATGTACATGTATTTACCTTCATTTATATCATATATGAATAAGATTAATAATAACATACATTTATGATGTTATCAAAACCAAATATAATTATTTAGAATATTTCAATTGGTTGTTGGTGTATTTTCATTTGAGGATAACATCAATTTCATTGTCATTCAAAGTTATAAAAGACAATGCTTTTAGAGAGTGACTAATACTTGAGGGATGTAATACCAAATACTCAGATTTTTGTAGGTATTCTCGTTCAAAGAAATAGAAGGAAATACTATTAGAGGGTAGCTTAGTCTCATTCCCAGATTGCCACACCCCCTGAATGAAAAGGGAGTCTAGTGCATTTGCTTCAAATAGCCTCATCAGTATAACGTTGGTGAACACATGACTTTCTGGAAAAACATGTGATTGGTATAATTTGAGGAAACTTAGTAATAGCTAATATAGTAAGTTTGTCACATATTTTATTTTTAGTAACAATATCTCATATATTAGTAATAGGAGGATAGTTATAATGATGTTATAACCTGTAGGTGATCATTGCTTGAGTTTTATCTTATAATTCAAACAAAGACTTTTAATTATGCCTGTATCATCAGAAATGGTACTTTATAAAGTCAGAATTATGATTTTTTTCTATTACTGACTTCTTTTCTAATCTGCTACTTATTTTGTCAGCATTAGTATGATTAGATGAAATTGACAAATAATGCTAATGATGTTAGTACAAGAACTTGAAGTAAATGCACCAGATTGCCTTTTTGCATATCATATAATAAGCCATATACATGTATGTAGTATACACAAGGGATGGGTTCTGTTTCTGTTTGTGTCATACTAATATCTTGGAATAATATCCCTCCCTCATATTATGCTACTAATAAATTAGATTTGTTTAATACATGCTTGTATATAATATGTTGTCCCAAATATATAATGTTAATTTGCTTTTAGTGTTGTAGAGAAAGAACTGATAGTGAACTTAATTTTCATTTAGCATACAAACTATATTGTAGTTAGTATATCCAAACATTATGTCAATATTAATCAACTCATCTTTTTCATAGATATTATCTATAATTGGTTTATTTATGCAGGAGTAGCTAATATATTTCCAAGTGATCTCAATCCATATCCCAATATATCTGATTCAGGTATTTATTCCATATAATATGTGAATGCATGCAGTTCAAATATTACATTACATGTCGTAGATTATATAGTAAAGGAAAATAAAATGTTTTCTAAAAAATGAAATAAATGTAGGGATGGGTAATATCAGTACAATATAACAAATGCAAACAAGATAGTAAGACTGGCAATTACATCATCTCTATAGTGCAGACACAGAATGCAACGATATATCAATTAATATCTGTGTATAACAAATATTTGGCCAGCTACATAACATGTTATCCAAAACTTAAGATCACCTGGCTATAGCATTTCTTCAATTATTCACATTGCTTGTAGCTATTTTTGAACATCATAGAATGGATAGACAAAGTATGTTATACTGCTGTTGTGCCTGGCAAATGCCCTTTATGTGTCATCTAGTCCTAATATTGTTTTCAGACATGTGTTTACTGCTTTATCAGTATGTCCATATATTTTTCTTGCTGCCACATTAATTTTGCCAAGTAAGGGAGACTGTACTATTATTGTTTGGCATAGAATATGTGTCATTATAAATAACGACTATAACATGCAACACTTCCATATAAAAGAACAAAACTTACATTATCTTGTTGAACTGACAGCCATAATTTTGTATCAGGATGAAAGGGTATTTACATAACAATAATATTATAATTATATTTAATAAAACATGATCTCAAATGTTATCTTAAACAACTGCAAACTTAACAGTAAATCAAAAAAGACCATCTTTTGTATATGCATCTCATTCTAAAAGTTACTAATGACACTTACTTACTGAAACGGACAAAAGTTAAGTATGTGAGATAGGTAACACATTCAGTTCTTAAATGGTCATGATCATCATTAAGATAGGCTAAAATTAATATTTGTGGTTGTAGTTATTATGAATGTAATTTAAAGTTTTATATATATTACAGGTTGCAGGTCATTACTGAAGTTAATTATCCTTGTATTGGGAGTGATCTTAACTGCACTATGTTTCCTGTTACTACATGCCTCTGGAGAAAATAGTAAGCACATTCAATTAATGTATTTATCATCAGGTTACATTTCTCCAACTTTGTCATACCTCATTAAAATTTGATGGATCAAAGGAACACAATATAGTAAATTCAATACAAACTACATGTGTATGTTTGATCCACTAATATACTAGAACTATGGTTGACATTGTAAAATATCACAAAAGTAGGACATGACAGATGGTGGTGACTTATAAACTCTCAATTGACAATAACTCATACCTCATTAAAGTAAAGTAATATGTATAGAGTATAAAGTAATATGTATGGAGCATCCCTAAATGGTGTATTGTATATACATGAAATGATATTGATAATCTCAAGGATGGAACCCTATCAATTATGGACATTATTTGTCATATATGCAGCACTCCTCAAAGGTTCACCATACTCTATATATTTTGACACATGTTCAGTATATGAGATAATAAATTCCTTTTTAAAAATGATCAAGATCATCTTCAAGATAGGCTAACATTAATATTTATGGTTAAAGTTAAAATGAATGTAATTTACATTTTTATAAATAATACAGATTATTCACAATTGCTGTTGATAATCACTCTTGGATTTGGACTAACCTTAATTGTACAGTTTTTCTGGTATTTAATACATGCTTTCGGAGAACATTGTAAGCAATTATGTATTTATTTAATTAGCAGACGTTTATAATCCCTCAATAGGTAGGTTGCATTATCTTGAAGAATACCTACTTGTAATAGTATGGTTTACCTTTATGATGACAGTAAATGCAGCCATTTTTTGGTGTGTAGTACATAATTTTGGAGACAACAGTAAGTATTAATGTATGGATTTAATTGAAATAGATATTTATAATTATTAACAGGTTGCATGGTGAGGTATCTTAAGATTAGTTGTTTTAACTAATTCATGAGTGTTTGCTCCCAATAACATACATTGAAGTGTATGTATTAACTCATCAGTAACAGCCCTGACCCAGTGTCTTAAATCATTATTAGTTGAAACAATGAGTTACACAAACAGTCAATTATATGATGTTTACTTTTTCCATCAAACAAGATTGCTAAATATAGTTTGTAAAACCACATATTGATTAAATGAACCATTCAGTTTTTACAGTTATTAAAGTACATAATACTTATAATGGTTATGATTGGCCTTGGAGTGATTTGGTATATAATATATGCCTTTAAAATAATAGTGAGCATATCTACATGAATTCAATATATTTGTAATAAATTTAAATTTTCATTTATTGTGTTTATGTACAGGTTGGTGGAATCCATTTGTAATTGCACATGTAATTTTATTACTACTTGCTGTTGATCGGAAGATACCTAATAATGATGAAAATAGTAAGTTTAAGAATTGAAAGTTTCATTTCAATGATTGTCATGTAGAGCTTATGAAAAGACTAATCAAGTATGCTTTAGTGGCTTTATTAGGCATTTTACCATTTCTTTGTAGCTGGAACTTGGTAAGCTCCAAATCTTTTATATCCATTTGTTATGTTTTTATTTATAAACCTATAGAATAAATAAATGATTACAGAAGCACCTTCACAGAAAAATATTTCTTTGGTTTATGAACCAATATACATTCAGCATATAATGTAGTCTTTAATAAGGGAAAATTTTGTTTATGTGTCTAATTGGAATAGATTTGACAAATTAATTGATATGTCAATTATTATGTTATATCCTTTAAAAATTATAGATAATTTTTGAATTCTTGACAATTATTTAATAGCTAGAATGAACCAATAATTGTTGTAAGTTTCACTGAACCCTTTCCAAGGCTTACCCCTTTGACTATATTGTCTCCAGCAGCTATGAAAGCACAAAAGTGCTGAACGCTTGCAACACCTATCAAATTGCCACAAACTGTTGCTGGCCATCCAGTTATGGGCTATGAACATGACAAAAGCTTAATATAAAGTAGACATTAGGTTTGTCTCAACACTTTTTATTTTGTGAATTGTAGTATAAATGGGAATATACTGATGATACTTAACAAAGACACTGACAACAGCCTGCTAGTATAAGCAACATGTCATGTCAACTATACAGGTGTGGTCTTAATCTTATGTATAGTTCTTTAAAACTCTCTTGCTTTTTTGGTTAGAGTGATAGACTTAAATATTATAACATTTTTAATATATTTGCTGTTGTCCTCTTTTCATTCTTCCCTCTCATTGGAAAGAAAATTAAAGCTTTAGTTATCACAATATATGTTCATCACATTGTATGTATACTATAACTTACATTGCTATTATAAATGTGAAAGCAAATAAGTTTAAAAATTTGTTGACAAATGTGGAACTATAATTCACCTGCTGCAACAGTGTGTATATTGTATGAATGAAAACTTTAACAACATAATATATATCTGCCATATTTGTCCACACATTTATTAATCAAGATTGCCTTATAAACTATTGCAAGACCTAATTTTTTGTAATTAATAACCCACTTCATTATATGTAGTAATTCATTACTTTTGCACTAGAAATGCATTATCATACCGTGACATGAATTTGAACATTACACAGGTTTACGAAACTTGTATAGACTTGCAGTCATTTTAAAAAGCATATACTCAAAATAAATAATTTATATGTGTTATTGCCTAACAGAAACAATTATAATGTGCTTGTATACACTATTTGTTCCATTGACTGAACCATTCTCTGTAGCCGTGGACAAGTCAATGTATTTATTACCAATCCTAACCATCATGCTACCAATGAGATTAGAAGAGCTATAGTGTGTATTTGAGAGAGAGAGAGAGAGAGAGAGAGAGAGAGGAGTTAGTGGTCATAAACTTGTGCACATACAGTATGTGTACCATACCGGGTAGTTTAAAATTAGTTTCTGTCCTTTATTAGTAAATCATTGTAGAATAATTGATACATGATTATTGTTTTTTCTTTTGAGGCTACATGAAACAAACCTTTTATGACGATATAAATGAACTAATGAATATTATTATACCTTTGATTATTGTAGTAAAACAAAGTTAACCTGTCCTCTATATAAACTATATCAAAGGCTTTGATCAGTACCGGGAATTTAGATTATACTTAGTTAACATAGTATTACAAATGAATTGGGTCAATATATGTCATCATGGACTTTGTAATGTATTTACAACAAACAAATTCATAATGAGGTCTGAATACATCTTATCAATTAAACATCATTAAGAACAGTTGAAAATACATTGATAGATAAGTGCAAAAAGATTACATTATGCATTTGTCCTAGTTGTTTTCTGATAGAAGCATTAAAAAAAGTGTTGGCATAGAAAGTCATGCATATATATTAAACATCATCAGTTTCTATTGAAGATAAAGTCATCATTCACAATAACAGTTAAATAAAGAAACCAGTACATATATGATATGTTATACAATTATCATAATTAAGGCTGTAATAAATTTCTTTTTCAATTTATGTTCCAGTCAAGTACCTGAATGACTTCCACTTTCTTTAAAAAATGTGTTAAGTAGCACTATAAAATCTTATATCTCAAACTATCATCCAGTCTCTCTTACCAGTTACTACCCTCCATATCGTATTAGACTGATATACAAGAAACATTAGGATTTTGTATTGTTTTACATTATTTTAATTACCATTGTGACATTGTCCTATGGCATTAATATTTTATGTGAATAATGGTTTGAACTAATAACAATTTACAATGGTACAGAAAATAAAATATGAACTAGGTCCGTCTCATGCCTATTAATAGGTTAAAACACCTGTTTCTTTTAACAGTAATCTAATACAAACTATCATCATATTAATTTTCATTAGGGTTAAAAATTAATATTCATTGATATATGATTTGTGGTTCATACAATAAATTACATACTAATCCAAACTATCAGACAAACTTGCCTAGTGCATAGTAAAAAAGATGTGTAGTAGAAATGTTGTGAGAGACATACCATTAATTATGTTTTAAATTAGCATTACATAACAGTTTGTTTAGGTAGAATTTCAATTATTAGTATAAGACATACTAAAAAGAAAACATAATTTATTAACTCTCAAAAAAGTCAATATTGTGTTACTGCATAGTTTTATAATATTTAATGGACTCTCATTATTATTTGCACAACTAAAAATATTAATACAGTATAATGTACATCAATTTTAATCGAACACAAAAAAGCAGAACAGTTTTATCAGCATGCTAATACATTCTGATAATTATTATATACTTTGCTCAAAATCAACTACTATGTTTGTTTAGCAAACAACTAACTCAATGATATTTATTGGAGTAACCCTGACTGGTACACAATCTCACTTCAGCATTATCAGTAATAGTTGTTAGTGTCTTCAAGAACCAAGGCATTTTGGGAGAAGTACAACAGGTGGCCTCAATACCTGGACAATTTGTCCATCCCATAGTACATCAGTAAAAAATTTATTTGGCCTGCAATGTTTTATTCCTGATGATTCATAGTAATAGTCATTACCTACATATGAAGGCAAAGTAGCTTTAGATCCATTGTCACAAGGACAGTTTTAATAATTAGTACGTTGTTCATATTGACCACAAATGTAAGTCCAGATGTGTTTCCTAGGATTATTACCATGAGTTATTGATGCACCATCAACATAATATCCATCAATACTGTCATTGGAATTATCATCATTAGGATAAATACTGTCTGCAATTTTATCAATAACACAACAGCCAATGAAACCAGCTATAACATTCTTCTTGATGTTATTGTTCATTATCGATCCATCATTTGAGTGTGGTTATCATTTACAACAATCTCTAAACATGCTGACTGAGTCCTTATCTCTTCCCATTGTTGACAAATGTATTGGAGTTGAGTATATTAACAATGTTCTTACATTCTATCAATCAGAACAGTGTGTCAAGACAATTGACAAAGATCAACATAACATTAAACCCGAAAATGAACTGCAAGAAAATCTTGAACAGATTTCCAAGTTTGTTAGCAATTTTAATGGTTCATTTTCCAGCTATACTCGGGCCTGCAAACAAAACAGTTCAGTTCTACCTGGACACTACACTTTTGTGATGACTTTGTTCTTTCACAAGTGCTCTCAAGTCTCCGAAGAAAACAGTTCAGCTCTCTTTGGGTACCACATGATAAGAACTCCAAATGGTTCTTTGATATCTGTCTATTGTGATATGAAGGGTGGTAATTGTGATGGTAAGGGAGGCTGGATGAGAGTGGGCTATCTCAACATGAGTGAACTTAATGCTTTGTGTTCTCCTGGACTGTATACTTGTAACTTTAATAGCACAGGTCATCCTTTCTGTGACAGATTTAACAGAAGTAGTGGTGGATGTAATAGCACGTTCTTTAGCACTCATGGTATTTCTTATCAACATAGAGACTTGCGCAAATTGAAAATTTATACATTTTTCAAATTCTTGTTAACAACTGTCTCTTTACAATGATCTTAATTCTCTCTTCTTCAGTTTTTACCTCTACGCATTTGTCACACACATATATATATATATAAGATGATGTCAAAACATCTTGTGTTTATCCTTGATTTCCATTACTTGTGCACTGTAAAAATTGATTGGTTGATTTAACTAATACATGGTTGCATATGCAATCTGTTATACTGGTTGGATATGCAAAAAAAACTTAATACTATTTTGATTACTAATGTATTATGAAATTGATGGTTATCTAGCTACAAAATCAGTAGTATATTAGTAATGAAAACAGTGTTGTGATTACTTTTTTGACAAAAATAACTTTGAAATTGAAAGCTGTATAGCCAACTAATGGTTAATCAACGATCAATTTTTCCAGTGTCAATATTTTGATCTACCAAACAAATTCAGTTTCTATCAAATTCTCATACTTATCAAGGGACAACACAGTTGCAAATGTTTTTTATCATTGACAATGTATGCTCATTAACATAATATAATCATTAATTCAATTATGGCAGCAGGTATTACTTCATTAAGCTCAGTGTTTCAAGATGATTATATTGACCACTGACACATTTAAAGGTTTTGGAGTGTTAATAGACTTTGGATCAGTATATTCCATATAAATCAACAATAACTACTTATTAAATAGCCTATCAAACTAGACATTCCTACTTATGAACAACAAATAGGAGGATCTACCTTGATAGACAAGTTGATGTTATCAACCTCACAAGAAGTCACCTCAATAATGCATGAAAAACCACACCTTACAAAGGTATACCTCGATGTTTTATTGATATTACTGTCTTGTGATTTAAAGAGTGTGTTTATGAAAAATAAATATATAAATATTTATTAGGCTTTAAATTTTTGCCGCGCGCCATGAACGCAGACTGTGTACCCTCTATTTCTACACTCTGGATCCACCTGTGTGCACATACTGCACGCGAAGAGCGCTGCTAAAATTTTTAGGATAAATTAATATTCAATATTTATTATTCATGGTCACACAATTTTAATCACGAAACAGTAAATTCAATGAAACTGACTTTGGATTCAAGCAGCAACTTCTCTAATACATCGGATCCAGACAAAGAACCAGCTCCGTCATATCTCTGACCTCTCATTAAATGAAATCTAATCAATAACTTGCTAGTATTGATAAAATTATATTTGATAAAGCTTCTCCTGATGTTTCACCACTACACTGAGTGAAATCCAAGAACTCTCCTCTCACTTGATTAAAGTCATTGACAAATCTTAAGACTAAACATAATTGCTCCTGATTGGAAATATCAGAAACTTCATCGCTCAATAGTGAAAAAAAAATTTTCTAAAATTTAACAAGGACATATTCATCAACTATGTCGATCATCTCATTCTGGACTGTTTTCAAATTGATATATAGCTGTGGTAAACTAACTTTACAAGTGTTAATTAGTGTAAATTTAGTATTAAACAATTATAGTTTTGTTAATTACTTCTCCCTTATTTCTTTGTTATTGTTACATTGTTCTTTCTCTTGTTTATCTTTTGTTAATGTATAAATTAGTTCTCACTTGTTCTACATGTATTTAAGTTGTTCTCTTTGTTAGTTGTTCATGATAGTTTTTTTTACAAGTGTTATAAAGTGATCAGGACATCACAATTGGTGATGAGGGTAAACTTCAATGGCAACTCATGGTTCGGTAGGAGAATTTGCTCCTGCCAAAGAGACCTGGTTATCTTATGCAGATAGGCTTGAGCAATATTTCCTATCAAATAATGTACAAGCTCAGAAAAAGAAAAGAGCTATCCTCTTAAGTGGTTGTGGTGCATTGACGTACCAACTGATTTTTAACTCTGTATCCTCACAGAAACTATCAAAGAAGAACTTCGATGAACTGGTGAAGTTAGTGCCGCTGCCGCCTTTTAACGATTCGCCATTCATTCCTGTAACCGTAAGAACGGAAAATCATTCGCCAATTTTGTTGCCCACCTCCGAGAACTTTCTCAACATTGTCAATTTGGTGACACACTCAACGATTTGCTGAGAGAACGCCTCATCTGTGGATGCAACGATGATCGTCTGCAACCTCTTCTCTTGGAAAACCGCTACCTCTAATGTTTGACAAAGCATTTACACTTTCACAAACCCATGAATCAGCTGAATGCCTTGCAATGTGCTCCATTTTCTTACAGAATGAACAGACAACATCTTTGAATCAGCAAGCAGCTCGGGAATGGGTTCCTTGATACCAATAGCATTCATTGCTAATAGCACGATCTCTCAATGAAATGCTAAAGATCTACTGAACCCAGAGTCAGTTCAGGTTACTTCACTGAAAGAAAGGATGATGAGATTCTAATATCATGAGAGATCGTGCTATTAGCAATGAATGCTATTGGTATCAAGGAACCCATTCCCGAGCTGCTTGCTGATTCAAAGATGTTGTCTGTTCATTCTGTAAGAAAATGGAGCACATTGCAAGGCATTGTCGTGCTAAAAAGTGTTCTGTACAAAATGACGCTTACAAAGTTACGGACAGTACAAGTAGTAAGTGTGGTAACTGTGGTTTAATGAAATTGTTTTGTGGTTTTGTTGTGTATATAAGGCTCTGTTTTTTTGTATTTATGTTGGACTGTAGTTAGACATTTTGTCTGTTTTGTGATATGTTGTAAACCTTACTATTTCTTTGTTGTGATCAAAAGTTGGTCAAATATAACAAATTGGCGACGAGGGTCTTGGTGATCGTACACACGAGGAAATACTTCAGCATTTGTCGGTACAGTGGGAGAATTCCAGCAGGAACAAGAAGATTGGACACAATACTGTGATAGGTTAGAGTATTACTTTCAAGCAAACGGAATAACGGATGAAAACAAGAAAAAGGCTATATTTTTGGTTGTAATAGGACCCGCATCTCTTAAACTGCTGCGTAACCTGGTTGGTATCACCAGATAAACCACACGAGAAGACACTGCAATACCTGATAACTGTATTGAAGCAGCACCACAAGCCCACACCCTCACGGTTATCGTTCAAAGATTCAAGTTCCATACTAGAACTAGAAGCCGTCAGAGTCAATTGCAACATTTATGTCAGAATTAAGGTCTATTGAGGAATTTTGCAAATTCGGTAAAACGTTAGAAGATATGCTGAGAGGCAGGCTGGTATGTGGCATTGCAGACAACTTTATTCAGAAAAGGCTACTCGCGGAAGACCCTTTAACCCTAGCTAAGGCTCTAGAGATTGCTAAAGGAATAGAATCGGCAGCAAAAAACTTTGCTACTCTCAATACAAATCATCAAAGTACCGGCGCCCAAAGGCCAGTACATCAGGTTCAAAAATCGTCCACAGTAACAAACTGTTATCATTGTGGTAGACAAGGTCACCAGCCAAGTGCATGTAAATTCAAAGAAGCTAAGTGTTTTTCATGCGGTAAGATTGACATTTGAAAAAAGTATGCAGGCAGAAGGCAATAATTCATAGTTGACGACAAGTACAGGCAACCCCGAGACAACAGAAAATTGTTTAACGTGTTATTGCACAAGATGATTCAGAAAAAGAAAGAGAAAATGAATATTCACTGTACACTATGGGATCAACGTCAAACCCATTGATAGTTGATGTTATTACAGATGGTATTCAAATGCCAATGGGGATAGATACAAGTGCATCAGTATCGTTATTGTCAGAGAAAACTTTTCAACAAAATTGGACAGAAAAAGAACTGTTATGGACATATACTGGACATACGCTGGAAATGAAAGGTTGAATTGAAGTAATGTTAAGTATCAGAGTCAAGAGAAGCAATTACCATTAGTAGTTGTAGCTGATGAAGGACCAAGTCTGTTAGGATGCGATTGGTTAACACACATTAAATTAGACTGGTCATCTTTGCACAACGTCCAAAATGAAAGGGTCGAGCAGTTGTTAGAAGAACATAAAGCACTCTTCAGTGAGGGTTTAGGTACACTCAATGATTATGAAGCAATATTTCAAATTTAATGATACAGTCAGACCTAAGTACTGTAAGGCAAGATCAGTACCCTACGCTATGAAGCCGTTAGTTGAAGCGAACTAGAAAGATTATATAAAGAAGGAATAATTGAACCAATGTCATTCTCTGATTGGGCAGCTCCAATTCGGCCTATATTAAAACCAGACAGGAAGTCAATCAGAATTTGTGGAGGTTTCAAATTAACAATAAATCAAGTCTCAAAGTTGGATCGCTATCCAATTCCTAAGGTAGAGGATCTCCTAGCAACATTGGCAGGTGGACAAAAATTCACCAAATTGGACCTCAGTCAAACTTACCAGCAAGTACGTCTGGCAGAACAAGCCAAGCAGTATGTCAAAGTTAACACGCATAAAGGATTATTTAGATATACCCGCTTGCCATATGGAGTTGCATCTGCCCCTGACATCTTCCAGAGAGTAATAGAGAATGTCCTCCAAGGTTTATCACACACAGTAGCATACTTAGATGACATCCTGATAACTGGTAAGGATAATGTCACCCACTTGAAAAATCTAAAAGAAGTACTCTCTTGACTAGAAGAAGCAGGCCTCAAACTAAGGAAAGACAAATGCTCATTTCTTCTGATCACAAGACACTCCAGCAAATATTTAGTGAGAATCATCTCATTCCATCTTTAGCAGCAACATGAATCCAATGTTGGGTTCAGGTGTGAGCACCTGTGAGTACAACATCATCTATAAATCAGAATATGAAAATCCAAATACTTACATACTTAGCAGACATCCATTACCTGAAATGATTTCGGATGAATTATTCTACTCATGGAAACTTTGCAGTCATCACCAATAACAGCCATGAGGAACCAAGTCTTGGACAGATAAAGACCCCATATTAGCTCAAGTATGAAATTGTATACAAAAAGAGTGGACAAGCACAAGTGTTGATGATTTACGTCCATTCTCCCAATGAAAAGAATACTTAACTGTCCATGATGGTTGCATACTTTTGATATACAGAGTAGTGTAATTCCAAAAGCAGGAAGAGAACAGGTATTAGATCAATTACATGAAAGTCATCCTGGTATCGTAAGAATGAAGAGTATAGCAAAAAGTATTCTTTGGTTGCCAGGAATTGATAATGAGATAAAAAGGTTAGGAGCTGCCATCAATGTCAGTATAACCAAAAATCTCTTGCAGCAGTTTCAGTGGATCCTTGGGAATGGCCAAAAAGACCTTGGGCTCATAGCCACGTTGACCAAGCTGGACAATTTCATAGTAAAATACTTTTAATTGTTATTGATGCATATTCAAAGTGGTTACAGGTAATTGTCGTACCTTCAACCACATCCATTAATATCATCAGAGTTCTTAGGATCTTATTTGCTACTAATGGACTACCAGAAGTACCTGTCTCAGATAATGGAACAGCTTTTACAAGTAGTGAGTTCCAAGAGTTAATGAAGAAGAATGGCATACAGAATTTAAGATCTGCACCTTATCAACCATTCAGCAATGGTTTAGCTGAACATAGAATACAAATTCTTAAATAGGTATTAAAAAAGATTACAGATGGAGATATGGAAACAAGACTTGTTCAACTGATGTATCATTATAAGATGACTCCCCACTCTACTACTGGTGTATTACCAACTGAAGTCTTAGTGGGTAGAAAGCTCTGATGTCATCTTGACTTGTTATAATTTCAACCAGACACTTCCTCTCAAGTATTAGACAAACAAAAGACACAAGAGGAACAACATGATAAGAAAACTAAAGATAGTACCTTTACGTTTCATGATCCAGTTTTTGTTAAAGATTTTACTTATTGTAGATGGTTACCTGATTGTATTACAAGGTTCACAAACTGTTGTGATTAAATTGAATGATGGGTCAATTACTAGCAGACACTTTGATCATGTAAGAATCTGTTCATGTGATTCACCTAATGAGATACAAGATGATTTACCCATTAACATTTCATCTGATGCAGACACACCACCAGACATAACAGAAACTAGACAAGTACCTGCAGTAACACAACCAATGGAATGTTGTCATTCAACCCAAACTCATCATTAAGCAAAAAGATTCATACCTAGTATTGACAAAAGGTGGATTAATGTGGTAAACTAACTTTAGAAGTAGTGATATTTAGTGTAAATTTAGGATTATACAATTATGGTTTTGTTAATTATTTCTTATTAGTACCCTTTTTTCTTAGTTATTGTTACATTGTTCTTTCTCTTGTATATCTTTTGTTAATGTGTAAATTAGTCTTTACTTGTTCTACATGTACTTAAGTTGTTACTTCATACTTCAGCCACATGGTAGGAAATAAGAGGGTTATTAACAAGTAGGTGCAATTTCACAAGATGGAGGTGAGAAGGTTTACTTCACGCACTCCAGTTAAGAATGGTCGTATATCATCACCGTTTCTCAAAATTAATGTCAACATTTTCTTGTCATATACCAGTAAAGGTATGCAATAACAATTATGTAAGATGGTTTGAACGTGATTATGCATCTATGTACATCAGTGGAGTACAAACAATATTTACTTTGGGGGAGCAAAATTTTTAATGTACATATTATTGTATATAATTATAATCAAAACAATCCAAAGTATGATGATTCTGTGTGGAGAAAATAGATCACAATTCTCTTAAAGCAATAATTAATCAAGGAGTTAAACATAGCATCTGAACTCACAAACTAAAAGAGTCATTAGAGGAATTGGTTGATCACTCAACAGAAGAAACATCTGATGGTGACAACTTTAAATCATCAACTACAGCTGGTCATCAAATGGTTGATCAAAGTACTTCTTTTCCTAAACCTACTGTAACTCAGGAAATTGTTGACCTCTTACCTCATGTAGAGAAGTCTGAAGAGCTTTATCAATCACATTAGATATATGTGTTGATACTGGTGGTCAGGCTGCCTTTTTTAGACATTGCTCCAATTTTGTTACGATATCACTCTGTCAATATTTATACACACAAATTAAACCAAAACTTAACGACAAACCTTAGTTCTTCTTCAGTATTCAGGAAAAGCGAATTGGTGAGCCAGTAGAAAAACAAATTACAAATTTAAAACTTTTTGAATCATTATTTCACTCAATGTTGTCAGTAGATTTGGCAGAGTTACTAAACATCCATATCAAACATGTTTAAGAACCCTACTACATAGTACTTGTAACATTTTTGGATAAAATGCTGGAGTCTGGTGAGTCTCTCCAAACCAAAAATGTTATTTTCTCAAGAGTTTTGGAAAATTTAAGGAAGCCACCATTATGTATCGTAAAGCAGAAAATAAAGTCATATTTCCTGCTAGAAATGATTATGAGATAAATTTGGCTGCTAGGATTCGTAAGAATTTTGCCAGTATTTTATTGAAGCAGAAATCCCTATTTGAAGGTTTTTGTTTCAACTTGAGTTAAATTAGTTTCATAAATCTTCTAAATCTAGCAATGTAAGTCTGTCTAAATGTTTAGAGATTGGTATGACCTTACCAATGAACCATAGAGAAGTTTAAGCAGCATAGATGTACTACCATGACCTTACCATTTTCTGTACTTTCCTAAATTCCCTAATGTAATCATTTTCAGTGAGCACTATAGGCAACATGTCATGACGCGTTTCACGTCAATAGTTAAGAAAGGGTTAATTAATTAATTTATAAGATTCATTGATTATTTTGGTCGATCACGTGAACACTACTGTCGTCACATGAACGTTCAGAATCATCTGTCATGTGTTGCTTTATAATATAATGGAGTAATGATAAATATTCAAGGTAAGATAGTCTATTAATGAAGTTATTGTTGTGTTAAGTACGGATTGTGTTAGACTTATGATGCGTTTTGTCTCGTCTTCTTAGATGTTAAGCACGTGTTACAATACCATTAAGAAGTGGGAGGATGTTTGATGTTAACAGAGGTCCTATTGAATGTAAGTGAAATTATTGTAATTATATGTTGAATAAAAGATTATTGAAAGACAAAACATGTTTAATTAATGCATTCTTTGGGTTGATAAACGTACCAGTGATACCACTCTTCACATAAGTCACAACGTATCATATTCATTGTTGTAGAAACATTGTTGCATAATTTACAGGTCCATTCACATTTTTTTTCATATACTATATCAAAAACAAACTAATTCTTTACACTTAATATTTTGATATACCTTTCTGTAATAATTCATACCAGGCGTGATCAGTGAAATAGTGGTTCACATCATTAATGGAGTTGTTAATGATTTCATCTGGTAATGACATTAAAAGACCATTTGTTGTAATTAGTTGTCCATGTTGTGACAAGGTTTTAATACTTCTTTCATTGACAGTCATGGCTAGAATTTTTATGGCACTAGAATTATATATAGTGTATAGTAACAAATTGATTGTTCATTGTTCAGAGTATCAACTATTATCCTCATGCAACAGCTTTTCATTATTTACAATTTTAATCTCATTATCACATCTAAAATATATATGTATACAGTGTTTATTAAAAATAAACTATGTAAGTTGCTACTTACCTATAACTGGATTATGTAAATTGAGTGATTGGAGTTTTAATAGAAGTGACTGTTTTAGCTCATGTTTTTGTCAGTAGATTGGTTTAGCTACTTTTGTTGATGGAGTTTTATGATGAGTTCGAGTTGAAAAGAATGGTTTTTGTGGTGATAATGCTTTGTTTGCTGGTTTATTTGATAGCCTGTTAAATCTAGATGATGTTTCTATTATATTGACTTCAACAAGATTTAATGCTGCTCTTATATTCTTTTTTACATGTTGCAGGATGTCTTCATCTGTACATGATCTAAAAAGGTATAAAAATGATCCATATCTCTCTGTATGTCTTTCATGGCAGCGGTTGTGGTGTATTCCCCTGAGGCTTTTACTTCATGGAATATTTTCTTATTCCCAACATTGAGTGACTTCAAAGGACCATTTCAAGGTTCTACTGGAATATGATTCAGGTGAGAGTTGATATACCTAATTACAAGGTGAATATATTTACACATTGTTACATTGAGAAGAGAGTCTGGACATGTACATGTTTACTCATGTATACAAATGTTGCACTTCTTGCATCATATATGGCAATTTTGACAAATTCTTTGTTGTTTCTTGATAGTGTAGTGGTTTTCAGGTTTTGATGTAAAGGTAACTCTGTCCATGCATTATAGTGAGTTTCTGTTACAGCTTGTATTGAAAGCTTTGTGCTATGTACATGTCTGCTCTTAATGAGACCTATTCGTTTAGATGTCTTCCCCTTCTCTAATTTTATTAGTCTTTCAAAAGCTTTGTCTTTTGCTATGTTCATGAGGAGATGAATACATTTATTAACATGTCGATTGATTTTACCTTTCATATACAAATAGTTTAGTATGTGGTAGAACGCTTCAACATACCGTATTTCCTCATGTAAACACCTAGGCATTTATTTCTTATCTTGACTATAAATGTAGGCGTTTAATTAAGATAGGTGTTTATTTGGCGACGGGCATTTATCAGTAACTTATAAAGTAAGCATGTGTTGGCCCCACCTACCAATATGAAGACACTCAAGAAAAATAGCGTTGTTAACGACCACCATATCTACACGACTATATGGACTCCATTTATTGGAGAGATGCTGCCAGCTGAGAGAGAAGAAGGCAACCTGTATGATAGATACGCTGTATCATTAACGAGAGAAGGCAAAATTGTATTATACATGCTGATGTCAAAGCTTCTGATGCCACCATAATTATAACATGAGAAACCATGTGGTGTATTGACCACACCCAGGCGTTTATTCAAGACTGGGCATTTATTACGCTATTTTAGCCATACTGCTAGACGTTTAAATGGGGTAAGGCGTTTATTTGGGATAGGCGTTTATACGAGGAAATACGGTACATATTGGTGTTGATACCAACTGCTTTTTTGTAACATGTAGTCCACTGATGTTTGCGTTGACTATACTCTTGCTTGAAGTACTTAGTGAAACACTGTGTACTCTCATTATTGTCAATAAAAGTCATAATCTTGTTGAAAAGTATTTCAAAGTTATTGTCTTCTTTTTCATCAAGTAGTGTTTAGAGAGTATGGTAGATTTGACACTTTTGCTCTTTGTTAGTGATAAATTTCAAGTCACCTCTCCAGACATAATCTACATGCAATGAACATAGGATTTTTTATGGATGTCTATTGAATACTGATATCCATGCATTATAGAACCCATCAAAGTCATCAGACATAAACCATTTGGAGATATTGTCCTGGTCTTTTTCTTAAGTTGTTCAAAGTAATGTATCAGTAGTATTTGATCCTCTCTATTACTTAGGCACCATAAAACTGGATAGCCCTCACCATATTCATCAATAATCATCACTGTGGTCGACTGAAAGTCATATCCTGTTGTCTTGTTTGTTGAGTCAACACAAATGATGTTGTTCTAAATTCTTTCATTATTGCACACTGCAATGGTGCCTGAAGGATCAATACAAAGTCATCATTGTCTAAGTACTGGCAGTCAGTCATTGGTTTATGTCCTTGTGGTTTGTATAGAAGAACTGGATTATCAGCACACTTTTGTCTCATTTCCTCTACCTATAGTGCTACACTCATTGAGTCATTAGAATGACATTCCACTCCCTTGAGACCATATGCTTTCTCTATGTTGACTATGTCCTTTCTTGTTAGTAAATGTATTCTGTCAATTTTAGTGGAGACACTGTCTTTGATGCAATCTAAAATTTTGTCAATAGGAATACCTTTAGATAATTGACCAGCAATTTCAGCATGTTTTGATTGTGATATTTGTAAGTGTCCAAGTTGTTTTTCATGATCATAGTGTGTGTCACATAGTTCTACTCTAATTAATTCAGTGTGCTTGTCACTTGTAAGAGTTGAAGTTGTCGTGCAATGAGTGTTTATCTTGTTTCTTCCTTGTAACTTCAGGCTTCTAACTTCTCAAACTAGTTGTTTCACTAACAAAAAAATCTCTTCTGCTACAATAGAAGTAAATTGTCTCCTTATTCACTGTCTTTGTCTTCCTGGTAGCTCTTATGTAAGATGAGTCTGTTGCTACTTCCAGTTCCTCTTTCCACCGTAAAAACTCTGTAGAAGGTAAGGTTTAGTGTAATGAAAGAAATGTTATAGTTGTATTGTATTAAACACAGATCGAAATATCCTTTATCACATGCAACTGTTAAAGATTTATTACAAGTAAATAATCTTATTTAGCAATAGTGATGTGTATTACCAATACTGCAGTGCATGTATAAATCTTGTATAATTATTCATAACAAATCTTGCATCGTTGATAATGTTTTGATAATGAAGTTGTGATGCTTGTTTAGATGTTGTCTTAGTTGTTTCATGTAGCGGCAGCTGAAGGTACATTCCTTTTTCTTGCACTTAATGGTGTTCATTTCATTACCATCTTGGTTGTGTGTTTTTTTAATATGCTTGTGAAGGCTTTGTTTGTGTTGGTATTCTTTTTTGCATTTAGGAAGTTGTGACTGCTCATTAGATAAAGATTGAAGTAGTGAAGCCTGAGCTGTAAAGTTTGATTTCTTTCCTTTTAAGTCTGATGATTGAGATAACATTGGTGATGATATTGGTGCTACAGATTTTGACTTTACCATTGCTGCATTGCTATGAATGACATAAGTAGGCTTGCATTGTAACAGCAGGCATGGTTAGACCTAGTTTTTACTACAATCAAAGACATGGATGGCAGGCATTTCTTTCATCTTGAGGTTGTGGTCTGTTTATTTTAAAAGTCAAACTTTTATGACATCAACTTAAATAAAAATATATGGAATATGATAAACATCACCAATTGTATTTTTGCATCAAATCATCTATAGACACACAAATGTAAAATGGGTTCTATTAACTGAATGGCATAGGACTCAATTTGTACCTTATTTAATACTCCCACAAATCACACCTACTTCATTGTTTAAATGCATAGAGCCTTGGACGTCGACACTTGTAATTATGAGTGCTTTGTATAGGAAACATCCTTTGGAAATACTATCTACATGTAGACTCCAAAATCTGTGCTATATGACATGTAATGTTGATGTGACATGTAACTTCGATATACCACATCACATACCGTATATCGGGAAACATTCGCGTTGCTAAATTTTTGCAAATTTCACGAATTTAACTCCATCGTAAAAATATCCCTCGCGAATTTCTTATAATTATGGACGTGGCAAATGGTTGCGCAGAAATTTTGATTATGGGTGTGGCAAATAGTTAGTAAAACTAATAGTAACCACATGGCTCTCTTTAAATATTTGAAGAAGGAAGAACGTTTTCCTCTACATGGTCCTTTGGGACAACTATCAACTAAAGTTCTGTCTTCTCCATTGGACGTCCACACCTCTTTATAAACATGGTATCAGGAGTCTATTTCGAACGTCTCCATTGTCGAGTGCAGGCCTGAGAAAACGTGTTTAGGGTGTGGTCAAACAGTAATAATTGCAAGTGGGTGGAAACATGTTGTAAATTTGCAAAATTTATATTCGCGAAAAGCCAGAGTTTCACCAATTCGCAAAAATATCCCGACGTGAAAGTTTCCCGATATACGGTATCATGTCAGAATGTGATTTATTTACCACCATGAGTGCAAAATTACAAAAATGTTTATGTGGAAATTTATGCGCTCCTATGACCACTAATGACATACTACTGAACATAATGAATTTGTCTGACTCTTTCTCTTTATGTACAGTGAACAACACCAGAACATAGAAATCAGTGACCAGGCTAAACTATAAGCTAAACATATACCTCACCTGTTCTTGCCCATGGCCCCTCACCTTTCAATATCAGTGATTGAAGGTCCATTTAAACAGTCAGGTGTATACAGTTGTTCAAAATTAGTAATAAAGTAATTAAATGTACTTACTTATATTCAATTACTTTGCTTTTAACCCATTGACGTTAGCAGCAAATTTCGAAAGGTTGTTTAAGGTACTAGATAACAAAGCTTAACTTTGCTTGTACTTCGTTGACATTAGCTACCAAAAGGATCTAGATAACAACGCTATGATTTTGATTGTACTCCGTTGACGTTAGTAACAAATAGCACGTATTTATTACTCAGACATGGTTAATAGGAAATATTGTGGGGATCGTGCGTTAAATTGAGCGATCATCGCTATGGTTTATTTCTGCAAGTTGTTCGAGTAATTCTATTAGAGACTCTCACTTATCTTTCTTTCGCCTCTTATTAAGTAAGAAATCTGTTTTAAAGCAATGTGTCCACACAATTGGGAGAAGAATTTGCCTATCAACACTAATACATGAGTCTACAGTAAACACTTTGTTATTGTTTAGAATTTTATGTTTTTCGTTATTAATCTAATATTCATCCACCACTTTGTGCTTAAAAATAACTGTAGACTTTATACATTTTAGACAAAATCAAATTTGAAAATAATAAGGAATATTATAAGTAATAATTAGGTTTGTTCTTGTGAGAAAGTAACTCTGGAAGGATGTCATTGAAGAAATAACTATCAAGCTGAGTGCAATATGTATCTTACCGCAAAAGATCTGGATATATGTACTCTACTGCTACTCCATTTGTGGTATATATGCAAAAGTCATACAACTTACTAAGATCAGAAGTGCAATTAGACTTGGTGGTAATGGGTTATCATTAGGTATAGTTTGTCTTTAATTATTGAACAGTAGACAGTAGAACTCCTCAGGGTCGTCACATGCTTCCTCAGATATCTTGGTTTCTTTTATGTATGGACACTTGAACTCAGCTATTCTGTTGATAAAGGGCACTGAAGGATCAATCACGGAAAAATCTTGTGAAGCATTAAGCCAGCAATTTTCAGGATGTACGACAACTCCAGCTAACGAAGTCTTACTATGTGTAATGATAAGGTGTCATAAAGACTAACATGCATTGTAATTAACTCTTATGTAAGATGAGTCTGTTGCTACTTCCAGTTCCTCTTTCCACCGTGAAAACTCTGTAGAAGGTAAGGTTTAGTGTAATGAAAGAAATGTTATAGTTGTATTGTATTAAACACAGACGGAACTATCCTTTATCACATGCAACTGTTAAAGATTGATTACAAGTAATTAATCTTATTTAGCAATAGTGATATGTATTACCAATACTGCAGTACATGTATAAAGCTTGTATAATTATTCACAACATATCTTGCATCGTTGAGAAATGTAATGTTTCTGTTTTGATAATGAAGTTGTGATGCTTGTTTAGATGTTGTCTTAGTTGTTTGATGTAACGGCAGGTGAAGGTACATTCCTTTTTTTTTGAACTTGATTCATTTCGTTACCATCTTGGTTGTGTTTTTTTTAATATGCTTGTGAAACCTTTGTTTGTGTTGGTATTCTTTCTTGCATTTAGGGCAAATGTTAATGTAAGGTTGTGATGATTTAGTAATAGGAGATTTATTCTCTTTTCTTGTATTGGTAGAACTTGATTTAATAGAAGACAGTGTAATTTTATTGTTACTTCTATCTGTTAAAGCATTAGGACATTGTGACTGCTCATTAGATAAAGATTGAAGTAGTGAACCCTGAGCTGGAAAGTTTGATTTTTTTCCTTTTAAGTTTGATGATTGAGATGACATTGGTAATGATATTGGTGCTACAGATTTTGACTTTACCATTGCTGCATTGCTATGAATGACATAAGTAGGCTTGCATTGTAACAGCAGGCATGGTTAGACCTAGTTTTTACTACTATCAAAGACATGGATGGCAGGCATTTCCTTCATCTTGAGGTTCTGGTCTGTTTATTTTAAAAGTCAAACTTTTATGACATCAACTTAAATAAAAATATATGGAATATGATAAACATTATAGACACACAAATGTAAAATGGGTTCTATTAACTGAATGGCATAGGACTCAATTTGTACCTTATTTAACACTCCCACAAATCACACCTACTTCATTGTTTAAATGCATAGAGCCTTGGACGTCGACACTTGTAATTATGAGTGCTTTGTATAGGAAACATCCTTTGGAAATACTATCTACATGTAGACTCCAAAATCTGTGCTATATGACATGTAATGTTGATGTGACATGTAAACCATACATACCACATCATATCATGTCAGAATGTGATTTATTTACCACCATGAGTGCAAAATTACAAAAATGTTTATGTGGGAATTTATGCGCTCCTATGACCACTAATGACATACTACTGAACAGAATGAATTTGTCTGACTCTTTCTCTTTATGTACAGTGAGCAACACCAGAACATAGAAATCAGTGACCAGACTAAACTATAAGCTAAACATATACCACACCTGTTCTTGCCCAGGGCCCCTCACCCTCTAGTATCAGTGATTGAAGGTCCATTTAAACTGTCAGGTGTATACATTTGTTTAAAATTAGTAATAAAGTAATCAAATGTACTTACTTATATTCAATTACTTTGCTTGTAACCCGTTGACGTTAGCAGCAAATTCCGAAAGGTAGTTTAAGGTACTAGATAACAAAGCTTAACTTTGCTTGTACTTCGTTGATGTTAGCTACCAAAAGGATCTAGATAACCACGCTATGATTTTGATTGTACTCCGTTGACGTTAGCAACAAATAGCACGTGTTCATTACTCAGACTTGGTTAATAGGAAATATTGTGGGGGTTGCATGTTAAATAGAGTGAGCATGACTATGGTTCATTTCTGCTGTGTACCCAGTAATGAGTTGTTCAAGTAATTCTAATTACTCTCACTTATCTTTCTTTCAACTCTCATTAAGTAAGAAATTTGTTTTAAAGCAATGTGTCCACACTATTGGGAGAAGAATTTGCCTATCAACACTAATACATGAGTCTACAGTAAACACTTTGTTATTGTTTAGAATTTTATGTTTGTCATTGTTAATCTAATATGCATCCACCACTTTGTGCTTAAAAATAACTGTAGAATTTATATATTTTAGACAAAACCAAATTTGAAAATAATAAACAATACTATAAGTAATAATTAGGTTTGTTCTTGTGAGAAAGTAACTCCGGAAGGATGTCATTGAAGAAATAACTATCAAGCTGAGTGCAATATGTATCTTACCACACAAGGTCTAGATATATGTACTCTACTGCTACTCCATTTGTGGTATATACGCAAAAGTCACACAACTTACTAAGATCAGAAGTGCAATTAGACTTGGTGGTAGTGGGTTATCATTAGGTATAGTTTGTCTTTAATTATTGAACAGTAGACAGTAGAACTACTCAGGGTCTTCAGATGCTTCCTCAGATATCTTGGTTCCTTTTATGTATGGATGCTTGAACTCAGCTGTTCTGTGAAGCATTAAGCCAGCAATTTTCAGGATGTACAACAACTCCAGCTGAAAGTCTTAAGATTGGTGTGACTATTTAAGTTCATATGTTTAATATACTCTTGACATGCAATTTTTTTTTCATATCTCTTTCCCAAGTAACAGAATGCTTGCAGCTTTTTTATGCAATGTATCTGATCCTCCATTTTTGCAATAGTCATACCATGTTATAATTTGTAATTTTTTTTATTTATTTGTATGGTATATATAATGGTAAATGAACTGTTTGTACCTGCTTCTAGCGTATGCGCAGACATCATATCAGGTTATATTCTTCTTCTTGTTACATGTAACACTTTGTAGTAGATAAAAAAGAAAAAAAATTATAGTAAATCCATGTATAGTATCATAGTTATTAGTGATCAACATTTTAATACTTTATATTAATAGTTCAAGAACATGAAACATTGAATTATTATCTTTTAATGATATTAAATATCTTTCAGTTGTGCTTCTGATTCTTTAATGAACTTATCATTTCTTGTTGTCTTGCGATCATTTCTTGACTTTCTGTAACTGCAGAGAAATACAATAATTTTACACATTAATTCAATGTCTTATTTAATCACTTTTTTTTCTACAAAAGTAGACATGTTTTGTTTATCTTTTTTGGAGAAGTTTGTGAAGAATTGGCACTTCTGGTTTTTCAGACATAGATCTAAGATAGAAATGTGAATAACATATCAATTAAGTTTAAACTACACACTTACATAACAGTTACTAGATTAACTTTAACTTTGTATGATTGCATTGATTCTTTCCATTAAACATCACCTGATAATACGAAAAGTACCAAAAGGAATATAACCAGGTAAAAATTAGGGTTTGTAACACCGCAATATTCAGAAAACAGCAATGACTCCATCAATCCAGTAACACTGACAGCTCCCCTTTTAGTATTACATGGTATATGACAACAATGCCATAATCCAATGCTGATCCTCCATTGAGATGTGTCAATCATTGCAAATAGAAGTCGTGAGGTAACTGAGAGTACTTCTGCCCTTCCCAAGGCAGCTAGTCACAGGAACGAAGTCACTTAATATTCACAAGATTCATTGATTGTTTTGGTCGATCACGTGAACACTACTGTCGACACATGAACTTTTAGAATCATCTGTCATGTGTTGCTTTATATTATAATAATGGAGTAATGATAAAGTATTAAAGGTAATTTATACATTCTTTGGGTTGATAAAACGTACTAGTGGTACCACTCTTCACATATATAAGTCACATTATATCATATTCATTGTTGTAGAAACATTATTGCATAATTTACAGGTCCATTCACATTTCTTTTCATATACTATATCAAAAACAAGTAAAATAATTCTTTATACTGGATATTTTGATATACCTTTCTGTAATAATTCAAACTAGGCGTGATCAGTGAAATGGTGCTTCACATCATTAATGGAGTTGTCAATGATTTCATCTGGTAATGACATTAAAAGACCATTTGTTGTAATTAGTTGTCCATGTTGGGACAAGGTTTCAATACTTCTTTGATTGACAGTCATGGCTAGAATTTCTATAGCCCTGTTTACACCAGCATTAGGTCCCAGGATGAACGCGCACTCGGCACGGTTGTATGCGTTTACACTTCAGTTTTGTAAGAGGGCTGAGCCCGGGAGGAAGTGGGCGCAGGATGAGCTTGGCTCACTTTTCAGAAGTGAGCTGGCACAGGGGGTCATGGCATGCCTACGGTTAGCTAAACTGTGAACGCTTGGTCCCGAGACAAGCAATGGCTACTTGACAAGCTGTTATTGTACTTGCTCTTTTTCTTCGTTCGGTGAGGAGGGATGCTCGTGAACGGGAGCGAAGGTGCAGGAGGCAGAGAGAGAGAGAGCAAGGAGAAGGAGAATTGCTGCTTTCATCAAACAGCAAGCTCGTTGGAAACAAGCTCTCCTGATTTTGGTGGCTGTTTATTCCCTGTCCTTTAGAGCAGAGAGGAGTGTATGGATGCTGCCCAGGACCTCTCAGTTTTTGGAGTGTGATGTTCTAACAACGTTCTCTTCAAGACAGTGGACTGAGAACTTTCACATGACAAAGATACTTTCATGTATGTGTGTGATGAACTTCAACGACGACTGTCCAAGGAGGACACCAGGATGAGAAGAGCCATAACTGTCGAAAAGAGAGTTGCTATTGCTTTGTGGAGGCTTGCGACAAATTGTGAATTCAGGACCATTGCCCACCTGTTCGGAGTCTCCCACTCGTTTGCCTGCCTCATTGTCCAAGAAGTCAGCCAGCTGATAGTGGATATACTGATGCTAAAGTTTATCAAGAAACCTAAAGGGAACCAGCTCAAGGAGATAGTGCATGTATTTTAAAAGTAAGTGGGGGTTTCCACAGCATGTGTGAGCAGTAGATGGATTCCATATCCCGATTATTGCTCCACCTGAGTATCATGCAGATTATTTCAATCGCAAGGGGTGGCACTCAGTACTTGTACAAGGTGTTGTTGACCCAAGTTATAGATTTCGGGACATTAATGTAGGTTGGCCAGGTAGCTAGGGTCTTTGTAAACACTGACATTTTCAAGGAAGGTGAAAGGGGTGTACTTTTTCCTAACTGGATGGTGAAGTATCACCATGTGGATGTCCCTCTGCTTATTATAGGTTCTCCAGCATACCCTCTGCTGGAGTGGCTTATGAAACCCTACAGCAACACTGGAAGGCTAACATCCCAGCAATTGACATTCAATTATCGGCTTAGTCGAGCATGTAATGTTGCTGAGAATGCCTTTGGCTGCCTAAAAGCTAGGTGGCACTGCCTTTTGAAGCATAATGATTCCCCCCTTGAACATGTTTGTCTCCAAATTGCTGCTTGTTGCACACTTCACAATATATGTGAGACCTTTGGGGAGCATTTCCATGAAGAATGGTTGCAATGTCTTTAAGGAACACTCTTGTCACAGCCAACTCCTTCTGTATTGCCGCAGCCTGCCAGGCAACAAGCTGAGAGGATCCGCATAGTCCTTAAGACTTACCTTGCTGACCATACAGTGTAAAAGTGCTTTCATCATTTGATATTATTGTTGTAGTTTGCTTCCATATTCAGCAGCTACTGTGATTTGGATTTTAAGTAATTATCATCTGATAAGTGATTATAATAATAATAATATTATGTTAACTTTATTGTGCTGCTAAAGTAATGATGAAGTAACATGTAGAACCAAAAAAAAAGAACTCAATATTGAACAGCTACCAGGAGTTAATGAGGGTACCTACTGCTGGTCATAGTAATGAGGATATTGTGGAAACTCTTCCTGCGACTGCCACCTTGGAAGATTCGATAAAGTGCTAGCCAGCATAGAAAAGAGCTGCATTTCATGCTGCTGTGATTGCTACCTTTTGGCCTCTTCTTCAGCTTCTGTCTTCATCCTTTTTTCTTCCCACTGCATGAACTTTTCCCAGCTTTCTTTCTGCTTCTTTTGAAAGTCATCAACAACTTTCTCCATGTCAACCTGTTGTTGTTTTTGTTTTCATTTAGTAGTCTTCTTGCCATCTGAAGTGTGGTCCTTTAATGAGGTTGGTCCTTCTTCGTGGCATTCCTCCTGGGGCATGTCTTGAGTTGATGTGTTTCCTGTGGGTGGAGTAGTAGTCTCTAACGACGTGTCCTTGCTTGAAGACTCCAATGATGTGTCTCTATTTGAAGATTCTAATGATGTGTCCCTCTCTACATTAAAAAATACATTATTTATAAGATTAGTATAATTGTTACGCTTCATGAAAGCTACCTGCTGAAATGTCCAAAGGGTCTTCTTCCGTGGGTTTGTCTGGATCATCTTCAGGATCTGTCTCCTGCTGGGTACTATGCAGTACCACTGAAGGCTCTGTTGCTGGCCTGTGTCCAAGGATGGAGTCAAGCTGCTCCATGTACTTGCTGGTTTTTCGGTTTCTACCAGACTTGTTGTTGTGAGCCTATGACTATTTAAACCTTTGTTATTCTCTGATTTAGAAAACACTTCTTTATAATACTACGGCCCGTATAAATACTCTAGTCTTTAATAATACATGTTTTATTGTTATTTTAATAAAAAATGTTTGGAAATATTTAATTATATTTCATTTGTTTTTATTAGATGAAAATGTGACAGACAGAGTTGTGAATTTTTTCAAGTGGCTTTGGAAGTAACAACTGATAACAGAAAAAATGCTAACCTCTTAGTGAATTCCTTAAATAATTGTTTCATCATACTAAACACTCTATGTTTGAGTGCACAAACTAGCTACATATATTAATATAACTACAAGATTGTGATTTACTGTTTTGTATTTTGTCATTAGTACTATAATTAGACCACATTATAATAGTGGGTGGATGATAAGTCATGCATTTGATAGATAGGACATGCATTGTATGTAAATCATTGTGGTGTATTCACTCAGTTATAGCATAGATAGTATAGACTACGTAACCGGGATTGGAAACGGATCACGTGATCCCATAGAACTGAATGAACATTCGAAAACGCACTCCGTGTCCAAAAAAATCAATTAATTTTTATTACCTGACATTGTAAATTGGACACACTTTAGCCCTTATTATATTACTCTGCAAAGACATTAAGGTAATTTTTATTTATCAAGACATTGACTATATATTTTTCTTTATGTTCTATTATTAAAAGTTGTCAATAACACAGACATTCACTTTTAAATTACTTATTTTACGATGAAAATAGCACTAAAAATACTTTTGTAGCTCTTTCATCTTACAGCATTGTTATTACTAAAAGATTTAGGACGAAATATTTAGAACAAATAAGAACACGTTGGTTTAGGCTGTTTTTTCTAAGTAAAGTCGCGTTATTCTTATGGAAAACACTAAAACAACATAAGATAGAGGTGCACTTTTGGGACTATAGCCATTGTTTTAAGTTATGTAGACATAAATTACAACTTGTCATCTAAAGATGAAGGATTGTTGTGTTGGTTTAGCTTATTATTATTATCTTTGGCAATTTCCTATCATAGTTATGTTAGGTACAAAATACGCGTACATATTCAGTACAAAAATTAACTATTATGCACTTAAATAATCATTAATAATTAGTTTCCTTTCAGATGGGTAAGAGAAAGGTCAGATTGTACTACAGAAAACACAGGTCAATTCCCAGATCTTTAATTGTATCTCTTCCAAAGTCAATTTATATTAATGCTCCTTTCCATTTTTTGTCTGTTCTAAGAGAGAGATTCCATTCGTTGGGATTATTACCTAAAGGTTGATTGACTATAGCTATATTATCACACTATCTTATACACTTTATGTTATACTACAGCATGGCTAGATATTGATGTTGACATCTCAAACACTATCAATTTCCGGAAACTTTTCAGTGCTGAACGCAACATCTTTATATCACTCACAATCCATAATGGTGGTACATGGAAGCTCACTTTACTTAACACTCTTTTAGACTCTGTCAATTGTACACTGCTGAACCATATTCCTGACCAAATAAAGTCTTTATCTGAGGTTTTAGCAATCATTGATGCAGTAGATACCAGTCATTTTTGCTTTGGCAATTCAGAAGCTAAATTTTGTGATGTGCAAGCATTATCAGGTTAGACTGGTTAGTATTATCTGTAAAAATAATTCTACATGAATTATTGTATTAGATACCTATGTACTTGATTCCACTACATTAGAAATAAGTACAGTACGTCACAAGAATTGTGAATTACTCATTAATCGTGCTGTAAGCCGATGTAACTACTGTACCAAATATCGTGATGTTTTACGTAAAACCATTTATCGACATAGCCAACCCATTAGTAATCATGTAACATCTCCGAGAAGTCATGTAAATTACAGATACTTATTACCAAATCAGTTAAAAGAAAGATTACACAATATGCACAATTCTGTACGTAACATCAAAGCTAAATTGAATCGTTTACTGATTATTAAGCAGTCTATTGTTTATAGTGGAGTTCAACTTGATGTAGTTAATCACAATGACTTAGTTAATTTAATGTCAAAGTACAATAAACAAGTACATGATACTTATGCAAAGGATTCCTTTCAAAGAATATTTTGGGAACAGCAGCAAAAAGCTGCATCATATTCTGAACCCAAGTCAATGAGGTGGCACCCATTAATAATTAAATGGTGTCTTTATTTACAACATCTGTCAAGTGGAGCATATGAAACTTTGAGGACATCTTCTATATTAAAGCTACCTTCACAACGTACATTAAGAGATTATACACACTACATAAAATCATCCTGCAAATTTTCAAACGAAATTGACAACGATTTAATTAGAGCAGCTGATTACTATCACCTCGAGGACTGGCAAAAATGTGTTGGCATATTAATTGATGAAATGCACATTAAAGAAGACTTAGTATACAATAAACACACTGGTGCTTTAATTGGTTTTATATCTCTTGGTGATGTTAACGATCAATTATTAAAGGTAATTAGAATAGCTGTGACTTATTTGTAATATTTACGACATTAATTATAACTGTTTGCATATGTAGTTTGAAAGATCATTAGATGAGTCTAATGTCAACCAGTCTCCACCTTTGGCCAATTCAATCTATGTATTTATGGTGAGAGGTCTTTTCACATCTCTCCAATACCCTTACGTTCAACTTGCCTGCAAGGATTTAACTGGTAAGTCATGTGTATAAAAATTAATACAGTAATTAACCATACAAATCTAATGTTTGTAAGGTGAACTACTCTTTCAACCTTTTTGGGAAGCTATATTCAGATTGGAAAGATGTGGTTTTAGAGTCCTGTCAGCTACTTTTGATGGAGCATCAATAAATCGTAAACTGATTAAATTACATGGATTAGAGTCAAAAGACATTTTGTACAAAGTTCAAAATCCATATTCTTCAGACAACAGATACCTCTATTTCATTTCTGATCCACCACATTTACTAAAGACAACTAGGAACTGTTTGTTTAACAGTTCTAACCATTTATGGGTAAGAATAATTCAGTATGAAAATAATTAAACAAAAACTTTTAGCGTAAAGGAAAGAGCATCTTGTGGAGACATGTAGAGTCACTTTATCTGCAAAACAGTGGTGCTCAACGTGATGTACCAGGACTATCGCTTGTCCCTAAACTAAAATATGAACACATATACTTAAACAATTTCTCTAAGATGAGAGTGGATTTAGCGGCTCAGGTATAACATATTCATAAAATCATGCATGCACATACATATTATGAATAGGTACTAATTGAGTCTGTTAGCAAAGCAATCTATTTAACTGGAGGACCACAGGCTACTGAAACAGCCATGTTTTGTGACATGTTTGATAAATTTTTTGACTGCTTGAATGTTCACAATTATGATAGTGGGAAATTACAGAGAAAGTGTTTCAGAGATCCTTATCGTTCTGCTACTGATTTTAGACTTGAAGTATATTTAAAATTTTACTTTAAAAATTGTTTATATTTAACAGTGGTTAGAAGGAGTATTCCTAAAATATCTTGAAGACTGGGAAAAATCTGTAAAAGAAAGATCTGGTTTTACTAATGAAGAAAAGAAGAGGATGCTACTAAGCTCTGAGACAAGAACTGGCCTAATGATAAGAGGCATGTCATGATTGTATGTGTCATATTATATGAAGTTGAAAATATTCATTGTACATGCAGTTAAATCATTTGTGGACTTAACAAGACACATCTTTACAATACCAGGGGTTAAAGCCTTTCTAAGTGAGAACCTATCACAAGATCCTATAGAAAAATGTTTTGGATGCCAAAGGCAGAGATGTAGAGCAAGTGAAAATCCAAATGTGCAAGAGTTTTGCAATGGTACTCAGGCCCTTAGGGTAATTAATACCTTTTGCAGAGACCCAATTAAAGGAAACTGCCGAGGAAATTCATCAAAAAGGTCCTTAGATTTTGAGAAGGAAAGTTTACCTCTTCCCAAAAGAAGAAGAAAATAACATCTTCACATTGTACCATAACAGACAATTAGTTACAACTATATACAGTAAATGATATTTATATATATACATTGTCATAATATGTATAGTCTTGTAATCATTTATTTAGACCCTTTCTTAATGGTTTGACTCGTTGAAGGGATTTTTTTGTATGTTGTTTGTACAATTCCATAAAAGAACTAGCATAGGAGAAGCCTCTAATCTTTATCCATAGGTCACTTATTCTTTCTAAAAGTGAGGGCTCAGAAAAATCCTCATCAACTCCTAACGATCTCCAACAATCCATAACATCATCATCGTTCAGGATACATGATTTAAACATCAATATATCTAACTTCTGACGATCACATTTAAGTTTACATCTTACAACCATTTCCATCGCTTCAAAGAGCTTGTAGGTGGATTCATTAATGTGAACAAGACCTCCCCTATCAATCATTGTCACCCATTCACTTGAATCACCAACATCTGACTCATTTGTAATGAGATATTTGATAGTCGATTGACAGTTTTTTTGAAGTTTTTTACAAACGTAACCACCAGCATATCTTAATGCATTTTTCTCTTCATATGTTAGATCTAACGGATGGTCATTGTGACAACTTTTGATGGAATTAGTATTTGTGACTTGGACAATCATTTCACTAAATATTTGATCAGTAATGTACTGATACAAAATGGGATTGCTTGAGCAACCAATTGATGCTTGAATAAAACTACACCATGTCGACCTAAAGTGCTCTGATGTCCTGATGTCATGGTATGTTCCCCACATTCTCTCCCTTCTTGCTGTCATATTTTTACAATTATCGTGGTCAAGAGCAGATGAAAGGTCATTTATTAGACTGGTAGTAAAAGTTGAAACAATCTCCCTGTTTTCAGGCCTAGAGCACCATTTAAACAATAGATCTGCACTTTCTAACGCTTGTGTAGCCAATGATGTACCAATTTTGAAACATTCGTCTGAAAGAACTCCTTGTAGAACTTGCAAAAAGACTTTTGTGTTACTGTGAGTGTGACCTAACATTATCAGTAAATTGTCAGGAAAATAATAATTACTTCAAATAAATATATATTTATTATAAAGTTACACCTAATTAAAGTAAAAATTCTAAAAATACTACATACTCGTTTCAGAAGAAACAGGAGCACTGCAAGCCATAGTTTACGCGCAGTTTATGATTGTCAGGTGGAGATGGACAAGGAGTGTACCGGAAGTGCGTGGGCGTTTCCAATCCCGGTTACGTAGTCTATACTATCTATGGTTATATTTATTTGAGTATAAACACACCCACACTCAAGATAACACAAAACTCAAAAGACCTAAGCAATATCCTCACAGATATTTAATACAGTATGTGTCTTAGTTCACTAAGAGGACAGGAAGTCTAAACAGAGTAATGAGCATATATTAAAAATTCAAAGCAAACACAAGACATTATCAAACAATAATACAGTACGTTTCTCCCACCTTAACATTAAAAATATCAGTGAGAAGGTTTACGAGTTCTAGTAGATCTTGATCCTGGAATTGGTAGTGATGCTGACCTAACATCCACAGTAACTCTTTCGAATATAATTCCAGGAAAATCATCAAATGAGATGTCTAATTTGTCTGTTTCAGACCATAGAGATGTCCTCTTATGTAACTGATCTATGTATCTTGTAAGTTCAACTTCATTCTTCAATTTCACATGTAGGATACTGGACATAGTCGGTTACTAACAGTTCCTTATATCCATTTAGAAGTAGTTCTATAATTCCTAGTGAACACAGTATTTTCTTCTCTATCGTGAGCTTCCTTCTGTTTCTTCACTTTAGACTATATCTTTCCCTGGAGATCTGGGTGTAACAAATTCAACTAAGATTTTAGTTTTCTTCTACAAATTAATTTTGCAGGAGATTTGATTGTAGTAGATTCAGGGGGTCACTCTGTAATTGAACAAAACTTTAGATAATTCACACTCTAAAGATCCTCCTGTTTGTCATTTTAGACCTCTCTTGAAAATTTGTTCTGCTCTCTCAGCAAGTCTGTTAGACTGTAGGTAGACTTTTAATTTAAAGTGATGACAGATAGTCATACCCGGTCATATTGGAATGACATTGTGTTAGAACAATACTTTGACGTGATGATGATATTAATTTAACAAATATTGTATATATAGTGATTAAGAACAATATGTTTTTCAGAAGTAGGATTAGGAGGACAAACAACCAGGTACACGGTGTCTTCAGAACATCTAAACCATGATATGAATCAATTCACACAAGGCCTCAATTGTACTTATTTATGATGGATACTCCAATATTACTCACATGATACTGTTGTCAGTAACAATATGAATTACTCATTACAGATTTTAACAATGTATAACTCATATATTCATTATTGATAGCCTCATTGATAGCCATTACTCTCAACTCAATATTTTATGGAAATTGTACAGAAGCATATTTGAAATAATCAACTATATCAATATATTTATTAGGAACAAAAATTATCAGCTGAGCAATTCCTGACTTAGTAGTAGTCATTTCCAATATAGCTTGTCCTGTCAATGTTACACAGACAACATTCTTAGTGGGTTTATACTGATAATCACCAACACAACATGTCCACATATGTTATGAGGACTGCTACAACATATAAAGTATACACTATTAATGTATGTAGTATTGGTACTTAAGTGTTTACTAGCTAAGTTAGATAATCAAATAAGTCAAATTGATATCCCAGCTCTTGTTTGTCCACTTACTTTGTTGTAATTAACTTTATAAGTAGTGAAGAATACTGGAACTTGACTACCAAATAATGACACTGGTCAACTGCATAGACTATAAACTAGTGTTTCTATACTGTTTTATTGTTAGTCCAAAAGTCCATTATTTCCTTAATTTACTTGATCTATTTTTGTTTGGATATGATTCTCTCATGTATAATAAACATTCACCATCCATTAATAGGTAAATATCCTATATTATTATAGTAGCTTAAGGTACATTGGATTACAGGTTAATTTTGTGGCAACGTTATCCATATATTTGAATTCAGCATAAGGGACAATACATGACAACATATATAAAGTGTATTGTATTTATTTCAATTACTAAAAAGGAGTGTACGTTATTGTATATTAGTGAATGTACAGTTCTATAATATCTAATGGTATGTCTTCATTACTGGTACTTTCATCTGCCATTACCCTCAATTCAATATCTTCAATTGTATTCTCATTGAGTGTCTTTATAAACCATGGCATCTTGGGATTAGTACAACATGGTCCTTCTAATCCTCCACATTGTTGTCCATCCTATAATGTATCATTAACATACAGGACATTAGTGCTCCACTCTCCATGAGCCATTCCTGATTCACAGTAGTATATAATTACTGCCAACAAAACTCGGTACAGTTGTTCCTGTACTATTATTACATGGACAAGAATATTCATCAAAACCCACTCCTAATGTCCATACATGGTTACGAGGATTACTACCATATGTAATAGACACACCATCAACATAATTATTATCAATTTTTGGATTATGAACAAGAACTCTACTCCCTATGTTTGATGTAAAACCATCAGGTGATACTTACTGATATCCTCTCACTTGTCCACATACTTGTTATAAATAACTCTATACGTGGAGAAGAATACTGAAGCTGAACTACAAGATGACGAGACTGGTCTACTACACAGACCATGATCAATGTTATTATACTGATGTAATGTTAGTTCATTAGGACAGGTAGCTTCAGGTTCACTCATGTTGAGGTAACCTACTCTCATCCAACCTCCCTTACCATCACAGTTACTACCTTCCATTTCACAATAGACTGATATGAGAGAACCATCAGGAGCTTGTATTGTGTAATAACCTGATGGGACTGAGCTATACACATGGAGAATCTGAGAGCAATTAAGAAAATAAAGGTCACAGTAGACAAATGTTAAGGAACCATTTGCAGCTCTCATCATGTAGTACCCAGATAAGGCTGAACTGTTTTCTTTGAAGACTTGAGAGCAGTTGTCAAAAGCATTGTCATCACAGTAGACAGATATTAACTCTTTATGGCCCAAATTAATTTTTTCCCCTCGTACACTTCGAATTTACTGACATAGCCTGAGTCAGAATCAGCCCTCATCCATATCTTGAAACCACGCTTCACCGGTTTCTTAGGTAAGTATTGTTTTAAGGATGACCTTCCCTTAAACTTGACCATTGCCTCGTCTATAGCAATGTCACGACCAGGAGTGAAGAGTTTGTCACTAATGTTAGATAGGTATGTGAGTATGGGTTTTACCTTTTGAATTTTGCTGTAGTTATTCTCTCCATATAGAGGCAATTTTTCATTATTGACAAAATGTAAAAATCGGTGGAGCTGGAGAAAACGTGTTCTTGAGATTCTATCGGCTATTGGACGATAGTGAAATGCTTCCTTTGTACTCCAATAGTCGCGGATAGCTGGTAACCGAACAATACCCATCAAAATCATGAATCCAAAGTATGCTTTCAGTTCATCTATTGTAACTTTGTCCCAGTTATCATACCTTTCCTTTAGACACAGGCTGGCATACCTGTTTGTTTCAGTTACAATTGTTTGGAGAAGCTCGTTGGTAAAAAAGAAACAAAAGATATGAAGGATGGATGTAGGAGTGGAAAAGGTGGGTCCGTAAGGTTTATCATACCCTTTGAATTTCTTGATTGTAACAGTAGAGGTGTTATCGCTCCAGGATATGTTGTCTGAGCTATTCATATGATAAAACAGAGTAAGTCATTACTAACATAATGTGGGGTTCAAAGTACATACTTTACATTCTGATACTGAACTTTATAGGTGTCTCCTGGTTCATTCTCCTCGTCACTTTCTGTTTTGTCACCTGTAGATCCATCAGTAACAGTGGGCACATCATTGTCAACAGTGGAAACATTATCTACAGTTTTGTTGTCATCACGTTCATCACCAGCTTCACTATATGAGAAAATTATATTCTCCACTGAATTGTAGTATTAGTGATTCTTACAAACCTCTCAAGATCAGAAACTTCATCATCGCTCCCTTCAAAACAAAACTCTTCCTCCATTTCCATGTCTATGTCGTCATCAGGAAGATCCAAAAATTCAATCACCTGATCTCTGGAATATTGCCTGGCCATTACGAGAATCCTGCATATATGCATTTTAAATATCTATCATGTTTTTCCTTACATTAGTTTCATATCTACCATTAACTTTGCTCACCTGTGAAAGTTGTACGAAGTACTGAAATTCTGTTTAGTAAGAAAATGAATGTAAACAGCAAATAGCACTGAGAAGTACTGGTCCAAGAAGGTCACTAGAGCAATAGTGAGACAGCTGAGCAATGGGAAAAATGAGTAGGTACAGTAGCACTGATAAGTACTGGTCTAATAGCAAGATGAATAGCAGAAAGAACAGGTCAGTGGAACTGAGTAGCACTGGTAGAGACTGCAAATAAAGACAGCTTACAAAGAACACGACCTTTAGCTTGCAATAACGACGCACTAACACCTGTCTATCACCTAAACATAACACGACAATGCGCGCTTTTCTTTACCTTATTTCCATGACGTCCAAGGACGGCAACGGTCGTTCCGCGAAAACGCGTACGCGCGTCTTTAGACGTCAACGGGCTTTAAAGGGTTAAGGAACCATTAGGAGCTTGTATTGTGTAGTAACAGATATAGCAGATTTGTTATGTTTGAAAATATCTAGACAATTAAGGCAAGTATGATAGATTTCACAAGATATAGGGGGATACTCTGGACAAAATATTATTTTTAAAACATTATTTTGTCTTATCTTGAAAATTTTTCCAGTGTTATTATCATTACAACAGTACTGCTCATAGAGTGAGGAAGGACATTGAGTTAGTTCACTTGTACATTTAGCCATACAAGTAGAGGAAGTCCAACAGACTGGCAATATAAGTTATAAGCTGAGCAATAAAAAAACAAACATTTCAAACTGCATTGCTGATCCAATTATATTCAAATAAAAATGCTCAATCTTTGACGACTAACAGCTATAGCAAATGATTTTATACAAGTCTCATCATTAATAAAAAGTTTAGAAGTGCTGATGAATCTGATGTCACAATCACCATACTATATCATCATGTCATTGATCATGCTTCCCTGATTTAAAAGCCAACTGATTATCATTATTATGAACAAATCTACTTAATATTGGATGTTGATTGTGTAGAGACAAATACAAATACAACTCATAAATTAATTACTCTAATAAGATGAGCAATGTTTGTCACTCATCATTTTTAGTAGTGAACATACAGGCAATACCCACCACATAATAATGCAGTTGTACATGTATGCTCCTTTTACCATATACCCCTATACTTGTATAAGGATATCCACTGCTATGTTTTATGTAATGAAATTGCTTATGACACCTAATTTATTAAACACATGCAATCATAGACACACACATACTTGCCCCTTCATACAGTAGTTCTATGTAATATTGCCTTCCTAGCTTGTTGCATTCTGTTGATATGTCAATATAGAACATTATGTAGCATCACAGGAAAAACCTGCTTGGGCAGGACAATATAACTATATTTGTTTTTCATTTATTAACATTCCAAATCGTGTCATCTCTTTGGAAGACTTCAACAGTTGCTAATGGTACATGTATGATAGATACATAACCTATCTGTATCTGTTTTGTATCATTACACAATGAACCATGTTATTGTAATTAGCAAGTTAGTTAAATAAATTTAGGAAGTTATTTATATCAGTTATATATATTAATGTCACTTTATAAGCTTATGTACTAGTTTTAAGAAACAACACACTGGTGTCCAAACTCGTTTTACCACCACTGTATCGATATAATTAGGAAGTTTTTAAATTAACATTGGAAGACAAGGAAGGGAGTACTTTTAATTGGGATGTTACTGCTTCTATTCATATAGTATATTATATCAGTGTAAAGTATGAAGTCATGAGATGTATTTATAATTGTTATGTTAATACATGATAGACTGACTATTTAACTGTAAGGAGGATTGCAGTGTTAATTAGTAGTTATAATTATTATAACCTCCCGTATATTGTTACAATATTGTGTGTATGTTTGTTCAGTTGTTGTCTTTTAGAGTTCTTGTCCATATCTTGATTAATTCTTAGCTTGTAACAATATATCACACAAAACACTTTCATTGCTCTTTTTTGAAAGTAGTTCATGTTACATTGGACAGCTGATATTTTATATCTTTTATGACATTCTTGACTATTACACCTAGTGGAAACATTTAAAGTTGGCAATATAAACAAGCTATAATAAGTGCCTAGCATCAAAGTAAATTACATTGAGATCTCAAAAATAAGCATACTTTCAACATGATTCTAAAGTTTGACACAGAACTTTAATCACTCAACTATTGAGAGGCAAATTATATATGGCTAACATTAGCTTAACTTTAGTTTTAGCTTGGATGTAGGTCTGGGAATGAAACTAGGCTAATTTAATTTTATATTTTTCCTTAATTAATGCCCTATCTCTCACAATCTTTCTGCTACACATCAATTTTACTATCAACTATCTAGGACAGCACACACTGTGACATCAAAGTTGTGGCTTATACACTACATCAAAGACTCATATCTTGGATGATAACAGAGCATGGTTAAAGAGTCAGTTGTCTATCAATCTTCTAATGTGCTCCCTTGTATTCAGAAATTCATATACCTCCATGATCCATTTTATGTTCAAGAATGGTTACAACAAGAAATTGACTCAGTGGTTAGTTTTAGTGACTTAAATCAAGACATTCTTTATAATTAGTTTGAAAACATAATTAATTGATGTTAATACTATAATTTTTTGGTATTGAAATTTATTTTAAAGAAATATACTTTTTAATTGTTTTTGCAATTTTAAAGTGACAACCATTTAAAATGAGAGTGAACAAGCTCTTAATGAAGATAAAGAATTCCATAATACTTCATTTTTACTTTTAATGATGTTAATTTAACACACAAACCAGGGCAGATTGGAAGAGTTGGTCAGTTAGTACTTGAAGTGTGTAGCACTGTACCACATAAAGTATGGCCTTAACTTTCTACTTAGTCAATCTTATAGTATTCCTAGCTAGTCATGTAATGTATTTTTAGTCAGTCATCATTACATATGTTAGATAGACAAACAGATGATAGATTGTTAGTGAAATGAAACATAAAATATTCAAGTATAAAATTACATAAAATTACATATATAACTATACATTGTGTTATTAGGGTTAGTGATTTTCTAATGCAAAATTACATTGACATTGTTTTAATAGAGAACACCCAGATTTGGCAAGGTTAGCAGTGATTTATAAGTCTAATAAATTCATATGATCAATATCAATTTTAGAATTTATTATGAGTGGGTGAGGTTTGTGGTTCTATGATACAGATTAAATGTATGTGTACATCGTCACTTTTAATAGGGATAACCCAGATTTGGCAAGGTTAGAAGTGATTTATATAAATTCATTATATTGCTTTTAAAATCAATTTACTATTAGGATAGATCAGGAATGGACAAGGTTAGTGGTTCTATGATATAAATCTACATATACATGTATATTATTATTTTAATAGGGACCACCCAGCCTGGGCAAGGTTAGCAATGATTTATATAATCTTAAGTGAACTCATATAGTCAATTTACTATTAGAATGGATTTTGAGTTGGTGAGGTTAGTGGTTCTCTGATGCAAATTTATATAAACATATACATTATTGTTTTAAAAGAGAACACCCAGATTTGGCAAGGTTAGCAGTGATTTATATAAATTTAAGTAAATTCATATGATCAAAATTCACTTTAGAATGAGTCGAGAGTGGGCAAGGTTAGTGGTTGATACAAATTTACATGTACATGTACATTATTGTTTTCATAGAGAACAACCAGAGTTGACAAGTTTAGCAGTGATTTTATATAAACTTAACAAAAATATATTATCAACTTACTATTAGGATGAATCAGGAATGGCAAATGTTAGTGGTTCCATGGTACAAATTTACATACACATGTATACTTCATTGTTGTAATAGGGAAAACCCAGATTTGGCAAGGGTAACAATGATTTTTTATAAACTTAAGTAAATTTATATGTTTATTTTACTATTAGGATTAATGTAGAAAGGATAAGGTTAGTGGTTCCATGGTATAACTTTACATGTACAATACATTATTGTTTTAATAGGGAACACCCAGATTTAGCAAGGTTATCAGTGATTTATAAAATTACATAAATTTTATATGATCAATTTGCTATTAGGAGAGATAAGAAATGGGCTAGGTTAGTTGTTCTATGATACAAAATCACATGTACAATATTGTTTATGATAGGGAACATTCAGATATTGTAAGGTTAGTGAATGATTAAATATAAAACTATATTCTCAATTTAACTATAGACAATTTCACAAGTTTAGAAGGTTAGTAATTAATAGTGTGTTTGTTTACTTATTATATTTATATGTTTATTTTATATATAAAGGAAACAACCTCAATCAAAGTTAGTGTTTTATTTTTTATTGATTGTATTTGTATCATTAATTTAGTGTGGGAATGTTTGCATTAGCAGGTTAATGTTGATGTCTATATCATATTTAGTTATGTGCAATCACAATTCTCTAAATGTTTAAATTATTATATTTAATTATGACTAGAGGAAGATATTGTGTTGAGAAAGCATTGAAAAGGGAAAAGTACGAATATGTCTTACCAAGTGTCTCTGTCAAGGTCCTCCTTGTGTTGGCAAGACACAACTCAAATGTCTTCTACTTAGTATTCCAGTGAAGTCATCAGCTAGTACACGTTGTGCAGAAAAATCAATACGTGCTGTGTGTTCAGACCGATATCGACACATTGATGGAGAGAAGTGGCAGTTGATGGACGAGGCATTACTAATGAACATTATTGCTACAAAAATGAAATACCTTTACAAAGAAGAAGAGTCCAATTTGGACGTAGATGATGCAACAATCTCTGAATTAATTGTCCATCTAGGAGCATCAGAATCCATTTCTCATAGCAAACAAAAGTGGATTTATTTCATTGACTCTGGAGGCCAACCACAATTTCAAGAAGTGTTGCAAGCGTTCATTCCAGATACATCAGTCATTCTCCAAGTCTTCAAATTAACAGAGAAATTATCTGATCACCCTTTTATGAATTATGAGACAAGCGATGGACATCAGCTTAGCCTTGGCTGCCATGCTCTAACTAACCAAAAAATTTTGAAGCGACAAGCACGAATACTTCATTGTACACCAGAAGCTAAAATGCAGATAGCCTTAGTTGGTACTTACTATGATAAGTACCAGGAAGCACTTCAAATATCACAAATTGAAGAAAAAATAGAGGACAAAGAAATACGTTTAGTAGAAGTGTTCTCTGGTTCTAAGAAGCAAGTGATATTTCGAGATTCTAATTTCAAACAGTGTATATATCCTGTTAATGGTCTGCAAGCTATAGAAAGTAAATTTGACGATCCTGTAGTTTGTGAGCTAAGAAAGTGTATTGCATCATCAGTCTCAGAAGAAGCTGATATTCCACTAAGATGGCATGTACTGGAGTTAGCACTTCAAAAAGAAAGTCAAGCATGCAATGCTGCATCTTTTCATTAGCAGAAGTTAAAGAAATAGCTGAACGATACCAATTTGAAAATGAAGATGAAGTCGGTTCTGCTCTGACCTTTCTTGCCAAGTACAATCTTATTCTTTATTATGCCAACTTACTACAAGATGTAATCTTCACTACACCACAAGTACTCCTTGACAAAGTGACTGAACTTACAGAAAAAATGTATCCACCACATCGAGGGGAGTATGAAGAAATGTTGAAGAAGGGTATTGTGTCACTACATATTTTGAAAGATTTCTCTAAGCATTACATACCTGGAGTGTTCACAGAAGTGGAGGTTACCAGCATTTTTGAATTCCTCTACATTTGTTCAAAGTTAGATGACAATAGATTCTTTATGCCTGCTCTTTTGTGTCCTCTTAATCCTGAGGACATGAATAAGCTATCTACTACCCCATTGCTATACCATTTCAATGAGGGTTGTGTTCCTGCTGGTTTGTTTTGTGCATTAGTTGTTTGTCTATCAAACAAAGGATACAAGCTATTAGTTGATGATCCTGATCTACCTCTTAAAACTCCTCATAACAATGCAGTGAGTTTTGAAATAGCTGGTCTACGTATTACTGTCACTGTAGTTGATTCATTTCATCAACTTGAAGTCCATTACCATTCTACAGCTGAAGTAGATTACCTCAGGAAATATCTTTCTGAAATACGAAATACGTTTGTAGACAGTTTAAAGGAAGTAATTGAGAATCGGAAATACAAGATAAGTATTCCAAATTGTGCCTTCTACTGCCGAGCTGATAAATGTTGTCAAGATAGCAGTAAACCACACATTGCTACTATAGGTAGAGAAGGAGAAGTGATCTGTTCAGTGCGTCCTCGTACTGTTTGGTATTCACCTAGTGAGGCTGAAAGTCTCGGGTTAGCTCCTTATTCATCCTCTTCCAGTGAGTTAACAACAAAACAGCTTTATAAAAGAGTTAATTGAAACATCACATAAATGGTTTGAGATCGGTATTTATCTTGAAGTACCAAACTATCGCCTGGAATCCATCCGAACTTGCAAAGATGACATTGTACAAAGATTATATGCTGTTCTTGAATTCTGGAAAAATAACCCAAAGCCTACTAAACCATACACATGGCAGACAATTGTCTCTTGTCTTCGCTCTCGTATTGTCTTCAATAAAAGGCTTGCATCAAAGATAGAGCAACAATATCTCTAGATCTTGCAGACTAAATATTGGTCATATTAAAATGTATACATTCCATTCAAATTTAAACAGTTTTGTAGATGGTTACATTATTTTAATTAAACAAACTTACTAGTTATACATGTCACAAACTTGATGCATAGTAGTAGATTGTCCTGTCTTTTTATTAATAATTTAAAAAATTTAAATACTTGCATATATATTTTAGAAATAGTTTTGAATGCCTGCTGTATTGTTCATGTAAATGTACATGCTGCTAATATTATTATTAATAGTACAATTGATAATGAAAGTGAAATCATTATCTGCAGTAGATTCATTGGGGTAAGTGAATATGATGAGCTTAACTTTATATAATCTTGGTAATTTATGTAGACAACATGGGTATAATATCATGAAGATATTAAATTGTCAATATTTTTAAAAAAATTGGATGGATATAAAATGTCAATCCTGTCAATAACTTGTTCAGTTGTTACATCTTTTAATTTCAAGAATTGCTCCTAAATAGACGTCTTTTAAGATATGATTACATCTACTAACTGTGAAAAATGAGCTTAAGTTAAGATCATTAGCTTTTGGAGGATTAATACATGCATTCAGCCGTGATTCAAAATGAAAACTGACAGTAAACAAGGAAATTTGTATGTGCACTGTACTACTTCACTCTAGAATGACAATGATGACACAACCACTTTTATAACCCTGACTACAAAGGAAGTAATGGCATTTACCCCAAGTCACTGTTGGAGAGTTCTGCTCTGTTACATAATCACATAACCATGGAAACCACCACATCCACAAGTCATGTGAGGAGTACACATTCCACCACCATTGATGATTTCATGCTATACCACACTCATGTCCACTTATATCTGTTTTAAAGATGCTAATGTCACAATTAAACTGTTTTTTGAAGATTAGAGAGTCATCAAACATTGTGAGGCAACTACTTATGAATATAAACAAGCCAGTCATGATTAGTCAATTCTTTGATGTAAACTGAAAGTAACATAATATTGTTTTCATTACTATTGTCATATTGCATTGATTTTATACGTCCATAATAAAAAAATGAAAGAAAACTTTTTAGAATACTGGACAAGTAAGTAGCATTAGGATTCACTTTTGCTAAGGTAGCCCACACACATTCAGCCTCCCATACAATCACAGTTACTACCCTCCATATCACAGTAGACTATTATTAACTCACACATAAAATGTTAGTATTGTGTTACTGCATATTTTTATAATGTCTAGTGGACTCTCATTATCATTTTTCACAAATAAAAACAGTAATACAATATAATGCTATTATTGTTCAACTATTTTAAATGAACACAATAAAGCAGTAACAGTTATATGAATATACTAATACAATTGGCATTAGCGAGGTTATCAACTAGATCCACTCCAAATGTCCATACATGTTTACAAGGATTACCATCATATGTAATTGATACACCATCAACATAAATATTATCAATATTTGGATTATCAACAGACACTCCACCCCTTAAGTCTGGTGAAAAACCATCTGATGACCCATACTGATATCCTCTTACTTGCATGCCCACATACTTTTGTTGTAACTAAATTCATATATAGAGAAGAATACTGAAGCTTGACTACAAAATGATGAAACTGGTCAATTACAAGACTATATCTAGTGTTATTATTCTGTTTAATTGTTAGTTCTGGTGGAAAGATAACATTCACATAACATAGCACACTCATGTTAAGATAGCACACTCACATCCTGCCTTCTTTATTATCACAGTTACTACTTTATATTGCAATACACTGATATAAGAGAATCATTAGGAGCTAGTATTGTGAAATAACTTGATGGAGCAAAGCTGCATTCATTGAGAGTCTGAGAGCAATTAAGAAAAAAAAGGCTGCAGTAGACAGATATTATGGAACCATTTGCAGCTCTCATTGTGTAGTAGCTAAACTATAGAGGGAGATATAGTTTTACTTGAAAGACTTAGAGCAGTTGGAGAATGCAAAGCTGAGTATATACATCTCTTGTAACTGTCCTAGTAGTTCATTGTTAGGATTAAAGTTATGATGACACTCATCAAAGATATCATAACATTCTTGTGATGGATAGAGATTAATACCATTGTCCATGTATCCTTTTTTGATACAAGTAATATTGTTATTAACAGGAGGTGATGGTATCTTAAACAACTTTTTCATAGAGTAGAATAGATCATAACCACATTTTAATAATGCATATCAAGGTTAATAAATTTTAACATAGCAATATCTCTGAGAACAATCCTGCACAATAGAAACAAAACAGCAATAGTTTGACATTTTAACATTTCATTGAAATGTTCACATGTACAGTAATTCTGTGCTGACAGAACTGACAGCAATATTTAATTGTGTATATTTTATAGTCTCAATGATGTACTATATAAGAAGACAGAAAGATAATCTGATGTGTTGACGTTTCCTCATTATTCTTGAGGACAAATCAACACATCAGATTATATTTTCCTACATGTCATTTGTTTGCTTTATATACATTTATCAAAAGCCATAAATGAACAAACAATATGTATTTGAATTGGCACAAACAAGCAGAGAAAAAGTTTAATAGTTATTGATCACTAGTTTGGCTTCTCTTGGATATTAATATCGTCAGAAATCAATGATATTGTTATAAAGGAAAAACCACAAACAACATTTGTATTTCTAATAAAATTTTGCTGGGTAAATAGAAAAAGGCAAAACAAAATGTGTAATAAGTTGAGCCCCTAGTGACTTGTTATGTTATTACTACAGACACAGCAATGATTAGTATTCCAGAGGATAAAGTATCAAGGTGTGTGGTCAGAATATCAGTTTGTGTAAATTGTTGATTTTGTGGCCACTTTGTAGGGGTCTGAATATTAACAGTGCTGTTATACAAAAATAATACTTTAAAACTATTAATTAACTATGTACATGTTCAAAAAATGCAGCAACTACATTAAAACTAGAAAGACGATTAAATTATTAATAATAGAACTTAGCGAACATACAACTCAATTATATCTACTGGAGTAGATTCATCAGGATATCCTTCACTGGTACACATTCTTAGTTCAATATTATCAGTAGTTGATTGATTAAGGGACTTGACAAACCATGGCATTTTAGGAAATGCACAGCATGGAAACTCTAAGTAGTCACATTGTTTGCCATCCCAAAGTGCATCATCATAGTGGAATGTATAAGGTTCATTCACATGAGAGCCAGACTCACAGTAGTAGTCATCACCAACATATTGTGGTGTAGTTTCTGTGCTGCCATTATTACAAGGACAAGACCATTGTTTTTTTGCCAGTTTCTCTTTGCCCTGCTATATATGTCCAAATATGATGACGAGGGTTATTACCATGAGTAATAGACACACCATCAACATAAGCCCCTTCAAGTGAAGGAAATCCATTATGATTATCATAAATACCATCAACATTCCCATGATGATATCCTCTTACTCTCCCACATACTTGAGAATAGTTTAGACCAAAAGTAGAGAAAATGATGGAATTACAGCCACCATTTGAAGGATGAGGTCGATCACAAAGTGGATAACTAATATTTGGAAAAAAACTGATTAGACCACTTGGACAAGTAGCACCAATTTCACTCATATTGAGGTACACCAATCTCATCCATCCTCCCTTATCATCACAGTTACTACCTCCTTATCACAATAGACTGATATAAGAGAACCATAAGGAGTTCGTATTGTGTAGTACCCAGACAGAGCTGAACTGTTTTCTTTGAAGACTTGAGAGCAGTTGTCAAAAGCATTGTCATCACAGTAGACAGATATTAAGGAACCATTAACAGCTTTCAATGTGTAGTAGCCAGAGAAAACTGATGGGTTTTTTTGAGAGACATCAGAGCAGTTGAAGAAGGCAGAGTTAAAAATGTCTATAAACTGCAACATGTCTTGTAACTGTCTTAGTAGTTCATTGTTAGGATTAAAGTTACGATGACACTTGTCAGAGATATCCGAACACGTTTGTGATGCATAGAAATTTAAACCATTGTTCACATACTTCTTTCCAATACATAACATACTGTTATTAACAGGAGGAGATGATATCTCAAACAGATTTTTCATAGAGTAGAAGAGATCACAACCACATTTAATGATGCACATTGAGGTGGGTAAACTTCAACACAAACATATCTGTGAAAACAATCCTGTACAATAGAAAAAAAACAGCAATGGTTTGATATTTTACCATTTTTCCTTGAAACGTTGACATATGACATGCCAATGTTTTACTTCTTACATATTTATTAAAGCCATATATGAACAAATGATATGTATTGAATTGGCACAAACAAGCAGAGAAAAAGTTTCAAGTTACTGACTAATGTGGCTTCTCTCAAAGATAACTCAATCAAAAATCAATAACTGATATGTAGGAAAAATAAACAAAACTTATGTTACTAATCAAAATTATGCAGGATTATTAAATGGTCAACAAATGAGATTCAATATGTTGAACTTCTAGGGAACAGTTATGTTGATATAACAGAAACAGCAATGATTAGTATTCCAGAAGATATATAGGAGTATCAGGGGTTGTTATTGGAAATGTCACTTTGCATAAATTGTTGATTTTTTGGCCACTTTGTAGGGGTATGAGCATTATTAAAGGTACTATCAAAAATAACACTTTATAACTATTTGGTAACTATGTACATGTTCTAATAAGCAGCAACTACACTAAACCTAAAAGGACAATGAAATTATTAATGATAAAATTTAATGAATATACAATTCAAGTACCTCTACCAAAGTAGATTCAACAGGATATCCTTCACTGGTACACATTCTTAGTTTAATATCATCAGTAGTTGATTAATTAAGAAACTTGATAAACCGTGACATGTTGTGAGATGTATAGCATGGAACTCTAAGTATTCACATTGTTTGCCATTCCAAAGTGGATCATTGTTGAATATATAAGTCTCAGACACATGTAAGCCAAACGCACAGTAGTAGTCATCACTAACATATTGTAGTGTAGTTTCTGAGCTGCCCCTGTTACAAGTTCATTGGTTTTCTGCCAGTTTAACGTACAGTAAATCTGCACTGACATTAGTGATAATAATAATTAATTGTGTATGTTTTATAGTCTAAATTACATACTAACAAAACCCAAAGACAAATTAACACATCAGATCATGTTTTCCTGTCTGGCATGCCAATGCTTTGCTTCTTACATATTTATTAAAGCCATATATGAACAAATGATATGTATTGAATTGGCACAAACAAGCAGAGAAAAAGTTTCAAGTTACTGACTAGTGTGGCTTCTCTCAAATATAACTCAATCAAAAATCAATAACATTGATATATAGGAAAAATAAACAAAACTTATGTTATTTATCAAAATTATGCAGGATTATTGAATGATCAACAAATGAAATTTAATATGTTGAACTTCTAGGGAACAGTCATGTCGATACAACAGAAACAACAATATTTAGCATTAAGAGAATAGGAGTATCTATGGTTGTGGCTGGATATGTCACTTTGCATGAAATGTTGATTTTTTGGCCACTTGGTAGGGGTCTGAGTATTATCAGTAGTACTATACAAAAATAACACTTTATAACTATTAATTAACAATGTATATGTTCAAATAAAGCAGCAACTACTCTAAAACTAAAAGACCTCTGTTAAAAAATCTCAAAAACATGCTGTAGTTGTGTACACGACCATATAATTTTCACTAGATGCTTAATAAATTATATCTCACTTTAAAAATAATAGATAACTTGAAATGCAAAATTTAGTAAGTATTTTATTAAAAAATTGCTTACTTACATGCAAGTGTGTTTAATATTTTGATAGAACTTTCCACAAATCAGATCACATTTAACTGTATATGTTTGATAGTCCAAATTATGTACCAGTAAGACAGAAAGATAATCTAATGTGTTGACTTGTAACTCTTGAGGACAAATCAGTGCATCGGATTATATTTTTGTACATGACATGCCAAATTTTTGTTTTATACACATTTGTCAAAAGTCATATATGAACAAACGATAAGTATCTGAATTGGTACAAACAAGCATAGATAAAGTTCAAAGTTATTGACTAGTGTGTCTTCTCTTGGATATTAAACGATAATATGGTTACAAAACAATAATATGGTTACAAAGGAAAAACAACAAACAAAAGTTATATTTCTAATCAAAATTATGTAGGGTAAATAGAAAAAAGCAAAGAAATGATGTATAATATGTTGATCCTCTAGTGACTTGTATGTTATTACTACAGACACAGCAATGATTAGCTTTCCAGAGGATGGAGTATCAAGGTGTGTGGTCAGAAATGTCAGTTTGTGTTAATTGTTGATTTTTCATGCACTTTGTATGGGTATTATCAGTGGTACTATATAAAATAATACTTTATAACTATTAGTTTACTATATACATGCTCAAATAAAGCAGCAACTATACTAAAATTAGAAAAACAATTAAACTATTAATAATAGAACTTAACAAATATAAAATTCAAGTACATCTACTGAAGTAGATTCATCATTATATCTTTCATTAGTACACATTCTTAGTTCAATATCATCAGGAGTTGATTGAATAAAGGACTTGATAAACCATGACATGTTAGGAAATGCACAGCATGGAAAATCTAAATGGATCATTATAGTGGAACGTGTAAGGCTCAGACACAGGAAAGCTAGATTCAAAGTAGTAGTCATCAACAACATATTGTGGTGTAGTTTCTGTGCTGCTATTATTACAAGTACATTGGGTGTTATCGATTTCTCTTTCCCCTAATATATGTCCAAATACGATGATGAGGGTTACTATCATGAGTAATAGACTCACCATCAAAATAAGCCCCTTCAAGTGAAGGAGATATTTTATTATTATCATAATACTATTAACATTCCTATGATGGTACCTTTTAAATTTCCCATATCCAGAATTTTTCTACCCAATATTTATGATACATGCTATATACAAATGCTAGCTACATTGGTCTATTATCTTATACAACAGAGACACAAGAAACAAAAAAGAGAGAGGGTTTGCCATCCTAAAAGACAGACAGCAGAACTTGGTTTATGTCAGGAGCCAGCAGTTGTCATGACTGACTTTGGACTTGCTATCATTTAAACAGCACAATTATCATTCCCAAGTACAATTATTCAAACTGTAATTTTCATTCTTTTAGTGCCTAAACAAGGCAATATCAGAGTGTAGGTCATCAAAAAACATACAGTAGAGATACTCAGCAACTTTGTAAGGAAACAGGAACTCTTATATTTGTCACTGTCAGGTATGTGTATCTAGTATGGCAATAATTTTTTTTAATCTTTCCAACTTTTCATCTGTCTTTGGCTGACTTATAGCTAAAATGAATTTTTAGTGTAAATCATGCAATGCCATTTTCCTGTCAAATTTGGGGGCTTTAATAAACTCTGGAATTACTGAGATAGAGCAAGTCATAATGCATTGTCCAGTAGCAGACATATAAACAAATAGAGTACTAGAACCTTCACTCATCCAGAGAGCAGCAAATTTAACCATTTCACATGTATATGATGTGGTCATCAATGACAACGTGATTACTTTTTTATTAGTGAAAGGTGCTATTATGATTATTTTAATTTTCAATAATTTATAAATATTTACATCATTTAATTTGTAGGTCCTAATAATTTGTCACTGGACCAACTCTTGGATCGACAACCTCCAATTCTAGTAATATACTAAATATATGCACTGAAACTGCAAAGTAGAACCATTTGAGTGTGACAGTAGAACTCAAATAGTGTGGCTCTAGCTGAATGTCATGATATTATACCAGTATGTATCAGTTATGGATTATACATAGCAAGAGGAGCACCAATGAATAATTTAATTATTATAGATGCTTTAAGTGCTATCAGACTAAATGATGTAGCTAGGAGATTTAAAGGTGATTTAAAACAACAGAACGTTATACTGTACATAATAGCCTTAGCTGATTAAGAAATAATTCCCTGTCATTGGCCTATATAAAAATAACATAGAAATAAGTAACTAATATATATTAGTTACTGATTTGTATATTTTATAAAGGTGGCTTAATAACATTGTCTCTGTAAACTACTTGTGACCACTAACTCAGACTACTATTACTATTTCATTGCATTGTAAAAGAACAAAAGTCAAAGAATTCTCAAAACTCAAATGTCTGACAAGTGTGTATGATATGTAAAAACATATATAACTAATGATGAGATTTTTATCCTGTTTTTCCTAATACAATCAGCTGTAATAACATACCTATTTGGTACCACAAGCAAAGAATATGAGGGATAACATGGAAATGGACTTCATCACGGTCAGCAAGCTTCAGTGATTTGAATACTTTCCACCTGTAAATACTAGAGTAACTGACCGATAGTCGGACGAATCAATTTTCGGACGCTTATATCTCGTGAACAACAGATTCCTGGATGCTGATTAGACACACACAAATAGGACTATACATATACTGCTTGCGTACAAAATACCAGGTTGCAATCTTTTGATACGTAGGTTTTACAGCTACAAAACCAACATTGTCCGAACTTGGCGTTCTTTGGACATTACTATCAATCTTTGTCCGCAAGCTTCCAAATAGCCTTGAGATAAAGAATTGCCACTAAATTCCACAATATAAGCCTTCCATCATTGCTCTTTCATGCGTCCAAACCAGAGCCTTGAAACATTGTATATTTAAGAATAGGAAGATGACAAAAATGTGTATCACGTGATCAAATTTAGGACAACGTGGTAATACTCTAAGTTGTCACTGACAATCACATTTATTTTTGAAGTTCAAAAATGTAATTAGACGTTACATAACACAAAATGTACTAATTAATAACATGTCTTGCAGTACCAAACATCAGGAACTTCTGTGGGATTGATACAAACCCAGGAACAATGAAACCATTTATGACACTTATCACACAAGATCATCATAACATCATACTCTTCAGGCATATAACACAGACAAAATAGTTTAATGACACGAAGGTGTCTTGAAGGATGAGGAATATACTCTTTTACAAATTTAGGGAACAATGACAATTTTCTTTCTTCAAAACATTCAATGAGGTGGGCACGCATCTTTCGTTGATCAAAAGTGGCCAGTTCAGGATTGTTTCCAAAGCATACTTCTATTGCTGTAGCAATTGAGAATGGACCACAGTCATAACAACTTTCCTGTTGTTGCACTGAACGCACTTGCACTCTCAAATTAGACAGCGAAAAAGAATATATTTTTGAAATTTGAAGGATTGCAGATTCTGTTAGAGTAAAAAATAATGCCAAACTATCCATCACTTCAACAAATCCAGGTTTCTGACAACAAGTACATATCCAGTGATTTGATCCTATAGTAATAAATTATACCAAAACATGAACCCTGAGTACAGATCATGTGACATTAAACTTTCCCAGCAAAACAGCTTACTATAGTTTGCTCAACATAATTACTAAGTTATAACAAAATCAATACTACTAATTATACATGTACCTGTGTGAAGTATCTGAACAGCAGGAACATTAAATATTGATAAAAACTTAACACTATAACCCAACAGTGTATTTTGGAATCCAAAGATGTGAGGAAATTGATGCTTCAATAATGTCTGTGCAGCATTAATCACATTATCCGAAACTTCAGAACCATTCTCAATACACTCTTTATCTGCCATGTAAAGGTTGAGTTCCTTAATCCACCAAATATCTATGAAAAACATCAACAATATATGTCTGCATTAGAAGAAATACTACAAGTTGACACCTTTGTTTTTGTCTCTGGGGCAATTCTCTACAACTTGAAGCTCAGAGAGATCTGCTTCAGACTGTAATAACTCTACAACAAAGTAATAAAGGTATGATAATATATAACACACCTTTCTTCCTGCTCCTCCTCTGTATAGGCTGCATCTCAGGCTCAGAGAGATCTTTGAACTCTAAAAACTCTACAACAATGTAATAAAGCTATGTTAATAATTAACACACCTTTCTTTCTGCTCCTCCTCTGTATAGGCTGCATCTCAGGCTCAGAGAGATCTGCTTTGGACACTAAAAACTCTACAACAAAGTAATAAAGCTATGTAAATAATTAACACACTTTTCTTTCTGCTCCTCGTCTGTGATATAGGCTGCATCTCAGGCTCAGAGAGATCTTTGGACTCTAAAAACACTATAACAAAGTAATAAAGCTATATTAATAACTAACACACCTTTCTTTCTGCCCCTCGTCTGTTTAGGCTGCATCTCAGGCTCAGAGAGATCTGCTTTGGACTCTAAAAACACTACAACAAAGTAATAAAGCTATATTAATAACTAACACACCTTTCTTTCTGCCCCTCGTCTGTTTTGGGCTGCATCTCAGGCTCAGAGAGATCTGCTTTGGACTCTAAAAACACTACAACAAAGTAATAAAGCTATGTTAATAATTAACACACCTTTCTTTCTGCTCCTCCTCTGTATAGCCTGCATCTCAGGCTCAGAGAGATCTGCTTTGGACTCTAAAAACTCTACAACAAAGTAATAATGCTATGTTAATAATTAACACACCTTTCTTTCTGTTCCTCCTCTGTATAGACTGCATCTCAGGCTCAGAGAGATCTGCTTCAGACTGTAATAACTCTACAACAAATTAATAAAGCTATGTTAATAATTAACACACCTTTCTTTCTGCTCCTCCTCTGTATAGGCTGCATCTCAGGTTCAGAGAGATCTGCTTTGGACTCTAAAAACTCTACAACAATGTAATAAAGCTATGTTAATAATAAACACACCTTTCTTTCTGCTCCTCCTCTGTATAGACTGCATCTCAGGCTCAGAGAGATCTGCTTTGGACTCTAAAAAACTCTACAACAAAGTAATAAAGCTATGTTAATAATTAACACACCATTCTTTCTGCTCTTTGTCTGTATAAGCTGCATTTCAGGCTCAGAGAGATCTGCTTTGGACTCTAAAAACTCTACTACAAAGTAATAAAGCTATGTTAATAATTAACACACCTTTCTTTCTGCTCCTCCTCTGTTTAGTCTGCATCTCAGGCTCAGAGAGATCTGCTTTGGACTCTAAAAACTCTACAACAAAGCAACAAAGCTATATTAATAATTAACAAACCTTTCTTTCTGCTCCTCCTCTGTTTAGGTTGCATCTCAGGTTCAGAGAACTCTGCTTCAGACTGTAAAAACTCTACAACAAACTAATAAAGTTATGATAATAATTAACACACCTTTCTTTCTGCCCCTCATCTGTTTAGGCTGCATCTCAGAATCAGAGAGATCTGATTCAGACTGTAAAAACTCTACAACAATGTAATAAATCTACGTTAACAAGTAACACACCTTTTTTACTGCTCTTTGTCTGTTTAGGCTGCATCTCAGGCTCAGAGAACTCTGCTTCAGACTGTAAAAACTCTACAACAAAGTAATAAAGCTATGTTAATAATTAACATACCTTTATTCCTACTCCTCATCTGTTTAGGTTGCATCTCAGAGAGCTGTGCTTCTGACTGTAAAAACTCTAAAACAAAATAATGTGAGTCGCATTTGCTTTTGACTAACCCTTCCTTTTCACACATTTTCCACATTTTTTTTCTTATCTTCTCTAAGTCTCTTCCGTTCTTCTTTTAGCTGAGCCTCCATTTGCTTTTTTCTTTCTTTTTCTTCAATTATTTGTAGGTTATGACGGCTAGTGAGAACTACACCTGCTGACTTTCCTCTTTTAGTCTTCATTTTGCTTGGAGACATAATTGGAACTAAAAAGCTTTTAACAGTGGATGTTGACTTAGTAGGTAATGAGCTTTCTCGAAAGTGCCTTTCATAAATATGATGTAATATTGAATAACTACAAAGCCAAAATTGGTCTAACTCAATACGTTAAAAGTTGACTAGGAGCAAAAAAATTGCTCTTTATAGCTTATATCACATGTTGAAACTATGAGTAACAGATAAATTCAATTTCAACTTAACTAACTGGGTTAGTTTAGTTGAAATAAGTATTTGCTCAAAGCCTTAATTCAATTACTACAGTAAAATGGGTGTAAAAGGAATGTATAGTTGTAGATGCATGTGATTGGCTTTATGGATATTAAATTACACTAGTTTTGACCTTGTAGTAACTTAGAATGAGTTTACATCATATTGATGAAAGTGAGGTAACAAAATTCTCAGTTAAAATCACTAAATGCTTTTTTCAGTGTATATTGTAATGAAAAATGCAAATAAAATGTACACAGATTGGTTAAAACAATTAATTTATATTTGCAGTGATGCATAAAAGAGCATCTGGTGACTTTAGTCCAAAAAGGGGTTATGGAGGTTGTATTGTTTGAACATCACTTGATAAAATAGCCATATATATAGCTGTAACCTTAATGAATAATGTTGGTGAACAGTGATTCTTTCACAACACTCACTGCACACTAAAAAAGGTAACCCTTTTAAAATGTCCTGTTTATGGACCTGATATATATCTATAATAATATAGTTACCACTTGTAACATAAAACTTAAGAAATGGAAGGATCACTGACCACTAGACCACCTTATATATATCAATATGTATATTAATAACTTGATACTAAAGTTAATATGGAAATTGTAAAGACAAAACTATAATTATTATATACAGCAAACAAGATTATACATGTAATAATTATAGTAATTACACTAGATTACTTTGATAATAATACTGTTACTAGCTGCTAATATTAATCAGGTTAGTTATTACAGTAACTGTAAATATAATAGTCTATAAGAATATATGATTATCAACTATTTTAATTTAATTATATTATCTATACATTTTAAAATTAGTTAATGATAAATTTTGTATATTACAGATCTGTGAATTTGTCACTTTGAGAAACATCAGGCAGCCCAACACTTATTAATAAGCCAGGTTACTCCTGACTATACATTGTGAATTGGTAGTGAAAGAGTATATTTACATGAAAATGGAAGTAGGTAAATGATCATTATAATTGTAGACAGTAACAATTATATTGTCCATGTATTACTAGTCAATAATTAGGCCCACAATAATTATTTATGTGTTTATTTTCCACTTTATTTAGTATTTGTTTGACATAGAAGTTATACCACATATTGTATTTATAGCCCAATCGCAAACCATTGTATTATAAATAGTAAATTTGTTAGACTAGTGTGAGTGAAGTCATTGAATGATAAACAGTAAATGTTATTAACAGTAGAAGAATAGTAGTACAAGTAGATGTCCTAGTTAATTGTATAAATATAATTACAATTTTATATTCCAAGTTTCTGTATTAAATTCCATGTCCATTTATTGATAATTGAAGTTTTCATTTGTCAACACTTAATCAATACCACATACATTTAAAACGATAATTTTTAAGGCATTAATTAATTTATAACATGACAGTTTGTTATAATAATTATTTTGTTGTTATCTCAGATATTACCAGTATATAAGCAAGTACTGATAATAACTATGTATACATAATTATATTGAGATCAAACATAATGACTTGTACTATTTATAAATTAGTATATGTATATATTATATTAGTTAAATTATATAACTTTAGTGCCTGAGACACATTATACCCAAGGGATTTGTACATATATTTTAGTAGATGTAAATGACAATAAGAAACTTCACCTTATAATATTATGTGTTTTATTCATAGTTTTTAAAGTATTTTTAAGGAGTTTATTGAGCATGTTGTTTTAGATCTATAGTTTGAGGATTAATCCATCATATTAGGAATCTGGTTATTATAATAGCTTTATAATACCTTTAGCTATTATTTTATCTGATACTGCAAAAAACAAATAAATATATTTGATCTTTATACAAATATAGTTTATTTAGTTAGCACCAGTGTCTGTAAAAGACTATAGCTAAATAAATGTAAAAATATGGGCTAAAAAGCAAGCTATTGAGAAGCTTCAAGTATTTGCAATTCACATCCATCATCATAGATTTGTGGTTAGCAATAATGAAGTTCATTGGTTGCTATATGCATCATATTTAAAGGAGGCATTTAGATTTCATTGGTCACTCTCAAAAATCTCATAAAAATAAACTTGGGCAATGAAAACAAAGAGGCCCATATATGTGTGGTCAAAATGATATAGGATTGGGTGCATTGATCCTTAAAAGTATATGATCCAAGATTTTTAAAACCATGAAAATTGCTTTGAACTCATACTGTTAATATTTTATTGCTCAACCTCGCAAGCTTTAATTTATGATGATGCAGTCTGTGACTTCTGCTTATACCTCTTCATTTCACACATTGTATCTCCAATAAAGCTAGAGAGGTTGGGCAATAACATATTCATATTGTCAAGCCTATACTCCGTATTGTACATTGTATTATTACAGTTGATGTGTGACCATTGTCATAATAAGATATATATACTTTCTACCGACCTATAGTCACTGTAATCACTTATTATATTTTAAGCATCAGATAAACTACATGCTGGTAAATTACTTCATACATAAGGAAAAGTATCTGCAGCATTTATTCTTTTTTTGTCATCATACTGTTATGGCTCATGAATATATGTAGTCTGCTACTTTTTACCTAATTATCTTAAAGCATGAAATTATATACATATCAGTTCTTTTGAAAAGTTGTGCAAAAATATATTATTAGTTGAATCAAAAACATATAGAGTTTTCTTGAACAAACAGTCACTACTTACTTTTACATGATACTTCTTTAAGCTTAATATATACATAAATTGCATACTATGCTTGTTGTTATTCAACATTTTCAGAATTAAACCATGTCAAGTAATTTGTAATTTATGTAATTAATATTAACTTGGAAAACAGAAGTGTAATAATGATTTAATCTACTTGTCACTAAATTACAAAGATTATATGTTACACTATACATTCATGATGTATTTGAAAATGATATAATGCAGTTTTATTATTATATGACTTTATTCAAACTTTTATTTAATGAATCAGTTAAAACTAATATGTAAAAACTGTAAAGCACTTAGAAATAATGTACTTTATGTGAACATTTCTATGAGACACCTGTACAAGTTGTGCATTGATAGTCTAACATGCAGTGTGGCAAATGAAGTGTCTCTGACCATCCATGTTTAACCTGAGTATATAATTGTCATAATCATCAAACACATCTAACAACAAACAGATAGTAGTCACTGTAGACAGCCTTAGCAATTTCATTTTAAGTTTAGGATGAGGTTTGGTGATATATAGGGCTATAAAATTGGAGATGAATTAGTTTAACTTAATGTTTATTACCTTTTGTCTGAATTATTTTTAATGGCACAATACATGTATATATGCAATTTGGATGTAATTGTGTATGCACTCCTTTATATTATAAATTATTAGTATATATTTTGGACTTTAAGCAATATTATCATTCAGATATAGGTGAGTTATTTTTCAATTATCCCTTTGCTTTGAAAGTTACTTATTGACATCTTTAACTCCAGTAAATGTCGCTGTGTAGATATTTTTTTTAAATTTATAAAAGTTCATTAGCAAATAAAGAACCTTTATCTTAATAAAACATTGCCTATCTATTTATGCTTGGCTTCATGGTGACTCCTATTGAGACGATGTTTTGTATATAGTTTCTTTGATCTTAAATTTGATCTAGTTTAGTTAATAAAATTTATATTTCTTTTAGCATAAATCACAGTATTATAATTTATGTTAACTAGTTTTAATGTGATCAATTAGAATTTAGTTTGTAACATTGTTCTTTTTGTATAGGTTGTAAACAACAACCCAGTCAGATGGAGGAAACATTATCATCAAAAAGGGAATCTACTACTTCCTCAAGTCAGTAAGACATGATTTGAATTGCATCTCTTTCATCCTTTTACGATCATCTTTAAATATTGTTTCCATAGGAAGGAGAAAAAAGAGACTGAGATTAGACCCTTCAATCAGATTCTGATGAAGATATACCTCATAGTAAACAAAGATCTGATTATGTATCATCTGACAGTGACTTAGAATCATATGATGTATCAAGTAAACATGACAATGGATCAACTAGTGCAAAACCTTTCACAAAAGAGGGAATATCTCAGAAAATAGCACCTTCATTACCAAAAAATACACCACAAGAACATATATAAAGGTATAGACTGATCTACTGACATTTAATAATAATAATTTACTGATGTTAGGTAGACAAGAGGGATATAGTGGAAGACAATAGTTTGGATCAATTTCTATGTACAATGTATTAACTTAATTATTGTATGACATGTTAACAATGTTTTTAACTCTGTTACAAGTGCAATTTATATTTAGCTTTTAACACAAATCATAATAGTATTTATAATTTATGCTAAGTAGTTTAATGTGATCCATTAGATATTTAGTTTGTCACACTTGCTATTTGTATGAGTTATAAACGACCTAACCAAATGGAGGAATGTTATCATCAAAAATTGAGTGTACTATTACCTCAAGTCAGTAATTGAACATAATTATATTAGACCTAATTAGAATTAGATCTCTTTCATATTAAAGACAATGGAAGATAATAGCACATGTGACATTTTCATATATTGTTTTAAATCAAAAACGTTGTCAAAGATTATAACATAATTTTAGGGTTACTTAGCACACAATAGCATATGTCAACTCTTAAATAACAAACAACAATACTCCTCAGCCTCACTAATGGGAGGAGTATGCAAATCTCATTAGGCATAGGCAGCTTGTAGGCACAAAAAGTGTATAATTGTTTTTAGCCATATAGCTTATAATCAAAAATTCATTATAAGTAACTGTCTTACACACTAATGACATTTTTTAGCAATTGTTATAGGAAAAATCACAAAACCTTATAACATAAATCATAGTATTTATTATGGTGCATTCATTATGAATATCAAAATCACTAATAATATTTTTAATTATCCATAGGAAAGAGAAAGGAGAGACTAAGATATGAACAATTTTCTCTTTAATCAGATTCTGATGAAGATATACCTCTTAGTAAAAAAAGATATGATTATGTATCGTGTGACAGTGACTTAGAGTCATATGATGTCTCATGTAGACATGACAATGGATCAACTAGTGCAAAACCTTTTATAAAAGAGGGAATATCTCAGAAAATAGCACCTTCATTACCAAAAAATATATCACAAGAACATAAAGGTATAGACTGGTCTACTGACATGTAATAAAAAACTTTACTGATGTTAGGTAGATAAGAGGGATATAGTGGAAGACAATAGTTTGGATCAATTTCTATATACAATGTATTAACTTAATTATTGTATGACATGTTAACAATGTTTTTAACTCTGTTACAAGTGCAATTTATATTTAGCATTTAACACAAATCATAATAGTATTTATAATTTATGCTAAGTAGTTTAATGTGATCCATTAGATATTTAGTTTGTCACACTTGCTTTTTAGTTGTCTCAATACAATATAGAAATTATTTAACAATTGTGATAAGAATAACAACAAAAGTGATAATACATGAAAGCAGTTACTTTTGCTTTCATGTGAAGTGCTTCTGATCATTTTTGTTTGGACTATTATCAAACACTCAAACAACAATAAGTGGCAATGCAAACAGCCTTTAACTCAGCCACTCAAATTTTTGGGCAAGGTAAGAGTTGGAGATAGAGCTTTCAAGTAATCTCATTACTTTGATGCTGGTAACTAATTTTTCTGTTACACCATTGATTTTTAAGCAACTTATTGGCTTTCTTAGCACCAATAAACCTTGCTCTAAAGCAATGTCACTTAACTGACTAAAGTCAATTAAAGACTTTAGTCAATAAGCCATTAACTATCTATGCTTGACTTCATAGTTAATACTATGGAGACTATAATTTGTTTATAGCTTCTTTGGTCATACACTCTACTCCTAATTAATTCATATTACACATTACATGAGCTGTGTAAATAGCCATGAGTGATTGTGTTGCTAACCTTTTGTACCTGTATGCGTTATCTTTTATCCTCTTAATTTGTTTTTATTAGGAGCAGCAAGAATGATTCAACATAGTGAAACTAATGCTTTTAAAGTAGAAATGTTGCAACTACTAAAAAAAATCAACTCAACTAGAAGAAGGTATTGTCAGTATATGGTATAATTACTATTACACAGATCTATTTAAAAGAAATAAAGATTGTAGGAAATAACTATTCCAAATTCAGTGCTGCTAAAGATCAACAGTTATCAGTTGAGGAGTGCGGGTTAAAAGTTTTAATACCTGCACAAGTTATCACACCAGTAGATACTTCATATGAAATTTCTGCCAATGGATTATTGAGTGGCAAATTAGAATTTCCTGAAAATAGTCAACTTATCAGTGGAGTGTGTCATATATCAGTTTCTAGTTTATCTCAACTCAATAAACCAGTTACAGTTCAACTAGAACATTGTGCTAACATTACTGATGAGAAACAAGCATAACCTCACAGTTTTGTTGTTGCTAAATCTGGTCCACCCTTCAAGTTTGAATACCTAGCAGGAGGATCATTTTGTCCTGGTTCACAATATGGCACTATACATCTTAAAGAATTTTCATACCTAGCTATAGTACTCTGCACTGTAGTTGGTGGTGCTATGTTGGGTGTAGTTCTTGTAGGTACAGTTGGTGTTATTGGATATTGTTATGCAACTAGTAAGTATATACTGATCAGTATGGATGGAAAAAATACATGTATGGAATAAAATTTTTAAAACAGTGCTGGTGAGTCAGCAGTTGAATGCTTTGTGGCATAAAATAACTTAAATTAATTATATTAATTATACACAATACCTACTTTATACAGATACTAAAGTTCCTAACTGCAACTATTGAGCTTATATCTTCTACAAACATGTAAATGAGGAAACATGGAAGACACCGACTATTCTAATGTAATACATGTTTATTGCTTTAAATTATTACTTCAATCCTTAATATTTCTTATATAGGTAATTTTAAAATTGACATCAAAGTTTGGTAATGAAGAAGACAACTTCTACAATATCTTCATCAAGAGAACAGGAGGAAGAAGCCAGAAGACATAGTCATACAAAAAAGTTTTAAGTTAGTAGGATTTCCTGAAGTAGCAGTTCATGGATGGGAAGTGACACCACTACGTTCACCACCAGTAGTAAGTGTTGTTATGTGTTTTGTACATGTATGTGTGTGTGTGAGTGTGGGTGTGAGATATGAATGAAAAAAAAAGATTTAAATTACATGTTCTGTGTTATTTGTTCTTGCATTCTTAATTACACTAATATAGATCAGTGGAAATAATCCTTGTGACTTTATTCCATCATGGTTTCATGATCCTCCTAATATTCCTGTACAAGATGTATCCTGCTAATCCAAGAATGAGTGACTTTAGAAATAATCTCAAACATCCTATAACAATTGAAGGTATTGAAGTTGCTGGTATATAGTCAAGCATTAGCTGAAGATAGACCTAAAATTGTGATTACTAGATCACTAACAAGTAATTTTCTAAGTGAGTGTTTGTCTAATACTTATCTTTGTAGTATCCTAATTATAACTTTACTCTAAGCATTCTTAACATAGTTATTAATAAGTTTTTTTAAAAGCTAAGTGCCAAAGCACAAGACATATTAGTTGTGATTGTTACAACTCTCAACACCAACATAGATACCATCAACTATCAATAATGTTTTTATTTGGTGTTTTGAATTATAGGCTGTTTTTTGAACAGATTGTCTTGTTAAGTTATCTATACATGTGTTCATTATCAATATCATGATTACACTTAAAAGAAAAGATTATTTTGTTATGTGAATAAAAATTGTATATTTTTCATTTCATATTAGGTAATATAGATAAAGGAGGTTTACATGTATCTACTTTACTAAATCAACTTTTGGATCAACAACCTACAATTCTAGAAATAACTACACATGCTAGAACCGAAAAGTGGAATGAATTGGGTACACAATTACAACTAGAAGGTGTCAATTTAGCTGAATGTCATGACTTAACCAGTATGTATCAGTTATGGATTCAAGAGAAAGCTGATAAAGCAACAAGAAGGAGTTTGTTAGATGCTTTAAGAGCTATTAAATAAACAGAACAATGTAGCTACGATTTATGAACATTATTTTTAAAAATAGTAAGTTACACTGTGTATAATCAATCTGTATATATAATTACAAAACAGACCCCTTAACTAAGAAAAAGTTCCTTCTCATTGGCCTATATGTTAGTATACTGATATGTATATTATTTATATACTTGTGGTTTCATAACAGCATAAACTATATTAAAAAATTGTGACCACAAATTTTCTCTCTGTTGCTGTTTATATAATAGTCTTGAACTAAAAGGCTTTGTACCATGTTAGACTTTTGTTACTAATAACCCTAAGCCTACTTGTTATTATTAAGTATTATGTAAAACAAAAGTGAGCCTGAACAACAAACTATTGTTAGAAAGTCCTCACTATTGGTGGTTACATATATTCTGTAGTTAATGTATATAATTATTTATGAATTCCACAGATACGTACCTCAATATCCTAGAAGAGAGATCCATGTAACTGTTCTAGACATATTATTTAAACTAAGAAATGAAGCTGATTACACTACTTTAATTAACTACCTATGACTATGTACATCACTATACATCTGTAGAATAGTGTTTGTTCTTTAAAATCTTTTGTGGTATTAAATGATAATTAAATAGTGGGCATTACAGAATACAGAAAAATGCAATCGTGTTCTCTAATTGTGTTGTATTTCAAACGTTTATGTTTTAGTCAACATTTCAAACAACCTTTACATCAAGTACTTCATGTTCACTCATCCATCCATCTACACATCCATCCAATGGTGCCATCCATTCATCCATCCATTGGTTCCATACATCCATCCTAAACATTGCGTCTCCTACCAATGCTCTATTGACTTTGTTCAGTTCTTAGATTCTAGATTGCAATAGCAGTACAGCAGTAATTGTAGCAACACAAGCAAGGACCATAACTGCCACTGTAGGTGATGATTCTGTTTGAAGGAAAGAGACTATGAGTCTCTTAAACCAATAATTGCTTAAAAAATTAAATAAAGTGTTCCAACCTCACAAAGAAAGAATCCTTAGAAGAATCAGATGAAGTATCATCAGATAGTGACAAACAAGTGTTTAATGTAAAATAATTTGCAATCATTTAAACAGCACAACTATCATTCCTAACTACAATTACTAAAGCTGTTATTTACATTCTTTTCAGTACCTAAATAAGGAAACATCAGAGTGTAGGTCATCAACAAACATACAGTAGAGATACTCAGCAACTTTGTAAGGAAACAGGAGCTCTTATATTTGTGACTGTCAGGTAAGTTTTTCTATTATGGCAATATTTTCTTTTAGGTGTTTCCAACGTTTTAAGCATCATCTGTCTTTGGCTGCCTTATAGCTAAATGAATTTTAATGTTAAATCTATGCCATTTTCCTGTCAAACTTGGGGGCTTTAATAAACTCTGTAGTTGCTGAGTTAGAGTAGTTCATTGTGCATAGTGCAGTAAGAGACATATAAACATAGTACTAGAACCCTTAAACACCCAGGGGGAGTGAGAGTTAACCAATTCACTTGTCTTTGATAAAATCATGAGACAGATGGATCGACACACAGAGAGGAGAGAGAGAGAGAGAATAATTAGTATTTATATGAGAAAACCATGAGACAGATAGATTGACACACAGAGAGTAGAGAGAGAGAATAATTAGCATATGACTATTGCACTTGAGGTACTTGTATTGAAAACCTTTAGTGAATACACAAATATACTAGTATATATTATTATACCTTATATCTACTAAAAATACATTTGATCTACCCCTTATATATAACCTATATCAATGAGTACTCTTTGATATAGGTTATATATAGAGGATAGATCAAATGTGTTTTTACTACATGTAAGATATAATAACATATATCAGTATGATCATTAACCAATATTCCTAGAGTGATCAAAGTAATAATGAGTGTTATAGAGGAGCAGTCAACAGTGTCATCACAACTACTAAGGTATAATAATATTCATTATTAGGTACATATTATTTTAGTTTTCACTTCATAAAGCCACTGAGCAATAAAACAATAAGATCATACAAACTGTTCTCCAAGAATTTATAAGTAAAGGACAGAAATTAAATGTAGATTTCAGGTATAGTATGTACATTTTAATGAGGCAATCGTCATAATAAAGGATATATAATTAGATACTGTTAATTAGTAATTATATGCAAACTAGTTTGCTCTCCATGCAGGGAGACTTTAGTCAACTGATCATGCAAACCCAAATGATCCACAAGTAGTACTTTTTGTAGTCTAGTACACTGTGGTTAGAATCAAATGTAAAATCTCAATTAACTTAATACGATTATTAGTTAGAAGAGCTGATGAATCTTGTAAAAATTATTTTCTATCAAAAATCAAATTATTCATACAGTGTGTGTGTCAGTTTGTTTTAAACTACATGATGTATGTATATATAGCAGTCATAATATTATCATTATAGTACAGACCACATGTAAGGACACCTTTACATTAATTTCTATATGTTGCTCTCTATAAGCAGGTTCCATAATAACAGTATGTACACCTCAGTTAATATCAACTAGCTACTTAATGTATATAAAGGTTCTTTTGCTGGTGGTATTTAGAAGTGCATAACTAACTGTAATCCAGATAATCTATCTATATACGGAGAGACTTTTAAAAGTACCAAGACAGCTACTGAGGATCTGTCCTTTCCAATTTTACGAATTAGAGTTATTTACGGTATTTCTGTCACTCCTCCACTCCTTTATAGAAAGGCCTGAGCTGAGCGAGACCGTACTTACTATTTAGTTCATTAGTTGAATCTCCTTTTTTTATTAATTGCTGTTGATCTGTCATACTGTTGTCCTTGAAACAATAAGGTATGATCCTATTAATATTTTCATTATGTGTTCACAAATAAGAGAGTGTGGGGTTACGCCCCCTGATTATATCATGAAGGCTTATGGTCAAAGATTAGTATCTTGTTGATTGTTCATTGGTCTTATATACAAACTAGCTGTATTAAACTAGACATTATTAATGTTAATACTATATGAGACTAGTTCAGTAAATTAGACCTCCTTAGTGTATGCCCAGATACTCAAACTTGACCCTTCTTAGTGTAGTGTTCAGATGATTGTTCTCTTAAATGTGAGAAATGTTGTTTGGTCAGTTAAGTCCAATATCTTGACATTTAAACCACATTTTAGCTAACCAATCAGAATGCTTGAAGTCTATTACATCATCAGGTCCACAAATTATTATCAATAGTAAAACATAAAAAGATATGACATTAAGAGTAAAAGTATATCTCTTAGAAAATAATCCTTAAAGCTATCACATCATAAGATAGTAATAACTTTAGAACAAACATTTTTGATTGTATTCTGTCTTTTTACCTATAAGTGATGTATCATCATGTTATAATGTCAAGGAATTTAACTAAAGTCACCTCACATCCTTTCTATCATTAAACAAGTGGTCATCTCAATATGAAACTGTACCCTATAATAATATGTGATTAACAAATATTTTAATTTAATTATATTATGTATACATTTAAAATTAGTTAATGATAAATTTCATATCTTTTAGATCTGTGAATTGGTACTTTAAGAAACATCAGGTCTGACCTGACACTTGTTAACAAGTCAGGTGACTCCTGACTACACTGTGAAGTAGTACTGAGAGAGTATATTTACATGAAAATGGCAGCAGGTAAATGATCATTATAATTGTAGACAGTAACAAAGATAACCGTCCATGTATTACTAGTTAATAATTAGCCCCACCCTAATGTGTTCAATGTCTACTTTATTTATACTCTGTCTGAGTTGAGTTGGGCCACCCAGACATGTAAATAACTTTGACGTTTTACATGCTATCTACATGGGACTTGCACCAATGGATTAAGCTTGTAAATGTGCTTTTATATATAAAATGTGGCTCTCTAGTGCTATGAGAAAGTAGCAAACTATAAAACTTCATACATTTTCAATGGGATACCTTTGTCATATTGTAAATTATGCACCTTCGAGGATTTAAGGAATAACACTTTTCACCTTGAGAAGTCAGCCATGTGTCACATGGCAATTCAAAATTACAGTTATAATTATATGAACAGATGTTCTATTATAACAATTATTATTATTAAAACGGTAATCAGGTATTGTCTTTTACCATTTAAGGCAGCTATAAAGCTATCGTGGTTCTAAAAAAACCTTTTTACAAAGAAGGAAGACTGAGAATGCCTAGAACTTTCTCTTTTCATATCCTCTTGATACTGTTATGTGAAACTCCTGTGGCATCAGATGTTCGTTTATGAGATCCTTGAGTCTTTTTACACGTGTTGAGTTTTCTCAAAATAGTCATAGACATTTGTAACAACCTCCTTTGTTTGTGACATCTGTCTCTTTGCTTTGCCATCTTAACAAACATGATTGAAAACATAGTGTGTTCACATGACATCCACGTGACCAAATAATGAGTAACATTAAAATGTACTTCAGTGCTAAATGCATATAATAAGTGAGGAAATACCTCACCTTACATTCCATGCATAAAACACCTTTTTTTAATGAGGAGCTCTTCTCAACTTGGACAGAGTATAGTATTTGTTTGACATACTGCATATTCTATTTAAAGCCCAACCACAAACCATTGTATTATAAGTAGTAAATTTGTTAGATCAGTGTGAGTGAAGTCATTGAATGATAAACAGTAAATGTTATTAACAGTAGAAGAATAGTAGTACATGTAGATGTCCTAGTTAATTGTATAAATATAATTCCAATTTTATATTCCAAGTTTCTGTATTAAATTCCATGTCCATTTATTGATAATTGAAGTTTTAATTTGTCAACACTTAATCAATACCACATATATTTAAAATGATAATTTTTAAGACATTAATTAATTTATAATATGATAGTTTGTTATAATTATTATTTTTTTGTTATCTCAGATATTACTAGTATATTAAAGGAGACTCCTACAAAATATGAACTATCCTATCTGTTATTTGATATCAGTGACAAATGGTATGATATTGGATTATCATTACAAGTACGTCGCAATGTTTTGGATGATTTAAAATACAGTCAGATGGATGATTTCGGAAAACTTCGTGTAGTCAATGACAACCTTCTAACTAGTCATTCATCCTCTGTTGACTGGAAAACGGTCATAAATGCTATTGAGAGTTCTATTGTTAATGACAAGGAGACAGCTGATCTAATACGTCAATATCTTAGTACAGGTAAGAGTAATAAGTTATTATTATTAAGTAATGAGGTTATTAATAGTGGTGTTCAGACTACTACTGTAAAGTGTATTCGAATCAGTTATAATCAACATTGTTCACACACAATGTACATCAGTTGAATGTGATTGAAAAACCAAATTAGTCTCAATTCACTTCAAAGTGGTTTGATGTTGATTGTATCAGTTATAATTTGAACACAGGAATGTTTTGTACATGTTATGAATAATTGTGATCAATTTGTAGGTAGTCATGTCTTGTTCTGACCTTTCTATATAATGAAGGTCATTAACAATCCTTTTTGAATGGAATTAAGTCAGTTTATAGATGTAAACTTTATTGAATTAAATTAAATATAAACCACACCTAATGTCATTGTCAATACACTGTACCAAAGTAACAATGTACAGTAACAAGGACAGACTAATTAAAAATAAAGAGACAACAGACTAAGTTCTAGGAGCCAATTTGTCCAATATGGTACAGAGGTTATCACATTTACAAAGTTGAATGGAGTCCTGAGGTAGGAGACAAGTTTCAGGAGAAATAGAAGAAATGAATAGTCATGATAGATACACAGTAGTGATCACAATAAATAGAAGAATAGTAGAACATGTGTCATGAGAATATTCCAAACTGATCTACTATTATGGTATTAAAATGAATGATAATCATTACAGTAAAATGCTGTCCTCTTTGCTTTCTTCAATGTTCAAATCACCATCTTCTCCATTGCACACCTTACCAAATAAGGAGGTAGATGACAAAATTATAAATACGTGGAGCTTTAATTTTACAAAGGAATATTAGAGAGAAAAATTATAGAAACTTTACAAACAATTAGTTATTATTCAAATTAGAGGCACGAAATTTTCGAATAATTACAGTATTGTGTCAATGAGTTTTAACATACGTATAGTATGTAGTACTTATATTAAGAATGAACTTGTAATGTGTTTGGATGTGTCTAAAGAAGGGTTCAACAAACTACACTTGTATATGGGTCACTTTTCACTCTTGGTGTCACATTGTGTAGCATCAATGCTGTTCATATAAAAAAGAGGATACATGTGAACAAAACTCCATCCTCATCATTATAAACTCTATTACTAGTACAAAATGGAGACTGAAGTGAACAATGTAGGTGTATCCTATATTTACTCAACAGCTATGTATAATTTCTGTTTGTTGTTTATTCAGTTACCTAGCTTGCCACTTCCTTCCATGTGTTTTCTCTTGCTCTTGCATCCTTGTAGCTTGTGCTAGATACTTTACACAAGCAAGGGAAACAACGAACAGTCTCAATAAGTTTCTCGTCTGTCAAAACTCAAAACATGTGGTTATTGAAATTTGATTGGATGAATGCATTGCTTGAAACTTGATTCTATCCTCACGTTGTGACACATCACATTTGTAGGTTGTGCACACACTGTGTTCATAAATTGACGTGTGTACACACTACACAACATGACACAATGTGACGCAAGGCTTTGTGTTGTTATGTGAACCAGCCTTCACTCATAAGATGATCTCATAACATGTAACATGTACACACATAGAACATACCATATCAACACATTGACTTGATAGTAATCCTTATCTGTTTAACTCATAGTTACTGTTGTAGTTAAAGTTAGACTGAAAACACATCTTCATTGACCATACAGTAGATTCAATCAAATGAAAATTTTTTTCTAGTTTGTTTTTCATTACAATACAGTGTATTACATGTCTATCTACCTTATGTACACTTATACACTTGATTTGATGACTCATATGATATGAACAGTGACTGATTTCATCTGATATTTTAAGACTTACCATTCTATTGTATGTTACATAGCAAACTTGATGTTATCTGCTTTAGAAGACAGAGTCCAACTCTTTCCATAGTCAGCTATAATATAAAGGAAATGAATATATATCATTGATTTATTATTTTACTTTAATTATGACTACTTCATTGTTAAAGGTCTAGCTCATGAATGACTTTATCATTGATTCCAATTAATTGGTACATGTACAAGTAGTAGTTACCAGTTCATCTAGTCTATCCAGCTATAGCCTCCTCTTAACTGATGTGTTAGATATATAAAGCAAAGGTCACAGCAGAATTTTTATTAGTAATGATAAGTGGAAATACAGAAGCCACACCCTCTCCTGGACCATACTAATTTCCCTTACAATGCATTTATATTATGTAGATTTACATACTTTAAAACATCATAGTTACTGACTTATAGAGTCATAAAACAGTCTTAGTTTGAAAACAAGAATAAAATAGCTTTCTTCACTTCAATAATAGAGAGTTAACAACATTTATATTCTACTTCCTACCACACACACTAGCCAGAATATAAGTAGTGGAATCTAATTGTTTAGTTGAAATTAATCAATTGTGACCTTTACTAGACCTTTCTTGTGTATTAGCAAAGAGGAGGGTCTAGCTTGATAGATTACAACCCATCCTTCCCTTGAATGAATGTCTGGGTAGGAGGCTAAGTTTTAGAACTCTACTTTGTCTCTGTGATGTAGTTACTGTTTATATCATTGTCTCTATATACTATACAAAATAGTAAAACATGGATGCTTTTCTGTTATTATAATGACACAAACTATGATACATTATCTCTGTTAACTATGAAAAAGAGTGTTAGTATTATACTTTGCTTTTTAAGTTACAATGATCAAAATGACTTTAAATACTATATACATGTAGTAATAAGAATATATATCCTTTCTATATTATTATGACAAACTTACAAGATAATTTTTAAAGTGAGCTTAAAATTTACATATACATGTACCTTAACAAAATTATCCACTTTTCTTATCAAAGTAGAAACTACTACAAATCAGTCATTTATTGGAGTCACTTAATGTTCACATTACAATGACTTAAATAGTAATTAATAATTCCATGTAATTAACAAGCTATATTGATATAAAAATACTGGGGACCTACTCCTACACTGTCTGTTAATTATGAGATAATGTTAGTAATAGTGTCATCTTTACTTGTCCCACAATATTAATATTAGTACATGTCAACAGTACACACACAAATTACTACTTTACTTGTTAACATGTACACATGTACAACTAATTTATAATTAACCTAAACAAGCCACACCTAAAGTGCTTAATTCCAGTATTAGTTAAAACTTTTACCACATATTCTATTTAAAGCCCAACCACAAACCATTGTATTATAAGTAGTAAATTTGTTAGATCAGTGTGAGTGAAGTCATTGAATGATAAACAGTAAATGTTATTAACAGTAGAAGAATAATAGTACATGTAGATGTCCTAGTTAATTGTATAAATATAATTCCAATTTTATATTCCAAGTTTCTGTATTAAATTCCATGTCCATTTATTGATAATTGAAGTTTTCATTTGTCAACACTTAATCAATACCACATACATTTATAATGATAATTTTTAAGACATTAATTAATTTATAATATGACAGTTTGTTATAATAATTATTTTGTTGTTATCTCAGGTATTACCAGTATATTAAAGGAGACTCCTGATAAAGATGATCTATCAATTGCATTGCATTTTATCAGTGACAAATGGTATGATATTGGATTATCATTACAAGTACGTCGCAATGTTTTGGATGATTTAAAACAAAGTAAGGATGATGATAAAACCAAACTCAAGAAAGTTCTTAACATTTGGGAAGAGACAAAATCATCCTCTTTTACTTGGGAAACAGTAATTGCTGCTGCGGAGAGTTCTGTTATTAACAACAAGGAGATAGCTGATAGGATACGTCGATATCTTCAATTTAGTAAGTTATTATTATTAAGTAATGAGGTTGTTTTATTAATACTGTCACTGTCAATAAACTGTATAGTACAAATGTTTTGATTTACAAAATGTTATCATTCTGTTGTCAAAGACTTTGATATAGTTTTTTATTAACTACTTCTATACATCACAACATACATGTAGTATGTAGTACTGGTATTTAGAATGAACTTTATTGTGTTTTTAGGATGTGTCTATCTTACAATATGTCTCATAACATATACACACATGGAACCAACATATTGACTTGATAGTAATTCTTATCTGTTTAGTTAAAGATGTTATAGATAACTACCGTATAGCGCTTTATTTTCGAGGAGCTTAAATTTCGAGGTTTTCGCGGATTTGGTCTTAGACGCGAAAATTGTGCCCTCGAATTATATGGTATAATCAAGGTCAGCTATGTGGTCAATTTTAGGCACACCCCCACACATGTGATAAGTAATAGTTCTGTGAAGCACAGCCACAGCGAAGGGGTCTTGAGTGTTTCCGTATTCCTTTCTGCATGGCATTCTTCCCCAACAATAGGAGTCCAAATGTACTGGTATACATGGTAGCCATGAACCATCGCTTCAACACTAAAAGTAGCCATTGCATAGGCCCACGTGCACTACTCTTGCCGGCTAGGGAGGAGTTTAACAATTGCAGTAACCTCGAAATTTATTCCCCAAAATAATTCAGTTACAGCAATCCTCTAAATTTTAGCTCCTAGAAAATAAAATGCTATAAGGTATACTATTATGTACAGAAGCTGTACACTGTGTAAATGTCCCTGAATCTAGACTTATGATGATCATAGTAGTCCCCATAATATTCTAGACACACCCATCATTAATAACAATAACGTTTCTAAAAATTCATCAAATTAGATTTGTTTAGAGGTAAAATTTGATGTTTCTTTAACAATAATTATTTTTGACAAAGTTAGAGGTAGATGTAGAGCTTGTACATCTCTATGATATCACATGTGAACACACTTGTCAAGTATAGAGGGATGTGTCAGAGTTAGAATACTTAAGGAAATTAATTTTAATTATGAATTATTAGAGATAAAGTCAGAAAAAATATCTACATAATTAGTTATTTAAAAATTAGAGAGTTAAATATTTGTATAACAGACTTGGACCATGTTGACCAATCAGATTGCTTCATTTCAATTGCTATGTTGGATACTCAGCATCTGCTGCTTTGGATACATGTGTGTCAATCTACTTGTTAGCTTTAGCTAAGTTCTAATATCAATAGTAGTAAGAAGATAATAAGTTGAATTGTTTTGTCAAATCAAATCTTTTGTCATCTTATGAGGAAGCCATTGTAAACTGGAGAGTCTGTTTTGTCAGTGCAATAGCTTAATCCTTCATAACCACAAGATTATTTTATAAAGAAAACAAATATCTTTAATATTGAACAATCTAAGTGTCACCAATGTTCCTAGTCTCATCCCCAGATAATCATTCCTTAACATGAAAAAGTATTCAAATGCTTTCTTGCCATTACTAAAAGTATAAAAGAATTGTTGATGGTGTGACATCAACATAATAGTAATCCTTATCTGTTTAACTCACAGTTACTGTTGTAGTTAAAGTTAGACTGAAAGCACTTCTTAAAGTTTTTACAAGGACCATACAGTAGATTCAATCAAATTATAACTTTTCTAGTTTACATCACTAGCATCACTATTAAAGAATCTTATGATGAGTTTTGTAATTATAATGTTATAAATTATAGTCTTGTTCACTAATTTGTTTAACAATTTATCATATTATATATAAAACTAGATACACTAAATGCTTAATAACATCTTGTGACTTTTCTTTTGTCATCTGTCCAGTTTAGAGTTCAGTAAAGGGAGGGAACACCTTGTAACTATATATATCACTTAAAATAGCATTTTATCATTTCAACTGTTGTCTTGGTTACCAGAATCTTATCAATATGATGTAGGCCCAACAAAGCCAAAACTGGTACAATTCAATATGTATAAAGCTGACTAGAAGTCAAAAATTACTCTTTATAGTTTATGTCCAATAACTGAAACTATGAGTGATAGATAGATACTATTTCAACTAAATTAACTGGGTTAGTTCACTTGAAACAATATCCACTTATTCAATTACTATAGCAAAATGGATGTAACAACAATGTGGTTGTAAGTGCAACTAGTTGGCTTTATGCATATATTGAGTTACAGTAGTTTAGACCTTGTAGCAACTTAGATTTGGGCTTGCATCATATTGATGTAAGTGTTGCAACAAAGATTGTATTAGAACTTATATACCTCTATGGGAGGTGTGGAAGTTATTTATTGACCTAAAAATAGAGAAACCTGATTGGTTAATTAACGCATAGCATAGTACAAGTTACTGATTCATCAGAGTTATGTAATACATACAGAACATGTGGTCCAAAATATGTAATGTTAGGTTTGAGTGAAAGAACTGACAGTTCAGTTAATTATAGTTTATTAATTTATACAATTTTGACAACAAAATAACTAATAACTGTATTAACTTGTAGTTAGTATATCCAAACATTAGGTCATTATTAATTAATTCATTATTATTATTGATATTATCTATAATTTGTTTGTTCATGTAGTTGTAATTAGGAGACTTCAAATTAAGAGACGTCTATCTTATCTTAATCCTGACACTGAAATATCTGATTCAGGTAATTTAATTTCTATATAGTATGTCAATACATTATGTTAACTGTTACACTGGACATTTACTGTAGTATTATAATTATAGCTTCTTCCCAGGACTAATTGATAGTTCTATATTATGTTAGTTTATACCAGAAGCAAATACTGCAATTTGATTGGCCAGCCTCAGGTTTTTATATTTATTAGTAACCTATACGGAGGTTACTATATAAAATACTATGGTAACGCGATGTTATTGCATCTCTTAACTAAGTCACCTAGACCCCTACACGTCGGTTATTTAGTTGCTCAGTAACCCTCGAATTCTAAATAATGCCCTCGTCTGCGGTGCGGGTATTATTTGGAATTTTCGGGTTACTAAACAACTAAATAACCTCGCGTAGGCCTCTAACTATTACATAGTAAACAATGTGAGTAATAACAAAGGTCCTATAAGACTAGTAGTCTTAGATTAGAAACAAATGTTCATGTGAGAGGTTGTATATTACTTAATTTACTTGCCATACCAGACAGTCCTATAATTGTTTTAAACAAACAGTTTTCACTCACTTGTTCTGATCTTTAGTTTCAATAAATAGTGATGCCCAGTACTACCACATGTTTTCCTTTTTATTAACTAACAATCCTACTAAGACTGGTCCAATGTCAACACTGAATATCCTTAAATTGATACTGGCTGTATTTAGTACATGTATGTTCCTCAATACCAAGTATTACTGGTGCATCTTGATATGATCCCAATTCAAGACATATACACATTCCTTAGTGCTAAGTGTTCATATTTACTAACTACTCTAATACATCATGGAATGGTCTATTCATGAGGCCAGTACATAATATCCCTAAATCGTGGTATCACTAGATACTTAGTACATCCTGGGGTGATGAGTATCAGGAGCCTAGTTCATTCCTATGTATCACTTAATACTGAGTATCCTTTAGTACTTATTTTATCCTAAGATAGTTCATTTAGGGGTTCATTTTGGAACCCAGTGTATATATGTATCCCTTAACACTATGTTCTTGATACTTTGTACATCCTGGGATGGTACTTATAGTAGTCCAGTACATGTGTATGTAACCATTAATACCAAGTATCCCTTGATACTTATTACGTACTGGGATGGTTTATTCAGGGGGTCATTTTGGAGGCCAGTGCATATATGTCCCTTAATACTAAGTATTCCTGGTATGGATTCTCACCATTGTCACTAGAGAAAGTTTAGTGTGTATCTCTACCAGGACCATTACTGATAATATACTCAACAAATAGTTGTTTTTGCTTCTCATACTCACTTGTCAATATATCTAGGACAACACATGAAGGTTTTCAAGTTGTTTCAGTGATTCCTAACCACAAGACCTTATAACTTTACTGTGCTAATATAAATTATTAATCAATTTACTAGTGGCTTATTATCACAACAATTATCACAACATTACACCCACTGGTTTAATAAAAAGTGATTAATATAAACCAAGTACACTTGTCACCTTAATATGAACACTATTGTATAAGCTTTTGTAAACTTTATATATAACAATGAAAGTTCAAACATTACATACCTTACTACTGTAAACATGTTGTTTGTAATTGTTACTGAAATTATGACTCCAATCAACTGTACATGTATCCATTTTTATGATAGCTATATAAATTTATGTCCTATTGTAACCACACCCACTAATCTTATCCCTTTCCTTTACTCTATTATCTATTGTACATGTACACAAAGAGTTATGTACTTGTACTTGTTAAACTGGACAATAGCAACTGACTATATTCTAGCTACTACTAAAGGATTGAATTAGAAATTTAAAATATCTATAATTTATAGCTACCACATTTAGAAGTCTAATTATTATAATATATTATGTAATTCTTGTTAACATTATTTACTTAAATTAAAGTTTGAAATTTTATTTCTTTTATACATTAGGTGCTAACAAGAAGTTACTGGACAAAGCTATGAAGGAGGGCTACGTCACTGCTAAATGGTCCAAGTTTTCTGTCTCAGGTGCACCTGGAACTGGCAAGTCGTCCTTTTTAAACCTGCTTTATAATGAGGATCCTCCACATTGCCATAGCAGTACTCCAGTAGTTGCAGCAAAAGAACCAAGGATCATATCTGCGACTGTAGGTGATGATTCTGTGTGGAGAAAAATAGACCACGAGTCTCTTAAAGCAATAATTGCTCAAGGAGTTAAACATAGCGTCCGACCTCACAAACCAAAAGAGTCATTAGAGGAATCAGTCGATCACTCAGCAGAAGAAACATCAGACAGTGACGATTTTGAATCATCAACTATAGCTGGTCATCAAACAGTTGATCAGAGCTCTTCTTTTTCCAAACCTACAGTAACTCAGGAAATTATTAAGCTTTTACCACATGCACAGAAATCTGAAGAGCTTTATCAATCTCATTGGATATATGGTGTTGATACTGGTGGTCAGGCTCCCTTTTTAGACATTGCTCCGATTTTGTTACGATATCACTCTGTCAATATTCTAACACACAAGTTAGATGAAAAGCTTAACGACAAAGCCAAGTTCTTCTTCAGTATTATGGGAAAGCAAATTGGAGAACCAGTAGAAAAACAGATCACAAATTTACAACTTATTGAATCATCATTTCGCTCAGTGTTGTCAGTAGATTTTCCAGAGTTACCAAACATCCATATCAAACATGTTCAAGAACCCTACTACATAGTACTAGGGACATTCTTGGATAAAATGTTGGAGTCTGGTGAGTCTCTCAAAACCAAAAATACTATTCTCTCAACAGTTTTAGAAAAATTTAAGGAAGCCACAATTATGTATCGTAAAGCTGGAAATGAAGTAATATTTCCTGTCAATACTACTTCCAGAAATGATTATGAGATAAAGTTGGCTGCTAGGATTCGTAAGAAAATCTGTCAGTATTATATTGAGGCAGAAATCCCTATTCGATGGTTTTTGTTTCAACTTGAATTAGATCAGCTTCATAAATCTTCGAAATCTAGCATTGTAGTTGTGTCTAAGTGTTTAGAAATTGGCATGACCTTAGAAATGAACCCTAGAGAAGTTCATGCAGCATTGTTGTACTACCATGACCTGACCATCTTTCTCTACTTCCCTAAAATCTTACCTAATATAGCATTTCTTCATCCTCAACCATTATTCGAGAGGCTCTCTGATTTAATCAGTATCTCTTTTGCTGATGCTGTTGATCATTTGGAAGAAGGAGGTATCTCTCTATACAATCCTGCTGCTCATGAAGAACTAAAAGATGAAGGAACATTTAACGAAGACTTGTTGACATCACCCAATTCACATTTATCACAAGGATTCTATCCTGAGTTTACACCACAAGATTTTCTCAAGTTAATGACAAGTTTATTTATAATGGCCTCTCTACCTGATAAAGGAAAATACTTTCTACCAACTGTCCTTCCTACTAGACCATCCACTGAGTATAAGTCTATACCATCTCCTTTTAAGGAACATGTAGATCCTCTAATTTTGTCTTGGGATATGAAGCCTCTTCCTCGAGGTGTATTCCCTGCATTAGTCGTGAACATTTTACATCATAAAGATCACCTGAAATTTCAACTCAAACGTCCTCTACGTTCCACACCACGTTATCGTAATATGATCACTTTACACACTAATTATGGTGATGTTCTATTAGTTGATGGAATTTATTGGATTGCAGTATATTATTCAGATCCTTACAAAAGATGTAGTACTATACGTGAAGTTGTCCATACAGGAATTGGTGAGGTGATACATAACTTCCGATATATATCTACGGTAGGAAACCTTAAAGAATATTTCTACTGTACCTTATGCTCCAATAAAACTACAGAACATTTTTGTCAGTTAAAGGAAGATAAGAAAACACTCGTATGCTGTGAAAGTTGTACTTCTAATGTTATCGATAAAACTCGTCAGCAACCTTGGTATCCCATGAATGGTGAGTTTTGATTTACTGTAACAATACATATATTACTAATTTATAATTATAATTATATTTAATGTCAAAACTAAACAGTATCTCTCATCTTCCTCTAACTTGTGTGAAAGACATCCTCTCAATTTAATAACCAAAGCATTAGATCATCTGACTACCACAAAGTGTTATTATATATTATTTGTAACTACATGTTAGAGCATACAGTAGTGATATATGTAATACATTACATATAAGATTATATGATGATTTTTTCATTATGTTAACTTTTACATACAAATGCCACTATATTGAAGAGCACCTTTTGTTAAAAGGACTTTTTCAAGTCTATAGCTATTGAATTGAGTGTACTTTGTTTAAAGAAACAATTGACAATACAATAATCTGATAGTATCATAGTGTTCCTACTACCTGTACTGTCTTTGTAGTATTATATACTTTCTATAAAGGTTTTATTAACATTACTCTCTTTAAAAATATTAGTATATTTTATTATATTTGATAGGTAAGATGTCACTGGATCAACTCTTGGATCAACAACCTCCTATTCAAGAAATAACTACACATGCTAGAACTGAAAAGTGGAATGAATTGGGTACACAATTACAACTGGACAGTGTCAATCTAGCTGAATGTCATAGCTTAACCAGTATGTATCAGTTATGGATTCAAGAGAAAGCTGATAAAGCAACAAGAAGGAGTTTGTTAGATGCTTTAAGAGCTATCAAACAGAACAATGTAGCAAGGATTTACGAAGATTATCTGATGACAATAGTAAGTTACATTGTCCATATATCAATATATACATGTGCATAGAGTGGACCCTTTCGTTAAGAATAGCTCCAATTTATTATCTGACATTGATCTATATTACTTGGACACTAATCATAACTTGGTTGTTGTTAGATGTAATATTTGTATATTGTAGATATAAAATTAACTTAATTTCCAAATGCCTTAGCAGGAGGAAACTAATTTGAATGGTGGATCAAAACATTACCTTAGTTTTTAAATATATATGTGTGTGTGTGTCTCATTTGGTCATGTTTAGGAATGTAATAATAGCTTTAGTGGAACCCAAAACCACAAGTACACAAAAACACGTAATCAGTTGTTTTCACAGTGAAAATACTTACTTGATCTTTAGCAATGAAATAATTTTGATAGAAAGAAAAAGCAGACATATTTAAAACGATTAAAAGATGTGTATATATAGGACGTCTAGAACAGTGTGAAGGTGAATAAGATCAAAGACTAACATATATAGAAGCTAGGTATACAAAAGTTATGTTGCAAATGCTAAAGTTTAATTTTATCCTCGGCAGACTGGAGGTCAAAGCCACATTTGTCATTAAGTCTAGTCTATCACTGCATGAGACAAACCCTGTGTATCCACATAATCTAGTAACATTATTAACTATGTAAACAACTTGTGACCACAAATTTATTTTCTAACTTTCTAGGTGGGAAATAATGAGAGTTCTCAATCTATATAAGTGATGTTATATATATCAACAAGTACAATATAGTAAGTATACTAGTTACCTTAATACAAGTATGTACATAGTATGTAGATACATTCATGTATACATATAAATGATAATTCATTTGAACTATTGAAAATATTTGAATGATTTGTGGCCAATGGTTGTACAAGTATGTACATGGTATGTGGATATGTTCATGTATAGTTTGTTCTGTTGGTGATTTGTGGACGATGCTATTTCATTTAATGATTGTCTCTTTGGAAAAATCAATTCAAATACATGTACAGTAGTTCTTGTTATACTAACTAATATCTATAGTTGTTATATTGGTAGTTAGATATATTTTGTAGTTACTGTATATAATTGTTATCTATTAATTCCACAGATAATGAGGGATATATTGTTAAAACCAGCTGATGAGATACTTACTACAACAACACTACTTTAACTTCATGATTGTTGTTTTTTTCAATACATTTTGCTATTGTTTGTTTTTAACATACAAGTATACTATTGTAGTATTGAGTAATAACTATTAGGTGGGTGTAACAAAATACGGAAGTATACTAATTTGGTCTGTATGGTTTTGCTTCTTGGTCAGTACCTCCTACAAATCCAGTAGTTATTACTTATGCTAGAATTACAAAATGGTTCCTATTGGGGACACGCGCCGTACAGTTATAATCGACGAGTGTAGATCTATATAGCTGGATATACTGAATTGACACGTATATATCAATTTGGATTAATGGAAAAGATGAAAGTACAACCAGCTAGGAGAAATTTGGTTAATTCTTTAAGAGATATAAGACAGAGTAATGTTGTAAAGAAATATGAGATTATTTGAAAACGTTACTGGTGAGGATACTGTAAAAAATTAATCAGATATAGACACACTCCTACATACAGGAAGTCAATTTCAAACTAAATGAATACACAACAACTGTTTTTATAAAGTGTGTGTGTGCAGTGTAGTTAGCTTTACATGTACTTACAAATACAATTGTGACCATGTGCCTAAAAAATGACTAGGCTGAGTGTAACAGTGATATTCGCATAATACAAGTCACAACCTTGTAGTCTCATTTACTTCTATATAATTATATACATCATATGTATCATAGCTACTTGTATCTTTGAAAGGTAACTAACATATAAACCTGAATGTATTATTGATCATTTACACTGTACCACAGTAGAAGGCACTAAAAGTTTGGTTCATGTATATACAGTAAATCTATTAAACTTGACGTTAGAGCTACACATGATATATCATTCAATAAATAATTACTATGACTATATAGCTTCTGTTATCAAAGATACATGCCTTATTCAAATTATATTCAAGGACATAACTTACCTTCAACGATATATTTATCACTTACTTAGAAGTATTACATTAATACTGTTTTAGCTATAGAGGTCTGGAACAAATCCAATCCCTCACAATAAATGGTCACTGGCTAGATTGCACATGTACATTGTCAGTTTACTGTTACATAGCTATATATACTGAGTTTAACTCATCAGACAATGTTGCCAACTATAGTGCCACAATTTAAGAGCACTTTTGTAAACAGTATTATTTCATTGATTTGTGATAATTTTCTCTTACCTAACTATTCAATACACTTGAAGCTAACTAATAAAGTTACCATGTGTATATATGTATTACATTGAACAGATGTTATTGTAATCCTTTATTTTACAGATGCTTATCAAGTATTTCAAAAAGCTCCAAATGTAGTTACTTGATTTTGATGACAAATGATATCAATTTGGTTGAGCTCTTGATGTTTGCTACAATGTTTTCAATGGCCTAAATCACAATCACTATAACAATACAGCAATACAGCTAAAAAAGTAATCCATTCTTCTACTAACTCTGTTATTAAAGGACAACCTATTTATACATAGTAACATATTATTTTGTATTTTTCAATGTTTGTTGTTAAAGATATGATCTTGTTTACTTCTAGAATTAACATGTAATGTTAATATTCAATATTTCACTAATGTCACTGACTTACTGTTACAGTAAAATATAACAAGGTTTCTTACTTTAAAAGTGTCTACTCACACACAATAATCTATTGAATTCTGGAGACAGTTCAATTGCAAGTTTGTGTTGTGTGCATTTAAGCTTGTTGTCTAGAATTGGTCGACTGGACTACTGGACTTATAAAATCAAGTTATTTCTTTAAAATAACAATAAGTACATTTTTGTTTTGGTTAAATTACAAGAACAAGTAAAATATTTACCCTATATAGCACAAATAACTTTAGCTGATGTACAATTTATTCACAATACAAACTCGTGGACAATTACAACTTTAATTTTTTTTAACCAACTATAGATTATGCACTGTGTTTATGACTTGAAATAATATTAAGCCTGATAAACAGTTTATCAAAGAAGAATGTAGAGCCATATTTAAGACATAACCATTTATGGAATTCTATACAAATTCAAACTGTTAGTAGCACATGTACAAGTAGCTATATGTCATCACTATTACCTAAGTCTATATATAACAAAGTGTGTATTTACTTTTGGGTACATAAGGAACAGATATTAACAACTTGAAAATGATAAAAGGTCAGTATTATTATAACTGATAATAAACATCAGTTATAGTCGATTAAGAGATGTATAACCATAGCTGTAGTTTATGTCGACGTCAGTGGATTCTATTATATAGGTCGTAAGTAGTGATAAATCATCTATCACAACTACTACAGTGTCAGGTGACTCTCATGTACATATATGTTGAGTTCAGCTCATCACACAGGGCCAAAATACTGTGTGAACAGTACTGTAAACTATGATGTAAACTCTAGTTTACATCATAGTTTACAATGGTTGACACTTGACATTTCTACATCTGTAGATTACAGTAGATGAACTAATTTGGACAAAGCATGTACAAAGCAATGTACACTTGAAATTAACTTCTTTGTAAACTTTGTGTACATTAGATAAAGGTCATCACACTGTAAAAAATGGAGTGTGTTACGCACACCTACTTCTTTACACAGCTAAGGTGTGCTAGTGTTTTGGTGTTCACGACACACTGATGTAATAATTTGTATGACTTTCACACCTTATGAGTCAATTGTTACTGATCAACAAGATAATACTTTAATGGTACAAAATAAAAATTAGGATATGAGGATAACTTGTAGTATGAAAGATAATGATAATCAGCAATATTGGTAACTTTGCTTGTTATAAAGTCTGGATGATCCTCTCTAGAAACTTGGTATGAATGAAAGTGAGAATTAAAGAAATGTGTAATAAGAACTTCACAAACTAAATAATAGTTATCAACATCCATGGCAATTACATCAATGATTAATCCAAACTGTGGAAGTAGGTCTACTTTTAACACAACAATTTCACCTGGCTTGTACGTTATACCATTGACAGTAACCCAAGATAACCTAATAAAAGCCAGTCATGTGATATAACCATAACATACATATCACTTACATGTCAACTGTGCTATTATCATTTAATGAAGAAAATTATAATTGAAGTTCATCTTTAAATGGAACATCACTGACTTGTACTTTCAAGACTGTATAAGCAATATATAACACATTTACTAGTTACCATTCACTTACCAACTCCTGTTAAAGTTTTTTTATCCAGCGCTGACATACTCATGTATGATGAGTACAACTGATGTCTCTCAGCCATACTTTTTTCTACATTATGATAACACTTCAGACGGTGTGCAATATCTTTGAAAAAATTATGTTTTCCTTTGAACTGCATTACCCAAAAACGAACTAAGGGACCAAACCTAATCAGAGTATAATGTGCCATAAAGTATTAGTAAGTACTTACTGAGACATTCATTGTGGATAGCGTACCATATATTGCATCTTGGGATTAATTGGGCATGATGGATAAAGCCAAGTGATGATCATGAATCATTTCTCTGATGTATGCCACCATACCATCTGATATCACTGGCACAAATGTGTAGTCAACAGACAGAATTAGTAGGAAATTTTCCCAGTGTCTGTTTCCCTCTTCAATTTTTTCTTCTACCATCAATGGTAATAATCTAGCAAGACAACACACCTGTGTAGCTATAAAATATATAATTATTAAGGAACCTTAATATAAATCACTGACCACTTTGTCGTAACCCATGATCACTTGATGTTATAGCAAACTAATATTAAAAGGGCAGGGTTTGTTTCTTGAGCCTGAAAATCCATAAGAAAACATGCTAATTGCTTCATTGAGGTCATTAAGAGTAAAGAATCCCTTTGAGTGTGCATATCTAATAAGTTCCCTAACTTCATAGGCCAGACTTCTTTCTAAGACATCATGCATGATATCTGGTACCAAACCATTAGTCACATGAAAATACTTGGACTTGTTAAGAGGAGAATCACATCAAAGTCCATATGTTGTGGAGTTATACTCATGTAAAGGTCCATTTAACATTGAAATATGGTGACAATGAGTTTATAAGTACAAGGTTCAAAGTCCTTAGCATAAAACTATAGAAAGCAATTCATAGTAACATTATTTATGAATACCTTTATACCTTTATAGACATGTCTTCTGTAGTCACTAAGCAATGTTGGCGTTTACGAAATGCTGCATTAAGTGCTTTGTATCCTCCTAAATACTGCCTGGCAAGATTATTACCTGGTGCTGTAACCAATGTTCCTTTGAAAACATGTTCTCTACCCTCAATCAAAATGCATAATCCATCCTGTCAAAACTACTAAAACTATTAAATTGAAGACAAGCAGCATTACCATTTCCAGAGTTCTGACATCTTTCATTATAGGTTCCAATATGTGATCAACTCCATGTTCTCCAAGGACCTTTGATCATGTATTAGTAAGAAGTTGAATACTGTCAAGTGATGCACGTTTTTTTGGGGAGATGTTACCTAGAATGTAGTAAAATAGACCTAGAAAATCAGAGTATTCTTGTTCAACTAACCTAGTTTGTGTGTTTTTGATCTGGAGCCCAAGGGATTACATATCTCCTTTTCATCAAAGTAAAGAAATATTTGCAGTGCTGTATGATCCACGCTGAAGAGTGGATGTGTCTTACAGTTCAGACAATCACAGTAGTCACTGTATAATCCATCAGTACGCTTGTGTCCAGCCATAACCTTTTAAACATGCAAATTTACTTATAATGAATCATTATCATAAACTTACCTCTTCAAAAACTGACTTCCTTGAAAGAAATGCCTTTAGTGACATAATATAACATACATAATACATAATAACTGTAATCCCAGTCAATTTTTAGACATCTTTTCCCTTTTCTTCTTACAGTTTTTAGTGTTTGTCCAGCTTTGACTGGTGCTGGATTCTGTAATGTCAATTATACACCCGCACAATCCTTAATTATAACTTTTACTTACAATTATGCCAAAGTGCTCTCCTCAAAAAACTTGAGCTGAAGGTAGTTTGTTTCCAGCTCAGAGAAAGGATTTGACAAGTTACTGACAATTACTCCCATTAGTGAATCGACCAATTCATGAGAAATTTGTCGTTGTTCTAACATGTGTTGCAGCATTGTTCTCAAGTTGTCTACATACTTTTCTTTCCAATAATCCAGTAATATCCTCAATAAGGTGCTCCAAGTGCACCTGTGGAATTTTGTACATCACTTTGGACTTTAAAATAAACAATGCAGAGTTCCTTTTATCTTCCAAAGGTGTAGTTAACAATGAGTAAGGTGACATTGTAGCATCAGCGCTATTCTCTCAATCAACAGTCACACTTTAGTGTTATTAAAAGGTTTGTCTGCGAGGGTGCGGCTTTGTAAAAGCACGTGGTAAAGTTGAGATCGCTGTAAGGAGCTGTTTCTCTGGTCTTCAATGGCTAATCGAACTGTATTGCTGTGTTATCTTGAACTTAAGAAAGCAATCAAACTGCCTTCTCAAAGTGGAATTCCGGACTTAATGTATTTATCGAACGAGTTCCTGAAAGCATTTCCTTTGAAATGAATGTGTAAGTATAAAGGTTACTTTTCAAAGGTATAATGAAGAATGGGAAGAGGACGTAGATTTAGACGAATGTGATGAAATATTTGACAAAGATAAGCTGAAGGTTATAGTAACTCCGTTACTGCACTCTATGGCTTCCAGCGTAGCTACAGTTGACTCTGAAACTGACAAAGTATGCTTACAATGTTAGCATTAACACCATGAATTAAAATAACACCCATTTACACAATATCTACTGCTTATTTTATTAATGATAGGAATCACTGGAAACATCAATGTCAGGCTCGATGCTAAGTTCATCTTTTCAGGACACTCCTGTAACATCATGGTGTATGAAGAGGCAAAGACTTGTTGATTGTGACTCAGATACCGACTGTCCTGTACCTATTGATGACATAGAAACTGATAGACAAGTAGTTACTGAAAATAAGAATTTAAAGCCAGGGAAGAGGTTTCAAAAGACTGACGATGATGCTGTACCACTTCCAGATCCATTTCCATTACCAAAGAACTACAAGACAGATGTAATGTTGCTTTGAAGACTGGAAAGATGACCAGGGAGACTAAGAAACGATTTTTTCCTGCTGTTGCTGCAGTCTTGTTCACTTATAAAAGGTATCCAAATGCTGAAGATTATCAAAATGTGTCAAGATGTGTTGTCAGCAAATACCCTTTCTTCAGGTCACCTGTGGGGTCTCCTCATGTAAGTTCAATGATATGTCATTTCAATCATTTTTAATTATTTTCAGGGAGCAATCGAACATAGCCTTCTTGAGAGATTTAAGGAGTTACGTTGGCCTAAGAAGCCTTGACTATCCAAAGCTGACTCTTCGTCACCAACAGCTGTTAATAAAACATTTCTAGAAGTAACTTGCCCTTTATCGATACGTCATATTCCACCAGGTGAAGACAAACCTTCTTTTGATCGTCACAACAATGCACTACATCTTGAGTTGAAGAAGTTGAATTCTAACATGACAGTGGTAAATAACTTGATGGATGTGTCCTTTGCTATGAGATGGGATGATATTCATGAAAATCCTTGTTCTATTTATCTAATTTTGGAGAAATATCCATTTTTACAGACATCCTTCTAGGTATATATCATGATGTTATGTTGTTTTATTTTCTTGAACAGTTAGTTTGTGATCTAAGTAGATATGTGGGGATTGTAAATCTTTAAGAAGTTGTGTCTGAAAAGTTTTCATCATTAAAAAGGCAGATATTTGACCAAGCTAAGTTGGAATCTGAGAGCAACAGCTGCCTCAAGAAAGTCTTTACCACTATGACTAAAAAAGCTATAACACAAAATTTTATTGCTTTGTTTTCAGATAACACTGTGATAGCTTTGATGCTGTTAGTGTATATGTTACCAGATGTTAGATCTACTCCTAATGCAGACAAAGTTTTGTACTTTACTAAAGTAAGTTATATTAACCTGGAGTATTATTAACGAGTTCTGTTTCTCTTAGGGAGCCGCTAATATCGAACGAATTGCTGATGAAAACAAATTTCCTCAGTCTTACATTATACTGATTGGACATCCGGAGGACTTCTCTCAAGTATTTTTGGTGACCGACTGTAGAGTTCTTTTTGAGGTTAAGACTGCTGACATTCCAATTACTTTGATGGCTGCTTTTTTGTGTATAACATTTGTTATCCACCTGAATATAAAAATTATTATTCATTTTTGGAGGTTATTGTCTTAAATTATCCAATTGGTAAAGCATCTTCCTCTGTGAAACATTTGTACTCTAGTTTATGTAATTGATCTTTTGTAATCAAGTCTTTCATTGATCTTTGTAATCAAGTTTTTCATTTTGATTTTCAATTTAGTGTGCTAGCATAGCAGGTGTAACATCAACATACTTCATGAACTGTGCTGAACACAATTTTTTAAAGTGGGCTAAACACATTTCACAAAGTGTAAATACAGTGTGTTGTGCACACTATATGAACTGTGTATATTGGGACAACTGTAGCACACCCAATTATAATAGGTGTGATGAACACACTTTCCTTTTTTACAGTGCATATATTTCAATGAAACAAAGTTTATTGAAAAAAAATGAGTTTATGTACACATTCAATAATCAATAATTATAAAACAATGCTGAGTTCCATTTAGTTCAACAGCAAATTTCAGCCTTAAGCAGAACTATATAAGAGATGAAATTAACAGCTATGATCATTGAATAACCTACATTAGAGTTGTCAAGTGTATCATAACTATGACTGTGTAACTATAAAAGACAAAAAAATAGTACGTATAGAAGTTCATGACATTTACCTTGTAATATGGAGTGATACATGATATATATATATGTAAGTAATGAGTGTCAATAGATATTATAATTTTCATAAATGATCACATTAGAGGTTACATTTGTACAACAACCTGTAACAGTTATCAAAAGAGTATGAATCAAATAATATACCTTAATTCACTTCAGAGATAAATGTAGTTCAAACAAACAGGTACAGTAAGATACAATGACTACTATAAATATAAATAACATGTACCTTAGTGAGTGGGAGTTACACTTCTGGCAGCAGAACTATCACCTAAGAGTACAAGTGATGATTATATAATAATTACTATGTTCACCAGTATCAGTTTTTATAGGCCATTTTGGTGCATCATTAGGTGGAACAGTACTAGAAGGTGATCCTTCCTTTCTGATCTTCTTTGCAACCAATCCACTGGAAGGAGAGCATAAAGTTGATTTTTATCTTCTAAGAGCTTCTTGTTTTTTTCATGTATCTTATCTTGGAAATACATTTGGTTTTCAACAATGTCAAAGGTTTTTTAAAAAAGCACTAGATGTCAAAGGTGATCTTGATTTACCTTCTTGTTCTTCACCTGTTTTAGCATATGGCAATGTTGTAGAAATTCAGGACATCAATGAGTTCAATAGAAAGTGTGCATTTAGTGAAGAGGATATAGATCAAGTAGGGAAGCTAGCTGACTACATTAATAATGAAAGGATTGAGAGAATTCTCTATCAAACTCTGGTAATCATGCATGAATTTACTAAGCAATAGTGGAACATTGACAGCTGGTTAGTGCGTGTATTTTCTACAGTAGTAGGCTAGCAGCTCCTGTACTTGTTATTGCCTTGTCTTTGAATCTGCAGTCAGCATTTGACCCGAGTTTCCATAGTCTTTGTATTTAAAGTTAACACTCCAAGTTATTACCTCGTGTATTGGTTACTGTTGACAACTCAGTCTGCATATCTCCACTTGCAACTTAACAGTCCAAATTAGTAACTCACATGCATACGAACCACGATAAAGATAAGTATACTTGCACATTATAATTAGTACATCACTCAAATAAATGTAAACAAATAACAACAAATGCATTATGTAAATAGAATGACTGATAGACAATTATTTACAAGAGATGAAGTGTTGGGTATTATTGATGACGAACCAATGTATCCAGGGAGTGATGAAGAATTCGACACATTAGATGATGAGATGGCGGACGACTACTGGTAATAAAATTATAAGATAATTTACAAAGTATGTAAAACCTACCAATCTTAGTATAACAAAAGGTACATCTGTTGATGTTGAAAAGTCTCCAGTCCAGTTACCTGGACCGCTATGGTAAATATCACAAATATTACCTTTTACTGATTGTGAAATAAATAGCTACCAACAAATAAAGTCACTTGCATGTCCATCAAGTTCACTAAATGATACACCACTATCAGTGAAAGAGAACACATGTCAAAATAACAGTTTACCTACAATCATAATAGGACTTCTCTTGAAAACCCTATGTCTGCCACTAACATATCTAAACAAAGGTAAATTATACAATAAATGTACATTACTCAACTGTAAATATCTTGATAGTCAGAGAAACATTCATCACGAATCTAGCACTTAATCTTGCTTGGCAATTGAATGATACTATTACTTACTCAGTTACAGCTTCACAGTCATGTCAATCAATGTGCAAAGTACCTAGTAAACGACAAAGCTTTTTCCCTTTGATTGAAGAGAAATGCTGAGTCATCAAACAACAGTTTGCAATATGTATCACGTGATCCATCAATAATGTGACCACACCTTGTCCAATCTTAAATGTACATGTACACGCACTCTGCAGTATAGATTTACACTGGGCACCGCAGCGAGGTTAAGCACTTTAGTGCATTTTTATATTATTCTTCATTAGGGTTAATAATTCATATTTAGTGGTACAATCTGACTTTCACAAGATAAATCACATATTTATCAGACAAAATGAGCTAGTGCATAGTAAAGAAAACATGTAGTAGAAATGTTGTGATAGACATGCCATTAATTATGGTTTAAATTAGCATTACACAACAATTTGTTTAGCGAACAAATAACTCAATGATATCTATTGGAGTGGCTTCATCAGGATAACCCTGACTGGTACACAATCTCACTTCAATGTTATCAGTAATCAAATTAGTTAGTGTCTTCAAGAACCAAGGCATTTTGGGTGAAGTACAACAAGTGGCCTCAATACCAGGACAATTTTGTCCATCCCATAGTATATCGGTAAAAACATCGTTCGGCCAGCCATTTGTTGGTCCAGCTGATTCACAGTAATATTCATTACCCACGTATGAAGGTAAAGTAGCTTCAGAGCCATTGTTACAGGGACAGTTTTAATAATTAGTACCCTCTTCAAATTGACCACAAATGTAAGTCCAGATGTGTTTCCGAGGATTACTACCGTGAGTTATTGAGACACCATCAACATAATATCCATCAATACTGTCATTGGAATTATCATCATTAGGATAAATGCCATCTGCAATTCTATACTGATATCCTCTGACTTGTCCACAAATATGTTGATAAGAAATACCATGAGTGCTAAAGAATGTGCTATTACATCCACCACTACTTCTGTTAAATCGGTCACATAAAGGATGATCTGTGCTATTAAAGTTATAAGTATACAGTCCAGTAGAACACAAAGCATTAGGTTCACTCATGTTGAGATAGCCCACTCTCATCCAACCTCCCTTATCATCACAGTTACTACCCTCCATATCACAATAGACAGTGATGATACTACCATTACTTAAAGTGAGGCTGTAATAACCTGAAGTAGCAACAGGAAAGGCTTGGAGCAAGGCATTACAAGAATCATACATATATTTGCTACAAGATGTGGGGATCGTAGATGGACAGAGTATTATCTTCACTCGATTTTTTTCTTTCACATTAAATTTCTTTCCACTGTTACTAGGAATACAACAGTATTGTTCATAGGATGAGGGAGAATGTGGAGTTAGTAGACTAGTACAGTCAACCATACAAACAGAGGAGCCATTACTAGCCACAATTTGTAGACCAGCAATTAGACAACAAAAAACAATTATAATCATTACAAGTTTTTTCTGGTCAGCCCTTGCAACGAGTGGTGAAATACGGTATTATAACATTGCTACAGTATTATATAGCTTCAAGTAAACCGCTAATTAACCACGTTATGAATATTTAATAGTAAGTGCTATTCGTACAAAACAGGAAGTGTATACTAGTGTCTAATATTAATTTCTAATTGAAGTAGGTACTTCCTGTGCTGTACGAATAGCCACTGCCATATTTAATCGCCAAGGCAACCTGATACAAATGTGATTGATCGGGTTCATCCGGGTTCGTCTAAAACGTTCAGTCTACTCAAAATATATATACGAGTATCGTAATTCAAATTTAAAAGAAATACAAAATATATTAATATATGAATATTAATATTGTTATTATGTTAGTGATATTTATGAAATTTCAATTATTTTTTGTATAAATATCGGCAAATCACAATTATGCATCGCAGATCTGGAAATGAAATAATTTTTCCAGTCAATTCTATTGACAGAGGTGATGATGAGATGAAAATGGCTGCTAGAATTCGGAAGAAAATCTGTCAGTATTACATTGAGGCAGAAAAAATTCCTATTAGATGGTTTTTTTTTCAACTTGAGCTCCAAAAGTCTTCTAAATCCAACATTGTAAGTCTGTCTAATTGTTTAGAGATTGGTATGACCTTACAAATGAGTGCTAGTGACATCAAAGCAGCTCTAAACTACTACCATGATCTGACCATCTTTCTGTACTTTCCTAAAATATTGCCTAATGTAGTGTTCCTTCATCCACAACCACTTTTCAATAAACTCTCTGATTTAATCAGTATCTCTTTTCCTGGTGTTGTTGATTACTTGGAGGAAGAAGGTATCCCTATACATAGTTATGCTGCTCATGAAGAACTAAAAGATGAAGCAACATTTAAAGAAGATCTGTTAACATCACCCAATTCACATTTATCACAAGGATTCTATCCTGAGTTTACACCACAAGATTTTCTCAAGTTAATGACAAGTTTATTTATAATGGCCTCTCTACCTGAGAAAGGAAAATACTTTCTACCAACTGTCCTTCCTACTACCACCTCCTTTATAGAATATAAATCTATACCTGCTTCATTCAAGCAATGCACTGACTCTCTAATACTCTCTTGGGATATGAAGCCTCTTCCTCGAGGTGTCTTTCCTGCATTAGTTGTCAACCTTCTACATTGTAATCATTCATCAATATTTCAACTTAGACATCCTTCACATTCCACTCCACGTTATCGTAATGCTATTACTTTACGTACTGATTATGGTGACATTCTCTTAGTCGATGGGCTTTACTGGATGGCAATATACAGTACTGATCCATTAAAAAGATGCTGTGTTTTACGTGAAGCTGTCCATTCTGGCATCTGTGAAGTCATCAGCAATTTTCAATGTATGGCTAACTTTAAAAGCCTTAGAGAATATTTTTATTGTAAGATATGCTCCAATAAATCTCCAGAACATTTCTGTTATTTAAATGATGACCAGAAAACAGTCACCTGTTGTGACAGCCATACAACTGCTTGTATCAATAAATCCTGTCAACTACCTTGGTTCACTGTGGAGGGTACGTTTAAAGTAGTCTAACATATAGTATTATTGTTTGATGTGTAGGTACATTAAAAATATTGCCTTACATTATTGGTCATATTAAATTAATAATGAACAGGAGGTGTGTCTTAGTCATTACTTTGTTTGTTTCAAGTTAATTACTTTTTAAGGCAACATCAGTAATTCAAAACCTGTTTTTAATAGTAATTTAAATTTGTTGTTATAGCTAGATTAAAGAATAAATTTGATATCTTTTCACTTGTACATGATGTGGTTGTCAATGATAATGTGATGAGATTTTAGTTAAGAAACAATGAAAAGTGAAATAACAATAATTTTACTTTAAAATATTTACATAGTGCACAATCTTGGAATTATACAAACAAATCATTCAATTTAATTTGGGAATATATGTTCATATAACAAACTAATACTATATTGACATTATTGTACATTAAAAAATCAAGTGCTAGATGTTTTAATAATAGTTTTGTATTATTATGTTAGTATTATATCATTACTAGTTACTTGTTTATATTACATTCAATATATAATATTGTACTTTTTATCTCTAATTATTATCCTTATTTATTCTATAGCTACACTACCGTCACCTCCTCATCCTGCTAGTCAAGACCCTAAACTAGTTGGTATGTCAATAAACATTTCTTCTACTTTGTTAACCTGTAGTGTAACTTATTCTATATAAAGCACATTTTTATTACAGTACATTAATTGTTGACATTAATCAACATTCTGAGGAGTCAGACATGACATGATAGTGACTTCAAAACTGACAAAAGCTATTGTTGGAAAGCTTGTTGTTGCCATACTTATCTAATTACTTTTAAATGAAAAACAATGATAACTAGACTTTGTTTTAGTTATCATCTAAATAGCATTAATTAAGACCACATATCACTCAAAGTTTGTTATAATACTATACTATGTACATGAGTTTGTACAGTATGTATCCTGTCCTAACAATATCAACACACATGCAAGCTCCACCTTTGTTGTTTAGAACCAACCACTTTTAAGCCTACTGTATTTTCTGGTTGTTAGGTACATATGGTTATTAACCGCATACTGTTTGTAACTGCACACATTTATCTTGGTCAGAACTTTTTTTGCTCTTTAAGCAATTGATGAATTATTAATAAGCAATATGCATGACCAACGATGAATCCGTCCTTCATCACAGATACAGCAAAATGGTCGTGTTCATTTGCTTTCTCTTTCACTAATAGAAGAACTTCTCCAATTGAAGTCATCCATACATTTTTGTAAATGTGATGACCTTGAATTACGCTGTCAAATGAGAACTCAGTAGAAACACCAGTCATATCCTCCACATGCTCGAGTGAGAGCCACACCCAGAAAAGTGACATCATCCACAAAAGCCATTTGTTAATTTGTATCCTTATTAAGCGCATATTTTCTTCCTGTGGAGATACAAGCGCATGCGCTTAATAACCAGCAAATATGGTACTATAAGTATTATCAATTCTGATTTCTTTGATCAAACAATAAATTAGATGTGATTTCTCTTGTACATAATGTGGTCATTAATATAATGTGTTGACTTTTGCTTAACAAACAATGAAAAGTGAATAACAATAATTTCATTTTATAATATTATTTACAGTGTAATTCATCTACTTCATATAGGATATAGTAAGATGTCACTGAATGAACTCTTGGATCAACAGCCTACAATTCAAGAAATAACTACACATGCTAGAACTGAAAAGTGGAATGAATTGGGTACACAATTACAACTAGACAGTGTCAATCTAGCTGAATGTCAACGCTTAACCAGTATGTATCAGTTATGGATTCAAGAGAAAGCTGATAAAGCAACAAGAAGGAGTTTGTTAGATGCTTTAAGAGCTATCAAACAGAAATGTAGCAAGGATTTACGAAGATTATCTGAAGACATTGGTAAGTTACAATATGTATACATCAATGTGTATATATAATTAATAGAGTGGACCCCTTAGCTAAGAAATAGTTCTCTGTCATTAGCCTATACATTATATACTGATATGTATATTATTTATATAGTTGTGGCTTTCATATAAATTATAACAGTATAGACTATATAAATAGCTTGTGACCACAAATTGCTATTACAAACTCATTTCCTCATTTTGTAGGTGAGAAATAATGAGAGTGTTCAATCTATATAAGTGATGTTATATATATCAACAAGTACAATATAGTAAGTAAACTAGTTACCTTAATACAAGTATGTACATGATATGTGGATAAATGTAAATGATAGTTCATTTGAACTATTGAAAATAATTGAATGAATTGTGGCCAATGGTTTTCATTCTAAGATTGTCCCTTTAGACAAAAGTTCTACAACATGTATAGGACTAAGTCCATGATTATAGATCTGTCACAAGAGAGGAGAATGTGAGCCTCCTACACAAATAATTAAAGTGTCTCCCACACTGGTCATTTTAATTGATGGATTTGCATGTATGTTTATATCAGAGATATCTGTATTACAGGCTTATGTGTATTTGTCTCTGTTGCTGCTTCCATAAGAGTCTTCTACTAAAGCCTTCATACCATCTTAGACTTTTGTTACTCATAGCCTACTTGTTGTTATTAAGATTTGTGTAGTACAAGAGTGAACCTAAACAACAAATTATAGTTTAGTTATCCCTCACTCACAGTCAGTCTTGTTGCTCAAGCTTGTGTCTAATAATAGTAACATGACTAGTGCAGGAAAATATGACATTTTAATCATTTACATAATAGCCATATATTGATAGTTAGATATATTGTATAATACTGTACATAATTATTATCTATTAATTCCACAGATATACATACCTCAATATCCTAGAAGAGAGATCCTTTGAACTGTTCTAGACATATTGTTTAAACCAAGAAATGAAGCTGATTACACTACTTTAATTAACTACCTATTACTATGTATATCACTATACATCTGTAGAATAGTGTTTGTTCTTTAAAATTGTTTTGTGATATTTAGCAAAAATAAATTAAATAGTGGGCATTACAGAATACGGTAATAGATGCAATTGTGACATTGTGTTCTTTAAAAAGGCTTCTGTCAGTTCTTAGACTCCAGATCACCATAGCAGTACAACAAAAGAACCAAGGATCATATCTGCCACTGTAGGTGATGATTCCATGTGGAATAAAGTAGACCACGAGTCTCTTAAAGGATTAGATAGTAGCTCAAGGAGTCAAACAGTGTTCCACCTCTCAAACAAATAAGATCATTAGAAGAATCAGTTAATCACGCAACAGAAGAAACTTCAGACAGTGAGGACTTTGAAACATCAATTACAGCTAGTCATGAAACGGGCTATCAGAGCTCTTTTTTCCTAAACCTATTGTAACTCAGGAAATTATTGAGCTCTTACCTCATGTACAGAAATCTGAAGAGCTTTATCAACCTCAATGGATATGTCGTGTTGTTGATACTGGTGGTCAATCTGCCTTTTTGAATAGTCCTCCAGGTTTGTTATGATATCACTCTGTCAATGTTCTTACATAATACTTTCTACCAACTGTCCTTCCTACTAGACCATCACTGAATATAAGTCTATACCTTCTCCTTTTAAGGAACATGTAGATCCTCTAATTCTGATTAAAGATCAGCCGAGATTTAAAGTTAAACATCCTCTACGTTCCATACCACATTATCGTAATATGATCACTTTACACACTAATTATGGTGATGTTCTATTAGTTGTTGGGATTTATTGGATTGGAGTATATTATTTAGATCCTTACAAAAGATGTAGTACTATACGTGAAGTTGCCCATGCAGGAATTGGTGAGGTGATTCATACCTTTAAATATACGTCTAACACAGGAAATCTGGAAGAATATTTTTACTGTATCATATGTTCCAATAAAAGTACAGAACATTTTGTCAGTTAAGAAAGACAAGAAAACACTCATAAGCTGGTTGTAAAAGCTGTACTTCTAATGTTCTTGATAAAACTCGTCAGCAACCTTGGTTTTCCATGATTGTGAGTTTTGATTTACTGTATCACATACACACAACAGTGATATTGCTTTGTTATCAGATAAGTGGGACAATTATTACATAGAAAACTCATCTTCAAATTGATTGAAAGAAGTTGATTATGTGGCAAACAATGCATACATGGTTTGTGTGTATGATGTCTAAATAGAAATTAACTGATCATATCCTATGTCACAATGTTGCCCTATATTGTGTATAATTTAAAGAATGATACCCTATTCTGTGTTCAATATAATGTCCCAATTTTACCTTACTGTGTCTTAATTAAAGTCCAAATTTTCAATTGCTATGTTCTAATGCCAGTAATGTTCCAATTTCATCTTAAACTTTGTCCAAATGTAATATCCCATTTTACTCTACTATATATAATGTAATACCCAAGAATAACTATATACTGTATCTTACTATAATGTACTAGTTTTACTATACCCTATACTGTGTCCAAATTTAATGAATCAATTTTACTTTACTGTGTTCCATTGTAATCTCCCAATATTTTACTTGTACCAATTTTATCCTACTAATGTAATGTCCTAATGTTAACCGAAACAGTGTCCTAATCTAACAACCCAATGTTACCTTACATCAGAGTTATTGTATACTGTCTCCTATTGTAATTTCCCAATTTCACTTACTATATCACAATGTAACATCCTAACTTTACCCTATGCAGTGTCTTTATGTATCCTAATGTCCTAATGCTAGTAGTAACTTCCCAGATTTAACCTACACTGTGTCCTTTGTAACATCCTAATGTTATTCCAAACTGTGTCCTAATATAACATCAAAATAAAAGCTATTCTGTGTGTTAATATAGCATCCAATTATCTAATGTCTCAATTTTATCATCCTTTGTCCTAGTGTAACATCCCATTTTTATCCTACTGTGTCCTAATTAACCAATGTTACATTTTGCCGTGTCCTAATGTAATGTCCTAATGGTTACCCTATAGTGTGTCGTAATGAAATGTCCTAATTTAACCAATGTCCTAACATAATGTCCCAATGGTTACCCTATACTGTGTCCTCATGAAATGTCTTAATTTTAACCTAATATGTATAAGTATAACATCCCTATGTTATCCTATACTGTTTCCTAATGTAATGTCCTAATATTACACTACTATGTCCCATTGTAACATCCCAATTGTAGTAGATAATACTCAGTGTTTTTTGTTTTTGTTACTTTTAATTAGTATCAGTTAGTTTTAGACTCTTTGAGTTAATTATTACAGTGATTGCATACCCAATCATTATTGTTATACCATGTCATCTAGAGTACAGTCACGTGGTCACATGTGGTCATTTTACATTGTCTTGTTTTTGGCTGTTAAATTATCACTAATATGTACAAACATATTAGTGGCTTAACTGGCTATATTTTTTTGAGGGTACACTAAATTTATTATAACCTTCTTATCATTTTGATCTCTTTATTTATGTGCAGGTATGTTGTAATGAATTGTAGTGACTGAGAAAAAAAATGAAAGTAACCAACTATATTTTTCGAACAACTCAACAACAACTAAGACAACTCTCAACTGACGATCTTGTATGAAACAGTTAAATACACAACACTTTTATGGATTCACCAAACAATAGTTAGATAACTAATTAAAATAATAATAATAATACACACAGAATACAAAGTATAATTTGTGTTTCAGGTTATCACACTTTCCTCATCTAGCTAGACATAAAAGGGCTGAATTAAGTAATTTGTTTATGAACACGAGTCGAACAAATGAGAGTTGATGAGTTAGAACTAACCGTAGGAGAAGAAGGGGGGAGGGGTATCAATGTTTGTTGTTGAATTAGGGATAGGCAACTCATCAACTTCGAAAGAGACAGAATCCTGACCATTACTACCAGAGAAATGATAACGAAGTTGGCCAACATGACTACACAAAATGATGTCAAATGCAGTTTTCATCATATATGATAGGCAACCGGTAATTTAAATAATTTCTGCAGGAATCCACTTAAGGATTCATAATAATTATGTGCAAGCACTTGATCTCTTATATTGAAGGTACATAGTTTTTTGTTGACACAAGTAGGTTATGTATATTTGATACCTTGTGAGAAAGGTCTTCTTGGATAAGATCTAATTGAGTTTCTAATCATCTACCAATTGGAACTTCTGCTGGGGACAATCCATGGTTGAGTGTGATATAACATGATAACATGATAAAATGTAAGAAGACAACACTTGACATTTCCTTCTAGCTTCCTTAAACATGTTTAAATGCTTGTACTGAATATCCAGCAAGGATATTAGAACTGGGATGATAAGGAGAGGTCTGGATGTACTTCGTATCACATTGCTTCATAAAGGACTGAAAGATAGGACTGGTAAAGGCAGTTCCATTATCAGAAAGTAGTTGTTCTAGTGAACAATGTGTTGAGAAAGTTGCTTAAGTTTCTTGATAAGTTCAGAAGAGATAGAATCTACAATATGAACTTCGAGACATTTTGAATGAGCATCTTTTAAAAGGAAGAAACGTTTGCCCAAAAGCAGTCCAACATGATCAACATCAACTCTGGTTCAAGGTTGTTGAGGGAACGTCCAAAATTGTAAAAGCACTCTGGTAGAAAGTGGACAATTAGACTGTTAAGTATTGCAAACTTGCACATTTTTGTTTTTGATATCAGAATCCCTACCAGGCCACCATACGTATGAACTAGCTATCATTTTTAATTATGTAATTCCTGGATGTGTTTCATGAAGTTGATGAAGAACAGTATTATGTCCAGCAACCGATACTATCACACAAGAACCCCATAATAAACAACCTGGAAGGACCAATTGTGGGACACGCCTCAATTGCACGCAAAATACGTAACTACCTTACTAAACCAGAGATGTACTCTAAATATCAAGGTATGTAATCTAATTAATTTGAGAACATAAAATATTATTATTACTACATTTAAAATATGTTATAACAATTTAGGAGTAATTATGTTTGCATTAATAGTGTTGTTTTAGTATTTATTTTTATTCCAAGATATACAAAAATCAGATTGTTCAAGTAACTGTTATGGTAGATGTATATTTATACTGACACATACATGTACATGTATGTGTCAATATAAATATATTAAATAAATAAAAAATAAAATATTAAAATAAACTATTTTCTTGTGGTTTACATTGTTCTAAATTATACATTCCTAATAATTCTTAAATCTCCTTATATAGTTGAAAAGGATGCAGTATCCTTATATCATCATATTTCTTACCCAATTCCAGACATTTATTCAATTGATACATCAATAGTAGTCAACCACACACATTGTACTTATTAATTCATTGAATGACATGATCATGTTTCACTATTATGTTTTGTTATTCTACCTGATGCACAAAGCATGTCAAGTGATCCTCACATTGTTGTTGATCATGTGTTATATGTATATAGTACTTGTATGTCTGTTTTGAGTGTGTTAATTATTGTTGTGTATAACATTTGAAACTAATAAAGAAATCAACCAATGTAACCATACACTATACTCTGTTCATGTTGAGAATGACCATTAACTTAGTGTTATTACTCTGGCTAGGATTGACTTAGAGAGAACTGGTTTGCACCATTCAAATTCCTTACAAGTCTGCCAATTTATCAAAACAAGAGGACTATAAAAAATAGTTATTTAAGAAAGCTGCAAACTAGTAATCTTATATAAAGTGAATGGCATTCTTTGCATCCATCATGACTGTTGTCAGGTAAAATTTGCATATTATTAACGAATATTCAAGCAATCATTTCCAGCTTCATCAGAAAAGTTTAGAAACTGTCAAAAATAATTATCTTTAAAACTAAGGTAGATAAGAGAAGAAACAGTAACAAAGAAACACAAAATACTTCAATCTAACTCACAAGAACTTTGCAAGTACAATGCCACACCCAAGTTATGTTGAGACGTAGCTCATTTATTAGATAAGCTGCAGCATTCTCAATGTGAACAGAGTGTAGTGTATATACAAAAATAAACTGTAAGTTTTACTGTTATTGACCAATGAGATTGCAATTATGCTTTTGGTCCAGGTAACAATGAAATAAAGTGTAATTACAGTATGATTGGCTGTTGCAATGCACCTACATACAACTCTTGACTGAGTATACAAACTGTTTTGTTTATAGAGAAGAGTTAATGGATTGAATCATTTTACAAATCAGAGTCAAAGGCATTGTGATTTAAAACCACTCACTCCAGTATTTCATCACAAAAATGGATTCTAATAAAGAAAAGTCTTGATATCAATGTTCTGTACATGTTATTAGCTTCTAATGTTGTCTTTTAGTAATTCAGTAAATACTTCAGCTTTAACAGGAATTTTAATCTAAAAAGTCTAGCTCTTCTTTCCCAGCAAAAAATACATATATATTGTCATGAAGTTATACATTGGGTATGGCAGAAAGAATAGCCTCACATTTGTGGTCAAGCTGCCTTCTGTTAAAATGACAGTACATAAAAGCATAAAGATTAATTTGTAATAGAATAAGGTTGAGTATATATTCTGATATATTACTCTTGAGTTGTTTCTTAAAGTGGTAAATTTCATTGGCTTTGCCTCATGAAATTTTAACCACTTTAGGAAGAGTGGAAAGTTGGGAAAGATAAATTAAAGAAGCTTTCCAACCTTGATCAGTAATGCACAATTTGAAGCACTTGTGGTGACACTAATTAAATTTAAGACATTTGCATTGAATGTATTGATGTACTTTACATGTGTCCAATGGTAACATTTTATTGTATAATTATATAAGGTGACAAAGTTATGTTAGAGATAGAAGAAAACATGTAAGTAGTTTTGTTTTGTGTCTCTACAATGTCTTATTTAGTGGCTTAGACAATAAATGGTTTCTAAGTGTCACAAAAGAACAAAACAATCAAATCAATTAAACACTAAGTTTTCCAAATTTCTCTAACACAATTTGTTTTCATTACTACAGTGTTCCAAAAAGTCCCTGACAAACATGAACTTCTCACTCCACTAGCAGATATTGATGATGATTGGTATAATATCAGTGTGTCACTTCCAATACAAGGATCAGTCTTGATCGTTTATCTCATAGTCAAAAAGATGATATAGTGAGACTTTTTAAAGTATTGACTCATTGGATGAACATGATATATAGTCAAGTAACGTGGGAAAACATCATAAGTTCACTGGAAGGACCAATAGTAGACATGCCTCAATTGCATACAAAATACGTAACTACCTTACTAAACCAGATACTCTAAATATCAAGGTATGTAATCTAATAAACTTGAAAACATAAAATATTACTATTACTACATTTAAAATATGTTATAACAATTTAGGAGTACTTATATTTGCATTAATAGTGTTGTTTTAGTTTTTATTTCAAGATCTGTGTATGTTGTTATACAATAGCAATGAACAAAGGAGTTTGCACACCTGAGTGTTATAATTTATAATGAAGTTAAAGATTACTATTTAAAAACAAATAAAAGAGTTAACACTTAAATGCTGTCCATCATTAATGTGTAAAGTTGTAATGATAGTATTTACATGTATAATGAGTGTACAAACATCCCATTGTTCAAGTAACTGTTATGGAAGATGGTACATTTGTATTAGCACATACATGTACATGTAACTATTTGTCCTTAATTGCTATTAATTCTTAAATCTCCTCATATAGTTGAAAAGGATGCAGTATCCTTATATCATCATATTTTTCTCCTAATTCCAGACATTTATTCAATTGGTACATCAATAGTAGTCAACCTCACACATTGTACTTATTAATTCATTGAATGACATGATCATGTTTCACTCTTATGTTTTGTTATTCTACCTGATGCACAAAGCATGTCAAGTGATCCTCACATTGTTGTTGATCATGTGTTATATGTATATATAGTACTTGTATGTCTGTTTTGAGTGTGTTAATTATTGTTGTATATAACATTTGAAACAAATAAAGAAATCAACCCATATAATCATACACTATACTTTGTTCATGTTGAGAATGACCATTAACTTAGTGTTATAATTCTGGCTAGGATTGTCAATATTTTATACCTTAGTAAGATGTTTAATGAGAGTCATAATCTATCAAAGCCACAATAATGTGCTTTTGTACACTGTCTTATTACCAGCTTAAGGACTAGTTTTCCAATCCTTACAATGATTAAATCAGTTGTGTATCTAAACTTGAACATTAGATTTACATTACCACTGCTCAGTTAGGTCATAAAATATTGCTTTCTTTCTTTAAACTTTATGGTCAGCTATTTTGAGTGTATGTTTTATTACGACTTTGCATGCAACATAATAATAACATGATATAAAGGAAACAGTTGTATACATGTATGTACATGTATTTATCTTCAGTAGTATCATATAAGAATAAGATTGATACTACCATACATTATGATGCTATCAAACCCAAAAGGCTATATTTACAATAATTATTTCAAGTGCTTGTTGCTGTGTTTTTATTTGAGGAGAGCATCTATTTCATTGTCATTCAAAGTAATAGAAGGGAATACTGTTAGAGAGTGGTTACTACTATATGAGGGATGTAATAGAAAATACTCAAATTTTTATAGACATTGTCGTTCAAAGAAATAGAAGAAAAATACTATTAGAGGGTGGCTTAGTCTCATCCCCATATTGCCACACCCTTTGAATGAAATGGCAGTCTAGTGCATTTACTTCAAATAACATCATCAGTATGACTTTGGTGAACATATGACTTTGTGGAAAAACATGTGATTGCTACAATTTGAAACCTCTTACTAATGCTAATGTAGCAAGCTTCTTCATATATTTTGTTTTTAGAAATAGTATTCATGTATTAGTAATAAGAGTATAGTTATAATGATGTTATAACCAGTAGCTAATCATTGCTTGAGTTTAATTTTATCATTTAAACAATGACTGTTAATTATACCTGTATCATTTTGAATGCTAGTTTATAGAGTCAGATTCTCTGTTACTGACTTCTTTTCTAATCTATTACTTATCTTGTAATCATTAATGTGAGTGGATGGACTTGACACATCATGCTAATAATGTTAGGACCAAGATCCATTCATACAAGAAGTTATGTAATAATTTACTTGGCATACCAGAGAGTCATATAATTTTTTTGAACGAATCAGTTTCTTTTACTTGTTCTGATCTTTAGCTTCAATAAAGAGTGATATCCAGTACTACCACGTTTTGTCCTATGTATTAATTAGCAATCCTATATATCCCAGCATACTAAGTAGTCCCTAATACTGGACCAATGTCAACACTGAGTATCCTTTAAACTTGATACTGGCTGTGTTTAGTACGTATATGTTCCTCAATACCATGTCTTACTGGTACATCTTTATATGATCCCAACTCAAGAGATATACACATTCCTTAGCTAGTGTTAAGTATTCGTACTAACTGTAGTACATCCTGGAATGATCCATTCATGAGTCCAGTACATACAAATCCCTAAACAATGGTATCGTTGTATACTTAGTACATCCTGGGATGATGAGTATCAGGAGCCCAGTGCATACCTATATATCACTTAATACTGTGTATCCTTTAAGTAATTACTTCATGCTAAGATAGTTCATTCAAGGGTTCATTTTGGAACACAGTGCATACGTACCGCTTAATACTATGTTCTTGATACCTAGTGCATCCTGGGATGGTCCTTATAGTAGTCCAGTGTATACGTATGTGTCCATTAATACCAAGTATCCCTTGATATTTATTACATCCTAGGATAGTTTTTTCATGGGTTTATTTTGGAGCACAGTGCATATATATCCCTTAATATTAAGTATTCCTGGATATGGATTCTTAACTATATCACTAGAGAAAAGTTTAGTATCAACATTACTGGATTCATTACTAGTACTAAAGAATTGAATTGGAAATTTAATATATTTATAAAATATGTATTCACTCTGTATACTTGTGAATGAACTGTAAACAAAGACACACCCTTGTTGTCTTGACCTTTCAATTAAACAATCATGAATTTTTAATAATCAACAATAAATTTTATAACCACACAAAAGTCAAAATTAATTTGTAATATAATTGTATTGTTCAACAGACATTATGCCTAAATCATTTACCATCATCCAGCATTAACTTAATCTCAATAACATAATATCTAGAGGTAATCTATGAAGGAGAAATACACATATCAGAACTAACTAAATGAACATATAAAGAACAAAGATAACATGTACTATTACATGTACTACATTAACTACATGGATGTGTTACTGATTTATATCTTTAAACGTTAGTGTAAGTAATAGTCCTAGATCTGATTCTATACCCAATAAAAATCAATATTTTAATGTTATTAACTCATAATTCCAGACTTACATTCTCCCATAGCACCAGTCTCAGTCTGGAATAAGTCAACAGTTGAGCAATTATTTCTGTTGATTACATACTTTCTTTTTCTTAATATACTTGGAATAGTTTAATTTTCTCAATAAAAGTAGCTACTAGTAGCTAATATAACTCAAATAGAAAGTTCTAAAATAACTGAAGACATTGTACCTGATCTAAACACTAATAGACAATGATAATAAGTGAGTAATATATAAAGTGCTTACTAATCAGTAATCTCTGTACAAACTATCACAGATAAAGTGGCTGTGGTCATCATTTCTACTATGAGTTATTTGTTTAGCTATTTAGGTGATTTTAACATGATCATCCTTCTGTTAATTAGGATTAGTCAGGCGGGTAGAGAGTCACACCCACACTCTCAGAGTATAACAGTATCAACTATATATATAGGTAGTCATACTTGATCCAAGACCGGGTCATCATAAGCATATAATAAAGTTGACAAGGAAGAGAGCTCTTCTTACTTCTCTAATATAGTATGTAGTGGTGGGAAAAGAATGGGCAGACATAATGATGTGTGTAATAATAATTATTATTAATTAAACAAGAATATAGCAAAACTATAATAGAAACAAAAATGTACAAATGAACTATATTACTGAAGACAGATAGCTCTACATAAATTATATAAACACATTATGGCCATTGCTCATTTTCCATTACAGCTAATGTTGTCTTAGATATAACTCTCTCTCTACAGAGTAACTGTGCTACTTTAAGAGGATATTGAATAGACTGTGCAAGAGTACCATAATGACAACGAGGTAATATAATAAAATTAACAATTATAATTTGATTAACTATTTATATGTACCATTAAAATCTGAACATTTTTCCAAATCATGTGTTTCCCTTTTCTGTTTGATTTCCTTGTTCTATCTCCTCGTTTCTTGATCGTTTTCTTGGATTCAACACAGTCATCTGCTATAAATAAAAAAAAACAAGGTCTTGTAGAGCAAATTATATTTTTCTAACCTGATAAGTCATAATTTCCATTGAGTCATGATCTTCAGAACTCATCTGATCACTGTGACCTTCCATAGCTACCTCTTGAACATTACCTGCTGTTACCCTTTTATCTGGAAACATTTGAACTAAAGATAGAGAAATGTCAGTTATTACTGTTGACTCTTACCATATTCACTAATAATTCTCTCAGATAAACCTTGTCTCGCTCTCCTCAAACTTGGACAGTACTGTAGCTAGCACTTTCAACTTCTTGTGATGTGAAGATAATGCTGTATGTATAGCGGATAACAGAGTTGTCTTCTTCTCATCTAATGACCTTTTTAAGATCTCCACTTCATCAAGGGTGGCTTCACTGATACATCTCTCACTAAATAAGAGTTGCTGGGACACTTTTACAGAATTGATCAGAGACTGTGACAGTGTATCAATAGAGGTCTGACGGATAGAGGCTGCTTCAATGGTTAGGAGTCAATTCCAATAACAATAAGGAAATAAAACCATTCTATATAATCTAAGTTACTTACCAGCAGAGCTATAAGGTGATGTCAATATCTTCTCATACTCATTAGCTACATTATTTTCGCCAATCACCCTCTTCCTAAGAGCTTCCAAACCATGTTTTCTTGTGGCTAGAGGGTTGGTACTAAGCCACAATTGAAACATCTTTGCTGTCTTTTGAGTGACATCACTATTTTCTTTATCAATAACATCTAGTTGATGAGTACTGTTACCCTAACTGATACCATTTAGTACCAAATCACATTATGTTCACATAATTCATCAAGAATTGGTCTTGAGTTGGTTTCTCTTCTAATATCTCCTCAAATGTTGAAAAAGAAACACCTAAAGATTTCATAGGAATGTTTCCACAACAATGGAGTATATTATATATTCATAGTAACTTTAAATAAACAATGGGTGGAGTATCAATTAATAATTACACATGAAACAAACTCTAAAGTAAGTGATATATCTAGTGTAGTCATTCTTCTATTTTAATTGACTATATTTTAAAACAACTCAAGTAGATCCATGTAGTAGTTGGTGGATTTTCAATATTTACACATGTCCTACGAAATAGAAGGTAAACTACTGACATATTATATATTAATATTGGTCTGTATATTATTGATATCAAGTCTAGTATATATAATATACCATTTGTTGAAACTCTGACTGCCATTTTGAAGGTCAGGTAACTCTGAGCCAGGGCCTCCAACCTTAAAAATTTGATTTTCCCCTAGGGGAACTAAAAGTTTTCCCTTTATTTCCCTAAATACAAAATTAGTAACCCCCTTAAATTTTACAAAATTTCCTTGAATTTTCTCTAGAAAAACCAATACTTAGTCATTGTCAGAGTCAAAACTTTCATCATTTCTAAGTTGACATATTTGCACATGGAACTGTCAGGTTTAAATTCTACACAAGTGCAAGGCAAGCTTCATTTAGTCAAAATTCAACTCAGCCAAATAGACTATACCAGTTGCCAATTCAATAGCTGAACCGTATGGAATGTACATGTGCTTATTGTACTAGCTGCTAATCAGTAATTTTTACATGTATGCAATCATGCATGTTTATCAAAAATAGATTTTAAACAGGCTATGAATTTATTATTAGTTATGAATATTATTAAAAGTGTATGAAAGTATAAAATCCCTAAATTCCTTATTTTTTAAAATTCCTCCACTGGACCATAAGTTAATCAATTATTCCCTAGTTTATGGGAAATTTCCCTAACATTGGTGGCCCTGCCCTGAGCAGCTTAGGCAAAAGCAAGGTGTGGTTTCACTATCTAAAGGGTGTGGCAGGCTTTGCAAACTATTAAAATGTTTATGTACCTCTTTCTCTATCTCTTACTTCATGTGACAGGTCAAGATCTCATACCATGTACTCCACCTACAGGACAACCTACCTGTGTATGTGAAACTAACAAAGGTACTATCAATCTTACTAGTATTGCTAACAATGATGGTACATCAAGGTAAGTGGTGAGGATTGTGTATAAATGAATGAATAGATGAATAATGTAATGAATGGATTGATGGACAAAGAATTATATAAATCATCTGTCCATTGATCTAGTAGTCTAATCAGTGTTTATATCCATTCATTAAACACTCCATTTATCCATTAATCCATTCTACATTTAGTCTCAGTCCCAGACCTACACACAAATCTTTGAATATAGGTCTGAGACCAAGACTCTTCAGTGTTTTACATCCACAACATACAATATCATTGTACAACTTTGTTTTTACTCTTTCTAGGTTTAGTAGTAGTTCCTATGGATATAATTATAACTACAATCCTTGTTATCCATTCTCTAGTATAGGAGACTCCTGTGATGATGGTACTGCTGTAAGTATCACTAACTGATACATACTATCTGAAAGTACAATAGTATGAGTATCAGTCTTAATATTAGCTTTAAGCTATAATTAATTCAGCATGGGTTTGAGTCTATTCAGTATGGGTTTGAGTCTAGATTGAATCATTCCACAATTACTTGAAATTCTCCAGTTTTTAATACTCCAATGTTTTACCATTACATGACCTTCTCAAAGACAATAGGGTATTTTCACAATTATAATCTTATCTATTTAACATGGGTTTGAGTCTCTCTCTCCATATATTTCTATACATGTAGGTATATCAACTAACAAGTGATGGAAAGATCTTAGTTGGTAAAATGGACACTGAGGCTATGTTCTCTGATGATGAAGGAAATTATCAATTACAATATAGTGGAGGAGATGATAAGAGGTAAACAATGAACACATGATGTGTAATGTTACAGGAAGTACTACATCCTTTGATTGTGTAATTATGATATTAATATCTGGTATATTAACCAGTAAAGTATGGAATTCCTGTATAGGGCCACTTTAAAAGATATAATAATTGTTATTTATGATAACATACATTAAATGGTAAATTAAGAGGACTGTACAATTATAACATTTGTTAATAATGATAACTAATACATCTGACATCTTTATTCTCATGTTGACTAGAACATGATCCATTTCACATATAATATCTACACAATGTCTGATATCATTACTCATATAGAACAGCTGTAGTCTACCTCTTTTGTGATTATCAAGGAGATGATCCTTCAATCACTACAGAAGGAGATCATGATCATCAATATCTCTATGTCTTTAATCTTACAACAACAGCTGTTTGTTTAAACTCAAAAGGTGGAGGAGGAGGAGCTATAAAGAGTAATGTTATAGGTCCTATTGGAATAGTATTGATAAGTTTGTAAGTCCATACATTTCTCCTTTTATACATCCATTAATTTTAGTATCATCAATTTTTCTAATCATTAATATATCATTCATCCATTGTCTTTCCATGTATCCATTCATCTATTTTATTTGTCCATTATATAGGAGGCAGCATGGACAATATCTAATATAACAGCTGGACAACAAGGACAGATACAGTTAGTTATTGATGCTAACTTGTTACCTCCTTTAATTAATATACTAATTACGGTGAGTGGGTGGGGTTATGTGACCATACTTTCATCATTGTTTATATATCCATTCCATGTAGCTATTCATCCATTTACATCTATTCATCCATTATACAGGGTGAGTTCCGAGCTCAAAAGGAGGCAGTATAGGCTATCACTAATCTGACAGCCAGGGGTACAGTCCCTCAAATACTCTATGCCCTAGAAATGGGAGCCCTCAAACCACTCTGTGATCTTCTAGTGGTTAATTATACAAAGACAATCTTGGATGCTATCTTTAACATGTTAAATGTAAGCCACACCCACTGTGTGTACACCCTCTCTAATGGACAATGTCAATATAGGGACATCGTGTTATTAGTTGTTAATGTTGTCTCTCTCTCTTTCTCTCTCAGAATGATGAGGTATCCACTCTGGCACCCTCTACTAGATCAGGACAACTTCAATTTGCTCCTGCTACTCAAAGTGTGCCTTCTGGAGGATTTAATTTCTGATATAATGACCACACCCACTGACTCCACCCACCACTTGTTACCACTTTCAATAACTGCTTTGTTTACACTTTATGAAAAGACATTGATACTAAAAAGACATCAACAGAAACTTAAACTAAATTGAAAGTAAATGTATAGAACAAACTAATTTAAGACTGGCTGGAAGTTAAGTCTGTCTTTAATAACTTGATAACTGTCTAACTTCATACAATACTCTTCATGTTGTTTGGATAAGTATAGTTTCTGTATTGTAGTATTTTCAATGAGTTCAGTACAAATAGTCTTGATATCATCATTGTTCAGTGAAGTACAATCCAGATATAGTTCTGTTAGTGATTTAGTTGTATTTATTAGTTCAGCTATTGTACTGGTACTGGTTGAAGTGATCTGAGGATTATAACTGATGTCCAACACAGTCAGTGTTTGGTTTTTAGTGAGGCGTTCACAGATATATCGGACACCATTATCGGTGATGTTACAGTTGGAGAGATATAGTTTATCCAATGTCTTATTAATACTTAACATGGTAGATAAGTTACTGGTATCTTCATCTGTGATAGTAATATTAATCAACGATAACAACTTAAGAGTAGTATTGGTAAAGAGAGCATCACTGATTTGTTTGATACCACCAGTAAGTGAAGAGTAGCGAACAGCTAGGTTTATCATTGTTTTATTAGTAGTTTGTAGCTCTGCTGATAATGTTGACATACAGATACTGTCCAATGGAGTGCTGTGTATGTCAAGTGTCCACACTGCACACTTACTGAGATTACTAATAATTACAAGAGTACTTTCAGGAGATGATGATCTGAGATTAATACTCCATCTACGTTTTCCTTTGGTTTGTTGTTCTTTTATTAATTTGCTAACAACCTCTTCACATTGTTCAATAGTTGGTGAGATAAGCCAAACATTCTCTATATCATCTCTCCACTCAACTCTTCCAGTATGTCCTGTTATAAACAGAGTTAGTATGTAGATATAGTGTACACATATAATATATAGTGTTACAAACTGTACTATACAAAACATTATAAATTAAGTTCTAATGAACAAATTACAGGGATTACCTCCTAATTTGGGATCATTATGAGATAATTCAGATTTAACTAGTTGTAGTTCTGTAAAATTTATAGGGAACTCTCCATAGACTCCATTTAGAGTCCCCTCACCCCATCCATTACTAATCTATGAAAATATATAATATAATTAGAGATGATCTTTAAATAATAATTATGTTGACATAAAAAATGGATGGACAAAAAGGACGTGTCCATACCTTAATGACATCTTTGATAACATCTCCAACATTTATAGATAATTGCTGAGGATATACTTTGGTGAAAGAATGTTTGACAACAGCTTCTGTATAGACCACTAATACATTATTATAATGTAACTTTATGAAACATCAAAACACAACATACCATAACCTGACTCTTTATCATCAGTTGAACCCTTTGCCTCATCTCTCAACTCATGTACTGAAGACTCTACAATAAGTAATGACAATATAGTTTGTATAATATATGTAGTCAGGAGTGGATGAAGAAGAGAAGGAGTGTTGAACATTTATACACTAACATGTACTATCTGTTATGACAAGTCCTTATCTTATAATACCATATAAGGTATATGCTTTAATAGGCAAAGTGGTGGAAAACTTTTGTGGTTATACAATTTTATCATGTGGTACAAGGAGATAATCAGGACTAGGCTAACAAAGAAAAGGTGAGTGAGACTAACTAAGAACCAAATCTGTAAAGTTGTTTAGAAATCACTGACTTGTCTGTATCTGTCACCAAAATAGTTTATTTGTAAATAACAACATGTGATTACATGGTTTAAGCTCAAGTACATGCTAAAATAACATTTCCATATATGGACAATGGACATATCCTAAGACATAGACATGGTACTATGACACTTACCATTGATAGATAGTGTGGACTCTTCTTGACTAGACCTATGAAGTCCTTCATCAGTTAATGGTTTCTGAGGCTTTTGTATAAATGCTACATTTAGTAACAATGTCATATAATGAGAAGTAACAATTATCTACTAATATCAGCTACCTTTCAAGCTTTGCTTTAACTCCTCAATCTGTTTGTCTCTCTCTCTTAGCTGTAATCTCAATCTTGTTATTATTTCTTGTAGTGTCTCTATCTCTCCTTGTCTCTCAACAGACACTGACAATAACTCCTTCTCAAAGACTATGGAATATCTCATTAATACAGTAGTGTGTATATTATTAACATCTTACTTTCTTTTTCCTTGATGGTATTTGTTAACTGTTCTATCTGTAAAATTTTTGCCCTGTTCATTTTAGTACTTGCTTCTAACAATTGTTTCAACTCAGACTCTATAAACAAGAGAGAACAAGTGTGTACATAGTACTTGTTGTTAAGAGCTTACCTTTAGTTTCTGTGACACTAGACATTTCTAGTATTTTGTTTTTAAGTGTGTCCAGTTCCTCTTCAAGAGCTATAAAGAGAGAAGCATTTATTGTTGATATAAAATGTTAAAGGTATCACAAAATTCATCATTACATCAGATTTCTTACCTTCCTTCATTGATAACAATGATGTCAAGTCATTAATCTCTCTTTGTTTCTGTTCTAACATTTGTTTCACTAAATTTAATTCCTCTTCAGTAGCTACAGTATATGAGATCAATACAATGATACAAGCTGTGTTACATGAATAAGACATTACTACCTTTCTTTCCTTGGTACATTTCTTCAATCTCTCTTTCTTTCATTAGTTTTTCATCTATACAAAATATTTGACAGTAGTAAAAATAATTACACATAATATTTATGTACAATTATTCAACAAAGAGCTAACACAACACTATTCAAATAGAGCTAATGAAATAATTTTCTACCTCTAGGACAAAAGAGATCCTATTATTATTGATACACTAGTGTACTAAATGGTGTATGTTCCTTTATAGACTCAATCTACTGATGGACGTATGAACTCTTAATAGTTTATTGTTCAATGTATGATTGTATTAAAGGTACTGCCATACAGTGTTGGTCATATTGTACCACAAAGTTAATTTACATGATAGATGTGTTACATCAATTAAGTGTTTGTTGATTGTGGTACTAATTGATGAAGTCAGGTCACTAAGAGTGTTAGGATATCAAATGTTCTACCAAAAAACACAAGAATAAATCTGATAAAATGTGTATTGAAAACATTCAAGACATAGTCTCTTGTGCTTTTTTCATAATGTACTTGACTAACACCATATCTATTACTTCAAGGTTGGACTGACCTTCACTGTTTCTAAGCTGTGTTTTCAAATCATCCATTTCTGTTGTCATTTCTCTAATAATTGTGTCCCTTGACTCCAGTTTGTGTTTGAGATCCTCTAAATCTTCTTCAATAGCTCTCATCTCCTATAAGTAATAAGATAATTTTTGTTTTTAAACAATTCAATTCTAACCTCATTCCTTTTACACTTATCAAAAATAATATGATAGCCGATAGTGAGTTTAATGACTCCCATTTCCTTAAGTAAGTCAAGATTGCTTTTGGCAACCATTAACAGAAAATCCATCAACCTTAGTGGAGCATAGCAGATGATAATGATGGAGTTGCCTTCATTTACTGCTCTAACTTGGACAGATTTTGCCATACCTTCAAACGCCTTTGACAACAAACCTTTAATGTGACGGAGTGTGCATTCATTTGTCTTCCATTCCACAACAAACTCAATACTTTCACAAGTAAGATGAGAAGAAGAAGCTGTCTTAAAGTTTTGCTTAAGGCATATATCTGCTTTCACCATCTCACAAAAAGTGTCAACTTTTTTCTTGAATTCTGTGATATGTTTTTCGGCTTCAGTGATTTCATAGCGATCGACAATGGCTTCTAAGCAGCAAATAATAATGATGGTACATGTATCTTGAACAATATCTATGACATCATTGAAAGATTTTGCTGTGTTCAATTGAGGTGCTAGCTCTTGGAAACACATTCGAAGGTACCTTTTCAGTTTGTCAAGCGAAGGAATGCTAGCTTCAATGAGAGGTGCAACCTTATCAAAGAGATTTCCATAGGTCACTCTCATTCGATCAAAATCATATTGACGTGTGGCTGGAACTATTACTAGAGAAGGAAATGTTTGATCTGTGTAACAAAATGGGAAGTCACAATAGAATAATATGTATATTTATTTACTATACTCCTGGAGTATGTCTTGAGCAATCTGTACTATTTCTTCTGATTTCAATAATATACTAGCGAACTTCTTTAATTTGTTTGGCTCTTCATACACTGTAGTACACAGTGCTTTCAATGGACCTTCTCCTAGTACACCTCCTGATCTATTGACTTCATCTAATGTCTCCTTAGAGATTACTCTCTCTGCATGTAACATCTGAACAATCTCCATAGGAAGAGTCAGTGATGAGAGCCTGTCAGTGTGTTTATGTAGCATTTGACAAGCTGGAGTGGAGAATTCTATAACAAAAGAAGAAAATAATAAATGGTATTTTCTAACATATCCATCATTAAATTTCTTACTAAATTCTATTATTTTTTCAGCTGCAAAATTTTCTTCTATATTGCGAAGAGCGTCAGCTAATGAATCCCAAGTAGACCCTCCATTGTCAGTCACCTTGTCAGCTTTACTCAACCACAGAGTTAAACATTCCTGAAGACATCTCCTTACATCATCTTTATGGTTTGCTTCAATATCTTTCAGAGTGGGTGATAATAGACCCAGTTGTAGACCAAGAGGAAACCATTTATAATTTGAAAAACGAACTTTCTTCAAAGCATCAACTATTTCTTTCAAATTGTCAGTGTCTGTAATAAATGAAATATTGTAAACCAATTTAGAAGTGATAATAAAGACATACTATCTATGTTGACAGAACATATATACATAAGTTACCAACTTTTTCAGAGAATGAGGAATTTAAAATAAAACCCCCACGCTATAAGTGGTCCATTATATCATGTACGCTATGTGCTTTATAAAATTGTATGAGCTGAGATGATATTCTTACCTAGCTGAGGTTGAGAAAGTACTTTTGAAGCCATAGCGTTTTTTTAAAGAAATATAAATGGAGTAGGTCAAGTCAGGGTGGGGTTACATAACATATCATGAATACTATTATCAGAAAGGTCAGATAACTATGTACATTATGAACAATTTATGTTGAAAATATACTAATTATATCCATGTATGCATTAAAAGAATAGGTACAGAGAATTACTAAATTTTAAACCACGTGTTGTGCCTATAATCATTGTGATGTATCAGAAGAGCACTTCTATTCAGGATAACATAACATTTGGTTGATGTAATTTTAGCACTGGGTATTATAAATAAAATATAAATTTGTTATAATAAACATTATAAACATACATACATAGATGTTGTTACAAGAAAAGGAGTCTGTCCTGAATGCTCTCCTCAAGCTTCTCACAACTCTCCTTACATCTCTTGGACAACACTAGTCTCTCTATTGTCTTGTTTGTAGTAAGTGTGTGACAAATTGTCATAATATCATCATCTTCCAATGAAGTATTTTGAAGATATAATTCTATTTCTAATCTGTCAAATGATCTGTTAACACAGAGAGCATCCGTCAATGGTTTGATACCACCAGTAAGTGAAGGAAAATAAGTATATCCTTTTCATCATTCGGTTAGTTTTAAGTATTTCTGACCATGTCGAGACACAAATGCTGTCTAATGGAGTCTGGTTGATGTAGAAAGCTCTCATTATCTACTCATTGAGATTGTTAATTACAACTAGAGCACTTTCAGGAGATGAAGAAATGAGACAAATACTCCAGTCTTTTCTTGTCTGTTCGGTCTTCAAGTGATTCATTACTTCATCAGCTTGTTTAGTAGTTGCCAGAGAGAGAGAGAGAGAGAGAGAGAGAGAGAGAGAGAGAGAGAGAGAGAGAGAGAGAGAGAGAGAGAGAGAGAGAGAGAGAGAGAGAGAGAGAGAGAGAGAGAGAGAGAGAGAGAGAGAGAGAGAGAGAGAGAGAGAGAGTACACAACTTATTCTTTATTTACAAACCTTTCTTTTCTTTCATTCTGTTGTAGCCAGTCTAAATCAAATGATTCTAAAATAATCAGAGAACACAAGTGACTGATGTGTTGAGATATAACATTATAAGACACTTCAATAGTATATCGTCCTCTAGGTTGATAACCAAGACCTATTTTCTATGAGGGTAGAGACAGAGACTAAACGGTTCTAATAATATAAATTCTATTACTTGGAATAGTTTAATTTTCTCAATAATAGAAATCACTGGTAGTTCAAAGTCTTTATAGAATAACAACATCTCTTATAGTTCACACTAAATATAAAGAGAAGATATTGCAGTATATATATTACAGTATGTATCCATGACGATAAGTATCAATAGAGACACCATATATGGTAAGTACCTGTACCTGTTCTAATAATAGTTGTTGTAACCACTTCTTTCTTCTTCAGGACTCTATAAATAGTCACAGTAAATATACTGTAGTTCCCCGAGCAAGCACCCACCTCTATGTAATTGCATACCTCCTTATATTTGTCCTTAAAGGAAAATGTCAATTCCCCGTGCAAGCGCCCACCCTCTTAGATTTGTGGTTATTAATATCACATGTTGAGCAAAAAGAAATAAGTTAGGCTAGCAATTTTCTAAGTTTAGACATTATAGTTTCGTTGTCTTTTCTTCCGTTTGGAATTGAAAGGTCAGCTCACAAGGTACTTCTAAACCGCCTTGCTCAATGGAGGATCTTCTCCTTTTGTCCTTGACTATACAGCGTATCATTATTGTGAGTCAAGAAGCTTGTCAAACTGCTTATCCCATTCTCTAATATGCTTTCTGTCTATACTATAGTTCTTTGCTATAACAGATACATTACGCTCCGGGTGAGTTCTCAGATCTTCAACTTCTACATCAACATACGGAATCTTCATGGTCATTAATTAATTATTCATAAGTGGGCACTTACTAGAAGCCATTTTTTAAAATCGCATGTAAGCGCCCACCCCTTTCAAATTGCAAATGTAAGCGTCCATGGGCGCTTACTCAGGGAACTACCAATGCCAATAACCTAGAAAAATGTTAATACATCTGTCAAAGAAAGAACTCATCAACTCTTAAATCCAGCAACCACTCTGATAGTCCATCTGACTGACCATCCATTGTCTGTCCATTTATCCATTTATCAAAGCCATCACTTTAGTCATTAATCCATTCTCTCCATAGCTTAACAGATATAGTCTCTCTTTATGATAATACTCTTCAACACAAACCAGTAATGCCTGTCGTTCTAACTGGTTTGACAAACGAGTATTAACATCATCAAATGAACCACGATATGACTCTAATAGAAAGTTCTGAAATAACTGGAGACATTGTACCTGATCTAAATACTAATAGACAATAATAATATGTGATTAATATATAAAGTACTTACTAATCTCTGACTAATTTCTAGTACAAACTCTAACTTCTTTCCTTTTATATCATTGGATGATTTTAACTTTGTCTCTGATACAAAACTATTGGATGATAAGGTAGGTGTGGTCAAAAATACATGTTACCTAGGTGATTTAAAATACAACAATCCTTCAGTTAATTGAGATTTGTTGGACTTTACTTCAGCTAATATCAGTTCCTGTGTTGAGAGAGAGAGAGAGAGAGACACACACACACACACACAGAGGAGGGGACAACATCAACAATAACTTGACACATTCTTTACTCACAGTATCCCGTATAGAAGAATGACCAGTTATTATTTTCCATAGACTCTGACTGGACCTAGTCAACAAAAGTATACAGTCAAACTGACAAAGAGAGATAGCTCTTACCTCTCAAACATACTTTATATCAAAGCATGTGTATGGCGGGAAAGAAATGGGCGGAGCAAATCACAAAATCATTATTATTATTATTGATTTTAATTAAATTAATTATTACTAAGTGTGAATGTAATAAACAGAAATGATTGAATTATTAGAACAGATTACTATGGAAACAAAGCTTATGGCCAAAATACAAACTAAACTACTTAAAGACTGGCAGGAACTTAAGTCTATCTTTAATAACTTGATAACTGTCTAACTTCATACAATACTCTTTGTGTTGTTCAGATAAGTATAATGTCTGTATTGTAGTATTTTTAATGAGTGAAGTACAAATAGTCTCGATATCATCATTGTTCAGTGAAGTACCATAGAGACGTAGTTCTGTTAATGATTTAGTTGTATTTATTAGTTCAGCTATTGTACTGGTACTGGCTGAAGTGATCTGAGGATTATATTTAATGTCCAACACAGTCAGTGTTTGGTTTTTAGTGAGGCCGTCACAAATGTATCGGACACCATTATCAGTGATGTTACAGTTGGAGAGTTGTAGTATATCCAATGTCTTATTAATACTTAACATGGTAGATAAGTTACTGGTATCTTCATCTGTGATAGTAACATTAATCAACACTAACAACTCAAGAGTAGTATTGGTAAAGAGAGCATCACTGATTTGTTTGATACCACCAGTAAGTGAAGAGTAACGAAGAAATAGGTTTATCATTGTTTTATGAGTAGTTTCTAGCTCCGCTGATAATGTTGACATACAGATACTGTCCAATGGAGTGCTGTGTATGTCAAGTGTTATCACTGCACACTTACTGAGATTACTAATAATTACAAGAGCACTTTCAGGAGATGATGATCTGAGATTGATATTCCACCTACTTCCTTTGGTTTGTTGTTCTTTTATTAATCTGCTACAACCTCTTCACATTGTTCAATAGTTGGTGAGATAAGCCAAACATACTTTATATCATCTCTCCACTCAACTCTTCCAGTATGTCCTGTTATAAACAGAGTTAGTATGTAGATATAGTGTACACATATAATATATAGTGTTACAAACTGTACTATACAAAACATTATAAATTAAGTTCTAATGAACAAATTACAGGGATTACCTCCTAATTTGGGATCATCATGAGATAATTCAGATTTAGCTAGTTGTAGTTCTGTAAAATGTATAGGGAACATCCCATAGACTCCATTCAGAGTCCCCTCACACCATCCTTTATCAATCTATGAAAATATATAATATAATTAGAGATGATCTTTAAATAATATGTTGACATAATGAATGGATGGACAAAAAGGACGTGTCCATACCTTAATGACATCTTTGATAACATCTCCAACATTTATAGTTAATTCCACAGGATATACTTTGATGAAAGAACGTTTGACAACAGCTTCTGTATAGACCACTAATACATCATTATTATGTAACTTTATGAAACATCAAAACATAACATACCATAACCTGACTCTTTATCATCAGTTGAACCCTTTGCTTCATCTCTCAACTCATGTACTGAAGACTCTACAATAAGTAATGACAATATAGTTTGTATAATATATGTAGTCAGGAGTGGATGAAGAAGAGAAGGAGTGTTGAACTTTTATACACTAACATGTACTATCTGTTATGACAAGTCCTTATCTTATAATACCATATAAGGTATATACTTTCATGGGCAAAGTGGTGGCTAACTTTTGCGGTTGTACAATTTTATCATGTGCTATTACAAGGAGATGATCAGGACTAGGCTAACAAAGAAAAGGTGAGTGAGACTAACTAAGAACCAAATCTGTAAAGTTGTTTAGAAGTCATTGACTTGTCTGTATCTGTCACCAAAATAGTTTATTTGTAAACAACAACATGTGATTACGTGGTTTAAGCTCAAGTACATGCTGAAATAACATTTTCATATATGGACAATGGACACATCCTAAGACATAGATATGGTACTATGACACTTACCATTGATAGATAGTGTGGACTCTTCTTGACTAGACCTATGAAGTCCTTCATCAGTTAATGGTTTCTGAGGCTTTTGTATAAATGCTACATTTAGTAACAATGTCATATAATGAGAAGTAACAATTATCTACTAATATCAGCTACCTTTCAAGCTTTGCTTTAACTCCTCAATCTGTTTGTCTCTCTCTCTTAGCTGTAATCTCAATCTTGTTATTATTTCTTGTAGTGTCTCTATCTCTCCTTGTCTCTCAACAGACACTGACAATAACTCCTTCTCAAAGACTATGGAATATCTCATTAATACAGTAGTGTGTATATTATTAACATCTTACTTTCTTTTTCCTTGATGGTATTTGTTAACTGTTCTATCTGTAAAATTTTTGCCCTGTTCATTTTAGTACTTGCTTCTAACAATTGTTTCAACTCAGACTCTATAAACAAGAGAGAACAAGTGTGTACATAGTACTTGTTGTTAAGAGCTTACCTTTAGTTTCTGTGACACTAGACATTTCTAGTATTTTGTTTTTAAGTGTGTCCAGTTCCTCTTCAAGAGCTATAAAGAGAGAAGCATTTATTGTTGATATAAATGTTAAAAGTATCACAAAATTCATCATTACATCAGATTTCTTACCTTCCTTCATTGCTAACAATGATGTCAAGTCATTAATCTCTCTTTCTTTCTGTTCTACCATTTGTTTCACTAAATTTAATTCCTCTTCAGTAGCTACAGTATATGAGATTAATACAATGATACAAGCTGTGTTACATGAATAAGACATTACTACCTTTCTTTCCTTGGTACATTTCTTCAATCTCCCTTTCTTTCATTAGTTTTTCATCTATACAAAATATTTGACAGTAGTAAAAATAATTACACATAATATTTATGTACAATTATTCAACAAAGACCTAGCACAACAGTATTCAAATAGAGCTAATGAAATAATTTTCTACCTCTAGGACAAAAGAGATCCTATTATTGTTGATACACTAGTGTACTAAATGATGTATGTTCCTTTATAGACTCAATCTACTGATGGACGTATGAACTCTTAATAGTTTATTGTTCAATGTATGATTGTATTAAAGGTACTGCCATATAGTGTTGGTCATATTGTACCACAGAGTTAATTTACATGATAGATGTGTTACATCAATTAAGTGTTTGTTGATTGTGGTACTAATTGATGAAGTCAGGTCTCTAAGAGTGTTAGGATTTCAAATGTTGTACCAAGAAACACAAGAATAAATCTGATAAAATGTGTATTGAAAACATTCAAGACATAGGCTCTTGTGCTTTTTTCATAATGTACTTGACTAACATTATATCTATTACTTCAAGGTTGGACTGACCTTTACTGTTTCTAAGCTGTGATTTCAAATCATCCATTTCTGTTGTCATCTCTCTAATAATTGTGTCCCTTGACTCCAGTTTGTGTTTGAGATCCTTAATCTCCTATATACAATACATTTAGTAACTGTTGTTTAATACTACTCATCTCTTACCTTATCTCTCTGACATTTATCATAAATGGTGTGATAGCCAAATGTTAATTTTATCACTCCATTCTCTTTCAGTATGTTAAAATTCCTCTCTGCTGCTGTTAGTAAGAAGTTCATCAAACTTAGAGGAGCATAGCAGGTAACAATGATGGAGTTACCATCATTAACTACTCTAACTTGTACAGAATTAGCCATGTCTCCAAATGCTTTTGATAGCAAATGTTTGATATCTCTAAGTGTGTATTTGTCAGCCTCCCACTCCAGCACAAACTCAATAGTCTCAATAGTGAGATGATGAGAAAATGAAGCTATCTTGAAGTTCTGTTTAAGGCATATATCGGTTTTGATCTTCTCACAAAATGCATCAACAGCTGTCTTGAATTCTTCAATGTGTGGTTTAGCTGCTGTGATCTTGTAGTGATTGACAATAGCCTCCAAACAGCAGACATTGATAATAGTACATTTATCTTGTACAAGTTCCATCACATCATCAAATGATTCAGCTGTAGTAAGTTGAGGTCTCAGATCTTGAAAACATCTCCGAAGATATCTTATCAGCTCCTTCAATGTAGGAATGCTAGCTTCAATGAGAGGTGAAACTGTTTCAATGAGATTTCCAAAGGTCACTTTCATCTGATCAAAATCATACTGATAAGTGCACTGAAGATTGACTCGGGAAGGAAACGTTTGCTCTATAAAAGTGATAATGGAAGATTAATATTATATAAATTATTTACCATATTCCTCGAGTATATCTTTAGCAATCTGTACTGTTTCTTCAGATTTCAACAAGACACTTGCGAAGACTTTTAAAATGTTAGGGTCTTTAGACACTGTAGTACACAGTGCTCTCAATGGACCTTCTCCTAGTACACTTCCCAATCTATTGACTTCATCTAATGTTTCCTTAGAGATCACTCTCTCTTCATATAACATCTGAACAATCTCCACAGGAAGAATGAGAGGTGAGAGTCTGTCAGTGTGTTGTTGTAACATTTGACAGGCAGGAATAAATGACTCTTCAATTGTAAAAATTAAAGATATATATATTATGTAAAGCAAACTCTACTTCCTCACTAAATTCTTTTATCTTTTCAGCAGTGAAATTCTCATCAATCTTATTGAGAGCACTAGATAATGAGTCCCATGTAGGACCTCCACTCTCAGTCACCTTGTCAGCTTTACTCAACCACAGAGTTAAACACTCCTGAAGACAACTCTCTACATCATCTTTATGGTTTGCTTTAATGGTTGACAGAGTAGGTTGTAATAGACCCAGTTGTAGACCAAGAGGAGACCAGCGATGGTTTGGGAAAAGACCTTTCTTCAAGGCTTCAATGATATCTTTCAAATTAGCAACATCTAAAATGAAAATGACATTTATAAATGAGAAAAGGAACTTAATTTTTAACTCACCCAGACTTGATGCCATAGTCAATATTTCTTGGGAGGTCAAAGAAGAAAGAAGACATCAACAGAAATCAAAACTGAATTGAAAGTAAATATATAGAACTAACTACTTTATAGTTATTCAAAACTTAAGTCTGTTTTTAATAACTTGATAACTGTTTTCAACTTCATACAATTAATGTTGTTGCAAAGCACGTGGATATCACTTGCCCCCCCCCCCCCCCCCCACTCTTCCATTATATCTTATTTTGCCCCCCTCTTTGGTGAAAAACCTGAAAAAACCCTGATATAATATTCATAACAAACATCATCATTAAGCATGCATGACAATGCCAGGCCTGGTATATTAACAATATTACTAAATTTACAGTAAATTCAAATATGCTACTACTTTTAATGTTTCCTTTGTGTGACGGCTGGGAGTAGAGACTATTTTGAGCATGATATCACTCCAGTTGATTTAAGGAAGTTTTTCTGGTTCTCCACTCCCACTCTTCATTCCTCATTCCACATGGGTATGATAACAGCCCCACATACTGCAATTTACTCTGATACCATTCTTTTGTATCAGCAGAGATATTAGTAATGTACTCAAAAAAGATTACGTATTATTGGTATTAAAGTGCACTAAGCTTGACCCCCAATATTGCAGATAGCAACCGTTGCTATAGTAATAGTTAAAGGATGCACCTCCTTTCAATAATTACTTCCTTGCAACACTACATGCGCAGCCACACATCTATTGACACCATATTTTAATTAGCTTAACAAGCATGCAGTGAATATTTTAGTCTGAATTATTCTTGACTTATTGTAAAGTTACTTCATCATATAAGAAAACGACAGGCTACGTATACTCTCATTAATCAGCGAAAATTGACCAGCTAGGTTAGACTATTTGTTCTCTTTAGAACTCACAAATATTAACACTTAAAATCATTATAAATATTGTTGTTATTATTGCCGTTAATATTACGTTTATTATTTTTACTATTATTATTAGATATGTACAATATATATGTGTAATTAAAATTAAAATTAATACTAAATAAAAGAAAAAGTTTTAATGATGGATGTAGTCTACATTTACTTTAATATTGTATACTATTTTCTGTACTGGTACCTAAAGAAAATGAAGTGACATTCCTGCATGACTTACATATAAGTTTTCAGCTTACAAATTTTTTCCCATAACTGCTAGATTTTCTAAGTTTTTTCTTCTTTATTTTGCTGCTTGGTTTACTCCGTTTCAATATCTAGAACACAGATATTATCACATTTATTGCACGCTATATCTTATATATAATTACACCCAGGGCAGTAGCGTGGTACTAACAGACTAACTGTCCAATGGTCTTCATGCCTTTGCATGAGACAAAAGGTTAGTTAATCTGCCGAAACCTTGCCCTCCACCTCTTCCCTCCTTCTGAACTCTGTACAAACAGGAATATGGATGCAACAGTGACAAATAGCTATAATTGTGCTTACCGAAAGTTCAAGAAAATGGTCGGAACACAGAAGTATCTGTGTTGAAGAAGAAATGAAATAATGATGATGCAATTACTAACTGAACTTAAAGTTTTCCTCACCCCCCTCCTTGTTTGTCCTCCATTTAAGCATCCCTCAATCATACAATTGCTAGTTTGCTGGAGAATAAACACAATAATAATGTACAGGTTTATGCAATTGCAGATGTTTGCAGATGTTGTAGAACACATGCAAGCAATGATCTATGACTGCAGTATTGACTTACAGGTGGAAGAGGTGTTCACTCCCATTCTATCTGTTCTAGATCTGTATCAATAGAAGATACCTAAATTCCCAGAAAGATTACTGTCATTGTGCAATAAATTGTGTGCCATTTTATTGAAACCTTACTCACTTCATCGAGATTTTTTCCTTGGTTGTTGGCCTTCTGCACAAAAAACATTAACACCAGTGATACAAGCTTAATCAATATATAATGGAAATGTAAAAGGGCAACATTATGGCATTAGACATTCTGGGATTATCATTACAAGTACGTTGTAATGCTTTGGACAGTTTAAAGCAATGTGAGTTCCACAACATAATCAAACTCAATGAAGTGATCAACATCTGGAAAGAAACTCAACCATGCCGTGATACTTGTGGAACAGCGATTACTGCTATCGAGAGTCCTATCATTGATGACAAAGTGACTGCTGATCTAATACGTCAATATCTTAATACAGATAAGAGTAATAAGTTATTATTATTAAGTAATGAGGTTATTATTAGTGGTGTTCAGACTACTACTGTAAAGTGTATTCAATTCAGTTATAATCAACAATGAAAAATCAAATTAGTCTCAATTCACTTCAAAGTGGTTTGATGTTGATTGTATCAATTATAATTTGAACACAGGAATGTTTTGTACATGTTATGAATAATTGTGATCAGTTTGTAGGTAGTCATGTCTTGTTCTGACCTTTCCATATAATGAAGGTCATTAACAATCCTTTTTGTAATGGAATTAAGTCAGTTTATAGATGTAAACTTTATTGAACTGAATTAAATATAAACCACACCTAATGTCACTATACACTGTACCAAAGTAACAATGTACAGTAACAAGGACAGACTAATTAAAAATAAACAGACAATAGACAAAGTTCTAGGAGCCAATTTGTCCAATATCATATAGAGGTTATAACATTAACAAAGTTGAATGGAGTCCTGAGGTAGGAGACGAATTTCAGTGAGAAATAGAAGAAATGAATAACCATGATAGATACACAGTAGTGATCACAATAAATAGAAGAATAGTAAAGCATGTGTCATGAGAATATTCCAAATTGATCTACTATTTTGGTATTACAATTAAGATTAAAGTTAATAACAATGATAATCATTGCAATAAAATACTGTACTCTTTGCTTTTTGTAATGTCAAACACCATCTTTTCCATTGCACACCTTGCCAAATAAGAAGGCAAATGATGAAATTAGAAACACTTGGAGCTTTATTTTTACAAAAGAATATTTACCGAGAAAAATTGTAGAAAGCTTTTAAACAATTATATTTATTGTTGAAATTAGAGTGAGGAAATTTTAGAATAATTACAGTATTATTTAAATGAGTTTTAACAAACACATAGTATGTAGTACTTGTATTTAGAATAAACTTGTATTGTGTTTGGATGTTTCTAACTTACAAAATGATCTCATAACATGTAGCATGTACACACATAGAACATATTGACTTGATAGTAATCCTTATCTGTTTAACTCACAGTTACTGTTGTAGTTAAAGTTAGACTGAAAACACATCTTCATTGACGATACAGTAGATTCAATCAAATAAAAACTTTTCTAGTTTTTCTAGTTTGTTTTTCATTACAATACAGTGTATTTCATGTCTATCTACCTTATGTACACTTATACACTTGATTTGATCACTCATATGTTATGAACAGTGACTGATTAACCTCGCTGCATGTGGGTGCATAACGAAAGTACTGTAGTCTGTTAGTGTGTGTGTGTCTGTTACCGCGCAAATGGCTTTGAACTGCTTAACTTGGCAAACACGGCACTGGTAGCCTCCAAACTATAGTGGACAGTAGCAAAACTTCTATACTTTTAAGAATACTGCTAAAACTGTCAAATGAACAAAAAGGTATAAAAGTCTGAAAACCTTTGAAAAAAGCACAGCTACCAGTGAAGACTCAATAATTCTATAAAACGCTGCTGCATACAGCTTATGACATTTTCCAACTTTTTAAAATGAGAATTTTGCAAAATACATGGTTAGAAAGTTATGACAGTTTTACTAACCTTGGCATTTATCTTTGTCGTTTTATTAATCGGGAATTAAAATACTAGCACCATAGCTGTCATTGGAGAATCACTAACTTTTACAAAGAAGTTGGAAAGTATTGGACCTGTTATCAATTAGAGTGCAAATAAAGTACCCCGTCCCAGTAAACGGCAAAGCTTTTTTCCCTTCGACTGAAGAGAAAAGCTGAGTCATCAACAATCATCTCGTGCATCATGTGAGATATCTCTTGTCTGTTGACAACACTTTGTAATGTGCATCATGTGACCATCAATAATTTGACCACACCTTGTGGAATAATAAATATACATGTACATGCACTCTGGAGTATAGATCTACACTGCACACCGCAGTGAGGCACTTTAGTGCATTTTTATGTATACTGTTTACTGTTTATATCATTGTCTCTATATACTATAGAAAATAGTAAAACATGGATACTTTTCTGTTATTATAATGCCACAAACTATGATACATTAGCTCTGTTTACTATGAAAAAGGGTGTTAGTATTATACTTTGCTTTTTAAGTTACAATGATCAAAATGACTTTAAATACTATATATATGTAGTAATAAGAATATATATCCTTTCTATATTATTATGACAAACTTACAAGATAATTTTTAAAGTGAGCTTAAAATTTACACATACATGTACCTTAACAAAATTATCCACTTTTTTTATCAAAGTAGAAACTACTACAAATCAGTCATTTATTGGAGTCACTTAATGCTCACATTACAATGACTTAAAATAGTAATTAATAATTCCATGTAATTAACAAGCTATATTGATATAGAAATACTGGGGACCTACTCCTACACTGTCTGTTAATTATAAGATAATGTTAGTAATAGTGTCACATCATCTTTACTTGTAATTTTTACAACATTAATCAATTTAAAATATGACAATTTATTTTAATAATTATTTTGTTGTTATCTCAGATATTACTAGTATCTTAAATTAAAGGAAACTCCTAATGAAGATGAGCTAATCTATCAATTATATGATATAAAGTACAAATGGTATGATATTGGATTATCATTACAAGTATGTTGCAATGTTTTAGATGATTTTAAACAAAGCGAAGACAATGATGAAACCAAACTTAAGAAAGTAATCAACATCTGGATACAAAATCATCTTCTACTACTTGGGAAACAATATTACTGCCATAGAGAGTCCTTTTGTTAAAAACAAGGAGATAGCTGTAGGATATGTCAACATCTTCAATTTAATAAGTTATTATTATTAAGTAATGAGGTTGTTTTATTAATACTGTCACTGTCAATAAACTGTATAGTACAAACATTTTGAATTACAAAATGTTATCATTCTGTTGTCAAAGACTTTGATATAGTTTTTTTATTAACTACTTCTATACATCACAACATATATGTAGTATGTAGTACTGGTATTTAGAATGAACTTTATTGTGTTTTTAGGATGTGTCTATCTTACAGTATGTCTCATAACATATACACACATGGAACCAACATATTGACTTGATAGTAATTCTTATCTGTTTAGTTCACAGTTACTGTTGTAGTTAAAGATGTTATAGATAACTATACTATTATATATAGAAGCTGTACACTATGTAAATGTCACTGATGCTGATCATAGCAGTTCCCATAATATTCTATACACAACCATTATTAATAACCATAAAGCTACTAAAAATGCATCAAATTAGATTGTATGTAATAATTTTGATAGTAAATTTTTAGAGGTAAAATTTGATGTTTATCAAACAATAATTATTTTTGACAAAGTTAGAGGTTGATGTAGAGCATGTACTTAAAATAGCTGTTACATTTAGCCATTTCTATGATATCACATGTGAACACATTTGTCAAGTATATAGAGATGTGTCAGAATTAGAATACTTGAGGAAATTATTTTTATTGGCAAACTGTTCAAGATAATGTCAGAACAAAATTTGAAAATAATTATTTATTTCCAAATTAAAGTATTGAATTTTTATATAATAGACTAGGATCATGTTGACCAATCAAATTGTTCTATTCTACACCCTAATTTAATGTCAGTCAAGATGTACAGATTAGCTAGATATTCCAACTTGGCTTATTTTTACTGTATCATATCTTTCAATAAAACTACAGAACATTTTTCAGTTAAAGCAAGGCAAGAAAACACACTTATGTTGTGTAAGCTGTACTGCTTTTGTTATTGATAAAACTTGTCAGCAGCCTTGGTTTCCCATGAATGGTGAATTTCGATTTACTGTACAGATAAATATATAATGGAATATTGAATGTTTTTAAGGAGAATGGACCCTTACCTGATATCTAGCTCTCAGTAAAACACATAAGGTCCACGTTTATTTGTTTTAGTACCAACCTTATTTATAGCCTGCTATAAATAAATCTAAACCTACAAACTCTCAGTGTTATTCATTACATCATGACCTCATTTATCTGATGAAGTTAACTGTTTGTAAAATTTTATTCTAATTATGATAAATATTTTAATGACTTCCTTTTCTCATGTATTGACATTTTCAAATGTATTTTTATGTATTTGTTTTTATACAGGTACTACAGATATTTTGAATACTACCCCTGATGAACACAATCTACTTGAATTATTAGCTGATATTGATTACCAGTGGTATGTCATTGGTTTGGTCTTATAAGTTTCTTACAAACCAGTTGAGAAGAAAATAAGGTTAAGCTCATTCAAGTAATTCACACCTGGTTGACTACTTACCCATCACCTATTTTCTGGGAGACAGTGATCTCTGCTATTGAGGGAAGTATCGTTGGTAACTTAGCAAAAGCTAACGAAATACATGACCATCTAGAGCTCCCCAGATGTCTATAATTAGCTAACTAAACTACCTTATATCCTCTACAATACCCTGATGATCAGCATTAAAGCAGTGTACCATGCCATCTGTATCAGTGGGCCACATCAACCAAGGTTAAAACTGTAAAACTGGGTCATGAATGAGGGTCAAACTGTAACAATGTGTCATGCCCAAGGATCAACCTGTACCTTAGGCTTTCATTTCTGGAATGTAATCTACCACTGGATATCTACTAGCTCTGTTATTAAAAGACCACTTGTTAACAGAAACAAAGGCTAAAGCTGACAGTTTTCATGACTACCTTATTAATGTGAATAGTTGTAAGATTGGTAAGAAATTCATCCTTATTAAAATACAATCTATTTATACACAGTAACATTTTTTATATTTTTATGTTAGTTGTTAAAGATATGATCTTATTTACTTCAATAACTAACATGTGGAGTGTATACCAGGAAGGATATCTTCAAGCGTGATAGTGCTCATAATGTGTAAGGATGGTTTGGGATAAATAGTCAATGTATTCTATAATCAAGAGTATCATTTTCCAGAGAAAGTTATTTTTCAGCTTGTAACACTTTACCCAAGAAAATCTCACACATGAAACTCTGCACATCATCATCTCAACATTTAGTTATGCACTATTACAAAACATTGAAGCCTGCTGGAATTAGTTAACAACTGTTAGCTGTGTTATTAATAGCCCCCTCCAGTGTCTGTTAACTTATCATTGCACAAACTTAGAATTTAGTCAATCAACCATGATTTGTGAATGTACAAACTAGGTAACGTATTTAAGTTGTAAATTTCACATTAAAAACAATAATAAAAGCAACATAAATTGTTATGGTAACACAGGAGTATGTATACTGAAGATATTAGAACTGCACATGGTATATCATTCAATACCAACTTTAGTTATGATATTGTCAATTTTGTTAAGACTTGATCTTTACTGAGTTTTCTTAAGAAATTAAATGTATAACTATTGCTATAACACTGTATTTATGTATGTATTAATGATTTTATACAGATAGCAGGAAATGAAGGCACTGAAGACACTACAAAAGATGTCATTGTAAAAAAGCCAAATAGTAAGTATAGGTCACATTCATATATATTAAGTATTATCTTTAGAGTTTATGTGATTTAAATCTGACAATCTGATTGGTCGGTTAAATGTATATAAATCACACAGAAAATGTCTTCTAGCACCTTGTCCAAGAGATGTTAATATAAATAAATCTTCATGTTAATAGTTTTTTTCACAGCCAAATGATAATCAATTATAATAATAATTGCTTTGGCAAATTATTTATTCAAAGACTGCTAGCTACACTAAATAATATATATTATAGTAATGACAATTGTTTGTATGCATTGACATGTCAAGTTGTTAAATGTTGGATGTAGATTATTGAAGATAATGGTAATGTCTCAAGCTCATTAGCTATAAACACTGAATAATTTGCATTATTGGTGTTTCTGTGTCCTGTGTAAGGACTATTAATTTTACTGTATAAAAGTATGGATATACTCTACATGTGACATTTGACCATATCAGTAGTATATTGTATATGATAACATTTACATAACCTCAAACACATATCATATATTTCTACATATATGATACACATGTGACTACTAGCCATACATTGTCATATATATGTACTAGATATGATACAGATATAACAGATAGTGGTATATTGATCACATATATCAAATGGATATGATACAGCAGCTGTGATAGCTACAGATTATTGGTACACTCACTGAACATTTAAACTCCCAAATAACTGGTTGGCCTTCAAGTGACAACATTTCTATGTGTTAGATCAATAGCAGTTATGCAGTTTAATAACCTACATAAGAGGTATATCTCATCTTTTGTGCTTAGTATCTATTTAAGGCTTTCTTGAGTAAACAGTTAAAAATAGGTAGACTATAACCACATTATCCTATGAAATTCCACATTATGCATATGTAGGGATATTATTATTATACCTTGAGGATATTTTCATATTACATTGAAGATATAAGCACTACTTACTCTAACTTCTATTACAAAGACATTGGAACAACATCAATAGTGCTCCTTTAATTACACATGTTAATAACATATGCTGAATATAATAAACTTAGCTGTGTACTGAAACTGATCATCATAATTACTTCATTACTAGTTATATAAAGTATTTTTATAACTTGAATTATGAATATTATAAATCATATATATTATATTTATACATTAAGTACATCCATACATGTAATAATTATATGTATGTCATGTCACCACATCAATGTACCTACTATATTTATATTATAGCTACATTTACACCTCAGTAATCATTAATGTGTTTATATGGACATTATATCATATAGTCATATATTTGTTCTAGATCTAGTTTTATTAATGATATTATCTTTATTGTTAAGTATTTAAGATATAATGTCCATCTATCTTGATGGTAATTGAAGGATTGTGAAGGAAATAATTATGTCACAGGAGGAAGAGAATGAAAGAGTGACAAGAAGATATAATTATAAAGATATTTGATAAGATATTATGATAAATGAGTTGTACATGAACACAAAATACATCAAATATTAAATGGTTCATATATAATATTAATTTATCCATCAACATAATCATGTATACATTGATCAATTAATATACACATGTATCTCCATCCATTAATAACTAATGGTTATTTATAAACCAGAAATAAATGTGTATATTTAATACTACAACAATTATATATTATAACTATTTGAAATGTATACTTGATCATACAATTACAATGAAAATGATATTACTTTGATAATAATCCTGTTACTTTAAAAAAGACAAACAAATGTTACATAATACTTAAATAATTATTATAATGTTTTTCTATCTTCTTGGACTTCCATCAGTATAGCATATCACTTGTCAGTGGAATCATAGACTAAATTATAATGAATGTCATGAACAATGTTATAATAGGGTCAATTAATTTAAGTCAAATATAATGACTGCATTATATCTTAAGGCTACATTTTATGAAGTGTATTAATTTTAGTGACTATTATAATATTTGCTAAAATTGCTATATGCTAATCATAAAAAATTGTGATTGTTTTATTTAGAATTTTTAGGCATAGCTTGGAATCTCTCTAAACTTGATAAATGCTAAATCCAGGTACTTTGAAATTGCTAAATTTATAGTAGAATCTTGCAGTACATCCAGTAAAGTTTGCCTAACACTCTTATATACTAAAATCATAATAATTATTACTATATTTTACCTGTTACATCATTTATCAAAGTGTCATGAAGTATCATAGCATTTCACGTTCTTCATTATATACTGTTGTACCAGTTTAACTGATCATGATTACATACACTGTATTTTTAATACTTATTAGTAGATACTCTACATAAATGTGTCTTGACTTATAATACTATACTTTATATTATTGGACACATACCTTCATACATAATATTGTAATATCATATCACAAAAATTAAGTGACATGTTTTGCTGTAATCATGATCATGTTCATGATTGACTATTATTAATAGTATTATAGTATTTACAATTACATGTAGATATTGTCTGGAATGATAATAATTATGTAGTGAACATGTACCTCACTATTGTTTTGATATTAAGAAGACTTGTTTAAGTAATTTATCACAAAGTTGTGTATCTGTTCAATACTGACTATTATAATAATAGTACTTAAAAGTGGTAAAAAGTAAGTTATATGCATCCATTGTATAGTTTTGTCTTTCTTACCTATTATACTACATGTATATGACATTTAAGTAGAGACAATTAGCTAATAAAGATTACATCAAGTATACGATCAGAGGTTAGTACATTGGTTATAATCATCTTTACTCCAGAATTCAATCTACCTTTACTTTGGTTATGTATGTAATCTAGTTCATTATAGTACTTCTTTTGGTTACTTGACAATATGATGTATTAAAATAATACAAAAGAACTCTAAATGAAATTTTCAAAAAATGCAGAGGGAAAACCTCAAACAATGAAGTGATACTAACAGTTTCTGGTTAATGAGGTGAAGTAGATATTCACAGTGATAGCAATTGAAGTCAACAGTTTGAATTATTTCAACATAGATATGTATTTCATTAGTATTAATTTATAGCTTCAATTTTTCCGAATATGGGAAAGTCATTTTTAATTCCTAGGATCACGACACTTGTGTGCTTGTACAGAATATCATTTCTTTTCACTCAAGCTGTTCTATATGTATCATGTATTAATCAATTTAGTTAATGTTGAAATGTATATAGTTTATTTACTTGTAAGACCAATTCCAATGATCGGTCACGTTCAGAACTCCATTTTTTAGCATATTATTTGTAAACACTAGTTTGTATATTCACATTGGTATGTTTGTTTACCTGGACCAATTTCTGGTTCATCAGTTGTAAGTACATTAACATCTTGTCACTTGTAGCATTACAGCCACTACTGATGACAGAATATATTGTGAATGGTACATTGATTTAGTTGACTATGTTCTGTGTAAGTTTCTTTAAGTGGTTTCTTATTGCATAGTTCACTGCCTCACTAATGAACTATATCTGTTATAACGATATATAGAGTGTACAATGTGAACTGATTAAATGTTATGTAATCATGCATAACTTAATTAACCTCGCTGTGCGTGGGCGCATAGCGAGGGTACTGTAGTCTGTTTGTGTATGTGTGTGTGTGTGTGTGTGTGTGTGTGTGTGTGTGTGTGTCTGTTACCAGAGTTGTTTTTTTTGAACTGCTATAACTTGGCAACCGAAGCATTAGCAGCTACCAACGTTTAGCAACGAATAAAAAAGCATGTGGACTTTACAACAGTAGTGTCAAGAACATCGTCAAGGAAAACAGAAGCTTAAAATTCGCAAAAGAATTTTCAGGCTGCATAGGTCAAGTGCCGTTTCTCGAAAAGTAAAAAACTTAACGTGGAGATTTTTTAGTATGTTGTAAACAATCTCAGAGGAATACGGATCAGCAAGACAGAAGGCCGTTGGTCGAAGTAATCGTTAGAAAAGTTCTGAAAAATGTTTTGTGGACTTGGAGCGAAGTAACGCATTCAGGAAACGTCTCCAAGCACTGAAAAGACTGCTACTAATAGATAATATATCGATTTATATTTGTACCACGGGACGTTTCCAAAGAAGGTTTCATCTTCAAGTTACAATAAATTTTGTATATGAAATATTGATAGATTTTTCAGGCTGCAGAGGTCAAGTGCCGTTTCTCGAAAAGTAAAAAACTTAACGTGGAGATTTTTTAGTATGTTGTAAACAATCTCAGAGGAATACGGATCAGCAAGACAGAAGGCCGTTGGTCGAAGTAATCGTTAGAAAAGTTCTGAAAAATGTTTTGTGGACTTGGAGGGAAGTAACGCATTCAGGAAACGTCTCCAAGCACTGAAAAGACTGCTACTAATAGATAATATATCGATTTATATTTGTACCACGGGATGTTTCCAAAGAAGGTTTCATCTTCAAGTTACAATAAATTTTGTATATGAAATATTGATAGATTTTAAAGGGTCATGTAAAGACTCAGAGAAACTTTTCATCACGAAAGTAGCACTTAATCTTGCTTGGGAATTGAATGATACTATCACTTATTCAGTTACTGCTTCACAAACATGGCAAAACTAGAAATCAAGCAACAATTAATGAGCATATACAGAATGACAAAGCTTGCCATTTTATAACCACACCTTCTGGAATGTTAATAAATTTTCTTGCAATAACAACATCATAGCTGGGCCTAAGCTGGCATAGAATTTATAAATAACTTAGAAACTACAGCGAGGTTCGGCACTTTAGTGCCTTTCATTCTATAGGCACTAAGATAGGTTTCTAGAAAACGTGCCTGCTATATGGTATATCACAGCAATCAACAAAAGGAAATCCCCTACTAGGGGAGAAGGATTCTTTAATAGGTGGTGTCCATAGGGTGTGAGGCTAGAGTTCTCCTAATTTGAAATGGCTAGCCCTAGTCTCTTAGATCAGCAGTGTGAGCTGAATTATTTAACTATATACTAGGAACACTAATGAATTCAAATTGGGGATAAATAAACATTATGTATCTAGATATCATTAGAAGTGATTTATTTTATAGAGTGCCAAATGAACTGTTACTCCAGGATATCTGTGTCATATATGTGTGTCATGTAGAGTGCAGATAACATACCTTTACCAATAATGTACAGACTTGTAATCATTCTAAAATGAAGATTTAAAAAATTAATTTACTGATGTAGGTGTCAAATAAAAGCAATTATAGTATAGTTGTCTACAATTAATCTTTGTTCCACTGACTGAACTATTTTCTTAGTCTTTATAGCTGCAGACATGTCAATGTATTATCATCAATTATTACCAATAAAAGCAGGATACACATACATTTAAAGTGTAAGTTACTTTAATTATGCTATTTGTCAGTAAATCCTTGTAGAACAATTGGTATATGATTGTTGTACTTTAGACTACTTGCATTAAAAACCTTTAGTGAATACACAAATATACCAATATATATTTTATTATACCTTACATCTACTAAAAACACTAACCTATATCAAAGAGTTTGCACTCCATGCTGGGACTTTAGTCAACTGATCATGAAAACCCAAAGGATCCACAACTAGTACTTCTTGTAATTTTGTACACCGAGATTAGAATCAAATATGAAATTTCATTTTAACTTAATAGGATTATTAGTTAGTAAGAGCTAGTGAATATTGAAAATTATGTATTTACTATAACAAGAAAGCTATTTGTTATTCACCCAAAGTATGTGTGTCAGTTTGTTTTGAACTACATATGTATGTATATATAGCAGTCATAATAATATCATTATAGTACAGACCACATGTAAGGACACCTTTACATTAATTTCTATATGTTGCTTTTTATAAGCAGGCTACATAATAACATAATGTGTATCTCAGTTGATATCAGCTAGCTACTTAATGTATCTGACACTTCATTTGCTTGAACTGCATAACTAACTGTAATCCAGATAATCTATGTAATTACGGAGAGGCTTTCAAAGTACCAAGAAATGAATTACACAACCAACTACTGAGGATCTGTCCTTTCCAATTTTACGAATTAGAGTTATTTCCGGTATTTCTGTCCTTCTCACTCTTCCATAGAGAGACTCGCGCCAAGAGAGACTGTACTTACAGTTTAGTTGAATCTCCAGTTTTTATTAGTTGCTGTTGATCTGTCATACTGTTGCCCTTGAAGCAATAAGGTATGATTTTATTAATAATTATAATTCACAAATAATAGAGTTTGGGGTTACGGCCCCTGATTATTTCATGTAGACTTTATTGTCAAAATATTAGTATCTTGTTGATTGTTCATTGGTCTTATATACAAACTAGCTGTATTAAACTGGTCATTATTAATGTTAATACTATATGAAACTAGTTCAGTATATTGGACCCTCCTTAGTGTGTGCCCAAATACTCAAACTTGACCCTCAAAGTGTAGTGTTCAGATGATTGTTCTCTTGAATGTGAGAAATGTTGTTTGGTCAGTTAAGTCCAATATCTTGACATTTTAATCCACATTTTAGCTAACCAATCAGAATTCTTGAAACCTATTACATCATCAACTACACAAATTATTATCAATAGTAAAACATAAAAAGATATGACATTAAGAGTAAAAGTATATCTTTTTGAAAATAATACTTGAAGCTATCACATCATAAGATAGTAATTACTTTAGAACAAATTTTTTTGATTGTATTCTGTCTTCTTCTCTATAAGTGATATATCATCATGTTATAGTGTCAAAGAATTTGACTAAAGTCACCTCACGTCCTTTCTGTCATTAAACAAATGTCATCTCAATATGAGACTGTACCCTACAACAATATGTGATCAACATATACTTTAATTTAATTATATTATGTATACATTTAAAATTAGTTAATGATAAATCTTTTAGATCTGTGAATTGGTACGTTAGAAGAAACATCAGGTCTGTCCTGACACTTGTTAACAAGTCAGGTGACTCCTGACTACATTGTGAAGTAGTACTGAGAGAGTATATTTACATGAAAATGGCAGCAGGTAAATGATCATTATAATTGTAGACAGTAACAAAGATAACTGTCCATGTATTACTAGTTAATAATTAGCCCCACCCTAATGTGTTCAATGTCTACTTTATTTATACTCGGTCTGAGTTGAGTTGGGCCACCCAGACATGTTAATAATTTTGACATTTTACGTGCTATCTACACGGGACTTGCACCAATAGATTCAGCTTGCAAACATGCTTTTATATATAAAATGTGGCTCTCTAGTGCTATGAGAAAGTAGCAAACTATAAAACTTCATACATTTTCAGTGGTATACCTTCATCATACTGTAAATTATGCGCCTTCGAGGATTTAACGAATAACACTTTTCACCTTGAGAAGTCAGCTATGTGTCACATAGCAATTCAAAATTACAGTTATAATTATATGAACACATGTTCTATTATAACAATTATTATTATTAAAATAATAATCAGGCATTGTCTTTTACAATTTAAAGCAGTTATAAACCCCCCATGGTTCCAAAAAAACCTTTTTACAAAGAAGGAAGACTGAGAATGCCTAGAACCTTTTTCTTTCCATAACCTCTTGATACTGTTATGTGAAACTCCTGTGGCATCAGATGTTCGTTTATGAGATCCTTGAGTCTGTTTACACCTGTTGAGTTTTCTCAAAATAGTTATAGACATTTGTAACAACCTTCTTTTGTTTGTGACATCTGTCTCTTTGTTTGGCATCTTAACAAACATGATTGAAAACTTGGTGTGTTCACATGACATCCATGTGACCAAATAATGAGTAACATTAAAATGTACAACAGTGCTAAATGCATATAATAGGAAATACCTCACCTTACATGCCATGCATAAAACACCTTTTTAATGAGGAGCTCTTCTCAACTTGGACAGAGTATAGTATTTGTTTGACATACCACATATTCTATTTAAAGCCCAATCTCAAACCATTGTATTGTAAGTAGTAAATTTGTTAGATCAGTGTGAGTGAAGTCATTGAATGATAAACAGTAAATGTTATTAACAGTAGAAGAATAGTAGTACATCTAGATGTCCTAGTTAATTGTATAAATATAATTCCAATTTTATATTCCAAGTTTCTGTATTAAAATAAATGTCCATTTATTGATAACTGAAGTTTTCATTTGTCAACACTTAGTCAAATCCACATACATTTATAATGATAAATTTTCAGACATTAATTAATTTATAATATGATAGTTTGTTATAATAATTATTTTGTTCTTATCTCAGATATTACCAGTATATTAAAGGAGACTCCTAATGAATATCAACTATTCCGTCTATTATTTTATATTAGTGACAAATGGTATGATATTGGATTATCATTACAAGTACGTCGCAATGTTTTGGATGATTTAAAACAAACTCAGAATGACAATGTGGAAAATCTTGCTGCAGTCATTCACAATTTTCTAACCAGGCAACCATCCCCTGATACTTGGGAAACAATAATTACTGCTATTGAGGGTCCTATTGTTAATGACAAGGAGACAGCTGATCTAATACGTCAATATCTTAGTACAGGTAAGAGTAATAAGTTATTATTATTAAGTAATGAGGTTATTAATAGTGGTGTTCAGACTACTACTGTAAAGTGTATTCAATTCAGTTATAATCAACATTGTTCACACACAATGTACATCAGTTGAATGTGATTGAAAAATCAAACTAGTCTCAATTCACTTCAAAGTGGTTTGATGTTGATTGTATCAGTTATAATTTGAACACAGGAATGTTTTGTACATGTTATGAATATTTTTTTGTGATCAGTTTGTAGGTAGTTATGTCTTGTTCTGACCTTACCATGTCAACAATCCTTTTTGAATGGAATTGAGTCATATAGATGTAAACTTTATTGAACTGAATTAAATATAAACCACACCTAATATCACTGTCAATACACTGTACCAAAGTAACAATGTACAGTAACAAGGACAGACTAATTAAAAATAAAGAGACAACAGACTAAGTTCTAGGAGCCAATTTGTCCAATATGGTACAGAGGTTATAACATTTACAAAGTTGAATGGAGTCCTGAGGTAGGAGACAAGTTTCAGGAGAAATGAATAACCATGATAGATACACAGTACTGGTCATAATAAATAGAAGAATAGTAGAACATGTGTCATGAGAATATTCCAAACTGATCTACTATTATGGTATTAAAGTGAATAACAATGATAATGATTTAAGTAAAATGGTGTCCTTTTGCTTTCTTTAACATGCCAATTATCATTGTTTCCACTATAGCACCTTGCCAGATAAGAAGTAAATGACAAAATTAGCTTTATTTTATAAACGATTATTAGAGAGAAAAATTATGAAAAGTTTGAAAACAATTATTTATTATTGAAATTAGTGGCATGAAATTTTATAATAATTACAGTATTGTGTCAATGTATTTTAACATACATGTAGTATGTAGTACTTGTATTTAGAATGAACTTTATTGTGTGTTGGATGTGTCTAACTCACTGTAGATGTCCTAGTTAATTGTATAGATATAATTCCAACTTTATATTCCAAGTTTCTGTATTAAATTACATGTCCATTTATTGATAATTGAAGTTTTCATTTGTCAACACTTAATCAATACCACATACATTTGATAGTTTTAAGATATTAGACAGTTTTATAATATTTATTTTATTGTTATTTCAGGTATTACCAATATATTAAAGGAGATTCCAAATGAAGATGAACTACTTCTTCTATTAGTTGGTATCAGTGACAAATGGTATGATATTGGATTATCATTACAAGTATGTCGCAATGTTTTGGATGAGATAAAACATAGTGAGGACAATGACCAAACCAAACTCAAGAAAGTTATAAACATCTGGAATGACACAAAATCATTCTCTACTACTTGGGAAACAATGATTACTATTATAGAGAGTCCTGTTATTAACAGTGATGTGTTAGCTGATAGGATACGTCAACGTCTTAAATTAAGTAAGTTATTATTATTAAGTAATAAGGTTCTTTTTTAATACTGTTAAAGTATGTACTAAAAACATTTTGAATTACAAAATGTTATCATTCTGTTGTCAAAGACTTTGATATAGTTTTTTATTAACTACTTCTATACATCACAACATACATGTAGTATGTAGTACTGGTATTTAGAATGAACTTTATTGTGTTTTTAGGATGTGTCTATCTTATAATATGTCTCATAACATATACACACATGGAACCAACATATTGACTTGATAGTAATTCTTATCTGTTTAGTTCACAGTTACTATTGTAGTTAAAGATGTTATAGATAACTATACTATTATATATAGAAGCTGTACACTATGTAAATGTCCCTGAATCTAGACTTATGATGATTATAGTAGTCCTCATAATATTCTAGACACATCCATCATTAATAACAATAAAGCTTCGACATTGTATTGTGAATTAATGGTACATTACCTAAAATTATTTGTACTATATATATAGGGGATGAATTTTACTATTGAATAGACACTTGTTTTGTAATTTAACTAAAACAAAAAAGTACTTTAATGTTATTTTAAAGAAGCATCTTGATTTTATATGTCCAGTAGTCCAGTCAACCAATTCTAGACAACCAGCTTCAATGCACACAACACAAACTAGCAATTTAACGGTCTTCAGTATTCAAAATGTTACTGTGTAAATATAGGTTGTAGTCTAACAAGGATGTATTAATTATACCAGTCTTACATATATACAAATTTATCAAGGTAGTGATGAAAACTTTCAGCTATTGTCTTTGCTTGTTATTAACAAGAAGCCCTTTAATAACAGAATTAATACAAAAATGGATTACGTTTTTAGCTATATCGCTATAGTGATTATTATTTAGGCCATTGAAAACATTGTAGCAAACATCAAGAGCTCAACCAAATTGATATCATTTGTCATCAAAATCAAATAACTACGTTCATTTGGAGCCTTTTGAAATACTTGTAAGCATCTGTAAAAATAAGAGATTACAATAACACCTGTTCAATGTAATACATATATACACATGGTAACTTTAGTAGTTACCTTCAAGTGTATTGAATAGTTAGGTAAGAGAAATTATCATGAATCAATGAAATAATACTGTTCACAAAAGTGCTCTTAAAATTAATTGTGACACTATAATTGGCAATATTGTCTGATGAGCTAAACTCAGCATATATAGCTATGTAACAGTAAACTGACTGTACATGTGCAATCTACCCAGTGACCATTTATTGTGAGGGGTTGGATTTGTTCCAGACCTCCATAGCTAAAATAGTATTAATGTAATACTTCTAAGTAAGTGATAATGGTTAAAGTGAAGTTATGTTCTTGAATATAATTTAGATAAGATGTGTAGCTTTGATAACAAAAGCTAGTCATAGTAATTATTTATTGAATGATATATCATGTGTAGCTCAAATGTCAAGTTTAATAGATTCACCGTATATACATGAACCAAACTGTTAGTGCCTACTACTGTGGTACATTGTAAATGATCAATAATACATTCAGGTTTATATGTTAGTTACCTTTCAAAGATACAAGTAGCTATGATACATATGATGTATATAATTATATAGAAGTAAATGAGACTACAGGTGTCTATATTGTGACTTGTATTACATGAATACCACTGTTACATTCAACCTAGTCAGTTTTTGGGCACATGATCACAAATGTACTTTTAAATACATGTAAAGCTAACTACACTGCACACACACTTTATAAAAAATGACTTCCTGTATGTAGGAGTGTCTCCATATCTGATTAATTTTTTACAGTATCCTCACCAGTAACGTTTTCAAATAATCTTCATATTTCTTTACAACATTACTCTGTCTTAAAGCTCTTAAAGAATGAATCAATTTTCTTCTAGCTGGTTGTACTTTCATCTTTTTAATTAATCCAAATTGATATATACTTGTCAATTCAGTATATCCAGCTAAATAGATCTACACTCTTCAATTCTAACTGTACGTGTCCCCAATAGTAACCACTTTGTAGTTCTAGTAAAAGTAATAATTACTGGATTTGTAAGACCTGGTCCAAGAACCATACACAGACTAAAATCGTACACTTCCGTATTCTGTTACGCCCACTTAAATAGTTAATTACTCAATATCACAAACGTGTTCTTGTATGTTAAAACAAACAATAGCAAAATGTACTGAAAAAGAAGTATACATATACAATTAGTTAACAGCTGGTTTTAACAATAAGTCTGTTATTAACAGAACATTTACAAGGATCTCTCTTCTAGGATATTGAGGTATGTATCTGTGGAATTAATAGATAACAATTATATAGTAACTACAGAATATATCTAACTACCAATGTACAACTATAGATATTAGTTAGTCTAACAAGAACTACTGTACATGTATTTGAATTGCCTTTTCCAAAGAGATAATCATTAAAAGAGAAAGTATTGTCCATAAATCAAGGTATTGTCAATTGTTCAATAGAACAAACTTTACATGAACATATCCACATACCATGTACATACTTGTATTAAGTAACTACTATACTTACTAAATTGTAATTGTTGATATATATAACATCATTTATATAGATTGAACACGCATTATTTTCCACTTATAAAATGAGAAAATGAATTTTTGTGGTCACAAGTTGTTTACATAGTCAATAATGTCATAAAGCCAATTTTATAGAAACCATATGGAAATCAAGAGCCAGTATGCTAATATTATATCTAAAACAACCAAGCTATGATTAGTGTGAAAGTTTAATATAAATGAAAGTCAGGTAGTAATATGGAGCTATTGTTATCAAATGGGTCCACTCTATATACATGTATATATTGATATATGGACAATGTAACTTACTGTTGTTTGTAAATAACCTTCATACTTTATTCGTACATTATTTTGTCTAATAGCGCTTAAAGCATCTAATAAATTCCTTCTTGTTGCTTTTCTTGCTTTCTCCATAATCCATAACTGATACATACTGGTACAATCATGACATCCAGTTAGATCCACACTGTCTAGTCCTAGTTTCACACCTAACTGATACCATTCTGCTGTTCTAGCATGTGAAATTAATTCTTCATGTGTAGGTTGTTGATCCAAGAGATGATCTGGTAAAGTAGATACATGTACACCTTCTTCAACTATATTATCTAATATGAAATAGAAAATATACAATTCAATATTAATATAACAAAGTGAACTATTCTGTATTAAACAATAAAACAAGTGTAATTATGTTATTGATATTAACACATGTATAGATAATAAAATAAAACAAAAGATATAGCTAATAATGTGGGTCAGGGTGTGTCATCAAATCAAATGTGATGTGCATAATTTACATTTGAAAAGACTATAGAAATTAGACAAACATTTCAACATCTATCATCATTAGTGGCATACAGAGTAAAGCTGAGCTATTTTATAAACACTGTTTATTGAATCAGATAAATCAGGACAATAATATAAGGATTGATCCTGAGGGTTTGTAGATTTAATGTAATGATGTTTAGTAGGCTATAAATGTGTGGCTGGCTCATCAACTAAGGAAGGTAGGCACTCTGTGTGTGTTATAAAGAGAGCTAGATATCAGGAAATAGACCATTTTTACAAAACACTCAAACTCATGTACATGTATATAACATTATATTATACTATGATATCAGTGTCAGGTGGTCTATAGTTTTGGATAACATGTTATGTAGCTGGTTAAATATCTTTAAAAACAGATTTTAATTGATGTGTACAGGATGTCATAGATTGTCTGATAACAATTGTCTTGTATCAATGCTAATATGGTCAATTTAGAAATTATATGACAAAGCTACACATCAAATATCACTAGATTAATGATCTTAAGAGTTAAGACATATATGTACTTTTAATTACTTTTGGGATCTAATTAATACTCACCTCTAAACCAAGGTAGCTGACGTGACCTATCAGTATGAGTTGTTTGAGAGCTATCTTGACAAATGCGCTTTAGTTTGTCTTCACTTAAATGACAAAAATGTTCTGAAGCTTTTTTAGGGCAATCAGGTATTGTACAGTAAAAATATTCATTGACGTTTTCCACATTAGCCATATATTGGAATTTACTTATCACTTCATTGATTCCTGTGTGGATAATATCTCGTAAAGTGAAACATTCTGTAGAAAAGCCAGAATAATATACTGCAATCCAATAAATACCATCAACTAATAGAACATCACCATAATTAGTGTGTAAAGTGATCATATTACGATAACGTGGTGTGGAACGTAGAGGACGTTTAAGTTTAAATCTCGGCTGATCTTTACGATGTAAAAGGTTCACGACTAATGCAGGGAATACACCTCGAGGAAGAGGCTTCATATCCCAAGTCAGAATGAGAGGATCTACGTGTTCCTTAAAAGGAGATGGTATAGACTTATACTCAGTAGACAGTTTAGTAGGAAGGACAGTTGGTAGAAAGTACTTTCCTTTCTCAGGTAGAGAGGCCATTATAAATAAACTTGTCATTAACTTGAGAAAATCTTGTGGTGTAAACTCAGGATAGAATCCTTTTGATAAATGTGAATTGGGTGAAGTCAACAAGTCTTCTTTAAATGTTCCTTCATCTTTTAGTTCTTCATGAGCAGCAGGATTGTATAGAGAGATACCTCCTTCTTCCAAACGATCAACAGCATCAGCAAAAGAGATACTGATTAAATCAGAGAGCCTCTCAAATAATGGTTGAGGATGAAGAAATGCTATATTAGGTAAGATTTTAGGGAAGTAGAGAAAGATGGTCAGGTCATGGTAGTACATCAATGCTGCATGAACTTCTCTAGGGTTCATTTCTAAGGTCATACCAATTTCTAAACACTTAGACACAGCTACAATGCTAGATTTAGAAGATTTATGAAGCTGATCTAATTCAAGTTGAAACAAAAACCATCGAATAGGGATTTCTGCCTCAATAAAATACTGGCAGATTTTCTTACGAATCCTAGCAGCCAAATTTATCTCATAATCATTTCTGGAAGTAGTATTGACAGGAAATATTACTTCATTTCCAGCTTTACGATACATAATTATGGCTTCCTTAAATTTTTCTAAAACTGTTGAGAGAATAGCATTTTTGGTTTTGAGAGACTCACCAGACTCCAACATTTTATCCAAGAATGTCCCTAGTACTATGTAGTAGGGTTCTTGAACATGTTTCATATGGATGTTTGGTAACTCTGGAAAATCTACTGACAAAACTGAGCGAAATGATGATTCAATAAGTTGCAAATTTGTAATCTGTTTTTCTACTGGCTCACCAATTTGCTTTCCCTCAATACTGAAGAAGAACTTGGCTTTGTCGTTAAGCTTTTCGTCTAACTTGTGTGTAAGAATATTGACAGAGTGATATCGTAACAAAATCGGAGCAATGTCTAAAAAGGCAGCCTGACCACCAGTATCAACACCATATATCCAATGAGATTGATAGAGCTCTTCAGATTTCTGTGCATGTGGTAAAAGATTAATAATTTCTTGAGTTACAGTAGGTTTAGAAAAAGAAGAGCTCTGATCAACTGTTTCATGACTAGTTGTAGTTGATGATTCAAAGTCATCACTGTCTGATGTTTCTTCTGTTGAGTGATCAACTGATTCCTCTAATGACTTTTTTGGTTTGTGAGGTCGGATGCTATGTTTAACTCCTTGAGCAATTATTGCTTTAAGAGACTCGTGGTCTATTTTTCTCCACTCAGAATCATCACCTACAGTGGCAGATATGATCCTTGGTTCTTTTACTGCAATTACTGGAGTACTGCTATGGCAATGTGGAGGATCTTCATTATAAAGGAGGTTTAAAAAGGATGACTTGCCAGTTCCAGGTGCACCTGAGACAGAAAACTTGGACCATTTAGCAGTGACATAACCCTCCCTCATAGCTTTGTCCAGCAGCTTCTTATTAGCACCTAATATATAATAGAAATAAAATTTTAAACTTTGATTTAAGTAACAATGTTAACAAGAATTACATAACATATTATAATGATTAGAGTTCTAAATGTGGTAGTTATAAATTATAGATATTTTAAATTTCCAATTCAATCCTTTAGTACTAGCTAGAATATAGTCAGTTCCTATTGTCCAGTTTAACAAGTACAAGTACATAACTCTTTGTGTACATGTACAAAAGATAATAGAGTAAAGGAAAAGGATAAGACTTGTGGGTGTGGTTACAATAGGACATACATCTATATGACTGTCATATAAATGGACACATGTACAGTTGACTGGAGTCATAATTTCAGTAACAATTACAAACAACATGTTTACAGTAGTAAGGTATGTAATGTTTGAACTTTCATTGTTATATATAAAGTTCACAAAAGCTTATACAATAGTGTTCACATTAAGGTGACAAGCGTACTTGGTTTATATCAATCACTTTTTATTAAATCAGTGGGTGTAATGTTGTGATAATTGTTGTGATAATAAGCCACTAGTATATTGATTAATAATTTATATTAGCACAGTAAAGTTATAAGGTCTTGTGTTTAGGAATCATTGAAACAACTTGGAAACCTTCATGTGTTGTCCTAGATATATTGACAAGTGAGTATGAGAAGCAAAAACAACTAATTGTTGAGTATATTATCAGTAATGGTCTTGGTACTGTTACTCATAAAATAAACATTTTGTTAGTGACAATATTTAGAACACATATCCAGGTATACTTAATATTAAGGGATATAAATGACATGGACTCCAAAACAAACCTCTGAATAAACTCTCCGAAAACATAATAAGTATCAAGGGATAGTTGGTATTAATGGCTCATATGCATGCACTGGACTAGTATAAGGACTATCCCAGGATGTACCTGCATTAAGAATATAGTATTAAGGGATACGTATGCACTCGGCTCCAAAATGAACCCCCGAATGGACCATCCCAGGATGTAGTAAGTATCAAGGGATACTCAGTATTAAGTATGCAATGGGCTCCTGACACTCATCATACCTGGATGTACTAAGTCTCCAGATATACTAGTGTTTAGGGATATATATGTACTGGACTAATGAATTGACCATTCCAGGATATACTACAGTTAGTATGAATACTTAGCACTAAGGAATGTGTATATCTCTTGAGTTGGGATCATATCGAGATGTACCAGTGATACTTGGTATTGAGGAACATACATGTACTAAACACAGCCAGTATCAAGTTTAAGGACAATCAGTGTTGGCATTGGACTAGTTAGTATCCTGGGATATATAGGATTGCTAGTTAATATAAAGGACAACATGTGGTAGTACTGGATATCACTATTTATTGAAACTAATGATCAGAACAAGTGAGCAAAAACTGTTTGTTTAAAAACTATTATAGGACTGTCTGGTATGTCAAGTAAATTAAGTAATATACAACCTCTCACATGAACATTTGTTTCTAATCTAAGACTAATAGTCTTATAGGACATTTGTTATTACTCACATTGTTTACTATGATAATATAAAACTATCAGTTAGTCCTGGGAAGAAGCTATAATTATAATACTACAGTAAATGTCCAGTGTAACAGTTAACATAATGTATTGACATATTATAATAGAAATTAAATTACCTGAATCAGATATTTCAGTGTCACGACTAAATAGAAGTCTCTCAATTACATCTACATGAACAAACAAATTATAGATAATGTCAATAATAATGATGAATTAATTAATAATGACCTAATGTTTGGATATACTAACTACAAGTTAATAAAGTTATTAGTTATGTTGTTGTCAATATTGTATAAAATTAATAACTATAATTAACTGAACTGTCAGTTCTTTCACTCAAACCTAACATTACATATTTTGGACCACATGTTCTGTATGTATTACATAACTCTGATGTATCAGTAACTTGTACTATGCTATGCATTAATTAACCAATCAGGTTTCTCCATTTTTAGGTCAATAAATAACTTCCACACCTCCCATAGAGGTATACAAGTTCTAATACAATCTTTGTTACAACACTTACATCAATATGATACAAAGTTGCTACAAGGTCTAAACTACTGTAACTCAATATATGCATTAAGCTAACTAGTTACATTTACAACCACATTGTTGTTACATCCATTTTGCTATAGTAATTGAATCATGGCTTCAATTAAAGCTATAAGAGGATATTGTTTCAAGTGAACTAACCCAGTTAATTTAGTTGAAATAGTATCTATCTGTCACTCATAGTTTCAGTTATTGGACATAAACTATAAAGAGTAATTTTTGGCTTCTAGTCAGCTTTATACATATTGAATTGTACCAGTTTTGGTTTTGTTGGGCCTACATCATATTGATAAGATTCTGGTAACCAAGACAACAGTTGAAATGATAAAATGCTATTTTAAGTGATATATATAGTTACAAGGTGTTCCCTCCCTTTACTGAACTCTAAACTGGACAGATGACAAAAGAAAAGTCACAAGATGTTATTAAGCATTTAGTGTATCTAGTTTTATATATAATATGATAAATTGTTAAACAAATTAGTGAACAAGACTATAATTTATAACATTATAATTACAAAACTCATCGTAATACTCTTTAATAGTGATGCTAGTGATGTAAACTAGAAAAGTTATAATTTGATTGAATCTACTGTATGGTCCTTGTAAAACTTTAAGATGTGTTTTCAGTCTAACTTTAACTACAACAGTAACTGTGAGTTAAACAGATAAGGATTATTATTATGTTGATGTCACACCATCAACAATTCTTTCATACTTTTAGTAATGGCAAGAAAGCATTTGAATACTTTTTCATGTTAAGGAATGATTATCTGGGGATGAGACTAGGAACATTGGTGACACTTAGATTGTTCAATATTAAAGATATCTGTTTTCTTTATAAAATAATCTTGTGGTTATGAAGGATTAAGCTATTGCACTGACAAAACATTTGACTCTCCAGTTTACAATGGCTTTCTCATAAGATGACAAAAGATTTGATTTGACAAAACAATTCAACTTATTATCTTCTTACTACTATTGATATTAGAACTTAGCTAAAGCTAACAAGTAGATTTGACACACATGTATCCAAAGCAGCAGATGCTGAGTATCCAACATAGCAATTGAAATGAAGCAATCTGATTGGTCAACATGGTCCAAGTCTGTTATACAAATATTCAACTCTCTAATTTTTAAATAACTAATTATGTAGATATTTTTTCTGACTTTATCTCTAATAATTCATCATTAAAATTAATTTCCTTAAGTATTCTAATTCTGACACATCCCTCTATACTTGACAAGTGTGTTCACATGTGATATCATAGAGATGTACAAGCTCTACATCTACCTCTAACTTTGCCAAAATTTGATGAATTTTTAGAAGCTTTATTGTTATTAATGATGGGTGTGTCTAGAATATTATGGGGACTACTATGATCATCATAAGTCTAGATTCAGGGACATTTACACAGTGTACAGCTTCTGTACATAATAGTATACCGTATAGCGCTTTATTTTGCGAGGAGCTAAAATTTAGAGGATTGCTGTAACTGAATTATTTTGCGGAATAAATTTTGAGGTTACTGCAATTATTAAACTCCACCCCTAGCAAGCACGAGTAGTGCACGTGGGCCTATTGCAATGGCTACTTTTAGTGTTGAAACGATGGTTCGTGGCTACCATGTATATCAGTGTATTTGGACTCCTATTGTTGGGGAAGAACTACCATGCAGAAAGGAATACAGAAACACTCAAGATCTCTTCGCTGTGGCTGTGCTTCACCAAACTACTACTTATGACATGTATGGGGGTGTGGCTAAACCCCATAGCTGACCTTGATTATACCATATAATTCGAGGGCAAAATTTTTGTGTCTAAGACCAAATCCGTAAAAACCTCGAAATTTAAGCTCCTCGAAAATAAAGTGCTATACAATAGTTATCTATAACATCTTTAACTAAACAAATAAGAATTACTATCAAGTCAATATGTTGGTTCTATGTGTGTATATGTTATGAGACATATTGTAAGATAGACACACCCTAAAAACACAATAAAGTTCATTCTAAATACCAGTACTACATACTACATGTATGTTGTGATGTATAGAAGTAGTTAATAAAAAACTATATCAAAGTCTTTGACAACAGAATGATAACATTTTGTAATTCATAAAGTTTGTACTATACAGTTTATTGACAGTGACAGCATTAATAAAACAACCTCATTACTTAATATTAATAACTTACTAAATTGAAGATATCGATGTATCCTATCAGCTATCTCCTTGTTGTTAATTATAGGACTCTCTGCAGCAGTAATTATTGTTTCCCAAGTATCAGGGGATGATTTTGTATCTTCCCAAATGTTGATTACTTTCTTGAATTTGGCTTCATCATTGTCCTCACTTTGTTTTATCTCATCCAAAACATTGCGACGTACTTGTAATAATAATCCAATATCATACCATTGGTCACTGATAGCACGTAATTGATTAACTAGTTGAACCTGTGTAGGAGTCTCCTTTAATATAGTGGTAATACCTGAAATAACAACAAAATAATTATTAATATAAACTGTCATACTATATAAATTAATTAATGTCTTAAAAATTATCATTTTAAATGTATGTGGTATTGATTAAGTGTTGACAAATGAAAACTTCAATTATCAATAAATGGACATGGAATTTAATACAGAAACTTGGAATATAAAATTGTAATTATATTTATACAATTAACTAGGACATTTATATGTACTACTATTCTTCTACTGTTAATAACATTTACTGTTTATCATTCAATGACTTCACTCACACTGATCTAACAAATTTACTACTTATAATACAATGGTTTGTGGTTGGGCTTTAAATAGAATATGTGGTAAAAGTTTACACTAATACTGGATATTAGGTACTTTAGGGTGTGGCTTATTTAGGTTAATTATAAATTAGTTGTACATGTGTACATGTTAACAAGTAAAGTAGTAATTTGTGTGTGTACTGTTGACATATACTAATATTAATATTGTTTAATATATTACTATTACTAACATTATCTTATAATTAACAGACAATGTAGGAGTAGGTCCCCAGTATTTCTATATCAACATAGCTTGTTAATTACATGGAATTACTAATTACTATTTTAAGTCATTGTAATGTGAGTATTAAGTGACTCCAATAAATGACTGATTTGTAGTAGTTTCTACTTTGATAAGAAAAGTGGATAATTTTGTTAAGGTACATGTATATGTAAATTTTAAGCTCACTTAAAAAATTATCTTGTAAGTTTGTCGTAATAATATAGAAAGGATATATATTCTTATTACTACATGTATATAGTATTTAAAGTCATTTTGATCATTGTAACTTAAAAAGCAAAGTATAATACTAACACTGTTTTTCATAGTAAACAGAGCTAATGTATCATAGTTTGTGTCATTATAATAACAGAAAAGTATCCATGTTTTACTATTTTCTATAGTATATAGAGACAATGATATAAACAGTAACTACATCACAGAGTCAAAGTAGAGTTCTAAAACTTAGTCTCATACCCAGACATTAATTCAAGGGAAGGATGGATTGTAATCTATCAAGCTAGACCCTCCTCTTTGCTAATACACAAGAAGGGTCTAGTAAAGGTCACAATTCATTAATTCCAACTGAATAATCAGATTCCACTACTCATATTCTGGCTAGTGTGTGTGGTAGGAAGTAGAATATAAATGTTGTTAACTCTCTATTATTGAAGTGAAGAAAGCTATTTTAATCTTCTTTTCAGACTGTTTTATGATTCTATAAGTCAGTAACTATGATGTTTTAAAGTATGTAAATCTACAAACATAATATAAATGCATTGTAAGGGAAATTATACTCTGTCCGAGTTGAGTTGAGCCCTTCATTAAAAAAGGGTGTTGTATGCATGGAATGTAAGGTGAGGTATTTTCTCACCTATTTTATCAACTTAGCACTGAAGTACATTTTAATATTATTCATTTCTTTTTCACGTGAATGTCATGCGAACAGTCCACGTTTTTCCAATGTTTGTGAAGATACAAAGGGGAAGAGACTGAGGTTGCAAACAAAGCAAAGGAGGTAGTTGCGAATGTCTATGACTATTTCGAGGAACTCCACAGCCGTCAACGTACTCAAGGACCTCTTAAAAGAACTGCTGATGTCACAGGAGTTTCAGTGCCAGCATCATTTGTTAAAAGGTTTTTTAGAACCACGGCGGCTTTATAGCTGCCTAAAATCGCAAAAGACAATATCTGATTATTATTTTAATAGTAATAATTATTATAATAGAACGCTTGTTCATATAATTAGAACTGTAATTTTGAATTGCCACGTGACACACAGGTGACTTCTCAGGGTGAAAAATTGCTATTCGAAGGTGTGGAATTTGAAGTATGATGAAGGTATGCCATTGAAAATGTATGGAGTTTATAGTTTTCTGCTTTCTCGTAGCACTAGAGAGCCAAATTTTATATATAAATAGCCCATTTGCAAGCTGAATTAATTGGTGCAAGTTCCATGTAGATAGCACATAAAACAGCAAAGTTATTTACATGTCTGGGTAGCTCAACTCAACTCGAACAGAGTATAGTATGCTCCAGGAGAGGGCGTGGCTTCTGTATTTCCACTTATCATTACTAATAAAAATTCTGCTGTGACCTTACTAGACATTTCTAACACAACTGTTAAGAGGAGGGTATAGCTGGATAGACTAGATGAACTGGTAACTACTACTTGTACATGTACTAATTAATTGGAATCAATGATAAAGTCATTCATGAGCTAATCCTTTAACAATGAAGTAGTCATAATTAAAGTAAAATAATAAATCAATGATATATATTCATTTCCTTTATATTATAGCTGACTATGGAAAGAGTTGGACTCTGTCTTCTAAAGCAGATAACATCAAGTTTGCTATGTGACATACAATAGAATTTCTTCTATTTCTCCTGAAATTTGTCTCCTACCTCAGGACTCCATTTAACTTTGTAAATGTAATAATCTCTGTACCATATTGGACAAATTGGCTCCTAGAACTTAGTCTGTTGTCTCTTTATTTTTAATTAGTCTGTCCTTGTTACTGTACATTGTTACTTTGGTACAGTGTATTGACAGTGACATTAGGTGTGGTTTATATTTAATTTAATTCAATAAAGTTTACATCTATAAACTGACTTAATTCCATTCAAAAAGGATTGTTAATGACCTTCATTATATGGAAAGGTCAGAACAAGACATGACTACCTACAAACTGACCACAATTATTCATAACATGTACAAAACATTCCTGTGTTCAAATTATAACTGATACAATCAACATCAAACCGCTTTGAAGTGAATTGAGACTAATTTGATTTTTCAATCACATTCAACTGATGTACATTGTGTGTGAACAATGTTGATTATAACTGAATTGAATACACTTTACAGTAGTCACCTGACTTGTTAACAAATGTCAGGTCAGACCTGATGTTTCTTCTAAAGGATCAATTCACTGATCTAAAAGATATAAAATTTATTATTAATTAATTTTAAAATGTATACATAATATAAATAAATTAAAATATTTGTTGATCACATATTCTCATAGGGTACAGTCTCATATTGAGATGTCCAATTGTTTAATGATAGAAAGGATGTGAGGTGATTTTAGTCAAATTCCATCATCACTTAGAGGAAAGAAGACAGAATACAATCAAAAACGTTTGCTCTACACTACACTTAGAAGGGACAAGTTTAAGTATCTGTGCATACACTAAAGAGGGTTCAATTTACTAAACTAGTCTCTCATAGTATTAACATTAATAATGACCAGTTTAATACAGCTAGTTTGTATATAAGACCAATGAACAATCAACAAGTTACTAATATTTTGACAATAAAGCCTACATGAAATAATCAGGGGGCGTAACCCCAAACTCTCTTATTTGTGAATTATAATTATTAATAAAATCATACCTTATTGCTTCAAGGACAACAGTACGACAGATCAACAGCAACTAATAAAAACTGGAGATTAACTAAACTGTAAGTACAGTCTCTCTTGGCGCGAGTCTCTCTCTATGGAGGAGTGAGGAGGAGAAAAATACCGGAAATATCTATTCGTAAAATTGGAAAGGAGAGATCCTGGTTGTGTAATTCATTTCTTGGTACTTTTAAAAGCCTCTCCGTATATACATAGATTATCTGGATTACAGTTAATTATGCAGTTCAAGCAAATGAGGTGCCTGATACATTAAGTATCTAGCTGATATCAACTGAGATATTATTATGTAGCCTGCTTATAAAGAGCAACAGATAGAAATTAATGTAAAGGTGTCCTTACATGTGGTCTATACTATAATGATAATATTGTGACTGCTATATTTACATTTATGTACTTACAACTAATGATCCAGAAATTGGTCCAGGTAAACAAACACACCAATGTAAATGTACAGAGTAGTGTTTACAAATAATATGTTAAGGAAATGGAGTTCTGAACATGACAGATTCTTGGAATTGGTCTCTATTGCTGATTTTACAAGTAAATAAAACTTTATACTTTCCAACATTAACTAAATTGATTAATACATGATGCATATAGAACAGCTTGAGTGAAAAGAAATGATATTCTGTACAAGCACACAAGTGTCGTGATCCTAGGAATTAAAGATGACTTTCCCATATTTGGAAAAATTGAAGCTGTTAATTAATACTAATGAAATATATTACTATGTTGAAATAATTCATACTGTTGACTTCAATTGCTATCACTATGAATATTTACTTCACCTCATTACTCAGAAACTGTTAGTATCACTTCATTGTATGAAGTTTCCATTCTGCATTTTTTGAAAATTTCATTTAGAGTTCATCATATGTTTGTATTATTTTAAAATATCATATTGTCAAGTAACCAAAAGAAGTACTATAATAAACTAGATTACATACATAACCAATGTAATGATAGATTGAATTCTGGAGTACAGATGATCATAATCAATGCACTAAAGTCTGATTATATACTTGATGTAATCTTTATTAACTAATTGTATCTACTTAAATGTCATATACATGTAGTATAATAGGTAAGAAAGACAAAACTATACAACGGATGCATATAACTTACTTTTTACTACTTTTAAGTACTATCATTATAATAGTCAGTATTGAACAGACACACAACTTTGTAATAAATGACTTAAAGAAGTCTTCTCAGTATCAAAACAATAGTGAGGTACATATTCACTACATAATTATTATCATTCCAGTCAACATCTACATGTAATTGTAAACACAATAATTATATTAATAATTAGTCAATCATGAACATAATTACAACAAAACATGTCACTTAATTTTTGTGATATGATATTACAATATTACGTATGAAGGTATGTGTCCAATAATATAAGTATAGTATTATAAATCAAGACGCATTATAGAGTATCTACTAGTAAGTATTAGGAATACAGTGTATGTAATGATGATCAGTTAAACTGGTAAAACAGTATATAACAAAGAATGTCAAATGTTGTGACTCATTATGACACTTTGATAAAAGATGTAACAGATAAGACATAGTAATATTATTATGATTTGAGTGTATAAGAGTGTTAGTCAAACATTACAGAATGTACTTCAAGCTTACACTAGTAAGTGATTCTATTATAAATTTAGCAATTTCAAAATACTTGGATTTAGCATTTATCAACTTTAGAGAGATTCCAAGCTATGTCTGAAAATTCTAAATAAAACAATCACAAATTTTTATGATTAGCATATAGCAATTTTAGCAAATATTATAATATTCACTAAAATTAGTACACTTAAACTTAATTAAAAGTAGCCTTAAAATATAATGCAGTCATTATATTTGACTTAAATTAATTGACCCTATATAACGTTGTTCATGACATTCATTATAATGTTGTCTATGATTCTACTGACAAGTGATATGTTATGATGGAGTCCAAGAAGATAAAAAGCAACATTATAATAATTATTTAAGTATAATGTAACATTTGTTTGTCTTTTTTAAAGTAACAGGATTATTATCAAAGTAATATGATTTTCATTGTAATTGTATGATCAAGTATACGTTTCAAATAGTTATAATATATAATTGTTGTAGTATTAAATATACACATTTATTTCTGGTTTATAAATAACCATTAGTTAGGGTTATCTTATTTTATTTACTCTATTCTTTCCTTTCCATGTTTATGATGTTGTGACTACTAGTGATCTGAATGTGTCTTTTGCAATATAATAGTAGGTAAGTGTGATAAAATGTAGTGTAAACTCTAAGCTTTTTTTAATCTAAGGTTTTCATTTTATTCACTTTATTGTTTTTCTTTTCATATTTATGATGCAGTGATTATTTGTGATGTGAATGTGTCATTTACAATATAAATAGTTTGTATGTGTGATATAATGCAGTATAAGTTCTAAGTGTGTATAATGCAGTATAATATCTAAGTGTATTTCTATTGAAAGTTTTTATTTTATTTTATCTATTATTTTTATTTCAAAATTTATAATGCTGTGATTACTTGTGATCTGAATGTGTCATTTACAATATAATAGTTGTTAGTGTGGTATAATATAGTATAAATTCTAAGTATATTTTAAACCAATCTTTTCATTTTTACTCTATTGTTTTTCTTTCCATATTTATAATGCTGTCATAACTTGATTTGAATGTGTTCTTTACAATACAATAGTCAGTAATTGTGATATTATATAGTATAAACTCTAAGTATATTTAAATCCAATGTTTTTATTTTATTTACTCTAATGTTTCCTTTTCATGTTTATGATGCTGTGACTACTAGTGATATGAATGTGTCCTTTACAATATAATATTCGGTAAGTGTGATAAAATGTAGTGTAGATTCTAAGCATATATCAATTCGATGTTTTCATTTTATTTATTTTTATTATTTTCCTTTTCATATTTATGATATGGTGATTACTTGTGATCTGAATGTGACATTTATAATAATATTGTAAATATTACAACTATTATATTATAATAACTGTAAGTGTGATATAATGCAGTATAAATTCTAAGTGTGATATAATATACTATAAATTCTAATAAATTCAATTGTTATAGGATGTTTGAGAACATTTATAAAGTCACTCATACTAGGATTAGCAGATACTTGTACAAAAATATTAGGAGAATTTAAGAGCAATGACTAAACAAAATTATCAGCGTCTTTCTTGTTAATCTATTTCAGATTAAATGCAAAAAAGATAAATTATACATAGTTTGCTATTATTTTTTCATCCACATCTCACGCCAACACACACACAGACAAGAATGTTTACTACAGGAGGAGTATGTCTTGCTGTTATTTTCCATCCATGAACTATTTCATTAGGGAATCCTGATAACTTTAATGTATTTTCTGTATGAATACCTCTTCTGGCTCTGTCTTCCTGTTCTCTTGATATATCTATAATCTCGATAGTTACAGTTAGCAAGTTCAGTATCTGCATAAAGAAAGTATTGTGTATAATTAATATGCTGGGTTTGTTTCAGTTTATATTTTAACACAAAGTATGTATTCCTGACTCACCAGAATAGTTCTAAACATTTTATTCCTTACATGTATAAGTGATGAATATATACTTACTAGTTGCATAATGATATCCAATTGCACCACCAACTGCACCTCCTAGAACTATTCTTGCTAGACCCAATGTGGCACCATTAATTGCATTACCCAGACCTGCTCTTCCTAGGAACAATATGGCACTACCAACTGCAACTCTTACAAGTCTTCCTATTGTGGCACCACCAACTGTAGCACAAAGTTATATACCAAGCAATGAAAATTGTATAAGATGTATAGTGCCATATTGTGAACCAGGACAAAATGATCCTCCTGGTAGGTATTCAAACTTGAAGGGTGGACCAGATTTAGACAGAGATATTTTGCTTGTTTCTCATCTGTAATGTTAACACAATGTTCTAATTGAACTGCAGCTGGTTTATTGAACTGAGATGAACTAGATATTGATATATGACACACTCCACTGAGAAGTTGGCTATTTTCAGGAAATTCAAATATTCCACCCCACAATCCATTAATAATAATAATCGTTGAAGTACAAAATATATACTCGGAAGTGTAAAGTGCATAATTTATTTATTTATTCATTGATTTATTTGATAACAGCTATCAACTTTATAATGAAAGAGTGTCCACACCTTAACATACAGAGTGCATTGATGTATTGTCACATTGTTGTGACTTTATCTTCAATAGAAACTGATGATGCTTAATATATAAGCATGACTTCCTATGCCAACACTTTTATTACCTCCTAGAACTATTCCTGCTTGACCCAATCTGGCACCATAAATTGCACTACCCAGACCTATTCCTCCTAGGAACAATATGGCACTACCAAGTACAACTCCTACAAGTCCTTCTATTGTGGCACCACCAACTGTAGCACAAAGTTCTATACCAAGCAATGAAAATTCTTTAAGAACCAGGACAAAATGATCCTTCTGGAAGATATTCGAACTTGAAAGGTGGACCAGATTTAGCAACAACAAAACTGAGATATTTTGCTAGTTTCTTATCAGATTATTGTCTCAATAGCAATCACTATGAATTCAAGCATAGATTGGCAATGGTTTATTGAATAAGAATGTTTAAATCTTGTCAATAGTTCCCTAATTGTTAATAAATGTCAGTCCATTAAGCAACATAGCTACACAGGAACTTTTATTGGAACTGAGAAAAACAATAAGTTACTTTGAAACAAGGGAATAGCTAAAAAACTAGTTACCTATATCTGAATAATAATGAAAGGCACTAAAGTGCCGAACCTCGCTGTAGTTTCTAAGTTATTTATAAATTCTATGCCAGCTTAGGCCCAGCTATGATGTTGTTATTGCAAGAAAATTTATTAACATTCCAGAAGGTGTGGTTATAAAATGGCAAGCTTTGTCATTCTGTATATGCTCATTAATTGTTGCTTGATTTCTAGCTTTGCCATGTTTGTGAAGCAGTAACTGAATAAGTGATAGTATCATTCAATTCCCAAGCAAGATTAAGTGCTACTTTCGTGATGAAAAGTTTCTCTGAGTCTTTACATGACCCTTTAAAATCTATCAATATTTCATATACAAAATTTATTGTAACTTGAAGATGAAACGTTCTTTGGAAACGTCCCGTAGTACAAATATAAATCGATATATTATCTATTAGTAGCAGTCTTTTCAGTGCTTGGAGACGTTTCCTGAATGCGTTACTTCGCTCCAAGTCCACAAAACATTTTTCAGAACTTTTCTAACGATTACTTTGATCAACGGCCTTCTGTCTTGCTGATCCGTATTCCTCTGAGATTGTTTACAACATACTAAAAAATCTCCACGTTAAGTTTTTTACTTTTCGAGAAACGGCACTTGACCTCTGCAGCCTGAAAATTCTTTTGCGAGTTTTAAGCTTCTGTTTTCCTTGACGATGTTCTTGACACTACTGTTGTAAAGTCCACATGCTTTTCTATTCGTTGCTAAACGTTGGTAGCTGCTAATGCTTCGGTTGCCAAGTTATAGCAGTTCAAAAAAACAACTCTGGTAACAGACACACACACACACACACACACACACAAACAGACTACAGTACCCTCGCTATGCGCCCACTCACAGCGAGGTTAATGAAAGGCACTAAAGTGCCGAACCTCGCTGTAGTTTCTAAGTTATTTATAAATTCTATGCCAGCTTAGACCCAACTATGATGTTGTTATTGCAAGAAAATTTATTAACATTCCAGAAGGTGTGGTTATAAAATGGTAATTTTGTCATTCTGTATATGCTCATTAATTGTTGCTTGATTTCTAGCTTTGCCATGTTTGTGAAGCAGTAACTGAGTAAGTGATAGTATCATTCAATTGCCAAGCAAGATTAAGTGCTAATTTCGTGATGAAAAGTTTCTCTGAGTCTTTACATGACCCTTTAAAATGTATCAATATTTCATATATAAAATTTATTGTAACTTGAAGATGAAACGTTCTTTGGAAACGTCCCGTAGTACAAATATAAATCAATATATTATCTATTAGTAGCAGTCTTCTCAGTGCTTGGAGACGTTTCCTGAATGCGTTACTTTGCTCCAAGTCCACACAACATTTTTCAGAACTTTTCTAACGATTACTTCGACCAACAGCCTTCTATCTTGCTGATCCGTATTCCTCTGAGATTGTTTACAACATACTAAAAAATCTCCACGCTAAGTTTTTTACTTTTCGAGAAACGGCACTTGACCTCTGCAGCCTGAAAATTCTTTTGCGAGTTCTAAGCTTCTGTTTTCCTTGACGATGTTCTTGATACTTCTGTTGTAAAGTCCACATGTTTTTCTATTCGTTGCTAAACGTTGGTAGCTGCTAATGCTTCGGTTGCCAAGTTATAGCAGTTCAAAAAAAACAGGCAGTGCAGACACACACACACACACACACACACACACATACACACACACACACACAAACAGACTACAGTACCCTCGCTATGCGCCCACGCACAGCGAGGTTAATAATCCTTGAAGTACAAATATATACTCGGAAGTGTAAAGTGCATAATTTATTAACCACACCTTCTGGAATGTTAATAAATTTTCTTGCAATAACAACATCATAGCTGGGCCTAAGCTGGCATAGAATTTATAAATAACTTAGAAACTACAGCGAGGTTCGGCACTTTAGTGCCTTTCATTTATTTATTCATTGATTTATTTGATAACAGCTATCAACTTTTTAATGAAAGGAGTGTCCACACCTGAACATACAGAGTGCGTTGATGTACTGTCACATGATTGTAAAATGATGACATTATCTTCAATAGAAATTGATGATGCTTAATATATAAACATGACTTCCTATGCCAACACTTTTATTAATGCTTTCATTACAAAACAATTAATACAAGTGAATAATGTAATCTTTCTTTACACTTATCTGTCAATTTATTTGCAACTGTTCTTAATGATGTTTAATTGAGAAGTTTGTTAAAAGTACAGTACAAAGTCCATAGTGATGTATATTGACCCAATTAATTTGTGATACTTTAGATAAATGTTCTTTTGCTGAATATAATCTAAAGTCCCTGAAGTGATCAAACCCTTTGGTATAGCTCGTTTGACTACAATCAAAGTATAATAATATTCATTAGTTTATTATGTATTCACAAAAGGTTCTTTACATATAGACTCAAGTGACAAAACAACAACCATAAATCAATAGTTCTAATAAGATTTACTAATGAAGGGCCAATATAATTTTAAATTGTCTGATATGGTATACACATAGTGTATGTCAACAAGTATATGACCATTCACTCCTCTATCTCTTTCACTCTTTCTTGATCTCTCTCTGACACACACACACATACTATAGCTCTCTTACTTTCACTGGTAGCATGATTGTTAGTATTGGTGATGCATATGTTGATATTTTCACAGCTACAGAGAATACTTCAATTAATTGGAAAGAAGTGTATACAACTACATTATAATTGTTGTTGTTAGACACTAACATATAAAAATTATTTTGAGTATCTGCTTTTTGAAACAACTGCAAGTCAATACATTTTTTGGTAAATCTGTGCAATGTGCACATACATGTATAGTATGATAATGAATTACTATATATAATGAAGTGGCTTGTTAACTACACAGAATTCAGGCCTTGTCATATTAATTTATAAGGCAACACTCCTAGAATGGGAGGATGTATTTGTACTATATGCAGATAGCTGGGTCAACAGGGTTCTTTTTTTGTAATAGGGCATAACTAAATGTTGAGATGATGATGTGCAGATTTTTATGTGTGAGGTTTTCTTCCGTAAAAGGGTTACAAGCTGAAAACCAACTTTCTCTGGAAAATGATACTCTTGATTATAGAATACATTGACCATTTATCCCAAACCATCCCTACATATTATAAGCACTATCAAGCTTGAAGGTATCCTTCCTGGTATACACTGCACATGTTAATTATTGAAGTAAATAAGATCATATCTTTAACAACTAACATAAAAAAATAAAAAATGTTACTGTGTATAAATAGGTTGTACTTTAATAAGGATGAAGTTCTTGCCAATCTTACAACTATTCACATTAATAAGGTAGTCATGAAAACTGTCAGCTTTAGTCTTTGCTTCTGTTAATAAGTGGTCTTTTAATGACAGAGTTAGTGGATATCCAGTGGTAGATTACATTCCAGTTAACTGTCTTGCCATGATAATTATAGCTTAGATATAAGCCATCCTAAACATTGTAGAAAGCATTAAGAGCTCAACCAAGTTCATATCATTTTTTGTCAATATCAGTGAATAGTTGAAGTAATTCTGTTCTTTGGATGTCTTCAGCAAAATTCAAGGGATTAAAATAACATTTATTTAGTACAATTCATTTATACACATGTAATAATTTGACACACATCAAGTAACCAAGCAAATATAAAATCAGAATCAATGAAATAATTATGTTAACAATTCTGCCCTTAAATTTAGTGATATTGTTATCAAAGTGTATAATACAGGTGCCAACATTGTCTAATGAGTTCATGCACATTTATGGAAGCCTAAGGATACAGTTTGATCCTTGGACATGACCCATTGATACAGTATGACCTTCATTCATGACCCAGTCATACAGTTTTAACCTTGGTTGTGGCCCACTGATACAGTTGGCACAATACAATGCTTTAATACCTAATGTTTAAGAGTTTAGAAAATGGGAATCTGTATTAAAATTTGCTGATCTCAAAATGAACCACTGGGCTTCCATAGAGCTCAACAAAATAAACATAGTCAAATGACAGTCTATGTTGAATATAGACTGACCATTAATTTTATCATCAGTGTAACTGTAGAAGTTACAAGGTAGTTTAGTTAGCTAATTATAGACATCTGGGGAACCCTAGATGGTCATGTATTTCGTTAGCTTTTGCTAAGTTACCAATGATACTTCCCTCAATAGCAGAGATCACTGTCTCCCAGGAAATAGGTGATGGGTAAGTAGTCAACCAGGTGTGGATTACTTAAATGAGTTTAACCTTATTTTCTTCTCAACTGGTTTGTTAGAAACTTTTAAAAAAAGTGATGACATTACGATAACATGGAATGGAACGTAGAGGACATTTAAGTTGAAAGCTTACCTTTACAATATAAAATGGTCACAAATAATGCAGGGAAATACACCTCGAGGAAAAGGAATCATATCCCAATTTGATGACTGCAATGACTATTCTAGTATGTGTATTAATGTCTTATTATTTCTGATTAATTTGATTTTACTAACAATTTAACGATCAAACATAATATTTTAAGGTGACCTCTCTGATTATCATCTTTACATGGAGGCTTCTATATTACTGGGTAGTGGTATTACTGAGGCTCCTAAAGAGAATATCCAAGGTAAATGCTACATTAATAAAACATAGTCATACCTCATTGTAGGAGTAATTGAGCAGCATCCCATAGATTCTGAAGCAGCACCTAATGATATACAAGTTACAACAGACACATATTGTATAATTTCTACACTTTGTCTAGTTATGGAACATAATAGCACTCTTTTGGAGAGGAATACAATTAGTGTTATTAGTGTAAGCTCAATGACACAAACAATTCAGTCTTACTATAATTACAGTAGATGCTGTTTATGAATCTACTGACATTGCAGTACAAAAAAGTTAATCAATATATTACATACTATAGTAGGCCATCAATTCCATTATGATTTTTCAGTTGAGGTTACACTAGATGACAGAGGTGTAGATGAAATTGAAACAAAGAAAATTGGTTAGTTCTTTGAGATTGGATGTGGGTGGGGTCCTATAGGAATGGTCCTTGTAGCAGAGCATTCTCTATAGACTATTACAAGTCTATTAGGAGTCAATATCAAACACTGGATCATTCAATGCTTGATTTTGGTGTTTTTGGACATAAAAAAGGCCAGCACATCTATGTCTACAACAATGCAACACAAAGGACATCAGTTAAAGATAGAGAAAAAACAAGAACACAGTTCTAAGGTAGTGTATGTATGTATGAAAGAGGTTGGATGCTATTAGATTGAGCTACATCAATTATGGATTAAGTGTAAGAATTCATGGTAAAGCTAATACACAATGCATAATTATACAACAGATAAGTTAAAATATACTGTCACATTTATTAAAAACTATGTTGAGACTAATGGCATATTATTACTAGGGAGGATTCCTGGTTACAAAAGGATAGATGTACAGCTACGTCCTACTCACACAATGAAGAGAGGAGAATGGAATAATTATGTTCATGAAATGGAGCATCATCAAGATGTATAGCTGAGTACATGTTCTACATCAACATTTGGAAAACGTTTGCTACTTACATTATTATCACTAAACTGAGATCAAATTTTTTGCTGGGTATGGCAGAAAAATTCTTTTGCTATTAATCAGGCTGCCAATTCATCTGAATCTCAGAAAATACAGGTAAAGATGAATGATGATAATAAAGGTAATAATGAATAATTCATCCAACATCATTGATTCAGCAAAGGCTAAAATTGAACAAGCAATGACTAAAAGAAGCTTCTACAAAGGTTATTGTTTAAAAAAGCAAGAATAACATTGAAATAGGATTCACAATCTCTGACTTAAATTTCTATCTGCCTCCTTTTAGAACCTCTATTACTAACTACACAAAAGACATAACTCTTCACTTAAGTTTGATTTGCACAGCAAATGCATTATCCAAGCAAACCCTTACAAATGGCCCAATTTATTTCTTTACATCAAGAAGTGTAGTCTATTTGGTGTAAGCTGTGAGGGGATACCCGGGTAGATAAATGTTAAATATACAATACTTAATATAGCATGTCAATCTTTTCTAGGTTAACTACTTGATCAATGAGTCTTGTGTCACTGGCAAAGGATTGGACACAGTTAGTTTGCTCACTAACATTGTTCTTGGGGAGATGTGTCAGTCCATGCATGTTGACAACTACATAGGACAAACAAGAATAACACAGTTATTCAGGTAGAATAATAATCATTAATTTTATTAATATATTAAGTCAATTATATTACTCTCTCATTTATGATAGTTGGACATACCAAGTTCACTCCAGATGCTGGTTTTGGATTAATTAAACAAAAATATAAAACAAACAATTGTTGAATGCCTGCAAGACATTGTTCAAATGGTCAATAACACAGTGACACTCAATGAAACAACACTCATAAGAACACAGGATGGACAGACACTGGTCCAACTTATGAGAGGTCAACCTATCTTGTTGTCCATTTTAAGAAGGTGCCAAATATCAAGCAGTACCATCAGTTTCACTTTGTTGCTAAGAAACCATGAAAGGTGTCAGTCAAGAGATTCCGTGATTCTGAACAACTGGAGCTTGACCTCAAGAAGATTAATTTTTCATAGAGCCCATCATCTTATGAATTTAAAATTATATTCTGTTTATATTTTTTAAATTTATCTATAAATTTATCTATACCACTAGTATGAGAGTATCAACTCTTTTTAAGGTGTATAGTTCCTGTTATTTCCCAATGTTAGTAATATACTGAGAAGACCACCAAAAGCTATTTTTTATAGTGCAGCAAAATAATTAAATAATTATACATTATAATAATGAAATATATTAGCACAGCATACATTTGTAAACATAGTCAGACTAATCTATATAGTATTTAGCTTATCAAATGTTTTGTTTCCTATAGGTTAAAAGTTACTATTGATATTCAGCAAGGTATTTACGGATCTTATCAGCTATTTTTTGTTATTAACAATAACCCCTTCCATTGCAGCAATCACTTCTCTCCATGTAATAAGATGTTTAACACCAGTTTTAAGCCATTGATTGATAACTCGATCTAGTTTTACAACAGGGGCAGTACTTCAACCAACTGTTAAACCTGCCAAAAAATTACAATCAACATGAAGAGCCATACCAACTTCATTCCACTGAACACTAATAGGAGCCATAAGTTCAAGTAGTTCTATTTTGGTAGGAAGCTTCCCTAAGATATCTGAAAAGATATATTACATATAATACTTGAACACATCATGACCAACTAAGTGATGTACCAAGGCCCACAATGGAATAAACTCTTATTGTGAAAATTATGTTATGTTGCTTAATGTTCTTGTATGTTTTTTCCTACCTATTGATCCTATAAAAGTAGGTGGTTGTATACTAAACAATAAATTAATAAGTATGTCCTAATTAAAAAATGACTGGTAAGCCCTATAGTTGCTAGTTGTTTCAAACTTGTTTTTACTAGGTATCATAATGTAAACATATAAAGCTTTATTAGTATTGTAATGATATACATTAAGAAGAAGTACATTGTTCTGATAACTACATAAATGTCAAATAATTTAGTCTTAAAGCACCTGAAACATTATTGACAAGTCTTGGTTGACACAAATAGGTTAACATTTAATTGACTTACACATATTCCTATAACTTGATAATGTTAATATACAATACATTCAATATAGTTATCATAGATGTGAGTGTCAATGACAATAGTTATAGCAAACATTTGTGTGCATGCATAATAGTCTAGGCAGTACATACAAGCTTTCTCACATTACAATAAACTAATCAATGTCTCATCAATACCAAGGGTTTAGGTCATGAGACTAATGGACTATATAAATGCCTAACATGCACATACCTTGACTCAGAGTAGTGTTTGCCTGTTGTTGTTGAGGCTCTGGATGAGGAATGTGATGAGTCTATAAGAGAAACAACAAAGATATATGCAGTTATATATGTATACAAGGAACTTGTTTTGTTGTAAACAACTATTATTTTAAGATCATTTAACTTCTTTATTGTTGTAAATAAAAGACAATATAGGAGAGAGCACTTACTGCTATATATTCAATCATAAAACAAATAAGTTTTATTTATTATTAAATAATGAATTATGCTCAATAATATAGTATTTCACTTCAAGTACATATGATGTTCTCACCATAAATGTAAATAACATTTATAGATTAATTTTGATTCTTGCATTTGAAGTGTCAAATCGAGTTCCAACATGTTGCAAGCAGGTATTCCTTTGTAAACATCATAGTTTTGTCATAATATTTTAATATTTATCTCAAGGTGTGAAGTCAATGTCTCTAATACTAGTAGTGATTTGCTTTCCATCTTGTTGCTTCAAGTGTTACATTACGATATCAAATTTTCAGTCCCACTCATAAATATTGCAGAATAAGTTGCTCTTTTACAGTTCCTCAGACCCCTCAATGTCTGTTGTTCAAATATAGAGTTTGGATCTAGCTTGTGAGACTACTAGCTTGTGTATATAAAGGAGGTTGTATGACTAGTTGTCATTCTAGAGTGCACTATGCACATACACACATTCCATTATTAATTGTTATTTTATTTAGTATGCCCTCACAGTTTGTCACTAGTTGTGATCCTTAACTTCTCTGTTCAAGTAATCTTTAATTTTTGCTCTATGGGTCTTTGATTTAGATGATTTTATAGTTATTTACATGATCTTGTTGTTGTATAATCATATTTGATCTGTTTTGAAGTTCAATCAAAGAATATATAGGACACTAACATGACATTGAGTAAACTAAAGCTGAAAAATGTCAATAATTAGTTGTGAAAATTCATGCACATTATTAGTTGTCCTTTAATGAAAGGTGAGTTACACGAGAAAGGACTGAGTAATGCTAGATAGTGAGTTAGTTAGTTTTTTTCAAATTTTAAGGAAATCATTGATCAAAATGTGATAAGTTTTGCCAGATGAAACATACCTGATACCTTAATTTATGCACATTACAGCATATAGCCTCAATACCCAGATGTTCACGAAAGAAATGAACTCTTGGTAATTACTGCTTGCCAGTGAGCATAATTATTCAAATATTATTGATATCACAATTACATCACTTTAGACAAAATGACCAATCAATATGCTGGGCTTGTATTGAAGGCATTTTATTCACTACATGAGTCCTTCCATTCCTGATGGTTCACAACCTAGGTCTTGGCTTCAAGCAATTGAGTTTTGTTGTTTGTACAGAGATTTAGTGCAAGCAAAAGAGCATTACTTTTGGTCAATAAAATTAGGATCCAAAATGATTGGGCTTCGTGAATAACTGTTTGATCTATCATTAGAGCTACTAAAGGACTTATTATCAATACAGAACAGCTCTTCTCAATGCCAACAAGACCAAGCTTCCAATCCATCATGAATGAGAGGAGTTGGAAATACAAAATCTTATTAAAATCAGTTGATGACCACACAAAACATTTTTTCAATCAAATACAGTGTAAATGGACAAAAAGCTGTTTTACAAAGCAAATTTAGTGTTGAGTATTTTTTAGTATTTAGTTGTATAGACTACAGCTGCACTATAAACTTACAGGAGCAGGTGGAGTAGACAAAGAACAGTCTGTAAAATTCACTTGTTCCTTTTCCATATCATCATCCTAAATTGCCAAAAAGATCACAATCATTTGTAATTATATAGTTGTGTGCCATTTTAGTAAAATCTCACTCACATAAGAGAGAAGTTTTTCTTTATCAGATCTTGCCATCTGCATGAAAAACAAAAACATTAGTGACACAAACAATTATTAAAACTTACACCTTCTGAACACCTTAATTAAAAAAGCATGTGCACATTAGGACACAATATAGAGTCACATTGGAATGTTACAATGGGACAAAGTAAAGTAAAATTGGGACATTACATTAGGAGCCAGTATAAAATAACATAGGAATGTTACATTACAACACATTAGAGTAAAATTAGAACACATGTTGCGTTAAGTTTAGGTCATTACATACTAAAGTGTAACAACAGTTATGTTAAAACACAGTATAGAATAACATCGTAACATTACATTATGACACAGTATAGGTAGTATCAGAATAGTACATTAGGACACAGTATAAAGTAACATTAAAACGTTAGATTAGGGCACTGTTTTGTGCAACATTGGATATTAAATTAGTAGGAAAATTGGTACAATGTATTAAGACACAGTATAATGTAACATTGGGACATTATACATTAGGAGTCAGTATACATATTGGATGAAATTGAGAAGTTACTGGTATTAGAACACAACAGGGTAACATTGGAATATCACATTAGGACTAAAAATAGGGTAAAATTGGATTGTTATATTAGCACTTAATAAGATAAAAAACTAGGACATTACACTGGAAAACAGTGGAGTAAAGGTGGGATATTAAATTAGGAAATAGTAAGATAAAATTGGTACATTATAATAGGACACAATATAGGGTTATATTGGGCATTACATTAGGACACAATACAGTAAAATTGGGACATCCAATACGTTTGGATAAATTTTAGGGTGAAATTACAATGTTACTGCAATTAAGACGAAACAATTTTGCATTTGTACTTTACTTATGGAAAGAGTATAGGATAATAAATTGGAGCATTACATTTGGACACAGTATAGGAACAGCAGATAGAACACCATAAAGAGAAGAGATACAATTAATGACATTAGGACATAGTAAATGGGAGGGTTATTTATAAAGGAACAGTGGATAGGGCACAATAAAGTATAGATGACTGCATTATTGACATAGCTACATGTTTCACATTAGGTGCCATCCAAACACAAGGATAATAGAACATGAGTTACATAAGCACACAGTAAACAAGGGGTGTTATATTAAAACACAAGGTTACAAAGAACATAACAGGAGTATTGTACTAAAGACACAAAGTTACATTAGGATATGTTGAAACAAACCAGAGTTACACAGAGAAGAGTAGATAGAAGGGGGGTACATGTATATATTAGTACACAATGAATGGGAGTAAATACAGTTAACATAGTGGACATAATAACAAGTACAGGCAAGGACATAGGGTTACTTACACCAGGAAATAATGACGGTTTACATTAGGGGACAATGGATATAAGAGTTGTTTAGACAAAGTGTACAACAATAATGTAATAGGTAAAGACAAAGGTTACTACAGGATTACACTGACACTGTAACATAAACAGGGTAAAATTAGGAGACAATAGATGAAAGAAGGATTATTCAGACAACAGAATGAACAGGGTGGACTTAACAAAGAACATGGGGTTACTGATACTTACAGGATTTGGCACTGGAACATAATGAGAGTAATATTAGTAAACAGTGGAGAGAAGAAATTATTTGGAAACAGCGAAGACTACTTCAGTATTGGTTTAAAAATATAGTCTTTGACATTCTTAGTTCAAGACTACTATTGGACTAACACTAATGGCTGAAAAAGACTAAAAAAGACTCTAAAACTGACTAAAAGATCGTTGACTATATAAGCTAAGCGGGACAAGCTACATACTGACACACATGGAGTACTACTACTCTGACTGTATTTATAATTATTGTCTTCCTCTTTTGTTGTCTTATTCTTAACTACGGAGAACATTGTCAGACTTACCTACTGTATAGAGTCTGGTTCCTATTTCTAGTGTTGCTAAACAGCCCTACAAATTAACGTCCTCACAGCTCCCTAAAATGAAGTTAGGGCGACTAAGTTTATTTTTTCTAGTACAAAATTAGCGCCACAAGACCACGGCTAGTTGAACTGAGCATGCTCAGTTGATCATCGAGATCGCGCCATAATAGTAACAAAAATATAGCAATTCCTAGTTTCTTCTAATCTCATATACATTGTCTGTTTAAGTGCAGGTTTATTAACAGGAAACACATATATACATGGAAGTTTGTTATTGTGATAGCTGAATATTATCATCTCGCTACACTGGGTAGAGTTACCTGCTTAGCCTTTAGACTGATTGAGGCATACACATATGATGGCAGACCATATCATTTGTTAAATATCCTTCACAATGAATAATACTTTAAACAATTATGCAAACATTTGTCAAAAATGTATAAATATAAAATACATCAATATAACAAAGATAATGATTAATATTGACATAAATAATTAATTAGTTGAAAAGTTATAAATCAGTGTCAGTGATGTATAAGTCTCTGATGTCTATATTTTACAAATTATGTTTGTAGAATGTGCAGTAATCATTGACCAAGATCACCACATATTTATTAACTCAATCAAGGTAAGATTATGACCACTCAATAATTATTGAGCAGTAGTTCCATTAAGTCAGAGCATCAGGGACAACAATGTCAGACATCACATACTTCCATTACAAGCTGGTACAGGTATTATACATAATACTGTATTTTAATTTGTAAACTAAGAAAAGACACATCAATTAATGATTGCATATAATTTGTGATTTAAGGTGTTACAGTCTTAACTTTGACTATATCTAAATTTATTTAAATTATTTTTATAGCATATATTGCAATTTATAAAAACTTGTCATATTTTTTTTGCAAATACAAAAAACATTACATATAAATTTTCAGATATTGCCCTTCAATGATTTTTAAGCTTTTATTGAACTATCATACCCTTCTGATTCATCTAATTTAATGTTTTTCTGAAAAAAGCATATGTAATTTTTAAGAGACCATGCTATTGTACATATCTGAAGTTTCGTAATTGCAAATTATTCATTTAAAATGAAGATATTTCTTTAAAAAAATACCTCACAACAACAGCTTTTACTAATCTGCCAATTTTTTTAATTTTTGTAATGAGTATTCAATCAAAAAAAGAGAGAGTTTTTATCTGTAAATCTCTGTAATTCTGTTCATTATTATTACAAAAGTATCATCATTTATATGACTAAATGATTAATTATAGCGTAATCAAGCTCTTCATAAATGAATAATAACACTTTTAATTAGAAAAAGTACTGTCAATTTCCAGCAAAATTAATGAAGTAAAAAAATATACATTGTAATTTATTATTCATTCTTACTGTTATTAGTTGTGTATGCATATGCATAGTAGAGACCACGTGTCAATAGTGTGTTGTCTTTCTAACTCTGAGTTTTGTAGCTCTCAGTATAAGATCCTTTTAAATCGAACTCACCGTCCATCACTCAAATATATAACTGGAACCAGATGGCAAGAAGTCTTTATAACAACCAAAAAATGTTAGTTAAAAATTTTGACCCTGTAATCATTAAGTGTAATGATGCTATGCCCACTAGGAATATAGAAGTCTAAGAATTAAATGCAGCACTTGTCAGCTTATAATCAGTCTAAGAGACACACATTTGGTTGCTATTATAATAGTATATTCTAAAACATTTTATGTTTAGAAACACAATGGACATTAGCTATGGAGAACTTAGAATTCAAGAGTTACCAAGTACTGTATGTGACCACACCCTTTAATATAATAATACAACATAATTTTAGAATATCATTTCACAACTAACAAGAACATTAGGAACCTGTAACTGCAAAGACTGTAATGTATATGGTGATTTAGAACTTACAGATACTTTTATTATCTAAATGGTGTTGATCAAAAATAATACAATTATACTTTAACAACTATTCTTACTTACATTTCATAAATCAAGGGAATATGAGAACAATCTCTCTTTTGGTAGCAATTCTCGTTGTGGGAATGACAATGAAAAATATATTCTTCTACATCACCTAACAAACAGGTCACTTGCTGCTCCAAATACAAGGTACAGTTTGCTGCCTGGACCAGACTTAGCTGACTTAGAGTCAGCCCTTTAGTACGTAACTAACTTAAACAATGAAAAAGTTATATAACACTCAGTCATTGAGTGTATAATATTTGTCTCTTAATATAAAGCTGGATATATTACATCTATCATATCCAACATGAAGATAGGTCTTAGTAGAGCTATGAACAGTCTAGTCACATACCCAGACCAACAGTGTTTCCTAGTGTTTATAAGTCTGGATATAAGACTACATTCTTTCTGGACTCTTTTGGTATTGCTGCCCACAATGCATAGAGTTGATGTGGTCTGGGGATACCAACATATATCATTTTTACACACTGCAAATATATTGCAGCCCAATCCGATTGCAGCACTAAAAATAGCACTTAAAGACCTACCTTGGTGACCTTGAGTGTAAACCAGATATCTATGACATACAAAAATTTCTCTCCAGGTCTCTAAAATGAAAATTGGCAAGTTAATGCACAAATTTCTCCTGTTATTTGTCATGATAGTAACATTTCATTACAATTAGTGAAAGAAACCCCAGACATTTTCTCTTCATTAGAGAATATAATTTTCACATGTGCCTGATACCAACTCAGCAACCTCCTCCCTATAAACTAAACTTTTATTCCATTCTGAGGATTATAATATACTGGTGTCACTAGAGTGTTCCTTCCTCTTATTGAAATATTGTCAACACCACTATAGTCTGGACTTCTTGTTGATCATTGTGAATGTATGTGTACATGTCATGTTTGTCCAATTGTAGTTTTAAAATAATGGTTTTCTTTTTATAGAAAATGATGTAAAATTTACTAGCTCTCTCAGGTTATATTATTAACTCTTCAATCACAAAACAACAGAAATAAAGTAAGTAGTAAAGGTAAATGCTTTTTTAACACTTGTTCATCTGTAGCTGCTCTTATAATGATGTTTTAAAAGTGAGAGCAGTATTCTGATCTCACTATATGAACCTCTTTGGTAAGTCCTTAATCCACAGTGACATATTGTCTGTCATTGTTGTCATAATGATTTTACAGATACATTAAGTCAAAATAATCGGGTGCTTCTTGGTGTAACTTGACTGATGATGTAACAACATGTCCTATGATGACATCACTATGTGTCATAGAGTTAATAATGTTAAGTTTGGTTTAGGGTTTAGGTGATGTCATCAATATGATGACATCATTATATATCGTTTCATTATGATGTCATCATAGTCAAGTTACACCAAGAATCACCCAAATAATCATATAACCAATGTCCCTGGGTGATCAAAGAAATAACGAGTGTTTGTAGAGGAACAATCAACAGTGTTGTCACTACTACTAAGTTATAATAATATTCATTATTAAGTATAGATAATTATATGTAAGTTTTCACTTAGAAATGCCACTGAGTGATAAACAATAAAGATGTACAAACTCTTCTTCAAGAATTTAAAACTAAAGGACACATACTAAATGTAGATTTTAGGTATAGTATATACATTGTATATGTACTTATATATGACAACCTCTCTCTCTCTCTCTCTCTCTCTCTCTCTCTCTCTCTCTCTCTCTCTCTCTCTCTCTCTCTCTCTCTCATCAAAGATTAAAAAAATAATTCACTCAATGGAACAATGGTTGTAAAGAATAATACTTCTTGAGATAATAGTTGATAGACTAATATTAGGTATATATTATGTTTCAAATAATGATTAGACAACTTAATTAGGTGTATGTGAACACAAAACTCTTCTGCCTGTGTAGTTTATTTGACAGAAGCGTGTGTATCATAAATAGAGAACTTGAAGCAGTGTTATGCAAAAATGTCAGACATGATAAATATGGTAGAGATGATCATTTGATATGCTGTTATGAGTGACCTCAAATAGTTCAGAATACTTTTCTGATTGTATTTTAAAACACTCACATTATAATGAAGAGTACATCAATGCTAAACAAATTTCAGATAATTTATCATCCTTATCAGGTCGTAATACATTAATAATAATAAAGTATATATTGGAATTAATAATATTATGGAAAGAGTTATACAATGTAATTGAAAGCAGTAGATATTTTAATTCCACAAGCAAAGGCAATAATTTAAAAAAAATAATTTCATCAATGAAAATAATAAACAAAGAGACTTAACAAAACCTAAAATGACCAAATATTTTGCATACATTATAGGACTGATAATAATCATAAAACTATAATAATTACTAGGGGAGTACTCAAAAGATTGTAAGCATGTAAAGGTAACACAAAATAAGTATTGAGTTTTATTTTTTACTCAATTGATCCATATACTTGTCGTATATGTCTCGTTTATTTAAATGATCTCTGACCACATCAGAAACAGACTTAAAACCAGCTTTTTTATTCCCAATTTTAATGATAGTTGGTTTATCTAATGCATTGATGACAGAGCCCCAAGAGTAAATATAATCATCAGCATTTTCTCCAGTTATCTCGTCAACCAGAAACACAAGATCAGTAAAATTATGATTAACCTCAAGTTGACCTTTGAGAAGACGTTTCCCAAACAAATTGCGCCACTTGTCTTCATCATTTTTAATACCATCTAACACAATCATAAGATCATTCTTGTCAGGAATGGCATCCATAATTTTATCAATATCAATAATATCTATTGAAAACAAGTTAGTAACAAGCAGTATATATAATTCAGTAACAAACCATCCTGAACAGGAACAGGATCAGGTGGAGTAATTGGGGATGGATCAGTTAGAGAAACATCACCTACATTGATTACATAACTGTCAAATTTTTATGCAAATATTAACAATGCTATATAAGCTAGGAGATACATTTAATACAGCATGACTATTATGGAAAAAAATTCTATAGTTATTTTCATTAAATGCAACCATAACCATTCATTTTAGAACCTATAATAATGTACAATATGTATACATGTAAAGAAATGTTGTACTAACAGGATTTGAAAAAACAATAAATTCAGAAATGTTTATGTTATATAAAAGTTCATAGTTGCTTATAATAATGAAAATAGACCTGGACAAACAAACAATTAAGCAACATAGCTACATAGAAACCTTTATTGGAGCTGAGAAAACTATTGAGTAACTTTGAAAGCAAAGAGGTAACTGAAAAATCACTTACCTATATTTGAATTGTAATAACAATAATAATAATAATAATAATAATAATAATAATAATAATAATAATAATAATAATAATATTGGGTGAAGTCTAAAACTTATGATCTTAATTGTAAACTGTGTGATTTCTTTAATTCATTGATCAATTCGGTAACAACTGTCAACTACATACTAAAAATGAAATATCATAACAGTAATGCTCATTATAAGACTCAATTTTAACAGATCTAATTAACCTAAATGATTCATATTAAATGCTTTAGAAGTATAGGTTTCAAAGTTTCAAGTTTAAGGTTTATGATTTCAGGTTCATAGATTAAGATTTCTACTACAATCAGACCCATTGATACAACATTATAAAGCTGTTGAAAATCTAGCTACCACAAAATTTACTCAAATTACATTTATAAAATAACAAATAACTATAAAGAAAGTATCTCTCAATACATACCAGCTACATGTGTAGCATCTGAAAGTCCAGTAGCGCTAGTACCATTTATAACAGAAGAACTTGAGAGATTTTTTTTCAAAATGTTGGAGTGGTGTATCATAGGGATGCAATCGCTCTACATAATTAAAAAATATTAACAACACAATATTCATTACTTACGTTTGAGATACATTAGTCCTGTTGATGCTACATCTTGAGATGACATAGTTGAAGGTAGTCGATGTTGTGTTAAATCCAATATTGTCGTTATTGGAAGGTCGTATTTGTTAATATTATCACATAAATGCTGAGTCCATATGCCACCATTAGTATCACGACCAATATTTGCTTTATTGAGACCAAAAATAGCAATGACAATGTTGTTACATTGGATAGTTGGAGGTGGATTATCTTGTTGAAGACATAGCTCAAAAAAAAGGATACAAGGGAGATAAGACCATAGCCTTTGTTGATAAAGTGAGACAATCCAGTCTAAATAGACTTTCTGAACACCAAGTTTAAGATACACACGATGTTGACCATTAGAATCACAGCCATCATCAGGACAATCATAACCTGCATAACCAGAGTAATAGAAGGCAAAGAACTTGTAATATTGAGAGTAAGCAGAATTAGCAACAGCTTCGATGATGGCTATTATATTATTGCAATTAACAGTACTTGCATCTTTTATAGTTGCAAAGTTGATTGCTTCCTCTTGAAATAGTTTCATCATTTTATCTCCATCTGTAGTGAACTCATCTTGAGTAACCACTAACAATGTACCACTACATTCTGCATGCTCTCCTTCACATTTTTGCTTAACGATATCATTGTACGTGGATTTGACAGACTTTTCTGTAAAAAAAGAGTACTAACTATACTTGTTGTAATTCTGTTAGTTCATAAATTTTGAAATATATAAAAAAATTAATTGCTATATAAATACAAAATTAATTATATTACTTACCATTGAAGAACAGCTGTCCAGCCAATGAAACATATTGAGGTGGCGACTTAAATTCTTGTACTACTTGATCTTTTGTTGTTAGATCCAAAATGGCCGTCAAAGGAAGATTACGTTCAACTACTTGAGTGAGATTATTAGAGAGACATTGAGTCCATATGCCACCATCAGCATTACGACTGATACTTGCCTTATTAAGACCAGAGATAGCAACGACAATGTTATCACAGCATGGCAAAGTAATTGGTCCCACTACATCCTTGTCACCATCACAAAGATATAACTCAAAGAAAAGAGAACAAAACAGACGGCACCATCTTTCCTCAAGGACTTGTACATTTTGCTTAAACACCCACATAATCCAGTCTAGATATACTCTTTCTTCAGGTTCGTTTGCTGTGGGAAATTTTGTTAAAATGTATGCCCGCCCAGTATCATGATCATAACCTCCATAGCCACTGAAATAAAACAAAAACTGTCGATGGAAACATTTTGGAGGAATGTATTACAATATATCAATGAGAGCTAGTAGACTATTGCAGTCCACTTCGCTGTTAGTAATGCATTCAAATCCAAACTTCTTAAAAACGTTTTTCATAATGGACATATCTTTCCCGCATTTATCATTTTCCAGTGTTTTGAAAGAATCTTTCCCTAATGTCACTATGGCAACACCAGAGATCTCAGGATACACTTTACTACAATCTACTCCATATGTTTCCCAATTTATTCCAACTTGATCTTTATGCTCCTTTGTTATTAGATCAGCTATAAAGATAAAATAGTTAAATAAAGTGGTTACATATGTTTGTAAACTTACGAAGATCATCAGGCTTTTTAATTATCTATATTAGAGATAATAAAACATATCAGTTGTATATAGTTTTATATTAACATACCTTGTTCACTAAAGCCATCGATATACTGGATTTAAAGGGTGTTGAAGCAGTTGCGCTATAACAGTATATAACAGTGATGGCTATTTCCTTTTCCAAACTGGAGTGTGGTTATTGTAACGAGATTCACAGATCTTAATTAAATTCTTATCGCGAAACGTCATTATGGGGAGGAGCCTCTTAGTTATATATAGTTAACAAGTTGTTGTAGATAATGGACACTTGTCTACATATACAACATTTTACCTCATAAATATAAATGACTACCATTGTTAGCTAATTCTAAAATCAATTTATTAGTAAGCAATTTGGAAATCATCATCAACAATAATCAATTAATATTAATTATTGGGTAAAGGAAATTTACACATTATTGTTATCTAAAAGTGACATAACTAATTAATTATTAGTTCTATACTACACACTTTTTGCAACAAATATATTATGAATCGAAGATATATATCTATCTTTTGAGTAGTTTGGTTGGCAATGGATGTAATCATTTTTTTAAGCCAATGATATTGCACCATTTGAGATCTTTACATTTTGAAATCATTAATTCAATGGCTACATCTGTATTGATTGACACTCTACAATTTTTCAAGTATGTTATTTGACATCAATATATAATACACTACATACTATATATAAAGCTTGCAAAGGTCACAATTGTAGATTTTAGGTCTACATATATTTTACCATCCACCACAATGAATGACTAAGTATATTACATCAACTTACTCTTCAACATTCACTGTTGTATCTTTCACTATATAAAAGTTGAGACACTTTCACAGGATAAATCAAACGCAGTAAGTCTGTTGTAAAAATAATTTTAACTAATTCTTCTATAACTAGTCGAAGTTATTTCAGTAAACATAGTAAAATAGTTTATTTTCATGATGACTATAAAAATAGTTGACAAGTAGCTATGCAAAACTGCTCGTAAGTATTACAAGATGTAATATTTGCGTTATATATTTATAGTGATATAAATATAGTCAAGTCTATTTATTATAGTGTACCGTTTGTTTAAAAATTTTGATCCTAAATCCTGACAACTTTCTCAATTAGTATACGGAGTTTTACAATCGATATTGATCGATCGATCAAATTTACTAGTTTATCAATGCCGCCAGCGATCAGTCGATTGTAAAACTCCGTATGCAAATTAAGATAGTTGCGAATATTTACGAACAAAATTTCAACAAACGGCGCACCATATGCATAAGTATGCATTATGTATATTTGTGTAATCAATATCGATTCTCGCCTACTTGACTTTCCATACTAGACTTTTCTAAGTCTGTCCATTTGCATATAAGGAGAACAACAGTTCTAGGAATACATGTGTTAGAGTCCCTAGAGTCATAGTCATGAACACTATTTTCCATGAAATTTAGGGTGAGGCTGATTATGAGTACTTTAACATTAATACATTTAGCCATTAAATTTAATTATAAATAAAGTAACCACTGTACATTTGATAATTGAGATCAAGTAATAGTACATGATAGTCAATGAATCTTCATATAATACACAGCACAAGAAAGAATTGCCAGTATCATGATGACCAGCAGAAGTGTAATCAAACTGTCTTTACATATATAAATTATATCTATAAAAATGAAAAGATACTCACAATCAAAATGTCAGCTCATTAAATGAATAAAACATAAACCTACTTTGCTGAATCCTTGAACTACTCGTTGCACTAGCACCACTCATTCCTTGAGTTGTGATACCTCTACTGTGTTCTGTTAAACCAAATATTAACAGTTATTAATATGTAACTATAATATAATGTACTGTTTAAATTGTACAATCATTATTTTGGAATATGCTACTAGTGATGGAATATTAGATTTGGATGAAGCAAATCTCCACAATTTTATGTCTTACATGACAAGTAACATACCTTCCTCACTTGATTGAATTGCTTTAAAATTTTTGTTATTAGCATTAGATCGATTCCTTTTCTTAATGGTACTGCTTTTACCTATGTAAAATGAATAATAAATACTACTCAGTTTTACAAAGTCTACATATAAGAAGCAATAAGCTAACTTTATTTATCATTCCTATGAGTGCACAAAAAGGTATAGATATAAGATATTAGGTCCTATCTATAAATTTCATACATTAAAACAAAGACGTTTAATTGTACCGTGAACCCATAGCCTAGCAAAGGAAGAAGGAGGGTACAACTCAATGTCATTTATAAATTCTCACAATTAAATACTACCCACTAGGCAATTTAAAAATGGTCTAAGACCTGAGAAACTATAAAAATTTGTAGTCTTAAGAGTAGTCACTATGAAGTCAAGGATGAATTAGGCAAGGCTTATTATAGGATAACAGTCTTTAAATCTTTAAATATTGTCAGTATCCAATTATTTAGGAACTACAGTCAATTTAGCAAAAACGTTCTACAGTAGCTTATTGGAGCTAACCAAATCAATGTGAAACTTTCAAACAATAGGGATAACTAAAAATGAGTTACATACATCTGACTAACAGATCGCTAAAAGTCCAAAACATAATATTATAGTCTGCAGTGTAAAGTGCAATGTGCATGATTTATTTCATTCGTTGATCTATTAGATAGGAGCTATCAACGTTAAAATGAAAAGTAGTGTCCACACATGAACATACAAAGTACAAAAATGTATTGTGTCATGAAAAATAATTCAAACAGAAGAGAAATCAAAAAAAAATTATCAATTGCCATTTTTATTAGAAAGTCCTATATCTCTAAGCCTCATCCTTAACTTAAAACTGTTATTAAATTGTTAAAGTTATGGTTGTCTACAGTGACTACCATTTGGTTTTTGTTGGAATGTGCTTCATAGTTATGACAACTATATACTCAGGCTATAAACAAGGACATTCAGAAAAACTTCACATGCTGCACTGCACGTAAGATTGCTACTACTATCTCACATATGCTATTATGTTTTGTGATTGCTTACATTGCAATTACTAAAAACATTCCATAGCATGTGAGACAAATACTTACTAAAAAGAACATGATACAATCTATATATATATATATATATGTTTATATACACTTTCTAAAAAGGAAATACACAAACAAGCTTGCTACATTAGCCATTACTGAGAGGAGTCAAATTATAGTAATCACATGTTTTTCCACAGTCATATGTTCACCAACATCATAGTGATGACTTTATTTTAAGCAAATGCACTAGACTGTCTATGCAAGACAAAAGAAAGTGACAAAGTTCCCAAACTCACATATTTGTTAACAGTGACATTGGTCATGATAGGTACAACCTGACTTAATAAACATTATCAAATCAAACAAATTATAATTACTAAGATGTTCTATAATTATTTTATATACATATGATATAGCTGTATGAATGCTAAAAAGTAATTAGTCAATTAGATTCCATCATTTGTGGTCAATAACGTTGGCTAGAATCTGTGGTTTATGACAAGTGTCATCTACTGGGAGAATTGTCCATACTTACTAATGCTTTTAGGGTACTGTCATTTCTTGGATGTATAACAATTGAACTGATTCATTTCATAACATGAAAGCTAAGTCAGAATCATGTATGATTGCTATATCAAACCACATCAGAATGATAGAATGTTAAATAAATTATATTAAGTGTATACATCTTGTTATTATAAAAATGGATGTGTGCTAATGATTCAATTTTTTTAGAAAAATATATTTCACCCTCAAAAAATAGACAATGTACATGTACCTAAGAAAGCATACAAGATATAAGCTTTGCTTCATTAATAAAGGAGCTTCTACAACAATTTACATGTATATATAAATAAGTATACAATGTAAGAAGAAACTATAAACAAATTATAGGTTCAAGAATAACTATGAAGTCAAGCATAGATAGGTGAGGGTTTTCTGGGCTAACAGTCTTCAAATCTAGTCAGTAGTTTCCAATTCTTTATGAACTATAATCATTTTAGTGTCATAGCTATACAGCATGCTTTATTGGAGCTAAGAAAGCCAATAAGTAACTATAAAAGAAAATGGGTAACTGATAAATTAGTATCAAAGTAATTAGATTAGTTGAAGTCAAAACATATACTCTGAAGTGTAAAGTAAGTGATTGATTATTAATCTATTTGATAGCAGCTGTCAAATTTATAATGTAAATGACATGAGCATACAAAGTGCATACATACACTATGCCATCAGAAACAATTAACATAGAAGAAAAGCCAATAATAAGTTTGATTTATTCATTATCATTTCTATTATAAAGCCCTATCTTTAAGCCTTACCCTAAAATTAAAGTTGAACATAAGGCTGTCTATAATGACTATTGGTTGTGCTTAATACTTGTGTGAATTATGTTATGTGCATGTTCAGGATCACTACACATATGAAACTAACTTCTTACATATAATGTTATGTTTTGTGATTATTTATATCACAATTACTAAATAATCTCCATAGCGTGTGAGAAAACTACCTACTGAAAGCAAAATAAACAATAATGAACTTGTACATGTTATTTAACCCATGTTGTTTAAACACAATAATAGACTGCCTGTAACTGGATCTATGCTTGCACATTGTAAGTACCAACTGGTCCTATATTGACCCAATTCACATAGCTATTTCTTTTCAGACATTTTTTTTGTGAATGACTACATAAAAGAAATGTTTAACTATATTCATAGCATAGTTAATCACATTCATAATTGGTAAGCTTCCAAATATGATCATAAACAGGTTTTTCTAATGCTTTAGAATTAGATTTACACTCTCTTTCTCCTTAGTGAAGTTAAGGGCTCCTGGTAGTATTGTGACTATGAGTTAAAACATGCTATCTTGTGTTAGACAGTCTTAAAGTTATGTTATTGGCTATGATAATACTTGTTTAAAGCAATATATGAAATGGCACATTTATTACTATCTTAAGTCGGCTTTATTAATTGCTGACTTGAAGTGGTAGTAGTAGTAGTAGCTTTCCTTTTTGATGATGGCATTTCCTCCATCTGGGTGGATTGTTTATGACCTATATAAAAAGAACAACATCGTAAACTAAAATACTACCAAATATTATTAAACTAGTTAATAAAAATTTTCAATACTATGATTTGTGTTAAAAGTTAAATGAAAGCTGTACTTGTAATAAGAGAGTTATACACATTGTTAACATGTTATACAATAACCAAGTTATTCAATACAGTGTTCATAGTAATTGATTATAACTATTGTCTACCAATGTCTCTCTCTTGCCTACCTTAAAGGATATATATATATGACATGATGGACTCCAAAATATATTCTTCAGTGAACATATGTATGTACTGGACTAGTGAATCTCACATACCAGAATATACTGAGTATCCAGTGACACAGGTATGTATACACTAGGCTCATTTATTAACAATTCCAGGATGTATTACAGTTAGTGAGAATACTTAGCACTATATATCTTATAATAAAATGAGACAAAAATTGACTTTAAACTCATTCTGACTGGTAACATACCTGAAATGAGGTAGTCATCTCCACTATTTATTAAATGAAAAGGGGCTTGGACTTTGTATGGTGTCGTATCTATGACATCTTTTCTTGTCTTGTTTAGTATTTCATTGACTGTCATAGTTTTAGCGTATTCCTTTATATTATCACACAATTTAATTGTCCAAGCACCTCCCTTTGAAAAATCACCCTGAGCAACTCCTCTGTAATATGTAGCACGTGCAACTATAGTGTAATCATTAGGTGGTTGGTGATAAGGTAGATATAGATTTAAGGGAGGTGGAGTTGTTGTAGGTAATTGTTTAGCTGTACCTTCCTTTAAACAACAGTCAAAGAGAAACAAACGTTTACGATCTTCAAGATGACAATTTGGATTGATAGGTTGAAATTGATTAATGACTTCTTCATCAATAGAAAAATTCTCATGTTTGTCATTGTCACATGGTAAAACAAAGTAACCCCTCTCATCTATACTTCCACCATGACCTGCATAATAAAACACCAACCATTTCAATTTAATTGAGAAATAAGAATATTCTGAAACAATCTTCACTGCTTTCTTCATTATTGTAGGTGTCGGATTTTTAATAACCCAGGTAGCAAAGTTGAGACCATCGAAAGTTGTTTTGATGTTTTTAATATCTAAATCAGTTCCCTGTGGTCCCATCTTATTCACTACACCAAATATGATGGCAAGACCACTTTTAGGATTAGGACCACTCTGTGCATTTGCCATTATCTCTACAGTAAACTCTTTGTACATTTTATCTGAAAGAAGTAAAAAATAGATAATCATACTTCAGAGTCAGTAATATTATGAGTTACTCAAGTCGCTGTCTTCAACCCAAAAACCATACAGCAATATAATGAAACATTCACCAAAACTTTTATTGTTCAGTGTTATACATGCATTACATTTGTTTTGCAATATTTGGTAGGTATAACAAAACCTTATAGAATGTTATATTGTATGCAGTTAGTATATGAACCAAAACAATTTAGGACTAGTTGCCACACACATGTGGTAGGCAGTTGAAACTAGCAGTTGTCACTGTAATATTTATTAACTTACCATCATGTGGAATAGCCTGGTTTGATGAATCTGAACAAAACAAAAAAATAAATTTGAAATATATCATTGTGGCCAACGTATTAAGAAGAAATATATATAATATTTTACTTTTGATGCAGGAGGTAATTCAAATCTATTTACTTTAAACTAAATAAAGTCTATTCACATTTACCTCAAGCTTGTAAATATCTTTACTGCTTAATTATATTTTAATGTTCTATTGACCATACTTTACTTGTAAATTTAAAAAAAAAACAGTCACACATCTTGACTGTAGACTTGTACTACATTAACTGCAAGTAGTATTGGAAAAATTATAACACCTTATTGAGCAAAAAAGTCAACGTTATGGTAAGTCAAATTAACGTGAGCAGTCTTTTAGTATTTATCTTCCTAACTAAAACTTACCTATAAACCAAGGTAACTGATGTGACCTATCAGTGTCAGTTGTTTCAGAGCTATCTTGACAGGTGAGTGTTAATTTATCATCATTTAAACGACAAAAATGTTCTGATGATTTATTGAGGCAATCTGGTATTGTACAATAAAAGTAATCTTCAAGACTGTATACAGTAACTGTATATTGGAAATTGCCAATGACCTCAATAATTCCTGCACGGACAGTATTACGTAAAGAATAACATCTTTTTTTAGAGTCAGTATAGCAGATTGCCAACCATGATATTCCATCAATTAAAAGAACATCACCATGATTAAATTCTAAAGTAATGATATTACGATAACGAGGTGTGGTAGGCAGAAGATCTTTAAGTTTAAAAGTCATTTGATTTTTACAATTTAGAAGATTGGCAACTAATGCAGGAAAAATACCACGAGGAAAAGGCTTCATACCCCATGACAAAATTAGAGGTTCAGTATGTTTCTTAAAAGAAGATGGTATAGACTTATAGTCGATGGAAGATGTAGTAGGAAGAACAGTTGGTAGAAAGTATTTTCCTTCCTCAGGTAGAGGAGCCATAATAAACAACTTTGTCATTAAAATGAGAAAATTGTCTGCTGAAAAGTCAGAAGAAAATTTATCAAATAAAGGTGGAGTTAAGAGCTTTTTACTAAAAGATCCTTCTCTTTTGAGCTCTACAAAATATTCTTGATCGATAAAAATCTTATGACCTTTTAAAATATCAAATGTTTCAGCAAATGAGATACTGATCAAAACAGAGAGAATATCGAATAGTATTTGTGGATGAAGAAACACTACATTAGACAAGATTTTAGGAAAGTACAGGAAGATAGTCATATCATGGTAATGCATTAATGCTCTTTCAACTTCTTCTGGTTCCATATATAAGGTCTTTCCAATATCCAAGCATATAGATTTGGATACAACTAAGACATTAGATTGACAAAACTTCTGGTCTAATTCTAGCTGAAACAAGAACCATCGAATCGGAATTTTAACTTTTAAGGAAAATCTACATATTTGACGACGTATCTCATCAGCTAATTTTATTTCATTAAGACTTCTGGCAACAGCATTCACAGGAAAAATAATTTGATTTCCTGTGGCACGATATGGAATTACTTGAACATGTAGTTTTAATTGTTCTAGCACTTTCATAAGAATAGAATTTTTGTCTACTAGTAACTTATCAGAGAAACCAGATTCCAGTAGTTTATCATAAAATGTCCCTAGTACTATGCAATGTGGCTTTTTAACATTCTCTTCATCATTCTCACTTCCATTCTCAATTGAATGTTCTAAAACTTGAGTGAATTTAGGACAATTATATGATGTTAGTGAGTGAAATGAAGCTTGGAGAAGTTCTAGATTTGTTATCTGCTTATTAGTTGGCTCTGCAAGTTTAACTCCTTTGATAGAAAAGAAGAACTTAGCTTTTTCGTGAAGTTGTTCATCTAGCTTATGTGTAAGGATATTAACAGAGTGATATCGTAACAAAATTGGAGCAACATCTAGAAAAGCAGCCTGACCTCCAGTATCAACACCATATATCCAATGAGCTTTATAAAGCTCTTTTGAGTTCCGCACACGAGGTAAAAGGTCAATAATTTCTTGAGATACATTTGACATTGTTACATCTTCTGTAGTGGTGGTTTGATCAGACTTATTTGTGTCTATGTCTTGTACTGGCTGATGTGACTCAGTTGTTACTGGCTGTTCAATTGATTGTTGACTTCCTAACTCTGGAGTCTCCATGTTGTTTTTAATATTTCCAGCAATTATTGCCTTCAGTTTGTCAGGCTCCACCTTTGTCCATAACAAATTATGATCATCTCCTGTGATGGCAGTTACGACATGTGCTGGACGTGGGGCAACTACATTAGTACTGTTAGGTACATTGTCACATTCGTTTGGTTTATCTTGATATAGTAGCTTTAGAAAAGATGATTTACCAGTTCCAGGTGCACCAGATATTATAAACTTGGAGAATTCAGCAGTTACAAAACCTTTCTTCATAGCTTTGTCCAGTAACACATCATTGTCATCTAGCAAGGAAAAAGTCAGTTCTTTCCATACAATACTAAAACCTAATTAATATGTTATATTTTGGACAACATGTATCTATTACACAACTCTAATGTATGAGTAACATAAGATGAGGGAGGGATCATTATGTCCAAGATATTAGTACGACACAAGGTGAAGGGAAGTTTGTATAAACAGCAGACTTGGGGTCAAATACATGCTTCAGTATTTCAAATACAAATACAAATACCTGACAAGAGCTAAATACAAATACAAATACAAATATCCATTTACGCCTGTATTTCAAATACAAATACAAATACTCCTCTCTGTATTTGAAATATAATTACAAATACAATGTTCTTATTTTGTTTCAAAGAATTTATTTAAGACAATTTAAATTACACTTGATAAACATGAGTTGTTCTAAAGTTTTATCTTTAAGGCGACACCTTTCTGGTCGGAAAACCTTGCCTGCAATGCTAAAGATTCTTTAAACAGACCCCATCCCTTTTGTATTTTACATAATGTATGTGGATTACATGATATAATATAATATATATATATATATATATATATATATATATATATATATATATATATATATATATATATATACATATATATATATATATATATAAATATAAAATATAATTCTCAAGTAGTAGATAGTCTCATTCCCAGACTGCAATTCCCCTTGAACAAGAAGGCAACCTGGTACATAGGCTTTAAATTCTTGGTCCTAATGTCATTAGCATGACATTTCAACTCCAACTAATCATGCACTGATGGTCACAAGAGAAGTAGCAGCTGATTAGAAAAGGAGTCAGTAATAGAAAATCTTGATAATTCTGCCACTAAAAAGTACAATCCATGGTGATACAGGTATAATTTTAAGTCTGTGTCCAATTTAATAAGATTACACTGAAGTGATAATGAACTACAGCTTATAACATCATTATAACTATCTTCCTAATAGTAATACATGAGATATTTCCAAAAATGAAATACATGAACAAGCTTGCTACATTACTGAGAGGTCTCAAATTGTAGCAATCACATGTTTTTCCACAAAGATATGTGTTCACCAATATCATGTTGATGACACCATTTAAAGCATAAAAACAGACCGCCTTTTTCACTCAGGGGTGTGAAAATGTATGGTTGAAACTAAGCAGTAATCATTCTCTAATAGTATTCCTTTCTATTTCTTTGAATGTGAAGGACATTGATGCTATCTTCAACTAAAAACTCAGCAATGACTACTTGAAATGGACTGATAAATTTCTACTCAAAATATATCATTTGTTTTGCATGGGCAGTGGCCATGGAATTCTGATGTTTAGGTTAGACAACTGATTTAATCATTATAAGGATTGTAAAACTAGTCCTTAAGGTGGCAGTACAGTGGTGTTAATGATATTAATAAATACCTTAACTTTTTTACTATATAATTTCTATATCTTTTCTTGTTTTAATACCATCCTTTGACTACTACATTATATCAATGGTCTTCAACTTCGATAAAAATTTAAAACAATTGCACTTATTAATCAAGAGTTACTGGAGTAACAGTATCCAGAAGAAAGGTACATTTTTCTAAAAGCTTCTTATAGGTAGACATTAGAAACTTACCTTGGTATTACAGTTATATCAGATCTATAATCCTATGAAAGATTTTTTTGAATTGCTACTATATGTTTTGAGATACAGTAATCAGAGTCAAATCTTTGAGAGCCTTCAGAAAATTGAACACCAATTTAAAAATTGGCTTCATAGGATTACTCATACACATGTTAGGTAAGTTTGTTCAATATTTCTTACCTGTGCATAGTATTAGAGCTGAGATAAATGTACCTTAGTACAACAGCTTGTACTTGCTTATTAACATTAGCTACGAAACCACTGGAATGTGAAGAGGTATGTCATTATCTTCCTCTAGACATACTTAGATATAGTGTGTTTCATGTGGCTTAGAATGCAAACCAACCACAAATATGTGTTAATGAGTGTATTATGAATATTGTGAATATAGTATGAATATTATTATAATAAAATTTGACTTCTGACCTCCACTGTACCACCACCAGGTGAACCAGCAGTATACAAAAAGTACATTATTGTGGTTTAACAGCTTATGACTCTCATTAAACATAATACTAAGCTATACAAAATTAACATTCTTGAGGTTATAAAATTTATCCTTGCCTGTAATTTTATAACAATATCCTGTCACCTTATGATGGGAAATTACTAAGTGGATATAATGTCATGATAATTAGCCACAAACACATTGCTAGAAATGTTAGGTTATAATAAAAACTTGTTGCTATGAGAATCTTAAACTATTAGCTTGAAGCTAAAAATTAGAACAAGTGAAATAAACCTTTTTTTTTCTACAAACAATTATAAGACTGTCTGACATGTTATGTGTGACAAGTAAATTTCGCAAAATGGTCTCAAAAAGCCACCTTTTACATGAGAATTTGCTTCCAATCCTATTTCTTTACACTATGACATGCATGTATTATAATACTGAAATAAACCCAGAAACTATATTCTGTTTAAGTTGACTACTGACTCAGTGATATATCTCAGGCTAAGAATAAGCTAGAGAGAAATGGTTTGTTCTATTTAGTAAATCTTGCAAATCCATTTAAACCATAAAAGAACGAGTGCTACATGTCCTATATACCAGGAATGGCGTTCTTCACATACCACCATGACATGGCTATTAACTAATGTACACACAAATGTTCACTGACTGAAATAAAAATTTGGGAAAACAGTAAAAATGTCTTTTATAGCACATAAGTCTTCGTGTGAATGTAAAATAGACAAGAGAGTAAAGGAAATGGATAAGACTTGTGGGTCTGGTTACAATAGGATATAAATTTATATGGCTACCATAAAAATGGACACATGTACAGTTGACTGGAGTCATAATTTCAGTAACAATTACAAACAACATGTTTACAGTAGTAAGGTACGTAATGTTTGAACTTTCATTGTTATATATAAAGTTCATACAATAGTGTTCACATTAAGGTGACAAGTGTACTTGGTTTATATTAATAACTTTTTATTAAATCAGTGGGTGTAATATTGTGATAATTGTTGTGATAATAAGCCACTAGTAATTGATTAATAATTTCAATTAGCACAGTAAAGTTATAAGGTCTTATGGTTAGAAAGAGAAATCACTGACACAACTGGGAACTTTCACATGCCATCCTAGAAATAGCGACAAATGAGTATGAATAGCAAAAACAAATAATTGGTGAGGATATTATCAGTAATGGTCCTGGTAAAGTTACACACTAAACATTTCTCTAGTGACAATGGTGAGAATCCATACCCAGGAATACTTAGTATTGAGGGATATATATGCACTGGACTCCAAAATAAATCCCTGAATAAACCATCCCAGGATGTCCTAAGTATGAATGGATACTTGGTATTAATGGTTACATACATATGTACTGGACTACTATAAGGACCATCCCAGGATGTACAAAGTATCAAGAACATAGTATTAAGGGATACATATGCACTGGGTTCCAAAATAAACCCCTAAATGAACTAACTATCTTAGGATGAAATAAGTACTAAAGGATACTCAGTATTAAGTGATATATACGTAAGTATTAGGCTCAAGATACTCATCATCCCTGGATGTACTAAGTATTTAGTGATACTAATGTTTAGGGATATTATGTATTGACTTCATGGATTGACCATTCCAGGATGTGTATAACAGTTAGTATAGATACTTAACACTACAAAATGTGTATATCTCTTGAGTTGGGATCATATCAATATGTACCAGTGATACATGGTATTGAGAAACATACATGTACTAAACACAGCCAGTATCAAGTTCAAGGATACTCAGTGTTGACATTGGTCCAGTCTTACGGACTACTTAATCTCCTGGGATATATAGGATTGTTAACAATATGTTACTTATTCAAAATAAAGAAGTGTAATCATGTTGATTGTATTGACACAATGTGGACAGAATAAAAGAAACAGGTAATAATTGTGGGTTAGTTATCAAATTACCCAATTTCATTATTAAAATCCACAATATCTTATTTATATGGGAAACTAGAAAGCTATTCAAAACCATTAAACCATAATTTTAATTAAGTAAAAATGTATTGATAACAATTTAATAGAACATTCTGTGTTTAAAGATATTATAGTAGTACACATCATTGATTAATATTGTGTTAAATAAAATGGTTTTCAATCTCTACCTGCAAATTCAACCTGATGAAGAAAATGATCCTCAATTATCACTTTATTATACAAATATTTTTTAAAACACACATAATAATGGGTGTACCATCAAATTATAGTCAATTTTTGGTCATATATAAGCAAAAATTGAAAAGATCTCAAAAAATGTCTCATAAAACTACTTAAATAAACATATCCCCATCTAACCTAGTATGTCAAAAAACAATATGTGATCATAAATACGAAAATGGTACTTAACGCGCAAACGAATTTCGAAGAAACGCTTGTATAGAAACGGTTGCTATGCGGCCATCTTGAACAGGACGTTATTAAAATTCAGTATTTGACAAGCACAATAATTGACCTATATGAATACCAAATAATATTGATTTCCTGCTATAATATAATATCATTAGCAATTCTGTGCCTGAAACTTGGTATAAGGTTATATATTATGTATTCAGTGAATTTCTGTCATTTCAATATAAAATGGCCTGCCATAAAAAAATATTAAGGTTAATAATGAGTCCTTTAAGAGGTTTATCAGTGTTCCTGAAATGTTGATTAATGTTCACTGAACATTTTAGGAACATTTATCAACTTTCTGAGTAACAAGCTGAAATCACATAACTTCCTTATTTGGTCAGAACAATATGAGGAACTACATATGAAATTAGGTGTTTCTTTCTCTGTTTATAATGATCCATTCCTAGCTGTTTGCTCTTTGAGATAAAATTATAAACAATACTGTACAATATATAAGTTGAACTACCAGCAATGTTTACCTCCTTGAAGTCTTATTTAGCCTATACATTATGTATGCATACAATGACATTACTGAAAACAATTACAGTATCATTTACTTATAGATTTAACATGAAATAGTTATTACCTTGACTAAGATAGTCACGTATCTCGTTAGATTTTCTTAAGCTGTTAACAATAGGACTCTCCATAGCAGCAATCACTGTCGCCCAAGTAAAAGGAGATGATTGAGACTCTTTCCATCTGTTTATGACTGCTGAGAGTTTCTCAATATCACTAATCGGATTTTGTTGTATACCTTCCAAATCATTATATGGTATATTAAGACATATACCAATCAGACGCCATTTAGCACTTATATCAGCTAATAGATTGAGTAGTTCTAATTCACTGGGTGCCTTCTTTAAGATATCAGTAATATCTAAAATACATATAAAAACAGAATTAATAATTATTATAGAGTGTTATAGCAAATTGTATACAAATAACCAAATAATAGGCACTGCTACCATATGCTTGATAAACCAACATGTAATAAAATGGTAAGACATAAATGTTACTATTTATATTCTTTTCATATTTAGAAAAACTAAGGTTATTAGAATTTCAATTATGACAAAATCATCAACCTAACTTTGGCATTCCATTGTTGTTGCAAAGATGCTTTGAGTCATACTGATGCCTTTCATGGATCTTAGAGGTTGTGTCCTTTTAATACATTATGGGAGGCAGTTAACATGTTGTTTTTTAACCTGTGCTATTATGCTATTATGTAAGCATGATATAATATCAATCCCTACTGTCTTGTTTGTTTCTTTGTATAGAGTGACATGTATCCATGTTTTAGCAAATAAAAGTCTCATCAGCCAACATCTAATAGGATGGTATGACATAAACATCACCATCTATACTCTGTTCACATTGAGAAAGACTATAGTTTAGTAGTTCATAGTTTGGTGGGCTATCATAGTTTATATAATTGTCAATTGTTATTGACCAGAGTAGTGTTAGATTATTGTTTTGTAAAATTCAAATTCTAGAATAAATGTTTGATCTGTAATAAGGACAATTAATCTAACTCCATATAAGTCACTAACAGATATGCATAAAAAGGACACAGACGACTCATTTAAATATTAAAGTTACCTTTAGGTCCAGGATTGAGTTCAACATCTCCTGATAAGATAAGGAGAAGTGAGAGAAAGACTCCTAAAGAGAAGGTAAGATCTTTAATCTTCCTGATAATAGTCACTCCATCTATCCTATTACTGCTCTCAGTGTTTGGATTCTCTTTAGAATGAGTACTACATGATATCTGATGACATGCCCATAATCCAATACACACTCTCCATTGAGTGACATCAATCATTACTACAATGAAAGAATAATATCTCAATATATGAGTAGACAAAATCTAATAAAAGCTATTTCAAATATTGTTATACAATAAGACTTGACAATATGTATTAGGCACCATACAGTGGGGTGTGCTAGTCTGGGAATGAGGCTAGTTCTTGAAGTATCATATGTCACAATGCCAGTATAAACCAGTAGTTTATTTAAAGTATATAATTGTACAAAGTGCCATCCATTTATACATACATAGAAAGGAACATATAAACATATAAGAATAGTGCGTGTTAATTTGGTAAGAATAATGTCCTCGTTATTGACCCATTTAAAAACCTTAAGACAATAAAAAGGGGTGTAACCCTAAAGTCTCAGATTTAAATTATTGGTTGACAATACGCAAGGAAACTATTTAATAGGTTATTACCTTTTTGCTTCTCAGGACAACAACACAACAAATATCAACAGAAGCTATCAATAGCTATAGGCTGGTGCTTTCACAGAAGGTAAGTACAGTCTCGGTCGTAGCGCGGGCCTGGTCTGAAATACCGGAAATAACTATAATCCGTAAAAATAGAAAATAGTTTACTCGTTTTGACTTGTAACTTGTACTATAATTTGATGACATCACATGTGTCATAGAGTTAATAATGAATCCTATTAAGGTCAGTAATACAGATCAGCAACACAATGGAATGCGGAAGCAACGTCTTCAATAAAGTGACTATGAATGTTATTAAAAACTTAGAAAGGTTTCTGTAGGAATGGTGACATGTGGACAGGATTACAGTCAGCTAAATAACAATCAATGTCCGGCTTGTAATCTTAAGTTGTCTACCAGACAGTCTCTAAAGTGACATTGGAGTCATTGTCACAAAAGTATTGACAAAGACAGGCTAGATGAATACTTACTTTGATGCTCAAGGGAAGGAACATATGCGTCCTACTTGTTCAAAGAGATTCAGAAGATCAAATAATATTGAAAAATCATCAGGAAAATGTTCATGGAGAAACTGGACTAAAGCGAGAGTCACGTTTCTCTTGTCCATTTCCAGATTGTACTGTGAAGTTTCCTTCGTATTTTTAAAGCAGCTGCTTCAACATTGTGACACATGCCATAATGAGCAATTAGGTTAATTTGTGAAACATAAAGTTTTACTGTAACAACACAGTGTGTGTTATGTACAATGATATTGTATGTAGTTAAATCAAGACAATATCTATACTGCTAGAAACGGAATCCATACTGACTATTTCTAGACTCTAAATACTATGATTTTAAACTGGAATGTTTTAATTTCTCACTAAATATGGCATTCTATTACAAGCACTCTAAACATTGCCTTGATTCAAAGCCATCCCTTTAATTAGTTCACATCTAAATCTATAATACATATTTCTAATATAGGTAATCAAGAAATTGAGTTTGCTTCATGGGATGAATTTCTTCTTTGGAAAACGAGAGAGGAGTCACATACAAATACATATTATATCAAAGTAATATTGTTATGATATACATGGTGTCATTTCATGTTTCACACATAGCTGACAAGTGAACATAAACTACATGTATGTACTAATGAGACTGATGAGGAAGACAATACGTCTTCCATTATCCTTAAAGCTATAGAAACAGATAAAACAGAGGAAAACACAAATGATGAAACTGGTATGCCATTATTGCCATAATTATATTATATATATATATATATATATATATATTGCATATTTATTATTCATGCCTTCTTTACCTGTAGGTACAAAGTACTATTTCAGTTGTTGTCGTGATGATTCAACAAAAGAAAAGAAAATATCTCTAGATCCTGAGGTGGCAAGAATAAAACGTGTAACAAGAGAATCAAGAAAAATTGGTGGTATTTGCATATCTAGACTATTGCAACCCAACAGGACAATGGAGCTGTGCATGTGAAGTATATCTTTTTGCACAGTAATCATGATCTGTCTTCGAATCAAGCCAAGTTTCTCCCACTTTCAAAGGATATCAAGAACAGTATTGCTTTTAAACTTGCTCAAGGAATACCAATTGACAGGATTCTTGATGGTAAGACACATATAATTGTAACATTATTATCTATTGGTATCATTAAATGTTTTAGACATCAGACAAGACCCAGGTAAATGGAAAAATCCACACAGTTTTAGCACTGAAGCCCAAAGTCATCACTTTGTAACTCGTCAGGACATTCTTAATCTGACCACAAATGTTAACCATCTTAGTAAAATACACATTAAAATGCACAGTCTGTTCATCAGATGGTGAATGAATTGAAACAAGAGGACTATAATCTAATTCTGTGCTACAAACCACAAGGTACAGTAGACCAAACACTCTCCTAGCTATCTAAATAGTCATTTATCTTGGCAATTCAAACCAAATTTCAGAGGGATTTCTATCAGCAATATGCTCAGACTATTTTATGTATTGATTCAACTCAATTGTGCAGTTATCAAATTATTAATATCTTAATTTATGAAATTCTTATGACTTTATTTTGTTATTGTACAGGTGTGCATCCATGGATGAGAGGAACAAAATCAAGAATACACTGAAGACTACTAAGAGACGATAATTTAGCAATTTCACAGGTTGACAACACAGATGATCCTTTACCTTCTCAAAGTAATCCAGTCTCAGTAGAGGTGAATCCATGGTTGCAGCATGGTACTGGGTTGTCAAATTAGTCTTTGATATTTTCAGCCTTTGACAACCTGAAAAAAGAAGTGGGAATTAACTAAATTTGATAAGAATCATTAACTTTTTAAATAAATTCACAGTCTTTGTCTATATCTTGGTTTAAGTGACTTCAACGTCTTTTTAGAGACTGTCTAGTAGACAACCGAAGATTATTACAAGCCGGACACTGATAACTGACCGCATGGTAAGTTCTCCAGTACACGTAGATAAGCTTTTAATAAAATTCATAGTCGTTTATTATGTTTATTGTGACGTCTGCTTCCGCATTCCATTGTGTTGCTGAGGTGTATTACTTACTGGCCTTAATAATAATGATAGTGTGAATGAATGGTTTAAATGATGTCATCTAGTATAATGACATGACATGTGTCATGATATGCATTATGATGTCTTCATAGTCAAGAACCACCCGACTCTTTTCTACTATACAAACTATTCTTTTGTCATATTAAGTCAACACTATCATGACTTATAGTATTATAATAATTGTGTCATGAACCTGTAACACTAGAGAAGATGACAGAATCTACAGTATATCATCCTCTTCTATTCTCTCATCAGGAAAAAAGACAACATTCAGTCACCAGAACAAAAATTGCATTTATTTAAATGATTTAAATTTTGTTTTGACAATATTGCCATTATTCATTAGATATTACTGATTTTATGAAGTTATATAAAGACTTCTTCCTAGTCCCCCACTTGAAAAGTTTAGTTTAATCAATACTTCACAATTACAATTTTAAAAATTATATATTACAATCATTCAAGTATACAATGTAGCATGTACAAAACATTTCATCTTGTAATTGTAATGTCATAAACAAAGTTCAATTATATATAGTGCAGTTATTCTCACATATTATGTAGTGAGTTGTGAATGGCCATATATCTGGCTAACCTAACTACAGTACTGAAATAAAGAAAATCTTGAAACGTATACTTTAGTATTATACAAACATACATCAAAAACATTAAAACTTAAAATATACGACAGCATCAAGTCAATGTCTCAAAAAATACACATAATATTACGTTGACTTTCACTACACCAGGGATGAAAATAACAGCCGGCCATCAGCCAAAATCTGAGCAAACTAGCTGAATAACCGAGTAAATTTAAAAGATTTGGCTAGTTGGAGCTGATCAATTATAATGGGTGTGGTCTTTTTAAATTAAGGGTGCAGTTTAGATGTTGTCACGTGTAGAAAATGGCAACTAGAAAGAGAAAGGCTGGCACGATTGCTGTGCCTACTACAAAGAACACGAAGAGGCAAGTGTCACTGGAAACTTTCAAGAACTGGCAGAGAAGTTATGAGAGAGAGTATGCATCACTTTCATGGCTCCGTTGTGATCCAGACAATGAGGATACGTCTCTTGTTTCACTCTTGTGGGGTGCTCTCTTTTGCAAGTATGAGGCAAAGATTGCTGGTCACAAGAACTTTTCTCGATCATGGATAGATGGATCTTGCAATCACAAAACCAGTAATATTACAGATCATGCAAAGAGTGAGCAGCATAAGTCTGCCATGAAGCTCTTTCACATGGATGAAGCAAAAAACAGAAAAGAACCAGTCATTGCCTACAGTCCCATTGACCTTGGCACTACATACAGAAATAGGGACTCGGCATGAAATTTCGTTCATTACATAGCTGAAAGCCAACGAAGAGGCTTTTATCAGAACACTACAAGGTCTTTTCACTTCTACAGCATACTTATGGATGAGTCAACAGACGAGGGCAGAATTGAGAATGAAATGTTTGTTATTCTGCAGTGTATGAAGGATGATACTGCCCAGGAAGTGAAGATATGTACCGGCTTCCTTTCTGTCATAGAACCTAGAAAAGCTGATGCTGATGGACTAATCGAATGTCTTGGCAAAGTATTACAATCCATGGGGATTGAGAATATTTTAGATCGAGAGAGCATCCTTCATGTATCTGACTACCCTGTTTTAGTTGGCTGTGGCACTGACGGTGCATCAGTTAATATTTCTGATATGCGATCTAAATTGCAAGCTGTTTCATCTTGGTTGTTTTGGGCTTGGTGTTATTCTCATAGACTAGAACTCGAATGTAAGGATGCTTTTACCAGTCGTCTTTTTCAGGATATTGATGAAATGCTTATGAGGCTGTACTACTTGTACGAGAAGTCTCCCAAAAAGTGTCGAGAACTATCAGACCTTGTTATTGATTTGAAAGAGGTTTTCCAATTCCCAGAAGGTGGAAATTTACAATGTTTGCGTGTACAGATAATGGATAGATAGACCAGGCCACTATTGTTGAGTGGTTCGAGTTCTTTATAGCAAGCATACCACCTGTACAAGCTGTGTTGGGTTATTGAAGATGGACATTCGTCTCACATGTCCATGGAGGTGATAGGGCAAGCAAGGGCGAACAATATCCACCTACAGTGTTTACCAGCTCATTGCACACATATTCTGCAACTATTAGACATAGCAGTTAAGTCGCTGAAGAGCCACTTTAATAAATCCTGCAGAGACTTCTTGGCTGCTGCTACACCAGGAAGAGTGATTTTGCCAGAAAATCTTTCAGTACTTTTGGCTGAGGAATGGCCTAAAGCTGTAAATCCCATGAATATTTTCAGCAGATTCAGGTAAAGTAGGATTTTTCCTTTAAATCCTGGGGAGGTGACCGACAGATATACTGCTCCTGCCAAAGTATATGAAGGGTCTTCTTTTCCTGATAATCTTGATGGTACCTCTGTTGATCAGTTCAATAGTACAACTGATGACAATGCAGATTCATTCACTGAGAGATTGAAAGATGTTTTAGTTTTGCCAAAAGCCAAATCCACTAAAAGCAGTCGAAGCACTAATAGTAGTGCCAGATGTATTACTGATGATTCTTTCATAGAAGTTCAAGAGAAGCTTGAGGAAAAAAGAATCAGAGAAGAGGAAAAGGAAGCATGTAGGATAGAAAGAGAAGAAAAAAGCAAAAGAGAAAGCTAAGGTTCAGAAGCAAAAGGAAAAGCAGGAAAAGAAACAGGCACAGGATAAAGCAAAACTGGAAAAGGAAATGAGAAGTCAAACAAAGAAGCAAGTGAAACTACAGGAGAAAACAGTAAAGGATGGCAGTGCAGCTACTGAAGCAAGCTTTTGTTCAGACTGTGGAATAGACTATTACGAAGAAGAAACCGATGCTGAATTGATAGGGTGTGATGGAGGATGTGGTCAATGGTGGCATGTATCATGTACTGAACTTTTGGAGGTTCCTGTCGGTGAATATTATTGTCCTGAATGTTCTTAAACTGATATGACTCATAATTCATGAACTGCCTCATAATGCCTCATAATAAGACTTTCATAGGACTTTTCTTGTAGTTAATGTGTAACATAATACAATGATCTTTATATTTAAAAGAAACTATTGGAAGTACAGATACTAAAAAGGTGTTTTTAAAAATCTATTAAAAATTCCCCAAAAAATTTTTTGTTTACATTAGCTATACTTTGAAGTTAAGTGTCTCATAATTGGACTGCCTTCTCTACTGCTTAAACGAGCATGTGTCAGATATAATGCACTCAATGCAGATTCTTGCTCACTATAAAAGGGGGGTAGGCTGCCCGGAAAGGAAGTGACGTCTACCAAAGAGAGAGATGGGGGCAATATTCAAACCTAGATGTTGTTCTAGATAGTAGCCATACCAGCCTGAACAACCTACGCAAAACATCTATAACAGTTGTAATAGGTAACAAACACGTGTTATCTCAATTACATGGTTGATAATATTAGATAACAACTTTTATTGCTGTACTGCACTTATACATGGCAGAATAAAAGATGGCTGACATAAGACCATAGTTGTCTAAATCAGATTGCCTAGCAGGAGTTAAAACTTTTCTAACATGACCCGACCTTCTCATAAACACATTCTCCCCTCCCTTCTAGACTGTCAAAGTCGATAACAAGAAAGTCTTACATGTTTCTACTGCTTGCCATTTCACTACAGAAACTTACACGTATCCAAAAAACCGGGAATATCTGCACTGAACATACGCATAATATTAATTAAGCAGCTGTTGCAACAGCTACAGGAAGTGCATATTATGATGTAAACAGGAAAACAGAAAAATTTCCATTTTTTATTATTGAAAAGTTTTGCGTGTGCCATTTCGTGGGCAACCCTGCCCCCTTTTATACTGCAGATGCTCGTTTAACTGTATTCCAGTTTCGCACATTTTATGTACGTGCATAATTAATAAGGTAGTAACTAAACTGCATACCTTCCAATAAAAGTTGCCATTTAAATAAGCTACCACTGGTGAAATGACTTGATTATGCAAACACTTACGTAGCCAAATAAACAAATGTTTCGACAATATTACATCTACTGTAAACATTCAACACGCATCGCTGTCATAAACAACTTTACAAAACAGTCACGTGGTACAAGTAAACACAAGATGCACGAGATAAAATCAACTTCCATCCATTCTATTACAACTTAGATATGCACAATTTTTACTTACGTTTGTCGTTGACCTACATATAGACTTCCACCAAACGAAACAGCCACAAAGAAAGACTCTTTAAGAAGGGAAGTCTTCAACATAATGAAAACAAGTGCAACGACTGCTCCACGAGGTGACAAAATGGTACGGACAAGTATACGGAGCGAATTGAAGAAATTACGGGATATGGAGAAACAGGGAGGATCAGAAGCACCTTCAATGAAGACGGAGAGTTATACATATACTGCTTCGTCATTCAGACAACTTACATACGAAAGTAAGTACAGTCTATCTTAAATTAATTAACAGGAATTGAATGTTGTCGGCTACTGTGTATTCATTCCACTTTACACACCCTACTACTGGAAGAGCAATTGACCATTTTATTATTAAGACTAAAAATATGTAATTATATCTTGTCGGCTACTGTCTATTTATTTCACCTTGCACAACCTAATTGAAGAGCAATGGACCAGTTTATCATTAAGACTAAAAATATGCAATTATTGTTCATGATATCTGGAGTACTTTCTGGCTGCAATTTTGTTTCTTTTTAGTACAGGTGTCAATGGAGAAATGTATCATTTTTAAAATGACCTTCTTTGTAAGCAGTACCATAAACCAGCACAAGTAGTGCATATATTTAATTTAACCTCCAATATGGCCGACAGATGTACTACCTCTTTACCAAGCATGGACTATGGCCATTTGTTATCTATCATTTATACTTGTAATCAATAAAGTGTCTTTTGTACAAACATCTTAATAACCACGTGTAATAGTTCTTTTATTCTATAGAAGAGCTGTTTGAACTTGTACAATTAAGTGATGTTCCACTAGATCAAGAGCTATTTAAAGTTGTAAGTAATACAAAATACATCTTGAACTTTATATAAAGATAAAATATAACAAGATCACTAATGCTATATGACTTACTGCGTTACTTACATTACTAATAAAGACGTAGTAATCTCTAGAACAGTAGTAATTAAATTGTCTGGATACTTGCTGTAGTTGTTCTGGTCTTGTCATGTACATAAACTTATAAAGATAATATTACATAATCTTAGTCAACTAGAATAAATGGACTAGTTGTCATAGTAACACATACATTATCAAGTTGGTTATATTCTATATCACAACAAGAACATAAAGTAAATACAGTAGAGCCTCTAAATAGTGGATTGCAGAGGGACAAATGTAAATATCCAGTATATAATATCAATGTAAAATTAATTAGTTGTTTTAACAATAATTTTACCATAGATAGTTGGATTAGTCACAATAGAATAAATAAAAGAATAAGAAGACTGAGTAAAGGACTGTCAGAAATAAAAAACAGTTTACAATGAGAGAGAATTGACTGTCCATGCCTTAAGAACTATCTTAACTATGTTAATATGTGGGTGTGTCTATATGAGCATACAATAATGTATTTATACACAAGTTTATTAAGTCGTTATAAATTACTATGTCAATCTACTTCCAGCTAAGTAGATTGACTTGTTTCATCATTACTCAAAGAGAATTGGAGTATTTAATAAGACTAGACTGACTCATTGGTTGTCTAAATCTAATCCAAAAGGACTGGTTGGGTCTATGACAAAGCTTTTGTACTGTTTATTAAACTCTTTATTATGAAACTACATCAATTATAGGATTATTTGTTTAAAATTATAGTATTTTACAATATGTTGCTTGTGTAATTTCTATTAATTAATATGTTGTTTGTTAACAGTACTTTAAATACTCTAACAAACCTATTTCTTCCACACTAAGCTTCTCAGACGTTATGGAGGTGGTTTCTAAAGGGTTGATTCTGAAATAACATTTTATGTACATATATATACAAACCTTCTTTGTAAGAAGTAACTTCAGGATTCTTGTTGACATTTGAAGTACATGGAACTAATGTTTATATGTTACTAATGATGCATTGTACTGAAACAAACCTATTTCTTCCACATTAAGCTTCTCAGACGTTATGGAGGTGGTTTCTAAAGGGTTGATTCTGAAATAACATTTTTATGTACATATATATACAAACCTTCTTTGTAAGAAGTAACTTCAGGATTCTTGTTGACATTTGAAGTACATGGAACTAATGTTTGTAAGTTACAAATGGTGCATTTGTACTGAAACAAACCTATTTCTTCCACACGAAGCTTCTCAGATGTTACGAAAGTGGTTTCTAAAGGGTTGATTCTGTAATAACATTTTTATGCACATATATATAGAAACCTTCATTGTTAGAGGTGACTTCATTGTTCAGGTGATTCTTTTCATCATCTGAAATGCCTGTATCAAATTTTTAACGTCTTGTTAAACTTTGGATAGTAAATTTACCTTCTATTGTCTTAGTAGGCTCCTTTGAAGGTCAAGTGGTAGCAATGATAGGGGCATCTACAGTAACAAACATACAAACAAGTCATTTCCTTATTTAACATTATAGCTATATAGTTATACTTTTTGTCATTGTAGGCTTTGGTTGAACTTGATGTGGAGAATTAAAGGTGGTTATCAATTGATCTATAGAGTAACACACAACAAGTCATTAATATAATTTTTCAAACTTTACCAGAAGAGAGATATTCATTCCTGATATCAGGTCTTGCTAAGAATTGATATATCTTCTCAACCACTACTTTGTGTTCTACAGGTGGCTCTTTCACAACAGTGATGATCATTCTCCAAGACACTTCACAGGTTCTCTTATCTATCCAAACTTGAAGGACTTCTGAGAGTTTTCTAGTATCATCATATGCCACATTGTATTGAGCAGACATAATATGACCATAACGCACAGCAAGTTGTTCACCAATAGTACTCCACATGTACTTAATTTCATGAAGTAATGTCATCAGGTGTTTTTTCTTAGGCTCTTCACCTACTAATTATAAATATGATGAATCAATGACAAAATTATCCATTAACTTGCACTTTGTATAACTCACATAATAATTCATCAGATACTTCTAATGAATGTGATGACTCTATATAGATAGAAGGAGAACTACTGATGGAAATAGGCATGCTGGCAGTAGTAGGAGTAGTGGTGGAAGTAGGCATGTTGGTTGTAGTAGGAGTAGGCATACTAGCAGTAGTAGGAGTAGCCATGTTGGCAGTAATAGGAGTAGTAGTGCAAGTAGGCATGTTGGAAGTAGTATGAGTAGTGGTGGAAGTAGTGATGGCAGAGTAAGCTATATTAACAAAAGAAGTATACTTTCCTATATATATTTTCCTATATGTGTGTGTGTGTATGTGCATGTGTGTTACATATAACATGGTTTAGAGGTCTATATATATTATATAATCTTCCCAACAAGGGAATTTGTAAAAGATATTGCCCAAGGACCATAGGCCTGAGAGTCATATCTTTACAAAATCCCAAGTTGGTAGGTTAATATATTGCATATTGATCGATAAAACATGATATATCTGATATAAGTTATAATGAGTTCATACTAACCTATCACTATTGCTCAAACATACAGCATATGGGTGTGAAGCAATTGTCTTTTAAATTCTCAAGTTGGAAGGTTTAAATGCTTATGGACCCATTAGAACTGATAAAGCTTGTCATCAGGTCCATATAAACCTACTGCTTAGCTGTTTATGAAGAAGAAACTAGCTCGTTTTAGATGTTAGGTTCTATATTTTCATATATTAATCTAATAAGAGGTTTATATCTGCTACATGGAACTAATACTCCTTTTCAAAATGTATGTCTCTCTATATGATATATATATATGATATATAATTATATATATGTATATACACATACACACACACACATATATTAGTTCAAAAACTGAGCCATTATTTTATTAGACAATAACTAAAACTTGAGTATATTCTGTTTTTAATGTCACTTACATGTTGTTTCCTGTATTTGTTGCAATTCAGAGCTAGGAATTATCAAACTCATCTGTTCACTTTTTCCTTTCAAAGTGAGCTCTAGGTCAATGAGTTCTTTCTTATCTTTGAGAGAGATTTTAAATTTTAAGCAAAGTAGGGCAGTGTCTGGCTGACATCGATCAATGACCTTCCTAGAAAGCTTAAAGTATACAAAATTTAAAATTTCATCAACTAGGACTTTACTTGAAATGGAGTCATCAATGGCTTTATGTCATAATACTCATTAGGAACTATAACCTCATTGAAGTCAGGATCCTGGACAGTTACAATTTTCATTTTTTTAATCAACTATAGATTATCACTGTGTTTATGACTTGAAATTAAACCTAATGAACAGTTTATGAAAGAAGAATATAGAACCATATTTAGGACATAGCCGTTTATGAATTCTATACAAACTCAAACTGTTAATAGCACAAATACTTATGTCATCATTATTAAGTCTATAAATAGCAAAGTGTGTATTTACTTTTGGGCACATAAGGAACAGATATTAACAACTTGAAAATGATAAAAGGTCAGTATTATTACAACTGATAATAAACATCAGTTATAGCCAATTAAGAAATTTATAACTGTAGCTGTAGTTTATGTCAGTGGATTCAGTTATGATTATCATGATCATAATAACAGTGAAAGTTGAATATGGCCTTTATATGGAATCCATAGTCTTCTGCCATTATAATTATTACTACAATTTTGTCTTTAAAAAATGATAACATTTAGTGTTCATTATACATATGCAATATAGGTCTGATTAATTGAATTGACTCATGTGTTCCAGCTATAAAATGTATAAAGGTGTTTTAATATATAATTATGTAAAATAGTGCAAGTAAAGAAGATTAAAACATTTGATAAATGGTTTGTCTAATTTTTTTGTTCATGACATGGTAATGACACACTAATCATATATTGACATATTATTCTTTCATTGTAGTAATGATTGATGTCACTCAATGGAGAGTGTGTATTGGTTTATGGGCATGTCATCAGATATCATGTAGTACTCATTCTAAAGAGACTCCAAACACTGAGAGCAGTAGTAGGATAGATGAAGCGACTATTATCAGGAATATTAAAGATCTTACCTCCTCTTTAGGAGTCTTTCTTACACTTCTCCTTATTTTATCAGGAGATGTTGAACTCAATCCAGGACCTAAAACAGGTAACTCTACAATTAAAATGTATAGCCTGTGTCCTTTTTACATATCTATTAGTCACTTGTACAGGAATTAGATTAATTGCCCTTATTACAGATAGAGTGTTTATTTTAACTTAGTTATAGTTTAAAACTAGGTTTTAAGCATCACAAACACAATGGAAAAATGCTAAATGTTTTAACTTTCTGCCTCGTCCTCTGCTTTATAGTTCATAATAACTCAAGAACCATAAACAGTGTAGATTCTAAAGTCACAGAAGTTACATGCTCAACTGTGATAGATGGCCTTTTGCACCTCTCATTTAAACAGTTTAGGAACAAAACTAGTGTTTTCAGCAGTATATTGTCAAGAGCTACCCTTGGAAGCCACTTATGAATAAGTAATATTAAAGAAAGAAACGGATGAGAATAGAGAACGTTATTTTATTATAGCTAAACTAAAGCATAGTCTCCTACTTCTGACAGAAATATAGACTATTTCTTGCTTTGATGTTCATCATAAAGAAGATCAGAATCATTATTGTACGTCTAATATGCCAGTAACTGTATGCCTACCTAAAATGCATTGAGTTTCTTAGTTGTTAAGAACTCATGATGGAATAATTCTAAATTTGCAGCTACTTTGCTGTTACCGCTTAATTAAATTAGTTGTTAATAATAATACTCTTCATCACAATGTGTAAGAATCTCTTTTTGTAAGCTGGCTAATCGTGGAATTTCATTGCTTTCCAGCATGCTAGAGCTTTTGTTAATTACTATCAAAACACTGGCAATTTAAAAAAAATAAACAAAGTATTAATTTCAAGTATTTTCTAAAATTGAAGTAAATACAGGGATGGGTAATATCAGAGAAATACAAAGAATCCACAAAAGATAGTAAGGATGACAATTTTATCATTCTTACATAATAGCACAAGCAACATAATCAATTAAGGACCAGATATATACCAACTATCTACATCAATGAAATAATATCATTGATATTTTGGATTCTGTGCCTATATTATTTTGTAGTGATGATGCATTTGCCATATCTATTATCTTCTTTGCATGTGGACTGATATTACCCATCTCTATGTTTACTACATACTTTTGAAAATATTTTATTTAATTATCCGAGTTTATTTGATAAAACATTAAGTCAATAGCAAATAATGTCTTTTCAAAGATAATTTAACGAATATATGGATGCAATATAAAAAGAAAAAACAAGATAGTAAGTACAGTTTTTCATCATCTCTACATAATAGCACATGTTAAAAAAGGCATATTAACAGCCCACTATAATATAGGTTTATACATTTACATTAACATGTTTGAACTCGTATTACATATCACTCTACATGTGTTATTCTGTATAACTGGAATGATAAAAATATCATTCTTACTATCTTGTTTTGTTCAACATCCAGCCCTACATGCTTTATTATTTCCTAATTTATATACAATTTGCTAAACAATCTGTAATAATTATTAATTCTGTTATCATGTGTATGTTAGATATTTCTGATATGCTAAAGAAGGCACCAGATAAATATGAACTACTCAATCTATTAGCTGATATGAGTGCCCAGTGGTATTCAATTTGTATATGTCTGAGAGTGCCAGATAATGATTTGGAAAGTATACAACAAAGGCCGATTATTGATATCCATAAACTCTCAGTGGTCATAAACATCTGGAAAGATACTGTATCATCCCCTTTTAATTGGGAGACAGTGATTATTGCTATGGTGAGTCATATTATTAAAAATTTAAGGAAAGCTAATGAGATACGTCACTATCTTAGTGAAGGTAATAATTATTTTGTATTAAATCTATAAGTAAACGATACTGTAATTGTTTTCAGTAATGTCCTTGTTTATATATACATAATGTGTAGGCTAAATAAGATTAAAAAAGGTAAAAGTTTCTGATAGTTCAACTTATATATTGTTCAGTATTGTTTATAATTTTATCTGAGAGGGCAAACAGCTAGGAATGGATCATTATTAACAGAGAAAGAAGCACCTAATTTCATGTGTAGTTCCTCATACTGTTCTGACAAATTAATGAAGTCATGTATTTCAGGTTGATACTCAGAAAGTTGATAAGTTGTTATTCACCTATGGATAATATTTTGGTAACCAGCTCTAAGCAATACAATAATTTGTGTGACTACTTAAATTGTTAACTTCAAATATTATCCTTTTTTATTCTGTAGCTGTTTCATTTGCTCATCCTGCTAGTCAAGATCCTACACTAGTTGGTATGTCAATAAACATTTCTTCTACTGTATATCCTGTAGTGTAGCATATTCTATATATAAAACACATATGTATTATTCCATCCACTATTATTTTACAGTAAGTATATTAAATGTTCATATTATCTGAGAAGTCAGACATGACATGTTAATGACTTTAAAAGTGACTGAAGCTATGATTAAAAACCTTGTTGCTTTGCTTAGATAATTGTTTTCAAAATAAAAAAAAGATGACTAAAGTTTGTTTTAGTTATTAGCAGACATAATATGGCAGCCTATGCTATATTTCTATAAAAATCTATACACAAACTCCACCTTTATTATTTTGTTGCCAACAACATTACAGCCTGCTATAAACATCATCAATCCAAATGTGCAAACTCTCAGTGTATTCATGTCTCTGACTTAACTGATTCAATAAAAAAATTGTCTATAAATAGCTAGCTTAGTCATAGTTTATGTATTCCACTGATGATAGTATAATTGTTGACAATTTTGGCTTATTTTTATGTAATTTTTGTAATTACTATAAGCAAATCCAAGCTAACTGTTGTGTGTCTAAAACAGTAATATGACTAGTTCATATTATATAGTTTTATTCAGCAAAGTAGATTTGCCCATCAAAGTAAAGGCAAGTTCAATTTTTTTTGAGGAGAGAGTTCTTTTATCTAACCATTTGACAAAGACTCTCTTATATTGCTCAACAAGACATTTTTCTTTAAGCCTTATAACTACATATGCTACTAGCATATGGCACAAGACTTAACTGTGTATGCACAGAGGAAGTTTGCTATAATTCTCTTTAATATCAAGCAAACATTAAGATTTCTTTATGCTTTGGGACCTTGCAATTAAAAGCTGTCTTTATTGTTTTGATGCATAGATTATGTATGGCATATCATGCAGTTCAGTGATAAACTCCATGTAGTACACATTAAGGAACAAACAAATGTTATGATAAGGAAACGCTTCCTCATAGAGAATGAAGTATGATGTTTACATCTAGTAGAGAAATACTTAACTATATGCAATGTAATAATGTACAATATTTTGTACAAGGTTAGAAGTATACATTAATACATTGTTATACATATATCTTTGAGTTGATGAAGTGCATGCAATCAGATGTGCACAGGATTGATCCTATTGTTAGTTCTAAACTTAACTAAGATGTCTCTGAAATGCAACCTGTTATTACATTACTACTTTGTCAATTAGATTTTGTAATAGGTATGATTTTTATAACATACTATGTTTAATGATTTTTTAGGTCAGAAGATAAGCAGAAGACTTTATAATGCTATTGCAGCTGTTGGAACTGGTGGATGTAGGGATCCATAGAATGCAGTTGGAGATAGTGGGAGAGCTTATGGACGATATCAGATATGTGAAGACTATTACAAAGATGCTGTTGAGTTCAATCCATCATTGTCAAATAGAGGAAAGACCTGGGAAGACATAAAAGGTCCTGGATCAACAGCATACTCTGAACAAGTTATGCAGAGCTATATGGATCGATATGCCACTGAGGCTATACTAGGTCATGTGGCTACTGATGAAGACATTGCTAGGATACATGGAGGTGGTCCCAATGGATTCAAAATGGACAGTACTCTGTGGTATTGGAAGAAGGTTAAGTCCAACTTGAAGAATACTTGACTTAACAATACTTGTTAGGTTCAACTCGTTAGAATAATTATGTATTAACTATTCCAAATTGTAGCATAATCTTTATTCATAATTATATCTTATTTCTATATTTCTGTTTAAAATAATTGACTTTAAAAGATAATTCATATAACAATTCCTCAGGTATACAAAGTACAAAGTACAAAGTGCTTTCTTCTAGTAAATTAAGAAGCCAAAAAGTTAACAATCTATTGATTAGTCATGGGAGTGTGTTTTCAAATAGTATAGAAGCCATAAGCCATTCATTGTGATGTATTTTTAATCATTTATACTATAGTTATGGCAACAATTTATTCAATGAGTCATCTTTCCAAACTTAATAGAAGTGTGACTGACTGATAATTCCTATTCCATCATCATTATTATATTGTTGTTTTTATCCTCTTGTATTTCATCAGTATAACATACCACTTGTCAGTGAGAATAACTGCACCTACAGGAAAACAAAATTGAGCTTTGCTTATCATATTATAATTACAAGATGAAATGCTTTTTACATGCTAAAGTACATACTAGGATAATTGTAATATAGAATTTTTTAAGTTGAGAAATTTTGACTATACTGTAACATTTTCAAATGTGGGACGAGTAAGAAGTGTTTATATAACTTTATAAAATAAATAATATCTAATTAATAATAATAACATTGTCAAAAAACAAAACTTAAATCATTTAAATAAATAAATTTTTGTTCTGGTGACTAAATATAGTCCTTTTTCCTGATGAGAGAGAATTGAAGAGGATGATATATGTAGGTTCTGTCATCTTCCATAGTATTACAGGTTTCAAGAAACAATTATTATAATACTATAAGTCATAATTAGTGTTAATTAATATGACAAGAAAGTAATTTCTTTGATAGAACAGTCAGGTGGTTCTTGACTATGATGACATCATCTTGATATGACACATGTGATGTCAATCATGTCATATACTATGATGACATCTAAACCATACATTGACACTATCATTATTAACCCTATGACAGTTAATGATGTCATCATATAGTAAGTACCAGTAACATCATCATATAAGCTACAAGAAGAAGCACTTAGAGTCACACGTCAAAACGAATGAACTATTTTCTATTTTTACGGATTACGGTTATTTCCGGTATTTCAGACCAGACCCGCGCTATAACCGAGACGGTACTTATCTGTTTGTGAAATCACCAGCCTATTGATAGTTTCTGGTGATATTTGTCGTGTTGTTGTCCTGAGAAGCAATAAGGTAATAACCTATTAAATAGTTGCCTTGCATATTGTTAACTTATAATTTAAATCTGAGACTTTATAGGGTACACCCCTTTTTATTGTCTTAAGGTTCTTAAATGGATCAATATATAAATAAAGGACATAATTCTTATGAAATGAACATATACTGCCCTTATATGTTTGTATGCACCTTTCTATGTATGTATAAATGAATGGGTCTTTGTACAATTATATACTTTAAATAAACTGCTGGTTTGATACTGGCATTGTGACTTATGATATCTCAAGAACTAGCCTCATTCCCAGACTACCACACCCCACTGTATGGTGCCTAATAGATATTGTTAATCCTCATTGCATAAAAATATTTTAAATATCTTTTATTAGCTTTTGTCTCTAGTAGCTGTAGTAGCCAGACTTCTGTAATTCATTGTCAATTGACATTGCAATTAAAAAACTGAATAACGAAAAATTTTATGCATAGTTATACAGCTGATTATGATATATAACAGTATGATATATAGCACAAAAATGTAGTACTCTATACTGAATTTATTAAATAGCTACAGTACAATTGTTATGTCTCCATATGGATTACAAAATGAACAAAAACGTTTTCAGCAATTTCTCATTCTTCAGCTTGAATGGTGAGCATGTGAACTTGTAAATGATGTAGGTGAGAAAGGTTGTCATATGATTCAACAATTTGACCATGTTCTGCCTGTACAAGAGATTTTACTTTCATATGGTGCACATTATGATACTGTAGACACTTTTGGAAACCATCTAGAAGACAATGAGAGCAATATGACTTCTCTCTGTTGCCTTTCAGCAAGTGTTATAATTAAAGAGTCAGTTGTCTATCAATCTTCTAATGTGCCCCCTAGTATTCAGAAATTCATATATCTCCATGATCCAGTTTATGTTCAAGAATGGTTACAACAAGAAATTGACTCAGTGGTTGGTGTTAGTGACTTAAGTCAAGATATACTTTATAATTACTTTGGAAATATAATTAATTAATGTTAATACTATAAGTAATTTCTTTTGTATTGAAGAAATATACTTTTAATTGTTCTTGCAATTTTTAAAGTGACAACCATTTAAATGAGAGTGAACAAGCTCTTGATGAAGATAAGGAATTCCATAAAACTTTATTTTTACTCTTAATGATATTAATTTAACACACAAACTAAGGCCAATTAAAAGAGTTGATGATCAAAAGGTGTTCATATCTTTTAATGTGTGTTCAGTAAGTACTTGAAGTGTGTAGCACTGTACCACATAATATATGGCCTTAGCTTTCTACTTAGTCCATCTTAGAGTATTCCTAGCTAGTCATGTAATGTATTTTTAGTCAGTCATCAATACATATATTAGATAGACAAACAAATGATAGATTATTAGTGAAATGAAACATTAAATATTCAAGTATAAAACTACATAAAATTACATATATAATTATATACATTGTGTTATTAACAAGATGAAGGAAGTATATAGTTTGTATGAATTCATAATAGATTTTAATGGTCTTAATGTATTTAATTGATGGTTGTGTAATGTTCAATATAGCAGAAGTAAAATCCATTTGCTTTGTAGTAATCTACAAGATATATAAAATATATTGTATAATCATTATGTCATCACTTTAATTAATTAAATACCTACTTAAAAGACAGAAGTAGATCTACATTAAGAAACTACTTTGTAGGAATAAAAGTATTGTAAAGCAATAAATGTACTATATAACAAACTCTTACATAGTCTGTGGAATAGGATAAAAATGATTTGAGACATCAAGATTTGTGTGCATAAAGTAGGTTTACTTTTTATTTTAATAAAAATATAGGTAATTGTTTTAGGAAACAAGATCAACCAAATAATGTTAGTTCTAATAATTGTCATAGTCAAAATAACTTACTTAAACATAAATGGAGGAGGGCCAAGCATTAGTTCATAATTATTAGGGGACTCACTTGTCCCTCCCTCCTTCATTATCTAAAATGTGAACTTTTATGCATACAAATATATTTGGATCCATGTAAAGCAGGTGTATAAACCACACCCATTTAATACTCTGAGTGGCTATAGAAACTATGGCGTGCCCTTTGCATCCAAATTAAATATTGCAATAATGGGAGTGGCTCACTGCTGGCTATGCATCATATGATCAAGCATTTTAGGGTCTAGGTTTTGGGATGGGATCTAGTAACATTATAAAAGTATACATTGTCAATTACCACGTGAAAGACACTCCCATTATTGCAATGGTAAACAACAATGAAGCCCAGAGTAAGAAGGGGCATGTTATGTGTGGCTACAAACAAACCTGGAATAAGAAAGGGGTGTGTCATGTGTGATCATTGAAAGCGTCATTTTGTACCTCATTTCTTTCTCTTCCTAACTCCTATCTCTTTGTTTTTCTTAATCACCGATAGAGGCTTCTGTTCTGGTACTTTTTCCTCATTGCTATCTTGAACATCAATGCCATCGTCATCTGGTCTTGACAGCAATATGATAATAGGTTGTCATATGATTCATGTTCTTGCTCTCCAAAAGATTTACAGTCCTATAGTACATCTGTGATGCTAGATATTATTGAAAACTAAGTAAAGGACAATGAGAAAAAAACCCTTCACTGGATACCCACACCTATGGGTATATAGCTACATAGCTTTACTCCAAAAATTAGTTTTTGTATTATACATAATGTACTGTTATGTGCTTTAATCCTTCTGTTTATTATGTGTACTTATTTTAGTCATTAATAAAAAGTGTAGATTGGAATCTGAATTTGTAGTTACATAAAAAGTATCTGGATAGGATTTTCAGTATTGCTTGTGAAGATTTTAATTCAAATACTGATATCAGAGTCATAGGAGCACAAGAGTGTTTTTCTGTCAGTGTAGTTCATGCTACCCACCTACAAATATAGTAAAGTTTGGTAATAACAATATAGTTAGTTATACTACCACCACCTGACCATCTCTTCTAGTCTTACTAATTATTTCATGAACATGTAAATATATAATTATACTGTTAGTACATGTAGGTTCTTATATATATTTAAATTGATCCTTAAAAGTCCAGTTTATCATAACATAAGTATGTATTGATCACTAATTGAACAGGTAATACCACATAATGTAACATTGAATACTTCATAATAATAATTGAATAGATGAATGGATTAACAGCAGATAAATGGACAAATAGATGGATAAATGAGTTAATAAAGGTCTATAAAAATATACATATACTAAATAGTACAATAGATACATGATAGATGTAGTAGATAAATAGATTACAATACCTTTCTAAACTGTATGTATCTTAAAAGAACTAGTACCTTATTAGTATCAGTAGTATCAACAGTACATTGTGACTTACTGTTAATAAAACACTTATAATAGATTGATGATGAAGAAAGTAATATGATATGTAGATAGTGTAACCAAACTAGTTGACTTGTTTTGTTAATTAATTTTCAATAAATTCATTAGGTGACAATGTAGCTAATTGCAATGATTACTGTTACAATTATTAATAAATATATTTTATAATTAATAGTAAACATAAATGAATAGTTGAACCAGGTCAAGATTGTACCAAATATGAAAACTTTACATAAATTTTCTTGCAACCACAATATTCATATAAAGTCACCATAGCAACAGGAACTATTTTTAAGAATGCCATATCAAAGAAAATAGAGAATAGATATGATATCATGTCATTCATTATGTAATCAACATAGTATCATTGTTGAAAAATACGGAATACTTCCAATTTTAGTGCTCATAAAGTGCATTTTCTTTATTAGAGAATTATATTATAGTTTATTGCTGTTGTACATTTCATGAGCTGTGTAAATAGGCAAGACTGATTATGTTTCCTAACCTTGTTGTACCACTATCTACATTATATTTTATCCTCTTATTTTTGTATGTTATTAGGAGCAACAGGAATGATGCTACATAGTGAAACTAAAGACCTTGAGCTACAAAAGTTTCAACTAGCAACGGAACAATCAACTCAACTGAGACAAGGTATTGTCGGTAATATTATGCTGATTTATGTTGTTGTCATAAAACTATCATTATTAGTATATGTATACTTATTATTACACAGATCTATTTATAGGAATGATGATAGTAGGAGAGAACTATTCCAAGTTTAGTGCTGCTAAAGATCAACAGTTCACTAGAATAAAACACAACAATACATTGGTCTTATTTATTGTTATTATTTTACTGTTTTTACTGTTTAATTCTATTAGGATGTAAGTAGTGATAAATCATCTATCACAACTACTACACTGTCAGGTGACTCTCATGTACATATATGCTGAGTTCAGTTCCTCACCGAGACAATGCTGACTACTGTATCACACTTTGTGTCTACACGAATCTCTTCTTTGTTTTATTCACATCATCTATCAGAATAGAGGCTTTCTTCTAAAGAAACAAACCACTGGTGTTCACTTGTTTCAAAAGAAGACTTTCTACAAATACTCCAGAGTCATTTAAGTGACAGTCATCTATTTATTGGTCATAATACTTTTGATACTGGTTTCATATTGGTATTACATGAAGCTTGTCATCAGGGTATAACTAGAGTCATTAAACACTTCCTTGATAATTACATTAAACATATTGATATCAATCAGCTGGTTGCTTACTATCCCAATTACTATTGCTATGTTCAGTCCTCTATTACAAGGGACATACTACCCTACTACCTTAAAGCCCATTATAAAAACTCACTTTTACATGCTGCAATCAGAAAAGGTTCAGTTGATGTTGTGATACTACTCTTAGAGAAAGGAGCTGATATTGAACAGAATGATTACTGTCATAAAACACCTATTATAGCAGCCATTGAATGTGATTGTGTTGATATTGTTACTTTACTTGTGAATGCTAGTGCTGGTTTTGTTGATTTTTATTGTCTAAGAGCTTCTTGTTTTTTTCATGAATCTTATCTTGGAAATACATTTGGTTTTCAACAATGTCAAAGGTTTTTTAAAAAGCACTAGATGCCGAAGATGATCTTGATTTACCTTCTTGTTCTTCACCTGTTTTAGCATATGGCAATGTTGTAGAAATTCAGGACATCAATGAGTTCAATAGATAGTGTGCATTTAGTGATGAGGATATAGATCAAGAAGGGAAACTAGCTGACTACATTAATAATGAAAGGATTGAGAGAATTCTCTATCAAACTCTGGTAATTGTGGAGCGATGTCTTGGATATGGTAATAGTACACTAATAGTGTATTTGTTTCATTATGGCAAAGTGTTTTGCAAGGAGAATCATCATGAAAACTTTGTTAAATGTCTTCTCCTATGGTCTAGAGGTTCTAAGATGTTTCTTCACAGCTTACAGATGGCCAATTTACCTGTGAAGACTGCATTGAATCTTCTTCAAAAAGCTGTGAATATTTGTTTTTATGACATGCGAAATTTAGTACATCGTCTCAACAAATCCTCAACCAAGCATGTCAGCACTAGTACATTGATCACTTTGTGGAGCGATCTAATAGAGTGTGTGAGTCTATGTCTACAATTGCACAAATCTAAGCATTCACACAGCTCATCATTTGACCACTATATAAACACTATAGTACACAGTCTCTATACACTATATAGTGATGAGAAGACAGACTTTAATATTGAAAAATTAGGAAGAGAGTTGGTGACTAAGTGTCCTAGATACATTGGGAAGACAGGCTGGCCTCTGAATTTATTAAATAGCTACAGTACAATTGTTATGTCTCCACATGGATTACAAAATGAACAAAACGTTTTCATCAATTTCTCATTCTTCAGCTAAAATGGGGAGCATGTGAACTTGTAAATGATGTAAGTGAGAAAGGTTGTCGTATGATTCAACAATTTGACCATGTTCTTCCTGTATGAGAGATTTTACTTTCATATGGTGCACATTATGATGCTGTAGAAATTTTTGGAAATTTCTAAAAATGTCTACAAACGTTTTGTTCATAGTTAAATAAACAATTAATATTATTAATAATAGAAGATGTGTTGACAGTCAAACCAAAAGTGAGAAAATAACATGACCAAAAGTGGTCGTGTTAGCTCCTCTCTTTTCTGGTACTAGTCATCTTCTTTTAACTAAGCATTAAGACAATCTTGAGGAGATTTTGTTGGATCTCCTCTATTTTGGTACCAGTAGCATCTAACATCTGATGACATAAATGTAACTCAAGACCAAATAACTGCCATAATGATTTAAGGAATTGTTTGCTTCTGATCACATAAGAGAAATATATACTGCAATAATAGTGATCCAAAGTGTATGATTTTAATGTTGTATTACTTACTTATGAGAAAAGCTATTTCTGTGTTGTTAACATTGATATCAGCCAATTTCATCATAAGTTCTAAAAGAAGTTACAACAGTTACTGTTAATATTTAAAACTAAACATGCAAGAATGCACTATATTGATGATTTAGTGTACTTCTGAGAAAAAGAAGTTATTAATTTTCATTACATAATCAAGTCAATAATTTCATATGAATGCTATAGGATATGGTTCTGATGTAAACATATAAGTTGTTATAATAAAACATTTGGTCATTTCTAAGACTTCATATTGTATTGGTGGGATTAGTGTTGGGTTTGCATTGGTCTTTGCAATTATATCCAAAGGAATGCTCAGCAGTGTTTTTGTAATTGACTCAAATTTTACATTAATTAGCTAATCAGAACTGTAACCTTGAACAAAGAAAAGGATGTTTTCACTCTTTCTTGTACTAACATCAGTAGGACACTGCAATCACAAGAAAACTAAAAGAGTTGATGATAGAGACAATGTGTCCTGACTAAACAAGACAGAATTGAACTCTATTTCTGTAGATTTGCTCTAAAGGTAGTTTCCATTTTTTTCATGAAGAAATTGAGCTGTAAGTGAGTTAAAGATACCTCTTGAAGTGTATCAACATTTGATATAATAAGTATGTCATCAATACTTCTTAACAAATGATTTAATGGAAAATATGCTCATATTTTCCAAAAATGCTTTCCCAAATTAAAAGTATTAATAACAATGTTTGTTACAATATCAAGAAGTAGCTCGGTGTCTGGTAATGATTATTTTGAAGATTAGAAATAGTAATTTTTGAAAAACCTTATTGTCCAAACTAATTCATTTAAATAATGCAGTGATATGTTGTTGGATTCTGTGCCTGTGTTATTATGTGAGAATGATCTAATTGCCGCCCCTACTGTCTTTTTTGCATTATTTGTATTAGACTGATATTACATATCCTAAACTTAAATCTTTGGCAATATTTTAATCTATGAGACTATACAGTCTGGATATTATTTAATTGTACAATCAATAACTACTGAAAAGTCAAATATCTGTCAATAGTACATCATATATTTCATACAGATATGTTATAAAAATATACTAATCAACTGGTGAAAATTTATGCTGAAATTAACAAGATCATAACAGTAATTTTGTTCATAATATTTCTACATTTACATTGTTTTGATTACTTGTCCTGAATGTCTTTTATAATGTAATAGTTTGTAAGTGTGATATACTGCAGTCTAATATCTAACTTTGTTGAATTCAATGCTGTCATATTGTTTACACTATTTTTTTCTATTTCTTCTGAGTGTGTCCTTTACAATATAATAGTTAGTAAGTGTGATATTATGTAGTATAATTTCTAAGTGTATTGAAATTTATGTTGTCATTTTGTTTTCTTAATTTTTTTGTTTCCACATTTACCTTGGTGTGATTACTTGTCATCTTAATGTGTCTTTTGCAATATAATAGTTAATAAGTGTAATATATTGTAGTATAATTTGTAAGTTTGTTAAATTCACTGTTGTCATTTTCTTTACACTATTGTTTTATCTATTTCTACATTTATATTGCTGTGATTACTTGTCAACAACGAAATAAACAAAATAACAGCATCAAATTCAACACACTTAAAAATTATACTACAATATATTACACTTACCAACTATTATATTGTAAATGACACATTCAGATGACCAGTAATCACAGCAATGTAAATATGGAAAAAAATAGATTAAACAAAATGATGATATTGAATTCAACAAACTTAGAAATTATACTACAATATATCACACTTACTAACTATTATATTGCAAAGGACACATTCAGATGACCAGTAATCACAGCAATGTAAATGTAGAAATAGAAAAAATTAATAAAGTAAACAAAATTATAACATTGAATTTGACAAACTTAGAAATTATTCTACTGAAAACCACACTTACCAAATATTATATTGTAAAATACACATTCAAATGATAAGTAATCAAAGCAATATAAATGTAGAAATAGAAAAAACAATTTTGTAAACAAAATCTAAATATTAATTCAACACACTTAGATTTTATACTAAATTATATCATACTAACTTGTTATTTCATTGTAAAAGAATCATTCTGATAAGAAGTAATAACAGCAATGTAATTGTGGAAAAAGACAAAACAATATAGAGTAAACAAAATGAGAACATTGAATTGAACATACTTGTCTTATGTAGGAAATCTTAACGAATTTTCTACTGTATCATATCTTCCAATAGAACTACAGAACATATTTCAGTTAAAGCAAGACAAGAAAACACTCGTATGTTGTAAAAGCTGTACTGCTCATGTTATTAAACTTGTCAGCAGCTTTGGTTTCCTATAAATGGTGCATTTTGATTTATTGTACAGATACACATATAATGGAATATTGAATGTTTTAAGGAGAATGAACCCTTACTTGATATCTAGCTCTCTATAAAAAAAAGCTAAACCTTTATTTGTTTTAGAACTAACCATATCTTTATAGCCTGCTATAAATAAATCCAAACCTACAAACTCTCAGTATTATTCATTACATCATGACCTGATTTATCTGATGAAGTTAACTGTCTGTAAAATTTTATTCTAGTTATTATAAATATTTTAATGGCTTCCTTTTTCTTGTATTGACATTTTCAAATGTATTTTTATGTATTTGTTTTCATTATACAGGTACTCCAGATATTTAAATACTGCCCCTGATGAACACAATCTACACGAACTATTAGCTGATATTGATTAGATTGATTACATTGGTTGGGCTTTAAAAGTTTCTTACAAACAAGTTGAGAAATAATAAAGTTAAGCTCACTCAAGTACACCTGGTTGACTACTCAGCCATCACCTATTTCCTGAGAGACAGTATTCTCAGCTATTGAGGGAAGTATTGTTGGTAACATAGCAAAAGCTAACAAAATACATGACCAACTAGGGCACCCCAAATGTCAATAATTAGCTAACTAAACTACTTTATATCCTCTACAGTTACCTTAATGATAAAATTAATGGTCAGTCTATATTCAACATAGACTGTCATTTGACTATATTTTATATTGCTTGGATCTATAGAAGCCCAGTGGAGCATTTTGAGATCAGCAAATTTTAACACTGATTCCTATTCCCTAAAGTCTTAAACATTCAGTATTAAAGCAGTGTACCATGCCAACTGTATCAATGGGCCATGACTGAGGGTAAAACTGTATCACCCGGTCATGCCTGAGGATCAAACTGTATCATTGGGTCATTTCCAAGGGTTGAACTGTATCAATAGACTTCCATAAATCTGCACTAAACTCATTAGACAATGTTGGCATCTGTATTATACACTTTATTAACAAATGTCACTAAAGTAAAGGGCAGTTTTGTTGACATAATTATTTCACTGATTTTGTTATTTGTATTTGCTTGGTTACTTGATGTGTGTCAAATTACTACATGTGTATAATGTATTGTACTGAGTAAGTGTTATTGTAATCCCTTGAATTTGACAGAAAACACCTAATGAACATAATTACCTCAACTATTCACTGATTTTGACAACAAATGTTATGAACTTGGTTGAGCTCTTAATGCTTTCTACCATGTTTAGGATGGCTTATACATAAGCTATAATTATCATAGCAAGACAGTAGACTGGAATGTAATCTACCCCTGAATATCCACTAACTCTGTTATTAAAAGACCTCTTGTTAACAGAACAAAGACTAAAGCTGACAGTTTTCATGACTACCTTATCAAATGTGAGTAGTTGTAAGATTGGCAAGAAAATCACACAAACTAACTGAGAGGCTTGATGACAAAGCTAAGTTATTCTTCAGCATTAATGGAAATCAAATTGGTGAGCCAGTTGAAAATCAAATTACCAATATGCAACTTCTTGAAGCTTCACTTCGGTCACTATCATCAGTAAATTCTCCTGAGTTACCAAACATCCATATTAAACATGTTCAAGAACCGCACTGCATAGTATTAGGGACTTTCTTGGATAAAATGCTTGAAACTAATGAGTCTCTAAGTGAAAAAAATATACGTCTTTGGTCAACTTTGGAGAAATTTGGGAAAGTCATAATTAAGCATCGTACAGCTAGGAATGAAGTAATTTTTCCTATCAACACTACTGCTAGAGGTGACATAGAGCTAAAAATGGCTGCTAGGATTCGTAATACAATATGCAAGTATTACATAGAGGCACAAATTCCTATTAGATGGTTCTTTTTTCAGTTAGAGTTGGATTTTCTTCACAAGTCATCTAAATCTAGCATCATAAATAAATCTAAATGTTTGGAGATTGGTAAAAGCTTACAAATGAGACCTGAAGATATAGAAGCAGCCTTGATGTACTACCATGATCTAACTGTCTTTCTGTATTTTCTAAAATCTTACCTAACGTATAGTGTTCCTTCATCCACAACCAATATTCAAGAGGCTCTCTGATTTGATCAGTATCTCTTTTGCTGACACTATTGATTGCTTAGAAGAGGAGTGTATCTATCTCTATGAACCAGGAGTTCATGAAAAACTAAAAGTACAAGGAACATTTGACAAAAACCTGTTGACATCACCCAATTCACATTTATCACAAGGACTCTCTTCTGATTTTACAGTAAATGATTTTCTTAAGTTGATGACAAGTTTGTTTATCTTTGCCTTCCTTCCTGAACAAAGGAAGTACTTTATCCCAACTGTTCTTCCAACTGCTGATGTCACAGAATCAATGAAAGCTCCTTTTTTAAGGATGTTGACCCTCTAATTTTGTCTTGGGACCTGAAGCCACTTCCTCGAGGTGTTTTCCTTGCATTAGTTGTAAGCCTTCTACATTATTGAGGCATTCCAAGTTTTATCTCCCAGATACTCCAGCATCAAATAAACATATACGTTATTGTAATGCCATCACTTTATCTACAGATACTGGTTATATTCTTTTAGTGGATTCAATTTACTGGATGAAGGTATATTATGCTGGCCTACCTAACAAATGTTTTGCCATACATGCAGCTATTCATGCTGGAATTCGTGCCATTATTGGCAGTTTTCATTACAAGGCTGGCATTCAAAGTCCCGACGAGAATTTTTATTGCAAGATGTGCTCCAACAAGTGTCATTTTTGTCATATAGATGACACTAAGAATATACTTATATATAATTACTACTTGAAACATTTCATGATATATTTTATACAACTGAAATGACTATGAATTAGTTAGATCAAATATGATTATACAACAACAAGATCATGTAAATAACTACAGAATCAGCTAAATCAAAGTCCCATAGAGCAAATATCAAAGATTACCTGAACAGAGAAGTTAAGGATCACAACTAGTCAGAGATTGTGAGGGCATACTAAATAAAGTAACTATAAATAACGGATGTGTGTATGTGTCTATTGCACTCTAGCTAGAATGAAATTTATCATACAATCTCCTATATATATATATATATATATATATATATATATATATATATATATATATATACTGACTGCACAGGAAGTGATGTCATGTTAAATGCATATCTATGGGGAGCTTGTTTTCTGTCTAATTCATTTCATTCAACTGAATACATCTCCCAAATCATACACCATACTGACATACTCACACATCCCTAATAATAATACTGAGGTTTTGTGCTGGTTGTGTACACACAATTATAATAAGCTTAAGATCAAATCTAACTATATGTACATTATGTGACACTTTAGATTTATTGAGACCACCTTCTGACTGCCTTCTACCTTGCATTGGCGGCTGCTATAGCTTCAGCTGAATATGTGAAGAATAAATACAAAATGATCATCACCAAAACTATTAATTCTTCACTTAACCAGCTCTCTAACTCTATTGCAACTAATTGCAATACTTTTCCTTAATTTGTTCATTCTTACAGCTGACTATGCCATGGATAATCTGAGATGAGATTCTAGTAATCAAATAAGTCACTTCATTATATTTCACTAACATTAACAAAAGACAAGGGGATAAACCTAATTCAACTACAAGAACATGATCGCCATGTTGATATTTTTTGTCCATCTTACTAAAATGTACAATAATGGACAAACATTGAAGCAAGAAAAATATATATAAATGAACTCTCCTACCAGTCTTGAAACCTGACATATATTATCCATTTCAAAACAGAACTAGGGGCTTTCATTCACTATGTTTGTCCAGAAAAAATGGCATGTGTCAAACTTCCCTTAACAGTCATTGTACCTGGAACTGTTATAGGATTTGGACTATTGTCCACTTCACACCACATGGCAGTGCAAGTCATAATGTCTAACTGTTCTAAACCATCACAGACAATACCAGTGTCAGTAACACAATTATAGACTTCAGTCATGTCATACACATCTAATGACTCTAACAAGCTTTAACTAAAACTTCTTCTCTTTTGCTGTCCACTGCTGTTACTTTTTCCAACACTGCTTGTACAGTATACAAAGTCTTTTGACATGATCATCTTCATTGAAATTAAATGTGTTTTATTTCTCTTTCTAGAAAACTCTAGTAGCCTTTTTCTCTAGGGTCTTTTAATGACTTGTTTAAATTTCAAAGATTCCTCTTTATAGACTTTTTTGAAGATATGATTACATCTATTAACTGTAAGAAGTGAGCTCGAGTTACTAGATCATTAGTTATTGGATAATTAGTAGGTATATTCTCTCTGTCAGTCATGATTCAGAACGAAACTAACAGTAAATAAGAGAATGTGTGTATGTGCTTTGACTTATTTGATTGTCTGCTTTAAGGCTACGTCTAAGTTGATGCAGGTTTAGTTCATGAAGTTAACACAGAAATGTTTCAATAGTGCCACACGTCTACACTGTTCATTATTGTCACAATACAACTTCATTTCTTTAGAGAGTGAGTGATACATGAATCTACCATTTAGGTACAAATGAGTATGAGCAGGTTCCAGCTCTTCCAATCTCTTAGAGATAATCATCAATATCACTAGGCGCCAAGCGGTCCTACCGAGATAAATATTTGAAATCTCAATTCCCATTCCAAAGGCTATTGTAGCGAAAAAGAACACAGCAACTACTACCGGGATCACTCATAGATTCTAATATAGCCTTTTGGTCAGTTTCATCAACTCTTGAATGATACATTGCAAATAAACAAATAGATGTGCAATTATTTGAACCATTATCTGGAGAATAACTTGAAGAAACAAGAAATGAATAAAATAGTATATAAAGAGCAGTACAGTGATCAATATTTCAGCAATACACAATAACACAATCCAGTAATTTACATTTTTTTTATTCTTTGCAGAGCCATGAGAAAGTCAATTCCAAGCTTGCAGAAACTTTTGCCACTTTCAGAAAAATGTTTGGCCTATTCAATATTCCTTGAATGAATACAACATCTTGATCAAAGGAATAGAAGATGGTATATGAGATCTGAGTTGTCTTAGATGACCATACCACTCCTGAAATATTATGCTCACCTTTTTTCCTAAGGATACGCAAATTAGTATCCAATGTTATATTATATTAATCTCACCATTTTAATAAACAATGAACTTCATCAAGGGCAATAGAAACACTTCTTTTGACCAAATGAACTCAGTAATAAATTTCACCACTTCTTTACTCCAAGAAGACATTCCAGACTAAAATATAGTATATTAAAGTTGGAGTTACAAATGATTTCGAGAGAGATATAAGGGTTAGTTCCCTCATATGCAGCAGCAACACCTTTTTCATTTAATGCTTTGCACTGTTCTTCCGTTAGAGCTAACAATGGTGAAATAACTAATTGATGAACACTCATTAATAGATATTGGTGGACTGTTCTCATATCTTCTATAATATTCAATAGCAAATGGAAGAACCTAAAAAATAAAATAATTGCCATATCCAGTTGGAAAAGGAATAAAACAATAGTTTCCCTCTAAAACTTTTAAGATTGCCTTTCTCTGCGTGTTCTTTAGACAGTCATGACAATTGGAAGACTGTCTAATCCAAATTGAATTGCAAGTATCTTTTTTTTTATTTCCTCCGTATATAACTCCAAGTGGCAATTGTAGTAACACTTTGTAACCACTATGTAAACATTGTAGTACTGCCCCACATTTCATACGTTTCAGTAAGTGTAGTTCGCCTTCTCCACCCGACAGCTTATCAATAAGGAGGAGGGTCTAGCTAGCTAGACTACTGTAAGTATACCTCTCATTCAGAGAACTATCAGAAGTCCAGAGTGCGACAACTGGTGTTAAGAGGAAGGAGGGCAAATACACACTTTAAAATGCTGACTCAGAAAAGCACAAGGCTAGATATGTATATAACGCGAGACAAAGTTGTGTATTGATGACAAAGCTGAAAATGCTGCAACTAGAAGAAATTTACTTGTTCCTTTTAGATCTATAGTATAATAGTATAATGTTGTAAAGAAATATGAACATTATGTGGAGACATTACTGGTTAGTATTTAGTTGATACTCAGTGGAGTAGAAACAGTGGGGGAAGGGGGTATGTACCTTCAAAGTAGCTTTAGATGAGGGACACACATCCTCTGAAGTTTGAGTATACTACAGTCATTTAATTTGTTGAAGATACCAACTGTTAGTATTAATTTAAATGCAAGTACAATCAACTGCCCCTCCCCCAAATGTTATCCATCTTCCTACTCTACTATAATATTGAAAAAAATTAAATTTTTATATGGGATTAAGAGACACACTTACTTTCACAAATCACCATGTTTAGGGCCATTTCCAGACTAAAGGATAAACAAAGTAACATATCAGTGTTCCTATGATAGTGTGTGTACAGTACTAATTGTAGTCAGCTATACATGTACTTACAAGTGCACTTGTGATTGGAAATATTATAAATCATTACCCGTGGCTGAGTGTAATGTCCTTTAATTATAATACAATTCATTAACTGCATATATTCCTTATAGTCTTGTTTAATTATTTTCAATTAAATAATATACAATATAGGTATGATAATTGATTGCTTCATTGAGAGGTAACTAACATATAAAACCTAAAATCTTTATTTTAATAAGATTTTAACCATGATAATTTGAAACCTATTTCATAGTCCTTACACCTGATGATAAAATTAATGCTCACTCTGTCTACATTCCAGACACTATCAGTTGCTTCTTTATTATATTGTTGAGCTCAACAGAAGCTCAGTGGGGCAGTCTGACATCAGCATATTTAATACTGATCCCTATTCTTTAGACATAAAGCATTAAAGCACTGTTCCATGCCCAATTGTATCACTGCATGGGCCATGCCGAAGAGTCACTATGATCAGTTGTCATGTATGTCTGAGATTTGAACTGTATCACTCAGCTTCCATAGAGCTGAACTAATTAGACAATGTTTGCATTTATATTATATATACATTGTTAGCAATTGCCACTAAATTAAAATATAGTGTAGTTTTATTAACATAACTATTTCACTGATTTTGTTATTTGTGTCCTGCCAGCTATTAGATGTGTACAAAAGTGCTACTATAGCAAGCATCTGTATACATGTATTGCATTGAACAGGTGTTACTTTAATCCCTTCTATTTCACAGATGCTTCAATTCTTAAGTATTTAAGAAGGCTCCCAATGAAAATAATTATTTCAACTAATAGCTGATATTGACAACAAATGGTATGAATTTGGTTGAGCTCTTAATGTTTGCTACAATGTTTAGGATGGGTTATATATAAGTTACAATCACCATAGCAAGACTGGAAAGTAATCCACTCCTGTTCTTATCCAATAACTCAGCTTTTAAAGGACCTCTTGTCAAAAAAAGACTAAAGCTAACTGATCTCTTGACTACCTTACTAAATTTGAGTAGGTGTAAAACTGGCAAGAAATACATTCTTGTTATACTACAACCTGTTTATACACAATAATATTATTCTGCATTTCATTGGTTGTTGTTAAAAACATGATATTTTTCCTTGATCCACTGTAATATTCACATCACAATGAGATCACACTCAATGATGGCATCCCCCTATCAGGCATCAGTGATAATTACTAACATTGGACACATATTTCAATATGATTTCATTACAATACATCATGATAATCTGGAGTAATTTATGGTAAAATGTTGTTATTTTATAATAAGATTAGCTTTAAAAATATACACAAGTATAACAGAATACCCAATGATTATATCAAAAGGATTCTGGAACTTTTGAAAATTGATTTTCTTTTGAGCAAATGTGGTCAGCATGTCCTGATGTTTCTGTTTTATATCCTGATTTTTCAATGTACATTGTCTGTGGTAGTTATGAGATGTCAACATCTCTTGTCTTCCTGTCCATTTCAAATATTTAGATTAAATCTATCAATAAGAGCACTTATTCCAGGCTAGTCATATAATTTTTTGGTGAAAATATATAGAAATTTCAAAAGCATTAAAGAGATACTTAGAGTACACAACTCCTAAACATCATCAAAAATTGATTGCTGCAGAAATCCAGTTGTGATTGCATTTTCCTTTATATACTCAGATGATACAAGTGGCAATAGATCAAAGAAGTAGAACAGAGTTGATATATGTACTGTCTCTCTTATTTTCCTTCCAAAACACAAATCCTCAAATATTTTCTATCAATTACTCTGTGGGCTGCTCAAATCGTTTGTCTGCCAGACAGTAATGATTTATATATTCATTGACGTGAGAGTATAATTATATAATTAAGATGTGGACTTGGTCTCCAAGAACTGTACAATTCTCCACAGATTCAGGTTGATTTCAATTGTCTCTCAACTCATTACGTTTTGAACAGTAGACACATATATCAGCCTGGATGCCTACAAATTTAAAAGGGATTTCAACATTATGAATAATTAAACAAAATTGGTTCAATTCACTATGGCCTAGGTATGGGCAGTTCCATGCAAATTACTTGAAGTGATGACTTTAATGTCCGATGTCACGACATCGCTAAGTCTCAGATACTTAATGCGAGATTCAATACAATTGTAGCATATGTCATTTACCTGAGTAAACAACAATAGAATAGGAAATCTTATATATATAGCTCACAAAGCAGTTGTAACTTAGACTAAAGAAGCAAATAATGGGGACTTTGTGATATTAACATCTATTTATATATATATAAGATATTTATAATATTGTCCTTTTTTGTTTTATTGTTGTACAGGTATTAATAAGGGTACTGTTGGCATATGGGAGACTTATCAGCACTGAAGAAAGTTATGTCTAGCTAGAGAAATTCAGACACAGATAACTGCAGAAAGATTGACTGTCCTATCCTGCTTTTAACTAGTATCTCGTATGTTGTTTCATCATCCACTATATATTCACCAGTCTCACTTGTACATGTATGTTCTGACTTGTGTAAGTTTCATTTATAAGACTCTCTAATTTATTGGATAATATATATATATCGAATAACTTGCTTTATCATAACAATTACTACATTGGTGAATAATTGATTTATATTATTGTTGAATGAATGATGAATATCATTATAAATCTGCATAATATAAAGTCTGAAATATGCTATTATGAGTCAAGATCGCTGACCTAAACTTATGAATTCATTTTCACGTGGTCTGTCCTGACTCATCAGTGATGTCATAGCTGACTAAGATGTACGCGCTTGCCTGTAGAACTCTATAGTTAGACCTGCCCTAAGAGAGACTGTACTTACTGTTTAGTCAAATCTTCGTTTTTATTAGTTGTTGTTGATCTGTCGTATTGTTGTCCTTGAAGCAATAAGGTATGATCCTATTAATATTTTCTTTATATGTTCACAATAGGAGAGTTTGGGGTTACTCCCCAGATTATTTCATGAAGGACGTGTACACAGGTAGTGTTTGATGGGTTAATAAGAACCCTTCTTTAAAGGTGTTAAAATTCTTGAACTGATCTGTGCATGTGATGTTGTTATAGTTAGACTTGCTACACTGGTACACAGATGATGTTTGGTTGGTTTGTGAGGATTCTCATTTCTGGATATAAAATTTATAACCATATAAATTATTATACTGATCTGTCTGTGAGTGCTTGTGGGCATGTGATACTCTAGTTAGACTGTTAAATACTGTTACAAAGTGCTGATTTGACAAATATTATTTTCCATGTTTTTAAAGCATTGAGGATACTTATCTATATTAATTAATACATGAACATCACTTGATAAAAATAGATATGTAGCTGTGCCACTAATGAATATTTAGGAGTAGGGATTTATTTCATAACACCTACACATCAAAAATGTAGCCCTCTTTAAAAATCCCTTATATGGATCTGATGTATATCTATGATAATATAGTTACCACTTGTAACTGGACACTCTACAAATAGAAGATTCACTGACCACTAGACCAGCTTATATGTATATGTCTATTAATAACTGGATATTAAAGTTATTATGGAAATTGTGAAAGCAAGACTATAATTATTGTATACAATAACAAGATTATAAATGTAATAATTATAGTAATCATTCTAAGATAGCTTTCATGATAATTCTGTTACTAACTACTAATATTAATGAGGTTAGTTACTATAGTAACTGTAAATATAACAGTTTATAAAAATATGTGATCATCTAATATTTTAATTTAACTATATTATGAAGTTATTTAATAATAAGTTTTTGTATCTTTTAGATCTGTGAATTAGTACATTAAGAATTGGTACTTTAGAATAAACATTCGGGCTGGCCTGACACTTGTTAACAAGTCAGGTAACTTGCTCTCGACTTCACTGTAAAGTAGTTCTGTGAGAGTATGTTTACATTAAAATGGCAGCAGGTAAATGATCATTGTAATTGTAGACAGTAACAAAGATAACTGTCCATGTATTACTAGTTAATAATTAGTCCCACCCTAATGTGTTCAATGTCCACTTTATTTAGTATTTGTCTGACACAGAAGCTATAGCACATACTCTATTTATAGCCCAATCACAAACCATTGTATTATAAGTAGTAAATTCATTAAATCAGTGTGGGTGAAGTCATTGAATGATAAACAGTAAATGTTATTAACAGTAGAAGAATAGTAGTACATGTAAATGTCCTAGTTCATTATATAAATAAAATTACAATTTTATATTCAGCTTTCTGTTTTAAATTCCATGTACATTTGTTGAAAATACCACATACATTTAAAATGATAGTTTTATGGGATTGATTTATGACAATTTGTTATAATAATTGTTTTGCTGTTATCTCAGATATTACAAGTATATTAAAGGAGAGTCCTACAAGATATGAACTATTCAATCTCTTATTTGATTTTAACGAGAAATGGTATGATATTGGATTATCATTTCAAGTGCCTCATGATGTTTTGGATAATTTAAAACAAAGTGAGGACAACAACTATACCAAACTTGAGAAAGTTATCAACATCTGGAAAGATATCCAGCCATCTTTTGTTACATGGGAAACAGTGATTACTGCATTCGAGAGTCCTATTATTAATGACAAGGAGATAGCTGATCTAATACATCAATATCTTAGAGGTAAGAGTAATAAGTTATTATTATTAAGTAATGAGGTTATTAATAGTGGTGTTCAGACTACTACTGTAAAGTGTATTCAATTCAGTTATAATCAACATTGTTCACACACAATGTACATCAGTTGAATGTGATTGAAAAATCAAATTAGTCTCAATCCACTTCAAAGTGGTTTGATGTTGATTGTATCAGTTATAATTTAAACACAGGAATGTTTTGTGCTTGTTATGATCAATTGTGATCAGTTTGTAGGCAGTAATGTCTTGTTCTGACCTTTCCATATAATGAAGGTCATTAGCAATCCTTTTTGAATGGAATTAAGTCAGTTTATAGATGTAAACTTTATTGAACTGAATTAAATATAAACCACACCTAATGTCACTGTCAATACACTGTACCAAAGTAACAATGCACAGTAACAAAGACAGACTAATTTAAAATATACAGACAACAGACTAAGTTCTAGGAGCCAATTTGTCCAATATGGTACATTCCTCCCTTCATTTTTGGCAAGGATTATAACAAATAATAGCCTTTAGAATTCAGAATGAGTGGTGAACATCTGATTGTGAGTCAACTTCATCTGGACGTGGACAATCTGTTTGGTGCTTTAACAAAATTTGAATCATCATACAAGTCTGATATAGGTTCACTAGTAGAATCGTGAGACAATATTAATGATGCACTTGGTATCAAATGTTACTACCAATGCTTAGCTGTATTTTATATGAGACAAGACCAGTCTGCTGGGTAATGATTCCAGGATTGTACAGAGAACATGAGACTGTAATATTCTTACAATATCAACAACATTTCCAAGACAAAACATTCTTGATACTATATGATGATCGTGTTTCCTATTTTGATTATTCTACTGAGCAACAACTTTACTGTCTACTGTTGGAAAAATATTATCCAGGTGAGATCTTAACTGTCATTCAAATAACAATTCTGTTGAAGATAAATTATTGCTAGAATGAAGAGTTATATAGTAGCAGAACAGGAAATCAGACAACCTGATACATTTTTCATTCTTTGTTTAATAGTTCAACTGGACAATGACCATTGGGGCAGAGTGAAAAGGTGACCTGAATAATGAATATGGATGCAGGACCAAGGCTGTTGAGGCCATTTCCAAGGGTGTAGAGGTGCAATGGAGAATACTTCCTATGTGACTGACAGGCTTTTAATTTTGGACGTATCAGAGTTTATCTGTGTAACTCAAGGCAATCATGAATAGGAGAAACAATAATACAAGACAGCCAGAGGAGACAGCCATCTTGAATACTTATTTCATTTTTATGCAGAAATAGAATATTAGGTCTTTGTATACACCTGAGAAAGGCCAGCCATGAGAAACATAATACTTCAAAGTAGGAGAGGCAAATGATTTAATACATTACAATGATATTTTTGCCTGTCAGTGGGAGAGTTTCTACCTGTAGGTATTCGGAATTAAGAACCAACATTGTGCAGAGGCCATAATGGGATCTGCTTTAGTTTCATTCAACAGATGAATGAGGGGTTTGTGATCCATCAATGATGTGAATGGTTGGCCATAGATATATTAATGGAATGGTTTGACTCGAAATATAATTGCTAAATACTTCATGTCCATCTGAGAATATATTTTTTCAGCCAGAGCTAGTGTGTGAGATACGCAACCAATCGTCTGTTTTGAACTGTCATCATAGACATGAGAGAGAACTTTCCCCAAACACAGTAGAACTAGTTTCTTCCTTGGATCAAGTAAGAGGCAAGGAGAGATGAGTAATTCTTTGACTTCCTGGAGGATTTAGCTTCCTGAGATCGCCCACTGCCATGAATGAATCTTCTGTAACAGAAAATAAAAAGATTTTACTTTGGATGATATATTTGTGAGATAATTGCTGTAATAATTGAGTAGTTTTAGTCAAGTTTCTTGGGGTTGGGCTTCCAAACAGCTCATAGTTCCTTTTAGGTAGGGTGAAGACTTTTTTTATCAATTAAATATCGCAAATATTTTTATTTAAGGAAACTTAACATGCACTTGTCTCTTCATATCAGACACCCAGCAGCTTGTGATCACTTCAATACCTCTTCCAAACTAATAATGTGAGCAGTATCAGAAATTCCTGTTACCAGGATGTCATCCAGATAAACAGTGACATGCTTTAGACCTTGAAGCAAGTGGTCCATAGTACATTGCAATATGGAATGGTGCTGATGAGACTCCAAATAGTAGTGTATTGTATTTTATTGAAAAGGACCTTTGTATGTACTGATAGTGGTATACTCTTTTGATTTTTCATCTTATAGGAGCAGTTGGTATACATAAGGCATATCTTATTTGGTAATAGCTTCCCCTGACAGGAATGTGCAAAGGGTATTTCTCAAGCAAGAGATTCTAGTATACTGTGCTGTGACTTTCAGGGCTGGAACAATAGGGACTGCCCACTTTGAGAAGTGTACGGGTTGAATGACACCTTGTGTGAGAGACCAGCTTTATTTCCATTTTTTCTTGTAAGAGGTATGGAACAGATCTTGCCTTGTGAAACAAAGTTGTGCTATAGGGTTAAAATGTAATAATACGATTAATAACACCTAGATCAGGACAGAAAAAGTTCAGAACAGACAAGATATGGTTGCTAATTTCTTTCTAGTCTAATTGAAATTTGTGGAGCCAGTCTCTGCCAAAGAATGAGGGACCTTCTCCAGCCATCACAAGGAGGGGGTACTTCTTGTGCCTGCATAGTTTGCTATGATATACAGACTGCTAACACTTTGGTTTGCTCTCCAGTGTATGTGCGTAGTTTTATGTCATACAGTTGGAGGGTTGGAGGTGATTCAGTTCAGAGCTTTCATCAGTCAATTCACTGATAATAGAGTCTGCTCCACCTGTATCAATCTGCATCTTTAAGTTATGTTTGTTCAGGTTCATACATCCCAGGTTATTCCCCAGATTTGTTACTTCCCAGATTGAACATTTGGTAGGGGTCTTCAGTTGATGATGGACAAATAACCAGATACTTTGTCATTTTAAATGTTGTGCATTAGTAAAGAGGAGGGTTTAGCTTGATAGATTACAACCCATCCTCACCTTCCGTTAATGTCTGGGTATGAGACTAAGTTTTAGAACTCTACTTTGTCTCTGTGTTGTAGTTACTGTTTATATCATTGTCTCTATATAATATAAAAAATAGTAAAACATGGATACTTTTCTGTTATTATAATGACACAAACTATGATACATTAGCTCTGTTTACTATGAAAAAGAGTGTTAATATTATACTTTGCTTTTTAAGTTACAATGATCAAAATGACTTTAAATACTATATCCATGTAGTAATAAGAATATATATCTTTTCTATATTATTATGACAAACTTACAAGATAATTTATAAAGTGAGCTTAAAATTTACACATACATGTACCTTAACAAAATCATTCACTTTTCTTATCAAAGTAGAAACTACTAGAAATCAGTCATTTATTGGAGTCACTTAATGCTCACATTACAATGACTTAAAAAGAAATAGTAATTAATAATTCCATGTAATTAACAAGCTATGTTGATATAGAAATACTGGGGACCTACTCTTACACTGTCTGTTAATTATAAGATAATGTTAGTAATAGTGTCATCTTTACTTGTCCCACAATATTAATATTAGTATATGTCAACAGTACACACACAAATTACTACTTGATAACATGTACACATGTACAACTAATTTATAATTAACCTAAACAAAACATACCCTAAATTGTGTAATATCCAATATTATTTAAAAGTTTTATGACATATTTTATTTAAACCCAATCACAAACCATAGTATCATAAGTAATAAAATTGTTAGATCAGTGTGAGTGAAGTGATTGAATAATAAATAGTAATGTTTTTAAAAGAAAAAGAATAGTAGTGCATTTGGATGTCCTAGTTTATTCTATAAATATAATTACTATTTTATATTCCAATTCCACATGTACATTTGTTGATCATTATTTTTTTTTTATTAACGCTTAATAATACCACATACATTTAAATGATGATTTAAAGATGTTAAATCAATTTATGTTGATACCATTTATCATAAGAATGATTTCTTGTTATCTCAGGTATTACTAATATATTAAAGGAGACCCCTGCAGAAGATGAATTACTCTTTCGGTTATTTGATATCAGAGATAAATGGTATGATATTGGAGTGTCATTACAAGTACAACACAATATTCTGGATGATTTAAAAGAAGGTGAGGAGAATGACCAAAACAAATTGAGGAAAGTCATCAACATCTGGAAAGATAATCAACCGTCTACTGTTACCTGGGAAACAGTGATTACTGCATTCGAGAGTCCTATTAATAACAATAACAATATAGCTGATCATATTCGTAAATATCTTAAAATTGGTAAGTTGTTATTATTAAGTAATGAGGTTTTTATATTATGCTGTCAATGTCAATACAATGTATAGTACAAATTTTGATTTACAAAATGTTATCATTTTGTTGTCAAAGACTTCGAAATAGTTTCTTGTTAGCTACTTCTATACATCACAACATACATGTAGTATGTAGTACTGGTATTTAAAATGAACATTATTGTATTTTAAGGTGTGTCTATCTTATAATATGTCTCATAACATATACACACATGGAACCAACATATTGACTTGATAGTAATTCTTATCTGTTTAGTTCACAGTTACTGTTGTAGTTAAAGATGTTATAGATAACTATACTATTATGTATAGAAACTGTACATTGTGTAAATGTCTCTGAATCTAGATCTATGCTGATCATAGCAGTCCCCATAATATTCTAGACACACCCATCATTAATATTGTTAATAAGAATAAAACTTCTAAAAATTTAGCTAATTAGATTTGTGTATAATAAGTTTGAATGGTGAATTATTTTAGGTAAAATTTGATGTTTTTTTCAAAACAAGAATTATTTTTAAAGATTTAGAGGTAGACATAGAACTTGTACTTAAAATAGTTACTACATTTGGCTATGTCCATGATATCATATGTGAGCACATTTGTCAACTATAGAACGATATGTCAGAATTAGAATACTTAAGGAAATTAGTGTTAATGCTGAATTATAAAAACAAAATCAGAACAAAATATCTTAATAATGGATTGATCTGATTGGTTAATTAAGACATAACATTGTACAAGTTACTGATACATTAGAGTTATGTAATATATACAGAAAATGTGATCCAAAATATGTAATATTAGGTTTGAACGAAAGAACCGACAGTTCAGTTAATTATAGTTTTATATAATTTTGACAACAACATAACTAATAACTGTATTCACTTGTAATTATTATATCCAAACATTAGGTTATTATTAATTAATTCATCATTATTATTGATATTATCTGTAATTTGTTTTGTTCATGTAGGAGTATTTGGCAGACTTCGATCTAATCATAATCCTGACACTGAAATATCTGATTCAGGTAATTTAATTTCTATATAATATATTGATACATTATGTTAATTGTTATACTGAAAATTTACTGTAGTATTATAATTATAGCTTCTTTCCAGGACTAACTGATAGTTTTATATTATAATAGTAAACAATGTGGTAATAACAAAGGTCCTATAAGACTATTAGTATTAGATTAGAAATAAATGCTCATGTGAGAGGTTGTATATTACTTAATTTACTTTGCATACCAGACAGTCCTATAATTGCTTTTAAACAAACAATTTTATTTAACTTGTTCTGATCTTTAGTTTCAAAAAAGAGTGATGTCCAGTACTGCCACATCTTGTCATTTGTATTAACTAGCAATCCTATATATCCCAGGATACTAAGTAGTGCATACGACTGGACCAATGGCAACACAATTCTTAGTGCTAAGTATTTATACTAACTGTAGTACATCCTGGAATGGTCAATTTTCAGTAAATATATATATCTATACATTGGTATCACTAGATAGTTAGTACATCCTTGGATGGCAAGTGTCAGTAGTCCAGTTCTTACCTATATACCAGGACTAACTTATAGTTTTATATTATCATAGTAAACAATGTGAGGAATAACAAAGGTCCTATATATAAGACTATTAGTCTTAGATTAGAAACAAATGTTCATGTGAAAGGTTGTATATTACTTAATTTACTTGGCATACCAGGCAGTCCTATAATTGTTTTTAAACAAACATTTTCTTTTTACTTGTTCTGATATTAAGATTCAAAAAAGATATCCCACCACACTAAGTAAGTAGTCCATAGAACTGGGCCAATGTCAACACTGAGTATCCTTAAACTTGATACTGGCTATGTTTAATACATGTATGTTCCTCAATGCCAAGTATCACTGGTACATCTTGATATGATCCCAACTCAAGAGATATTTACATTCCTTAGTGCTAAGTATTCATACTAACTAGTACATTCTGTGATGGTCAATACATCAGCCCATAACATACATATCCCTAAACACTAGTATTACTAGAGGCTAAGTCATCCTGGGATGGTGAGTGTCAGGAACCCAGTACGTACCTATGTATCACTTAGTACTGAGTATTCCTAGGTATTTAGTACATCCTGGGATGCTTCGTTAAAGGATTCATTTTGGAGCCCATTGCATATGTGTCACTTAATACTATGTTCTTAATACTTAGTATATGCTATGATCGTCCTTAGTCTTGATACTCAACAGATATACAGTACATATGTATCCATAAACACTTGTATTATTGGATCTTAGTACATTCTTGGATAGAGAGTGTCAGATGTCCAGTGCATACCTATGTATCACTTAATACTGAGTATCTTTTGGTACTTAGTACATCCTAGGATGGTCCATTCAGGAGTTAATTTTGAAACCGAGTGTATATGTATCCCTTAATACTATATTTTAATAGTTATTACATCCTAAGAAGATCCTTAGTAGCCCAGTGCATGCATAAGTATCCCTTAATACCAAGTATCTCTTGATACTTATAACATCCAGGAATGGTTCATTCAGGATATCATTTTGAAGCCCAGTGCATATGTATCCTTTAATATTTAGTATTTCTGGGTATGAATTTTACTATTGTTACTAACGAAAAGTTTATTGTATGAGTAACTCTACCAGGACCATTACAGATAACGTACTCAACAAATACATGTTTTTACTTCTCATATTCCCTTATCAACATTTCTAGGACAGCATATGAAGATTTCCAAATTGTTTCAGTGATTTCTTCACCTAACAACAAGACCTTATAACTTTCTTGTGCTAATATGAATTATTGAGCAATATACTAGTGGCTTATTATCACAATAATACGGAAGCCGAAGGCGGACATCCGATTCCAATTCTACTTTTCATCGATCAATGAAGTGAAGCGCGAAGCGTGAGCACCGTGAGCTGTCTCTTAGAATAGAGCGAAGAAACATGTTTGTGGTTAGGGTGGGGCTATAGGATTTTAGTTATTAAATATTCCATCAAAGGATAGAAAATAGAGTTGGAATTGGAATATTTTTGGAAAACTGCAAAGTAGAATTGGATAATTTCGGAAAACTTCAAAGCAGAGTATATGAAATTCGAAGTAGAAATGGATGTCCGCCTTCGGCTTCCGTACAATAATTATCACAACATTGCACCCACTATTTTAATTAAAATGATTAATATAAACCAAGTACATTTGTCACCTTAATATGAACACTATTGTATAAGCTTTTGTGAACTTTATGTATAACAATTAAAGCTCAAACATTATATACCTTATTACTGCAAACATGTAGTTTGTAATTCTTACTGAAATTTTGACTCTAATCAACTGTACATATTCTATTATAACCACACCTATTAATCCTATTGCTTTCCTTTACTCTATTATCTATTGTACATGTACACAAAGAGTTATATACTTGTACTTGTTAAACTGGACAATAGGAACTGACTGTATACTAGCTAGTACTAAAGGATTGAATTTGAAATTTAAAATATTTATTATTTTTATCCACCAAATTTAGAAGTCTAATTAGTGTAATGTGTATGTTCCTTAATACGAAGTGTCACTGGTAGATCTTGATATGACCTTAACTCAAGAGATACACACATTCCTTTTAGTCATCTTAACTTTCTTTATTAAAGCAATATTTTGTTTTTAGTAAGTAGCTATCTCAAACACTATAGAATTATTTTAATGAGTGAGATATGAGTAATCACAAAAGAAACTGACATTTGTTAGTCTCACATGCAGCACATATTAAGCCTCTCTGATAATCCTTGTTTAGCCCGGGGTGTATGTGTGAAATTCACACAATTACAAGAAAATTATTTTTGATGTTTTAGTACATCAAAGTACTTACATGTTCTGGTGTGGACACTCCTTTTCATTATAAAGTTGATAACTTTTATCAAATCAATCAATGAATAAAATAAATCAGACACTATACATTTAAGAATATATGTTTTGAACTTCAAACAATGTTATTATTCAGATACAGATAACCAACTTTTCAGTTATCTCTTGGCTGTGGCTATCAAAGTTACTTGTTGACTTTTTTTGCTCAAATAAAGCTTGCTGTGTAGCTACTTTGCTTAATTGATTGAAGGTCATAAACAATTAGTAAACTATAGACTAGGTTTAAAGACTGTTATCCTTAAAATCCTTGCCTTTTTATGCTTGCCATCATAGTGAATACTATTGAGGCTATAATTTGCTTATAGTTTCTTTGGTCTTAGACTCTGGCATAATTTATTGCTGTTTTATAAATGATGAGCTATGTGAACAGACAAAACTGATAGTATTTCCTAATTTTTTTGTACCTCTCTATACATTATTTTTATCCTCTTCATTTGATATATTATTAGGAGTATCAAGAATGCTGAAACAAAGTGAAACTAAAGATGGTCAAGTAGAAAAGCTAGAAATGTAAAATGTATATTGTAATTGTATTTCATTTAGTCACTTAATAATAATTGTTTATGATGTAGCTTTTGTTAGGTTTAATTTTAATGTGTATTTGTTAATATGTCAGTTTATTATAGGTGACATTGTTAAGTATTCATTTCTTAGTGATAGACTTTGACATGTTATTTTTAGCTTACACTTTCTCAGTTTTGTTTTGTACTTAAATGTTACTGCTAAAATTTTGTTGTATGCAAAGATATATTGAAGTTCTAGTTATTTTGTCAATTCAACAGTTTAAGTTACCACATATTTGGAGACGAGGGTCTCAATGACTGCTGCTACACATGGTCACCTGGGAGAGTTCAATATTACTCAAAGAATGGGAGACATACATTGAGCATCTTGAGTAATATTTTACAGCAAATGATAGTTGAGATGCTGGAAAGCAATAGGCAATAATATTCTTCTTAGCTGCTGTAGCACGTCAACATATCGTCTCATATAAAATTTACTGTCTGCTAATAGACCTGCAGACATCTCTTTTGATGACGCTGTCACACAAATGAAGACATATTTTCACCTGACTCCTTCTGAGACAATACTTGTTTAATTCTAGGAGCTGAAAACCAGGTCAATCAGTTCGATGTATGTAGCTGAGCTAAAAACGCTAGCTGAATTCTATAACTTTAGAGAAACACTCGAACTGATGCTCCGCAATTCAATTATCTCGTTTGCGGAATAGGCAATGAACGCTGGCAGCTACTACTAAGTGAGGAATATGTACCTTATAATAGTGTCATCTTTACTTGTCCCACAATATTAATATTAGTATATGTCAACAATACACACACAAATTACTACTTTACTTATTAACATCTTTATATGTACATCTAATTTATAATTAACCTAAACAAGCCACACCTTAAAGTTCTTGGTATACAGTGTTTGTTGAAAGTTTTAATTATCATATATTCTATAATAGCCCAATCACAAACAATTGTATTTTAAGTAGTATAAATTTGTTAAATCAGTGAGTGAGGTCATTGAATGATAATTGGTAAATGTAGAAGAATAGTAGTACGTGTAGATGTCCGAGTTATTTGTATAACTAATTATAATAACAATTTTCTAATCTAGCTTTCTGTATTAAATTACATGTACATTATTGATAATTAAAGTTTTCATTTGTAAAGACTTAATCAATACTGCAAACATTGAAATGATAATTTTAAGGTCAATGATTAATAGTTATTTTGTTATTATCTAAGATATTACAAGTATATTAAAGGAAGTCCCTGAAGAAGATGAACTAGTTCATCTGTTATATCATATTAAGATCAATGGTATGATATTGGATTATCGTTACAAATACATAGCAATGTTTTTGATGATTTACAACACATTCACAAGGACAATATTAATAAACTCATTGTTCTCATTGAAAAATGGAAAGATACTGAACCATCCCCTGTTACCTGGGAAACAGAGATTACTGTTATGGAGAGTTTTAACAAAAAAGAAGATAGCTAATAAGACACATCAATATCCTAAAATAAGTAAGTTGTTATTATAAAGAAATGAGATTTGTTTTATTAAACTGTCACTGTCAATAAACTGTATATTGCAAATGTATTTAGTTTTAAAAGATTATTATTTTGTTGAAGAGTTTGAAATAATTTTATATAAGCTTTATAAATTTTGATGTGATTTTTTATTAAATATTTCTAAGTATCAAAACATGCATATAGTATGAAGTACTGGTATACAAAACATGTGATCCAAAATATGTTATATTAGGTTTGAATGAAAGAACTAACACTTTAGTTAATTACAATTTGTTAAAATTATACAATTTGACAACAACATAACTAATAACTGTATTAACTTGTAGTTAGCATATCCAAACATTAGGTCATTATTAATTGATATTATCTATTATTTGTTTGTTCATGTAGATGCAATGAACAGGCTTCGATCTGCTGAAATATCTGATTCAGGTACTTTCATATCTATATAATGTATTGGGACAGTGTACTAACTGTATACTTGATATTTACTGCTGTATTACAATTATGATTTCTTCCCATCAGTAATTTTTGGTTTTATATTATCTTAGTAAACAATGTGAGTAATAACAAAAATGTTATGAATCTTAGATTAGAAATTAATGCTCATTTAAAAAGTGGCCATATTGGTATACCAAGTAGTCTTATAATTTTTTTCCAAAGAAATAGTTTGTTTTACTTGTTCTGATGTTTAGTTTCCAAAAAGAGTGATGTCCAGTACTATCATAACTTGTCCTTTGTATTAACTAGCAATCCTGCATATCCCTGAATTCTAAGTAATCTCTAAGACCGGACCAATGTCAACACTCTCTACATGCTAGAATGGTCTATTCATATGCTCAAAAGTACATATCCTTTAATGTATATTGTTAGTGTCCTTGGATGCCTAGTACTCATATGTTCTGAATTGAAGTATTATGTATATCTCAAAAATGTTACATTTGAATCAAGGACACAATAGTATTAAAAGTAGCCTTTAAATGTTATAAAGAGGTATTATATTACTATTATGAGGTTATAATCAAGTTTTCTGACCTTATAGTAAGTAAGATATTCCTTATTATAGGGATAAGCTACAATTGTGTACATAATGTTGGGATAATTAACTATTAATTTGATTGTAAAACAGATCTCCCATAACACATAATTTTATTAGATTCTTACCATAGTCACTAGACAAAATATAGATAAAAGCAATTCTACAAGGACTATCATTGATAACATCCTCAACTAATATTTGTTCTTGATTCTGATACTCCATTATCAATATTTCTGAGATAGTACATGAAAGTTTCCAAATTGTTTCAGTGATTTTTTTCCTAATCATAAACCTTATAATAATAAACTGACATCGCCAAATGTTACTATTGTACCACAAACATGATAAAAGTCTGAAAAGATAGCCAAACAATCATGTGAAGACATTGAAAACCTGGCAAACATTCTGAGCAATAACACAAGCCTCTTTCCAAGCATGTTTTGATAATGGTTAGGACACAAAATACAGCAGCAGCTGTACTCATCGCTTCGCAACACTTATGTGCTCCTGGTACTATATATGATGGCCTGATGGAAAATCTTTTAAGTAATATACTAGTGGCTTATTGCCATAACATTATACCAGGATTCCTAAGATACTAACCATTAGAACATATGCAGGTCACACGTGGCAATTATATGCAGGATGTATGGTACAAGTATAATGATAGACAGTCAAATATCCACCTCCAATATTTTTATGGTGTACACATCGTGCTGCTATGCACTACAGGACAATCCTGGCATATACATACAAATTAAGGCTTTGTTTAGGGCTTGAGGGGGGCTTTTGCACTCTTGAGAAGTCTCTGTGTCCTTTGATTTTTAACAGGTCTTTTACAAGTAGTTCATGATATTGCCCAGTCTATTATAAAATAATTAATTGCAAAGCAATTATTGCTTCTTTCTGATGAGTTGGGCCTTTGTTATATTTTGATAGATGCTGTTCATGTATGTATGTTTTAGATAGTAGTTTGCCCACTCTAACATTTTCAAATTGAATTTTGTCTCTCCCTCTTTGAAATATTTTCTAAATGCATATGAAACCTGCCAGGGTTCTAAAGGATATTAGGATCATTCCCATGATTTTCCAAATAACATATCCCATAATTGGGATAGTGTGGGAATAGATGTGGCAGTGCTGGACATGTGTAGGAACTCATTGCTATAGCTTTACTGTGCTAGTGTAAATTATTAATCAATGTACTAGCGGTTTATTATCACAACCATTATCACAAAGTATTTTTATATTATGTACACAAAGAATTTAGTCCAGCACTCTTTAAATGAGACAAAAGCTACAACTTAAAAGCATGCACATTATTAATGACATTTTACAATATGAATTAAAAATTAAATAGAATTTCAAAAAGTATTTTTTATTCTCTAGATTATAATGATGTGTTACATAATAATAGTATCTTCATATTATGTACACAAGAATTTAGTCATGTACTCTTTATAAATTTGACAATAGCTTACAATAAACCTACCAAACTTTGAAGTATGCATGTTTTAAATCACACTTAAGAATCCCATCTGTTTGAATTGAAAATTAAATAAAATTTTAAAAAATTATAGCAAGCATTAATTTTTTGTTAATTAGATGACAATGATGTGTTACTGGACAAAGTCATGAATAAGGGTTTCATAACTGCTGAATTCTCCAAGTTTTAGTATCTGGTGCACCTGGAACTGGTAAATCATCTTTTAAGCTACTATATAATGATGAACCAAGTGATAATGACAATGTACATAACAGTACCAATGTAGTTTCCCCACATCCAGTACATGTCATGACTGCCATCAAAGGTGATGATCACAAATCATTATGGAAAAAAGTGGATCCAGATGATATTAAGAAAATTGCTGGAAATATTAAGAACAACATGGAAATATCACCAGAGGTGAAACATCATCAAGTGGGAAGTGATGTTGTTGGCAGATCAATTAAAGAACCATTAGCAACTAAGTTTTATCATCCATTACAAGACACAGACACAAATAACTCTAACCAAATAACCACAATAGAAGACAGACCAAAGTCTGATGTATCTGATTAAATCTTTAAATTGTTAGATCATGTACAGGGGTCTAAAGAGCTTAATAAAAATGGACATATGGTATCAATACTGGTGGTCAGGCTGCTTTTATAAATATTGCTCCTTCTCTGTTACGATATAACTCAGTCGATATTTTTACATAAAAGCTGGATAAGCGACTTGACTATAAAGCTAAGTTCTTCTTCAGTGTTCAAGGTAATCTAATTGGTGATCCAGTCAAACGGCAGATTACAAATCTACAGCTTCTTGAATCTTCATTTTGTTCATTAACATCAGTTAATCCTCTAACAATGTCTGAAAATATGAATGAAGAGAATGTTCAAAAGCCACATTGCATAGTATTGGGGACATATTATGGTACAGTAGTTCATGAACTACTGAAGCCTGGTTATTCCGGTGAGTCAAAAAATAGCAAAAATTTCATTCTTTGATCAAAATTGGAGGAATTAAATCTAAGAGATCAAGCTATTCTGATCTTCAAAAAGGAAATACAGTAATCTTCCCTGCTATTGCCAGAGACGACCACAGGAGACAAATAGCTGATGAAATACATTCTCAAATATGTGAATTTTCCTTAAAAGCTCCAATCCCTATTCCATGGTTTTTGTTTCAGTTACAATTAGACCAGATATTTTGCCAATGTGACATATTTGTTGTGATTAAATCTAAATGCGAAGATATTGGCAAAAGCTTACAAATAAAAGTAGCTGATGATGCTGAAGCAGCTTTAATGTACTACCATGATCTTCCTTTACATTCCTGATATCTTACATGATGTAGTGTTCCTTCATCCACAACCACTATTTGGTATACTCTCTAGTTTGATTAGTATATCTTTACCTAAAACAATTGATCATTTAAGAAGTAATAGTGTTATTGTTAACCAGAAGGCTTATAGAGAGCTCAAAGATGAAGGTTGTTTAAAAGATTTGCTATCACCACCTTTATTTAATGGATTCTCTCATAAATTTACAGCAGACAATTTTCTCCATTTAATGACAAGTTTATTTATTATGGCCAATCTACATGAAGAGCATAGATACTTCCTTCCTTCAGATCTTGCTACAACCTCTTCCACTGACTATAAGTCCATACCATCTCCTTTCAAGGAACATGTAGACCCTCCAATTCTTTTGTGGGATATGAAGCCTTTTCCTCGAGGTGTATTTTCTGCATTAGTTGTAAACTTTCTATATACAACATAAGGATCAGCCAATATTTCAAGTTAACGTTCTACTGATAGTACTCCATGTTATCGTAATATCATCACTTTACAAACAAATTATGGTGATGTTCTCTTAGTTGGTGGGATTTATTGGATTACAGTATATTATTCTGGCTTTTCTACAGAGTGCTTCACTTTACAAGATATTATCCACACAGGAATCAATGAAGTGATAAGTAAATTCCAATATATCACTAACAGGAAAAGTGTCCATGAATATTTTTACTGTACAAGACCCAATTGCCCAATAAAGCTTCAGAACATTTTTGTCAGTTAAGTGAGGACAAACTAAAGTGTATTTTTGAACATAGCTCTCAAACAACTGACACTGATAGGTCACGTCAGCTACCTTGGTTTAGAGGTGAGCTTTAAAAGGAGGGTATCATGAAAAATCACTATATTTTTTTAACTTAAAAAGAATCCTTTGGTGATGTATAGCTCAGCGTATTTTTTTCAGATTTCTTCCGGCTACCATTAGCTAGAAAAAAATAGTTGTTTCCAGCTAATTTTCAATAAGCTACAAACGTTTCCTGTTGAGGTTGAAATTGGGCGGGGCCGTTATGTGATGTCATCAAAGGGAGAGATTTCTGCTAATCCATGCGCATCTATACAAGTATAGACCTTTTACACATCAAGGTGTGAACATGGTGAATTAATGTGTGGCTACTGGATGTTCTAATGTACCAAATGATACAATTCCCAAAAAAACCCTGTTTTAAAACCTCAGTGGGAGAAACAAGTTCAAAGGACGCGAGCCAACTGGAAAGCTAGTGAAAACTCTTACTTATGTAGTGAGCATTTCACTCTAGAGTCATTGAGGTGGATTTCCAGTTAGCTTCTCAGTTTGGGATAAAAAAGAGAAGAAGACTAAAACCTGATGCTGTGCTATCTATATTCCCAAGGGTTGCTACAGTTGCTACGCGAAAGAGAGAGTCTTCTGGCTCTGATAGAGCTTCAACATCAAAGAGAAAGAGAGGGGCTGTTGAGAAGAGAGACAATAGGTAAAAAAAACTAAAGGTTAAATCAATGGTAGCTATTATTTTTTTAAAGATTTTGCAGCAAATTTTAGCTACCACTCAGTCTAGTTCAAAAGAACAAGATACCTCTGGTTCTGTGCTTATGGGTGATGCTGAATCCATAAGTGTAACAAGCAGTTTTAGTCCTAAGGGTTTGCATGCAGCTCCATCTACCATAAAAAGCACTGGTGTTCAAGTTTCAAAACATAGCTTCAAAACTAACTAAAGAAAAAGGTGCATTAATTACTTCATATACCTAAAACATAACTACTTTGTATTTGTTGCATTTTCAGCTGTTCAAACAACTCCAATCCTGTATGATAATGCTACCATACAGTGTGATCTAATACATACATCTGTGCCATCATGTAGGAGCTTTACAAGCACTAGTGTGCAGTGTGATTTTCGCCCCTATTGGTAACAATGAGTTCTAATCTAGACACTGCTTCATCCTCTGAATCAGAATTTGAAGCTGCTGTATGTAAAGTGCAGGATACATCATTTATAAGCTATCAACCGTCACAAGAAAATGTCTCATCGTAAGTAGATGATTTAGTAATGGCATGTAATATTACATGCATCTTTTATTCATGCAGAACTGAAGAAGAATATGACACCATTGAACCTTAAAACCTTTCACCAGAGAAGGAATGCACCTACCTTGTGTTTGAATCTTCACTTCTGTTGCTCTTTTCTTGCTGTGTATTTTGCAGTAGTGTTGATACAACAATCAAGAAGGTAGTTACTGGATCTTTGTTGAAGATAACTCAACAGTGTAAGGTCTGTAGTCGAAAGCGTACTTGGGATAGCCAACCATTCATCGGAAACATCCCTGCTGGCAACATTATGATGTCTTGTGCCATTCTGTGTACAGGTGCTGTACCATCCAAGTCATTAAGGATTTTTGAATTCTTGAACTGTTCTGCCATCAGCAAACCCACCTTCTTTCAACACCAACACAAATATTTACAGCCTGCCATTCACATTGTTTGGAAGACACAACAAGAAACTCTGCTAGCATAATTCCTGCAAGAAAATACACCACTTGTATTAGCTGGAGATGGAAGATCAGACAGCCCTGGTCACAGTGCCAAGTATGCCGGCACCAACTGGTTAGCTGGCAGTATGCCATATAGTAGTAACATCTGCAGGAAATAAGAATGCAACGTGAAGCAATGTATAATAATATTATGTGTGAGCAAACTTACTCATGAACAGATTTTTCTTCAGTGTCCCCATAACCACTCCTGTAACTAAAATAGGCTGTCTGTAGCACCCATACATTTAAACACACAGATTGAAACCCTTCGTGGTCTGTGATACAATGTATCTCATTGCTACTTTCTTTCATCTTTTCTTTTACAATGTCTATTTCACAGCAACACACACATTCACGGCCTGTTGCTATCACTTCACAGTGTCCACATTGACACCTACAAAAAGGCAGAACAGTACTATAAATAGGACTATACTTGTATTATTTGAAAGACTTACGAGTCTGTATTGTCAAGCCTGGAGTATTCACTTTCAGATTCTACTGGAGAGTGGGATGGAGAGTATTTACCACTTGCAATCGGCTCAAAAATTAGCACTCATCCATTTTTATAATAACAAGATATTTATACTTACTTATACTTAATAAAGTTTATTTATCATTCTATAATATTTGTTAAAGAAGTAAATGATTTTTACTTAACTTTCATTTTGTAACAATCAACTCAATTCTTATGCATTTTAGAAATTATAGTACTCTAAAAGCATTATTAAGTATGGACAATTCTCCCCAATAGAAAACATTTGTAACAAACAACAGGTTCTAGCTAATACTATTGACCTCAACTGATATTATCTGATTGAGTAATTACATAAACATATAACAGTTGACAGTTTGCTTTGTGGATATCAAAACAATAATGATTTTTTGAAATGCTTTTATGCAAGAATGATGATTTGTGTGACTACTTAGTCAATGAATGCTTGAACCTTCAAGCTAGTTTTCTTTCAGCATTTACTTATATATATAGCTATATCATAATGAATACACTGCTGCCAACTCTCTCATCTTTACAAGTACATTGTAAAGTGTGACATTTGAAATAATTATAGAACACATTTGAAACTATAATAATTTGTTTGATTTACTAACAATTTATCAAATCAGATTGTATCTATCCTAGATGAATGTCACAAACAAATATAACTTAGTTAGGAACTTTATTACTTTCTTCTACCTGGCATGTAAAATCGTGATATCATGTTAAAATAATAGCACATTAAGAAATGGAGTCAAGGACTCTCTTACAAACTGGTTTTAAAAAATAACTTGGTGTTATTACCAGTTACTTCTTTTGTTATAGAGTGTTGTCAGTTACATAACATGTGATCCAAATCTTATAACTACTAACCACTCATATCTTAATGTAATACTCTGTTTTATAGTTCTAAAAGGAGGGAATGGACTTTTGCCTGATATCTATCTCTCTGTAAAATGCACAAGCTTCACCTTTGTTGGTTTGGAACCAAACATACCTTTAGAACCTGATTAAAAAAATCCAAACCTACAAACTCTCAGTGTCATAACTGTCAATTGTTATATCATGACTGATATTTGATGTAACTGTCTCTAAAATTATAGTCTGGTGTTATGATAACTATTTTTTAATGATTTTTTATCTATTAATATTTTAAAATGTAAATTAGGAATTCAGTGGTTAACTAAACTACCTTATATGGACTGTTATTACATTATAGTTTGAAACATTTTTTACATTTTACACAAAAATTATTATGTAACTTCCTTACTTGCTGTATTTGAATTTTTTGTTGAATATTATAAAAAGTGGGAGGGTACCACTATCACTCACATGATCAAAATTACAAAATTAATAACTAGTCAGTGATAATTACAAAGTTAACAACAGATATCAATACACAATGACACGAAAGGTTAACACCCAATATAATATAGACTTAAGATGAATTATAAATAAACATTAAATCACCAACATTGTTTCATCAACAAACTTTCTTGATCTTTGTATCTGAAAACATATCAATGTATTTATTATCACAACTAACTCTCATACTCCAATGAGAACAAGATCAGTCTGGGAAAAGGAAGAGAGAGAAAGAAGTAAACATCAATCACATGATTATACATAATTGTTATTGTTTTTATTCCTCAGTGACTTCATGAAGCGAAAACTGACATACTATATGTACCTAGATGAATATTATACCTTAGTAGTAGTGACAACACTGTTGACTGCTCCTCTATAAATAGTCATTATTACTTTGATCACTCCAGGGACATTGGATAAATGATTATTTTGATTTAATATATCTGTACATCATTATGACAATAATAACAGATAGTATGTCACTATGGATTAAAGACATACCAAAGAGGTTCATATAGTGAGATCAGAATACTGCTTGTTTTAAAACATCATTTCAGAACAGCTATAGATGAATAAGTGTTAAAAGAGTACTTATCTTTATTATTTACTTTATTTCTGTTATTTTCTAATGGTAATTTTCTAATAAAACCAAAGAGAGTTGGTGAATTTTGCTTTAGTTTCTATAAAAGAAAGCCATTATTTTAAAACAATTGTATAAACCAGTACATGGACATATACACTCTACATGTACTTCATTATAAATTCAGATACATCATTGAACTAGCATAAATGAATAAAAGAACAAGTCAAGTATAACTTAATGTACTGTAATTCTAAAGTCATTGATATACACTTTCATACCAATTCTCTCTAATTATTATTGACATTGTAAAGGATGTAAAGTCACCACTATCAAACATAGTATAGGATTATCTACATAATTACTACTGGTAATCTGTTTTACTACATACATATATACATACAAAATTACATATAGTTGTGAGTTTTATAACAAAATATATGTTGTTATTTCTTGTTATATATAAAATGACTTCAAAATCTGGACACGTTTATAGAAAGCACTCATTATTGGTAAGTTTTATTTCATTATAATCGTAATAATGATACATTTAGAATCACTTAGACATATATATTGGAGATGTGCTTGTTCTCATTATGAGTAGAGACTACTTTAGAAAAATATGTAAATAGTTTTTTTTTCTATAGTGGAATCCTTGTCTTCCAATAAAATATTGATGATTTGATGAATAATGATAGTATCCTCTGATAACTGCTGTATGTTTAATTTGTACAATTATTAATGTTTATTTTAACTGTCTTAATAATCATAATGATGTTGCTATTCCATAATCTTGTAAATTTCTCTACAACAACGATGATGAATTAATGAGTGATAACCTTTTTCTGATAAATGATTGTAAGTTCATGAGTTGTAGATATAATTATTATTATTTTGTTCTCTCTATAATTATATAGGTATTATCTATCACTGAAAATCTGTACTTTCAATATTGTTTTCCCTACAACCTTCTATATGTATGTCACATGCAAAATTTATGCCTCTACATATTACTGACTATGTCTTGTATATAAACTTTAGTATGTTCTAAGAATACATATCTCCCAATATACATATTTGTGGTGTGATATTGATAATGGTAACTTTAGCTTTTATTATTTAGGTAAATTTAGATTTTATTATTTAACCCCTTATCTTGTGACCCCAGCTCTCACATTTATGTATCTGTTCTGTTATGTTTTTGTGCACATTTGTACACTCTGTAAACATTGTTCCACATTTTCTTAATCTAACGGTCATGACATAACCCTCCAATTCATTGTGTTTTCCTAATATACAACGTAGTGTATTCTTATCCACTATTCAATCTGTAACCATTATTTCTACTCTTTCCTAATATAACCCTTCTTCACATTGTATCATGATATACATAATCGCCTTTGGGTTTACTTCAACATACACTGTCCATTAACATTACCCTTTTCTTGACCGTTCTATTACAAAATTCACCTATCTACTCTCTCTTTATGTACTTCTGTAGGCTGATTTATTAATTTAGTCCTCCTCACTATGATCTTGTGTGTACACATTAGTGTAGCCATATTGTTCATTGTGATTTTGTGTGTACACATTAATGTAACCCTTGTTCACAGTTTTCCTCCAATACAACCTTCTTGCTCTTGCCTCTTTGTCCCAAAATACAACACTGTTGTTATAGTACTTTTATTCAAGGTGGAATACAATATCCTATCATAACATACTAGTACTATTGTCCATGTCACAATATAACACCTCCCCTTTCTACTCTATCGTTATGTAACCCTTTATGTAACCTTATTCTCCCTTAATATAAGTAACTATTCTATTAGTTGTGTTGTAATGCTACTCAATGTCCAGATATAATTCACTGTGTTTGTTAGTGGATATCTCTTATCAACTGTCGCTTGGATGAGCAGCAGTGGTTATGTTCTTATGTGCTATCATTGTCTTGTAATGAAAGTAAGCCTCTTTTTCATTGTCCAATTCACCAAGTCCTTTGCTATGCCCTTAAGTCATTAATATAACTCTCCTTTTTATGGTGTATTAACTACTGTATCTATTCTGTTTGTAGCCAATGAAACCCTATACTATTTCCTCTTGCAATATCTCCAATTTAATGTGTACTCTGTCCTAATGTAATATCGCAAGATTACTATATGTTGTTTCATAATATAACCAATGTTACTCTATCATATCCTATGTCAGTGTCTGGATCATAGTATACAATATTAAATATTTAGTAAAATACATATATCACTGAGATTTTAGATCATGTTTATTGTTACCTTACTGTGGCTACATTAGCAGAAGTACAATAAAGAAAATTAACTTCAGTAGGAATGCTATTACTATGCTCTACTCTTAGCTCTTTGGTATCTATTACCTAATTATAGCTATGGGTAACATTTTGCTTCTGTTATCCCAATTTTAAATTTTTTCATATATTATTGTAATACTTCAAGATTACTTTATAATATTTCCTAATGTATTGTCCCAATTTTAACCTATACGGTGTCCTAATATAATATTGTTACTTAATATAATGTTTTTATATAATATCCCAATGTTACTCTATACTGTCTAACAAGTAATATACCAATGTTGCCTTCTACAATTTGCTAATACAACCTTTCAATATCCCCATATTGTGTCACAATGTACATTACAACATTCCATTGTTATTCTACAATATGTCATAATGTATTTCCCAACATTACCCACTAATGTGTCCTAAAATATTATCCAAAAATACACTATACTGAGTCCTAATGTCCTAGTGTTACTCTGTACTGTGTCCTAATATAAATCTCAAATCACTGATATATTGTGTCCTAATGTCCCAACATATCTTATAATGTGACCTGATGTAAGATACCAAGTAACTTAATAGTGTTCTAATGTCATAACATCCAAATTTACACTTTCTAATATATTATTGTAATGTCGCAAGGTTAGCTTGTACTGTTCCCTAATGTATTGTGCCAATTTCAACCAATATTATGTCCCAAGTATAGTTTCTATGTAATATCCAACTGTTACTTTATACTGTTTATCAAAGAAATGTCCCAATGTTGGCTTCTACAATGTGATAATACAACCTTTCAATATCTCCATATTGTGTGACGATGTACATTACAACATGCCATTGTTATACTACACTGTGTTCTAATGTATTCCCCAACATTACCCTACAGTGTGTCCTATTACATATACAATAATGAAATATTCTTATACTGTGTCCTATATCCTAGTGTTAGTTCATATTGTGTCCTGATGTAAAATCCCAAATTACTGTGTTTCAATGCATTTACTTTCCAACATTAGCCTATAATATGTCCTAATGTAGGATCCCAACATACCCATACAATGTGTTCCAATCTCCCAATGTTAACCTATACTCTTTCCTAATGTAAAGAACCAAATTACTGTTATCCTATGTCCTAATGTCCTAACATTATCCTATATTGTGTCCTGATATAAGATTTCAAAGTACCCTTGTACTATATTCTAATATGTCATTAACATTGTAACCATATACAGTTCTCTAATGTATTGTCCCAATTCAACCTATACTGTGTCCCCACTATATAGTGTCTGAATGAAATATCCCATTTTTACTCAATAGTGTCTACCACAAAAATATGCTAATATTGTCTTTTACAACATCTAATACAACCTCTCAATATCCCCACATTGTGTTACCATTGTAAGACCCCAAAGTATCCTTATACTGTGTCCTAATGTAGCCAATGTTACTCTGCTGTGTCCTAATGTATTAAACCTGAACTATCCTTTCCTAACTATACTCGTAACATAGATGGTGAAGAGTTTCGAAGGCTTTTGATAAAGTTGTCCACTTTTAATGAAGTATTTTTCAAAGTTCCCTAATACAACCTTTCAATATCGATAATGTAAGACAGAGTAGAATTGGGACATTACATTAGGTCTCACTATTATGTAACATTGGTTTCATTGTAACATAATTTTGGATAAAATCAGAACTGTGTATTAGAATACTACAAAATGTATCATTAGGAAATTATATTAAAACATAATACTATATATATATATATATATATATATATATATATATATATATATATATATATGAGCGATTCAGACAGGAGATCATTCAATGGACCTGTAGGGAAACTATCTGACATTTCCAATTCTATTTTTTAATGATGATTGGGAACTCAACAGGTTTGTTTTACAATAACTGTTACGAAGTGACAGACAGTCAACACACTTCAACCCTGATTTCTTAATAGAACATTTTCTTGAGCGTTACGACGGCAGCAAACAAACATTTTGCGAATTGAAGAACCAGAAACTGAAGTTATAGAAACGAAATCCCAGAAACTTTATTATGTTAGCATACTTATTTGCCAAAAATTACTAGAATAATCTATTTTCCAAGAAATCTATGGAAATTGAGTCTGAATGAACTACTTTCCAATTTTACGAATTACAGTTATTTACGGTATTCAGACATTCAGACCAGACCGTACTACGACCGAGATTGTACTACTTGCTGGTCACTGAAAGCTCCAGTTTCTTGAAAGATGAGGTTTATGTTTATCGTGCTCTTCATATTGGATGCAATAAGTTAATATCCTATTAATAGTTTCCTTTTATATTTTTGTATTCACAACGTATCATTTAAATCTGAGACTTTGAGGACATATTTTTATCAAACTAACACACTCTGACCTTTATATGTTTGTTTGTTATGTTTTATATGTGTATGAATGGATGGCTTCTTATACAATTATATACTTTAACTAAACAGCTGGCTTGATACTAACATTGTGTCTCTGGATATCTTAAAAAACTAACCTCGTTCTCAGACTACCACAACCTGCTGTGTGGTACCTAGTAGTTATTGCTAAGCCTCATTGCATAATAATATTCAAACTAGATTTTATTAGGTTTTGTCTTATGTCTTTAGCAGTTGTAGCAGGTGGTTATAGGTTTCTGCAATTTAGTGCTATTTTCGTTTATTGTCAATTGTAATTTTAAAATGAATACTGAAACCTCTAATGATTTTATGTACACATATACAGTTGGTTATGATATCACAGGTATGATGTATATTGTATTATGCAGTATGCTATATCGCATAACCTTATCTCAAGGCATTCAGGACTACAACAGTGAATTAGTTAATAATTATGTTCATAATTATGTTACTAATGTTTAGCTTAATAGTAATGACAATTATGAACATAATTATAGTGAAAGTTGAAGTATGGTGTTTATAAGGAATCCATAGTTTCTATGATTATATTATTACAACAGATAAAGTTTAGTGTTCAACATACCTGAATGCAATTTAAGTCTGACTAAATGAATTGACTCATATCACCCCAGCTATGAAATGTATAGAGGGTGTCTTAGTGTGTAAAATACAAGTGAATAAGATTAAAACATTTGCTTATGATTTGTCAAAATTTCTTTGTTCATTAAATGGTAATGACACTACTCACCTATTAATATAATTATTATTCTCTCATATAGTATTGATTAATATATCTCAACAAAGAGCAGGTATTGGATTCTGGACATGTCATCAGATATCTTACAGTATCCACACTAAAAAGATTCCAAAGACTAAGATCAATAGTAGGATAGAAGGAGTGGCTATAATCAGAAAGACTAAAGATCTTTCTTTCTCTTTGGGAATCTTTCTTTTACTTCTTATTTTATCAGGAGATGTTGAACTTAACCCTGGACCTAAAACAGGTAACCTATTTAAAAGATGACCTATGTGTTTACTACATATCTTTACATATATATTAGTCACTTATAATGAATTTGATTGCCTTATTACAGTTAAAAAGTACTCTTTTGAATTAGAATTTATAAAACAAATTGACATTAATCTGGTCAATAATAGTTGACAATTACATAAACAATAATAGCTCATTAAACTATAATAAACCTAGTTAGTGTTAGTTCAGTTGACAATACTTGATGAAATCAATTCACTAATTATTTCTAACGCACATGTAGACCACTGTTCTTGTAATTAATTATACAAACTAGTTTGGAATGAATATCCAAAACTTACTTCAGGGAAATTATTAAAAAGCATGATACTTATCTATTAGTCACTAATGGTGAGTTAGATTACCCTTACTAAAGTAAAGTGTTTCAGCCAGAATTAGACATTTATAACCATATAAATTCATTTCAGTAACTTTTTATGTCTTACATCCTATTGAATATTCATTTACAATGATAATGTCAATATTATATTGACTTCAGGTTGACGTGAACAGATTAAGTTTTTGCTATTATTCATTTGTAGCTACATAAGCTAGCCATCTTACTTTTTAAACATTGTATTGGTTGTTTATATTCAATTTGCTATAAGTTGGGTATACATTTTGGGTCTGCCTATGACTAGAGTTGGATTGTCTCTTCTATAGCAGCAAGTTTGCTATGTTTTAGACACACAACACAATGGTAAAATTTTAAATTTTAAATGTGATCAGTTACTGTTGATAGCCAAAAGCTATAAGTCTGCAAAGCCAAGAGGAGCAGTGTATCTTACATAGAAATAAAGAAGATTAAAATTGCAAAAGTCATCTTAAGATTTCATTAGAGTGATAATGGTACTAGTAAAGTTTTGAGTTGGTAGAACATATCATCATTTGTCAGTATAAAGCCATACCAATGGATTTCTGTAACTGTAGCTTCATATATTGGTGTGAACTTTGGATTTAATTAAAGGATATGAAATATAATATCATAATCATTGATTTATTATTTAACGTAATTATAATGACATCATTGATAAAAACTTAGTCTGCAGATAACTTCATCAATGATTTCAAAATTCAGTAATTAATGGTAAATTTAGAAGCCTACTGAAATTACCAGGCCTTCCTTCTCTTAAGAAATTGTTAGGCATAAGATTAAGTTTAAACTTCTCCTTTGTCTCTGTGATGTTGATATTATCTGTTTCTAAATACTATAGAAAATAACAAATCATGGACTTTTTTCTATAATTAAAATAACACAAATTGATATAGTAATACCGTATCTCTGTTTACTATCAAAGAGAGTATCTGTATTACACTTTGTTTTTATTCAAAAACCATATACATCAATAAAATTATCATTTATATAATATATGCATATGTGTCTGAGTGTGTATGAATAATAAATGGTCCAAGAATAGTGAAAAATATCGAAAGATATGGTAAAAAAAATTACATTATGAATATTATTAATACCGCAGTAACATCACCTTGATGCATCAATCAGTACTACATACATTTGAAATGGGAATTTTTAAAATATTAAATAATTTATGATATGACAGTCTGTACTATTTTGTTATTATCTCAGATACCTTAAAGGAGACTCTCGATAGTTATACTCTATACCATGCATTAATAGATATTGATTACATGTGGTATGAGATAGGCTCGTCTTTACAAGTTCGTCGCAATGTTGGATTCCTTAAAAGATAGCCCAGGCCCCGCCATACTACAAACTCAAGAAAGTCCTTCAAAGTTGGAAAGACACTAAGCCATCCTCCTTTACCTGGGAAACAGTGATAAGTGCTGTTGAGAGTCCTATTGTTAACAACAAAGTGATAGCTAATGGCATACGTCACAAACTTAACCATGGTAAGTTATTAGCATTAAGTAACTGTTATATTAATAATAAACATACTGACACAGTCACTGTAGAAGGTTTGAGGTACAAAATTTGGTGATTACTTTGTCAAAGATTTGTTTGTGATAAATGTATGTGACAAGATTCCAACATATATAGTTTGTATTTAGAATGAACTTTTAGTTTTGTTGTGGGTGTTCCAGTATGTCTTATAACATGTGACATGTAAGCATAGCACACCAATATTTTGGCTTTAGACTAATAATTATCTGTTCGTTTAAAACTGTAGGATGGCTATATAAACATCTCAGACACACCCAAAATAGGAATATTACTATGGACATCTCCATACATAGTAGCTACTACATCAAGGGCATAATGCTGTGTTGCAGCAGTTTTAAGAGCCAAAAGTCTCATAATCTCATAAAAAGTTCAAAGTAAATGATTGTTCAGTTAAATTGAAGAGTCTTTTTGTTATGGAATGTACTCACAACATAACTAAAATATAAAAATTGTGTTCAGGTATTTCTATGTGTCTACTATATAGAAATGTCCATACTGTTATTTCAAATTTGACCATGTTTGAGATGTTTTATAGCCATCCCTACATTTTATGACTTTTTATATACCTCTTTGTCATTTCATTTGGATTATAAATTATTTAAAATTTGTTCACATAGTGTTTTCTTTATTGTGACAGGTTGAATGATTGTACCAGGATGTTATACAATGAGCATTTTATAAATCTATTATGACTAACAATAATATGTTATGCATGAATCAGAAACAATGGTTATGTATGTATAAGTATAACAAAGCTAGAATTAACTTGTTCAGCTTGTCATGTACTGTAAGGATACTTGTTTCTTGATTTTTGGAAGACAAGACAGATCTTACTCCTTAAGAAACAATAATTACTGACAAAAACCTTTAAATGATATCACTTACAAAAGACCTTATGTTAGAATAGAATAGAACATCGGGGTTACAAATTTATATTAATGACTTTTGTTTTTCCTTATTATTATCATTATAAGTCATAAAAAAGCATTTATTATAAGGGATACTTCCAAGCTCTCCACAAACCATTACTTTCATTGTTATAACCAGATGCAATCAAAATAACAGTTCTATAAAGTGGATGCCTCATGTGAAAACTTGCCTTTTTGTGTAAATTATTCATTATAATATAACTTCTGCTTTTGTCATTGAAGAAAATAATGAAAATAGAACAGCAAGCCATCCCTATATAAGCTGAAACATCAATGTAAAATACATATGCAATGTTAAGTTTGAGTGTTATATGGAAAGAATTAGTAGTGCAGTTAATTATATTTTATTAAGTTTACACAATATTAACAACAGCATAACCAATATCAATCCACACATAAATTCAGGTATTTTTATTTCCACGTAATATATAAATGCTATACAATTTGCTGCAGCATGTGAAAAGAAATGTGCCATATGATGGTAAATGAAGGGTAGCTTAATTTTGTTATTATAATATTAATGACACTAACTATATATTAGAACAAGAATGAATAAAAAATATTAATATACTGCTTCATTTGCTGTTTAGCTATGTTTTAGTGAACATTTCCAACTTTGTCCGTCTCTAAATTTCTCAACCCTGTGCCCACATACATATAATAAATATAAATCTACTTGTACACGAAATATTCTTATTAAACATTGAACTGTTCATGAATAGTACATATTTATAGCACGCTGTTTGTGTCAGTATTAAACATTACAATTATGGGAGTGGCTCACTCTGGCTATCCATCATAATGTAGATATACGATCATACACTTGATGTTAGATTTTGGAGTGAGGTCTAGTATTAAAGTATTATAGTATAATGATGACAATACCACACCCACAGTCATCTAAACATTTTGACACTAACAGCATGACATATATATTGTATCAGATGCCTTTAGTGGATGAGAGACATAGAATGTACCTTCCACAAGGTGTGGGATTTCAATGCCTATAGAAAATAGCCTTACCCTTGTGTTTACTAAAAATGAGCCCTTCCTCATACATGTAATGTTGCTGATATGCCAGAGTTTATAATACATACTTATATAAATAAATAAATAAATTTGAATAAATTCCTTGAATGTATGCAGGGATGGTAATAAAATCATCTCAAGTAAACCCAAGTAGGAATGGCAGAAAGGACATCCCTACATAGTGGCCACAGCATCAAGGATATAATATTTATTTACCATTATAACGGTAGTAAGAATTAGTCAAACAGTGCTATGAGAAGTCAAATTAAATCTGTTAAACACCGTAAATTATAACATCAATCTTGTTTTTAAGTACTATATGAAACTGCTATGTAGGGTCGTCTATACTGCCATTCCTACTTTTCCTTGAAGATTGTAATGATCATCCTTACATGTAATTTTTTCAACATTTTATTTACTATTCAGTTTTAATTTTATATTTAAATGAAAGATTAACTAAAATAATTATGTTCCGAATTTATTTATCACTCCCTACATAGGTAGTGCTTCTACCTGATAGCATATGGTCCAAATATGTATTTAATGTTAGAATTGAGTGTAATCAGGACAGACCTAGCAATACAAATAATTATGTTTAAACAATTTTGAGATGGCATAGGTAATAACTTTATTAACTTAACTGCACATCCAAAATTAGGTTATTTTTAATCTATTGTGATCATAATTGATATTTCTATAATTACTTTAGGGAAGACACTCATACCTGATACCAAGTCATGCACCAAAATATTAGACCCAGGTACCATGATGTCCATGTAATATATGTGTTATCTATACACTGGATTTTTATTGTAATATAACATAATTTTTAATTCTAATAATAATTGATGGTTTTGTATTATAATTTTGCCCTAGCTAACACATTGAGTATGAAACATTTCTCCTATATCTTAAAAAATATAGTTAACATATATATATATATATATATATATATATACTGTTAGTGTGACAATGTCAGACTGTAACAGTGTTATCTTACATGCATGCACTATATGGCTTTTAACTAAATGCCTTTTGTGCATTTTAATGAAATGATAGGAAGCCTTCTTTTTTATGTTAGCTTTTATCTTATCTTTTAAATTTGGTGGTATCTAATGCTTTAACATAACTATTGACTATTATCCGTTAGGAAGCTCATATCTACCTACAACTAGTTCATCATTATCTACACGTAGTCATGTGCGTTCTATTGCTCCAGTTCGTATAAATCATATGAATCCATCTTCTGGTTTTGCCTATAAATCAAGTCTATCAATGTCATTTGAAGGAAGGAAAGATGCTAAAGATAAACAAAAAGATGATCAAAAATCTTATGCTACACAACAAAAGCAGCACCAACAACGACAACAGCAACAGCAACAGCAAGAACAAAAGCAAGAGCAAAAACAACAACAACAACAACAACAACTACTAATACAACTAATACAGCAACAACAACAACAACAACAGCAAAAACAGCAACAAAAGGAGCAGCAACAAAAACAAAAGCAACAGCAACAACAACAAGAAAGACAACAACAACAAATACAACAACAAAAACAGCAACAACAACGGCAACAACAACGGCAACAACAACAGCAAGAACCACGACAACAACTACAACAACAGCAACAGCAAAAAAAACAAAAGCAACAACAGCGACAGCAACAACAGCGACAGCAACAACAAAAACAACAGCAAAAGCAGCAGCAACAAAAACCTGATATGAATCTATTTATACCAAGATATTTTGCAAAATATAAATCCATACCAGATCCATTCAAGCAATACACTGACCCTTTAATTCTGTCATGGGATATGAAACCTCTTCCTCGAGGTGAATTCCCTGTGTTCGCTGCATTAATTTTCAAGCTTCGAAATCGTGATGATTCACCAAAGTTTCAACTCAAAAATTCTTCAACCTTCACTCCACATAATTGTATTGCTGGCTTGTTTTGCACTGATTTTGGTGAAGTTCTCTTATATGATGGAATTTACTGGATAGCAATATGCAGTACTGACCCATCTAAAAGATGCTGTGTTTTACGTGAAGCTGTCCATACTGCCATCCGTGAAGTCGTTAGTATTTTTGATTATATGGCTGAATTTAAAAATCTAAAAGAATATTTTTATTGTAAAATATGCTGCAACAAATCTTTGGGACATTTCTGTCGTTTAAATGATGACCAGAAAACAGTTACCTGTTGTGACAGCCATACAACTGCCTGTATTAACAAATCTCATCAACTCCCTTGGTTCTCTGCGGGAGGTGAGTTTGTAGCAGTGTAATATATTTCCATAACTACATTGTATAACTACAGTCTTCTACAGACACACTTGCAAATTATGCAATCTTTTAACTCTAAAGGTTTCACTTATAGTTAGTATCTTATAAAACAATTATAAGATGATTTTTTTCAATTATAATCTTGCTATTAATTAATCCTTTACTTGTGAATTATACTTGTACCAGATGTTTCCTTACAAATATAACACTTTCTGACACTGGTAGACTGCTAGGAAGTAAAACAAAGCACACAAAATATCCAGACAGAATATACAATCAACATAAAGTTCTTACATCAATAGCTAATCAAACTAAGCTCTAAGTCATTTGTATAAAACTAAGAATATTAATTATATACAAATTAGTGACTTAATAAAATTTATAAGTAGTTATCAATTTTTTTATTAAAGTATTGTTGAGAGAATTGAATATTAATATAATAATAACAATGAAGTGCATCATAGCAATGATATCATATATACTATATGATACCATATCCATACCATTAAGTAAATATTATGTCATTACCAGTTACATGTTTATGTTATATAGTGTTTAATATTTTCTTATTATTATCATGATAATATCCACATCTCCTTATTTATCTTGTAGCTGCATCACTTGAACATTCTCATGAAGATTGCTTGAAAACAAAAGTTAGTTAGCTGTTTGTTCATAATAGTAATTTCATAAGATATTGTCCACAACAGACTCTTCATGGAGTTACATAATTTTAATATATTGAAGTATTTAGTTGTGAATCTTGTTTATTTATATAGGTAGCAAGAAATGAAGGTGTAAAACAAACTACCAGTAGTGATATTAATTTACATGCATCAGGATGTAGTGGTAAGTATTACTATCACTATGGTTATTCATACACAACAGGTATAATTGACATAAATTGTCTAACAATGACATACACTTTGTCAATATTTCTTTTATATTTTGAAAAATGGACATGCTAGATAATGTTTGTGATTTTTCTATTCCCAATCATGATACTATTTCAGACCATTTTTTAATTCTTATTACAGACCTTATTCCAATCTTTATTCCAAACGCAACTCCTAACCCTGATCCCGACCCTACTCTTAAACAAGATGGTATGTTTAAAAAGTAATCATTCTAGTTTGTTTATATACATATAGTCAACTTAGAAAATGAAATTTAGTGATAGCGGGCAGCCTCAATACAGCCGCTGATGTTAATATATCTTTTATAAATTCTCTTAATGGCTTATTAATTTTTAATGCATATAGACCTCTAACAGTGATATGTATGGCATATGTAGGTTTGCTTTCATTCTTTTGTATTATTGTATGCAATGTTCTAGTGTCACAAATACAAGCTAACTTCTGTACATTAACAGCTGATCCAATAGCAATCAATGAATTTAATTTACTCTACTGTGAGCACTACAATATTGGGCATGACCTTTCACAGTCTTTGATTTAAAGAAAACACCTTATAGTACTATGGCCTGTGTAAACAGTCCAGTCTTTAATATTACTATGGTTTACTGTATTAAAAATAATCTTTGGAAATTTTAATCATGTTCCATTTGTTTTTTTTAGATGAAAAAGTGACAAAGTTAAAAAAATTTTCATGAGGTTTTGGAAGAAATAACAGATAACAGAAAAAATATTAACTTTCTTTGTGAACTTCTTAATAATTAATGTTTGAACATATTATTAGAAATATGTTTGAGTGTACAAACTAGCTATATATGATAATATAATTAAGAGACTGTGTTTACTGTTTGTTTGTATCTTATTAGTAGTACTATAATTAGACCACATGTAATAGTGGGTGGATGACTGAATTAATTAACCTCGCTGTGCGTGGGCGCAAAGCGAGGGTACTGTAGTCTGTTTGTGTGTGTGTGTGTGTATGTGTGTGTCTGTTACCGGGGTTGTTTTTTTGAACTACTATAACTTGGTAACCGAAGAGTTAGCAGCTACCAACGTTTAGCAACGAATAGAAAAACATGTGGACTTTACAACAGTAGTGTCAAGAACATCGTCAAGAAAAACAGAAGCTTAAAACTCGCAAAAGAATATTCAGGCTGCAGAGGTCAAGTGCCGTTTCTCGAAAAGTAAAAAAACTTAACGTGGAGATTTTTTAGTATGTTGTAAACAATCTCAGAGGAATACGGATCAGCAAGACAGAAGGCCGTTGGTCGAAGTAATCGTTAGAAAAGTTCTGGAAAATGTTTTGTGGACTTGGAGCGAAGTAACGCATTCAGGAAACATCTCCAAGCACTGAGAAGACTGCTACTAATAGATAATATATCGATTTATATTTGTACTACGGGATGTTTCCAAAGAACGTTTCATCTTCAAGTTACAATTTTCTAAATCACAATGCACCATCTATGATTACAACAAATCCCAAGCTCCTAATGTGAGATTAAATATATGAATATTTATAGAGAAAGAATACTTAGAAAATACCAATCACTTTATGATTGCTATCAAAAGAATACAACGATGATATCCGAGTTAAGTCTATAGCAAACAGTATAGTAAAGTTAATAATATCGTAGTATATTGAGAACTCAAGTCTGTTAGCTGGTGTTAGGTAAATGCTAAAACTATATATTTTTGTGATATTATGTCAGCATCATGTTATCTACAGCTATCACTTGTTTGTGTTTAATTTTGTCTTCTAATATTATCTATGATATTATATTCCTTTTTATTCTGTAGCTATACTACCTTCATCTCTTCATCCTGCTAGTCAACATTCAAAAACCAATTGCGAGACCAACAAAATATGCTCATATTACTCCTGCTATATATTACCCTATAATAGATTAAACAAATATATACTATAACAATTACCATGCAAAGAACATATATATTATTTGATCCACTATTATAATACTGTTGTACTAATGTTGATATTATCAATACTCCATGAACAGCCAGGCATGACATAATGTCACTTTATTGGATCTACGTTAATCTATCAAAATCATATAGTCTGATTTAGTGAAATGTAATGAAGACAAACTACTTATTTATTAATTTATTGTATATAATAGATTTCAGACTAGAGAGAAAGAGTTGATGACAATAGGTTAGATCAATTTCTATGTACATTGCATTATATTAATCATTATATAACATGTTAACAATGTTTATAACTATGTTACAAATACAACTTACATTTAACCTATAAAATAAATTGTAGTATTGATAATTTGTGACCTGATTTGCAATAAGAGACCACTTTTGTGATTTATCAAAAATGATTACTGTTAAAACATCTCAAAAACAGTTTTGTATACATACAGTAACTATATATACATAATTTTTCATTGTAACTTCATATATGTATACAAAACTGTTTTTGAGGTGTTTTAGCAGTGATTGATCCTTTTCATAAATCAGGTCACAAATGTTTTGACAGAAGTAGTTCCTTATTGCAAATCTGGTCACATTTATATTAACTAGTTTGATGTGACCTATTAAGAATTTAGTTTGTCAAGTTTTTCTTTTTATATAAGTCATAAACAACTCAACCAACTGGAATAAATATCATTATTAAAAAGGAATCTCAAGTCAGTAATTGAATATAATTATATTAGATGTAATTTGGAAAGTAGTAAATCTCCAAGCCAATTTCACACAGTAGTCTCTGTTATTCCAATGATATAGCCTTTTATAAACACTTGTCTTTTCTTTTAAAGTATTGGCAAAGCTATTAAGCCTACTACTAATCTCTGTTGATTTTACAGAAAGAATTGACTCCTTCTGGGAAATTATACAAATGAATTTATTGGAGAGTTGTCAAAAGGAATACTTAAAAATTACAATCACTTCATGAATAATATCAAAAGAACCACAAGAATGAGAGGAATACAATGATAGCAAAATTAATTCTGTGGAAGGTAGCAAAGGACGCTATGGTTTAAAATAAACTTTGAAGTTAAACATGATCTTTTCTTCTCTCCTTTTCTTAATGGTAAATCAAAAAGGGCATATTTTAAAAATTCACTGAATAGTTTCATTGCTTTGTTTTAAAACATACCTCTGATAGGTCCAAACTTGCAAAGGACACTATATAATGACACTTACTTGCTAAAAAGAACATATGTAAAGTATATGAGATAACAGATTCATTTCTTAAAATGGTCATGATTATATTTAACATAGGCTAAAACTAATATTTCTGGTTAAAGTTAATATGAATGTAATTAAAGTTTTATATATAATACAGGTTGTTGGGAAGTGTTAATGATAATTATCATTAGATTAGGAGTGATCATATATCCACTACCTTTCTGGCATTTAGTATGTGCTTTTGAAGAAAATAGTAAGTGTGTTCAATTTTTGTATTTATCTTAAGGTTGGTGGAAATTATTTAATATTGCAGTTGTTATTTCTTTTCTAGATCTTGATTGGTGGATACCTAGTAATAACAAAACTTGTAAGTTTATAAATTAAAAAGCAGGTTAACATTTGAAAGCATCATTGTCTGACAGCATTAATAAAAGTATAAGCATTGTAAACCTGCCAACAAAGAAAATAATCATTCATAATTTGTGTGGAATAATTACAGTGAAACATTGACTAGAGCTATCAAGATTAGTAGCAGTGTCTATTTAATGATAATTACAGTGAAAGATTGACTAGGGCTGCAAAGATTAGAAGCACCATCTATATAATGATAGTATCTATAGAATGCTATATACTGGTAAATAAGAAACTTCAAGTAGGTAGAATATTTCAAAATACAACTGAATGTGGTTAAACTTGTGACTCTTGTGTAAGACTGTACACAAAGTATTTACTAGAGTCAATCCACCTTATTAAAAGAAGCAGGAAGAACAAGCTGTAGTCAGTTTTTAAAATGGTCTTGATTGTCTTTATGATAGGCTAAAACTAATATTTGGAGTTAATATTGATATGAGTATAATTTAAATTTTTACATAATTATAATACAGGTTGTTGGCAATTGCTGGTCATAATATTCCTTGGATTTGAAGTAACTTTAATTACGCTGTTTTTCTGCTTTTTCTACATACTTTTGGAAAAATTAGTAAGCATTTATGTAATAAATATAAGCTGTAACAATCCCTCAATAGGTAGATGGCATTATCGTAAAAATACCTACTTGTAATTGTGTTATATTATTGTTAAGGAGACAGTAGCTGCAGTCTTTTTTTGGTGCATTACACATGCTTTTGGAGATGATAATAGTAAACATTAATGTATGGATATATATTAATGTAACATATATATTTATATATATAATTAATCCAAAACTGACTGAAAAATGCAATACTACTTTAATTTTCAAAAATTATTTTTATGTATAGGACTTTTGTTTTTATTAACAAACTCATTAACTACATTAATCATTGACATCATCTGTTAATGGACCAATTAATAATTTGTCATTTATAACTATTTATGTCTCAGAGTTCGCAGTATAAGGGACATATAAGATGACAATATAAATGTATTGTATTCACTGCAATCACTAAAAATAAAGGCATATTATTATTGTATATTAGTTTATACCAGACGCAAATACTGCGATTTGATTGGCCAGCCTAAGGTTTTTATATTTATTAGTAACCTGTATGGAGGTTACTATATAAAATACTATGGTAACGCGATGAAATGCTTTAATAAAAGATTTAATCAAGATGAATAAACATCAGTAAATAAATTAATTTTTATTATTAAATTTCTGTTTGTAGTTTTTAGTTCTAATTTTTGTTATTCATGAGCTTATGATTTTTCATTTGAGGAGTATACATTTATCTTAATGTTTGAGCAGTTATTGAAAGTAAAACCCTTCATTGACTGGACTGCCTTCATTTCGACGGAGAAACAACTAGAAATAGTGTTCAAAAAGCACTTTGAATACAGCCTTTTTTTTTCCATGCTAGTCCTTTTGTCTTGCGATTTGCGTCTCTTAATTAAGTCACCTAGAGCCCTACGCGTTGGTTATTTGCGTCTCTTCTCATTTAGTTTCTTTAAACCATGGCGTCTTGGTGTTATTACCAAATGGTCTGTCTAATCCTCCACATTGTTGTCTATCTCATAGTGTGTCATCAGGATACAAGACACTGCTCCACAATTTACCAGCTATTCCTGACATACTTAGTAATCACTACCAACAAAGCCTGGTATATCTGTGCTTGAATGTCAACATCATCAGAAAACAATAACATGGTTACAAAGAAAGAACAACAAACAAAACTTATATTTCTAATCAAAATAAAGTAGGGTAAATAGAAAAAAGGCAGAGAAGTGATGTGTAATATGTTGACCCTCTTCTAGTAACTTGTTATTTTATTATTACAGACACAGTAATTAATGTTAGCATTCCAAAGGATGGAACATTGGGGTGTGTGGTCAGAAATGTCATTTGGAGTAAATTGTTGATTTTTTGGCCACTTTGTAGGGGTCTGATTATTATCAGTGGTACTGTACAAAAAATACTTTATAACTATTAATTAACATTGTACATGTTCAAGTAAAGCAACTATACTAAAACTAGAAAGACAATTAAATTATTAATAAAAGAACTTAGCGAACATACAACTCAATTATATCTACTGGAGTAGATTCATCAGGATATCCTTCACTGGTACACATTCTTAGTTCAATATTATCAGTAGTTGATTGATTAAGGGACTTGACAAACCATGGCATGTTAAGAAATGCACAGCATGGAAACTCTAAGAAGTCACATTGTTTGCCATCCCAAAGTGGATCATCATAGTGGAATTTATAGGGTTCATAAACATGAGAGCCAGACTCACAGTAGTAGTCATCACCAACATATTGTGGTGTAGTTTCTGTGCTGCCATTATTACAAGGACAAGTCCATTGGTTTTTGCCAGTTTCTCTTTGCCCTGCTATATATGTCCAAATATGATGACAAGGGTTATTACCATGAGTAATAGACACACCATCAACATAAGCCCCTTCAGTGAAGGAGATCCATTATGGTTATCATAAGTACCATCAACATTTCCAAGATGGTATCTTCTGACTTCTCCATGCACATACTTGAGAATAGTTGAGACCAAAAGTAGAGAAAATTATGGAATTACAGCCACCATTTGAAGAATGAGGTCGATCACAAAGTGGATAACTAATATTTAGAAAAAAGTAATTGTTTAGACCACATGGACAAGTAGCACCAATTTCACTCATGCTGAGGTAGACCAATCTCATTCATCCTCCCTTATCATCACAGTTACTACCCTCCTTATCACAATAGACTGATATAAGAGAACCATTAGGAGTTCGTATTGTGTAGTACCCAGACAGAGCTGAACTGTCTTCTTTGAAGACTTGAGAGCAGTGTCAAAAGCATTGTCATCACAGTAGACATATATTAATGAACCATTAACAGCTTTCAATGTGTAGTAGCCTGAGGAAACTGAAGGGTTTTTTTGAAAGACATGAGAGCAGTTGGAGAATGCAGAGTTAAAAATATCTATAAACTGCAACATGTCTTGTAACTGTCTTAGTAGTTCATTGTTAGGATTAAAGTTACGATGACACTTGTCAGAAATATCAGAACACATTTCTGATGCATAGAAATTTAAACGATTGTCCACATACTTTTTTTCCAATACATGTCATACTGTTATTAACAGGAGGAGATGATCTCCAAAACAGATTTTTCATAGAGTAGAATAGATCACAACCACATTTTAGTGATGTGCATTGAGGTGAGTAAACTTTAACACTAACTATATCTGTGAGAAGAATCCTGTATAATAGAAAAAAAAAACAGCAATGGTTTGATATTTTACTAATTTCCTTGAAATGTTGACATTTACAGGAATTCTGCACTGACAGAAGTGATAATAATATTTGTGAGCAGACTTGCTGAAAGCAATAACTTCTGTTAAAACATCTCAAAACATGCAGTTGTTGTGATTTTATCAGCCATCTCCTTTCCCACTGCTGATTTTAGTCCATTGATCTCTGCATCAGACCAGTCAATAACAATTCCTTGAAGAGTGTAATTCCTAACTCAAAATAAGTTTTACTGCTTTTACATTTTTCAAACAATTCTTAAAACACAGAGCATATCCTGCACTGTATTGAGCATCTAGTTGAATGCGAGCTACAACAATCCATTCTATTGAGGAATTATCGAAAGCCACTGCATTAAAAATATAAAGATATTCTTTCAAAAAGACCAGAAACAAATTGAATAGATACGACATCTAGAAGATCTATTGTGAACAAGCCTTCTTGTTGAAGTCGGCGATGAGCATTTGGTGGCAAAATCTTTCCTTCTTGTATTAGCATTTCAGGAAAATCAACAAATGATATGCGAATTATATTAGAAAGTGCATCCAAGAAATATTGTGGATTTGTAAAAACGAGATGAGAGCAAGCTTTAAAGTGGAGGAAAACGGAAAGAGACTTGAAAAATGCAATAGCTCCTTGTATTTGAATCTTAGTCATTCCTAGTGTCTGACCAATGTCTTGACATCGAGTTTGAGATACAATACCATGATCATTTTTCTCCCCATCTCCTTTGATATTGGATTCTAAAGCATACCAACGAATAGGGACATTTTTCATAACAGCTGCTTTCTTATGCCCAATAACGTATGTTCTAATACGAGATGAGAGTTTTTCACGATTTTGCAGGCACATATTATCAACAGGGAAAATAAGCTCTTGCTCGGATTCATTATAGAATATCAATTGATCTTTGTATTGTTGTAAAGCTGCTATAATTTTCACATTCTTTTTCTTTAAAGACTCATGAAACAGCTTTCCCAGACCTCTCATCTTGTCTTCGTAGGTACCAATGATGAGAAATGTAGGCAATGATTCGCTGTCACCACCATGAACAGCAGCAAGTTTAGCTGATGAGATAGAACGCACATATGTTGTAATGAGCTGAAGATTAGTCATCCTAAGCTCCTTAGGTTGGGTTAATGGCTTACCATCAATAGAATATTGAAAGATTGGCTTACTTGACAGTCGATCTGTCAACTTGTGTACAATCACAATGACTGTATTGCCACGAACAAATGCTCTTGATACATCAGTGAATTGTGGCTGCCCACCACTATCAAGTACATATATCCAGGTTGACTGGGAGAGTTGTCGAGATGCTGTATTTCTCATTGCAGTGAGAATATCTTTAGAGAGGTTTAGAATGCTTTCTTTTTCAGCTGCTTTAGGAGCAACAACATCATTTGTGACAGATTGTGATTCCTGTGAATACTCATTGGACTGATGTTTGACTTTAAGCATGCTTTTTGTTTTCTCTTCTAAATCATCTAATCTCTTAGGCTGAGTGTCTTCACTGGCTATTTCAACCTTTGGCTTTGAACTTTGCTCTTGATTTGCTTCTGAATGATTTGTGAGATCTATGTTACTGTATTCACTACTTGCATCTAAAGAAAGTGATGGCAAATCTTGAGCTAATGACTGTTTGGTTGGTTGTAGTGTATCTTTCATTTCTATATTCTTGATGTTTAAAGGTGCTTTTGTTGATGTATTTGAAGACTGGGTTTCTAAGATAGACCCTGAATCTTTTGCTTGAATATGAATGTCTTCAGCTAGCATTTCCATAAGCTCTTCTGTTGTGATGATTTCCCAACTCTTTGCCCCCTTAAGAGTGGCTATTCTTTCTACAGCTCTAATAGGTCGATCAGCTATTGCTGTACTATGATGATGATGCGGTGGCTTCCAGTTAAAGAGTAGGTGTTTAAAAGAGGTCTTGCCGACAGCGGGAGGACCAACTAATAGCAATTTTATAATTGATAAAATGACATAGCCTTCTTCAAGAGCTTGCAATAAAATTTCTTTGTCTGTAGAAAATAAAATTATCAAGTTAATTGTTTTTGCTACCAAGTGTGCATTATACTTACTGTTATCATCAGCTAGCTTTTCATAAACTTTCTTTGCCATTTTTTCTGCTATTGTCAAAGCTGTTTCTCCATTCTACCAATAAACATAGAAAATCAATAAGTTTTATTAGTACATTTACAATTTCATGCCTTTACTAAACAAAATTGGCAATTATTTTGTAAATTTCATTTAGCTTAGAACACTAATACCAACTTATAAACTTCTCTGTGCACACATGATAAGCCAATTTGTTATAATTACATTCCTTCAGTAACATTTTTGTAATGTTACTGTTACTGCGATCCAAAGTGTTATGTTAGTTAACTAACTTTATTAAGTAATTGTCTGTCAGCTCCTTTCTCTAATAGAATCATTGCTATTGGCTGATGTCCTCTCAGACACGCTAACATCAATGGAGTACTGCCATCCTAGATAAAGAAAGAAATGCTTTAACTTATACTTTATGATAATTATGTTTTCTTCACCTATAATTACCAATTAAATACAGTTATATCAAGATATATTATAACACAATATAATATTAAAATTTATTTATTACCATAAATTTAATTTATTATTATAAACCCCTGTAGCCACGCAAAGGAATGTAGAATGAGGAGTCACTAAGCAAAGTTTCATATCCTTAAAGCTTAGATTTATTCACAAATATGAATAATGCAATAATTAAACAAGGATAGATAAAAAAAGCTGATCATAGATTATATGACACAAAACCTCATATCTGTTAATGAAATTATATGTTATTTTAATACATTTTTGTGACTACTAGTAATGATTCAAATAAACATTGTGAGTATGTTACAACAATCATATATATTTATTGTTTTACATAACATATATTGATCAAGATATATCTCTTATTCATTTATTGTGTAGATTAAATTGTGTTCCACTAGAAACACTGACTAGAACCCTCAAACGTGATTGGATATTTAGCATTGTCTGAGGAAGACTACTAGTATACAAAGCTAGAAGTATTGGCTGAGAAGTATGCTAATCAATAGCTTCAAACATGATCAGTCACACTCATCATTGTAGCACTCAAGATTAATGTTAACTGATTCATTAGTTGCAATATGCATCAGGAGTTAAAGGATGTGTTTTAATTAATTCTTCATTTTCAATATTTTATTTGCATATAATAATGAAATAAATAATGTGAGTACACATGCAAACGTGGTTAACAAGTGGTCCAAAATGATTATTACTACAGTGTGTCAGACAGAACAAATGCTTGCAAAAATTCAAATGAATGTCACACAATCATTTGACACCAGTAGAGCAGGTATCTCATTAGAAAAATTTCAAGATCATCATAGTAGTGACAATAACTTTGTGGCACAAGTGGGCTCTAAAAAGGCAAATATTCATTCTACATTTTTGGCCACAACTTGTATTGAATGGTTTAAAGAAAATCCTAAAATCATCACAAAGTTACAAAAGACTGTTTTGTAAATGTAACTGCATGTCTTGTTTTTAAAAAAAACAGGTCAAGGTTTATATTTAGCGTTCATTATCATCAAGAAAAGAAACTTTACCTTCGATGTTGATATCAAAGACTATCTAATATAAAGTTATAGGATTGCTAACTTAATGTACCAATCACTAAGTGCCATGCATGTTACACACATAAGAGTATTATTATTATTGTATATACAACAATGACACCTTGTAAAGAGGAGGTGCTTTATCAAATTTTTGCATAAATGATAATATTATATGTGATAAAAAAGTAAAACTATATGGTACTAACTTTATCAACTACATTTAGATTAGCTCCACTGTTAATGAAAAGTGTAGCAACTTTAGTCATTCCATTAAATGCAGTATAATGCAAAGGAGTTCTCTTGTCCTAAAAAATAGACAACAAAACAAAGTAATGCATCTACATAGACTGTACTGATACACTGTGACAAATCTTGGCTATTAGTAATGTACTAGCCTAAACCATGATCATACACACCCATCATTGTAGTGTTAATAGAAAAAGCTAATTAATTTATTGTTTGCTATATTTGTTGATAGTTAAAGAATATGATTTAAATTCATTCTTCACTTTCAATTGATTACTATTTTGATCAACTTAATCCATGAGTATTATATAGAAATCTTGAGCCTTCCTTTTAGTTATTGTTAAGCTGTGTAACCAGGTTAAATAAATAAATTCAGAAAATTACTTCAGTCCAACTACAAATGAATATAATCCATATACTAGCCATGTCATAATAATTATTTTTGATATGTGACAAATGTTTTATAACTTTTATTAGATCAGATCACTACTCCACATTTTAAAATTATACATATTACATTTCTTATGTTGTCATCACTGCTTTTATTCAGTTATATAACAGCATACTATTACCATTTAATATTACATAAAAGACTTATATAAGATACACAGAAGAATTACTAACCAACATTGAAATGACACTATGATGCAGCAGTGATGTAAGTATTATTATTGTACATACAAGTATGACACCTTGTAAAGAGGAGGTGCTACATCATAATTTGCATAAATGATAATATTATATGTGATAAAAAAATAAAACTATATGGTACTAACTTTATCAACTACATTTAGATTAGCTCCACTGTTAATCAAAAGTGTAGCAACTTCAGTCTTTCCATTACGTGCAGCATAATGCAAAGGTGTCATCATGTTCTAAAAGATATAGACAACAATTCAAAGTAACACATGTCCATAGACTGCACTGATAGACTATGACGAAAAGTTGGCTGATATCATGTATCACAGAAACACTGTTAATTAACATTATGTGGGTGTAGTATGGTACAAGATTTATATAACCAGTTTACTTGTATAATACATTTTCATACACTATAACTGTATAATAAAGAATATATATATAGTTATAGTCATACTATCAGTGTTGGTTGTTATTGGCAAAATTTCATTTATCAGTCAGTTTTAAGTAGGTTTATTTATCATTCACAGAATGTATTTGTAGATATATAGTATCAATAATTATTAAGGAAATGATATCATATAAAGACTTTGTTAATTAGGAAAGTTAGAAGATCTTATTAACAACATGTACAAGCCATCAAATAATGACATTGGCTAGACTCATGTCTTAGCGACTCTCATAGTTAGCTTTATCCTATGATAACAATGAAAATAGTACAGCATACATTGCAAACCACTTGTACATCATACTTATAGACCAAGTGTAAAAACACTGCCATATATTGGAAACTATAATTTATCATAATATAGAAGTTTTGTTATATTATTTCTTTGTGAAATTGTACAGATTCTTTGTGTCACTAGAGTAACTGTTATATAACATTCTAAGTTTGCTTTGCATTGTACAACAGAACTTGTTGACTCCACCCACACTGAAATATACTGGACTTGTAATAACGCACTTGTCACATAACCTGTCAACACAGACTCTTTATATTCTAAATATATAATCAAAATCTATACTGTGTTCATTTCTGTGAAAATTCTTGTATTTTATTCCTTATAATTTATGTTAATCACTTGATATTACTTACAGTTTAAACATATAATGGAATGTAATCTCCACCATAACTTTAAAATCATGAATATTTAAGATTTGGTTTATATATTGTTAGAATCATGACACCAAATTGTTCAATGTATTCATTTATAATATCCTATCAGAATTTTCACAGAAATAAAACACAGTATAGATTTTACTAAGTCTGTGTGTAAGGGCTGTCATTACAGATTTATAAAGATCTATTAGACTATGCATTTATGCTTTCACTAATCATTTATTAAACACATGAATTCAATATGTTCATTAACTAAAAGTAATCAATCTTTGTTACTATCACTACTTAAAAGCATTTATTACATATAATACAAAAGGTTTCCATATTTCCTGAGTCAATGAGTAATCTATATTAAATGGGAATTAATTCTAATCCCCCATTACTTGTCCTTTCAAACAAGTTTGCCATTATTCAGGGATTCTAATGTTCACTGTACTGATACTGATAGACTTACATCTATTTAATATGATATTTGCCATATAATTTGGCAAAACTACAAATGTTACGCTTAAAATGTTTTAATAAACTGTTGTGTACATGCAATTGCTATACAGCCATTTTGTACATTATGTTTATCAAATTTTGTATCTAAAATACTTCTATGATTGTTCTTCCCGGATACCATGCAAGTATAGTGTATATTCAGTACAATTTGCATGTACACAACCATCCGTTCGAATTTTTTAGAGCAACATGTGTGATTTTTCCAAATTAGATAATATTTAATATAATCTCCCAATTGATTGCTTTATAATTATAACATTTGCTATAGTTAGTGTTTCCTATTTTACTTAATTATTACAGTACAATGTAAAAGAGAGAAGTCAATTGTACAATGTACATTACACAAAAGTTGTACTCTTCATGTAGATATTATGTAAAGACAAAAACAAACATAATAATATTAAAATATAAAGAGTTGACAATATCAAACGCTAAACATAATATAAACTAAAACAAAGAACTATGTTTTATAAAATTCTCAAAACTTAACTTTGTACTAAATTTCAATCATAATATGATGTAGTAATAATAACTTTAAATTAAAATATTAAACACTGACCTTGCTTTGTGCATGTATATTAGACCTATTTTCAATTAGCATTTTTGCTATTTCAACATTATAACTCTTGTGTAATGCTGTTTCACCGTACTGAAAAAGAAGAAATATAAAGTTAATACTAGATAACTAACAGTATACCATACATTGTACATAAACAAGTACAATCATAACATGTAGTCAATATCAGTGGAGGTTCATGTTAGTCATTCTCTCTCTTACGTACGACTATTATTAGTAGCTCAGAAAAAATGACTGCCTATTATGTTGTCTATCAAAATTCTTTTATTAGTGTAGAAATGGTTGTGATATCTGTACAAATAATCTCTCCTTTAATACAAGAGATTGTTTTAGAAAAGAACCTATGACATACTTGTACATAGTATACTTGTAGTAACATGTTATATTATGCTATTAATAACTCGTATCAAGTTAATATCAAAATTTGTATAATTGTATGTGGTTTTATCATCATTGATTCTGTCTTGTTTTTACCTTACATTTACATGAATTATTAGTCTTTCTTGAACAGGATATTTTTATTGCTCATAATGTAGTTTTTGCTGAATGTACTACATTGATATATTGCAAAAATTATGGTCATAATCATTGACTGACAACTTATTCTGCTCAAGTTGGGGAAGATGTTAAGTTAGTATACTTCAGTATACAGTCATAAAGCTTGTAACATTTCAGGGTTCTAGAGCATATGTGAGTGATTTGGAGAAAAATTAGAGTCAGTATGTTTCCTTGTTGGCTGCTAAAGCAGTGTGCCTACTTAGTCATCTGGACTCTCTCAATGTTTGCTATGGGAAACCCATACAAGCACTTCGTTTCATTTGTCCTATTCAATGTGACACTTTCACATATACTGTATATAAACTGTCAATATGGACATAACACTGATGTACACACATATTATTGAGGTCATGCAGGTTATAATACTCATAATGTAGTTATCATGATGAAATAATTATTGAGATCCTAAAAACTTGAGGCTTACATTTTTTTGATTCTAAAAATGTCTGTTATTATTAACATTTCTTGAGTATTGTGTTTCTCATATGCACAGTTGAGGTAGGTGTGTTAATTTAATTACTTAAGAACATTGTTCACAAAAAAGAAAGAAAAGTATAACATGACAATTACATTATTGAACTCACATGTGTATATTTACATATAGAATCTATACATCTATACATTACAATAGTATTGTTACTATATATAAACACTTACATTAGTAGTAGAATTAGGGTCCGCATTGTTTTTAAGTAGAACAGAGACAATGTCAATGTATCCTTTAGCAGACGCAACAATCAGTGGTGTCTGATAGGACTAAATAATAATAGATGATAATGTTTATTATTAGCAAATGATAGTTTGAGGAAAGGATGTGTTGTCACAACCTACCTAATTAATTATTATTCATTAATGACTACATTTAATTTTAAAGAGTGCATACAATATCACAATTGTAACTAACTGCAGTATTAGTATATCAATGAAATATTAGTTGTTTGTAAACGACAATATTATAACAAAATCAGTGAACCTATAATTGTACTAGTATAACTTAATTCATGTTATGATAGTACGAAAGTATTAGTAGTCATTATTGGACTTCTTTAATATCTAGAATTAACGTTTAAGTAAAGATTCCTTATAGACTCTACATTATTCATCAAAACTTACTAACAACACTATTTACAATTATATAGTTAACCTGTGGATATGTTAACAATATATGTTTTTCTAGTAACCATAAAATATACAATATATTGGTTTACAAACTTAATCTTATTGATTGCCGTAATTGTCTTAATTGAATAATCAGTAGGTTATTAATATTGTTATTATGGAAAATGTGAACAAGCAACAACTTTATCTGGTAATTTTGAAAAGAGATCATATTATAGATATCAAAGTGCGCTTTGACAAAATTAAATTTGTCAAATGACGTCTTCTGCCTATTGCCATGTTCTTAATCAAAATACTGGAGGTAAACATTTTGGCAAATGAAGAACATTTACCATACTCACCATTTCCTACACTTAAAATATCATTTTGTCATTTCAACTATTGCTTTTGTTACCATAATCATATCAATATGATGTAAGCCAAATATTGAGTTACCACAAAGCCACAACTGGTCTAACTCAGTATGTATAAAGCCAACTAGAAGCCAAAAAGTACACTTTGTAGTTTATGTCCTACAACTGAAACTATGAGAGAGCGGTATATACTATTTCAACTTAACTAACTGGATCAATTTCAGTTTAAATAGTATCTGCCTATTGAAGCCATGATCAATTACTGTAGTAAAGTGGATGTAATGTGGTTGTAGATGCAACTAGTTGGCTTTATGTATACTAAGCTACACTGGTTTTGGCCTTGTTGCATCTTAGAATGTGTTTACATCATATTGATGAAACTGTGGTAACAAAGACCTCAGTTAAAATGACAAAATGCTTTTTTTAGTGTATATGTTACCACAATAACTCTAATGTTAAATTAATTGTGTGTACTAATTTTAGTGACTACTGTAATAATATGTAAGTGTTTAAAATTGTAATATAACACATTTATTATATTGAATATGACTTGTATTAATTTTTGCTTATAATAAAATTATTGAATTAGTAGATACAATTTGATAGTAGACTTATTTAAGATGTGAACCTAACATGATATGGAAGACATATAACTTTACTTTACATACTCTATTATTAAATATAGACCATAATATGATACAACATTGTGATAAATATCTGAGGTGTACAATTTTCATTTCATTTGTTAAATTTAATGCAATTGTTAAATTAATCCACAAACATTTTACACAAGTCTATTATCTTAGTGACTTTACTGGCTATATTGTTTATGAGTGTATAAAACACAAAATTATAATGTTGTTTCTCAAATATAAATGTTGGAATACAACAAACCTAATAGACCATAATTAAGTATGCAAAGTCATAACAAGGCTTCTGATTGGTACTTTAACAAACTACATTTATCAGATCTTTATTAGGATTCTCATAAATTTCAAATTTATAAGGACAATAAGTAAATGAATGTGGGTGTTACATTGTTTGTCACTTATAATTTGTTTTGATAGTACTTAACCTTTGTATGATTAAGTCTAGAAGGTTCTTTTTGCACATGTTACTGTAGAACTTTCTAGAATTGTTTATGTACTATATAAGTAACCGATTCTTTTGTTGTTGTTCCTCTCGTACGCTGTCTCTCATTGATTTTTATTCAAGTTATTTTGAGTTTTTTTCAATAAACTTTATCAACTCATGATCTAGTCATTCACCACTGTAAACTCTAACAGGTTATGAGACCAGTTCGCTAGGATGGCAACAGAATCTAAGATTGTCAGTGTCGTTCCCCTTCAAGACAGCAATTACGCAACTTGGAAACTACAGTGTCAAATGGCACTAATGAAAGAGGATCTCTGGAGTATTGTCAATGAAACAGAGACACCTCCAGCTGAAGATGCAACTGCTACTACTATTGCAAAGTATTGTACAAGAAAGGATCGAGCGTTAGCTACAATTATGCTATCCATTGACCTATCATTGTTGTACCTGATAGGTGACCCCAAAAGAACCTGTTGAAGTATGTAAGAAACTGAAAAGCCAGTTCCAAAAGAAAACCTGGGCTAATAAACTGGTGTTACGCCGTAAACTTTACTCCTTGCATTAGAAAGAAGGAGAGTCGGTCCAGGAACATATCAAGAAAATAACCGAAATATTTAATGAGCTTGCAGCAATTGAAGCTCCAATGGACGAGGAAGATCGAGTGGTACAATTACTGGCCAGTCTACTCGAATCCTACGATACACTTGTTACGGCATTAGAGGCCAATGAAAAGGTTCCCTCCATGAAAACAGTAATTGAACGTCTACTGTATGAGGAGAGAAAAACTAAAGCTAGTCAGGCAGAGACAGAAATTGAGGGAGGAGCGTTGACTGTTAAAAGTAAGGTGAAGTGGAAATGAGGAATACGCTGTCACAACTGTGGAAAACTTGGACATATTCAGAAGGACTGTTATGAACATGGTGAAAGGAAGAGTAAGAAATCAAGGAAGTCTCAACAGAGATATAGTGCTAAAAAGAAGAATGAAGACAGTACTCGTATTGGATTGCTAGCATCAGCACATGCACTAGCAGCTGACAGTGACAGTCAAAGAAATAACTGGATCATAGATTCTGGTGCAACATGTCACATATGCTGTAATAAGACAATGTTTGACAAGATGGAGGATATGGATACACCACAGGTTGTTACATTAGGAGACGGAAGAAGTATAGAGACCCACAAACAAGGAACAGTTAAACTGAAGCTGAAACAAAGTGACGGATCATACAGATATGGTACTCTTCATGATGTTCTTTATGTACCAGAGTTATCGTATAACTTGTTGAGCATTGATATAGCAACATCACTTGGGAAATAGTCAGATTTGATAAGTCTACTTGTAAGATTCTCAATAAAGCTGAAGAAGTAATTGGTGTAGCTACAAAATATGGAAGTCTCTATTACTGAGCTGTCAGGTAAACACTCCACAGCAAACTATCAATGTAAACACAGTGAAGAATCATAGTAGCATTATGGTATGGCATCATCGTTATGGACATTTGAATGTAACAAGTTTGAGAAAGTTGGCAAATGAACAGTTGGTTAAAGGTTTGAGTCGTAGTGATGCATCTGATGAGATGGCACTGTGTGAATCATGCTTTCAGGGAAAGATCCACCAAAGCACATTTCCGACTAGTGAGGTTAAACGAGCAGAAGCACCACTAGAATTCATTCACAGTGATGTATGTGGAAAGATAAATTCAAAGTCTTTGAGTGGAGCAGAGTATTTTCTTAACTTTGTAGATGATAAAACCAGGTACATATGGATCTACATATTGAAATGCAAGAATCAAGTGTTTCAGTATTTCCAAGAATGGAAAGTCATGGTTGAAAGATCAACAGGACATAGAATAATATCTCTTTGTACTGATAATGGAGGTGAATATACCTCACTTGAGTTCCAGTCCTATCTAAAGAGAGAAGGTATTAAGTACGAGCTGACTGTTCCAAGATCACCTGAACAAAATGGTGTAGCAGAGCGTTTTAATCGCACGTTAATGGAAGCAGTTAGATCAATGCTAGTTGGAGCTCAGTTACCACAAAGTTTTTGAGCAGAAGCCTTAGCAACAGCTGTGTACCTAAGAAATAGAAGCCCAACAAAAGCTGTCAGTGGTTTAACACCATATGAAGCCTGGACAGGCAGGAAGCCAGTTGTTAATCATCTCAAGGTGTTTGGCTGTGTGACATATGCACACATACCAAAAGAAGAGAAAGATGTTAGATCCGAAAGCCAAACGATGCATCCTGTTAGGATATGGAACTAATGTCAAGGGTTATTTCCTGTACTGTCCACAAGAGAGAACAATCATCTATAGTCGTGATGTCGTTTTTGATGAGACCAAGTATGGACTTGAAAAGGAGCAGGTGGAAAATGAAAGTGAAGCTGACAAATTAGTGGAAATTGACTTATCTGATGATGAATGTGAAATCTCGCAAACATTCAAGAGAAAGTTGATCAAGTTGAAGGTGAATCAAGTAATGAGGTTACAAGAGATGAATCAACTGAGACCAACACTGGTTTACGACGTTTCAATCAAGAAAGACGTCAACTGGATTACTATGGGGTGTGGGTCAATTCTACTCAGACCAAAGAACAGTATCACGAACCCCATACTTTTGAGGAAGGATGTATGTGTCCTGAGAGAGACAAATGGATGAAAGCTATGGAGAGAGAGATGGTATCCCTGAAAGCAAATGATGTGTACGACCTGGTAGAGCTTCCAAAAGACAGAAAAGTTGTGGGAAGTAAATGGGTATACAAACGAAAAGTCAAGGCTGATGGATCAATTGAGAGATTTAAGTCAAGACTGGTTGCTCAAGGCTTCTCACAAAAAGCTGGACAAGACTATGATGAAACATTCAGTCCAGTCGTCTGGTTTGAATCCATTCGCTCAATCATTGCAATGGCAGTTCAAAATGAGATGATGCTCCATCAGATGGATGTTACCTCAGCTTTTCTCAATGGTGATCTGGAAGAGGAAGTATACATGACTTAACCAGAAGGGTTCAAAGTAAAAGGAAAAGAGCGTTTGGTCTGCAGACTCAAACAGTGTCTCTATGGATTAAAGCAAGCACCAAGGTGCTGGAACATGACCCTTGATCATCTGTTGAAGAACATGTGATTTGAACAAACCAAGAGTGACCTGTGTCTTTACATCAGCTCAGAAGGAGAATTATGTATAATAGCCGTCTACGGTGATGATATTCTACTTGGCACAAAAAGCAAGAAAAGAATGAAGGATGTGAAAAGCAAATTATCTGCTCAGTTTGAGGTTAAGATCTTGGTGATTTATAATATCTCCTTGGTGTTTCAATCATTCAGAATCGTTCAGAAAAGTCAGTATGGAATGGTCAACCTGCCTATACTCTCAACATCTTAGAGAAATTTGGTTTGAAAGATGCCAAGCCAGTAGCAACACCAGTCTGTGTTGGCTCAAAGCTTGTTAAAACTACTGAAAGTGATGAACTAGTTGATGAAAATCTATATCAATCAGCAGTAGGAAGCGTACAGTATCTCTCAACAATGACCAGACCATAATATCTAATGATATGAACACATATCATTAGATATTATAGAACTGTACATTCCCTAAGTAATAGTTAGAGCCCTACGCGAGGTTATTTAGTTGTTTAGGAACCCGAGAATTCCGAATAATGCCCGAGCCGCAGGCAAGGGCATTATTCGGAATTCTCGGGTTTACAAATAACCGACACGTACGGCTCTAGGTGACTTAGTTAAGAGACGCAAATCGCAGCACAAGTTATAGGGATATGGAGACCATTGCTGCACAGCTACCTTTAGAAAAAAGACGTTTTGGAACCCATCATCACTCAAGGCATCGAGGAACAGTTTATTATGGAGCAAACCGGGCATAGATCTGTTGTATCTGTTCAAGGTGTCTACAAAAGGACTAGCACAAAACAAAAACACTAGCATGGAAAAACAAAAGGCTGTATTCAATGTGTTTTTAACACTATTTCTAGCTGTTTCTCCGTCGAGATGAAGGCAGTCCAGTCAATGAAGGGTTTTACTTTCAATAGCTGCTCAAATATTAAGATAAATGTATACTCCTCAAATAACTGCTCAAATATTAAGATAAATGTATACTCCTCAAATGAAAAATCATAAGCTCATACTATAAACATTTGGCTCAAAACAACTTTAGGTCAATATGAGATTTGTAGTGTAGCAGGCACATAAATAGTATAACACATACTTTGTTCACCCTGTTGAAGTACTCCATGAGGTCCAACAGTAGCTCTAGTTAAGTTTTGTTTACCACTCTGTGTCACACTTTCATATTCTGGCTTATCTTCTTCTGAAGTAATGGAAAACTCTTTACCTACATAAAATATCAGTATAGTAACAGCTATATATATGAGCATATAATACTTTCCTATTTAATAGTTCCACTTGAACTGTGAACAACTGAAAATGCTATGGCTATAGTTTTAACATTATAAGCAGTCACTATCATTCACTATAATAATACCAGGAACTATGTTATGACTGCTTGATTTGACTCTGAAGATTGTTCTTATTCATAAAAGAGTTAATTATGACTCTAATTAGTTCTTGTATATGGATATTGTTCACTAAATGATAGCAAATCAGATTAATCAGATGATTTAGGACCAAGAATTTGTGTCAGTCATGTTGACCTAATACACTGTACATATAGTAAATGATTAATACCATAATGATTATCAATGACCTAACTTCTTAAATATAGCTTAGGATTTACCACAATATTTAGTAACAATACAGTTCTCTCTGAGAAAGACTTTAAAAATATTGTTGTTAACCTATAGTTTGCTATACTCTGAGAATTACTGTAGTTTAGTGGAACTTCAATAATGATCAATGTAATCAACCTAACTTGGACGTGGTGTTATAGTTGTAAATTTATTTACATATGAATCATAGTTAATCTATTTAACTTTTGGCTACTGTGTCTTCTTAATATATCCTTCTTTAACTATTTATGATGTTTTTGACAGTTTCTGAACTTTTCTAGCTTGTAATTCATTATTTAATGCTAATTATGCATAATGTCATGTGACAATGGAAAACTAAGAATGTCATTCATTATATATGAGATTTTTGGTCTGTGGCTTTCCTAAATAGCTAGTGTTCAAGTTTTTGGGATAAACTTTATTAACTTGAAGGCCATTTTAATGGTGTAAATGATTTCTTTCTAGTTCATTTCAAGATTGAGTTAGATAAGGCTGAGTTAGTGGCCACTCTTCACATGGACAGATTATAGTCGTTATCACATGTGGAATGTGCAACATTCGCATGTAATATTGACAGATTATTGGGTTGGTATTATTAGCTATGACACCTTAAAGGTTTTATGATACAATTACATTTCTATCACATATGCACATCAGTAAATGTTACATACATTACAGTTCAGCTTGGCTTTGCCATGAAAAAAGATTTTCTTAGTCTTAATTTGCCAATGTTTTGCCTAGTATAATTAAATTTAATTACTTGAGATGATAGTAGACACCCTTTTTGATTGTGATACTTCCTCTGGGAATTGACTATGTTGTTTTCGTGGTACATAACCTACATGAACAGGATAATATGATAAAGTAACTCGTTGATCAATAACTCTTGATTAAATTTGTAATATTGCATAGTTTGTATGAAGTTAATTTAATAAAACATTAGTGACTTCCTGTATAAACCTTTAGACTTATGCATAGCTTTTTCTCATTTGCAATTCTTTTTTTGGGTAAGATTGGAAAAATGTGACTAATTATTGTTAACATACCAACTGGTTTAGGATCTTGACTAGTATCAAAATGATCATGAGGTGAAAGTGGTGCAGCTATATGATAAAAAGGAAAATGCAGACAATGTTAGAAGACAAAAGTTAAGCAGAACAAATAGCTATAAATGACATCATTCTGACAAAATAGCACAAAGTAATCTAAACATCAGCAAACAGAGAACTTTTAACTACATTTTTCAATGAGTTATAACATTAATAAGAGCCTGTCCACTACAACAGAATCAGAAGAAAAAATTGGGTATCAGACTACATGGCAGTTTGGGTTTTAGCAATACTTTAACTTTATAGATTGATTTTAAAAATACAACTTTACTAGTTGCTGCACAGTTAATTGTTATAATCATTTGGTTCCTTTCTTTCTCAAAGTTCTTTTGGTAGTATCCACAAAGTCATTAATTTTTTAGGTATTATTTATGACAATAAATAATACCTAAAAATGTGTATGTTTTCCCATATTAAATCACTTCTGTCTTCAAAGTCAAAATAAACAGACGTTAGTACTTTTAATCAGTTACAAACAAATGAAATGTAAGTCTTTACTAAAGGTTGTATCATTTTTAGAAGTGAGATTCACGGCCATATATATAAAAGCCATATGTACTATTATTTAAGCTTAGCTTTGCTATGAAAGGGATACAATCCTTTTCAAATTAAGTGCAATACAATTAAATCAATTACAAACTTAAAGCAGTAGTAGATTTCTTTGAGGATGACATTTCCTCCATAAACTAATTAATAAAAATATTAATACTACGATGTGTGTAAAATTTTATTTGTACTTGAATCAGAGTTAAAACTTTGTTAACATGTCATACAATGATCAGGCTAATACATTGTTCATAGAAACTCTGTTTAGTTTTGATTTTTCACATTTATTTTTAATCATTAACTTGTGCTATTATACTTGCTGTTGAGATAACTTTGATGTCATTGGATTCTTTACATTCTTGTGGTTATTTTGATAATATTCATACAGTAATTGGTATTTTGTAAGTATTCTTTTGACAATTCTTGTGCTATTCTTCTCTAAAGATTTGCTTTTCCAGATTAGTTGTTTGAGATTAATTGTCTTAATTGCTTTAAAATGTAATTTAAGTGTTTATAAAAGCTTATATTATTGTTATAATTGAGATTAGAAGATATGAAGATGTCACACATACTACATGTACAGAAACCACAAAAGGGGAGGAACTTAAAGATCAGGAATGAAGTTTGAACTAGTCATATTACTTTTTTAGACATACAAACAGTTAGCTTTCATTTGGTTACAATAATTACAGAAATTTTATGAAAAAAACCTAAAATTTCACCTATCATACTATCATCAGTGATACATGAACTAAGACTAAACCAGCTATTTTATAGACATAGTTTACTGAATCAGTTAAATGAGGATCAAGAATGACACTGAGAATTCACACATGTGGATTGATAATATTTATAGCAAGCTCTAAAGTGGTTGGCTCCAAAACAACAAAGATGGAAGTTGTGTGTTGATATCATTAGGACAAGGAGCTATACATAATGTACAAACTCATGTATTACAACAAGGTATGAATACCAGGTGATATTAGTCATTGGATGACATATGCTATTTACCTGGAAAAAATTGTTAAATCAACAAAGTCTAGTGTCTTTTTTTCTATTTTGATTTCCTCAAAATGTTGATAATATTAACCATTAATGTAATACAATATTATGATAGTGGATGGATAAATGTGCTTTATATAGAATACATTATACTACAGGTTAATAAAGTAGAGGTGTTCATTGACATACCAACTGGTTTAGGATCTTGACTAGCAAGATGAGGAGGTAAAGGTAGTATAGCTGTATAATGAAAAACGGTTATATTAAAAGATAAAAAGGTACATTATATATATAATGTAACACAAACATAATATAATGTAACATTGACAACCACATCATATAAAAATGAAATATCTAATTAATTATCTCGTCTCAACTGATACGGTAAAAAACTATATAGAAATCCTCTCATTGTACATCAATTATATTATACAATATACAGGCAATATCTCAGTGTGTGTTTTTGTAAAGAGATAAGGATTCAGTTAAGGGACTTCCCTTTTACAAAATAATCAATGTCATGTACAAATATATAACAATTAAATATGCTATGATATCAGTGTCACGTGGTCTACAGTTTTAGATTATATGTTATGTAGCTGCATGGTTAAATATTTGTTAAACCCAGATATTAATTGATGTGTACAGGATGTCATATATTGTCTGAGATTAGAAGCAACATATGAAATGGCGCACATACTACTATCTAAGGTTGGCTTTGATATGTAAGATAAATAATCATTTATAAATTATGTCTGATATGATTAAGTTCAATTACTGACTTGAGGAAGTAGTAGATTCACTTTTTGATGGTGAGATTTCCTCCATTTGGTTGGGTTGATTATAATCTATACAAAATAACAACATGACAAACTAAATTACTAATGTGTCACAATAAAATAGTTAATATAAATTATCAGTACTATCATTTGTATTAAAAGTTAAATGTAAGTTGTACTAGTAACAGTGTTAACAACATTGTTACATGTTAACCCTAAACCCTAACATCAGTAACATGTTATATATTGATTAAAATTATTTTGTGAGTATTTTCTTTTGCCTGTCTACTTTTACAAGCAAATGAATGAATCAGTAAAGTATCTTCATTACACATCAGTAAAACAAACTATACCTTTATGTTCCTGTGGTATACTATTTTAGGTAATTAAGGCAGTATATTTTGTATAATACCTAAGAGTATATCAGGACTCCATGAATACAGGAAACACAAGTGGGAAGAACATGAAGTTCATGTGCACAATATATGTATTCTAGCTTTGATTGAGAGTCTTAACTGATACCTCATCCTTTAGCATTTGGTAATCACAAGCTAAAATAATATTTTTAATGACATTATTATAAATGTCCTGAGTTAGAAAGACTATTTTGACCATTTTAAGAACTAAAATGTGTTATCTCACTTACTAAATGTATGCATGTACCTTTATTTGTGAAAGTAGTTTTAGTGTCCTTGGAACATTCAGTACACCTCCATTGGCCAGAAGCATGTTTGACTACAACATGTTTAGATTGTCCATCAGTACATATACGAAAGATTGCCTTTTTTGGTTCAACATTAAATTTACGTTTGTCTATGGTTTCCTTTAAATTATGATCAATAGCTTTCTCTCCAATTACTTTATCATCTTCACACTCAAAGTAAATCTCATAAAGGTCATTAGATTCAACAAAAATAACTCTCCTATCAGCCATTTCATAATGCTTTAATGTAATGTAATTAGAGTACATTGTAGAATCTGAATCAGTTCTCCATACTGATCTATCACAAAAAACTTTCTTGGTGTCAAGTTTTTCTAAAAGAAGATTAACAACCATAGCACAAAAGAGACCAAGTGGAACTCCTTTATCAAAGTAATAGAGTATGCAGTGGTTGGTTTTAATGATGATTTTCGAAGGATCTGTTAATGGTAATAAGGCAGGCATAAAGAATGTATTTTGCTCAGGCAATTCTGTTGATATCAGAAGATACTTAAATATTCTCAGAAGTTCTGAACTAAGATCAGGAAATGAATTAGCTACCTCTACAAATTTTTCAGATTCTTCAAAAAAACTTCTTGAAATAATGCCATCTTTAGCAATCCTCTCAGTATCACCTGTAGTTACACGATCTTCATCAATAGATTGTCGCTCTTCATAAACAAGCACAACCAGTTGACGAATTATTTCAATTAGACTCTCAGGTTTAATAAATACTAAATTGGACACATCTGGATAGTACAAGATAGTGTTGAGGAAATGGAAAAATTTTAAAGCACTCTGCACTTCTGGTTTTGTTAGACCCAATGTTTCGCCAATATATTCACAATACTCCTTAGAAAGCACTCCACAACTTTCATTACTTTTTTGACGTAACAAAAGTTCAAACGCATACCAACTTAATGGAATTTTTACTTTAAAACTGTTCTTACTTAATCTTTCACGAATAACTCTGTCATCATGAGCAAGTAATTGTTTAGAGAGATTGTTTTCAATAGCTGTTGAACTTGCATCAATTTTGAACAAAATCTTTCCACCATACAATATCAGATTATCTTTTATGGGCTTAAAAATATGTCTAAGTTTTTCTTCCTTCTTATCAATAGTTTCCATTACCTTATCTTGATTTTCATACTCACCAAGGTGTGTAGCAATTACAAGGACTTGTATTTTATTTGGACTGACAGTTATAGCAGGATGGCCCTTGGCTTCAACTAACTGTTGTTGGAGGCCACTAGAAGTAACCATAATTGAAAGACGCTTTAAAAGGATTTCGACTGTGGGCAAGTATTCACTTACTTTTAACATTTTTTCTTCACATTGCATGATGGCAGAACATTGACTAGTGAGATCTCTAGTTAGATCAATAACTAACATTAAAGCTGATGCACAAGGTATGAAGGCTTGTATTAATTGTTGAAATTGTATTTGACCACCACAGTCAATGAAGTAGAGCCATTCTTTGTGAAATGTTAACTTTGTTTTTTTGTCACAAGCTGCATTTATTGTTTCTATGAACTCAGAGTCTTTTTCACTAATAGGAGAAGGCTTTGATGAAGACGAAGGTTTTGGAACATCATTCATGCTATGACCAGTATTATTAGGTTGTTTGGTAATTGGTGTTCTCTTGCTGTTAACCTGCATCATCACATCTTGAATTTCATTAGCAAATTTACTAACCATGTCTTTACTATCCACAAATTGCCAGTGATATTCATCTTCTTGCAGACAATAATGACTCATGGAATATTCTTTAACAGCAACTTGAGGAGACTCAAAACAGCCAGTACTGTTATCACTTTTATATGGTTGAGATAGAATTAAACACTTTAATGACGTTTTTCCAGCTCTGGCTGGACCTTGTACAACAGCTTTAATAATTTTAGTTTCAACAGATCCACTATTTTCAAGAGCGTCATGAAAATGACGCTTGTCTAATAAATTGAGATATTATAAATGAGGCAGAAAAATCAATAAAACATTAAATAACTTAAGACAATGAATACTATATACCTAAATCCAGTAATTTATGTGGTTAAACAATCAAGCAATTTCATTTATACATAATAATATTTATATGTTGCTAATAAGTAAAGGTACTAGAAACTTCCTGTTTCTTCTTTGTAGATTCATGATCATCAAGGAAGCACTTCATAGCTAATTGACATAACTATACTGTAGATACACTTGATTGTGCTTACTCAACTCTAATTAGCTGCATGTGATGACAACCCTCACACCTTTACATAATGTGCACAAAAATGTTGCAAAAATTAATGGATGTATGGATAGTGCTATCATTAGAGAGCTTTAACCTCCACTATAGACCTCTAGATCTACAAGACTAAAATTAGCTTAGTATTCAGGTGTTCATCAAAGGAAGGGAATGCCTGGTAACTACTGTTATACTAATGACCATAAATGACACAATCAGACTTGTCAGTTATTGTCTAGTATACCCTAAGACTTAGAAGAACAATTTTAATGCACACACACTATGTGACTTACCAAGTACAGGGAAATCACTGATAACATCTGCTTCTCTGGTATCTCCAATTTGTTCTAATTTGTCTTGTGAGTAGGCTATACAAAACAAGTATGATCAAATCATTTTTTAAATGAAAGACTTGGCAATGTTTAAACTAATTGAAACATTATTAGCATTGATTTATACATAACACAATGATATAATTAAAGTTACACAATCATTATTTGATACTTTGGGACTGTTATATCATTATCTCATTAATCCTGACCACTCTATGCAAGAGAAAGGTTAATGTTTTGTTTGTGTGTGGGCATGTGTCTGTTACAAGGCAAAGCATTTCAATCTACTGTAAACTAATAGCTAATAGTATTCCCTTCTATATCTTTGAATGGCAATGGAATTGATGTTATCCTCAAATAAAAACACAACAATGACCATTTGAAACATAGTTATAACCCATAATCTCTAAATATAACATTTTTGTTTTAAGTGGGCAATGGTTATGGAACTCTGATGCTCAGGTTTAATACACAACTGATTGTAAGGGTTGTTAATATAGTCCATAAGCTGGTAATAAGGCAGTGTACAAAAGCATATTATTGTGGTTTTGATACCTTATGACTCTCATTAAACATCATACTATGGTTTACAATATTGACATTCTTGAGACTAGAATTTTGCTTGTAGTTTGATACTGTGGTTATGACGGGAAATTGCATTCATTGTTATTACAGAATTGACAATCCCAAAATCTATTAAGTATCCATAATCTGCAGTGATACCATTGTTTAGGGAAACATATGCACTAGCCTCATGAATTGACCATTCCAGATGTACAGTTAGTATAGATACTTAGCACTAAGGAATGTGTATATCTCTTGAGTTTATGTCATATCAAGATGTACTACATGATATTGAGGAACATACATGTACTAAATTTGTAAAAAATGAATTTTAAGCCAACGAATTATTCATGATTTATGATAAATGTTATTAATAATTGTTTAGACTAATAGAAGAAACTCTGTTATCACTCACGTTGTTCTGCTTCATTTTGGCTGGTATTATCTCTTATAGTCTGTTCAGTACTCTGAACTCCACTGATCTAAGAAAAAATTAATATTACATACATCTTTTCAAACATATCATTACATGTATGATAGGGCTTAATTTGTGGGATTTGCTCATGAAAAGGATGTCACATGTTATTTATTATACATTATGGCCTCAAATTTCATATATAACACTTTTGCAGACTTTTATAAACACACACCTCTCATTTTTGTGTGTTGCCAAAGCCTTTAAGTTAAGGCATAAAGTATTGAAAGAACAATAGCAAAGTAGTCTGACAATCAATTTGTTTTCTAATTGTAGTTGTAGTATGAACAGCTACCTCACTAATGCCTAGGGATAATGACAAAACTTTATCATCAAAAAGCTGCATTGGAATAGCACATTGGCAGGATAGCATTAAAATAACATGAACTTATCCATCATCATGCTACTAGCTTGCCTATGCCAATGGATACTACTTTCTTATTTTTACCATTAATTACATAGTTACTAAAAACTAATAATTTCTAAGTTTCATTGTACATGATGAAAATTTGGTATAGCCCTAAAACAAATAATAAAGAAACATACTAAAATATGCTAAGATATGTAGGGCAATAATCCCAATGACAATAAGGGATGAAATTTATAGAAAAATACTGATTTATATGTGTGTGTGTGTGTAAATGCAGTGAAATCTTTAACTACATAAATGAAGGCCAGAACTACCTACGACTTGACTATTCACTACTGCCAGTATGAATGGTTAGGTATATTTTCTGGATTGACTAAACCTTAAAAGAGTGATACCTGTTAGCCACTTATGATGGGATTTTGTATATATTGTGTATTCATTGATTGCTACCTTGTTTCTTTCTTTTATCCTATATAATTCCATATGATGTAATTCCACTTCAAAAACAAAAACCTTATAGCTAGTTCCTCTTAACCAACAAATGTCAAGTTAATACAGATCTCATGAGATGTATTAGGGCTTCTGTCATTATTGATGGGCCAATAAGTTTGTCAACACATAAATATTTAGAAGCTAAATGATATTTTATGGAGGGCTACATTTCTTGGGTAATATCACAAGTTGTTTATATAGTCTATGCTGTTATAAAACCACAAGTATATAAATAATATACACATCAGTATACTAATGTATAGGGCAATGACAGGGAATTTTTTTAGCTAAGGGGTCCACTCTATTAATTATAATATATACATATACACAATGATGCACAAACAGTGTAACTTACCAATGTTTTTAAATAATCTTCATAAATCATGGCTACATTGTTCTGTCTAATAGTTCTTAAAGCATCTAATAAATTCCTTCTAGTTGCTTCTCTTGCTTTCTCCTCAATCCATAACTGATACATACTGGTACAATCATGACATCCAGCTAGATCCACTCTGTCCAGTCCTAGTTGGATACCCAACTGATTCCATATTGCTATTCTAGCATGTGAAATTAATTCTTTAACTGTAGGTTGTTGATCCAAGAGATGATCTGGTAAAGTATGTACATGTATACTTCCTTCAACTGTATTACCTAATATGAAATAGAAAAATATACAATTTAATATTGATCTAACAATATGATCTTTGCTTTGTTAAACAATGTAATAAGTGTAATCATGTTATTGGTATTAACACATGCATGGATGAATTAACAAGTCAGATTGTTAAAACAGGCAATAATTCAAACTACCAAATACAAACACAATATTAGTTGATTGTGTCTATAAACAGAGAGTCCATACATCAATGACAAATTAATACAATACCTTAGATCCAAATTCTAAATATTAAAAGATAAGAGTATTAATTTTATATTGGTGTATGCACTTCCTGTAACTTACTAATAATTAACCACTAAATTCCTAATTTACCTTTTAAAGTGTCAATAGATGAAAAAAGCCACTACAAATAGTCATCATAACAACAAACTAAAAATTTACAGACTGTTAACTTCATCAAATAAATCAGGGTCATAATGTAATGATTGACTTAGTATTTATTTCATCTGGCTCTAAAGATATGGTTGGTTTCAAAACAATGAAAAGTGGAGCTTGTATGTTTTAAAAGAGATAGATAAAAAAAATAAAAAAGTCTATTCTCTTCTTTAAGAACTAATAAAACAGAGTATTACACTAAAATATGAGTGAAAGTTAGTTATAAGATTTGGATCAAATGTTATGAAGCTGACATTTGAAGATGATTATCGTTTTAGGAACAGTTGTCAACTTCCTGAGAATCAACCTGAAATCACATGACTTCCTTAATTGGTCAGAACAATATGAGGAACTACACATTAAATTAGGTGTTTCTTTCTCTGTTAATAATGATCCATTCCTAGCTGTTTGTCCAGGTAAAATTATAAATAATACTGTAAAATATATAAGTTGAACTACCAGCAAGTTTTATTTCCTTAAAATTTTACTTAGCCTACCATTATGTATACAATCAAGGGTATGCTGAAAACAATTACAGTATCATTTGCTTGCATATTTAATATCAAATAGTTTTTACCTTCACTAAGATATTGACGTATCTCATTAGCTTTCCTCTTGTTTAAAACAATAGGACCCTCAATACAACTAATCACTGTTTCCCAGGTAAAAGGGACTGGTTGAGTGTGTTATTCCAAACACCAATAAATACCGGAAATAACTGTAATTTGTAAAATTGGAAGAATTGAATATTAGGTAACTTCTCATGCCAGACCAGTTTTTGTCCCCCCCCAAATAGTTACGAATTAGGCAGCTCCCACAGAATGTTTTTAACAGACATCACTTCCTGTGTGGTCAGTGTATATAAAGGCAGTTGTATGACGATAGTTGTCATTAACCTCTCTGTGCGTGGGCGCATAGCGATGGTACTGTAGTCTGTCAGTGTGTGTGTGTGTGTGTGTGTGTGTGTGTGTGTGTGTCTGTTACTGGGGTTGTTTTTTGAACTGCTATAACTTGGCAACCGAAGCGTTAGCAGCTAACAAAGTTTAGCAACGAATAGAAAAACATGTGGACTTAACAACGGTAGTATCAAGAACATCGTCAAGAAAAACAGAAGCTTAAAACTCTCAGAAGAATTTTCAGCCTGCAGAGGTCAAGTGCCGTTTCTCGAAAAGTAAAAAAATTAACGTGGAGATTTTTTAGTATGTTGTAAACAATCTCAGAGGAATACGCATCAGCAAGACAGAAGGCCGTTCGTCGAAGTAATCATCAGAAAAGTTCTGAAAAGTGTTTTGTGAACTTGGAGTGAAGTAACGTATTCAGGAAACGTCTCATAGCACTGAAAAAACTGCTACTAATAGATAATATATCGATTTATATTTGTACTACATGACGTTTCCAAAGAACGCTTTCATTTTCAAATTACAATAAATTTTGGATATGAAATATTGAAACATTTTTAAGTGTCATGTAAAGGCTCAGAGAAACATCTATCACGAATCTAGCACTTAATCTTGCTTGGCAATTGAATGATACTATTACTTACTCAGTTACAGCTTCACAGACACGTCAATCAGAGTGCAAAGTACCCAGTAAACGACAAAGCTTTTTCCCTTTGATTGAAGAGAAATACTGAGTCATCAAACAACTGTTTGTAATATGCATCACGTGATCCCATCAATAATTTGACCACACCTTGTCCAATCTTAAATGTACATGTAACATGCACTCTGCAGTATAGATTTACACTGGGCACCGCAGCGAGGTTAAGCACTTTAGTGCATTTTTTAGTCTAGAGTGCAGTAGTGCACATGCGTACATGTACATTGTCTTATTTACTGTTAATTTTGTTCTGAATCATGAATGACAGGGAGAACATGCCATTAATTATCCAATAATTAATGATCTAGTAACTTAAACTCAGTTCTTGCATAGATATTATTATCAATTATATCTTCAAAATAGTCTATAAATAGAAATCCTTGAAATTTAATGATAAAGTAACTGAGCAAGTCAATAAATGATCATAGAGAGAGAGAAGCTGCTAGAGTTTTCTAGAAAGAGGAATAAAAATACATTCCAATTTCAATGAAGAGGATCATGTCAAAAAAACTTTGGATGTCGTACAACCAGTGTTGGAAAATAAAAGTAACAGCAATGGACAGCAAAAGAGAAGTTTTAGCTAAAGTTTGTTAGAGTCATTAAATCTATATGGCATGACTGAAGTCTATAATTGTGTTATTGACACTGGTGTTGTTTGTGATAACTTAGAACAGTTAGACATTATGACTTGCACTACTATGTACTGTGAAGTACACAATAGTCCAAATCCTATAACAGTTTCAGGTACAGAGAATGTTAAGGGAAGTTTGACACATGTCATTTTATTCTGGACAGACATAGTGAATGAAAGTGCCTAGTTCTGTTTTGAGCATAATTAAAGTTGGAAAATATAGATCACCTTTAATATCAATTCAAGACTGGTAGGAGAGTTCATTTATATATATATCTTTCTTGCTACAACATATGTACATTATTGTACACTTTAGTAAGATGGACCAATATCAACATGGCAATCAGGTTCTTGTAGTTAAGTTGGACTTGTCCACTTGTCCTGTGACAATGTTAGTGAAGTATTATGAAGTGGCTCATTTGAGTATTAGATTCTTATCTCAGATTATTCCATGGTATACTCAGCTGAATGATCAAATTAAGGAAAAATAGTGGAATTAGCTACACTAGAGTTAGAGAACTGGTTAAGTTAAGAATTAATAATTTTGGATATGATCATTCTGAATTTGTTCTTCACAGTTTTTGAACATTCAGCTGGAGCTACAGCAGCCATTATTACCAAGTAGAGGCAGTCAGAAGGTGGTCCTCAATGCATCCAAAAATGGATACATTGAGATATCACAGGAAGTTATGATGAAGGTGTTACATAATGTACTTAAGCTGTGTCCTTGCCTAGCCCACTCTTTATATCTCTAGATTGTTAATTGTTATCATTGTGTGTACACACAGCCAGCGCAAAACCTCAGTATTATTATTAGGGATGTGTGAGTACATTAGTGTGGTGTATGATTTGGGAGATATATTCAGTTGACTGAAGTGAATTAGACCGAAACCAAACCCATATATATGCTTTTAACATGACATCACTTCCTGTATAGTCAGTGTATATTAAGGAAGTTGTATGATTAGTTGTCATTCTAGAGTGCAGTATGCACATGCATACATTCCATTATTTATTGTTACTTTATTTATTATGCTCTCACAAGCTCTCACTAGTTATGATCCTTAACTTCTCTCAGTTCTCTGTTCAGGTAATTTTTAATTTTTGCTTTATGGGACTTTGATTTAGCTGATTTTATAGTTATTTACATGATCTTGTTGTTGTATAATCATATTTGATATAACTAATCCATAGTCATTTTAGCTGTATAAAATATAGCATAAAATGTTTCAAAGTAGTAAAGATAAAACTGCTGCCATAAGTAAAATATACTGATGGACAGTTATATTTAGTTAATTATCTCATTGGTTAGACAAATGCTGTTAGGGCTGTCATTATATTCTGTGTAAGTCAAGTGACTATAAAGTAGTTGATACAACTAATTTAATTTAACAGTTATAAGTATATTAATGGTAACATGTATCCTATAAATTATTATTTGAATTAAAATTTTGCTGGTGGTGGCAATTTTTTCTAGTCTAGCAAGGTGTGGTAGTGCTACCTCTTCAATCAGGTCCAGGATGTTATGGCTGTATGTTTGTGTGATGTAATTTTATCTTGGATTATATGAGCTACATGTATCTGTAATCATCATACTCTAGTGATATTACTTGGATTCTGACTACACAATTTATTATTGTCTTTTTTCTGTAATTTATTTTTCAGTATTAGTTTTGTTGTCATGTGACTTTTTTGGTTGTTTTTATTTTAGCTGTTTCGATGAATTTGAAGTCGATTTGTTTGTTTTCCCCAGCTCATCATTTTTATTTGTATATCAGTTCTGTCTCCAGATAGTTTATATTTTGTTAAAAAGTACTACTAGTGTGTGCCCAACCAGCACAAAACTCAATAATATTATAGGATTATTAGCATGTGTGAGTGTGTGTTTGAGAGGTGTATAATTTGAGAGCCTCAATGTACATGATACATTGTATTTGAAGCCACTATCTAGAAGTATAAAAGTGATTGCTGATTTTACGCAGTACACAGGCAGTAAACTAAATATAATAAGATGGGATAACTGATTGTGGTCTGTACTCACTATATAACATTTATTATAGATCAATGTGATCTTTATTTCAAACAAGATCTCTTAGCATCGTTTCATTAACAAAACAGCACATAATATATTTGCTCTAATAAAGCCAGAAGAACAAAGAAAATGCATTTTATGAACACTAAAATTGGAACTATTCTGTATTTGTCAACATTTTGGAGCAAGTTAAATGATACTGTGTTTATTACATGATGAATGACATGATATCATATAAGCAGAGTAATCTATTTCCATTTTTCTTTGATATGGCATTCATAAAATAGTTACTACTGTCATAGTATCTTTATACGAATATTGTGGTTGCAAGAAAATCAATTATAAAATATTATTAGTAGTATAACAGTATAATTTGTAACAGTAATCATTGCAATTAGCTATATTGTCACCTAATGAATATTATTGAAAATTAATTAACAAAACAAGTGAACAAGTTTGGTTACACTATTTACGTATCATATTACTTTGTTCATCATCAATCTATTATAAGTGTTTTATTAACAGTAAGTCACAATGTACTAGCGATACTACTGATACTAATAAAGTACGAGTTTCTTAAAGATACATACAGTTTAGAAAGGTATTGTAATCTATTTATCTACTTCATCTATCATGTATCTATTGTACTATTTAGTATATGCATATTTTCATAGATATTCATTAATTCATTAATTCATCTATTTGTCCATTTATCTGCTGTTATCCATTCATCTATTCATTTACCCATTAGATCCGGTTTAAACTTATCTCAAGATACAACTCATGACATAATGAAATAGTCAATGTTACATTATGTAGGATCACCTGTTCAATTAGTGATCAATACATGCTTAAGTTATGATAAACTGGACTTTTTAAGATCAATTTAATACATAAGAACCTACATGTACTTACAGTATAACAACATATATTTAACTAAAATAGTAATAAAACAAAGTAAATGTATTATATGTAACATTCATAATAATGATCAGTTGGATGATAAGCTTGTTGTCTTTGTTAATTAAGAGATCATCCATACCTTGGTCTCTTGGTTTGCACTTTTTACTATGAGGTGGATTCCCATAACCTCTGTGATCTCTTTGACTAAGTAACTCTTGATATGGTAATCTGAATTAATGAGGAGAATAGGACAGTTGGTGATATGTACCTGTGTTGATGAGGTTTATAGCTAGAATAACTTGAAGGTCCTTAGTAAGGAGATTATTGAGTAAGACAGCTTACAGGAGAAGGAGAAGGATGACATTGTACTCATATGAAGCTAAGACAGTGCTAGAGTAATAGAATTTGAACTATAACTATTTTTTATCAGTTATATTAATTGCTTTAATAAATAAGTGACAATTATTTTTATTGCGTTGAGAATAGATATTATTCACTGTACTGGTTTGCTGGTACTTCATTGATAACTATAAGTACTAGTAGGTACATACAGAATTGTGCAATTACATTTAAAAACAATTTGTGTGTATGAAGACTACATAACTAAACTCTCTGAAGACTTGTTTATATACATGTAGTATGTAGTAGTACATGTACATGTATACTACTTTTTCTTACAATACTATAATGGCATGATTTCTTTCTTATATTATAACTGCTTCTTTTATCATGATAATTTAATGGCAGATTTATCCTGTGTTAGGGAGATCATTTCACAGTAATGTGGATCAAAAAGAATTTTTCTATAATATAAAGTGGTTTAATGGTCAAAAAAGTGCTTGTTCAAAATGTTTTCCAAAGTATGGGACATAATTTAAACTCGACTTTATCATGTACATACATGTACAGTCACATCAATGCACAATTGAGCTACATGTATCTGTAATCATCATACTCTAGTGATACTACCAAATGTATTTTGTTATCATTATTTATAACAGATTGACTAACTGACTAATGTATAGTAGTATATGGTGTATGACATGAACTACATGCACAATGGTCTTCTTACTAAAGTTGAAAAACATAATTATTGTAATTGTGATGCACAGGTTGTTTACAGCTGTAAAAAAGAACATTGTAGTTATTTAGTAAGTCTTCTCTAAGTAGATGATTTTATTGCTACTAATCAAAAGAAGTAGATAATTAATATCTACATATGACTTCTTAATATAGATTATCTTTGATATTTATATTAATTGGCTACATCACCTATAAATGAAATCATATATTAACATATTATAACATTATAGGTAAATTTCCCATTGCTGTAATTATATTGTGTTCTGGTAAAAATTTTGATATCACCTCACTAGATATATTAATTGTACAATCTGTTTGTATATATGTATCTATAAAACTAATTATCTTTTTCATTCATTTTCTATAGTTTTCTATAGTTACATGATGTCACATATACATGTTGATCAGTAATTGACTTTATTTAGACTCATTTTTCATTCACTCAGTAAAACAATCAAAACAGTTAAAAAAAGCAAAGAAAATTAAGTTATAAGTTATATATTTGTAATTCATTCACTCCACAGTATAAAAAACAGTTCTAGTAAAAAGTTATTATGGTTATCAATGATTCACAATTAGTATAATGCTCTATAACATCAATAGTCCTGTGTTAGATCACTTCTGGTAATGTTTTCTTTGTACATGATAATAACAGAAATATCTGGATTGCTAGTTTTTTTGGACAGAAGTACAACATCACTGTGAGTCACTACAAAAAAACCATATCTGAGGAACACTTGATGAATGTATTAACAATGTCTTAGGTATAATTATGCCAAATTCATTGTGAAGAATAGTCTTGTGAGTAGGTAGTAACTTTTTGAGAGACAATGATTTGTAAACCCAAAAATTCATAATACTTAGTGTAATACATGTCCTCCATTGATGATAGTAAATGTGCATTGTTAATTTTAATTGGAGATTGGATACCATTGCCTCAAGATATCTTGCCTTTTTGCATCCATTGCACCATGAATTCATGATAAATTCCCTAAAAATAAAAGTTATCCAGAAATCTGTTTCTGTATTTGGTTGAATTTAATTTCTGAATGACACTAGCAAGACAATGTGGAGGAACTGAAAAAGTTGATGAGTATGTAACGGGAATCAATGAGGGCCAAGGTGGTACAAGTGTTAACAAGTGATAGTGACATAAGACTGTTAAAGGCAGTAGACTAGAACACATGGTGCAGGTGGTGATGTAGTATAGCTAACTGTATTTTTATTATCAATCTTTACTATATTTGTAGGTGGGTAGTATGAACTACACTGACAGAAAAAAACACTCTTGTGCTCCTATGACTATGACATCAATATTTGAATTAAAATCTTTACAAGCAATACTGAAAATCCTATTCAGATACAACTTTCAGATAACATACAATAATTTTCCTTTTATGTAACAGCAATTCAGATTCAAATCTACACTCTTCATTTATGACTAAAATAAGTACCCAAAATAAACAGAATGTTTAAAGTACATAACAGTACATTATGTATAATACAAAACTATTATAGTTTCTCTAAATATTTATACATGTACCTTCAAACTCAATGCGTTCATTATTCGCATTGTCCTTTACTAAGTTTTCAATAATATCCATGTAGCATCATAGATGTACTATAGGACTGTAAACCTTCCATACAGCAAGATGATTTGTGTTGACAACCTTTCTCACTTTCATTGCTTACAAGTTCACATGCTCCATATTCTACCAGAAAAATGAGAAATTGATGATAAACTTCTCGCTCATTTTTTGATACATATCAAACATGAGACACAGCAAATGTAATATACTATTTAGTGAATTCAATAGCCAGCCAGTCTTTTCCAATATTCTTAGGACATTCAGTCACAAGCTCTTTTCCTAATCTTTTTAAAGTCTATGTCCAACTATCATTATACAGAGAGACTGCATTCATACTACAATGTTGACATAGTTGTCATATGATGCTGCACCAGAGCTTTATATGTGAATGCTTACATTTGTGCAATTGCAGACATACACTCATATACTCAAATAGATCAGTTTGTGTTGTGATCAGAGCATTTGTGCTAACATACATCAAATACACTATTAGTGTACTGTTATATGATATCCAGAGTTTAATATAGAATCCTCAAATTTTTTTTATTGTTTATGCAGTCAGTTACAATGCTGTCTACAACATTGTCAGATGCTGAAACAAGTAAAGAGCAAGAAGAAGGTAAATCAAGGTCACTTTTAGCATCTAGTGCCTTTATGAAAAAAATTGACATTGTTGAAACTAGACATATTTCCAAGATAAGATTAATGTAAAAAAAGAAACTCTTAGAACATAAAAGTCAACTTTATGCTCAGTTTGCAGGTGCTGTTATACAGCTGGTGGTTATAGCGTCTATTATCATATTGCCATGAAGACCTGATGAAGATGATGGCATTGTTATTCAAAGTAGCATGAGGAAAAAGTACCAAAACGGAAGCCTCGATCAGTGATAAAGAAAAAAAAAGAAAGCAGTTAGAAAGAGAAAGAAAAGAAGTAAGAAATGATGTCTAGAATCATTTAACTGATCACAGATGACACAACCTTTTCTTACTCCAGGTTTGTTTGTAGGCACACATGATACACCCCTTTCTTACTCCTGCTTTCTTTGTTGCTTTCCATTGCAATAATGGGAGTGGTTTTCACGTGGTAATTGATATACTATATATAAGTATATATCTACTTTTATACTGTTACTAGATCCCATCCCAAAATCTAAACCCTAAATGCTTGAGCATATCATGCATAGCCAAAAGTGAGCTTCTCCCATTATTGCAATATTTAATTTGGATGCTAAACGCATGCTATAGTTTCTAATAGTATTAAATGGGTGTGGTTTATACACCTACTTAACATGAATCCAGATATATTTGTATGCATAAAGAGTTCACATTTTAAGTAATAAAGGAGGGAGGTACAGTGAGGCTCCTAACAATTAAGAACTAATTGTTTGTCTTGCCCCTCCTCCATTTATGTTTAAGTAAATTATTTAGACTATGGCAATTATTTGAATTAACACTCATATTTATGATACTGTGACTGCTTGTGATCTGAATGTGTCCTTTACAATATAATAGTTGGTAAGTGTGATATAATGTAGTATAAATTCTAAGTGTATTTCTATCAAATGTTTTTATTTTATTTACTCTATTCTTTCCAAGTTTACTATGCTGTGACTACTAGTGATCTTAGTGTGTCAATTACAATATAACAGTTGGTAAGTGTGATAAAATGTAGTGTAAATTCTAAGCGTATTTCAATCCAAAGTTTTCATTTTATTTACATTATTATTTTTCTTTCCAACGATTTATGATGCTATCATTATTTACTCTATTGTTTTCCTTTTGATATTTATTATGCTGTGATTACTTGTGATCTGGATCTGTCATTTACAATATCATTGTTGGTAAGTGTAATATAATCTAGTATAAATTCTAAGTGTATTTCTATCCAAGGTTTTCATTTTATTTACTCTATTGTTTCTTTCCATGTTTATGATGCTGTGACTACTTATAAAGTGAATGTGTCTTTTACAATATAATAGTTGGTAAGTGTGATATAATGTATTATAAATTCTAAGTGTATTTCAATCCAATGATTTCATTTTAATAAATCTATTGTTCTTCTCTCCATATTTATGACACTGTGACTGCTTGTGATCTGAACGTCTCCTTTACAATATAATAGTTGGTAATTGTGATATAATGTAGTGTAAATTCTAAACGTATTTCAACCTGATGTTTTCATTTTATCTCTTTTTTTCATATCTATGATGCTGTGATTACTTATGATCTAAATGTATCATTTACAATATAATAGTTTGTAAGTGTGATATAATGTAGTATAAATTCTAAGTGTATTTCAATCCAATGTTTTCATTTTAATAAATCTATTGTTTTTCTTTCCATATTTATGATACTGTCACTGCTTGTGATCTGAACGTCTCCTTTACAATATAATAGTTGGTAAGTGTGATATAATGTAGTGTAAATTCTAAACGTATTTCAACCTGATGTTTTCATTTTATTTCTTTTTTTCATATCTATGATGCTGTGATTACTTATGATCTAAATGTATCATGTACAATATAATAGTTTGTAAGTGTGATATAATGTAGTATAAATTTTAAGTGTATTTCAATCCAATGTTTTCATTTTAATAAATCTATTGTTTTTCTTTCCATATTTATGATACTGTCACCGCTTGTGATCTGAACGTCTCCTTTACAATATAATAGTTGGTAAGTGTGATATAATGTAGTGTAAATTCTAAACGTATTTCAACCTGATGTTTTCATTTTATTTCCTTTTTTTCATATTTATGATGCTGTGATTACTTATGATCTAAATGTGTCATTTACAATATAATAGTTGGTAAGTGTGATATAATGTAGTATAAATTCTAAGTGTATTTCAATCCAATGTTTTCATATTATTTCTTTTTTTTTCATATTTAAGATGCTGTGATTACTTATGATCTAAATATATCATTTACAATATAATAGTTGGTAAGTGTGATATAATGTAGTATAAATTCTAAGTATATTTCAATCCAATGATTTGATTTTAATAAATCTATTGTTTTCTTTCCATATTTATGATACTGTCACCGCTTGTGATCTGAACGTCTCCTTTACAATATAATAGTTTGTAAGTGTGTTATAATGTAGTGTAACTTCTTAACATATTTCAACCCAACTTTTTTAATTTTATTTCCTTTTTTTATATTTATGATGCTGTGATTACTTATGATCTAAATGTGTCATTTACAATATAATAGTTGGTAAGGGTGATATAATGTAGTGTAAATTCTAAATGTATTCCAACCCACTGTTTTCATTTTACTTCCTTTTTTTCCATATTTAAGATTTTGTGATTACTTATGATCTAAATATATCATTTACAATATAATAGTTAGTAAGTGTGATATAATGTAGTATAAATTCTAAGTTTATTTCAATCCAATGATTTGATTTTAATAAATCTATTGTTTTCTTTCCATATTTATGATACTGTCACTGCATGTGATCTGAAGGTCTCCTTTACAATATAATAGTTTGTAAGTGTGATTAATGTAGTGTAAATTCTAAACGTATTTCAACCTAACATTTTCATTTTATTTCCTTTTTTTCATATTTAAGATGCTGTGATTACTTATGATCTAAATATGACAGTTACAATATAATAGTTGGTAAGTGTGATATAATGTAGCATGAATTCTAAGTGTATTTCAATCCAATGTTTTCATTTTAATAAATCTATTGTTTTCTTTCCATGTTTATGGTACTGTGACCACTCGTGATCTAAACATCTCCTTTACAATATAATAGTTGGTAAGTGTGATATAATGTAGTGTAAATTCTAAACCTATTTCAACCCAATGTTTTCATTTTGTTTCCTTCTTTTCATATTTATGATGCTGTGATTACTTGTGATCTAAAGGTGTCATTTACAATATAATAGTTGGTAAGTGTGATATAATGTAGTATAAATTCCAAGTGTATTTTAACCAATCTTTTCATTTTTACTCTGTTATTTTCATTCCATATTTATAATGCTGTGACTACTTGTGATCTGAATGTGTCCTTTACAATGTAATAGTTGGTAAATGTGATATAATGTAGTATAAATTTTTTAATGTGTATTTCAATCCAATGTTTTCATTTTAATAAATCTATTGTTTTTCTTTCCACTTTTATGATACTGTGACCGCTTGTGATCTGAACATTTCTTTTACAATATAATAGTTGGTAAGTGTGATATAATGTAGTGTAAATTCTAAACATATTTCAACCCAATGTTTTCATTTTATTTCCTTTTTTTTAATTTATGATGCTGTGATTACTTATGAGCTAAATATGTCATTTACAATATAATAGTTGGTAAGTGTGATATAATGTAGTATAAATTCTAAGTGTATTTAAACCAATCTTTTGAGTTTTACACAATTATTTTTCTTTCCATATTCATAATACTGTGACTACTTGTGATCTGAATGTGTCCTTTACAAATAATAGTTGGTAAGTGTGATATAATGTAGTATAAATTTTAAGTGTATTTCAATCCAATGTTATCATTATGATTAATCTATTGTGTCTTTCCATGTTTATGATGCTGTGATTACTTATGATCTAAATGTGTCCTTTACAAATAATAGTTGGTAAATGTGATATAATTAGTATAAATTTTAAGTGTATTTCAATCCAATGTTTTCATTTTAATAAATCTATTGTTTTTCTTTCCATCTTTATGATACTGTGACCACTTGTGATCTGAACATCTCCTTTACAATATAATAGTTGGTAAGTGTGATATAATGTAGTATGAATTCTAAGTGTATTTCAATCCAATGTTTTCATTTCAATAAATCTATTGTTTTTCTTTCCATATTTATGATACTGTCACCGCTTGTGATCTGAACATCTCCTTTACAATATAATAGTTAGTAAGTGTGATATAATATAGTGTAAATTCTTAACGTATTTCAACCCAATTTTTTCATTTTATTTCCTTTTTTTTTATATTTATGATGCTGTGATTACTTGTGATCTAAATTTGTCATATACAATATAATAGTTGGTAAGTGTGATATATGTAGTGTAAATTCTATATGTATTCCAAGTCAATGTTTTCATATTATTTCTTTTTTTTCATATTTAAGATGCTGTGATTACTTATGATCTAAATATGTCAGTTACAATATAATAGTTGGTAAGTGTGATATAATGTAGCATGAATTCTAAGTGTATTTCAATCCAATGTTTTCATTTTAATAAATCTATTGTTTTTCTTTCCATATTTATGATACTGTGACCGCATGTGATCTGAAGGTCTCCTTTACAATATAATAGTTTGTAAGTGTGATTAATGTAGTGTAAATTCTAAACGTATTTCAACCTAACGTTTTCATTTTGTTTCCTTCTTTTCATATTTATGATGCTGTGATTACTTGTGATCTAAAGGTGTCATTTACAATATAATAGTTGGTAAGTGTGATATAATGTAGTATAAATTCCAAGTGTATTTTAACCAATCTTTTCATTTTTACTCTGTTATTTTCATTCCATATTTATAATGCTGTGACTACTTGTAATCTGAATGTGTCCTTTACAATGTAATAGTTGGTAAATGTGATATAATGTAGTATAAATTTTTTAATGTGTATTTCAATCCAATGTTTTCATTTTAATAAATCTATTGTTTTTCTTTCCACATTTATGATACTGTGACCGCTTGTGATCTGAACATTTCTTTTACAATATAATAGTTGGTAAGTGTGATATAATGTAGTGTAAATTCTAAACATATTTCAACCCAATGTTTTCATTTTATTTCCTTTTTTTTAATTTATGATGCTGTAATTACTTGTGATCTAAAGGTGTCATTTACAATATAATAGTTGGTAAGTGTGATATAATGCAGTATAAATTCTAAGTTTATTTCAATCCAATGATTTGATTTTAATAAATCTATTGTTTTCTTTCCATATTTATGATACTGTGACCGCATGTGATCTGAAGGTCTCCTTTACAATATAATAGTTTGTAAGTGTGATTAATGTAGTGTAAATTCTAAATGTATTTCAACCTAACGTTTTCATTTTATTTCCTTTTTTTCATATTTAAGATGCTGTGATTACTTATGATCTAAATATGTCAGTTACAATATAATAGTTGGTAAGTGTGATATAATGTAGCATGAATTCTAAGTGTATTTCAATCCAATGTTTTCATTTTAATAAATCTATTGTTTTTCTTTCCACATTTATGATACTGTGACCGCTTGTGATCTGAACATTTCTTTTACAATATAATAGTTGGTAAGTGTGATATAATGTAGTGTAAATTCTAAACATATTTCAACCCAATGTTTTCATTTTATTTCCTTTTTTTTAATTTATGATGCTGTGATTACTTATGAGCTAAATATGTCATATATAATAGTTTGTAAGTGTGATATAATGTAGTATAAATTCTAAGTGTATTTAAACCAATCTTTTGACTTTTACTCAATTATTTTTCTTTCCATATTTATAACACTGTGACTACTTGTGATCTGAATGTGTCCTTTACAAATAATAGTTGGTAAGTGTGATATAATGTAGTATAAATTTTAAGTGTATTTCAATCCAATGTTTTCATTATGATTAATCTATTGTGTCTTTCCATGTTTATGATGCTGTGACTACTTATGATCTAAATGTGTCCTTTACAAATAATAGTTGGTAAATGTGTTATAATGTAGTATAAATTTTAAGTGTATTTCAATCCAATGTTTTCATTTTAATAAATCTATTGTTTTTCTTTCCATCTTTATGATACTGTGACCACTTGTGATCTGAACATCTCCTTTACAATATAATAGTTGGTAAGTGTGATATAATGTAGTATGAATTCTAAGTGTATTTCAATCCAATGTTTTCATTTTAATAAATCTATTGTTTTTCTTTCCATATTTATGGTACTGTGACCGCTTGTGAACTGAATGTCTCCTTTACAATATAATAGTTGGTAAGTGTGATATAATGTAGTGTGAATTCTAAGTGTATTTCAATCCAATGTTTTCATTTTAATAAATCTATTGTTTTTCTTTCCATATTTATGGTACTGTGACCACTTGTGATCTGAACGTCTCCTTTACAATATAATAGTTGGTAAGTGTGATATAATGTAGTGTAAATTCTAAACCTATTTCAACCCAATGTTTTCATTTTGTTTCCTTCTTTTCATATTTATGATGCTGTGATTACTTGTGATCTAAAGGTATCATTTACAATATAATAGTTGGTAAGTGTGATATAATGTAGTATAAATTCCAAGTGTATTTAAACCAATCTCTTCATTTTTACTTTGTTATTTTCATTCCATATTTATAATGCTGTGACTACTTGTGATCTGAATGTGTCCTTTACAAATAATAATTGGTAAGTGTGATATAATCTAGTATAAATTTTAAGTGTATTTCAATCCAATGTTTTCATTTTAATAAATCTATTGTTTTTCTTTCCACATTTATGATTCTGTGACCGCTTGTGATCTGAACATCTCCTTTACAATATAATAGTTGGTAAGTGTGATATAATGTAGTGTAAATTTTAAGTGTATTTCAATCCAATGTTTTCATTTTAATAAATCTATTGTTTTTCTTTCCACACTTATGATACTGTGACCACTTGTGATCTGAACATCTCCTTTACAATATAATAGTTGGTAAGTGTGATATAATGTAGTGTAAATTCTAAACATATTTCAACCCAATGTTTTCATTTATTTCCTTTTTTTAAATTTATGACGCTGTGATTACTTATGAGCTAAATATGTCGTTTACAATATAATAGTTGGTAAGTGTGATATTATGTAGTATAAATTCTAAGTGTATTTCAATCCAATCTTTTCATTTTTACTCAATTATTTTTCTTTCCATATTTATAATACTGTTACTACTTGTGATCTGAATGTGTTGTACAAGCTCCTTTTCGGATCCAGACAGACAACTAACCAGCCCAGATAAACCTGATCATGACTATGTAAAATTTTTTTCTAACAATAAGTAAATTGAGTATTTTCGGAATATATATTGTAAATGAGATCTATACAACAATCATTGACATACTGCCAGCCAAGATCGACGGTCTTCAGATAGATAATAGTACACAAAAAAAATTACAATGTTTAATTCAATGTTCGTTCATAGGCAACAGCACCACAACCTTGTTAACGGGCCTGGTATATGTACCTTGGGCGGTCTTGATAACCACAACTCGTATTACACCATCTGGGGCCAACATGAACTTGAGTTACTCGTGCTAAAGGCCATTTAGATGGAATCAAACTGTCTTCTTGCACAAGTACGATGTCCCCGATGCAAACATTCCTGTGTCTACTATGCCATTTATTGGATTTCCTGAGGGCCACAAGGTATTCAGTGGATCACCTCTTCCAAAAGTGACGCACCAGAGCTTGGACCAAATGCCAACGTCTCAGGATTAATAGGAAACCATACGAAGACAAGGGGTCAGGAATAGATTCTAGTGGTCGAGCAATTAGAAAATGACCGGGTGTTAAGGCTTCAATTCCATCATCATCAGAAGGTAAAGTACTAAAGGTCTGCTGTTTAATACAGCCTCAATATGTGTCAAAAAAGTGGTGAGTTCTTCAAAGGTGAACTTCACATTCATGGCAACCTTTCGTAGATGAATCTAAAGCTTTTTACAGTGGCCTCCCACAAACCTCCGAAATGTGGACCACGCTCAGGAATAAAATGCCATTAAATATTCTGTGTTGTGCAAAATTCTGATATTGCCTTTTGGGTCTTTTGCTCTTCTAAAAATTTCACGAATTCTTGAAGCTCCCTTTTAGCTTCCACAAAATTTGTTCCGTGATCACTAAGAATTAAACTTGGTTTCCCCCTGCGTGAGACAAAGCACCTAAGACACGCTATGAAGGCGTCACTTGTCAAGTCAGTGACTGTTTCCAAATTAACAGCTTTGACAGAAAGAGATACAAACAAACAAACATAGGCTTTGGTAAGCGTAGGTCTTCGGACATGACCATATTGACTACCAGCGGACCAACAAAGTCCACACCAACCTTATTTAATATTGGTCCAGGGGTTACTATTTCAACTAATAGTCTACCCATTATCTGTGGAGTAGGTCTGGCAGATTGACGTCTGCAGACAATACAACCTCGAGTGACAGTTCAAACTATTTTTCGTCCCCTAACAATGTGAAAACGAAGTGACAAAGATGACCACAATAATGCGGGACCAGCATGCAGCAGGAGCAGATGTTCTGAGTGAACAAGGAGTCTTGTTATCGGGTTTTTTCCTTGTAGTATGATTGGGTGCATACTTGCATAAGACAATTTAGAGTTTTGCTCTCAGCCACCTACACGTAGTAGGCCTGCTGGATCTAAAAATGGATGAAGAGGTATCAGACAATTATTATTAGGTAACCCACTATCACGCCTGATGGAATTGACTTCTTATGTCAACTCACCGATGAATAGTGATGGAGACTGGTTGGTCAAGTTATTATTCACCTTTGCACAGCAATTGTTGATAAGTCAGAATACCCAAGCAGTGACGTGTTTTAAACAAACAAAACTTGAGTAGCGTTCAGTTGATATCAGTGGTTCCTGAGAATCTGTGATCATGATATGGTATACCTCTCTTTCCACCTCAGAAACACTAACCTGTGGCCTGTCAAATTGTTTGGGCCACTCAGTTGATTCTATCTGTAGCCATTCAGGGCCATCCCACCACAAGGTGTGTTGTAAAAGTTCAGAAGGATAGAGACCTCTCAAAGCACAGTCAGCTAGGTTATCGACCCCATTAACATGGTGCCATCGTTCTGGTAGTAATTGATCAATTATATGGGAGACATGATTTCCCACATAAGTCTTAAACCTTCTAGGATTTCCAGTAATCCATCCAAGGACAATCGTGCTATCTGTCCAGACATACACATCCACTAAGGGAATTTGAAATTTTTTTTTACATGGGAGAGTAAATCAGCCAGGAGGCGGGCACCACACGATTCTAAACGAGCGATGGTCAGACGTTTAACAGGAGCTACTTTCATTTTTGAAGTCACAAGGATACATGTACCCTTCCATTGGAGTCAACCATTCACAAGTATATCACAGCTGAATAAGCAGACTCTGAAGCATTGGAGAAACCATGAAGTTGTAGAGTTCCAAGGCTAGTATTTTTGGGAAAATAATAACGTGGTATAAGCTTGTTGGAGAGTAGCTTCAGCTCAGTCCTCCACTTCAACCATTCATCACATATATCTGTAGGAACAGGATTGTCCCAACCAACATTCACTTTCCAGAGTCGTTGGAACAGGATCTTAACCTTGATTGTAGTTGGTGAAAACCACCCTAAAACATCATAAGTCTTAGCTACGTCAGATATCAGAGCATGCTTGGTGATATTTTCCCCGGAAGATAGTTTTGCCACAGTTAAGTGGAAATAGTCATTACTAGAATTCCACTGCATGCCCAAGGTTTTGGTGAATTGATCGTGATCTGGATTGTCTTGTGAGGATGGAGAATCACATAAGTTAGGTGGTAGGTGCTCTATGACAAAAGGTTTGCTACAATTCCACTTATGTAATAGGAAACCACCACAGGCAAAGAGGTCCTGTAGCTGTTGCTGTAGTTTCTGTGCATTTTCTATGGTGTCTGCTCCTGTCAAACCGTCATCCATGTAAAAGGATTCATGTACAACTTTGGCTGCTAGGGGGTACTGATTAGCGTGGTCATAGGCATTCTGTTTGATGGCCATATTCGATATGAATGAGGAGGCAGAGACTCCAAATGTGACATGAGTCATTCGATAGTCAAGGATTGCATCTTTCGGAGACTTTCTCCATACAAAGCAGTGGTAGTCACGATCAGTCAGTGCTAGTTTGATATATAGTTGGTAAATGTGATATAATGTAGTGTAAATTCTAAACGTATTTCAACCCAATGTTTTCATTTTGCTTCCTTTTTTGTCATATTTATGATGCTATGATTACTTATGATCTAAAAGTGTCATTTACAATATAATAGTTGGTAAGTGTGATATAATGTAGCATTAATTCCAAGTATATTTAAACCAATCTTTTCATATTTACTCTGTTATTTTTCTTTCCATATTTATAATGCTGTGACTACTTGTGATCTGAATCTGTCCTTTATAATATAATAGTTGGTAAGTGTGATATAATGTAGTATAAATTTTAAGTGTATTTCAATCTAATGTTTTCATTTTAATTAATCAATTGTTTCTTTTCATGTTTTTAATGCTGAGACTACTTATGATCTAAATGTGTCCTTTACAATATAATAGTTGGTAAATGTGACATAATGTAGTATAAATTCTAAGTGTATTTCAATCCAATGTTTTCATTTTAATAAATCTATTGCTTTTCTTTCCATATTTATGGTACTATGACCACTTGTGATCTGAACATCTTTACAATATCATAGTTAGTAAGTATGATATAATGTAGTGTAAATTCTAAACGTATTTCAACCCAATGTTTTCATTTTGTTTACTTTTTTTCATATTTTTGATGCTGTCATTACTTATGATCTAAATGTGTCATTTACAATATAATAGTTGGTAAGTGTGATATAATGTAGTATAAATTCCAAGTGTATTTAAACCAATCTTTTGATTTTTACTCTCTTATTTTCTTTCCATATTTATAATGCTGTGACTACCTGTGATCTGAATGTTTTCTTACAAATAATAGTTGGTAAGTGTGATATAATCTAGTATAAATTTTAAGAGTATTTCAATCAATGTTTTCATTTTAATTAATCAATTGTTTCTTTCCATGTTTAAGATGCTGTGACTACTTATGATGTGAATGTGTCCTTTACAATATAATAGTTGGTAAGTGTAATATAATGTAGTATAAATTCTAAGTCTATTTCAATCCAATGTTTTCATTTGAATAAATCAATTGTTTTTCTTTCTATATTTATGATACTGTGACCGCTTGTGATCTGAACATCTCCTTTACAAAATAATAGTTGGTAAATGTGACATAATGTAGTATAAATTCTAAGTGTATTTCAATCCAATGTTTTCATTTTAATAAATCTATTGCTTTTCTTTCCATATTTATGGTACTGTGACCACTTGTGATCTGAATATCTCATTTACAATATCATAGTTAGTAAGTATGATATAATGTAGTGTAAATTCTAAACGTATTTCAACCCAATGTTTAAATTTTTTCCTTTTTTTAAATTTATGATACTGTGATTACTTATGATCTAAATGTGTCATTTACAATAATAATAGTTGGTAAGTGTGATATAATGTAGTACAAATTCCAAGTGTATTTAAACCAATCTTTTCATTTTTACTCAATTATTTTTCTTTCCATATTTATAATGCTGTCACTACTTGTGATCTGAATGTGTCCTTTACAATATAATAGTTGGTAAATTAGATATAATGTAGTATAAATTTTAAGTATATTTCAATCCAATGTTTTCAATTCAATTAATCAATTGTTTCTTTCCGTGTTTATGATCCTGTGACTACATATGATCTGAACATCTCCTTTATAATATAATAATTGGTAAGTGTGATATAATGTAATGTAAATTCTAAAGGTATTTCAAACCAAAGCTTTCATTTTATTTCCTCTTTTAAAAATTTATTATGCTGTGACTACTTGTGATCTAAATGTGTCATTTACAATATAACAGTTGGTAAGTGTGATATAATGTAGTATAAATTCCAAGTGTATTTAAACCAATCTTTCATTTTTACTCTGTTATTTTACTTTCCATATTTATAATGCTGTGACTACTTGTGATCTGAATGTGTCCTTTACAAATAATAGTTGGTAAATGTGATATAATGTAGTATAAATTCTAAGTGAATTTTAATTCATGTTTTCATTTTAATTAATCAATTGTTTCTTTCCATGTTTATGATGATGTGACTACTTATGATGTGAATGTGTCCTTTGCAATATAATAGTTGGTAAATGTGATATAATGTGTACATAAAATCATAAGAAGGTTTCAATGTTAATTTTAAATTACGATATCAATTGACAATAAATGAAAAAAAGCACTAAATTGCAGACACCTGCCTGATACAATTGCTAAAGACATATAAGACAAAAACTAATAAAAGCTAATTTGAATGTGATTATGCAATGAGGCTTAGCAATATCTATTAGGTACCATACAGTGGGGTGTGGTAGTCTGGGAATGAGGCTGGTTTCTTAAAATATCTGGAGTCACAATGCCAGTATCAAACCGCAGTTTAATACAAGGAGCCATACATTCATACATACTTAAAACAGAACATACAAACATATAAAGGACAGCATGTCCTCAAAGTCTCAGATTTAAATGATAAGCTGTGAATACAAAAGAAAACTATTAATAGGATATATATTAACTTATTGCATTCAAAGTCAAGAACACGATAAATATCAACTTCATATTTCAAGAAACTGGAGCTTTCAGTGACCACCAGCCAAGTGCAGTCACGGTCGCAGCAAGGTCTGGTCTGAATGCCTGAAATACCGGAAATAACTGTAATTCGTAAAATTGTAAAGTAGTTCATTCAGATTAGATTTCAATAGATATCTTGGAAGATCGGATTTGGCTTTTATAACTTCAGTTTCTGCTTCTTCAAATTCGCAAATGGTTGTTTGCTGCCGTTGTAACGCTGAAAGACGTTGCAAAAATTGTTCCAGCAAGAAAGCAGGGATGAAGTGTGTTTCTTTTGATTGTCTGCCACTTCGTAAGAGTCATTGTGAAAACGAACCTGTTGAGGTACCAAATTGTTATGAAAAGAAAGTAAACGTTTCTATAATCAATTCTCAGGCTGAAGTAAATAGTAGATTTACTCGCTCTGCTCTTACTGAGTTATCCTCATTAGAAGTAGACTTGGAAATGCCACCTATAGTTTTCCCACAGCTCCATCAAATGATCTCCTGTCTGAATCGTTTATATATATACATATCTCCCGGATTATCCTGAGATATCCTTTCCTAAATATACTCGTAACTTAGATGGTGAAGAGTTTAAAAGGCTTTTAATGAAGTTGTCCACTGGAGACTAAATATGACAGAGCTAGCGAAGTGTTTACATCAGAGTTAGTACATCTGATAGATCAGTAATGGGAAGTATTACCTTGACTGCTGCAATGTAATCCCAGCCCTTATTCTACAAAACCTTATGCTTCATCGAAGATAAAAGATCATGTGGTATGTCTGGAGAACTTGAAATATGGAATGAGGGGGTAATCAATGCCCTCTTACAAGAAGGTAGCACAATACAAAAGGGAATTTTCAAGATCTATGAAACCAAGAAACAACCAGAATGCATACTCCTTTACCAAGATGATAATGAAAGGGAATATGAAAGCTTCTATGCATCTATTATCTGATGAGTCTGGAGCTGGTTTTCCTCCATTTGGATCAAATGTTAATACAATGATTTATAAATACCAATATGTCAATTTGATGTCCAATTGGAAAGCTTTCTGGACAACTCACCAGATAGTGTCATTCATTTATCCAGTCACATTTTTATGGAAGGACGTTGCATTTGTAGGACCTGAAATTGATGTTTCCCTTTAATAATAAGTATTATAATTGATGACTGTTTACACAGAGTAGCATACTGCAATATGTATCATCATATTTTGAATATATTTTAAGCATGCATTATTCCACTGAAACGAGTAATGACTTTCACTTTTATTGCAGATGACCTTAAACTTATTTGGTATGTAAATTCCTGTAGGTATTCCTGACAGGATAATAACAATTATGGAAATATGAAAAACAGGCTCAAAATACTTCATAAACAGTTTGAAAAGTTTTAAAACACAAAACTAAATATACTTCACATTTTAAATACCCCATATGGCAATGGCTATAGCTAATTAGAACAAGTATTATTGTAAAAACTGTTCCAATCCAGTATCCTAAATGAAAACATTAATGACTCAAGCTTATTTAAAATAACGCTTAATATCATACAATTTTGGGGTAGAGTAGAGGACATGCTTTATCTAAGTAGAGCAACATAGACATGGTGAATTTTGGAATCAAAAATGGAATGCCATCATGGTCATGCAAAGGTTGGTTCTATCATCATCTACCAAAACAGTACCTACAGTCAGCTTATCTGAACATTGATGTAAAATGTTTCATTAACATCGAGACTATTTCAACCAATACATTCGATGTCATCAAGAGCTATAAAAATCTCTCATTAGAATTAGTGCTCTCTCTAGGAAAAAAATGAGTGGTCAAAAGTGTACTAGTTCCTTGTTTGGTAACAGGGTTGGAGCTAAAGCATCAAGACTTGGAAATTACTGTGATCTCTATATCTTTTTTATATTATGCATATATTTAATATCTAGGAAGTTTCAACAACAAATGCCATTCACTGTGTAAATGCTACAGTATGTGCTATCTTATTACTTAGTTAACACCATCTTATACTTCAGGAATAAGCCACAGATAAGCTTGTTTATACCAGTAGTATAATAAGGGTTTATAACAGCTTATAGATACGCAATAGGTTTAGGAAAGAAGAGCTTCGATAGCCCGTTTCATGACTAGCTGTAACTGATGTTTCAAAGTCCTCACTGTCTGAAGTTTCTTCTGTTGCGTGATCAACTGATTCTTCTAATGATTTTTTTCGTTTGAGAGGTCCAACGATGTTTGACTCCTTAAGCAACTATCTAATGTTTTAAGAGACTCGTGGTCTACTTTTCTCCACACGGAATCATCACCTACAGTGGCAGATATGATCCTTGGTTCTTTTGCTAAGAACTGACCGAAGCTCTTTTAAAGAACACAATATCACAATTGCATCTATTACCGTATTCTGTAATGCCCACTATTTAATTTATTATTTCTAAATATCACAAAACAATATTAAAGACCAAACACTATTCTACAGATGTATAGTAATGTGTATAGCATAGGTAGTTAATTAAAGTAGTGTAATCAGCTTGGTTGAAACAATATGTCTAGAGTAGTTACAAGGATCTCTCTTCTAGGATATTGAGGTATGTATCTGTGGAATCAATAGATAACAATTATATACAGTATTATACAATATATCTAACTATCAATATATGGCTATTATGTAAATGGTTAAAATGTCAAATTTTCCTGCACTAGTCACTATTATTAGACACAAGCTTGAGCAACAAGACTGACTGTGAGTGAGGGATAACTAAACTATAGTTTGTTGTTTAGGTTCACTCTTGTACTACACAAATCTTAATAACAACAAGTAGGCTATGAGTAACAAAATTCTAAGATGGTATGAAGGCTTTAGTAGAAGACTGTTATAGAAGCAGCAACAGAGACAAAATACACATAAGCCTGTAGTACAGATATCTCTGATATAAACACATGCAAATCCATCAATTAAAATAACCAGTGTGGGAGACGCTTTAATTATTTGTGTAGGAGGTTCACGTTCTCCTCTCTTCTGACAGTTCTATAATCATGGACTTAGTCCTATACATGTAGTAGAACTGTTTTGTCTAAAGGGACAATCTTAGAATGCAAACTACTGGCCACAATTCATTCAATTATTTTCAATAGTTCAAATGAACTATCATTTACATTTATACTTGTATATAAAGAGAAAATCATTAAATGAAAAAGCATTGTCCACAAATGATGTTATTGTCAATTGTTCAACAGAACAAACTTTACATTAACATATCCACATACCATGTGCATACTTGTATTAAGGTAACTAGTATACTTACTATATGTATACACAGTGTAACTTACCAATGTCTTCAGATAATATTCGTAAATCCTTGCTACATCGTTCTGTTTGATAGCTCTTAAAGCATCTAACAAACTCCTTCTTGTTGCTTTATCAGCTTTCTCTTGAATCCATAACTGATACATACTGGCTAAGCTATGACATCCAGCTAGATTGACACTGTCCAGTTGTAATTGTATACCCAATTCATTCCACTTTTCAGTTCTAGCATGTGTAGTTATTTCTTGAATAGGAGGTTGTTGATCCAAGAGTTGATCCAGTGACATCTTACTATGTCCTATATGAAGTAGATGAATCACACTGTAAATAATAATATAAAATCAAATTATTGTTATTCATTTTTCATTGTTTGTTAAGCAAAAGTCATCACATTACATTAACGACCACATCATGTACAAGTGAAATCACATCTAATTAAAGAGATTTAAAGAGATTTGAATTGATAATAGTTATAGTAGGCTTGAAAGTGGTTGGTTCTAAACAACAAAGATGGAGCTTGTGTTGATATTGTGAGGACAGGAAACTATACATAATGTACAAACTTATGTACATAGTATAGCATTACAACAAACTTTGAATGACAGGTAGTCTTAATTAATACAATTTAGATGGTAAATATTTGTTAAATCACTTTTAAATAGATATTGATAGATGTGTTCACATGTGCCATCATATTATGTCTGATAACAACTAAAACAAACTAAAGTAACAACAAGCCTTCCAACCATAGGTTTTGTTGGCTTTGAAGTCACTACCATATCATGTCTGACTCCTCAGAATGTTGATTAATGTCAACAATTAATGTACTATAATAAAAATGTGCTTTATATAGAATAAGTTACACTACAGGTTAATAAAGTAGAAGAAATGTTCATTGACATACCAACTAGTTTAGGATCTTGACTAGCAGGATGAGGAGGTGACGGTAGTGTAGCTATAAAATAAATAAGGATAATAATTAGAGATAAAAAGTACAATATTATATATTTAATGTAATATAAACAAGTAACTAGTAATGATATAATACTAACATAATAATATAAAGCTATTATTAAAACATCTAGCAAAATCCTTGACTTGATTTTTTAATGTGTTATAATGTCAAACTAACTAAATTCACCTTTAACTGAAAACCAAGGTTTCTGACGAGACTCATGAATGGAGGATGTTTGAGGGGTTACACGACATGTAAGTATATTCTTAGTGTCATTTATACGACAAAAATGACACTTGCTGGAGCACATCTTGCAATAAAAATTCTCGTCTGGACTTTGAACATCAGCCATGTAATGAAAACTGCCAATAATGGCATGAATTCCAGCATGAATAGCTGTACGTATGGCAAAACATCTGTTTGGGGGACCAGCATAATATACCTCCATCCAGTAAATTGAATCAACTAAAAGAATGTAACCAGCATCAGTAAATAAAGTGATGGCATTACGATAACGTAGATGTTTGCTTGATGTTTCAGGATGTGGGAGAGAGAATCTGGGAAAAGCTGGGTAATGTAGAAGGGTTACGACTAATGCAGGAAAAACACCTTGAGGAAGAGGCTTCATATCCCAAGACAGAATTAGAGGGTCAACATCCTTAACAAAAGGTGCTTTCATTGATTCTGTGAGATCAGTTGTTTCAAGAACAGTTGGAATAAAGTACTTCCCTGGTTCAGGAAGGGAGGCAAAGATAAATAAACTTGTCATCAAATTAAGAAAATCCTTTACTGAAAAATCAGAGGAGAATCCTTTTGATAAATGTGAATTGGGCAATGCCAATAAGTTTTCTTCGAATGTTCCTTGCAATTTTAGTTCGTTATGAGCATTAGGTTTGTGTAGATAGATACATTTCTCCTCTAAGTGATTAACAGCATCAACAAAAGAGATACTGATCAAATCAGAGAGCCTCTCGAAGATTGGTTGTGGATGTAGGAACACTACGTTAGGTAAGATTTTAGGAAAATATAGAAAGACAGTTAGATCATGGTAGTACATCAAGGCTGCTTCTACATCTTCAGGTCTCATTTGTAAGGTTTTGCCGATCTCCAAACACTTAGATTTATTTACGATGCTAGATTTAGATGACTCATGAAGAAGATTCAACTCTAACTGAAAAAAGAACCATCTAATAGGAATTTGTGCCTCTATGTAATACATGCATATTGTATTACGAATCCTAGCAGCCATTTGAAGTTCAGTGTCACCTCTAGCAGTAGTGTTGATAGGAAAAATTACTTCATTTGTACTTGTACGATGCAGAATTATTTTACTAAATTTCTTCAAAATTGCCCAAAGATGTCCATTCTTTTGTTTTAGAGACTTACTAGTTTCAAGCATTTTATCCAAGAAAGTCCCTAATACTATGCAGTAGGGTTCTTGTACATGTTTGATATGGATGTTTGGTATCTCAGGAGAATCTACTGATGTTAATGAGCGAAATGAAGCTTCAATAAGTTGCATATTGGTAATTTGCTTTTCAACTGGCTCACCAACAAGCTTTCCCTCAATGCTGAAGAAGAACTTAGCTTTGTCATCAAGCCTTTCAGTTAGTTTATGTGTAATAATATTGACTGAGTTGCATCGTAACAAAATTGGAGCAATGTCTATAAATGCAGCCTGACCACCAGTATCAACACCATATATCCAATGGGCTTTATAAAGCTCTTCAGACTTCTCTACATGAGATAAGAGGTCAACAATTTCCTGAGTTACAGTAGGATCATGTCCTGTTGTGGTGGATGATTCAGAGTCATTACTGTCTGATGTTTCTTCTTGCTGGTCTGTTGGGTGATCACCTGATTCCCCTAATGGCTGGTCCATTGGTGTGCCTTCCAATGGTCCACATTCCATTGCTTTTTCTGGTTTACGATGTCGAATGCCTTCTTTAATTCCTTGAGCAATCATTTTTTTAAGAGCATTATGATCTATTTTTGTCCACAATGAATTCTCACCTATAGTGGCAGGTATGATATCAACTTTTCTTGGTTCATAAGTAGCAACTACTGAAGTACTATTGTGATGATTAGGTGGTAGTTCATTATAAATTAGCTTTAGAAAGGATGACTTGCCAGTTCCAGGTGCACCTGAGACAGAAAACTTGGTCCATTTAGCAGTGACATAACCTTCCTTCATTGCTTTGTTTAGTAACTTCTTGTTAGTACCTAACATATAGAATAAAAATTTCAAACTATGAAGCATTGCGAAAATTGTACTAGCTTACAACCTCTGAAAATAGTAACACTAGAAATGCATGGCATTTATTATCCTATCAATTTTATAAAAGCATTTATCCAGTGTTACTATAATTTATACCACAGTACAATCCAATTAACTCATGCATTGACGTATGATTCAACTTTCTAAATTTGGTAGCTATAAGTGTTATAATGAATTTTAACTTCAGTACTAGCTATAATATAGTCAGTTTCTATTGTCCAGTTTAACAAGTACAAGTACATAACCCTGTGCACATGTACAGTAGATAATAGAGTAAGGGAAAGGACTTGTGAGTGTGGTTATAACTGTATGCAAATTGATATGGAGATATCTGTCTAGTAAAAGTTTCATTATAAAAATGAACACAAGCAGACTTGACTAGAGTCACAATTTTAACCACACTTACTACCAACATATCTATTGTACAATGTAGTCCACATAATTCGAATCCATTTATCTCAAATTTTAGCTTATTTTGAATGAAAACTCTGATCCACTATATAAACAATACTAAAAATTTGAATAAAATGTCTAATTTGATATCTTGATTGAAGTAATTTACCTACTGCGCATGCACATTTGACTAATTATAATTGACCTCACTATGAGCAAGAAACCCTTGAAGAGAGCATACAACTTACTACCACACTTACTACCAACATATCTATTGTACAATGTAGTCCACATAATTCGAATCCATTTATCTCAAATTTTAGCTTATTTTGAATGAAAACTCTGATCACTATAGCAGCTGTGTTTGGAATCCTTGCTAGCACTTTAAGCACTATCTTGAAGAGAAAGGAAGTGTTGAGGAGTCACCATACCATTGGAAGTTTCAATGATACATGTAGTGATGCTGATGTTGGTGATGAGCTACCTATAGTTACATATAGTCATGGTTGCTCTGCTTTTGAGACAGTTAAAGCATTCTATGTTCAAGGCAAAGGAGCAATATTGAACTTCCCTATGACCTACTTGCACATCTAGATAATGAACTATTAATTAATTATATATATACATGTAGTAGTCAAACATTAATCACTGATTATTTCAATAAAACTTAACCTTTTTGATTATTAGAATTTTCACTTAGCGACCAAAAAAATCAATTTAAGTGAATTCCAATAATAATAATTTTCTGATAATTCAAATTTTTTGCTTATATTTTGAGGTTCAAATTATGTGGACTACACTGTAGTAAGATATAAAATGGATTATGTTTTTATTTTTACTTCACAAAAGCTGATACGTTGGTATTCACAATATGGCAAGAAGATACAAACATTATAAATGTAAGTTGATACCAAATAAGTTAGATATTTGAACTAAAAATAATTCAATTCTTTCAGTATTAATAGTATGAATTTCTTACTTTATAATAAACTTATAAAAGAATAGGTACAGCTGTCACTCCTATTAATTTAGAGGCTTAAGTAAAGAGTATTAGAAAGTTGACTTAATTATCTTGAGTTTAAACATAATAAGATGTTTTAACATCAAAAACCACTTTTGGTTTTGAAAGCAGGCAGCAATGGATAAAAGATTCTTCTCTCTAAGAAACATAGCATAATACAGTTAAGGTATTTCCACTAATTCAAGAGAGAGTGAACGAATTTTAACAAAAGTTTAGCTCTTTGAAGAGATGAGCTTATAAAAGTTTCTGTCAATCTTACCATCAATGATTTGTAGATTTGAAATTATGTTTGCACCTAATTAATTATTCATATGGTGTGGTCAATCTTTCAGCTTAACTTTATGCTATCTGCATTCATGCAATCTCTAACAGATTGTTAAAATTGCGGTCTTTGCATATCTTTAGACATTCTAAATATCGAACGCAGATCATTTTGAAACTTTCAATAGAAATAGCTGATTACCAGTACTGAAAGAGAATAAACAGTACTTAGGACATGAGTGGGCAATGACCATAGAATGATATTATTATACATTGTATAATAATGTGATTATTATGATTATTGATCACAAACACATTGCTAGGAATGTTAGTGTACTAAAGTCATTATAAATAATTGTTATTAGGAGAAAAAAATCTGCAGTTAATATCAGAACAAGTGAAATAAAACTCTTTTCTAGAAAAACCATTATTAGACTGTCTAACATGTTTTATGTGCCAACTAAATTAAGTAAAATGTTCCCAAAAGCATTTCCTTCTAATACATTTCATTTACTCTATGACATGTGTCATAAAACTGAAATGATTGAATAAACTATATTCTTTTATATTTGATCCCTTAGTCAATATTATATCTAAGGCTAGGAATAAGCTAGAGAGAAAATAGTTTGTTTAGTAAAGTAATAAACTATAAATCCTATATAACATGAATAGGCAACCTAACAAAATTCCATATAAATTGTCATAAAAATCAAATTGGACAGGGTATAGTAACTTAACAAAGGGAAGTATAGAAAATCTAAGATGACCATTATGATTGCACCCTAAAGCCTAAACATCTTTCAAATACTAGGCACAACATGTATAAGTAGAATTTTAATAAATTAACTATGAGTGGGCAGTGACCATAGAATGATATTATATATTATATAATATTGTGATAATTGGCGCGAACACATTGCTAGGAATGTTAGTGTACTACAGTTATAATAAGTAAATATTTTTTCTATAAGAAAAGTCTGGAGTTACTATCTGAACAAGTAAAATAAAACACTTTTCTAGAAAAACTATTGTATGACAGTCTGACATGTTATATGTGCCAAGGAATTAAATAAAATGTTCCCAAAAAGCAACCTTATACATGAGCATTTCATTATAATCCCTTTCATTTACTCTATGACATGCATTATAATACTGAAATGATTCTATAAACTATATTCTGTCATATTTGATCCCTTAGTCAATATTATATCTGAGGCTAGGAATAAGCTAGAAAGAAAAATTCTTTGGACCACTCAACATATCTTAGAGTTTTTCTTAACACTGGAATGGTAGCTGTTTAGTAAAGTAATAAACTATAAATCCTATATAACATTAATAGGTAATCAAACAAAACTCCATAAAAATTGTCATGAAAGTCAAATTGGGCAGGGTATAGTAACTTAACAACGAGAAATGTTAAAATACATACAATATGTATGTAGCAGAATGGGTTTTTCTTTAACATTTTTCGAGGATAAATATTATGGCAATGCTAAAAAAATTAGATTCTCTAGTTTATCCTGGCTCCTATATACAACAGCAAAAACTTGTTTTTAAAGACACCTTAGGTTCTGGCTTCTAAGTTTTGCCAAATCTAGAACTACCATAAACAAACTTTTTCAAGTTTTAAAGTTGTAGCATATGCAAAAAGCTCAGACCAAGATCCTTGCTCAATAGCCTGCAAACTCTTAGAGATTTAGAACTATGGAAATCTACATGGATTATAAACTCAACATTAAACTCTTGGTAAAAGCAAATCTTGCTAATTATACAAACGCAAAATATTGTGGTTTGGATAACGTATGAGTTTTGTTTAGTATCATCATAAGTTATACAAAGTTTACACTCTTAAGATTAAATAATTTATGTGTACTTTGAATATAAAGTAATGGTTAAAGATAATTCAGTGTCTCCCTTAACTGTTGTATAAGGTGGCAAGTGATTTGGTATATACTCAAAATTTATTTTCAATTCAGTGGATATTATTTATAATAATTAGCTATAAACACATTACAGTACATCCTCGATTATCTGTATCGCAATTATCCGAACCCTCATTTATTCGGATCAAACCAAGAGCCACACATGCTTACACGCATGCGCAAATAAGGCGGAAATAATAAAAAATGAAGGAATGTCCAGCGAAGAGAAAGAAGTAGTTTTGTCGATTGAACAAAAGCAAGAAATCATTGAGCTTTTAAAGAAGGGTACATCATATACTATAATATCTGAGAAGTATGGCATTGGAAGGTCGACGGTTTCTGATATAAAGAAAAATGAATCGAAGCTGAACAAGTTCAAGAAGAAAATGACAGATATGGGAGTAAAAGCCGTTAACACTAAGGCAATGAAGATGGGCTTATATGAAAAGTTGGATGCTACATTGCCAGCCAGAAGCAACTCCATATAATGCAAGTGTTCTTATCCCATTGAAAGAAATGGCTGCAAAAAAAAGATTCACTTCCCTGAAACAGACAACAATGACTTCTTATTTTAGCAATAATTAAACTGAGGTGTTATTAATGTTAATTAATAGCCAACAATGACTTCTTACTTTAGCAATAATTAAACTGAGGTGTTATTAATGTTAATTAATATTATTTCAATTATCTGAACAAATTCAATTATCTGAACACATTGATGATTAGAGGTGCACAGGAGTGTTCAGATAATAGAGGATGTATTGTACTAGGAATGTTAGCCCAAAAAAGTTACAATGAAGATTCAGAATCTGAGAAAATGCAAGTTGTTTGTTCAGAGCTAAAGATCAAAATAAGTGAAAGAAAACTGTTTTCTTTAAAAACAAATCTAGGACTGCCTTTTAAGTAATAAGGTCACCTTTCAAATGAGCATTTGTTTGTAATCGAAGCTAATAGAACTTTTGGTACTCATCTACATTCTTTACTATGATAATATAAAACTAAACATTATGCTTATATGGGAAAAGCTGTAATCTAAACGTTAACATAATGTATTGATAAACAATGTATTAAATGTACCTGAATCAGATATTTCAGTGTCTGGAATGGGATTATCTTGAAGTACTTCAAATGTTTCACCTATGTAATGTTAATAATAATGATGATTGGTTATAATGACCTAATGTTTGGATATACTAACTACAAGTTAATACAGTTATTAGTTATGGTGTTGTCAAAACTGTATAAAATTAATAAACTATATATAATTAACTGAACTGTTGTTTTTTCACTCAAACCTAATATTACATATTTTGGACAACATGTTCTGTATGTGTTATGTAACTCTGATGTATCAGTAATAAACATGTACATAGATAGGGTCACTATGACCAAGACATTAATATCACACAAGGTGAAGACAAGTTTCTATATTAAACAATGAAAGACCACCCTTTCTTTATACTATTATGTTTCATACACAAAAAAGTTATATCCTTTAACTAAAATAGCTGTTGATCAGTGTTGGAACATTGTACTGTGTGTTCAATGTTCGTGAAATAGAATACAAAGGTGAATAGTAGTTTTTAACTGATTGGAACATTGTACTGTGTGTTCAATGTTCGTGAAATAGAATACAAAGGTGAATAGTAGTTTTTAACTGATTGTCAAGACTTAATTATCAGTAATAAACATGTACATAGATAGGGTCACTATGACCAAGACATTAATATCACACAAGGTGAAGACAAGTTTCTATATTAAACAATGAAAGACCACCCTTTCTTTATACTATTATGTTTCATACACTAAAAAGTTATATCCTTTAACTAAAATAGCTGTTGATCAGTGTTGGAACATTGTACTGTGTGTTAATATCACACAAGGTGAAGACAAGTTTCTATATTAAACAATGAAAGACCACCCTTTCTTTATACTATTATGTTTCATACACTAAAAAGTTATATCCTTTAACTAAAATAGCTGTTGATCAGTGTTGGAACATTGTACTGTGTGTTCAATGTTCGTGAAATAGAATACAAAGGTGAATAGTAGTTTTTAACTGATTGTCAAGACTTAATTAAATAACAATTTAAGCAGTCTATATATACCCTAGCTAAAGCTTTTAATACTATGAACCAATTCTACAGAACTATATCTCTATATTCTGTCATGCTCAAATGTAGTTGTAAAAAATTTTTCTATTTTAGATAATTTTATTATAGCCACCTGTGATCAGCATGTGAGGCAGTTCTAAGATTGGCTTTGGCCATATGGTATCTATACTATATAGGGTATACTGTACTCTGTCAGTACGTGTGTGTGCACATGTGTGTCTCCACTGCCTGTTACTGGGGATTGGTTTGAGCTGCTATAACTTGGCAAGCTAAATGTTAGCAGCTACCAATGTTTAGCAATGAATAGAAAAACGTGTGGGACTTACAATAACAGTAGTATCAAGAACATCATCAAGGAAAACAAAAGCTTAAAACTTGCAAAAGAATTATCAGGCTGCAGAGATCAATGTGCCATTTCTCGAAAAGTACAATACTTAAAGTGGAGATTTTTTAGTATGTTGTAGACAATCTTAGAGAAATACGCATCAGCAAGACAGAAAGCCATTGGTCGAAGCAATCGACAGAAATGTTCTGAAAAGTGTTTTCAAGATTGTATGTGGACTTGGAGTGAAGTAACGGATTCAGGAAACGTCTCATAACACTAAAAAACTGCTATTAACAGTTAATATATCAATTTATATTTGTACTACGGGACATTTCCAAAGAACTTTTCATCTTCAAGTTAATATAAATTTTGTATATGAAATATTGATACATTTTAAAGCGCCATGTAAAGGCTCAGAGAATCTTTCATCATAAATCTAGCACTTAATCTTGCTTGGTATTTGAATGATACTATCACTTACTCAGTTACCACTTCACAAACATGGCAAGACTTATTCATTTGTATTAGACTTTATATAACTATGATGTATCAGTAATACAACATGTATATAGAAAGGATCATTATGACCAAGATACTGTATAGGTAGTATATTTCGTGGGTATAAATTTTTGTGATTTTACCCATAACTTATGAAGTGACCGATAGCAGGCAATATTCTTTTGACTTACTTTAAGGAGGTTTAGAAGTTCCCTGTACTTTTATCTTTAATTGAACAAAATAAATGTGAAAGATACCACCTATATGGTATAAATTTTCGAAAATGTTTTTAATTTAGCAATTTGCTCAAATCACAAAATTGGTAAAATTAATTAATTCCCAACGAAATATACCACCTATACAGTGTTAGTAAAACACAAGGTGAAGACAAGTTCGTACATTAAACACTGAGAGCCCACCCCTTGTGTATACTATATGTCTCATACACAAAAGTTATATACTTTAGTTAATACAACTGTTGGCCGGTATTGGAACCTTCTATTGTGTTCAATTTTTCCTGAAATTGAATTCAAAGGTGAAAGATAGCTGTAACAGATTGCCAACACTTACCTAAATAACAATTCAAGCAGTACTAGTCTATATGCTAAATCTATTAATATTATGAACTAATCCTACTAAACTATATCTCTCTTTTATGCTCAAATGGCCATATGTTATCGATACTATACAAGGCATACTATACTATTTTTATTTTTTTAATCTATAGTTGTGTGTGACTTAGGAGCAACAAGTTTAATAAAACAACATAACATAACTGCTGACATACAAAATGACCAATGAATATTATTACTTTTACTGCAAGAATATTGTGTCTTTGATAAGTTTCATACCTTCTGCCAACTCTCTAGTCTTAAATGTAATGATAATTTCACATTCTTTTTTATTATCTGTATTCGTTTATACTAGTATTTTAATGTCTATTCTATTAAATAGTCAATCACAAAATATTTTGTTAAGTGTACTTTATATATGTATTCTTGTTATAAAAACATCTCATAACATACTTCTGTCTATTTAGCTAAATTAGTCCCTTCCACTTATGCTACATTATTTATACTACAATCAAAGGCACCATCTGTTTATTATTGTTGTCATAGAGAGTAGTGTATTGCATGTTTTGTTGTTGGTTCACTCATATCTCTCTATAATGTAATACATGCTTTGTTGCTGCTATAGTAATATATTAATTAATATTAGTACAAGATATTTTTTGTAGAACATTTTCCTTCTTTTGTATACTACTAATACATTTAGTGAAGTCCGTGAACATTTTCATATGAAAATGAAAATCAATATATCACTTACTTGAATTAAGGAGTTGCCGAATTTCAACTGCTAGTGATTTCATTTGTAATGGTCCCTCTAAGACTTTAAGGATGTTGTCCCATGTTACTGGAGTAGGTTCATTATCTAACCATTTCTGTAACATTTTGGACATTTTGACAAGATCAGTACGATTAGCCATCGATAGGCTATCCATGGTGTCACTATCAACTCCAAGTAAATCTCCTATTTCATGCCATTTTACAGCGACTGGAGAAAGTAATTCCAACAACATACGTTTCTCTGGTTTAAATGCTGCAAAGAATAAAAAAATAATCACATCAAAATATTTATAGGTGATGAAAATAACAACATAAGTATTGTATAACAGATTTTATTGGACACAAGTTTAATTTGGCATCTTAATGGTCAACAATAAGAATGTCAAATAAAAAACTATCAATAGTAACTCTTCACTAAGTATGAGTGTTCAAGTACTACTACAGATATGGTAACCTCATACACAACTAGATATCTCATGAAATTCCATCAGTCACTATATCACTTTGACTTTGATTCATGTTATTCTAAGAGGCAATATAACAGTACCACCCACAATAATACCACCCACTCTTCATTACGTTGGTGGTTTTAGTTAATGAATCCATCCAAATAAAATTATGCCAACTTTTAGCTTTGCTCATTTTAATACCAAACTGTCAAATATCTTGACCACCAATAAAAGCCACTATAGGGTACTGTGATGATATGTCTGAGAAGTAAATGGTTCATAAAGACAGTATTGAATATGATTATGGTGATAACATTTCTTCAAGAAGGAAGATAATGTACACTTAATGTGTTAATATTCCTTATATCATCATACCACCAGTATAGTACACTTATAATATAGTCAACGTAAGATGTATAAACTATAGAACTGGGACATGGACATTTAGCATGCCATATATCATGTCTTGCCATTTTACCAAGACATACTATGATCACAAATGGTTAAACAACTTTGACACATCCCAATAGAGTATGTTTCACCCTTGGTAGTCTCAATGCTCATATAGTACAAAGCATTGCATGAGCATCATCAGCATAAAGACTGTTATAGAAAACAGAATATAAACAAGCAAATACAACTTTTAAAAGTATGCAGGGCTGGCTTGTGTAGCTATAAATGATATGGCAAAAAATTTATCTGTTCTCATCAAATTTGAAGTCAATACATTATTAAGTTTATCAATGCAAACCAACATTCAATAGGATCTAAAGCATAAATAACACAAGTAAACTTTACTAAAGTCAACATTTCAACATCACTTACTAACAACATACCTATTATAGTAAGGCATGAAATCTATTAGATTTTCATTTTTACTTCACAAAAGCTGATACATCAGTGTTCACAATATGGCAATAAGATACCAACATTATGAATGCAAGTGAGTACCAATAAAGTTAGGTAATTGAGCAAAAAAATTATTCAATTTGCTCAATAGCATAATTTTCTTACATTATAATAAACTTATTAAAAATAGGTACTACTGTCACTCCTATTCATTCAATAGGATCTGAAACATAAATGTCACTTTCTATTATCAAAATAGCAAAACAGCCATAAGCTTTCATAATTACACAGCAAACAACACTATTATATTACTTCAGTATCACTCAAACTCAGACATGTAAGTTGTAAACTGCATATATATTCTTTATTCATGTTTACTTATTACTTTAATTTTCTTTTGACAAAGCTTTTGCATGTTCAGTCAAAAGTAGCTTGTATAAATAAGAGTATTTTAAAATAGCTTGTGTGATAGGCATGTATGTGTATAAGTGCTGGAAATGGCCCATAAGTTGGAGAGCTGAATTTATGAACCAATCAATGTCAATAATTAAAACATGCCATGAGCTAATTCTTAGTTGCAACATAGTTAGAAAGACAACAGACTAAATGTATATATTAAGTTCACTGTACATTAGCAAGCCATCATTGATTGTGCAATTGTTGAATATAATTGAGCACAATAGCATCACATTTTAAAGTAATGAAGAACTGATTTTATAGTTTAATGAAGTTCTAACACTGGAACACTTTGCCCATAAAAAGGACTGTACCAAATCTCCAGAAAAACTCAGCCACATTTCTGCTGTCTTGATAAGATTTCAAAAACGTTATGTGTTGTAAAGTCCTTATAGATTGTATAATTATAATTAAGAACAATAATGGCCTACGTGAGTGCTTGAAATACTTGGAAAGCTGATTTAATCAACTAATGTCACCTGAGCTGACACTAACTTAGTTCATCATAGCCTGGTGAGCTATCATTGTTTATATAAATGTCAATTATTATTGACCTTAGTAGTATCAGACTATTGCTTTATAAAATTCTAATTCTGAAATAAACTTTTTATCTATAATAAGGACAACTAATCTAACTCATAAGTGACTAATAGACACAAAGATATGTAAAAATGGCATAGCCTATTCATTTTAATAGTAGAGTTACCAGTTTTAGGTCCAGGATTGAGTTCAACATCTCCTGATAAAATAAGTAGAAGTGAAAGAAAGATTCCTAAAGAGAAAGTAAGATCTTTAATCTTCCTGATAATAGTCACTTCATCTATCCTACAACTGCTTTCAGTGTTTGGGGTCTCTTTAGAATGAGTACTACATGATATCTGATGACACGCCCATAATCCAATACACACTCTCCATTGAGTGACATCAATCATTACTATAATGAGAAAATAATATGTAAATATATGAGTAGTTTGTCATTAGCACTTCATGAACAAGAAAATTAAAAAAACATTTAGTAAATGTTTTAATCTTATTTGCTCTATTTTACATAATTATATATTAAAACACCCTCTATACATTTTATAGCTGGGATACACAAGTCAATTCAGTTAATCAGACGTATATTGTATACATGTATATTGAACACTAAATGTTATTAGTTTTAAAAGACAAAATTGTACTTCAATAAACAGTTCTTAAAAGGGGCGTGACCGATGCAATACACAACTATCAATAGATTTATACCTTTTTATTACTTCCAAGTACAACTAGTACAACGAATTAACTGCAACTATTTACAAACTGGAGCTTTTATTGAGTGAGTGAGTACAGCCTTTCTTCTGGTATTCAACTAGATAGCGCGTATATATATGTCTCTGTATATATCTCTCTATTTTAAATCACAAAATCAGCTACTTAAATAGTACAACATACATTCCTAAGATATAACACATTAGTCCATTCACATAGCACATTTACACAACTAAGGTAACATATTTACACAATGCTTTATAGTTATGCCACAATCTATGGACACAAAAATGTAAAATGGGTTCTATAGTAACATGTAGCATGGCATAGGAAATTGTACCTTTTTCAACACACCCACAAATCACACTTATTTCATTGGTTATATGATAGAACCTTGGAGAACTTGTGAATATGAGTGCTTTATATAAGAAATACCCTGTGGTAAATACTTAGAATGTCTAGTTTGTATCAACCACAAAGGAACACTAATGACTTTTCAATCTTCCAAATTCTATTTTCAAACATACATCACATATTGAAGTTAACACATTATTTTAAACTTGATTAGGACTAAGCAATCTCTCTCATAACAAGCCTTATTTTGTACAAGCAACCTTTTCCTCATAATATGCGTGATGTGGAAGACTTAGTCTTCATCTTTCACTTCAATAAACAGTTCTTAAAAGGGGCGTGACCAATGCAATACACAACATATACAAGATAAACTATCAATAGATTTATACCTTTTTATTACTTCCAAGTACAACTAGTACAACGAATTAACTGCAACTATTTACAAACTGGAGCTTTTATTGAGTGAGTGAGTACAGCCTTTCTTCTGGTATTCAACTAGATAGCGCGGTTATTGCATACACCAATACATACCGGAAATATCTGTAATTCGTAAAATTGGAATAATTGAATATTTGGAGACCTGTCACACCGTAAGTGCACTGTTTTTGTCCTCCCCCAACAGTTACGAATTACACAACACCCACATAATGTTTTTAACAAGAATCACTTCCTGTATAGTCAGTGTATATAAAGGAAGTTGTATGATTAGTTGTCATTCTAGAGTGCAGTAGTACATATACGCACATTGTCTTATTTACTGTAAGTTTTGTTCTGAATCATGACCGACAGAGAGAACATACTTATTAATTATCCAATAACTAATGATCTAGTAACTCAAGCTCAGTTCTTGCTGTTAATAGATACAATCATATCTTCAAAAAAGTCTATAGAGGGGGATCCTTGAAATTTAAAGATAAAGCAACTGAACAACTCATTAAAAGATTCTAGAGAGAGGAGCTGCTAGAGTTTTCAAAAAACAATTTAATTTAATAATAATAATGATATTGATGGTAACAAGTGTCCTATTGAATTACTATTTGAATTAAAATTTTGCTGGTGTTGACGATATTTACTAGTCTAACAAGGTGTGGTAGTGCTAGCTCTTCAATCAGATCAAGGATGTTATGGCTGGATGTTGGTATAATGCAGCTTTATCTTATGATTGTCTTTTTCTGTAAATAGTTTATTTTTAATAAACACTGAATACACATATATTTTAGATGTGATAATGAGATTAAAATTGCAAATAATGAAAAGCTGTTGCATGAGGATAATAGTTCATACTATCAACAATGAAGAATGAATTTGTTACAACACTATATATAATTCTTGTGCCATAGAAACTCTAGCCATGACTGTCAATCAAAGAAGTATTGAAACCTTGTCACAACATGGACAACTAATTACAACAAATGGTCTTTTAATGTCATTACCAGATGAAATCATTAACAACTCCATTAATGATGTGAAGCACTATATCACTGATCACGCCTGGTATGAATTATTACAGAAAGGTATATCAAAATATCCAGTGTAAAGAATTATTTTATTTGTTTTTGATATAGTATATGAAAAAAAATGTGAATGAACCTGTAAATTATGCCACTATGTTTCTACAAAAATGAATATGATACAATGTGACTTATGTGAAGAGTGGTATCACTGGTACGTTTATCAACCCAAAAAATGCATAAATTAAACATGTTTTGTCTTTCAATAATCCTTGATTCAACATATAATTACAATAATTTCACTTACATTCAATAGGACCTCTGTTAACATCAAACATCCTCTCGCTTCTGAATGGTATTGTAACACGTGCTTAACATCTAAGAAGACGAGACAAAACGCATCATAAATCTAACACAATCCATACTTAACACAACAGTAATTTCATTAATAGACTATCTTCTTTGAATATTTATCATTACTCCATTATAATATAAAGCAACACATGACAGATGATTCTGAACGTTCATGTGACGACAGTAGTGTTCACGTGATCGACCAAAACAATCAATGAATCTTCTGAATATTAAGTGAGTTTGTTCCTGTGACTAGCTGCTTTGGGAAAGACGGAAGTACTCTCGGTTACCTCAGGACTTCTATTTGCAATGATTGATATATCTCAATGGAGGATCAGCATTGGATTATGGCATTGTTGTCATATACCATGTAATACTGCAAGGAGAGCTGTCAATGTTACTGGATTGATGGAGTCATTGTGGTATTTTGAAAATTGCGGTGTTACAAACCTTGATTTTTACCTGGTTATATTTCTTTTGGTACTTCTTATATTATCAGGTGATGTTGAACTCAATCCTGGACCTTTAACAGGTAAACATTAGCCTGTTGACATTCATCTATGGTGAAGTGAAATGACTTTTTTAATTCCCATATTGCGACCATCATACCACATTCACACAATATATTGTGTATTTTTTATTTGAATGTGGTGCCAGCATATCTTTGTGATATACTTGTAATTTTCATAGTGTTAGAGGTGTAGCAGGATGTCTGTATTTAATTGGTTACTGATAATATTGTAATAATAATATCACAATATAATTATTATGGTATAGACTTCTTGCTGGACCTATAGATACTTTTGGTGATGCATTACTGATTTTGTTCTTTCTATTTTAGACATTTATATCTATTAGCAGATATGAAAAATAGTTGACAAGTCATTGTTTGGCCCTTGGAGCTTCTCACAATTATTTGGATGGTTTAATATGCAGTCAAGATGACCCTATCATTAAATTATCTAATGTAAGTAAAAAGTGGACGTATTCTCAATCATCTCCTGTCATTTGGAAAGTACTGATCTCTGCATTGAAGGTCCTATTGTTAATAATAAAAGGAAAGCTGAAAAGATTCAAGACTACCTTGGTAAATTAATAATTATTGTCAAATTAATTATAACCCATGTTAGTCTTTATGACACATTATCATTACGATACAGTTGGTACTTTATGACCAAGTACCCTAGTATGTAATTACAAAGATTGTGTGGATTCACTTTTTCTTATTTTAAATAATCTGTTTCATTTTTATAGATGTTACTAATTTATTGAGTCAGTATGGCCTACAATATATGGAACAGGAGAAGGAATGTGATGATCGTCTTATCATTACAGTTACACTTAATATAGATGACTATATAAATAAAAGTAGGACATGGTCTTACTTTATCTACAAAAACACTAGAAATTTTTTCTCAGGACAACGATAATGACATACACAGGAAAAATGCTGTTTTGTGGGCCTGGAAAATAGAAAATGGAAATAATGGAACATATATAGAACTTTTAAAAATTGACAGACCAATCTGTCATAGAATCCATTTTGAAATTTACCTCAATGAAAACTACATCAAGGCAAACTGTCACAACAATTCACCTGTCACCAGAGATGGCAAAAGACCAATATCCCAACTGAGAAGATTTAGCAGATACTCAGATGGAAGCAGAGAGAAATAAACTTATGGATGAGAATTGTGATGTACGTAAAGCTTACATGGCTTGTGTTAATCAACTTATTGATTCCTTTAGTAAATGTAAAGTTGAACCAATGCGTATTCAGACACATGCTAACTGTTATTGTGGTGGGCAACTCTTTCCTGAAGTTATGGAATCAAAAGAAGATAGCATCGCTACTGTGTTTAATACCCTTACAGGAAATCACTGTACATAGTTCAACTATGACTTAATTCAAGTTATTGTTGATAATATAGCCAATGATGATGAAAAACTGTACTTGGAAATAGATAAAAAGGAACATTTGATTCCCTATTTAAAACACTCTTTGTATGAGATACCATGTTCTTCTTCAAATGATCAATATCGTACCAATCTTGTCTTAAAGGTGCCTATAGCACTCACTGGAAATGAAGTAAAAAGTATTCAATGAAATCTAGCTAAATTACCAGGAATTAAAGATTGTGCTACTTTGCATTATGAAAATTATAATGTAGGTTGTATTGAATTAGTGTTTAGTTTTCCCACAGTTGCTACATTAGGGATTTTAGGAAAGTACAGAAAGATGGTAAGGTCATGGTAGTACATCTATGCTGCTTGGACTTCTCTATGGTTCATTGGTAAGGTCATACCAATCTCTAAACATTTAGAGAGACTTACATTGCTAGGTTTAGAAGATTTATGAAACTAATTTAACTCAATTTGAAACAAAAACCTTCAAATAGCGATTTCTGGTTCAATAAAATACTGGCAAAATTCTTACGAATCCTAGCAGCCAAATTTATCTCATAATCATTTCTGGCATTAGTGTTAGTAGGAAATATTACTTTATTTCCAGCTTTACAATACATAATGGTGGCTTCCTTAAATTTTCCAAAACTCTTGAGAGAATAGCATTTTTGGTTTGGAGAGACTCACCAGACACCAGCATTATATCCAAAAATGCTTCAAGTACTATGTAGTAGGGTTTTTAAACATGTTTGATATGGATGTTTAGTAACTCTGCAAATCTACCAACAACATTAAGCGAAATAATGATTCAAAAAGTTGTAAATTTGTAATTTCTTTTTCTACTGGCTCACCAATTTGCTTTCCCTGAATACTGAAGAAGAACAAAGCTTTGTCGTTAAGTTTTGGTTTAATTTGTGTGTATAAATATTGACAGAGTGATATCGTAACAAAATTGGAGCAATGTCTAAAATGAGCAGTCTGACCACCAGTATCAACACCATATATCCAATGAGATTGATAAAGCTCTTCAGACTTCTCTACATGAGATAAGAGGTCAACAATTTCCTGAGTTACAGTAGGTTTAGGAAAAGAAGTGCTTTGATCAACCATTTGATGACCAGCTGTAGTTGATGATTTAAAGTTGTCACCATCGGATGTTTCTTCTGTTGAGTGATCAACCAATTCCTCTAATGACTCTTTTAGTTTGTGAGGTCAGACGCTACGTTTAACTCCTTGAGTAATTATTGCTTTAAGAGAATTGTGATCTATTTTTCTCCACACAGAATCATCATACTTTGGATTGTTTTGATTATAATTATATACAATAATATGTACATTAAAAATTTTGCTCCCCCGAAGTAAATATTGTTTGTACTCCACTGATGTACATAGATGCATAATCACGTTCAAACAATCTTACATAATTGTTATTGCATACCTTTACTGGCATATGACAAGAAAATGTTGACACTAATTTTGAGAAACGGTGATGATATACGCCCATTCTTAACTGGAGTGCGTGAAGTAAACCTTCTCCCATCCATCTTGTGAAATTGCACCTACTTGTTAATAACCCTCTTATTTCCTACTGTTGTGGTTGAAGTATGAAGTAACAACTTAAATACACGTAGAATAAGTAAGGACTAATTTACACATTAACAAAAGATATACAGAGAAAGAACAATGTAACAATAACAAAAAAAGGGTACTATTAAGAAACAAAACCATAATTGTATAATCCTAAATTTACACTAAATATCACTTCTAAAGTTAGTTTACCACATTCATCCACCTTTAGTCAATACTAGGTATGAATCTTTTTGCTTAATGATGAGTTTGGGTTGAATGATGACAATCCACTGGTTGTGTTACTGCAGGTACTTGTCAAGTTTCTGTTATGTCTGGTGGTGTGTCTGGTTCAGATGAAATGTTAATGGGTAAATCATCTTGTATCTCATTAGGTGAATCACATGAACAGATTCTTACATGATCAAAGTGTCTGCTAGTAATGGACCCATCATTCAATTTAATCACAGCAGTTTGTGAACCTTGTAATACAACCAGGTAACCATCTACAATGATAAGTAAAATCTTTAACAAAAACTAGATCATGAAACTTAAATGTACGATCTTTAGTTTTCTTATCATGTTGTTCCTCTTGTGTCCTTTGTTTGTCTAATACTCGAGAGGAAGTGTCTGGTTGCAATTGTAACAAGTCAAGATGACATCAAAGCTTACTACCCACTAAGAGTTCAGTTGGTGATACACCAGTAGTAGAGTGGGGAGTCATCTTATAATGATACATCAGTTGAACAAGTCTTGTTTCCATATCTCCATCTATAATCTTTTTCAATTTCTATTTAAGAATTTGTATTCTATGTTCAGCTAAACCATTGCTGAATGGTTGATAAGGTGCAGATCTTAAATTCTGTATGCCATTCTTCTTCATTAACTCTTGGAACTCACTACTTGTAAAAGCTGTTCCGTTATCTGAGACAGTTACTTCTGGTAGTCCATTAGTAGCAAATAACATCCTAAGAACTCTGATGATATTAATGGATGTGGTTGAAGGTACGACAACTACCTGTAACCACTTTGAATATGCATCAATAACAATTAAAAGTATTTTACTATGAAATTGTCCAGCCTGGTCAATGTGGCTATGAGCCTAAGGTCTTTTTGGCCATTCCCAAGGATCCACTGAAACTGCTGCAAGAGATTTTTGGTTATACTGACATTGTTGGCAGCTCCTAACCTTTTTTATCTCATTATCAATTCCTGGCAACCAAAGAATACTTCTTGCTATACTCTTCATTCTTACGATACCAGGAGTACTTTCATGTAATTGATCTAATACCTGTTCTCTTCCTGCTTTTGGAATTACACTACTCTGTATATCAAAAGTATGCAACCATCATGGACAGTTAAGTATTGTTTTCATTGGGAGAATGGACGTAAATCATCAACACTTGTGTTTGTCTACTCTTTTTGTATACAATTTCATACTTGAGCTAATATGGGGTCTTTATCTGTCCAAGACTTGATTTTCATGGCTGTTATTGGTGATGACTGCAAAGTTTCCATGAGTAGAATAAATCATCCGAAATCATTTCTGGTAATGGAAGTCTGCTAAGTATGTAAGCATTTGGATTTGCATATCCTGATTTATAGATGTTGTACTCACAGGTGCTCACACCTGAGCCCAACATTGGATTTTTGTTGCTGCTAAAGATGGAATGAGATGATTCTCACTAAATATTTGCTGGAGTGTCTTGTGATCAGAAGAAATGGTAAAATATCGACCAAATAAATAATGGTGGAACTTCTTCACTCCAAGTACAATTGCTAAGGCTTCTTTATCAAGCTGAGAATACTTTTTTCAGCTGGGGCAAGGGAATGTGATGCAAATGCTACTGGCTTTTCTGATCCATCCTCTATGACAAGAGACAGCACAGCTATTCCATATGGGAAAGCATCGCATGAGAGCAATAATGTTTTCTGAAGATCATAATGGACTAACAACTTTGGGGAAGTTAATATATTTTTAATGCCTAAAAAAGCTATCTTCTGGTCTGGTCCCCTAAACCATTTCGTATTCTGCTAACAAGGAAGATAATTGATAAAAGAACTTTCGATAGTAGTTCACCAGACCAAAAAATGACTGTTGTTGTGCCACTTTGTGGGGAGCCAGAGCTTTTAGAATAGCTCGTATTTTGTCTTCAGCTAGGTGTATAGCCCTTCAGCTGTGATGACCTGCCCAAGGTATTCAACCCTTAAGAGCATAAAGGCGCACTTGTCTTCCTTTAGCTGTATCCCCTCTGCCTCCAGTCGACTCAACACTTTGTCTAATGTTTGCAGGTGCTCTTCTTCTGATACACCTGTAACGAGAATATTGTCAATATAGACAGAAACATTCTTAATGCCTCTCAAAATGCCTTCTATTGTTTGCCGAAAGATTGCTGGTGCTGAGTGAATTCCAAAAAGGAGACAAGTGTATTGTTATAATCCTTTGTAAATATTGACAGTTAAATACTGCCTGGAGCAGGTTCTAGAGCAATCTGTTGGTATGCATGTGCGAGGTCAAGTTTTGTAAACTTTTTCTCTCCAGCTACTTGAGAGAAGAGGTCGTCAACCTTGGGAAGTGGATATGTATCTAACCTAGCGACTTGATATATGGTGAGCTTGTAGTCACCATAAACTTTGAAAGTTCCATCCCATTTCATGATTGGAACTATAGAGGCAGCCAATTCTGAAAATTCTACGGGCTCTTTAATACCAGTTTTCTCCAGTCTTTCTAATTTTTGTTCCACTTTACCTTGTAGAGCATATTGGATTGGCCTTTGCCTGAAGTACTTGGGTTGACTTTGTGGATCAACATGGACTTTTGCTTGCATGCTTTGGAGTAGACCTAATTTATCCTTGAAAAGCATATTGTGACAATTTAAAATGTCCTCTAATTTTAAGGTTTTATGTTGTAAATAGTTTAAATGCAGCTTTTCCCAGTTGAGTTTTATCTTGAGTAACCAATCTCTTATATGTTCACTGGGAGCTTTCTGAAATATTTGAGAAACATCTGTAAAATACAAGGGATTACAATGACATTTGTTCAATGTAATACATATATACACATGCTAACTATAGTAGTTACTTTCAAATAAATTGAATAATTAGGCCAGAGAAAATTATCATGAATCAATGAAATAATACTGTTCACAAAAGTACTCTTATGTTTTGTGTCACTATAGCTGACAACATTGCCTGAGAGCTAAACTTAGCATATATAGTTATGTAACAGTATACTGACAATGTACATATGCAATGTAGCCAGTGACCATTTATTATGAGAAGTTGGATTTGTTCCAGACTTCCATAGCTAAAACAGTATTAATGTAATGTTTCTAACTAAGCAATAAATACATGGTTGAAGTTACATACATGCATGTCCTTGAATAAAATTTGAATAAGGCATGTAGCTTTGATAACAGAAGCTAGTCATAGTAATTATTTATTGAATAATATATCATGTGTAGCTCTAATGTCAAGTTTAATAAATTTAAATTTACTGTATATACATGACCCAAACTGTTAGTGCCTACTATTATGATACATTGTAAATGATCATTAACAAATTCAGTTTTTTTGTTAGTTGCCTTTCAAAGATACAAGTATCTATAATACATATGATGTATATAATTATATAGAAGTAAATGAGACTACAAGGTCTATGTTGTGACTTGTATTATGTGAATGCCATTACACTCAGTCTAGCCTGTTTTAGGCACATGATCACAATGATTATTGTACTTTTAAATACATGTAAAACTGACTACACTGCACACACACTTTATAAAACAGTTGTTGTGTATTCATTTAGTTTGATACCAATGGTAGAACTACAAAGCAGTTTCTAATGAGGACACACGCACTGTTATAATTGATGAATGTAGATCTATATAGCTGGATATACTGAATTGACACATATGTATCAATTTGGATTGATTAATAAAAACATGAAAGTACAACCGGCTAGAAGAAATTTGACTAGTACTTTAAGAGCTATAAGGCAGAGTAATGTTGGAAAGAAATATGAAGGTTATTTGAAAACATTACTGATGACACATATCAGTACACTAATGTATAGGCCAATGATAAGGAATTTCTCTCTCTCTCTCTCTCTCTCTCTCTCTCTCTCTCTCTATCTCCCTCTCTCCAAAGGTTAAGATAATAGTTCACTCAATGGAACAACAATTGTAGAGAATTATACTTCTTGAGATAATAGTTAATAGAGTAATACTAGATAATGTTTGAAATAATGTTAAGACAACTAAATTAAGTATATATGATCACACGACTCTATTATCTGTGTAGTTTATTTGACAGAATTGTATACCATAAATGGAGAGCTTGAAGCAGTGTTATGCAAAATTGTTGGACATGATAGATATGGTACAGATGGTCATGTACATCTGTAAGCTTATAAATAAGTTAATAACAAGCATTGTTCACTATATTCCAGGTAACCAACGATGATTGAATTGTTAAGCTGTTATGAGTGACTTCGAAAAGTTCAGAACACTTTCGTTATTGCATTTTAAACCACTCAAATTAATATGAAGAGTTCCTCAAAGCTAAACAAATTTCACAGTAATTTGTCATCCTCGTCAGGTCATAGTACACTAATACTAAAAAGTATATATTGGAATTAATAATGTTATGGAAAAAGTTATACAATGTAGTGGGAAGTACTAGATAGCATGTAAAAGTTATACAAAGTAAATATTGAGTTTTATTTTTTACTCAATTGATCCATATACTTGGCATATATATCACGTTTATCTAAATGATCTCTGACCATATCAGAAATAGGCTTGAAACCATCTCTTCTATTCCTAATTTTAATGATAGTTGGTTTATTTAATGCATCAATGACAAAGCCCCAAGTGTAATTGTAATTATCAGCATTTTTTCCAGTTATCTCATCGATCAGAAACTCAAGCTCAGTGAAATTACGAAACCACAGATCACTTTTTTGCATTTCTGAGAAGACGCTTCCCAAACAAGTCGCACCATTTTTTGACATCATCTTTAATACCATCTAACACAGTCTTTAGATCTTCATTGTCAGGAATGGCATCCATAATTGTATCAATATCAATAATATCTATTGAAAAGAATTAGTAACAAGCAGTATATATAATCCAGTAACAAACCAACTGGAACAAGAGCAGGACCAGGTGGAGTAATTGTGTATGGATCAGTTAGAGGAACATCACCTACATTGATATATATCTATCAATGTTTATGTAATATAATTATTAACAATGCTATATAAGATAGGAGATACATATAATACAGGATGACAATTATGACCAAAAAACTTTCTATAGTTATTTTCATAAAAAGCAAACATAACCATTCATTATAGAACCTATATATAGTAATGTACAAGATGTAAATGTGTAAAGGAATGTTACACTAACAGAATTTAATAAACAATAAATCCAGAAATGTTCATGTTATATATATAAGTTTATGGTTGCTTATAATAATAAAATTTACCTAAACAAACAACCAATTAAGGAACATAGCTACACAGTAAGCTTTATTTGAGTTAAGAAAGCTATCGCGTTATTTTGAAAGCAAAGGGATGACTGAAAAATTACTTATATCTGAATAATAATATTGATTGAGGTCCAAAACTTATAATCTTAATAGTAAAGTGTGTGATTTATTTATTCATTGATCAATTTGATAACAGCTATTAACTTTATAATGTAAAGGAGTGTCCAAACATGAACATACAAAATACATGCACTGTGCCATCAAAATAGCTTTCTTGTAATTGTGTGAATTCATACATACTCAGGCTAAACAAGGATTGTCAGAGTGGCTTCACATCTGTTACTTGTGAGACTAACAGATGTCAGTTTATTTTGTGATTATTCATATCGCATTTACCAAAATAATTAATTTTTATAGTATGTGAGACAACTACTTACTAAAAGTGAAATATCATAACAGTAATCCTCATAATAATTCTCAATTTTAATGGATATACTTAACCTAAATCATCTATATAAAATGCTTTAGCAATATAGGTTTCAAATTTTCAAGTTTAAGGTTTATGAATTTAGTTTCATGGATTAAGACTTCTACTATGATCAGACCCATTGATACAACAGTAATAAACCTGTAGACAATCCACTTGTAATGCTACCATCAAATTTACTCTAATTGCATTCATAGAATAACAAATAACTATAAAGAAAGTATCTCTCAATACTTACCAGCTACATATGTAGCATCTGAAAGTCCAGTAGCGCTAGTACCACTTATAACAGAAGAACTTGAGGGATTTTTTTCAAAATATTGGAGTGGTGTATCATAAGGATGTAATTGCTCTATATAATTAAAAAACTTTTTGACAACAATATTCTCTACTTACGTTTGAAATACATAAGTCCTGTTGATGCTACATATTGAGATGACATAGTTGGAGGTAGTTGACTTTGTGTTAAATCCAATATTGTCGATATTAGAAGGTTGTGTTTCTTAATATTATCACATAAATGCCGAGTCCACATGCCACCATTAGTCATTCATGGAACCAATTGAGCCAGATTCTCCTGACATTATGCGGAAAACTAGAGAAACTAAAGTTTTAGCACTCTGGCAAAAAGCTGTTGATAAGAGAGAAACTTCAATACAGAAGTAATTACAAAATAATTGCCTACTATATGAACTTTATTATGCCTATTTTGTAGTATGAGTGAAGAAGAAAGAGCAAGTTATGAAAAGAGATGAGCTGATGAGATCTATGAAAGTATATTGAGGACGCAAGAGTTGGCTAAACAGAGAGCCGCTGATGTTGTATTGGAAGTGATGGTAAATGAGCACAATATACTGTCGCTCTTCAGGTGTTCGCTCTCTCTGTCTCTCTCTGTCTCTCTCTGTCTCTCTCTGTCTCTCTGTCTCTCTCTCTCTCTCTCTCTCTCTCTCTCTCTCTCTCTCTCTTTCTCTCTCTCTCTCTCTCTCTCTCTCTCTCTCTCTCTCTCTCTCTCTCTCTATTTACAATGTAGGCACGTTGGAAGGAGTCTGAAGAAAAGGCTATAGAAAGAGAATGCAGAGAATCTATTTGAAAAGCTAAAGAGAAAGCCTAAACAGAAGGTGTAGATGAGAGTATTCTAGCTACAATTCCTAAAGAGAAGAAGAAAGAGTTAACTCGTAAAATCAGTGAAAAGAGTTTAAAGAAATTTCAAGCTCAAAAAAGTGGAAGACTTTACTAAAAAAAGTATTGGTAGAATCAAGACCGTGTGGCATCAGTCAAATATCAGCACCAGTAAACCAAAGACAATGGAACAGGCTGTGAAGTGGTTTCAGGAGATTGAGGTACCAAAAGCCATTGGAAGAGAAATAGATGAATCTATTAGGTTATGGGTTCATGGTATGTACATAATAGCTATTGAATAAATGTATATATTATCAGTATCATCCTCAATCCCATTCCTGTATATTGATATGAGCCCTAAACAAACATGTACATGTTCTTATTGTAATAGGTACCATTACAAAGGCAATGGCCGATAGTCTCTTGTATTCCAAACCAGCTGGTATGTATTTAGTACAATTGAGTAATAAAATCTGGGGACACAGTATCTCTGTGAAAAGTAAGTCATTAAACATATAATCTGTTAAATTTGTTATGTCTTTATTCCTAATTCAACAGCCCATAGTAATGTAAAGCATTATATGGTTGACGCCACTACACCAGGTGTGTATAAATTTATTGGGAAATACCAACCAGAGTTCCCAGCATTGTCAGGCTTGCTGTCCTACTACAGGTAAATCTCGTTTATATTACCAGAAAAACAAGTATTTAGTTCATGTTGAATTGATACCTAAAGCATTACAATCTATTGAACAAAATCCACCAGATCGCAATTGGATTCAAAAAATATTATTATTCCAGACATTGTATTAAAATCCTTGATTAACAACAGTTTAAGTTTATTTCATTTTATCATACAATGTTAGAGTCAATCCTATCACTTGGAAAGGACAGGAGGTACTCCTGCTACTCTGTGAACAACCAAGGGAGTATTTAGAAGATACAAAGAAGTTATTTGAAGACATTGAAGATAATGATGAAGCTACACCACTCTAATTTATATGTTAAATACTATAGAACTAAATATATTATAAATTAAAAATATTTTCCTTAGACAAAATTCTACTATGCAGTGACTATTAATATCACTACATTCCTTATTAACTTCAATTTTAAATGTAATCTTTTGTCAAAATAATGATCTATTTTTACAATAATCCTTAAACAGTTTTCAAGAGTAAAAATGGCTTATGGAAGAGATATCAACATTTACGCAAATTGCAAGAAATTTAGTTTGACAGATAGTATTCTAAATAATACATGTACATTTATGTGTATTTAATTCTTTTTTATTACTTGGCTAAATGTGACCTGATTTGCTATAAGGGACCACTTCTGTCAAAACATTTGTGATATGTTTTTTTTAAAAAGGACTTCTGTTAAAACTTCCAAAAAACAGTTTTGTATACATATATGCGGTTATCATTAATAGTTGTGCATATATAGCAGCTGTATGTACACGAAACTGTTTTTGTGATGTTTTAACAATGGTCCTTTTTCATAAATCATGTCACAAATTTTTGCCAGAAGTGGTCCCTTATCACAAATCAGGTCACATTAATGTAGTATACACATTATATAACAACTAGAATCCTTTTTGTAGCTTGGCACAAATGAACTATGTCATATGGCTTGTGTTTACTGCAAACTCTTATTTATAGTTTTATCATAGAATACTGCCTACATCCTTAAAACCTCAAAGTTATGGCAGCAAATCGTTGTGAATTGAGTGAGTTGAAGTTACACGCAAAGTTCAATTTATTTTTCTTTTAATTGTTTAGATGTTAGTGATCTAAAAGATATCATAGAAGCTTTGAAACAAAGCTATTTCCCAAATCACAGATGGTTTCCTTTTGGGTCTACAATTGAGTCTTTTGCATACCTACACTGGCAGAGATCGAGGCAAACCACAAAAATGATGTAGGGCGATGTCTTCAATAGTGTTTAACTCTGTGGTTAAGTAAAGCCAACAAGGTTACTGAAAGTGGAGGTCCTACATGGGACTCATTAGTTGGTGCTCTTAACAAGATAGGTGAAAATGCAACAGCTGAAAAGGTGAAGGAATACAGTAAGTATATACTTATAGTACAAGTTATCTGTTTTATTCTTTTAAAAATAGAAGAGTTGTCCACTCCAGCTAGTCAAATGTTACATAGACACACTGACAACCTCTCATCTCTTACTCTTCCTGTGGAGATTGTTCACATGTTATATACAGAGAGAGTGATTTCTAAGGAGACATTAGATGAAGTGAATAGATTGGGAGGTGTACTGAGAGAAGTCCATTGAAAGCACTGTGTACTACAGTGTATGAAGATCCTAGCAAATTAAGTGTTTTTGCAAGTGTCTTATTGAAATCTGAAGAAACAGTCCTGCTTGCACAAGATCTACTCAAGGAGTACAGTAAGCAAATTTACAATAAATTTGAATATTATTTTTTTATAGACCAAACATTTCCTTCCCAAATCAATCTTCATCGAACATATCAATATGATTTTGATCAGATGAAAGTTACATTTGGAAATCTTATTGTGAAAGTTTCTCCTCTCATTGAAAAAGCTGTTCCTTCATTAGAAGAGCTCAAGACATATCTTCGAAAATGTTTCCGAGAGCTAAGACCTCAATTATCTATATCTAAATCATTTGATGATGTTATGGAAATTGTAGAAGATTAATGTACCATTATCAACATTTGTTGTCTGGATCCTATTGTTAATCACTAAAATATCACTGAAGCTAAACAACACATTGAAGAATTCAAAGCAGAAGTTGATAGTTTTTGTCAGAAATTGAAAGTTGATGTTTGTTGTGACCAGAACTTTAAAGTATGTTCATCTTCCATCATCTCATCTGCGAAAGTATTAAGTTTGTTCTGGATTGGGAGGCTGACAAATACACTCTTAGTCACATCAAAGATTTGCTTTCAAAAGCTTTCAAGGGTATGGCAAAGTTTGTCCAAGTTAAAGCCATAAAGAAAGGCTATTCTATTATGGTTACCTGTTATGCTCCACAATATATGTTGGACAGTCTATTGATGACAGCAGAGGAGAATTTTAACCTATTGAAAGAAATCGGAGTTATCAAACTTACTATCGGGTACCACATCATTTATGATAAACGTAAAAGAGATGAGGTAAGAAATAAGTAGTACATTAGACAAAGGATATTATAATTAGTGCTATCATTGTAGAGATGAAAGCTCTTGAAGAAGAGAAACGAAGAGATGTAGTGGATTTGAAACACAAACTAGATGCACAAGACACTGTTATTGAAGAGCCAACAGGAGAAATGAATAAATTGAAATCAAGACTAAAAAGCACTGAAGGTTAATAGTATGGATTGTTGTTGACTATAGGGCATAAGTCAATTTAGGAAGATCTCTTATAATATATATTATAATATTTTCATCTTATATGCAATGCCAATGTACATTTGTGTAATAATCGTTTCTTTAGAGTCTGAATTGAAACAATTGTTAAAAGCAAGTACTAAAATGAACAGAGCAAAAATTATTCAGATAGAACAGTTAACAAATACCATCAAGAAAAAGGAAGGTAAGTTACTAAAGATAGCATACTGTTATAAAAAATGTCTTCAGCTTTTGAAAAGGAGGTATTGTCAGTATCTACAGAGAAACAGAGAGAGATAGAGACACTACAGGAGATAATCACATCATTGACTTTACAATTAGGTGAGAGAGACAAACAGATTGAGAATTGAAACAAAGTTTAAAAGGTAAGTAAATAATTGTCACTTTTTATCCTATGACATTGTCACTAGCTCTAGCTGTCATTTCAAAGATTTAGAAACCAATTACAGATCAAAATATTAGGAACACACAAACTAATACTAGTCAAGAAGAGTCCACACTATCTTCCAGTGAATATAAAGGTATTGTAATGAATATTAATTATATATTGTATGTACTCTTGTAGAGTAATCTATTTCAGAGATAAAAGATCAATTTAAAAACTTAGTTGGTGAAAGAGAGTCAGATCGTGACATGTTTCCTACTCAAGGTGCAGTTTCAAAGTTAATTTTTTTCAATATTTCTCTCTTTTGCTAGTTGAGACATCAGAGAAAGCTTATAAGCGTCTAACTAAAGTAGTGTCAAGTTACACAGCGGCAAATGAAGAGGAGTTATCACTGACATTAGGTGATATTGTAGAAGTTTTGGGAGATGATGAAAAGGGCTGGTGTCGTGGATGAATTAATGGCAAAGAAGGGGTGTTCCCAAGTGAATTTGTAGTGTCAATTAAGGAGGAAGAAAAACCATCACCATACAATATCCAATCTTACACCAATCTAACTCCTGCATCTAGTAAACCTAGTAGGTCATCTAATTCATAGAGAAATCTGGGAGAAAATGGCCTAAAATAGCTATTTATATAGTGCTGCTTATTTTTTTCTTAGTTCTAGAGAACTCTGGTAGTCCATTTTACTTGAAAGGAGAATTTCAAAAAAATTAAAAAAAACAAGGTTATGTTCTCATACAATGCTGATCAAGAGGATGAGATTACTGTCAAGAAAGATGACATTGTTGATGTTGTCACTGCAGAACTCTCTGAATATGAATCTCTTAAACAAGATCCTCCCAAATTAAGGGGTAATTCCTCTAATATATGATTTTGATTTGATGCCACAAAATCAATCCCCATAAAATAAACTCTTTTATTATCAATTCTGCGTGATCAACTGTAGATGGTAATAACTACAAATTAATTAAGATTAACATACCATTAGGAAATGATAACTGTTAATACAAATGTTACTACACCATTTGAAGTCCAGCATCACCAAAAAGTATTTCCTAGCAAGCCATCTTGTGTATTCTTATATATATTTGGTGCCTATAGAGTTTGTGGTGTCCAATCAGACAATATGAGTACCATTGAGCACCACAGATTCTTCAAACACCATTGGATACCACAAGGCATCTGTAGTATATATCTCTGGTGTCCAATGGTGTCTGTATATTTAATGGTGGCCCAATCAGCACTATTGAGCACTACTGAAACTACAGGCACCATTGGGCAACAGAGATTTTTCAGGCATCATTGGATACCACAAGGCATCTGTAGTATATATCTCTGGTGTCCAATGGTGTCTGTATATTTAATGGTGGCCCAATCAGCACTATTGAGCACTACTGAAACTACAGGCACCATTGGGCAACAGAGATTTTTCAGGCATCATTAGGCACGACCTGCACATGGATGCTGCATTGTCTGTGGTGCCCAACAGTGCCTTTAGTTTCAGTATTGCCCAATCAGAAATATGGGTACTATTGGGCACCGGATACATTACAGAGACCTTGTGGTGCCAATGGTACCCATATGGTCTTATTGGGTAGCACAGATAATACAGACACCGTTTGGCACCACAGAATCTGAAGGCACTAGTGGATACCACAAGGTGCCTGTAGAATCTTTGCTGCCCAATGGGGTCCATAGAATAATAGAAAAAGAATTAATTTCATGGGGGGTTGATCTCATGGGAATTGATATCATGGCACCAAAATATTATTTCATTATTTCACTTGTATACAAGCATATTTACTCTACAGACATATAGAGAAAAATACAAACATATACAAACATATACAGACATGTACAAACATATACAGAGATACACAAAAATATACAGACATAATTGTAAAAATCCCATGTTTAGAATACTGATAAATAAGCTCTGTGGAATACTTTATTAATTGTAATATACTACCTACCTACCTACAATAATACCTTCTATACAATTACTTTTTTATAGTTAGTGGGCTCTAGACTCTAGTATAGATACTATTAAACTACTGAACCACTTACTGTAGTGATCTAGTAGAGTTATAATACTACTTATTCTTACCTTCAGAGAAACCTGGCCTTCCTCTCTCCTCCAGAGATCAATCTCATAAAAGTTTAAAAGCTAAAGTTATGTTTCTATACATTGCTGATCAAGAGGACGAGATTACTGTCAAGGTAGGTGACATTGTTGATGTAATCACCATGGCAACTGGGAATGATGGTTGGTGGTTAGTACGACTTGACAACAATGAAGGTCTGGCACCTGACAACTTTCTCTCTCTCATTCAATCAGCACCCTCTCCCCAAAGTATGATTTAATTACTTTAACTCTATATGAACATGTGTACATTTAGTGTACGAAAAAGATGGACATACACAGACTTATACAGACATATACTAACATATACAGACATATACTAAAATATACAGGCATATACAGACATTTGTAATATGTTACATTTTCAATGATTAACTAGTTAAATCTTTTGTTATAAACCTTTCTCTTTTTCTCTACTTGGTAGCTTATTCATCAGATAAAGCATGTAAACGTCGAGCTAAAGTAACTTTCAGTTACACAGCTAAGAATGAAGATGAATTATCTCTGGTGTCAGGTGATATTGTAGAGATTTTAGAAGATGATGAAGATGGCTGGTGGCGTGGACGAATTCATTATCTCTGGTGTCAGGTGATATTGTAGAGATTTTAGAAGATGATGAAGATGGCTGGTGGCGTGGACGAATTCACGAGAAAGAAGGAGTATTCCTCTGTAATTATGTAGAACCATTTGTAGGTGAAGAAGATCCGGCACCTCTACCTGATACTATTTCATCTCCTGCACTTAGCAAGCCCAGTAAGTCAAACAATTCATGGACTCTATTTATTAACATCTCATGTGGACTTCTGTTAATATATTCTTGTTATAATGTTATAGTACATTTCATGCACTGTATAACTACATACAAAGCTAACAAGAGGATGTACATGTTTGTTGAGTTATGATGGTTATCTCACTAGCATTTTAAGAGCATGTGTGTCTGTTCATAGTATCAGTTCATTTCAATATCTTGAATTTTATGACCATTGTTAGATCAATATGGTTCCTTATTCTTTTATATATATTGTGATATGTTATATAGTATATACTGCTTATAGTAACTTTGTTTATAAACAGGAGGCACAGAATATCTTGGTAATTGGTCTGTTGGTAACCCTGAAATTCTAAACAGAGGTATGTCATAACTATTACAACTTTGGTTGATAGGAGAATAAAAAACATGATAAGTAGTTAATTAACTACCACATTATTTTCACCATATCTATGTATGTATGTGTATATTGTTATATTTCACAGTATGCATTACTAGTTATTAACTCTATAGGAGACATTGGAGGTGTTAAGCGGAATGATTATGACAACAGCGTCTATCTCACTTCTCCAACAATAGAACAATGTGAAAATGTTATGAGTAGATTAATGGAAAACAAAAGTACAGGACAAGAATGGAGTGTTTATCTGTCTACATCAACTCCTGAAAGTACTCTAGCTATTATTAACAATCTCAACTTGTGTGGAGTGTGGAGACTTGATATATTACGTACTCCACTGGACAGCAAGTGTGTATCCACATTGTCAGAAATACTGATGAGTAATAAAACAGTAAGAACCTTACATCTTGTCTCCTCTCAACTTACTGGTGGTATCAAACAAGTCAGTGATGCTCTTTTTACTAACACAACACTTCAAGAATTATGGTTGTTTAATGTTTCCATCACAGATGAAGATACTACTCACTTGTCTAACATGTTGAGTAGTAATAAGACATTGAAAGTACTACAACTCTTCAATTGTAACATCACTGATAATGGTGTCCAATATATCTGTGAAGGACTTACTAGAAACCAAACACTGATTACATTGAACATCGGAGGTAATTATCAGATCACTTCAGCCAGTACCAGTACAATAGTTAAATTGATAAACGCTGCAAAATCATTGACAGAACTCCACCTGGACCGTACTTCACTGAAAGATGATGACATGAAGATAATATGTACTGAACTAGCTAACAATACTACAATACAGAGACTTGTATTAACACCACAAAATAAGGAGAACTTTGAAATATTCAGTAACTATCAGTTCATTAAAGACAGACTCCGTTTCTGGTCATAGTAACTAGAGGTATTGAAATGTTAACTGTTTATTTTCACTTTCAATATCAGTTCAAACTTCTGTTATAATTAACTACATAGCTGTCATTTTTTACTAAAAATGTCTTTGACATAATAATCAATATAAACAAAGTAGCTTGCTAACAACTTAATTCTTTTCACTGAGCTTTAACTGAATAAAGACAAATTAAAGAAAAGAAGTTAAGAAGTATGTGTGGGAATTAAAACCTGGAGAGTATGTCCTGAAAGTACATTAATAATTATGTTTGGACAATTAGAACTATTTGTCTAGAATGTTAATCATCTTCTCTCTTTAAATAATTCTATAACTACAAAGAAGTTAATTGGTACATGTTCTGACGAGAAACCCACTATACTTTGCTATATATCTGAGTGTCACACTGAATACACCACTAAAGTATTGTCACATCTCTAACATTATCACTACATTAACTAATACAGATGGAATTTGTCCTCAACATACCATATAAGGAAGTATTCTATTTATAGTACACTCGTAATGCTATTTATAGTTCAGACTGGTATGCAGCCACACCCTTCTTTGACCTCCCAAGAAGTGGATATTGTTTTGACTATGGCAAGCATTCTCAGTGAGTTAAAAATTTAGATCCTTTTCTCATTTATAAACGTCATTGTCATTTTTATTTTTAGATATTGCTAATTTGAAAGATATCATTGAAGCTTTGAACCAAAGTCACTTCCCAAACCATCGCTGGTCTCCTCTTGGTCTACAACTGGGTCTATTACAACCTACTCTGTCAGACATTAGAGCCAAGTATAGAGATGATCCAGAGAGCTGTCTTCAGGAGTGTTTAACTCTGTGGTTGAGTAAAGCTGACAAGGTCACTGAGAGTGGAGGTCCTACATGGGACTCATTAGCTAGTGCTCTTAACAAGTTAGGAGAAAATGCTACTGCTGACAAAATAAAGGAATTTAGTAAGTAATTCATTATTGGTTTACATAATTTACTTCTTACAATAGAAGAGTCATTTACTCCTGCCTGTCAAATGTTACAACAACACACTGACAGACTCTCACCTCTCATTCTTCCTGTGGAGATTGTTCAGATGTTATATGAAGAGAGAGTGATCTCTAAGGAAACATTAGATGAAGTCAATAGATTGGGAAGTGTACTAGGAGAAGGTCCATTGAGAGCACTGTGTACTACAGTGTCTAAAGAGCCAAACATTTTAAAAGTCTTCGCAAGTGTCTTGTTGAAATCTGAAGAAACAGTACAGATTGCTAAAGATATACTCAAGGAATATGGTAAATAATTTATATAATATTAATCTTCCATTATCACTTTTATAGAGCAAACGATTCCTTCCCGAGTCAATCTTCAGTGCACTTATCAGTACGATTTTGATCAGATGAAAGTAACCTTTGGAAATCTCATTGAAACAGTTTCACCTCTTATTGAAGCTGGCATTCCTACATTGAAAGAGTTAATAAGATATCTTCGGAGATGTTTTCAAGATCTGAGACCTCAACTTACTACAGCCGAATCATTTGATGATGTGATGGAGCTTGTACAAGATAAATGTACCATTATCAATGTCTGCTGTTTGGATGCTATTGTCAATCACTACAAGATCACAGCAGCTAAACCACACATTGAAGAATTCAAGACAGCTGTTGATACATTTTGCGAGAAGATCAAAACCGATATATGCCTTAAACAGAACTTCAAGATAGCTTCATTTTCTCATCATCTCACTTGTGAGACTATCGAGTTTGTGCTGGAGTGGGAGGCTGACAAATACACACTTAGAGATATCAAATATTTACTATCAAAAGCATTTGGAGACATGGCTAAATCTGTACAAGTTAGAGCAGTTAATGATGGTAACTCCATCATTGTTACCTGCTATGCTCCTCTAAGTTTGATGGAGTTCTTATTAATAACAGCAGAGAGGAATCTTAACGTACTGAAAGAGAATGGACTGATAAAATTAACATTTGGCTATCACACCATTTATGATAATTGTCAGAGAGATAAGGTAAGAGATGAGTAGTATTAGACAACAGTTACTACATGTATTGTATATAGGAGATTAAAGCTGTTGTAGATGAGAACACAAAGGATCTCAAACACAAACTGGAGTCAAGGGACACAATTATTAGAGAGATGACAACAGAAATGGATGATTTGAAATCACATCTTAGAAACAGTGAAGGTCAGTTCAACCTTGAAGTAATAGATATGGTGTTAGTCAAGTACATTATGAAAAAAGCACAAGAGACTATGTCTTGAATGTTTTCAATACACATTTTATCAGATTTATTCTTGTGTTTTTTGGTACAACATTTGATATCCTAACACTCTTAGAGACCTGACTTCATCAATTAGTACCACAATCAACAAACACTTAATTGATGTAACACATCTATCATGTAAATTAACTTTGTGGTACAATATGACCAACACTGTATGGCAGTGCCTTTAATACAATCATACATTGAACAATAAACTATTAAGAGTTCATACATCCATCAGTAGATTGAGTCTATAAAGGAACATACACCATTTGGTACACTAGTGTATCAATAATAATAGGATCTCTTTTGTCCTAGAGGTAGAAAATTATTTCATTAGCTCTATTTGAATACTGTTGTGCTAGCTCTTTGTTGAATAATTGTACATAAATATCATGTGTAATTATTTTTACTACTGTCAAATATTTTGTATAGATGAAAAACTAATGAAAGAAAGGGAGATTGAAGAAATGTACCAAGGAAAGAAAGGTAGTAATGTCTTATTCATGTAACACAGCTTGTATCATTGTATTGATCTCATATACTGTAGCTACTGAAGAGGAATTAAATTTAGTGAAACAAATGTTAGAACAGAAAGAAAGAGAGATTAATGACTTGACATCATTGTTAGCAATGAAGGAAGGTAAGAAATCTGATGTAATGATGAATTTTGTGATACTTTTAACATTTTATATCAACAATAAATGCTTCTCTCTTTATAGCTCTTGAAGAGGAACTAGACACACTTAAAAACAAAATACTAGAAATGTCTAGTGTCACAGAAACTAAAGGTAAGCTCTTAACAACAAGTACTATGTACACACTTGTTCTCTCTGTTTATAGAGTCTGAGTTGAAACAATTGTTAGAAGCAAGTACTAAAATGAACAGAGCAAAAATTTTACAGATAGAACAGTTAACAAATACCATCAAGGAAAAAGAAAGTGAGATGTTAATAATGTACACACTATTGTATTAATGAGATATTTCATAGTCTTTGAGAAGGAGTTATTGTCAGTGTCTGTTGAGAAACAAGGAGAGATAGAGACACTACAAGAAATTATAACAACATTGAGATTACAGCTAAGAGAGAGAGACAAACAAATTGAGGAGTTAAAGCAAAGCTTGAAAGGTAACTGATATTAGTAGATAATTGTTATATCTCATTATATAACATTGTTACTAAATTTAGCATTTATACAAAAGCCTCAGAAACCGTTAACTGATGAAGGACTTCATAAGTCTAGTCAAGAAGAGTCCACACTATCTATCAATGGTAAGTGTCATAGTACCATATCTATGTCTTAGGATGTGTCCATTGTCCATATATGGAAATGTTATTTTAGCATATACTTGAGCTTAAACCATGTAATCACATGTTGTTATTTACAAATAAACTATTTTGGTGACAGATACAGACAAGTCAATGATTTCTAAACAACTTTACAGATTTGGTTCTTAGTTAGTCTCACTCACGTTTTCTTTGTTAGCCTAGTCCTGATCATCTCCTTGTAGCATTTAATAGCACATGATAAAATGGTACAACCACAAAAGTTAGCCACCATTTTGCCTATGAAAGCATATACCTTATATGGTATTATAAGATAAGTACTTGTCATAACAGATAGTACATGTTAGTGTATAAATGTTGAAGACTCCTTCTCTTCTTCATCCACTCCTGACTACATATATTATACAAACTATATTGTCATTACTTATTGTAGAGTCTTCAGTACATGAGTTGAAAGATGAGGCAAAGGGTTCAACTGATGATAAAGAGTCAGGTTATGGTATGTTATGTTTTGATGTTTCATAAAGTTACATTATAATGATGTATTAGTGGTCTATACAGAAGCTGTTGTCAAACAATCTTTCACCAAATTACGTCCTCAGCAATTAACTATAAATGTTGGAGATGTTATCAAAGATGTCATTAAGGTATGGAGACATCCTTTTTGTCCATCCATTCATTATGTCAACATATTATTTAAAGATCATCTCTAATTATATTATATATTTTCATAGATTAATAAAGGATGGGGTGAGGGGACTCTGAATGGAGTCTATGGGATGTTCCCTATAAATTTTACAGAACTACAACTAGCTAAATCTGAATTATCTCATGATGATCCCAAATTAGGAGGTAATCCCTGTAATTTGTCCAATAGAACTTAATTTATAATATTTTGTATAGTACAGTTTGTAACACTATATATTATATGTGTACACTATATCTGCATACTAACTCTGTTTATAACAGGACATACTGGAAGAGTTGAGTGGAGAGATGATATAAAGTATGTTTGGCTTATCTCACCAACTATTGAACAATGTGAAGAGGTTGTTAGCAGATTAATAGAAGAACAACAAACCAAAGGATATAGATGGCGTATTAATCTCAGATCATCATCTCCTGAAAGTGCTCTTGTAATTATTAGTAATCTCAGTAAGTGTGCAGTGTGGACACTTGATATACACAGCACTCCATTGGACAATATATGTATGTCAACATTATCAGCAGAGCTACAAATTACTAATAAAACAATGATAAACCTATTTCTTCGCTACTCTTCACTTACTGGTGGTATCAAACAAATCAGTGATGCTCTCTTTACCAATACTACTCTTGAATTGTTAGAGTTGATTAATGTTACTATCACAGATGAAGATACCAGCAACTTATCTACCATGTTAAGTATTAATAAGACATTGGAAGTACTAGAACTCATCAACTGTAACATCACTGATAATGGTGTCCAATATATCTGTGAAGGCCTCGCTAAAAACCAAACACTGACTGTGTTGGACATCAGCTATAATCCTCAGATCACTTTAGCCAGTACCAGTACAATAGCTGAACTAATAAATACAACTAAATCATTAACAGTACTACATCTCGACAATACTTCACTGAACAATGATGATATCAAGACTATTTGTACTTCACTCATTGAAAATACTACGATACAAAAACTACTCTTATCCAAACAACATAAAGAGTATTGTATGAAGTTAGACAGTTATCAAGTTATTAAAGACAGACTTCAGTTCCAGCCAGTCTTTAATTAGTTTGTTCTATACATTTACTTTCAATTTAGTTTAAGTTTCTGTTGATGTCTTTTTAGTATCGATGTCTTTTCATAAAGTACAAACAAAGCAGTTATTGAAAGTGGTAACAAGTGGTGGGTGGAGTCAGTGGGTGTGGTCATTATATCAGAAGTTAAATCCTCCAGAAGGCACACTTTGAGTAGCAGGAGCAAATTGAAGTTGTCCTGATGTAGTAGAGGGTACCAGAGTGGATACCTCATCATTCTAAGAGAGAGAGAGTCAACATTAACAACTAATAATACAATGTCACTATATTGTATTAGAGAGGGTGTACACACAGTGGGTGTGGCTTACATTTAACATGTTAGAGATAGCGTCCAATATTGAGTTTGCGGGCTCCTATTTCTAGGGCATAGAGTATTTGAGGGACTATATCCCTGGCTGTACCCCATACTGCCTCCTTTTGAGCTCGGAACTCACCCTGTATAATGGATGAATAGATGTAAATGGATGAATAACTACATGAAATGGATATATAAACAATGATGAAAGTATGGTCACATAATCCCACCCACTCACCTTAATAATTAGTATATTAATTAAAGGAGGTAACAAGTTAGCATCAATAACTGACTGTATCTGTCCTTGTTGTCCAGCTGTTATATTAGATATTGTCCATGCTGCCTCCTATATAATGGAAAAATAAAATAGATGAATGGATACATGGAAAGACAATGGATGAATGATATGTTAATGGTTAGAAAAATGGATGATACTAAAAATTAATGGATGTATAAAAGGAGAAATGTATGGACTTACAAACTTATCAATACTATTCCAATAGGACCTACAACATTACTCTTTATAGCTCCGCCTCCTCCACCTTTTAAGTTTAAACAAACAGCTGTTGTTGTAAAATTAAAGACATAGAGATATTGATGATCATGATCTCCTTCTGTAGTGATTGAAGGACCATCTCCTTGATAATCACAATAGAGGTAGACTACAGCTGTTCTATATGAGTAATGATAACAGACATTGTGTAGATATTATATGTGAAATGGATCATGTTCTAGTCAACATTAGAATAAAGATGTCAGATGTATTAGTTATCATTATTAACAAATGTTATAATTGTACAGTCCTCTTAATTTACCATTTAATGTATGTTATCATAAATAACAATTATTATATCTTTTAAAGTGGCCCCATACAGGAATTCCATACTTTACTGGTTAATATACCAGATATTAATATCATAATTACACAATCAAAGGATGTAGTACTTCCTGTAACATTACACATCATGTGTTCATTGTTTACCTCTTATCATCTCCTCCACTATATTGTAATTGATAATTTCCTTCATCATCAGAGAACATAGCCTCAGTGTCCATTTTACCAACTAAGATCTTCTTCCAATCACTTGTTACTTGACATACCTACATGTATAGAAATACATGGAGAGAGACTCAAACCCATGTTAAATAGATTGAAACCTATACTGAATATAGACTGTAGAAATCATGGATTGTACAGTAATAAGTGACTTATGTAAACTCATTCTGAACAAGATTATAATTGTAAAAATACCCTATTGTCTTTGAGGAGGTCATGTCATGATAAAACACTGGAGTATTGAAAACTGGAGAATTTCAAGTAATTGTGGAATGATTCAATCTAGACTCAAACCCATACTGAATAGACTCAAACCCATACTGAATTAATTATAGCTTAAAGCTAATATTAAGACTGATACTCATACTATTGTACTTTCAGATAGTATGTATCAGTTAGTGATACTTACAGCAGTACCATCATCACAGGAGTCTCCTATAGAGAATGGATAACAAGGATTGTAGTTATAATTATATCCATAGGAACTACTACTAAACCTAGAAAGAGTAAAAAACAAAGTTATACAATTATATTGTATGTTGTGGATGTAAAACACTGAATAGTCTTGGTCTCAGACCTATATTCAAAGATTTGTGCGTAGGTCTGGGGCTGAGACTAAATGTAGAATGGATTAATGGATAAATGGATGGTTTAATGAATGGATATAAACACTGATTAGACTACTAGATCAATGGACAGATGATTTTTATAACTCTTTGTCCATCAATCCATTCATTAAATTATTCATCTATTCATTCATTCATACACAATCCTCACCACTTACCTTGATGTACCATCATTGTTAGTAATACTAGTAAGATTGATAGTACCTTTGTTAGTTTCACATACACAGGTAGGTTGTCCTGTAGGTGGAGTACATGGTATGAGATCTTGACCTGTCACATGAAGTAAGAGATAGAGAAAGAGGTACATAAACATTTCAATAGTTTGCAAAGCCAGCCACACCCTCTAGAATGTGAAGCCACACCTCTGGTTTTGCTATGAATATTAAGCAACTCTTGAAGAACCAATGACTGCAAGAAATCCATCATTTGAGATGTTACTACAAGAGAAACCAACTCTTGATGAATTATGTGAACATAATGTGATTGGTACTAAATGGTATCAGTTAGGGATCCAACTCAAGTTAGATGTTACTCAACTAGATGTTATTGATAAAGAAACTAGTGATGTCACTCGAAAGACATCAAAGATGTTTCAATTGTGGCTTAGTACCAACCCTCTAGCCACAAGAAGACATGTATTAGAAGCTCTTAGGAAGAGGGTGATTGGAGAAGGTAATGTAGCTAATGAATATGAGAAGATATTGACATCACCTTATAGCTCTGATAGTAAGTAACTTATATTATATACAATGGTTTTATTTTCTTATTGTTATAGGAACTGACTCCTCAGCTACTAAAGCAACTGCTATCCTTCAGTGCCATATTGATACACTGTCACAGTCTCTGATCAATCCTGTAAAAGTGTCCCAGTTTTTATTTAGTGAGAGATGTATCGGTGAAGAAACACTTGATGAGATGGAGACATCAGAAGAGTCATTAGATTACAAGAAGACAACTCTGTTATCTGCTATACATACAGCAGTATCTTCTGATCATAAGAAGTTGAAAGTGCTAGCTACAGTACTGTCCAAGTTTGAGGAGACACAAGGTCTATCTGAGAGAATTATCAGTGAATATGGTAAGAATCAACAGTAACAGCTGACATTTCTCTGTCTTTAGTTTAAATGTTTCCAGATGATCATGTAACAGCAGGTAACGTTCAAGAGGTAGCTATGGAAGGTCACAGTGATCAGATGAGTCCTGAAGATCATGACTCAATGGAGGTTATGACCTATCAGGTTAGTAAATATAATTTGCTCTACAAGATCATGTTTTTCATTTATAGCAGATGACTATGTTGAATCCAAGAAAACGATCAAGAGAAGATGAGGAGATAGAACAAGTTGAAATCAAACGGAAAAAGGAAACACATGATTTGGAACAATGTTCAGATTTTAATGGTACATATAAATAGTTAATCAAATTATATATTGTTAATTCTATTATATTAGCTCAAATGGCCAGTGACATTTTACGTTGTCATTATGGTAGTCTTGCTCAGTCTCTTCAATATCCTCTTAGAGTAGCACAGTTACTCTGTGGAGAGAGAGTTATATCTAAGACAACATTAGCTATAATGGAAAATGAACAATGGTCACAATCTGAAGAAAAGACAATATCTGTTCTGTTAAGAGCAGTACGTCATACTGTACATACCAACTACCATAATCTGGTAGTCTTTGCCAGTGTATTGTTAAGAATTTCTAGCAATGTACCATGTGCTAAGGCCATTTTAAATGATTGTAGTGAGTCTACAGTAACTTTTATAGTATAAATTATTTTGTTTTTCATAGAGAAAGTATTTCCTATTGACTCAATTGCAGAGTCTGTTGGACATATATCAGCTGATGAGCTCCAATCAGGTACTTCAATCATGTCAGAAAGTCCAGGTACAGCTATGATATATGTTTACAATGATATCACAGATAAAGATGTTATACTAGTCAATAATCTAATAAACAAAGATGTTACACAATCTTCATAGATTACAATAGTTTGTTATACTGTCATTGTAGTGTTGTATAATAAAAATAATTGTATAAATTATTTATATTTTTGTTTTAGATATTTCTGATATCTTAAAGAAGGCTCCCACTAAACATGAACTACTCAAGTTATTAGCTGATATTAATGATAAGTGGTATGAGATCGGTTTGGTGTTTGAAGTGCCACATAATACTTTGGATGGACTAAAACACAGTAACGACAGCAATACTGTCAAACTCTCTAAAGTAATTGATACCTGGATAAATACTAATGAAGCTACCTGGGATAAAGTGATCTCTGCCATTGGTGGTCCTATTGTTGGTAACAAGAAGAAAGCTGATGAGATACATGACCACCTCACTAAAGGTAATTAAAATATTTCAATTTTTGTCAGTTATAGTGAGATATCTTATATCTTTATTTAGGTGTTTCAGTTTGTCAAATACTACAGAAATATGATGATAGACTCTCACCTCTCATTCTTCCTGTGGAGATTGTTCAGATGTTATATGAAGAGAGAGTGATCTCTAAGGAAACATTAGATGAAGTCAATAGATTGGGAAGTGTACTAGGAGAAGGTCCATTGAGAGCACTGTGTACTACAGTGTCTAAAGAGCCAAACATTTTAAAAGTCTTTGCAAGTGTCTTGTTGAAATCTGAAGAAACAGTACAGATTGCTAAAGATATACTCAAGGAATATGGTAAATAATTTATATAATATTAATCTTCTATTATCACTTTCATAGAGAAAACATTTCCTTCCCGAGTCAATCTTCAACGTACTTATCAGTACGATTTTGATCAGATGAAAGTAACCTTTGGAAATCTCATTGAAACAGTTTCACCTCTCATTGAAGCTGGCATTCCTACATTGAAAGAGCTTATAAGATATCTTCGGAGATGTTTTCAAGATCTGAGACCTCAACTTACTACAGCTGAATCATTTGATGATGTTATGGAACTTGTACAAGATAAATGTACCATTATAAATGTCTGCTGTTTGGAGGCTATTGTCAATCACTACAAGATCACAGTAGCTAAACCATACATTGAAGAATTCAAGACAGCTGTTGATACATTTTGTGAGAAGATCAAAACTGATATATGCCTTAAACATAACTTCAAGATAGCTTCATTTTCTCATCACCTCACTTGTGAGACTATAGAGTTTGTGCTGGAGTGGGAGGCTGACAAATACACACTTAGAGATATCAAAGATTTGCTATCAAAAGCATTTGGAGACATGGCTAAGTCTGTACAAGTTAGAGCAGTTAATGATGGTAACTCCATCATTGTTACCTGCTATGCTCCTCTAAGTTTAATGGAGTTCTTACTAACAGCAGCAGAGAGGAATCTTAACATACTGAAAGAGAATTAAGTGATAAAATTAACATTTGGCTATCACACCATTTATGATAAATGTCAGAGAGATAAGGTAAGAGATGAGTAGTATTAGACAATAGTTACTACATGTATTGTATATAGGAGATTAAAGCAGTTGTAGATGAGAACACAAAGGAGTTAAGAAGTCAACTGGAACTACAACAAATCATCAGTAGAAAAATGATGATGGAAAAAGAGTCTATTATCAGAGAACATGAAGGTAACACTAATATACTGTACATGTACATGTACTATAATAGAGACATATCATTCAGACTGTACTATATGGTCACTGTTATAACTACTATATTTAATAGATAATGTATCTTGAGTAGTTTTGTATTTATTAAAAAAATGGACAAATAAAAGAAAAGGAAGTAGAAAATTTGATGAAGACAAAAGAAGGTAGATGTAAGATATAATGATCATTAGTTTTATGTCCTTTGTATATAGCTAGTGAGAAGGAGTTATTGTCAGTGTCTGTTAAGAGACAAGGAGAGATAGAGACACTACAAGAAATAATAACAACATTGACATTACAGCTAAGAGAGAGAGACAAACAGATTGAGGAGTTAAAGCAAAGCTTGAAAGGTAACTGATATTAGTAGATAATTGTTACTTCTCATTATATGACATTGTTACTAAATTTAGCATTTATACAAAAGCCTCAGAAACCATTAACTGATGAAGGACTTCATAAGTCTAGTCAAGAAGAGTCCACACTATCTATCAATGGTAAGTGTCATAGTACCATATCTATGTCTTAGGATGTGTCCATTGTCCATATATGGAAATGTTATTTTAGCATGTACTTGAGCTTAAACGATGTAATCACATGTTGTTATTTACAAATAAACTATTTTGGTGACAGATACAGACAAGTCAATGACTTCTAAACAACTTTACAGATTTGGTTCTTAGTTATTCTCACTCACCTTTTCTTTGTTAGCCTAGTCCTGATCATCTTGTAGCATTTAATACCACATGATAAAATTGTATAACCACAAAAGTTAGCCACCACTTTGCTTATGAAAGCATATACCTTATATGGTATTATAAGATAAGGACTTGTCATAACAGATAGTACATGTTAGTGTATAAATGTTGAACACTCCTTCTCTTCTTCATCCACTCCTGACTACATATATTATACAAACTATATTGTCATTACTTATTGTAGAGTCTTCAGTACATGAGTTGAGAGATGAGGCAAAGGGTTCAACTGATGATAAAGAGTCAGGTTATGGTATGTTATGTTTTGATGTTTCATAAAATTACATTATAATGATGTATTAGTGGTCTATACAGAAGCTGTTGTCAAACAATCTTACACCAAAGTACGTCCTGTGGATTTAACAATAAATGTTGGAGATGTTATCAAAGATGTCATTAAGGTATGGAGACATCCTTTTTGTCATTCATTATGTCAACATATTATTTAAAGATCATCTCTAATTATATTATATATTTTTATAGATTGAAGAAGGATGGTGTGAGGGGACTCTGAATGGAGTTCGTGGGGAGTTCCCTGTAAATTTTACAGAACTACAACTAGCTAAATCTGAATTATCTCATGATAATCCCAAATTAGGAGGTAATCCCTGTAATTTGTTCATAGAACTTAATTTATAATGTTTTGTATAGTACAATTTGTAACACTATATATTATATGTGTACACTATATCTACATACTAACTCTGTTTATAACAGGACATACTGGAAGAGTTGAGTGGAGAGATGATATAAAGACTGTTTTTCTTATCTCACCAACTATTGAACAATGTGAAGAGGTTGTTAGCAGATTAATAAAAGAAAAACAAACCAAAGGAAGTAGATGGTGTATTCGTCTCAGATCATCATCTCCTGAAAGTGCTCTTGTAATTATTAGTAATCTCAGTAAGTGTGCCGTAAGGGAACTTGAAATACACAGCACTCCATTGGATAGTATATGTATATCAACATTATCAGCAGAGCTACAAATTACTAATAAAACAATGATAAACCTGCATTTTCTCTACTCTTCACTTACTGGTGGTATCAAACAAATCAGTGATGCTCTCTTTACCAATACTACTCTTAAGGCGTTAACGTTGACTAATGTTACTATCACAGATGAAGATACCAGTAACTTATCTACCATGTTAAGTATTAATAAGACATTGGATAAACTAGATCTCTCCAACTGTAACATCACTGATAATGGTGTCCGATATATCTGTGAAGGCCTCACTAAAAACCAAACACTAACTTGGTTGGGTATCAGATATAATCCTCAGATCGCTTCAGCCAGTACCAGTACAATAGCTGAACTAATAAATACGACTAAATCATTAACAGACATACGTCTTTATGGTACTTCACTGAACAATGATGATATCAAGACTATTAATACTACGATACAGACATTATATTTGTCCAAACAACATGAAGAGTATTGTATGAAGTTAGACAGTTATCAAGTTATTAAAGACAGACTTAAATTCCAGCCAGTCTTAAATTAGTTTGTTCTATACATTTACTTTCAATTTAGTTTAAGTTTCTGTTGATGTCTTTTTAGTATCAATGTCTTTTCATAAAGTGCAAACAAAGCAGTTATTGAAAGTGGTAACAAGTGGTGGCTGGAGTCAGTGGGTGTGGTCATCATATCAGAAATTAAATCCTCCAGAAGGCACACTTTGAGTAGCAGGAGCAAATTGAAGTTGTCTTGATATAGTAGAGGGTACCAGAGTGGATACCTCATCATTCTGAGAGAGAGAGAGAGAGAGAGACAACATTAACAACTAATAATACAATATTACTATATTGAGTACATCTCTACACTAAGGACAGTTTCAAAAGCTTACATTAATACTAAAATGTCATTCAATTTTCATTAAACAACACTGTATATTAATAACTCTTACTTCATCAGAGAAGTATTTATCAATAATATTTAGTGACAGTTGATAGATATCCTCATTCTCATGTTGTTGTAATGACTCAATTTTATCAAGTCCCTCATACTCCTCAACTAACAGACAAACCTGTTCAACCCGTCCAGCTTGTTGTGCAGCCTACAACAATATAAATATAAAACCACACCCACAAACCCCACCCCTACAGTGTATATGATAAACATTTCAATATTGAGTTAGACCCTCTAATCAAGAAACTTAATTATGTCATCAGAGTGTGTGTGGCTTACATTTAACATGTTAGAGATAGCATCCAAGATAACCAATATTGTCTTTGTATCATTAACCACTAGAAGATCACAGAGTGGTTTGAGGGCTCCCATTTCTAGGGCATAGAGTATTTGAGGGACTGTACCCCCGGCTGTCAGATTAGTGATAGCCCATACTGCCTCCTTTTAAGCTCGGAACTCACCCTGTATAATGGATGAATAGATGTAAATGGATGAATAGCTACATGGAATGGATATATAAACAATGATGAGAGTATGGTCACATAACCCCACCCACTCACCTTAATTAGTATATTAATTAAAGGAGGTAACAAGTTAGCATCAATAACTGACTGTATCTGTCCTTGTTGTCCAGCTGTTATAGTAGATATTGTCCATGCTGCCTCCTATATAATGGACAAATAAAATAAATGAATGGATACATGGAAAGACAATGGATGCATAAAAGGAGAAATGTATGGACACATAGATAAAGAATGGATACATAATAAGAATTAATAGATGAATATACAAAGTAAATGGATATATAAAGAGATATAATGGACATATAGTAGATGTACTTTTTGTATATTAGTACGATGATGTTGTAATAGTGGTTCAAAATATTGTAGAGCACCACAATTTAATACTAACTGAGTCTGTTCATCATTACCAGTAACTATATTACCAATAGCACGAAGAGAAGGTGACTATAGAGAAAGAAATGAACACATATTATAAATACATTGAGTTTACTAATAATGACATATACTACATTAACTATTATAGCAATATATTTCAGTATACAGAGTTATACAGACATATACAGAGTTATACAGACATATACAGAGTTATACTGTTATACACTTACCACAAGGCTTGTATCATCAGTCCCAATTAGTTGTACTAATCTAGGGACTATCCCACTAGTTATAACATGTTGTATACGTTCAACACTACCATCAGTTACATAAGATAATGCCTAACAAGCATCACTGTTAACCTAAAAAATTATATGTCCATTTCACTCTCTTATTTATCCATCCTTCAGTGTATCTGTCCATTTGTGCATTCATTCATCCATTCTTCATGAGTCTATCTATCCATTTCTCCATTGCTCACCTCTTTATCAATATGATTGATCAACTGTGCTAAAACTGGTAATAACTAGTACACAAATCTAGTAAAACTCAGGATATTAACTCAGTATATTACCTGTTGTATGGTGTCAATAGCAGGAGGTAGGTTCTTATTGCGACACAAGTTAGAAATAGCCCAAGTAATATTACAAAGATTTTCAACCTAAAAACAAGAAATAGAGTGTACATTAAGTGATTATTAATTTAATTATTATTTAATTAAGGGGCTACTGTATAGTGGGTATTATTGGCGGCCAAAATATTTGACGGTTTGCCATCAAAATAAGCAAAATTAAAATTTGGCGATTTATTAAAATAATTGTTGTAATTAAATGTGGGTGGTATTAATTAACGGTGGGTGGTACTGCTGGTACTACCGGTATAATGCCACTCTCGTGAACGATGGATGCTTGACCAAGCAGTAGTGGCCTCCCTTTATGTTTAGTAGGTGATAAGGATGCATAATGTTCTTCATTTGGTAGGACAGTTCTCTTCGTGAAATACCTAAGTAACACCATTTACATAGCAGCTATATAGCAGATGGTGATTACATGTAGGGAGGCATGAAAAAGTATTGACAGTTTTTGATTTGACGATTTTGTTGCAGACCATCAATACGCCAAATTAAATTCGCCGCCAAAAATACCTGCTATACGGTATATCATATTTACTCACAGTAACAGTTGGAGTAATACAAGCTAGTAATGGCTGTATTATACCACACCTCACAACAAAATCACGACACTCAGAACCATCACCTAAAAAAGGAAATACATGACAATGTTAAGTAGTCTGTGTAGTTATGGTAATAGTTGCCATGGTAACACAGGTGGTTACTATGGTGATATCTAGTACCTGCAATGTTTCCAAGTGCCCATACAGCTTGGTCTCAGACATTAGTATGTGGAGATGAGAGGAGATTGATAAGCATTGGTACAGCCCCTATAATCCAATGAGTTAATAATACAATATAGGACTATGGTTGTTGTCATCTGATAATATAGTAGATGTAGTTGAGGAACCTCAACCATTTTTAAAGTGTGCTAGGAAACACCACCAGAAAAGTAAACAAAAATCTTCTCAAAGACCTTACATTGAAATGACAGCAAATGATATAAGATATATATTTAACTGAGACTGATACTATCATTTTATTCATGCTTTAGGTAGAATGTATAGAAGACACTCAAGCTCTCCTAAGTCAATTGTCATCCTCTTTTCAGACCAGAGCAAAGGGCAATCCTTTTATGTAAATGATCAGAATGAATGTGTAAGTTATTGTTAAAGTCAAATTGTATATTGAATGTCCTCTTTATAATAGTTACTTGTTTCTATTGAAAACAAAGTTGATACAGTCTTGGACCACTTTATCAAAGTAGAAGAGCTAGTTAGAGGACTAACAAAGTACCATATTGAAGAGGACAATGGAGAAAGTAGATTTGAGGTTAGTAACAACACATTCTTTAAAAATTTCTAACCTTTGTAGTATCAAGGTATAAATCTAATACAGATTACAGCAAAAGATGTCTATAGTCAAGTATTGCTTGACATGTTATTATCAAAAAAGGAACAGAAAAATAGAATTGTTTTTAAAAGAAATAGTGATAAACCACCTTTAGATTAGAGCTATGACCAATTACTGAAAAATCGATTAATTGACTGGGTTTTTTACCTACTCCAATTATTGAATGTTCGAAAACAAAAATCGATTATTGGGGGTGGAGCATATGTTGCAGCCACATGGCCACACTCACATGCATAAGAATTAAATGGCGTCGCCAAGCTCTAGCTCAGATGTGAACTCCTTTACTGGCAAGAAAATACTTAGGAACATCCTCTGAATGTTTATTCAGTGTTGCTGGACTGGTTGTGAATACCAAATATGCATCATTAGACCCAGCAAATGTTGAAAAACTGTTTTTTTACATCATAACTTACATACTTCATCTCATATCGATTACAAATGTGATGTTTATGTGATAATTATGTTTGAAAATTCATTTTTTAAAAATTGTCACCTAATCAATTGTGTAGGTGGTTGAGATTAATTGAAAACAATTGGCTTCAGTTAATTAGTTAATTGGCAATATGATGCACACCAATTATCAGTGTTGTTTTTGCCACAAGTATCACAGCTCTACTCCAGATCAATCCAGAGTGAACTTTATATTTGGTAATTCTATTAAAAATTTGGTGTCCTTATTTTTCATATACTTAATAGATTGTATCAAGTAAAAATACAACAGCCAATATATGACCATTTGAAAATGGTTGCAACTCTAAAACAAAATGCCGCAATGTAAAAGAACCTGAAAAATAACTACTTACATAGTAACTTATTATTTACTTATTAATTGCTCTGATAAAACTATCAGAGATTCTTTGTTCATGTAAGATCTCAAGAAAAAAAAAACAAGACTCCTATTGTACTTGCAAGATTTTTACCTTGGATCTTGGGAGATCAACCAAGATCCAAGCTAAATTATCCAAGCAAGAGCTTGTATGATCTCACAAGATTCACACAAGATCTTTGTTCTAAATTCTTCTAAGATCTTTCAAGATCACAGTAAGAATCTTGCAAGATTCTTAGTGTGATCTTACAAAATTACCAAGATCTTGATAAAACTTTTTACCAGGGCAATGAGTTAATAATGCAATATGATGTAATAATGTGTTCACCTGATTGTTAAGTAGTCTGTGTAGCTATGGTAATAGTTGCCATGGTAACACAGGTGGTTACTATGGTGATATCTAATACCTGGAATATTTCCAAGTGCCCATACGGCTTGGTCTCAGCCATTAATATGTGGAGATGAGAGGAGATTGTTAAACATTGGTACAGCCCCTATAATCCAATGAGTTAATAATACAATATGATGTAATAATGTGTTTACCTGATTGTATAATTGTTCTAGTTTGTTGAGAGTTACCAGATGCTATGTTAGTAAGTGCCCAAGCTGCATCAAATTGTAACTGTTGAATGGAGAGAGAGAGAGAGAGAGAGAGAGAGAGAGAGAGAGAAAGAGAGAGAGAGAGAGAGTTGAATAAGTAAAAACCAAGAGACTAGCTTACATATCTGAACAATTTAGAAACTCGACTAATTTTGGAACAATACCAGTCCTATTAATTAAAAATAACCACGCCCATTCCCATCCACCCACTCACTTAATTACATCATCAACAGGAGGATTACAAGCCTTTGAAAGCAAACATCTAAAGCAAGCAGAGTCAAATGACAAAATAATTAAGGGGTGGAGCTTACCTAGAAGCTTGTACTCCAGCCATCTGAATATCAGCACTGAATATTTTCTAAAGGATAATATTGAAAGTCACCATGGTAATAGTTACCATAGCAACCAATAAAAATTACCTTGACAATGGATGACAGAGCCAAATAAATTTGTTGCTTATTACCAGTCTCCATTAAAGGGGTATTGTAAACAGTATCTATGGAAACATTCCTTCTCTTGAGCATCTGTTCATCTTTTCATATCTGTAAGAAAAGAATGAATAAACACAAAATGGACACACTATAAACATACCTTTTGTAGCTCAACAGTGACATCCATTTTGTGATGTCTCATTTCCTAGAAAAAATCACATGACAATCATATGACATGAATATCCACTTACATCCACTATACTTTGCTATATATCTGAGTGTCATACTGAATACACTACTAAAGTATTGTCACATCTCTAACATTATCACTATATTAACTAACACTGCGTGTTCTCAATATACCATATAAGGAAGTATGCTATTTATAGTACTACTAGTAATGCTATTTATAGTTATATGCAGCCACACCCTTCTTTGACCTCCCAAGAAATATTGACAATGGCATCAAGTCTGAGTGAGTTAAAAATTAAGTTCCTTTTCTCATTTATAAATGTCATTGTCATTTTAGATGTTGCTAATTTGAAAGATATCATTGAAGCTTTGAAGAAAGGTCTTTTCCCAAACCATCGCTGGTCTCCTCTTGGTCTACAACTGGGTCTATTACAACCTACTCTGTCAACCATTAAAGCAAACCATAGAGATGATGTGGAGAGTTGTCTTCAGGAGTGTTTAACTCTGTGGTTGTGTAAAGCTGACAAGGTGACTGAGAGTGGAGGTCCTACATGGGACTCATTAGCTAGTGCTCTCAATAAGATTGATGAGAATTTCACTGCTGAAAAGATAAAAGAATTTAGTGAGGAAGTGAAGTTTGTTTTACATAATATATATATCTTTAATTTTTTATAATAGAAGAGTCATTTACTCCTGCCTGTCAAATGCTACAACAACACACTGACAGACTCTCACCTCTCATTCTTCCTGTGGAGATTGTTCAGATGTTATATGAAGAGAGAGTGATCTCTAAGGAAACATTAGATGAAGTCAATAGATTGGGAAGTGTACTAGGAGAAGGTCCATTGAGAGCACTGTGTACTACAGTGTCTAAAGAGCCAAATATTTTAAAAGTCTTCGCAAGTGTCTTATTGAAATCTGAAGAAACAGTACAGATTGCTAAAGATATACTCAAGGAATATGGTGAATAATTTATATAATATTAATCTTCCATTATCACTTTTATAGAGAAAACATTTCCTTCCCGAGTCAGTCTTCAACGTACTTATCAATACGATTTTGATCAGATGAAAGTGACCTTTGGTGATCTTATGATGACAATGTCACCTCTTATTAAGGCTGGTATTCCTTCACTAGAAGATCTCAAAATATATGTTCGGACATGTTTTCGAGAGCTAAGACCTCAACTGGCTACAGCTGAATCATTTAATGATGTTATGGATCTTGTACAAGATAAATGTACCATTATTAATGTCTGCTGTTTGGAGGCTATTGTCAATCACTACAAGATCATAGCAGCTAAACCACACATTGAAGAATTCAAGACAGCTGTTGATACATTTTGTGAGAAGATCAAAACTGATATATGCCTTAAACATAACTTCAAGATAGCTTCGTTTTCTCATCATCTCACTTGTGAGACTATCGAGTTTGTGCTGGAGTGGGAGGCTGACAAATACACACTTAGAAATATCAAAGATTTGCTAGCAAAAGCATTTGGAGACATGGCTAAGTCTGTACAAGTTAGAGCAGTTAATGATGGTAACTCTATCATTGTTACCTGCTATGCTCCTCTAAGTTTGATGGAGTTCTTACTAACAGCAGCAGAGAGAAATCTTAACCTACTGAAAGAGAATGGAGTGATAAAATTAACATTTGGCTATCACACCATTTATGATAAACGTCAGAGAGATAAGGTAAGAGATGAGTAGTATTAGACAACAGTTACTACATGTATTGTATATAGGAGATTAAGGATCTCAAACACAAACTGGAGTCAAGGGACACAATTATTAGAGAGATGACAACAGAAATGGATGATTTGAAATCACAGCTTAGAAACAGTGAAGGTCAGTCTAACCTTGAAGTAATAGATATGGTGTTAGTCAAGTACATTACGTAAAAAAGCACAAGAGACTATGTCTTGAATGTTTTCAATACACATTTTATCAGTTTTATTCTTGTGTTTTTTTGGTACAACATTTGATATCCTAACACTCTTAGAGACCTGACTTCATCAGTTAGTACCACAATCAACAAACACTTAATTGATGTAACACATCTATCATGTAAATTAACTTTGTGGTACAATATGACCAACACTGTATGGCAGTACCTTTAATACAATCATACATTGAACAATAAACTATTAAGAGTTCATACGTCCATCAGTAGATTGAGTCTATAAAGGAAAATACACCATTTAGTGCACTAGTGTATCAATAATAATAGGATCTCTTTTGTCCTAGAGGTAGAAAATTATTTCATTAGCTCTATTTGAATAATGTTGTGCTAGCTCTTTGTTGACTAATTGTACATAAATGTTATGTGTAATTATTTTTACTACTGTCAAATATTTTGTATAGATGAAAAACTAATGAAAGAAAGGGAGACTGAAGAAATGTACCAAGGAAAGAAAGGTAGTAATGTCTTATTCATGTAACACAGCTTGTATCATTGTATTGATCTCATATACTGTAGCTACTGAAGAGGAATTAAATTTAGTGAAACAAATGTTAGAACAGAAAGAAAGAGAGATTAATGACTTGACATCATTGTTAGCAATGAAGGAAGGTAAGAAATCTGATGTAATGATGAGTTTTGTGATACTTTTAACATTTTATATCAACAATAAATGCTTCTCTCTTTATAGCACTTGAAGAGGAACTAGACACACTTAAAAACAAAATACTAAAAATGTCTAGTGTCACAGAAACTAAAGGTAAGCTCTTAACAACAAGTACTATGTACACACTTGTTCTCTCTTGTTTATAGAGTCTGAGTTGAAACAATTGTTAGAAGCAAGTACTAAAATGAACAGAGCAAAAATTTTACAGATAGAACAGTTAACAAATACCATCAAGGAAAAAGAAAGTGAGATGTTAATAATGTACACACTATTGTATTAAAGATATATTCCATAGTCTTTGAGAAGGAGTTATTGTCAGTGTCTGTTGAGAGACAAGGAGAGATAGAGAAACTACAAGAAATAATAACAACATTGACATTACAGCTAAGAGAGAGAGACAAACAGATTGAGGAGTTAAAGCAAAGCTTGAAAGGTAACTGATATTAGTAGATAATTGTTACTTCTCATTATATGAGATTGTTACTAAATTTAGCATTTATACAAAAACCTCAGAAACCATTAACTGATGAAGGACTTCATAAGTCTAGTCAAGAAGAGTCCACACTATCTATCAATGGTAAGTGTCATAGTACCATATCTATGTCTTAGGATGTGTCCATTGTCCATATATGGAATGTTATTTTAGCATGTACTTGAGCTTAAACGATGTAATCACATGTTGTTATTTACAAATAAACTATTTTGGTGACAGATACAGACAAGTCAATGACTTGTAAACAACTTTACAGATTTGGTTCTTAGTTAGTCTCACTCACTTTTTTTTGTTAGCCTAGTCCTGATCATCTCCTTGTAGCATTTAATACCACATGATAAAATTGTACAACCACAAAAGTTAGCCATCACTTTGCCTATGAAAGCATATACCTTATATGGTATTATAAGATAAGGACTTGTCATAACAGATAGTACATGTTAGTGTATAAATGTTGAACACTCCTTCTCTTCTTCATCCACTCCTGACTACATATATTATACAAACTATATTGTCATTACTTATTGTAGAGTCTTCAGTACATGAGTTGAAAGATGGGGCAAAGGGTTCAAATGATGATAAAGAGTCAGGTTATGGTATGTTATGTTTTGATGTTTCATAAAGTTACATTATAATGATGTATTAGTGGTCTATACAGAAGCTGTTGTCAAACAATCTTACACCAAAGTACGTCTTGTGGAATTAACTCTAAATGTTGGAGATGTTATCAAAGATGTCATTAAGGTATGGAGACATCCTTTTTGTCCATCCATTCATTATGTCAACATATTATTTAAAGATCATCTCTAATTATATTATATATTTTCATAGATTGAAGGAGGATGGGGTGAGGGGACTCTGAATGGAGTCTATGGGCAGTTCCCTATAAATTTTACAGAACTACAACTAGCTAAATCTGAATTATCTCATGATGATCCCAAATTAGGAGGTAATCCCTGTAATTTGTTGATTAGAACTTACTTTATAATGTTTTGTATAGTACAGTTTGTAACACTATATATTATATGTGTACACTATATCTACATACTAACTCTGTTTATAACAGGACATACTGGAAGAGTTGAGTGGAGAGATGATATAAAGAATGTTTGGCTTATCTCACCAACTATTGAACAATGTGAAGAGGTTGTTAGCAGATTAATAACAGAACAACAAACCAAAGGAAGTAGATGGAGTATTCGTCTCAGATCATCATCTCCTGAAAGTGCTCTTGTAATTATTAGTAATCTCAGTAAGTGTGCAGTGAAGGGACTTGATATACAAAGCACTCCATTGGACAATATATGTATATCAACATTATCAGCAGAGCTACAAACTACTAATAAAACAATGATAAACCTAATTCTTCGCTACTCTTCACTTACTGGTGGTATCAAACAAATCAGTGATGCTCTCTTTACCAATACTACTCTTAAGTCTTTATCATTGATTAATGTTACTATCACAGATGAAGATACCAGTAACTTATCTACCATGTTAAGTATTAATAAAACATTGCGTATACTACGACTCTACAACTGTAACATCACTGATAATGGTGTCCGATATATCTGTGAAGGCCTCAATAAAAACCAAACACTGACTGTGTTGAGCATCAGCTCTAATACTCAGATCACTTCAGCCAGTACCAGTACAATAGCTGAACTAATAAATACAACTAAATCATTAACAGAACTAAATCTCCATGGTACTTCACTGAACAATGATGATATCAAGACTATTTGTACTGAACTTATCGAAAATACCACACTACAGACATTATACTTATCCAAACAACATGAAGAGTATTGTATGAAGTTAGACAGTTATCAAGTTATTAAAGACAGACTTAAGTTCGAGCCAGTCTTAAATTAGTTTGTTCTATACATTTACTTTCAATTTAGTTTAAGTTTCTGTTGATGTCTTTTTAGTATCAATGTCTTTTCATAAAGTGCAAACAAAGCAGTTATTGAAAGTGGTAACAAGTGGTGGGTGGAGTCAGTGGGTGTGGTCGTTATATCAGAAGTTAAATCCTCCAGAAGGCACAGTTTGAGTAGCAGGAGCAAATTGAAGTTGTCCTGATGTAGTAGAGGGTGCCAGAGTGGATACCTCATCATTCTGAGAGAGAGAGAGAGAGACAACATTAACAACTAATTATAAAATGTTACTATATTGTCCATTAGAGAGGATGTACACACAGTGGGTGTGGCTTACATTTAACATGTTGGAGATAGCATCTAATATTGAGTTTGAGGGCTCCCATTTCTAAGGCATAGAGTATTTGAGGGACTGTACCCCCGGCTGTCAAATTAGTGATAGCCCATATTGCCTCCTTTTGAGCTCGGAACTCACCCTGTATAATAGATGAATAGATGTAAATGGATGAATAGCTACATGGAATGGATATATAAACAATGATGAAAGTATGGTCACATAACACCACCCACTCACCTTAATTAGTATATTAATTAAAGGAGGTAACAAGTTAGCATCAATAACTGACTGTATCTGTCCTTGTTGTCCAGCTGTTATATTAGATATTGTCCATGCTGCCTCCTATATAATGGACAAATAAAATAGACGAATGGATACAAGGAAAGACAATGGATGAATGATATATTAATGGTTAGAAAAATGAATGACACTAAAAATTAATGGATGCATAAAAGGAGAACTGTATGGACTCACAAACTTATCAATACTATTCCAATAGGACCTACAACATTACTCTTTTTAGCTCCTCCTCCTCCACCTTTTGAGTTTAAACAAACAGCTGTTGTTGTAAGTTTAAAGACATAGAGATATTGATGATCATGATCTCCTTCTGTAATGATTGAAGGATCATCTCCTTGATAATCACAAAAGAGGTAGACTACAGCTGTTCTATATGAGTAATGATAACAGACATTGTGTAGATATTATATGTGAAATGGATTATGTTCTAGTCAACATGAGAATAAAGATGTCAGATGTATTAGTTATCATCATTAACAAATGTTATAATTGTACAGTCCTCTTAATTTACCATTTAATGTATGTTATCATAAATAACAATTATTATATCTTTTAAAGTGGCCCATACAGGAATTCCATACTTTACTGGTTAATATACCAGATATTAATATCATAATTACACAATCAAAGGATGTAGTACTTCCTGTAACATTACCCACCATGTGTTCATTGTTTACCTCTTATCATCTCCTCCACTATATTGTAATTGATAATTTCCTTCATCATCAGAGAACATAGCCTCAGTGTCCATTTTACCAACTAAGATCTTCTTCCCATCACTTGTTAGTTGACATACCTACATGTATAGAAATATATGGAGAGAGACTCAAACCCATGTTAAATAGATTGAAACCTATACTGAATATAGACTGTAGAATTCATGGATTATACAGTAATAAGTGACTTATGTAAACTCATTCTAAACAAGATTATAATTGTAAAAATACCCTATTGTCTTTGAGGAGGTCATGTCATGGTAAAACACTGGAGTATTGAAAACTGGAGAGTTTCAAGTAATTGTGGAATGACACAATCTAGACTCAAACCCATACTGAATAGATTCAAACCCATACTGAATTAATTATAGCTTAAAGCTAATATTAAGACTGATACTCATACTATTGTACTTTCAGATAGTATATATCAGTTAGTGATACTTACAGCAGTACCATCATCACAGGAGTCTCCTATAGAGAATGGATAACAAGGATTGTAGTTATAATTATATCCATAGGAACTACTACTAAACCTAGAAAGAGTAAAAAACAAAGTTATACAATGATATTGTATGTTGTGGATGTAAAACACTGAATAGTCTTGGTCTCAGACCTATATTCAAAGATTTGTGTATAGGTCTGGGACTGAGACTAATACAGTATGAATTAATGGATAAATGGATGGTTTAATGAATGGATATAAACACTGATTAGACTACTAGATCAATGGACAGATGATTTATATAACTCTTTGTCCATCAATCCATTCATTAAATTATTCATCTATTCATTCATTCATACACAATCCTCACCACTTACCTTGATGTACCATCATTGTTAGTAATACTAGTAAGATTGATAGTACCTTTGTTAGTTTCACATACACAGGTAGGTTGTCTTGTAGGTGGAGTACATGGTATGAGATCTTGACCTGTCACATGAAGTAAGAGATAGAGAAAGAGGTACATAAACATTTCAATAGTTTGCAAAGCCTGCCACACCCTCTAGATAGTGAAACCACACCTTGTTTTTTTCTAAGCTGCTTAGGGTTACCTGACCTTCAAAATGGCAGTCATAGTTTCCACAAATGGTATATTATATATACTATACTTGATATCAATAATACACAGACCAATATTAGTATATAATATGTCAGTAGTTTACCTTCTATTTTGTAGGACATGTGTTAATAATCCACCAACTACTACATGGATCTACTTTAGTTGTATTAAAATATAGTCAATTAAAATAGAACAATGATTACACTAGATATATCACTTACTTTAGAGTTTGTTTCACGTGTAATTATTAATTGATGCTCCACCCACTGTTTAATTAAAGTTACTATGAATATATAATATACTCCATTACTGTGGAAACATTCCTGTCTTTAGCTGATTCTTTGTTACCATTTCTCCTCCATATTGTCACGTGATTACTTATAGGTGGTAGTGATAAAGATGAGTCCCAAATTGAGGTAATTATTGTAATTAATAATATTTAATTATTTCATTTACATTAGAATCTTGTCTGTCATTTGTCATTATCTGATGGAAGAATTTTAACCTCTGCTATTGAGATCTCTCGGTAAGATAGCCACACCCCCTAATATATAGTGATATATAATGTTAGATATTTGATACAAAAGTTTGGAAGTAAGGGGTTAATAATTGGTAGTACAGTCTAGTTGTCCAGTCATCAAGTTCTCTAATCACTTATTCCTTGAACTCACCAAGGTAAGACATATTACCTTATAAGGAAGACACATTATATGTACACACATATGGTAAGACATATTACCTTATAAGGAAGACACATTATATGTACACACATATGGTAAGACATATTACCTTATAAGGAAGACACATTATATGTACACACATATATACATGTAAATTTATACATGTACTTTTTATTGTATTTTATTATTTTATTGTATAGTTGGAGCCTGATGTTTTGGAGTGGTCTCAGTAATCGGCAAAAACAGGTATTGACTAAACTATTTAGTACAGAGTCCTTATATCTCTTATCTACTTAGCTAATAGTGGTAGTATAGTGGGTGAGTGTTTGACTAGTAATCAGAACCTCCTCCTCAGTTCAAATCCTCTCTAGTACATGTATCATTTTTCTTTCTTTCCTGTCCCTCCAAAGTAACATGATGTTCTTTCTACTACATAGGTACATGGTCCCAAAATACACAATTCAATACATCATCATGGTTACGTGATGGTTTAAAACCTTGTTCTATTACACGAGAACTCAAATGGGGCACTCCTGTTTCATTAGAGGGATATACTGATAAAGCTTTCTCTGTATGGTTTGATGCACCTATTGGGTAAGAAAAAAGAGGGTTAAAAATTTACGATTCTCTCTCTCTCTCTCTATGCAATAACAGTTGTTATACTGACCGATGGGAACAATGGTGGAAGAATCCTAATGAGATATCCAACTATATATCCATTTTGAAAACCTATATATCCATTTATACATTGTTGATCCAGATGTCTTATCAAAAGTTCAGAAACCAGTTTCATTTGACCAAGGACTTCCAGAGACACTAACTATGTCTAGTCAAGAAGATAATCCCAGTGAACAAATAGGTACATAAAATTATATAATTATAATAATAAAACTATTTGTATTATTATGTTTAGAGTCTTTAATATCAGAGTTGAGAGATCAGTTAACAGATTCAACTGATGACAAACAGTCAGATGATGAAGAGACTAATGAAGGTACATATTATATCTTAGTCCTAGTTCCATATACAAATACTCAATTAAAATGTAAATGTTATATGATGAGATTTGTTGTAGTCAGCAGTCACTTTATTAATGATTAGTGTTCATTGTACATGTATGTATCTTGTCTATATAATACTGTACAATGTATTTATATAGTATAGTTATTGTATGTTATATTTATTAATGATTAGTGTTCATTGTACATGTATGTATCTTGTCTATATAATACTGTACAATGTATTTATATAGTATAGTTATTGTATGGTATATTTATTTGTGATATGATACAATGGAAGTTCAATGTACAGCTAACAAAGCACAATGAATTTCTAAGGTATCAATCAAAGGACAAGGTGGTGCTTATAGGATATACATTACCAGTATTATTTTATATTACATAAACTATTTAGTGGTATAACTTAATTGTACCAATACTACAGACCATATTGAGTTATTCCTTACATACAGTGAGCTCTAAGGGAAAGAAATCAGAGTGTCTTATGTTTATCTACTCTATGCTTTGTCTATAGTATCTAATTTATATTGTTATACTGTGTAATTATTTTGTGTGGTCTATTTTGTGTGTTATAATACATGTTACCTGTTTAATAGGAGATCCTAATAGTATTCAATGAGGTTATAATTATGTTGATCTCTCTTTGGCAACTACTAAACAAGCTGATGAAGTAATGAATCACTTGAAGACTGAACAGACAGGAAAAGACTGGAGTATTTGTCTCATTACTTCATCTCCTGAGAGTGCTCTAGTTGTAATTAACAATCTCAATGAGTACATAATGAGAGCTTTCTACATCAACCAGACTCCATTAGACAACACTTGTGTCTCAGCATTGTCAGAAATACTTAAAACTAATCAAACAATGAAGAGAATATACTTTATTTCCTCTTAACTTACTGGTGGTATTCTAGTTTCATTAATAACTATTACATCATCCAAACATTGTGTTATACTAAATAGAACTGCTCCTCTGATAACATGACAATAATTATAGACAGAACACGTGGTTTAAAAGTTAGTAATACTCTATGGCTATTCTCCTAGTACATAAGTGTGTATAATTAATACCTATTAACATAATTGTTCATAATGTACATAGTTATCTGACCTTTCTGATAATAGTATTCATGATAAGTTATACAACCCCACCCTGACTTGACCCACCCTATATTTCTTTAAAGAAACGCTATGGCTTCAAAAGTACTTTCTCAACCTCAGCTAGGTAAGAAAATCATCTCAGTTCATACAATTTTATAAAGTACATAGTGTACATGATATAATGGACCACATATAGTGTGGGCGTTTTATTTTAAATTCCTCCTTCTCTGAAGAAATTGGTAACTTATGTATATATGTTCTGTCAACATAGATAGTATGTATTTATTATCACTTCTAAATTGGTTTACAATATTTCATTTATTACAGACACTGACAATTTGAAAGAAATAGTTGATGCTTTGAAGAAAGTTCGTTTTCCAAATCATAAATGGTTTCCTCTTGGTCTACAACTGGGTCTATTATCACCCACTCTGAAAGATATTGAAGCAAACCATAAAGATGATGTAAGGAGATGTCTTCAGGAATGTTTAACTCTGTGGTTGAGTAAAGCTGACAAGGTGACTGACAATGGAGGGTCTACTTGGGATTCATTAGCTGATGCTCTTCGCAATATAGAAGAAAATTTTGCAGCTGAAAAAATAATGGAATTTAGTAAGAAATTCAATGATTAATATGTTAGAAAATACCATTTATTATTTTCTTCTTTTGTTATAGAATTCTCCACTCCAGCTTGTCAAATGCTACAACAACACACTGACAGACTCTCACCTCTCATTCTTCCTGTGGAGATTGTTCAGATGTTATATGAAGAGAGAGTGATCTCTAAGGAAACATTAGATGAAGTGAATAGATTGGGAAGTGTACTAGGAGAAGGTCCATTGAGAGCACTGTGTACTACAGTGTCTAAAGAGCCAAACATTTTAAAAGTCTTCGCAAGTGTCTTGTTGAAATCTGAAGAAACAGTACAGATTGCTAAAGATATACTCAAGGAATATGGTAAATAATTTATATAATATTAATCTTCCATTATCACTTTCATAGAGAAAACATTTCCTTCCCGAGTCAATCTTCAACGCACTTATCAGTACGATTTTGATCAGATGGAAGTGAACTATGGAGATCTTATGATGAAAATGTCACCTCTTATTAAGGCTGGTATTCCTTCACTAGAAGATCTCAAAATGTATCTTCGGAGATGTTTTCGGGACCTAAGACCCCAATTGGTTACAGTCGAATCATTTGATGATGTTATGGATCTTGTACAAGATAAATGTACCATTATTAATGTCTGCTGTTTGGAGGCTATTGTCAATCACTACAATATCACAGCAGCTAAACCACACATTGAAGAATTCAAGACAGCTGTTGATACATTTTGTGAGAAGATCAAAACCGATATATGCCTTAAACAGAACTTCAAGATAGCTTCATTTTCTCATCATGTCACTTGTGAGACTATTGAGTTTGTGCTGGAGTGGGAGGCTGACAAATACACCCTTAGAGATATCAAAGATTTGCTATCAAAAGCATTTGGAGACATGGCTAAGTCTGTACAAGTTAGAGCAGTTAATGATGGTAACTCCATCATTGTTACCTGCTATGCTCCTCTAAGTTTAATGGATTTCTTACTAACAGCAGCAGAGAGGAATCTTAATGTACTGAAAGAGAATGGAGTGATAAAATTAACATTTGGCTATCACACCATTTATGATAAATGTCAGAGAGATAAGGTAAGAGATGAGTAGTATTAGACAACAGTTACTACATGTATTGTATATAGGAGATTAAAGCTGTTGTAGATGAGAACACAAAGGATCTCAAACACAAACTGGAGTCAAGGGACACAATTATTAGAGAGATGACAACAGAAATGGATGATTTGAAATCACAGCTCAGAAACAGTGAAGGTCAGTCCAACCTTGAAGTAATAGATATGGTGTTAGTCAAGTACATTATGAAAAAAAGCACAAGAGACTATGTCTTGAATGTTTTCAATACACATTTTATCAGATTTATTCTTGTGTTTTTTGATACAACATTTGATATCCTAACACTCTTAGAGACCTGACTTCATCAATTAGTACCACAATCAACAAACACTTAATTGATGTAACACATCTATCATGTAAATTAACTTTGTGGTACAATATGACCAACGCTGTATGGCAGTACCTTTAATACAATCATACATTGAACAATAAACTATTAAGAGTTCATATGTCCATCAGTAGATTGAGTCTATAAAGGAACATACATCATTTAGTACACTAGTGTATCAATAATAATAGGATCTCTTTTGTCCTAGAGGTAGAAAATTCTTTCATTAGTTCTCTTTGAATACTGTTGTGCTAGCTCTTTGTTGAATAATTGTACATAAATATTATGTGTAATTATTTTTACTACTGTCAAATATTTTGTATAGATGAAAAACTAATGAAAGAAAGGGAGATTAAAGAAATGTACCAAGGAAAGAAAGGTAGTAATGTCTTATTCATGTAACACAGCTTATATCATTGTATTGATCTCATATACTGTAGCTACTGAAGAGGAATTAAATTTAGTGAAACAAATGTTAGAACAGAAAGAAAGAGAGATTAATGACTTGACATCATTGTTAGCAATGAAGGAAGGTAAGAAATCTGATGTAATGATGAATTTTGTGATACTTTTAACATTTTATATCAACAATAAATGCTTCTCTCTTTATAGCTCTTGAAGAGGAACTAGACACACTTAAAAAGAAAATACTAGAAATGTCTAGTGTCACAGAAACTAAAGGTAAGCTCTTAACAACAAGTACTATGTACACACTTGTTCTCTCTTGTTTATAGAGTCTGAGTTGAAACAATTGTTAGAAGCAAGTACTAAAATGAACAGAGCAAAAATTTTACAGATAGAACAGTTAACAAATACCATCAAGGAAAAAGAAAGTGAGATGTTAATAATGTACACACTATTGTATTAATGAGATATTCCATAGTCTTTGAGAAGGAGTTATTGTCAGTGTCTGTTGAGAGACAAGGAGAGATAGAGACACTACAAGAAATAATAACAACATTGAGATTACAGCTAAGAGAGAGAGACAAACAGATTGAGGAGTTAAAGCAAAGCTTGAAAGGTAACTGATATTAGTAGATACTTGTTACTTCTCATTATATGACATTGTTACTAAATTTAGCATTTATACAAAAGCCTCAGAAACCATTAACTGATGAAGGACTTCATAAGTCTAGTCAAGAAGAGTCCACACTATCTATCAATGGTAAGTGTCATAGTACCATATCTATGTCTTAGGATGTGTCCATTGTCCATATATGGAAATGTTATTTTAGCATGTACTTGAGCTTAAACCATGTAATCACATGTTGCTATTTACAAATAAACTATTTTGGTGACAGATACAGACATGTTAATGACTTTTAAACTACTTTACAGATTTGGTTCTTAGTTAGTCTCACTCACCTTTTCTTTGTTAGCCTAGTCCTGATCATCTCCTTGTAGCATTTAATAGCACATGATAAAATTGTACAACCACAAAAGTTAGCCACCACTTTGCCTATGAAAGCATATACCTTATATGGTATTATAAGATAAGGACTTGTCATAACAGATAGTACATGTTAGTGTATAAATGTTGAACACTCCTTCTCTTCTTCATCCACTCCTGACTACATATATTATACAAACTATATTATCATTACTTATTGTAGAGTCTTCAGTACATGAGTTGAGAGATGAGGCAAAGGGTTCAACTGATGATAAAGAGTCAGGTTATGGTATGTTATGTTTTGATGTTTCATAAAGTTACATTATAATGATGTATTAGTGGTCTATACAGAAGCTATTGTCAAACAATCTTATACCAAAGTACGTCCTGACGATTTAACTATAAATGTTGGAGATGTTATCAAAGATGTCATTAAGGTATGGAGACATCCTTTTTGTCCATCCATTCATTATGTCAACATATTATTTAAAGATCATCTCTAATTATATTATACATTTTCATAGATTGATGAAGGATGGTGTGAAGGGACTCTTAATGGAGTCTATGGGATGTTCCCTATAAATTTTACAGAACTACAACTAGCTAAATCTGAATTATCTCATGATGATCCCAAATTGGGAGGTAATCCCTGTAATTTGTTCATTAGAACTTAATTTATAATATTTTGTATAGTACAGTTTGTAACACTATATATTATATGTGTACACTATATCTACATACTAACTCTGTTTATAACAGGACATACTGGAAGAGTTGAGTGGAGAGATGATATAGAGAATGTTTGGCTTATCTCACCAACTATTGAACAATGTGAAGAGGCTGTTAGCAGATTAATAAAAGAACAACAAACCAAAGGAAGTAGATGGCGTATTAATCTCAGGTCATTATCTCCTGAAAGTGCTCTTGTAATTATTAGTAATCTCAGTAAGTGTGCAGTGTGGACACTTGATATACACAGCACTCCATTGGACAGTGTATGTATATCAACATTATCAGCAGAGCTACAAAGTACTAATAAAACAATGATAAACCTAATTCTTCGCTACTCTTCACTTACTGGTGGTATCAAACAAATCAGTGATGCTCTCTTTACCAATACTACTCTTAAGTCGTTATCGTTGATTAATGTTACTATCACAAATGAAAATACCAGTAACTTATCTACCATGTTAAGTATTAATAAGACATTGGATAAACTGGATCTCGTTAACTGTAACATCACTGATAATGGTGTCAGATATATCTGTGAAAGCCTCACTAAAAACCTAACACTGACTGTGTTGGACATCAGATATAATCCTCAGATCACTTCAGCCAGTACCAGTACAATAGCTGAACTAATAAATACAACTAAATCATTAACAGTACTACGTCTACATGGTACTTCACTGAACAATGATGATATAAAGACTATTTGTACTGCACTCATTGAAAATACTACAATACAGACATTATACTTATCTGAACAACATGAAGAGTATTGTGAGAAGTTAGACAGTTATCAAGTTATTAAAGACAGACTTAAGTTCCAGCCAGTCTTAAATTAGTTTGTTCTATACATTTACTTTCAATTTAGTTTAAGTTTCTGTTGATGTCTTTTTAGTATCAATGTCTTTTCAAAAAGTGCAAACAAAGCAGTTATTGAAAGTGGTAACAAGTGGTAGGTGGAGTCAGTGGGTGTGGTCATTATATCAATGCCTTTCATAAAGTACAAACAAAGCAGTTTTTCTTGTGTACATGTAGAGATATTAGAGTGTAGTTTACCAATTAGAGTGGGTGTTGTCAATCGACTTCTGAGAAATACCACTTAATTTGAACTAGTCATGTGACTTGTTCTGGTCTCATACTTCATTCAACCTCTTTATCAAGGAGTAAATTTTGACATGTAAACAAGTTCATTTATGAATGTAATTGAACTGTTATAATGTCCATGGTAGTACTTTATAATTTATTAGACTCATTCCCATGTGCAATAGTCTGGGATTCAGACTAGTACAAATAAACAATACTACATGTTATTATAATAATAACAATTAATACATGTAAATAATATCATAATATAATAACTGTACTAACAATATATACACACAATAGACAAAGGAAATACAGATTAATTATGATGTCATAATGACAACTTTGAAGATCATTGTAAATACTTGTTTATTGAAAGTGGCAACAAGTGGTGGGTGGAGTCAGTGGGTGTGGTCATTATATCAGAAATTAAATCCTCCAGAAGGCACACTTTGAGTAGCAGGAGCAAATTGAAGTTGTCCTGATGTAGTAGAGGGTGCCAGAGTGGATACCTCATCATTCTGAGAGAGAGAGAGAGGAGAGAGAGAGAGAGAGAGAGAGAGAGAGAGAGAGAGAGAGAGAGAGAGAGAGAGAGAGAGAGAGAGAGAGAGAGAACATTCAACAACTAATAATACAATGTCCCTATATTGAGTACATCTCTATACTATGGACAGTTTCAAAAGCTTACATTAATACTAAAGTGTCATTCAATTTTCATTGAACAACACCATATATTAATAACTCTTACCTCATCAGAGAAGTATTTATCAATAATATTTAGTGACAGTTGATAGATATCCTCATTCTCATGTTGTTGTAATGTAGTGTTTTGCGTACACGGTTCTAGATAATAAAAGTTACTATAACAATGTGTGGGTTGTCATATGTACTAACAGTGTTATACATACAATATTGTCACAATAATGTTACTATATTTGCCTATCATTGTAAAAATCATTGTAAAAATTAATCATAGTTTAGACTAGTGAGCAGCGTTTTCGACCCTACTATTAGTTTATAATGGGACGAAGGGAAGTGTCTTGAGATTCTTGACACAAATTACAATGTACTGTTTGTTAAGAAATACACAATGAATTGACTGTACACATAATAATGTATCGTAATATATTTATTTTCCAGTTTAGCTCCATACCAAAAACATTTCACACACTAATGCATAAGGCTAGTATACAGTATTCTTTCTGAATAAACATATTATGATACCTAAGTGAGATTACCATAGACCACAAATTGTGTAAATAGGCATGTGGTTGTATCATAAAAGCTGTTAAATTTCTCACGTTACCTCAGCACATCAAATAACTTACTCTTACTTCAGGAGGAGATGAAATCTTTCTTCTTGTAGTAGAATCATGATGTTGTCAAAATCTACCTTCCAATTCCTCAATACATGTCTGTAACCTTTCTTCTGAATTTTTAATCTGATGCAAAATTTTGTCCATTGCTACAAAAATATAACATAAAAAGTGTACAATTTTACCATATACCTGTCTGTTCAATACAAGCTGTAACAGAAACTCACTATAATGAATGGACAGTTACCTCTACATCAAAACCTGAACCACTACACTATCAAGAAGCAACAAAGAATTTGTCAAAATTGCCATATATGATGCAAGAAATGCAATATTTGTATACATGAGTATACATGTACATGTTCAGACTCTCTTCTCAATGTAACAATGTGTAAACATATTCACCTTGTTATTAGGTATATCAACTCTCACCTGAATTATATTCCAGTAGAACCTTCAAATGTCCCTATGAAGTCACTCAATGTTGGGAATAAGGAAATATTCCATGAAGTAAAAGTCTTAGAAGAATACACCACAACCACTGCCATGAAGATATACAAATAGATATGGATCATCTATATACCTTGTTAGATCAATGTACAGATGAAGATATCCTGCATGCAACATTTAAAAAGAATATAAGAGCAGCATTAAATCTTGTTGAAGTCAATATAATAGAAGCATCATCTAGATTTAACAGGGTATCAAATGAACCAGCAAACAAAGCACTATCACCACAAAAACCATTCTTCACAACTCAAAAACATCATAAAACTCCATCAACAAAAATAGCTAAACAAACCAACAGACAAAAACATGAGCTAAAACAGTCACTTCTATTAAAACTTCAATCACTCAATTTACCTAAGTCAGTTATAGGTAAGTAACAACTTAAATAGTTTATTTTTAATAAACACTGTATGCACGTATATTTTAGATGTGATAATGAGATTAAAACTGTAAATAATGAAAAGATGTTACATGAGGATAATAGTTGATACTATGAATAATGAACAATGAATTTGTTACTACACTATATATAATTCTTGTGCCATAAAAATTCTAGCCATGACTGTCAATCAAAGAAGTATCGAAACCTTGTCACAACATGGACAACTAATTACAACAAATGGTCTTTTAACATCATTACCAGACGAAATCATTGACAACTCCATTAATGATGTGAAGCATTATTTCACTGATCATGCTTGGTATGATGTACTGTAATTGTTACTGACTTAGGTGTTGTGGTAAACTATAATTATTCATTTTGAGTTATTATTTCTGTTAGGCTTTTTTATTTAATTTCCGGTGAAACCCTATGTGTATATGTGTATAGATAGTGCTGTAAAACCTTTTTATTTCAGATCGTTGTAGTTCGTTATAGTTCCGTTAGTTCAGTCATAAAAAGGTTCAAAGTTTGTTGCATCGCGTGCTCGGTCACAACAGGTGTAGAAGTTGTCAGCAAACACTTCATACGTAATATCTTCTTACTAGAGTAGTAGTGTGATTTATATATATGTCTTAATAAGACAATTCAAGTTACCAGTCACATGTTTAGTGCAGCCTAATCTTAAACGTCAAATACGCTCACCAGATCTTCATTTTGTTAAATGTTTACGTGAAGAAATGCTTAAAAACCCAACACTGGATGTAGCTCCTTTGGTAGCCTTAGTTATATTACCAAAAAAGAGAATTTTAACCCTGCTCATGCAGAGGCATACAAGTACGAAACTATTGGAGGCAATCATTCTAGGATTGTGAAATTATTAAGGATGAATCGTGTGCCCATCTATCTACATGATATCTTCAGTTATTGTTTAGTTAGTGTTTACTATGGTCTAACAGATGAACAGGCACAGCATATAGCTCACAGGCATAACAGAGCCACTGAATTCACCAATAAAATGACAACTCAAGATAAGGCATCATGTCACATGTACTTACACTTTCATAATAAATAATGTTAGCTGTTCACGTGCACAAAAGATTTCTGCATTATGTGTATAACAGAACATGTAAACTGTTCTTTAGTCTTTTTTTTTATTTTCAATGCTAATTTAAAGTGCATATGTGTCAAATGAGGCTATACACTCTGAGTGATGTCAATATATTTGAAGAATTACCTGAGAGAAGAACAGAATGGAAGGACTCCTGTTCTCCCACATTATTAATGATGACAGTAAATTTGTTGTAAATACTACTTTTGTTTTATTTTCGTGTAAATAGAAAAAACAGCTGGATGAGACATGATATTCCTTCTTGCAACACTGCCCAAATCTCAATACAATGTCCTACTGGATATCTTTAAAAGACATGAAGAAGGAACCTTAGTGAAGCCTAACAAGACTGATAGTCATACAAAATTTATTTGTAAAGGTAGTAATTTTAGAGGACTTCGAAACCTGTGTGGAGAGAGTATTTTAAAACTACTGAATCAGATTTAGAATGGGTCCTTGCCTTTGCATATGCTGAATGCCAGGTGCCAACAGTTAAAAAAATGAGAGAGTTAAAGAGGAAGTTTGTGGAGTTTTGTGGGTCGGCTTCTTGGGAAGATGCTCAAGCAGCATATCCAGATTTTGCAGATGAGAAAATGAAAATTATTTAATATACATTAATGATTCCTTTTGTGTTTTGCCTGTTGACTGATAAATAAGTAACATAATGTATTGTAAATTTATCAAAATATATACTATTCTTAATAACTAGATTTGAAGAGGCTAGTCTGGTTCCAGAGCAATCTGAATGTGCAATTGAACTCTATCTCTTATTCAATTGTGAAGAAAATGAAATAGAGCTGAATTATAAGGATTATATAGTAGTGTTAGCAAAACATATACAAGAACAATTGTCTTTACATTGGTACCTCATTTAAGCTCTCCTTGTCACCACAGACATTAATTGCTAGTTTTACTCGTTTATTGAAAGCAGTTAACACAGCAGCTGGATTAGGAATGTATATATTTCATGCTGTACCATACTCCACTTGACTTCTCTTTATTGTACGAAGCTCAAAAGTTACTGCTAGATGGAGGTATGAAGGTGGAGGTAATTTTTATCAAATGAAGAATGAAATCAGAAAATAGTATGTTAAAAATTATATATTTAATATTTAATGTTAATTCTTATAAAGGTTTGATACTTAAACCAGTTTCTTACTCCAGTTCTTATTGCTGCTCATCATGTCAATGAACATTTGCCATCATTAGAGATTGATAATATCTTCAGTGATGAAAATGATTTTTATAAGCTCACTAATAAGTTGACTGAGAAAGGAGACTTCATCCTTTATATGGGCTTTTCATTCGGTACTAACAGATATATACTTTACAAAAAAATTTGAAAAATTTACTGACAATTCTCATGATTATGAGGGCTATGTTGCCTACTTATTGAAAGATGAAAGGAATGCAGCAGTGATTGGATCCTTTATGGATATGACTAAAGTTGAGAAGTTGCTAAATAAAAAAAAACATTGGAAAAAGAAATTACAAATGATTGTGAAGAAGTAAACACAACTGTTGAAGGAAGTCTTTCACATTAACTATATATCATGATCACACATTTAGATTAGATTAGTTACCATTAGAGATTGTTTACATTGAACAACACAGTGTGCTGTTTGAAATTTCAAGATATTTAGACATGTTTTTCACATTCTAACTTTACACTTTGGCATCTTGAAATTTCAAGATGCTTTTCATTATTCTACAATTATACTTTATATTATGCTAGCAATCTTGAAATTTCAAGATGCTTTTCATTATTCTACAATTATACTTTATATTATGCTAGCAATCTTGAAATTTCAAGATGCTTTTCATTATTCTACAATTATACTTTATATTATGCTAGCAATCTTGAAATTTCAAGATAATTTAGACATGTTTGTCACATTATAATTTTATAGTTTGGCATCTTGAAATTTCAAGATGCTTTTCACTATTCTAGCATTACAATGCTAACAGTTCAAAATGTTCTATGTATTTCATTGTTAATATGTTATTATCACAGATGTCTTCTATCTAACTGCCTGGAACAAGAGTTCAAAGAGACAATTAACTTTTCTACAATGACTATATATATATAAATATATATTTAAATTAATTCTCCTCGTTTTAAATAATATAAGATATTAATTAAGCTAACAATTTCTTATCTACAAAATCTTATCACTAGATAAAAAAATTGCAGAAAAAAGCCATTTCTTCAATTTTTTCAAAACTTTAGAGCGATTTTGCAAAAAATAAATTGTAATTGGAGATTCTACAATGAAAATAGAAAAAGTTGACTTGATATTTACATGTCAAGCCAGTATACTAGATGTATTCAATTCTAACTGTGTCATTAAATTAAGTCACTTTTTAGTTTCAATATAGGTTCTCTTATTGAAACCTGTTGGTTTAATTATAAGAGTTGTAGTCCAATAATCAAGAAAAGGACTAAAGTGTAGAAACTTTGCTGCTGTTTCTGTACTCATTTTAGTTTCTTTCCCTTTGTTCCACCTTACCTGCGCTTTTCAAGATTATTCTGATTTTTCAAACTTCGTCTTTCCTTCACATCCTTTATTGAGAATGATGATCGTGTCACAAATTCACGACACGCCCACTTCATTAAAAAACCACTGTCACGAATTTGTGATACATGGAATGTTAATTAAAAATGTTTGCTATTGCAATTTAAGCTTTTGTAAAAAGTTTAACAATAAATATTTAAAAAATTACTACTTTTGAAAAACAATGAATGTTGATCAGGTTTTAGAAAATGGTCAGATATTAGAACAGAGATAGACCAGTTACAATTTTGACTGTAGTAGTGATGATGAACTGGATATTGAAGTCCTATAGGTTGCTGTGTTGAGATACATTAATTAAAAATTGCACACTTGACTCATAATCATCAATCGTAGCCTTTCATATATGATAAGTCCACATAATTACACAAGTAAAAAAAATACAAACTTACCAACCAGTACTCGTTGCTAAGGAGATCACACATGTTCAAATGGTCCCATAGGCACGAACAACAAACATACCATACAGACATGCCAACCCCTGACTTAGAAATTGAGTGAGAGGCTCCAAAAAATGAGTGAGACAGGATGAAAATGAGTGAAATGTGGAAAAACAATAATTGCAAAAAAATATTACAAAAACTGGAAAAAATGAACACATGCACATGTCTTACAAAAAAATAGAAAACATGATGAGTGGCCTTGTATACAGGGCAAGTTATTTATTTTAGATGAGTATAGTTTGTTGTATTCCTTAGTTGCCTTCTTGGCAATTTCAAGAATAAAACTAAGTTTCGGCCTAATTTACAACTCAATGGTACACTATTAAGCATTATTTGTGTGAAACTTGCAAATACAGAGCCCTGTAGCAGTTATAATCCTCCGAAAGATGTTCTTGGAAACCATACTGAAAACCCTCTCTTCTAGTGCATTTGAGTGAGAAAGTATGAATAATATTGGTACTTTACGTAGCTTTTCGAATCTTTTCAAAATAGCATGCGACCACTAAATTTGTTGACACTGGGTTAAAAATAAGAACACACCTCCTTTGCTGATCTGAAATGCGTGAGACGTCTTCATGTTTGCGTGTGAGCGTGAGGGATTGCGCAAAAGCGTGTGTCTCACGCAAAATGCGTGTGAGTTGGCATGTTTGACCATAGTGGTTGATGGCCTGAGCAATACACCATTGAGATAAAAGAAATTCAACCATACATTGAATGGTTATTTTTATTAACAAAGTCAAGTTTTTTCTACTAGAATCCTGTGTTTTTACAGTAACATAAATAAAATTAAATATGCATGGTCATCTAAAGGTTAACTTTTGCCATTTTTGTGACTTCACCTGTAAACACTTTCGTTGCCAAGTTAGAGTAGTTAAAAATTGATTTCCATCTAATGGACAGACACAACAATAATGCTTCCCCACATAGTAAGTGATAAGGATTAATGAAGCCAAGCCGTTAGAGAATACATACACCGTAATGCCAATATTATTATTGCTAAATATCACAAGTATTTCAAACAACAAAACAACATATACTATAGAACTAACGATGTGATGTAATGATGTTCATAGTCTTTAAAGAATAATTATCATGTACTAGTATATACATGTATATATATATCATTAGTTAACAAGGAGATAATTAAAGTAATATAATCAGCTTCTTAAACAATATGTCAAGAACGTTAGAAAGTTCCTTCTACTATGACATTGAGGTATGTATCTGTGGAATTAATAGATAATAATTATGTACAGAACCACAGAATAAATATAATGGGAATATTACATCTAAAATCAACCGAGTTGTGATTAGCATCAAAATAGATCAAAGACAGCTATTCTTAGCTAAGGGTTTCACTCTATGTACATATATACATTGATATATGGACAATATAACTTACTTTAGTTTTTAAATAATCTTCATAAGCATCTGCTACATAATTCTGTCTAATAGCTCTTAAAGCAACTAATAAACTCCTATTTGTTGCACTTCTTCCTTTCTCCATAATCCATAACCGATACATTCTAGTACAGTCGTGACATCCATCTAGATCCACACTGTCCAGTTCTAATTTCACACCCAACTGATACCATTTTGCTGTTCTAGCATGTGAAATTAATTCATCATGTGTAGGTTGTTCATCCAAGAGATGATCTGGTATAGTAGATACATGTACACCTTCTTCAACCGTATTATCTAATATGAATTAGAAAAATATATAATTTAATATTGATATAACAAAATGACTTTTTGTTAAGCAATATAATAAGTGTAATCATGTTATTGTTTAAAACAGCCAAACATTAAACACAATATTCATAGTTGATTGTGTCTATGAACATGAAGTCCATATATCAATGATAAATAAATACTATACCTTTGACCTTACATTATAAATATTAAAACCTAATAGTATAAATTTTGTATTGGAGTATGCGTGTCCTGTGTCTTATAAACAGCCACTACATTCTTATATTTGAAAATGTCAACAAATGTAAAAAGGAAGCCATTAAAAATTATAAAACCAGACTAAAATTTTACAAAAAGTTCACTTCAGATATATCAGAGTCATGATGTAATGAAAGACACTTAGGATTTGTAGGTTGTGATTTATACACAGGAATATTTCTTGGAGCTTAGAAAGCCAATAAGTAACTTTAAAGGAAATGGATAATTGAAAATTACTTGTCAAACTAATAAGATTACTTGAAGACAAAATATATACTCTGAACTGTAAATTAAATCTATTTGATAGCAGGTATCAACTTAATAATGTAAAAGACTTTCTACAAATGAGCATACAATGTAGAGAGATGCACTATACCATCAAAAATATTTCGTATAAAATAAAAGATAATGAGTTTTATTTATCCATTGCCATTTCTGTTATAATAAAATATTGTTGTTTGAATTCAGTAGTTTTAACATAATATAATGATTGTTTGATCCCTAGCATAAAAGACTATATATAGTGTGTAATATATCATTTCAATGAGTCTGTAATTTGTCAATACTTTAAGTATCTATGATATCACTTGGTTAATGTAACATCATCATCATATTTGGTGTAACACCTAAAACTAAATTAGAAGTCCATTATTACAAAAATGCAAAAAGGAGAGAAACATGAAGTTCAGGTATAATGTTTGAACATACTATTTTAGACATACAAACAGTTAGCTAGAATTTGGTTACAGTAATTACAAAATCATACAAACAAACCTAAAATTTCAACAACTATATTATTATCAGTGCTATAAATGAAGGACCTATTTACAACAATGTACATGTATATATAAGTAAGTATACAATGTAAGAAGAAAGTATAAACAAATTATAGGTTCAAGAATATTAACTATGAGTCAAGCATAGAAAGGTGAGGGTTTTCTGGGCTAACTAGTCAATAGTTCCTAATTGTTTATGAAAAATTATCAATTTATTATCATAGCTATACAGTTCACTTTATTGGAGCTAAGAAAGCCAATAAGTAATTATAAAAGAATATGGGTAACTGATAAACTAATTAGATTACTTGAAGTCAAAACATATACTCTGAAGTGTAAAGTAAGTGATTGATTTATTTTATTATCAATCTCTTTAATAGCAACTGTCAACTTTATAATGTAAAGGAGTGTACACTCATGAGCATACAAAGTGCATACATGTACTATGTCATCAAAATAATTCATATAGAAGAAAAGCCAATAATAGGTTTGATTTATTTATTACTATTTCTATTATGAAGCCCTATCTCTAAGCCTTACCCTAAAATTTAAGTTGAATTTAAGGCTCTCATTAATGATTATGGCTTGTGTTTGAGAATTGTATGAATTATGCGTATACTCAGGATAACTCCACATGTTAAACTAATTTCTTACATATATTATTATATTTTGTGATATTCATCTCACAATAACTAAATAGTCTCCATAGTGTGTGAGACAACTACTACTTACTTAAGCAAAAATATACAATAATGAACTTGTTATTATAAGCCATGTTGCTCAAAACAATAATAGATTGTCTGTGCCTAATTGTTGTCTGTACCTATGCCTGCACATTGCAAGTGTCAACTGGACCTATATTGACCCAATTCACACAAGTATTCCTATTAGGGCAATTTTTTGTGAATGACTATATAAACAAATGTTTAATTATATTCATAGCATAGTTAATCACATTTATATATGGTAAGCTTCGATCCTAAGCAGGTTTTTCTAATGCTTTAGAATTGGATTCATATACTCTTCCTCCTTAGTGAGGACAAGGACTCCTGCTACACTTATTTATGAGTTGAAACATGCTATCATTTAGCCAATCCTAAAGTTATGTTTTTGGGTATGATAATAGTTGATTTGAAGCAATATATGAAATGGCACATTTATTACTATCTTAAGTTGACTTTATTAATTGCTGACTTGAAGTAGTAGTAATAGTAGTAGTAGATTTCCTTTTTGATGATGGCATTTCCTTCATTTGATTGGCTCTTTTGTGACCTATAAAAGAATAACATGACAAATTTAATTACTAATGGATCACATTAAACTAACTAATATAAATTATTAATACTAATAATAATGTATAGATGACTCAGCAAGTCAGATTGGTCAAAAACAGCCAATAATTCAAACTACCAAACACAAATACAATATTTATATTTGATGGTGTACATCAACAGGAAGTCTATACATCAATGATAAAGTAATACCATAGACCCTACATTCTAAATATTAGAACCTAACAGTTTAAGTTTGTATTGGAGTATGCACTTCATGTGTTTTATAAATAGCCATTATATTTCTAATTTACACATGAAAAGGTCAATAGATATAAAAATGAAGGTATTAAAAACATTTAGCATACATAAAACTAAAACTTTATAGACAGTTAACTTCATCAGATAAATCAGGTCATGATGTAATGAATGCATTTATTTTTAGCTGGCTCTAAAAGTATGATTGTTTATAGAAGGTTACATAATATAAGACAATAGTCCATTCTTTCCTTTAGGAACTATAAAACAGAGTATTATACTGAGATATGTGTGGTAGGTAGTTATAAGATTCAGATAACATGTTATGTAGCTGACAACACTCTCTAACAAAAGAAGTTAAGTAATAATAAATTAAAGCTATTTTTAAACCAGCTTGTAGAGTGTCCTTGACAAGATTTCTTAATGTGTTATCATGTTAATAATCATAGTGTTATTGGTTTTGACAACACTTGATTTTAAGGAAATAGTGTCACATGCACTACTATCATAAGTAGACTTTAAAATCAAAAATATCTAATTCAAATTACATCTACCATAATTAAATTCAAATACTGACTTGAGGTAGTAGTAGATTTTCTTTTAGATGATGACATTTCCTCTATCTGGTTATGACCTATAAAAGAACAACATGACAAACTAAATTCATGATGAATCACATTAAAGTAGTAAATATAAATTATCAATACTATGATTAGTGTTAAAAGTTTAAGGTAAGTTGCATTTGTAACTGAGTTAAAAACATTGTTAACATGTTATACAATGATCAAGTTAATAAAATATACATAGAAATTGATTAAAACTATTCTCTACCACTATTTCTCTCATGCCTACCTAAAATGACAATGAGTCAGTAAATTATCTCTGTATATGAGACTATACCTTTATGTTGTTGTGATGATGAAGGTGTCATTTTGTAAGATATTCCTTCTTTCTCGCAAGGTCTCCCACTAACGGGTTCCTTATCATATCCACTTGATACATCATGTGATTCTAAGTCACTCTCAGATGATATACAATGAAGGATTCTTTTCCTAGGAGGTATATCTTCATCAAAGTCTGATACATTTAATCTTCGCCTCTTATGTTTCTTTCCTGTAATGAATTAAAGAAACCTTACTGTTTAGAGTAATTAGAAGTCATTATAACATCAGTAAGTTTTCTTCTTACTTGTACAATTTATATTAGCTTGTATATCTTTGCAAAGCTGACATTAGGAAGTACATATAACTTTAAAAAAATCTGTGCAAGTATGCTCTCAGTCTGTTTGGGATACTTTAATGCAGGCATATATAAATTAAATGTGTACTTCATTATATTATTAATAATTGTTAAGATCACAAAATATGATCACAAACTATTTTTAATGCTGTACCAGCTTTAGAATGGGATTTGCAAACTCTTCCTCCTTAGTGAGTCTAAGGGTTCCTGCTGTTAGTTATTTGTGAGTTGACACATGCTATCAAGTGCTATGTAGTCCAAACATTATGTTATAGGCCTTGATAGGACTTAAATGTAGTTTTTAAAAATCCTGTTTCATTGTTATAACTGAGATTGAAAGCAATATATTAAATGTCACATGTACTACTATCTAAGATTGGTTTTGATATGAAATACATTTAGTTCAAATCATAAATTTCATTACTGACTTGAAGAAGCATTTTTCCTTTTTGATGCTGGCAGTTCCTCCATTTGATTGGGCTGTTTATAATCTATATAAAAGAACGATATGACAAACTAAATTCCTAATGTATCACATTAAACTAGTTAATATAAATTATCAATACTATGATTTATGTTAAAAGTTATTAAATATTATAATTTTAACAGAGTTAAAAACATCATTAACATGTTATACAATGATCAAGTTAATACAGTGTACACAGAAATTGATTAAAAATATTGTCTTCCACTATTTCTCTCTTGCCTACCTAACATGACAATGAATCAGTAAAGTATCTTCATTAAAAATTAGTAAAACAAACTATACCTTTATATTCTTGTGGTGTTCTTTTAGAGAATGAAGGTGTCATTTTGTGAGATATTCCTTTCTTTTTGTGAAGTCTCCCACTAGCTGGTTCCTTACCACGTCTATTTGATACATCATATGATTCATAATGAGGTCTTTTTTTCCTAGGATATTTATCTTCATTAGACTCTGATATTTTTGATCTTGGCCTCTTCTGTTTCTTTCCTGTAATAAATTGAACAATCCTAACTGTTGTTTACAATAGTTAGAAGGCATTAACACAACAGTAATTTTTCTTCTTACTTGTACAATATACATTAGCTTGTATACCGGACAATCTTTGCAAAGCTAGCATTAGGAGGTAAATGTAACATTTAACAAATCTGTGCAAGTATGTTATCACTCACTGATTCGGATGCTTTAATGAAGGCACACATAATTTAAATGTCTAGTTCATTATATTATTAATAATTGTTAAGGTTTAAAAATATGATCATAAGCTATTTTAATGCTGTACTAGCTTTAGAATGGAATTTGCAAATTCTTCCTCCTTAGTGCGGCTAAGGGCTCCTGGTGTTAGTTATTTGTGAGTTGACACATGCTATCATATGCTATGTAGTCCAAATATTATGTTATAGGCCTTGACAATACTTAAATGTAGTGTTTAAAAATCCTGTTTCATTGTTATAACTGAGATTGAATGCAATATATAAAATGTCACATGTACTACCATCTAAGATTGGCTTTGATATGAAATACATCTAGTTCAAATCATAAATTCCATTACTGACTTGAAGAAGTATTTTTCCTTTTTGATGCTGGCAGTTCCTCCATTTGGTTGGGTTGTTTATAATCTATATAAAAGAACGATATGACAAACTAAATTCCTAATGTATCACATTAAACTAGTTAATATAAATTATCAATACTATGATTTATGTTAAAAGTTATTAAATATTATAATTTTAACAGAGTTAGAAACATCATTAACATGTTATACAATGATCAAGTTAATACAGTGTACACAGAAATTGATTAAAAATATTGTCTTCCATTGTTTCTCTCTTGCCTGTCTATTTAAGTATCTATGATATCACCTGCTTAATAAAACATCATCAGTATATTTTCCTATAATTCTCAAATTAGGAGTACAAGATTACAGAAAACACAAAAGGTAAGGAAAGAACATCAGGTACACAATATATGTATTCTGGCTTAGATTGAGAGTTGTAACTGACGCCTCATTCTTTGGCATTTGGTAATCACAAGTTAAAAATAACATTATTAATGACATTGTTAAGAATACTCAGAGTAAGAAAGACTATTTTGATCATTTTAAGAACTAAAATGTGTTATCTCACTTACTAAATGTATGCACGTACCTTTATTTGTGAAAGTAGTTTTAGTGTCCTTGGAACATTCAGTACACATCCATTGGCCAGAAGCATGTTTGACTACAACATGTTTAAATTGTCCATCAGTACATATACGAAAGATTGCCTTTTTTGGTTCAACATTAAATTTACGTTTGTCTATGGTTTCCTTTAAACTATGATCAATAGCTTTCTCTCCAATTACTTTATCATCTTCACACTCAAAATAAATCTCATAAAGGTCATTAGATTCAACAAAAATAACTCTCCTCCCAGCCATTCCATAGTGCTTTAAAGTAATGTAATTAGAGTACATTGTAGAATCAGAATCAGTCCTCCATACTGACGTATCACAAAAAACTTCCTCGGTGTCAACTTTTCCTAAGAGAAGATTAACAACCATAGCACAAAAGAGACCAGGTGGAACTCCTTTATCAAAGTAATAGAGCATGCAATGGCTGGATTCTTTGATGATTTTCGAAGGATCTGTTAATGGTAATAAGGCAGGCATAAAGAATGTATTTTTCTCTGGCATTTCTGTTGCTATCAGGAGATGCTTAAATATTTTCAGCAGTTCTGAACCAAGATCATGAAATGAATTAGCTACCTCTAAAAAATTTTCAGATTCCCTAAAAACGCTTTTTGAAATAATGCCATGTTTAGCAATCCTCTTAGTATCACCAGTACTTACATGACATTCATCAATAGATACTCGCTGTTTATAAACAAGCAGAACCAGCTGACGAATTACTTCAATTAGGCTCTCAGGTTTAATAAATACTAAATTAGACACATCTGGATAGTACAAGATGGTGTTGAGGAAATGGAAAAATTTTAAAGCACTATGCACTTCTGGTTTTGTTAGATGCAATGTTTCGCCAATATTTTCACAATACTCCTTATAAAGCACTCCAGAACTTTCATTACTTTTTTGACGCAACAAAAGTTCAAACGCATACCAACTTAATGGAATTTTTACCTTAAAACTGTTTTTACTTAATTTTTTGCGAATTTCTTTAATCACTTTGTCATCATGAGCAGATAATTGTTTAGAGAGATTGTTTTCAATAGCTGTTGAACTTGCATCAATTTTGAATAAAATCTTATCATCAAAATATATCAGATTATCCTTTATGGGTTTAAAAATGTGGCTAAGTTTTTCTTCCTTCTTATCAACAGTTTCCACTACTTTCTCTTGCTTTTCATACTTGTCATGGTGTGTAGCAATTACAAAGACTTCTACTTTATCTGGACTGGCAATTATAGCAGGATGGTCCTTGGCTTCAGCCAACTGTTGCTGGAGGCCACAAGAAGTAACCATAATTGAAAGACGCTTTAAAAGGATTTCGACTGTGGGTAAGTATTTGCTTACTTCTAACATTTTTTCTTCACATTGCATGATGGCAGAACATTGACTTGTGAGACCTCTAGTTAGATCAATAACTAACATTAAAACTGATGCACAAGGTATAAAGGCTTGTATTAATTGTTGAAATTGTATTTGACCACCACAGTCAATGAAGTAGAGCCATTCTTTGTGAAATGTTAACTTTGTTTTATTGTCACAAGCTGCATTTATCGTTTCTATGAACTCTGAGTCTATTTGACTAATAAAAGTTGGCTTTGATGAAAACAAGTGTTTTGAAACATCATTCATACTATGACCAGTATTATTAGGGTGTTTGGTATTTAGTGTTCTTTTGCTGTTAACCGTATTTAACCGTGCCATCACTTCTCGAATTTCATTAGCAAATTTACTAACCATGTCTTTACTATCCACATATTCCCAGTGACACTCATCTTCTTGCTGACAATAATGACTCATGGAATATTCTTTAACAGCAACTTGAGGAGACTCAAAACAGCCAGTACTGTTATCACTTTTATATGGTTGAGATAGAATTAAACACTTTAATGACGTTTTTCCAGCTCTGGCTGGACCTTGTACAACAGCTTTAATAATTTTAGTTTCAACGAATCCACTATTTTCAAGAGCATCATAAAAGTGACGCTTGTCTAATAAATTGAGATATTACAAATAAGGCAGAAAAAAATCAATAAAATATTAAATAAATTAAGACAATGAATATATATATATATATATATCTAAATCCAGTAGTTTATGTGGTTAAGCAATTCAAGTCATTTTATACATTTTTAAACCAAAATTTCATTTATAAATAATAATATTTATATGTTGTTAATAAATAAGGTACTAGTAACTTCCTGTTTCTTCTTAGTAGATTCATGGTCATCAAGGAAGCGCTTCACAGTTGATCGACATAACTACTGTAGATACCACTTAATTGTACCTACTCAACTCTAACTAGCTGCATATTAGCACAAATGAGGCAATTATAGTGAGCTTGTTTAAACTATCAACGATCTTATGTGATGCTAACCCTCACACTTTCACATAATGTGCAACAAAATGTTGCAAATATTAATGTACGTATGGATAGTGCCATCATTAGGAGCTTTACCCCCACTATCTACAAGACTAAAATTAGCCTAGTATCCAGGTGTTTAGCAAAAGAAAGGAATGCCTGGTAACTATTGTTATACTAATGACCATAAATGACACAATCAGATTTGGCAGTTATTGTCAAGTACACCCTAAGATTTAGAACTATAATTTTAATGCACATACACTGTGTGACTTACCAAGTACAGGGAAATCACTGATAAGATCTGCTTCTATAGTATCTCCAATTTGTTCTACATTGTCTTGTGAGTATGCTATATAATATAAATATGATCAAACCCTTTTTTTAAAATGAAAGTCTTGGCAATGTTTAAACTAATTAAAACATTATTAGTACTGATTTATACATAATACAATAATATAATTAAGTTATATAATCATTATTTAATATTGCCATTCCAATGGGACTGTTATATCTATACCTCATTAGTCCTGACCACTCTCTGCAAGGACAAGGTTAATATTTTGTTTGTGTGTGGACATGTGTCTGTTACAAAGCAATGCATTTCAATCTACTCTAAACTAATAATATTCCTTTCTATATCTTTGAATGACAATGAAATTGATGTTGTCCTCTAATAAAAACACAACAATGACAACTTGAAACATATTGATAACCTTTAATCTCTAAATAAAACCTTTAATTGTTTTAAGTGGGCAATGGTTATGAAATTCTAATGTTCAGGTTTACTAAACAAATGATTTAATCATTGTGAGGGTTGTCAAAATAGTCCTTAAGCCAGTATAAAAGCTGTGTATATAAAAGCACATTATTGTGGTTTTGATAGCTTATGACTTTCATTAAACATCATATTAAGGTATACAACATTGACATTCTTCAGGTTAGAAAATTTATATTTGCCTATAATTTCATAATACGGTTAAAATCAGTATACTGTCACCTTATGGTAGGAAATTGCTTGGTTGGTATTTATAATTTTTATGAAGTGTAATGTCATAATAATTACTCCCAAAACACTTGCTAGGAATGTTGGGTTATAATAAAATTGTTACTTTGAAAACCTCAATTAAGCTATCAATTCAGATCTAAAGATTGGAACAAGTAAAATAAACCTTTTTTTACAAACAATTATAAGACTGTCTGGCATGTTATGTGTGACATAAATAAATTATGCAAAATGGTCCAAAAAGTCACCTTTCACATAAGAATTGGTTTCTAATCCCTTTCCTTTACACTATGACATACACGTATTATAATACTGAAATAAACCCATAAACTATACTCTGTCCAAGTTGACTACTGACTCAGTGATATATCTCAGGCTAAGGATAAGCAAGAGAGAAATGATTTGTTCTATTCAGTAAATCTTGCAAATCCACTTATAACATGAAAAAATTGGACTACTAGATGTTTAGGAAAGAAATCCTATATAACAGGAATGCCATTCTTCACATACAATCATGACTGATGTCATGCATACTTGCAGACTGCTAACGAATGTACACACAAATGTTTACTAACTGAAATAAAAATGTTTAGAAACAATAGAAAAGGTCTTTTATCACACATAACTCTTTGTGTAGACATACAATAGATAATAGGTTTAGGGTGGGACTCATGGGCATGGTTACAATAGGATGTAAATTTATATGACTACTATAAAATGGACACATGTACAGTTGACTGGAGTCATAATTTCAGTAACAATTACAAACAACATGTTTACGGTAGTAAGGTATGTAATGTTTGAACTTTCATTGTTATATATAAAGTTCACAAAAGCTTATACAATAGTGTTCATATTAAGGTGACAAGTTTACTTGGTTTATATTAATCAACTTTTATTATATCAGTGGGTGTAATGTCATGTTAATTATTGTGATAAAAAGCCACTAGTATAATTATTGATTAATAATTTATATTAGCACAGTATAGTTATAAGGTATTGTGGTTAGAAAAAGAAATCACTGAAAAGCTTGAAAACCTTCACATGCTGTCCTTGAAATGTTGACATGCAAGTATGAGAAGCATAAACAAGTCTTTGCTGAGAATATTATCAGTAATGGTCCTGGTAGTTTTACTCATATACTAAAAGTCTCTCTAGAAACAACAGGGAGAATCCAAATCTAGGAACATTTAATATTAAGGGATATATATATATATATGTACAGTGTTCCAAAATATACTCCTGCATGAACCATCCAAGTACGTAATAAGTGTTATATCTTAGGTTTTATTACTCGAGATAACTTTCACAGTTGCACACACACACTAACTAACTGATCATAAATACCAAAAAACCAATATTTATACAGCACACTAAAAGTAAATTAACATACAAAATTAATGTCATACATTACATCTCCTCCACTCTTATTCAATTCTACTTTAAATTGGAACTCCTGGATAACAATATGTCAATCTTCCAGGGGGTCTGGACACTTGACTAGATCTACGATTAGGTTCATGTTCTGCAGTAACTATTGGCCTGTCTATTTCTTGACAATAAGTTTCCAACATGACTCTTAGTCTATCTGGTTCAGAGATTTTTTCTGGAACCTTTCTACAGTAGTCTCTGGTGAATTTTCTTCATTCATTGTATCTGTGACACATTCCTCTACTCTATGTCTCAGTTGATCTGCATACCTTTTCCATAAACGATCATGTTCTACTGTTAGTTGATATGAGACTGGTCCTGTTTTCTTTATAATTATTCCCGGTATCCATTTCTTTTCTCTATTATAGTTTCGTACCAATACTTTTTCCTGTTCTTTGAATTATTTTTCTCAGGAACCTTTGTCAAATTGTACTTTTTGAGTTTCTTGTCTCTTCACCACCTTCATCTGTAAGTTTGGTGTCATTAGGTCAATTCTGCTTCGTGGAATTCGTTTGGTGAGCAACATAGCTGGCGCTTCCATGGTTGTAGATTGACGGGTTTTTCTGTAGACAATGGGAAATTTGCCAACTTCTGATTGATGTCACCACCTTCATTAACCATCTTCCTCATCACTGTTTTGAAAGTTTGTACAAATTTCTCAGCCATTCCATTGGACCTCCGGATGATAAGGTGCTATTTTGATATGTTGTATTCCATTAGACCTTGTGAATTCCTGAAATTCCTCTGATACAAATTGTGGACCGTTATCTGTCAAAATTTGTTCTGGTAGGCCGAATCTAGTGCATATTAGTCTAAGCTCTTTAATTGTTTGACTTGCAGTTGTAGTTCTCATTGGTACTACTTCTGGCCATCTTGAATACGAATCTATTAGTATCAACCACTTCTGTCCTTGAAATGGACCAGCAAAATCTAAATAAATCCTTTGCTAAGTCTTTGATGTGAATTCGAATGGGAGCAGTGGTGTCTTAAGGTCCTCCTTGTGGTTAGTCTGGCACTCCTCACAATGTTTAGTAACCTCCTCTAATGCTTTATCTATTTCTGGCCACCATACATGTGATCTTGCCAGTGCATTCATCTTCACAACACCTAAATGAGACTCATGGAATAATTCTAACATTCTTTTGTGCAGATTGGGAGGAACTATCACTTGAATACCTCTTAATAAACAATCTTCTTCAATTGTCAGTTTGTTTCTCCTGGCAAAATATAGTGAGAGTGCAGGCTCCACTTTCTGTGGCCACCCCATCTTTACGTAGTGTAAACCTTTTGATAATAGTGGATTCTTTCGGATGCCCTCTGCTACTTGTAATGGACCAACACCTTTGCTGAACTCAACTGTTCCTTCAATCTCTGATAAGCTCCCTCTTCTTTCTTTGTCCATTTCCATGGAACATCTTTTCTTCTCAATTGGTTTAATGGAGCTGCTATACTGGAGAGGTTCGGAATAAATTTGCCATAATAATTGACCATTCCAAGGAATGATTGTAACTGCTCAATATTTACTGGTGACTTGGCTGCCACCACAGCTTCTTTAACTGGTCTTACACTTTCCTGTCTATCACATGTCCCAGATACTCTACTGTGTCCTGGAAGAAGGTGCATTTGCTCTTTCTTACTCGCAACCCATATTTTTCTAATCGCTTGAAGACTTCTTCTAAATTCTTCAGATGTTCTTATTCTGTTGTCCCACTCACTAATATGTCATCCAAATACCAGACTACATGTGATAATCCATGGAAAATTTTATCCATGATTTCTTGAAAAATGGCAGGACTAGAAGCAACCACATATGATAGTCTTTTCTAACGGTACAGACTATTGTGAGTGTTGATTACTGTTAGCTCTCTTGATGCTTCTTCCAACTGAACTTGATTGTATGCTTGACGTAGATCTAACTTTGTAAATTTTTTTTCACCATTCATGGTTTGGAAACACTCTTCAATACGTGTTAGTGTGTGCTGATTTACTTCCAAGCAGGGATTCAGGGTGACTTTGTATTCCCCACAGACTCGCACTGAGCCATCAGCTTTCATGACTGCTACTATTGGTGTTGCCCACTCACTGTAGTCTATCTTTTCTAGATTACCCTCTATTACCATTCTTTCTAATGTTTCTCCTAACTTTACCTTTACTGCATATGGTACTGGACGTGGCTTGCAAAACTTTGGTTGGGCATTTGGTTTCAACTTTAGTTTAGCTTCGATTTCTCTTAATTCTCCTAGCCCAGATCTAAATACTGTCTTGTCGTATTCTTCCAATAGTACTTGTAACTGATTACTTTTCTGTGTCGTTTCTAACACGTTGACTTGTGTGAGTCTTCCTGCCCAATTATCTCCATAGAAAACTTGAATCCAATCTCTGCCAAAGAGTGACGGGCAGTTTCCTTTCACTACAAACAATTTAACTATTCTTTTGATCCCTCCTATCTCGGCTTGTACCATGGCTTCACCTACTAATGGCATCATCTGTCCTGTTACTGACTTCAACTTTGTCTTGGTTGGTTGTACTTTCACCTTACAGATCTTCTCTGAAACTACTGTTACTGCTGCACCCGTATCCACTTCCTAGTTCACTGGTTGACTGTTAATAATGACTTTAATTAGAGCCTTTTTCTGATGCACATCACATTGGTTTTTTAAGCCATTTAACTGCAAAAAAATTTCGTTTTCACTCGATTCTATGTCTTCTTCAACTTGTTTTATCTTCTTTGGTTTCGATCTGCAAGCTTCTTTAATATGTCCGCTTTTTCCACAACTGTAACACTGTGAGTTTTTGAACCTGCATTCGTCTGGAGTATGCCCCGATTTCGCGCAACAGTAACACCTTTTCTCTTGTTTTACATGTACCTTGCTTTCTGTCATCGACTGACAATCTCTCCTTCGCTGCAGACAGTTTACTCGTACAGGGTCTTTTTGTGTTGGTGCCATGAGCGAACTGTCTGTAGCTGCTACTTCCATAGCTGTGGTAGTTTCACATGCCGTCTCTAGAGTGACCTTCTTATCTTTCAATAGTTCTTTCCTGATTGATTCACTAGCGAGACCACACACAAACTTGTCTCGTAACACATCATTCAAGAAGTCTCCGAATGCACAATTCTTGACTAGTCGTCTCAGTGCTGCAATGTATTCAATCGCAATCTCCCCGGTCTGTTGACTTCTCAAGTCGAACTTGTAATGTTCTCAAATTACTGTCAGTGTAGGCTGGAAATGTTCTGTTAATTTTTCAACTAGCTCCTCGAAAGTTTTTGTGTTGGGTTTATCAGGAGCGCATAAGTCACCTAACAGTTTGTATGTAGCATCTCCGATACTACTAAGTAGAATGGCTACTTTTTTTCTTGCATTGTCTACACTGTTGGCTACCAGATTCTCTTCTATCCTTTCGGCGTATGATGTCCACTGCATCTTGCTTGCCTCAAAAGGAGCGAGGGCACCAACTAATCTCGTCGCCATTGTTATATCTTAGGTTTTATTACTCGAGATAACTTTCACAGTTGCACACACACACTAACTAACTGATCATAAATACCAAAAAATCAATATTTATACAGCATACTATAAGTAAATTAACATACAGGAAAACCACAGAACAAAATTAATGTCATACATTACAATAAGTATCAAGGAATACTCGGTATGAATGGACACATATGCATGCACTGTACTACTAAGGACAATCTTAGGATATACTGAGTATTAAAAACGTAGTATTAAGCCTTTGAGCGCGTGGGCGTTCCACGTATTCCCACGCCCCCACGCGAAGCTTGATTCAAAGGTGACCTTTGAGTGAGGTGATTTGCCACGAGTGTTTTTTCGAGTTTTCTTTTGGCGTTTTTACTTGTTATTGATATGAAATAATGCTGCTAAAAGGTTTTACTAACTCTAATTCTTGTGCAAGTGTTGATTAAACTATTTGTAAGCGTCAGGTGAGTTGTTATTTTCTGTGATAAACGCATCAAGTAAGTAAGTTAGTTATAAGTTCTTTTTAAATAGATTGTGGTGTGATAAATGATGTATAATGATTTGTTGACAGTTATAGGGTATTAATTTATGTTTGTAAGGATGTTAATGTAATGATATTAAAGTTATAAATGTCGTTTTGGGTCTTTGTATGTGTTATAAAGTTCGAAGCAAGGAACGATGCATAATGGTACATCACACTGCTTACACTTATATGTTGTTGTCTTTCGTCTACAGGTTTTTCTTTTGCTGCATACTGAATAGTCCTGCTGATGTGCTTTGCCATTTGTTCGTTCTTCTATTTTGGACGGAAAGTGTCGATCGATAAGACGAATGGGAGATGCTACACTGAGTTGACTCTGACAAGCTACGTGCCCTCCTCTTTCAACTAATTGTCTTGCAAGTTCTGCTATATACTCCTTTAGGGCTCTATGACGGCCAGTTTGAAATGATAGTTTGTATAAAATGTAGCTGTTAATTACAGCTACTTCTATTAAATGAAAAGCAGCCCTTTTCCACCATTTGATGGTCCTATAGGAAAAGCTGTAATATGATAACAACTGATCTGCCTTATCAACACCCCCCATGTGTCTATTGTAATCTTCAATCATCACAGGTTTCATAACCTCTTCTCATCCTCCATTAGCTAGCCTTCTTCTTCTACTTTTATGTATAATACTGTCATCATGTACGGTACTGATCATTGTAACAGTCCTTTTGTCTTTCCATTGTGGCGCCTTCAAATTTCCATTCAATTTTTTCATTCTTATTTCTCCTTTTTTAGTGGTGGTGAAGCCTTTACTGTCTCTTTTGTACTCTTACTTGTTCTGTTTTCTTTTTTCTGCCATTCTATAGACATCCCTGTTTTGTTTATGGATATAGTTCCACATGCTCCGAAACCCTTTTCATGCAAGTCAAGGAAGAGAGTTGGACTCGAGTAATAGTTATCCATGTATACGTGATGTTCTTTTGATTCAAGGCCTTCAATTAGTTTCATAACTACTGCATGGGTAACGTTTTTATAGGTAGTAGTATTCAGTGCATCATCTTTACCTAAGTAATTTACAATATTATACATGTTACATAAAATGACTAATTCTAACCTGTATATAGCTTCCAGTTGTATATATAACCACAGTGTGAGTCTGCCAAGACAAAAGCTTTCATACCCCATCGAGTTGGCTTTTTAGGTATATACTGAAGGAAAGATAGTCTCACCTTATAGCTGACCATTTGCTCATCTACTGATAACTCCTTTCCTAGAATAAAGTTAGATCTAAAATTTCTCAAAAGAGGTTCTAATAGCGGTCGTAGTTTATATGAAGGATCATAGCCAGGTGAACCTTTGGGAATAAACTTTGAACTATCATAGAGATGAAAGAATTTTAGAATGACAGAGAAACGATCTCGAGACATTACGTCAGAAAAAGTACGAGTGTGCCAATAATCCTCCAGCTATATCATATCAAACCCATACACAAAATAATGCCGAAAAACTTTAGTAATTCACCTGCACAAAAGGCTTTCTTCTTCCAAACATGGACACGAGAGTATCTTGGCAGCTCACCATTATTTTCTAGAAACTGGTTAGCATAGAGATTTGTTTCACAGACAATCTTCTCAATTATATCATCAGTTATGAGTAAGTCAAAAAAATCAACTTGTTTGTCATATCAACTCTCCCACCAGGATAAGCAGAATAATTTGGAAGAATGAAATCACATTCATTGCTTTCAAGCTTTGAGCTGTTGTTTTCTTCCTCCTTATCGAAATTAACAGCTTCATAATCATCACCTTCATTCGTTTCATCTTCATAATTTTCATGTTCATTCTCTTTTTCATTTCCATCATTATTATCTAAAATATCATCATCATAGTCATATTCATTGTGTCTTGTTATCCTTTTAATTTCACTATCATCAATGTAGCCATCAAATTCATCTTCACTATCATGTTCATCAAAGCAGTCATCATCAAATACTAGGTCCAACACTTCCTTTCTAGATAACATTTTTGCCATTGTATAGAAGAAACTTGATATAGAAGATCAAAGCAGTGTAGAAAAGATCAAAGGACAGCAATCAAAACATAAAAAGCCACAGACACACCTGTTTTATTAATAATGAATATTTTTCAGCTGGATATAAAAATATGACTTCTGCGTTTATACAAGCAACGTATCGCACGTGTATAAATAAATATATGCCCTTTGCACTTAAAGGGTTAAGGGTTACATATGCACTAGGCTCCAAAGTGAACCATCAAATGAACCATCTTAGGATATAATCAATATCAACTGATAAGTGATATATAGTTATGCACTGTGCTACTGATACTCACTATCCCATGATGTACTAAGTATCTAGTGATACCACCGTTTAGGGATATGTATGTACCCGACTCATGAATTGACCATTCCAGGATGTATTACAGTTAGTATGAATAGTTAACACTAAGGAATGTGTATATATATCTCTTGAGTTGGGGTCATATCAAAATGTGCCAGTGATACTTGGTATTGAGGAACATACATGTACTAAACACAGCCAGTATCAAGTTTAAGGATAGTCAGTGTTGACATTGGTCCAGGATTAAGGACTACTTAGTATCCTGGGATATATAGGATTGCTAGTTAATACAAAGGACAAGATGTGATAGTACTGGACATCACTCTTTTTTGAAACTAAAAATCAGACATTCATTCAAGGGAAGGATGGGTTGTAATCTATCAAGCTAGACCCTCCTCTTTGCTAATACACAAGAAGGGTCTAGTAAAGGTCACAATTGATTAACTTTAACTGAACAATCAGATTCCACTACTCATATTCTGGCTAGTGTGGGTGGTAGGAAGTAGAATATAAATGTTGTTAACTCTTTATTATTGAAGTGAAGAAAGCTATTTTAATCTTGTTTTCAAACTAAGACTGTTTTATGACTCTATAAGTCAGTAACTATGATGTTTTAAAGTATGTAAATCTACAAACATAATATAAATGCATTGTAAGGGAAATTAGTATGCTCCAGGAGAGGGTGTGGCTTCTGTATTTCCACTTATCATTACTAATAAAAATTCTGATGTGACATTTACTAGACATTTCTAACATATCAGTTAAGAGGAGGGTATAGCTGGATAGACTAGATGAACTGGTAACTACTACTTGTACATGTACCAATTAATTGGAATCAATAATAAAGTCATTCATGAGCTAATTCTTTAACAATGAAGTAGTCATAATTAAAGTAAAATAATAAATCAATGATATATATTCATTTCCTTTATATTATAGCTGACTATAGAAAGAGTTGGACTCTGTCTTCTAAAGCAGATAACATCAAATTTGTTATGTAACATACAATAGAATGGAAAGCCTTAACTTTCAGATGAAATCAGTCACTATTCATATCATATGAGTCATCAAATCAAGTGTATAAGTGTACATAAGGTAGATAGACATGTAATACACTGTATTGTAATGAAAAACAAACTAGAAAAAATAGAAAGTTTTCATTTGATTGAATCTTCTGTATGGTCATTGAAGATGTGTTTTCAGTCTAACTTTAACTACAACAGTAACTGTGAGTTAAACAGATAAGGATTACTATCAAGTTAATGTGTTCGTGTGGTATGTTTTATGTGTATACATGTTACATGTTATGAGATCATTTTGTGCGTGAAGGCTGGTTCACATAACAACACAAAGCCTTGCGTCACATTGTGTCATGTTTTTTTAATGTGTACACACGTCAATTTATGAACACAGTGTTTGCATGATGTACAAATGTGATGTGTCACAACGGAAGGATAGAATCAAGTTTTAAGCAATGCTTTCATCCAATGAAATTTCAATAACCACGTGTTTTGAGTTTTCATAGATGAGAAACTTATTGAGACTTTTTATTTTTTTCCTTGCTGGTGGAAAGAGTCATAATTTCAGGAACAATTACAGACAACATGTTTACAGTAGTAAGGTATGCAATGTTTGAACTTTCATTGTTACATATAAAGTTTACAAAAGCTTATACAATAAGGTGACAAATGTACTTGGTTTATATTAATCACTATTTATTAAATCAGTGGGTGTAATGTTGTGATAATTGTTGTGATAAATAAACCACAAGTATTTTGATTTGTAACTTATATTAGCATATTTAAGTTATAAGGTCGTGTGGTTATGAATCAACTTGGAACCTTTACATACTGTCTTAGAAATATTGACAAGTGAGTATGAGAAGCAAAAACAAGTATTTCTTGAGTATATTATCAGTAATGGTCCATAGAATTACACACTAAACTTTTCTCTAGTGACAATGGTGAGAATCCATACCAGGGATACTTAGTATTAAGGGACATATATGCACTGGGCTCCAAAATGACCCCCTGAATAAACCATCCCAGTACATAATAAGTATCAAGGAATACTTGGTATTAATGGTTACATACATATGTACTGGACTACTATAAGTACCATCCCAGGATGTACAAAGTATCAAGAACATAGTGTTAAGGGATACATATATGCACTGGGTTCCAAAATGAACCCCTAAATGAACTATCTTAGGATAAAATAAGTACTATAGGATACTCAGTATTAAGTGATACATAGGAATGCACTGGTCACCTGACACTCATCATCCCAGGATGTACAAAGTATCTAGTGATACCAGTGTTTAGGAATATTATGTACTGGGCTAATGAATTGACCATTCCAGGATTTACTACAGTTAATATGAATACCGAATTTCCTCATGTAAACACCTAGGCATTTATATCTTATCTTGACTATAAAGTAGGCGTTTAATTGAGGTAGGCATTTATTCGGTGATGAACGTTTATCAGTAATTTAAAAAATAAGCATGTGTTGGTCCCACCTACCGATATGGAGACACACAAGAAAAATAGCGTTGTTACTGGCCACCATATCTACAAGACTATATGGACTCCATTTATTGGAGAGATGCTGCCAGCTAAGATAGAAGAAGGCAACTTGTATGATAGATACGCCGAATCGTTAACGAGAGACAGCAAAATCATAGAACACATGCCGCATTCCATCTCAAAAGTTTCATGGCACTTTTTAAAGCATTGAAGTAAAATAAAGTGAGAAGCATTAGATTTTGAAGTTTCTTCAGCAACTTGTACAGCATGAAATTTAAAGCTTCGGTGACTTTCTTTAGATGCCGCCGTAATTATAACACGAGAAACCACGTGGCGTATTGACCACACCCAGGCGTTTATTCGAGACTGGGCATTTATTATGCTATTTCAGCCATGCTGCTTGGCGTTTAAATGGGGTAAGGTGTTTATTTGGGATAGGTGTTTCTACGAGGAAATATGGTATTTAAGACTAAGGAATGTGTATATCCCTTGTGTTGGGATCATCAAGATGTACCAGTGATACTTGGTATTGAGGAACATACATGTACTAAACACAGCCAGTATCAAGTTTAAGGACACTCAGTGTTGACATTGGTCCAGTCTTAGGGACTACCATTTTACTATAGTAATTGAATCATGGCTTCAATTGAAGCTATAAGTGGATATTGTTTCAAGTGAACTAACCCAGTTAATTTAGTTTAAATAGTATCTATCTGTCACTCATAGTTTCAGTTATTGGACATAAACTATAAAGAGTAATTTTTGACTTCTAGTCAGCTTTATACAAATTGAATTGTACCAGTTTTGGCTTTGTTGAGCCTACATCATATTGATAAGATTCTGGTAACCAAGACAACAGTTGAAATGATAAAATGCTATTTTAAGTGATATATGTAGTTACAAGGTGTTCCCTCCCTTTACTGAACTCTAAACTGGACAGATGACAAAAGAAAAGTCACAAGATGTTATTAAGCATTTAGTGTATCTAGTTTTATATATAATATGATAAATTGTTAAACAAATTAGTGAACAAGACTATAATTTATAACATTATAATTACAAAACTTATCGTAAGATTCTTTAATAGTGATGTTAGTGATGTAAACTAGAAAAGTTATAATTTGATTGAATCTACTGTATGGTCCTTGTAAAAACTTTAAGAAGTACTTTCAGTCTAACTTTAACTACAACAGTAACTGTGAGTTAAACAGATAAGGATTACTATTATGTTGATGTCACATCATCAACAATTCTTTCATACTTTTAGTAATGGCAAGAAAGCACTTGAATACTTTTTCATGTTAAGGAATGATTATCTGGGGATGAGACTAGGAACATTGGTGACACTTAGATTGTTCAATATTAAAGATATTTGTTTTCTTTATAAAATAATCTTGTGGTTATGAAGGATTAAGCTATTGCACTGACAAAACATTTGACTCTCCAGTTTACAATGGCTTCCTCATAAGATGACAAAAGATTTGATTTGACAAAACACTTCAACTTATTATCTTCTTACTACTATTGATATTAGAACTTAGCTAAAGCTAACAAGTAGATTTGACACACATGTATCCAAAGCAGCAGATGCTGAGTATCCAATATAGCAATTGAAATGAAGCAATCTGATTGGTCAACATGGTCCAAGTCTGTTATACCAAAATTCAACTCTCTAATTTCTAAATAACTAATTATGTAGATATTTTTTCTGACTTTATCTCTAATAATTCATCATTAAAATTAATTTCCTTAAGTATTCTAATTCTGACACATCCCTCTATACTTGACAAGTGTGTTCACATGTGATATCATAGAGATGTACAAGCTCTACATCTACCTCTAACTTTGTCAAAAATAATTATTGTTAAAGAAACATCAAATTTTACCTCTAACCAAATCTCATTTGATGAATTTTTAGAAACTTTATTGTTATTAATGATGGGTGTGTCTAGAATATTATGGGGACTACTATGATCATCATAAGTCTAGATTCAGGGACATTTACACAGTGTACAGCTTCTGTACATAATAGTATACCATATAGTGCTTTATTTTCGAGGAGCTAACATTTAGAGGATTGCTGTAACTGAATTATTTTGGGGAATAAACTTCGAGGTTACTGCAATTATTAAACTCTGCCCCTAGATGGCAAGAGTAGTGCACATGGGCTTTTGCAATGGCTACTTTTAGTGTTGAGGCAATGGTTCATGGCTACCATGTATACCAGTGTGTTTGGACTCCTATTGTTGGGGAAGAACTGCCATGCAGAAAGGAATATTATGGGAACTGCTATGATCAGCATAAGTGACATTTACATAGTGTATAGCTTCTATATATAATAGTATAGTTATCTATAACATCTTTAACTACAACAGTAACTGTGAACTAAACAGATAAGAATTACTATCAAGTCAATATTTTGGTTCTATGTGTGTATATATGTTATGAGACATATTATAACATAGAGACATCATAAAAACACAATAAAGTTCATTCTAAATACCAGTACTACATACTACATGTATGTTGTGATGTATAGAAGTAGTTAATAAAAAACTATATCAAAGTCTTTGACAACAGAATGATAACATTTTGTAATTCAAAATGTTTGTACTATACAGTTTATTGACAGTGACAATATTAATAAAACAACCTCATTACTTAATAATAATAACTTACTAATTTTAAGACGATGACGTATCATATCAGCTATCTCCTTGTTGTTAATAACAGGACTCTCCACAGCAGTAATTATTGTTTCCCAAGTATCAGGGGATGGTTTTGTATCTCTCCAGATGTTCGTTACTTTCTTGAGGTTGGTTTCGTCGTTGTCCTGACTTTGTTTTATCTCATCCAAAGCATTGCGACGTACTTGTAATGATAATCCAAAATCATACCATTTGTCACTGATACTATGTAATAGACTGAATAGTTCATATTTTGAAGGAGTCTCCTTTAATATAGTGGTAATATCTGAGATAAGACAAAATAATTATTATAACAAACTGTCATATTATAAATTAATTAATGTCTTAAATTTATCATTTTAAATGTATGTGGATTTGACTAAGTGTTGACAAATGAAAACTTCAATTATCAATAAATGGACATGGAATTTAATACAGAAACTTGGAATATAAAATTGTAATTATATTTATACAATTAACTAGGACATCTACATGTACTACTATTCTTCTACTATTAATAACATTTACTGTTTATCATTCAATGACTTCACTCACACTGATCTAACAAATTTACTACTTATAATACAATGGTTTGTGGTTGGGCTTTAAATAGAATATGTGGGAAAAGTTTAAACTAATACTGGATATTAAACACTTTAGGGTGTGGCTTGTTTAGGTTAATTATAAATTAGTTGTACATGTGTACATGTTAACAAGTAAAGTAGTAATTTGTGTGTGTACTGTTGACATATACTAATATTAATAATTAACAGACAGTGTAGGAGTAGGTCCCCAGACTTTTTATATCAACATGAACAATCAGATTCCACTACTCATATTCTGGCTAATGTGGGTGGTAGGAAGTAGAATATAAATGTTGTTCACTCTCTATTATTGAAGTGAAGAAAGATATTTTAGTCCTTTTTTTCAAACTAAGACTGTTTTATGACTCTATAAGTCAGTAACTATGATGTTTTAAAGTATGTAAATCTACAAACATAACATAAATGCATTGTAAAGGAAATTAGTATGCTCCAGGAAAGGGTGTGGCTTCTTTATTTCCATTTATCATCATTAATTAAAATTCTGATAAGACCTTTACTAGACATTTCTAACACAACAGTTAAGAGGAGGATATAGCTGGATAAACTAGATGAACTGGTGACTACTACTTGTACATGTACCAATTAATTGGAATCAATGATAAAGTCATTCATGAGCTAATCCTTTAACAATGAAGTAGTCATAATTAAAGTAAAATAATAAATCAATGATATATATTCATTTCCTTTATATTATAGCTGACTATGAAAAGAGTTGGACTCTGTCTTCTAAAGCAGATAACATCAAGTTTGCTATGTGACATACAATAGAATGGTAAGCCTTAAAATATCAGATGAAATCAGTCACTGTTCATATCATATGAGTCATCAAATCAAGTGTATAAGTGTACATAAGGTAGATAGACGTGTAATACACTGTATTGTAATGAAAAACAAACTAGAAAAAACTGGGAAAGTTTTCATTTGATTGAATCTACTGTATGGTCAATGAACAGTAACTGTGAGTTAAACAGATAAGGATTACTATCAAGTCAATGTGTTAGTATGGTATGTTCTATGTGTGTACATGTTACATGTTATGAGATCATTTTGTGAGTGAAGGCTGGTTCACATAACAACACAAAGCCTTGCGTCACATTGCGTCATGTTGTGTAGTGTGTACACACGTCAATTTATGAACACAGTGTGTGCACGACCTACAAATGTGACATGTCACAACGCGAGGATAGAGTCAAGTTTCAAGCAATGTCTTCATCCAATCAAATTTCAATAACCACGTGTTTTGAGTATTGACAGACGAGAAACTTATTGAGACTGTTCATTGTTTCCCTTGCTTGTGGAAAGTATCTAGCAAAAGCTACAAGGATACAAGAGCAAGAGAAAACACATGGAAGGAAGTGGCAAGCTAGGTAACTGAATAAACAACAAACAGAAACTATACATAGCTGTTGAGTAAATATAAGATACACCTACATTGTTCACTTCAGTCTCCATTTTGCACTAGTAATAGAGTTTATAATGATGAGGATGGAGTTTTGTTCACATGAACCTTTTTTTTATATGAACAGCATTGATGCTACACTACACAATGCAACACCAAGAGTGAAAAGTGACCCATATACAAGTATAGTTTGTTGAACCATCTTTAGACACATCCAAACACATTAGAAGTTCATTCTTAATATAAGTACTACATACTATACGTACGTTAAAACTCATTGACACAATACTGTAATTATTCTAAAATTTTGTGCCTCTAATTTGAATAATAACTAATTGTTTGTAAACTTTCTATAATTTTTCTCTCTAATATTCCTTTGTAAAATTAAAGCTCCACGTATTTATAATTTTGTCATTTATCTCCTTATTTGGCAAGGTATCCAATGGAGAAGATGGTGATTTGGACATTGAAGAAAGCAAAGAGGACAGCATTTTACTGTAATGATTATCATTGTTATTCATTTTAATACCATAATAGTAGATCAGTTTGGAATATTCTCATGACACATGTTCTACTATTCTTCTATTTATTGTGATCACTACTGTGTATCTATCATGACTATTCATTTCTTCTATTTCTCCTGAAACTTGTCTCCTACCTCAGGACTCCATTCAACTTTGTAAATGCGATAACCTCTGTACCATATTGGACAAATTGGCTCCTAGAACTTAGTCTGTTGTCTCTTTATTTTTAATTAGTCTGTCCTTGTTACTGTACATTGTTACTTTGGTACAGTGTATTGACAGTGACATTAGGTGTGGTTTATATTTAATTTAATTCAATAAAGCTTACATCTATAAACTGACTTAATTCCAATACAAAAAGGATTGTTAATGACCTTTATTATATGGAAAGGTCAGAACAAGACATGACTACCTACAAACTGATCACAATTATTCATAACATGTACAAAACATTCCTGTGTTCAAATTATAACTGATACAATCAACATCAAACCACTTTGAAGTGAATTGAGACTAATTTGATTTTTCAATCACATTCAACTGATGTACATTGTGTGTGAACAATGTTGATTATAACTGTATTGAATACACTTTACAGTAGTAGTCTGAACACCACTATTAATAACCTCATTACTTAATAATAATAACTTATTACTCTTACCTGTACTAAGATATTGACGTATTAGATCAGCTGTCTCCTTGTCATTAACAGTAGGACTCTCGATGGCACCAATCACTGTTTTCCAGTTAACAAGGGATGATTGACTAGTTAGAATGTTCTCAATGACTGCAATGAGTTTATAATCATTGTTCATCTGTTTGTGTTTCAAATTATCCAAAACATTGCGACGTACTTGTAATGATAATCCAATATCATACCATTTGTCACTGATACCAACTAATTGACTAAGTAGTTCATATTCTTTAGGTGTCTCCTTTAATATACTGGTAATACCTGAGATAAAAACAAAACAATTATTATAACAAACTGTCATATTATAAATTAATTAATGTTTTAAATATTATCATTTTAAATATATGTGGTATTGATTAAGTGTTGACAAATGAAAACTTCAATTATCAATAAATGGACATGGAATTTAATACAGAAACTTGGAATATAAAATTGTAATTATATTTATACAATTAACTAGGACATCTACATGTACTACTATTCTACTACTGTTAATAACATTTACTGTTTATAATTTAATGACTTCACTCACACTGATCTAACAAATTTACTACTTATAATACAATGGTTTGTGATTGGGCTATAAATAGAATATGTGGTATGTCAAACAAATACTATACTCTGTCCAAGTTGAGAAGAGCTCCTCATTAATAAAAGGTGTTTTATGCATGGAATGTAAGGTGAGGTATTTCCTCACTTATTATATACATTTATTACTGAAGTACATTTTAATGTTACTCATTATTTGGTCACATGGATGTCATGTGAACACACTATGTTTTCAATCATGTTTGTTAAGATGCCAAAGCAAAGAGACAGACGTCACAAACAAAGGAGGTTGTTACAAATGTCTGTGACTATTTTGAGAAAGCTCAACAGGTGTAAACAGACTCAAGGATCTCATAAACGAACATCTGATGCCACAGGAGTTTCACGTAACAGTATCAAGAGGTTATGAAAAGAGAAAGTTCTAGGCATTCTCAGTCTTCCTTCTTTGTAAAAAGGTTTTTTCAGAACCACTGTGGCTTTATAGCTGCCTTAAATCATAAAAGACAATACCTGATTACCATTTTAATAATAATAATTGTTATAATAGAACATCTGTTCATATAATTATAACTGTAATTTTGAATTGCCATGTGACACATGGCTGACTTCTCAAGGTGAAATGTGTTATTTGTTAAATCTTCGAAGGCACATAATTTATAGTATGACAAAGATATGCCATTGAAAATGTATGTGACACATCCCTAATAGAATATGTTTCAATGCTCATATAGTACAAAGCATTGCATGAGCATCATCAGCATATAGAGTGTTATAGCAAAATATTATAAATAAGGAAAGTAAGGAAATAATTTTTTTTTAAATTATTATAAATAAGGAAATAAAATTCTTTGGCTTGTGTAGCTACAAAAGGATATTGCAAAATATTTATCTGTTCTCATTAAATTTGAGGTCAACATGTTATTGAGTTTGCCATTGGAATCCAACAATCAATAGGATCTAACACATAAATGTCACTTTCTATTATCAAAATAGCCAGAGGCATTCAAAATTACACAGCCAACAACACTACTGTAATGGTTTTATAGCACTCAAACTAAGACATAAATGTGGAAGTAGTAAACTGCTTATATATTCTCTATTTATGTTTACTTATTGCTTCTTTCTTTGGACAAAGGTTTTGGATTTTCAATCCAAACTAGTTTATATAAATAAAGAGTATAAACAAATGTAGCTTGTGTGATAAGCATATATGTGTATAAGTGCTGAAAAGACACAACAGTTGGAGAGCTGAATTTATGAACCAATCAATATCAATAATTAAAACATGGCATAAGCTCATTGTTAGTTGTGACATAATTAGAAAGACTGTCACTAAAATGTAAATACAGAGTTCACTGTATATTAGCAAGCCATTATTGTTTGTGCAATTGTTGAATATAATTGAACACAATAATGTCAGCTTTTAAAGAAATGTAGAACTGAACTTATAGTTTGATGAAATTCTAATTCTGGAACACTTTGCCCATAAAAAGGACAGTCTCAAGCATTTTTACTATACCAAATGTCTAAACAAAACTCAGCCACAATTCTGTTGTCTTGATTATGATTTCAAAAAAACTTATTTCTTGTTAAAGTCCTTATAGATCTCACCAATAGTGACAAATATAAAACTATAGAACACAAAAGCTATATGTATTTAATAGGTTTTTTGGACTAACCTCTTTTCATATTCAATTCAAACTAGTTTGAATAATTACAATTGAGAACAATAATAGCCTAAATGAGTGCTTGAAATACTTGGAGAGCTAAGTTAATTAACTAATGGCACCTAAGCTGACAGTAATTAAGTTCATCATAGTTTGATGAGCTATCATTGTTAATGTAAATGTCAACTGTTATTGACCTGAGTAGTGTCAGACATTGCTTTATAAAATTCAAATTTTGGAATAAACTTTTTATCTGTAACAGGGATAATATCTCTAACTCATAAGTGACTAATAGATACATAGATATGTATAAAAGGGAAACAAGCCATTTATTTTAATAGTAGAGTTACCAGTTTCAGGGCCAGGATTGAGTTCAACATCTCCTGATAAAATGAGAAGAAGTGAGAGAAAGACTCCTAACGAGAAGGTAACATCTTTAATCTTCCTGATCATAGTCACTCCATCTATCCTACTACTGCTCTCAGTGTTTGGAGTTCCTTTTGTGTGACTGCTATAAGATGTCTGATGACATGCCCACAATCCAATACTCAATCTCCATTGAATGGTATCAATCATTACTACAATGTGAAAAGATCTATTTACAATAAAAGTTTTATCACATCAATTAAAATGAAAGTATATGTAATATGATATGCATCAATGATTTGTCAATGATATCTTTATGTATACAATAATACAAAAGAATATAAGAATAATTGGCTGTTTATATTATGTGTGTATATGAATCAGCTCTGGTTCAATGAGCATAGCATCAGTTTATATTTTTTGCATGAGTGAAATACTCATCTACATATATAGATATCAAAATGTGTAATATCTACCGAGTTAACTCATATTTCTTATTGATTGTTGAGAATTTTAGAATAACTGTATCCTAAAAATATGAAAATATAACTGGTTCATATTACAAAAATCGATGAAATTAGACACCTGTGGAAAAATTATGGTGCAGCATATACATCCAAGGTGGTCTAGTGGTCAGTGAACCTTCTATTTGTAGAGTGTCTAGTCACAAGTGATAACTATATTATATATATACATCAGTACCATAATACAAGACTTTTTTAAAGGGGGTTAAATTTTTAGCATGCAGAGAGTGCTGTGAATGAAGACATATTTATGAATATGTATCCTAATTTGAGAAAACACATATTGCACTAAAAAACTTAAATAAACGGCTACGTATATGTGGTACCTATGTGGCCACTTTGCACAGGATGTATACAATACTTGGTATCAAGGATCATTAAACTACTTTGATACCAAATTTGGTAAACATCCTGTACAAAGTGGTTGTATAGCAACCACATATACATAAACATTTATTCAAAACTTTTAGTGCGACGTGTGTGGTTTTACCAAATAATATTACATATCAATTAGGGGCACAGCTATATAGCTAATTTTATCAAGTCATGTTCATGTAATAATTATTATTGATAGGCATGCTCAATACTTTAATGACAAGGAAATCAATACTTGCCAACTCAACGATTTGTAATGGTATCATATTGAGATGCCAATTTACTAACAAGAGAGAGGATGTCTGGTGAATTTAGTCAAATCCATTGACAATGTGTCATAATACATCGCTTGTAAGCAAGAGAATGGATTTCAATGAAAACAATTCACACAAAAGTTCTTAAAAACCTATGATTATGATAGCTTCAAGGATTATTTTCAAAGAGCTATACTTTTAGTCTCACATAGTATTAACATTAATAATGACCAGTTTAATACAACAAGCTTGTATATAAGACCAATGAACAATCAACAAGATACCAATCTTTTGATCATAAGCCTTCATAAATAATCAGGCGTTAAACCCCACACTCTCTTATTTGTGAACATACAAAGGAATTATTAATAGAATCATACCTAATTACTTCAAGGAAAACAACACGACAGATCAACAATAACTAATAAAAAACTGTAGATTTAACTAAACAGTAAGAACCATCCTTTAGGGCAACCCTGACTATGGTGGAGTGAAGGAGTGACAGATATACCGGAAATAACTATAAGTCTATAATTCGTATAATTAGAAAGGACATGTCCTTAATAGCTGACAGTATCATTTGTATGTTCTATTTTCGTTTAGAGAGAAAATTCTCTGTATAAATACATAATCTGGATAACAGTTAGTTATGCAAAAGAAATTTTAGACACACTAAATAGCAACTGAGATGTACGTACTGTTATTATGCAGCCTGCTAAAAATTATGTAAAGGTGTCCTTATGTGTGTTCTGTACTATAATGATAATGATTGTTATGACTGCTATACATACATACATCATGTAGTTTAAAACAAACTGACAAACACACTTTGTGTGAATAATAAATAATTTGATTTTTATTAGAAACATAATGTTTGCAAGATTCACCAGCTCTTAGCCTTTTAGCCTCTTAGCCTCTTACTAATATTAATAATCCTACCCAAAAATCATATTTAGTTAAAAGAAATGTACAAAATACTAGTCGTGGACCCCTTAGGTTTGAATATAACATTTAGGCTAGGGACGACAAAATTTTAATTTATAAAGTGAATAATTATATCTATTGTACAGTAAGGTACTATTTAGGTGATGTGAATAGGTTAATAAGACAACATCATTATCTACTAACTCTGTTCATAGCTCAGTACTAGTAAGAAACTTTTTTTAAAGAAAAGTGGAGTTCATTTAAGTACCTGACTGAAACATAAACAATGTAGATTATTACAGCTTTAATGATTATAACTGTGTCAGTGGTCAAAGTAATCATCTTGAAACACTGAGCATATTAACTAAAATCTACTGCTTTAATTGAATTAATAATTATAAGTTTATGTCCCAACATTGTCAATGATTTTAAACATTTGTAGCTGTGTTGTCCCTTGCAAACTATGAAAATTTCACGGAAACTGTATTTCACGGAAGATCAAAATATCAACATAAGTAATGGAAATCAAGGATAAACACATCATATTTTGACATCATCTTATATATTCATGTGTAACAAGTGCATAGATGTACTAAACTGAATGATAACAAGAAATATCTAAATTTAAATTTTTGCAAGTATTTTCATCTTTTTTGAGTTATATGTCATTATCACAATGACTAATGAAACCAGCTATAACGTTTTTGTTGATGTTAATGTTCATTATCCATCATTTAAGTGTGGTTATCATTTACCACGATCTCTAAACATGCTCTCTGAGTCTTTATCTCTTCCGACTGCTGACAAGTGTATTGGAGTTGAGAATATTAACAATGGTGTTACATTCTATCAATCACAACAGTGTGTCAAGTGACAAGGATCAACTTAACCTTAAAGCCAAAAATGAACTATAATGAAAGCTTGAACAGATTTCGAGTTTATAAGCATTTTCACGGTGCATTTTCACACTGCATTCAGATTTTCAAACAAAACAGTTCAGCTCTGTCTGGGCACTACAAAATACGAGCTCCTATTAGTTCATTACCTTAATATTTGTCTTTTGTGATGGCAATGACTTTGACAACTCCTCTCAAGTCTCCAAAGAAAACATTTCAACTTTTCTGGGTACTATTTGAAAAAAGCACCAAATGGTTCCTTTATATCTATCAATCTATTGTGATATGGAATTTAGTAATTATGATGGTATGGGAGGTTGGATGACAGTGGGATATCTCAACATGAGTGAACCTAATGCTTTGTGTCCTCCTGGACTTTATACTAATAACTTTATTAGCACAGATCGTCCTTTATGTGACAGATTCATTTATTCTAATGATGATAATTTAAATAACAGTATTGAAGGATATTTTGTTGATGGTGTCACAATAACCTGTCCCTGTATATAACAGTTGTTCTAAGCTACTCCCCTTCATATGTGGGTGATGACTATTACTGTGAATCAGCTGACCAAATAATGGCTGGCCTAATGAAGTTTTTACTGATATATTATGTGATGGACAAAATTGTCCTGGTATTGAGGCCACTTGTTGTACTTCACTCAAACCTTGGTTCTTGAAGACACTAACTAATTTGATTACTGATAATATTGAAGTGAGATTGTGTACCAGTCAGGGTTATCCTGATGAAGCCACTCCAATAGATATCAAGTTATTTGTTCGCTAAACAAAAATAGTTGTATTGGAGCCAAGTATACACACACACACACACACACACACACACACATATATATACAATATGAGAATGTATTAGTATATTCATTTAACTGTTTCTGCTTTATTGTGTTTATTTAAAATAGTTGAACAATAATAGCATTATTGTATTACTGCTTTTAATTGTGAAAAACTAATAACAGTTCGTTAGATATTATAAAACTATGGAGTATGCAATGCTAACATTTTTATGTGAGTTAATAACAGTCTACTGTGATTTTGAGGGTAGTAACTGTGATAGTAAGGGAAGCTGAATGTGTGTGGGCTACCTTAGCAAAAGTGAATCTTACTTGTCCAAGTGGTCTAAACAGTTCTCTTTCATTTTTATTTATTATCTACATACAAAGTCAATACAATATGACAATAGTAACGAAAACAATATTGTTACATTCAGTATACATCAAAGAATTGACTAATCATAACTTGCTTGCTTATATTTAGATGTAGTTGCATCACAATGTTTGCTGAGTTTCTAATCTTCAAAGAACAGTTTAATTGTAATATTAACATCTTAAAAATATAAGGATAATGTATGCTGTATAGTACTATCAGTCCAATCAGTTAATTTCACAATACAGCTAGTTATTGGGTGGAACCACATTGTACAGGTTGGTACTACATTAATAGTGTGTCTTTTGATAGTCCTGCTCTTGTAGTACTACCTTACAATGTTGAACCATATCATGGAAATTATATACTAAACGATTCAAAGGAATTCATATCTATTCCAATGATGACAACATTCCTATATCAGTTGTTGTGATGAATGCAAACTATAAATTAATTACTGAATACTTAGCTTATCCATATATCAATATGGGACTATAATGATATGAATATTACGCATTATCAATAGATAGCAGGGAGAAGATGAGAGTCTATTTATTTTAGTTGGAAATGAGGAAAACACTACTAAAGCCATTGTATGTACACAGATGATAGACATTCCAGAAGACCCTCAAAATTCAAGCCATCCAACTACTACTATCAATGCTGGCAATACCTATATTATTACATGATACATTTGATGAAAACACTTTTCATTGAGCTGAAGATGATTTAACTGGTAATGGTACAAATAAAACTTTAACAATTATTAACGGAAAAGAGTGTGGTGGAGTGTCAAATATACAATGATGGTGGAATATGTACTATGGATGTAGTAGTTCCTGTGAAGCAGATCCCTCCAACAGTGACTTGGGGTAAACAGTTCGTCATTGCACCATTTTGTAAAGCATCAGTGCACCACTATGCAAAGATTGTGACCTCTGAAATAGAAAGTATTATAACTCAAATTTTTAACAAGACATAAGTTAATGCCACATTTGTGGCATTTCATGGTACCTGGAACTTTACAAATCCTTACATTGATCCAGTTACCTATTGTACCATTGAATCAGATAAGCCATTATTTGTGTCTCAACATGTTTCAGAAGGTCATGCAAGAGATTCCTATTATAAATTTCATACCTACATGAAACTCAGAGTTTCATACCTCCTACGGGTCACTGCTTAACAAAATGGTGTATGTACTACTGATTACGTCATTTACTTACAAGTTTTATCATTATTAGATCTAAATAGTAACAATTAACTCAGCTGATGTTTTGTTAGATGATAAATCATGTAACTGAGAGTGGCAACTTATTAATTGCTATAATAGAGACATTTCAGGATGTAGAAAACTTCTTGAATTTGATGAGATTCTACCTCATGTTTTATGTCACAGAAATAAAAATGCTGGTCTTCATGTAATTGAATATGGAAATATGAAAAGTTTTGTTCACAGTCTAAAAGAACGTACACATTTAAACATTATCAAAACAGATTTGACTAGTAAACTTATTCTAATTATCACTATATTGTTGCTAAGATTGTGTAGCAAAAGAACAGAGCTCAAGCACAGTTCAGTTTCAAATAGCAACAGCTGACAATATCACTTCTGTGATTACTCTTGTTGATAGAGAAAGATCTAACTTTAATGAGTTGAAAAGTCAAGAATTTAATAACATGACTGCCACTGACTCTGTAACAACACAATCAGTGTTATTTTCTCAAGTGGTGCATTTCTACAAGTACATGAACAAAGTGGTTTTATATCTGTTCTTATTGTTAGCCTTTTAGGGAGGTATAAGAACAAAATTAAAGGATTAATGTGTCTATATAATGGTGATAAGACAGGTGACATTACTCCAAGGTTCATGGTATTAAAGTTGATACTAATGCTTGTGGTTTTGGATACAACCTACTTGTATTAGTTCACACAGTATGTGACCAAAGTCCTCGTAAATTATATTATACATTTTAGTTAGATAAACAAATATCAACTTGGCAATTAGGTTCTTGTAGTTACATTGGATTTGTCCACTTGTCCTGTGACAGGGTTAGTGAAGTATAATGAAGTAGGTCATTTGAGTATTAGATTCTTATCCCAGATTATACTCAGCTGTAAGAATGACCAAATTAAGGAAAAAAATAGTGCAATTTGCTACAATAGAGTTTGAGAGCTGGTTAAGTAAAGAATTAATAGTTTTGGTTATGATCATTCTGAATTTGTTTTTCACAATTTTAGAGCATTCAGCTGGAGCTGCAGCAGCTAATAATGCGAGGTAGAAGGCAGTCAGAAGTTGGTTCAATAAATCCAAAGATGGATACATTGAGATCTCAAAAGAAGTTATGATAAAAGTGTCATATAGTATACACAGTTATAGGTTTGATCCTAAGCTGTGTCTTTGCCTGGTCCACTCTTTATATTTCTAGATTGTTAATTAAATTGAAAGAATTGAATATTAGGTAACCTCTCTCGGCGTAAGAGCGCCCGGACAACTGTTCTTGTCCTCCTCCCACAACAGTTACGAATCACACAGTTCCCACAGAATGATTTTAATAATTAAGACATCACTTCCTGTATAGTCAGTGTATATGAAGGAGGTTGTATTATTAGTTGTCATTCTAGAGTGCAGTAGTACACATACAGACATTGTCTTATTTACTGTTAGTTTTGTTCTGAATCATGACTGACAGGGAGAACGTACATAATTTATTATTAATTATCAAATACCTAATGATCTAGTAACTCAAGCTCAGTTCTTGATGTTAATAGATACAATTATATCTTCAAAATAGTCTATTTTTAATTTATGATGCTTTATTACTTATGATCTAAATGTGTCATTTACAATAATTATAGTTGGTAAGTGTGATATAATGTAGTATAAATTCCAAGTATATTTAAACCAATCTTTTCATTTTTACTCAACTATTTTTTTATATTTATAATGCTATGACTACTTGTGATCTGAATGTGTCCTTTACAATATAATAGTTAATAAATGTGATATAATGTAGTATAATTTTAAGTGTATTTCAATCCAATGTTTTCATTTTAATTAATCAATTGTTTCTTTCCATGTTTATGATCCTGTGACTACTTATGATGTGAATGTGTCCTTTACAATATAATAGTTGGTAAGTGTGATATAATGTAGTATAAATTCTAAGTGTATTTACATCCAATGTTTTTATTTTAATTAATCAATTGTTTCTTTCCATGTTTATAGTACTATGACCACTTGTTATCTGAACATCTCCTTTACAATATAATAGTTGGTAAGTGTGATATAATGTAGTGTAAAATCTAAACGTATTTCGACCCAATGTTTTCATTTTGTTTCCTTTTTTTAATATTTATGATGTTGTGATTACTTATGATATAAATGTGTCATTTATAATATAATAGTTGGTAAGTGTGATATAACCTAGTATAAGTTTTAAGTGTATTTCAATCCAATGTTTTCATTTTAAAAAATCTATAATTTTTCTTTCTATATTTATAATGCTGTGACTACTTATGATCTGAATGTGTCCTTTACAATATAATAGTTGTTAAGTGTGATATAATGTAATATAAATTTTAAATGTATTCCAATCCAATGTTTTCATTTTAATTAATCAATTGTTTCTTTCCATGTTTATGATGCTGTGACTACTAGTGATCTGAATGTGTCCTTTACAATATAATAGTTGGTAAGTGTGATATAATGTACTATGAATTCTAAGTGTATTTCAATCCAATGTTTTCATTTTAATAAATCTATTGTTTTTCTTTCCATATTTATGATACTGTGATTACTTGTGATCTGAACATCTCCTTTACAATAATAATAGTTGGTAAGTGTGATATAATGTAGTGTAAATTCTAAACGTATTTCAACCCAATGTTTTCATTTTGTTTTTTTTTTTTCATATTTATGATGCTGTGATTACTTATGATCTAAATATGTCATTTACAATATAATAGTTGGTAAGTGTGATATAATGTAGTATAAATTCCAAGTGTATTTAAACCACTCTTTTCATTTTTACTCTATTACTTTTCTTTCCATATTTATTATGCTGTGACCCTTGTGATCTAAAGGTGTCATTTACAATATAATAGTTGGTAAGTGTAATATAATGTAGTATAAATTCCAAGTGTATTTCAATCCAATGTTTTCATTTTTATAAACCTTTTGTTTTTCTTTCTATATTTATGATACTGTGACCACTTGTGATCTGAACATCTCCTTTACAATATAATAGTTGGTAAGTGTGATATAATGTAGGGTGAATTCTAAATGTATTTCAACCCAATGTTTTCATTTTGTTTCCTTTTTTTTCATATTTATGATGCTGTGATTACTTATGATCTAAATGTGTCATGTACAATATAATAGTTGGTAAGTGTGGTATAATGTAGTATAAATTCCAAGTGTATTTAAAACAATTTTTTCATTTTTACTCTGTTATTTTTTTTCCATATTTATAATGCTGTGATTACTTATGATCTGAATGTGTCCTTTACAATATAATAGTTGGTAAATGTGATATAATGTAGTATAAACTTTAAGCGTATTTCAATCAATGTTTTCATTATAATTAATCAATTGTTTCTTTCCATGTTTATGATGCTGTGATTACTAGTGATCTGAATGCGTCCTTTACAATATAATAGTTGGTAAGTGTGATATAATGTACTATGAATTCTAAGTGTATTTCAATCCAATGTTTTCATTTTAATAAATCTATTGTTTTTTAATCCATATTTATGGTACTGTGACCACTTGTGATCTGAACATCTCTTTTACAATATAATAGTTGGTAAGTGTGATATAATGTAGTGTAAATTCTAAACGTATTTCAACCCAATGTTTTCATTTTGTTTCCTTTTTTCATATTTATGATGCTGTGATTACTTATGATATAAATGTGTCATTTACAATATAATAGTTGGTAAGTGTGATATAATGTAGTGTAAATTCTAAGTGTATTTAAACCAATCTTTTTATTTTTACTCTGTTATTTTTCTTTCCATATTTATAATGCTGTGACTACTTGTGATCTAAAGGTGTCATTTACAATATAATAGTTGGTAAGTGTGATATAATGTAGTATAAATTCCAAGTGTATTTAAAACAATCTTTTTATTTTTACTCTGTTATTTTCTTTCTATATTTATAATGCTGTGATTACTTATGATCTGATTGTGTCTTTTACAATATAATAATTGGTAAATGTGATATAATGTAGTATAAACTTTAAGCGTATTTTAATCAATGTTTTCATTATAATTAATCAATTGTTTCTTTCCATGTTTATTATGCTGTGACTACTAGTGATCTGAATGCGTCCTTTACAATATAATAGTTGGTAAGTGTGATATAATGTACTATGAATTCTAAGTGTATTTCAATCCAATGTTTTCATTTTAATAAACCTATTGTTTTTCATTTCATATTTATGGTGAATGTGACCACTTGTAATCTGAACATCTCCTTTACAATATAATAGTTGGTAAGTGTGATATAATGTAGTGTAAATTCTAAACATATTTCAACCCAATGTTTTCATTTTATTTCCTTTTTTTAAATTTATGATGCTGTGATTACTTATGATCTAAATCTGTCATTTACAATATAATAGTTGATAATTGTGATATAATGTACATAAATTCCAAATGTACTTAAACCAATGTTTTTATTTTTACTCTATTACTTTTCTTTCCATATTTATTATGCTGTGACTACTTGTGATCTAAATGTGTCCTTTACAATATAATAGTTGATAATTGTGATATAATGTAGCATAAATTCCAAGTGTACTTAAACCAATCTTTTCATTTTTACTTTATTATTTTTCTTTCCATATTTATAATGTTGTCACTACTTGTAATCTGAATGTGTCATTTACAATATAATAGTTGGTAAGTGTAATATAATGTAGTATAAATTCCAAGTGTATTTCAATCCAATGTTTTCATTTTTATAAACCTTTTGTTTATCTTTCTATATTTATGATACTGTGACCACTTATGATCTGAACATCTCCTTTACAATATAATAGTTGGTAAGTGTGATATAATGTAGTGTGAATTCTAAATGTATTTCAACCCAATGTTTTCATTTTTTTCCTTTTTTTTCATATTTATGATGCTGTGATTACTTATGATCTAAATGAGTCATGTACAATATAATAGTTGGTAAGTGTGGTATAATGTAGTATAAATTCCAAGTGTATTTAAAACAATTTTTTTCATTTTTACTCTGTTATTTTTTTCCATATTTATAATGCTGTGATTACTTATGATCTGAATGTGTCCTTTACAATATAATAGTTGGTAAATGTGATATAATGTGGTATAAACTTTAAGCGTATTTCAATCAATGTTTTCATTATAATTAATCAATTGTTTCTTTCCATGTTTATGATGATGTGATTACTAGTGATCTGAATGCGTCCTTTACAATATAATAGTTGGTAAGTGTGATATAATGTACTATGAATTCTAAGTGTATTTCAATCCAATGTTTTCATTTTAATAAATCTATTGTTTTTCTTTCCATATTTATGGTACTCTGACCACTTGTGATCTGAACGTCTCCTTTACAATATAATAATTGGCAAGTGTAATATAATGTAGTGTAAATTCTAAACGTACTTCAACCCAATGTTTAAATTTTATTTCCTTTTTTTAAATTTATGACGCTATGATTACTTATGATCTAAATATGTCATTTACAATATAATAGTTGATAATTGTGATATAATGTAGCATAAATTCCAAGTGTATTTAAGCCAATCTTTTCATTTTTACTCTATTACTTTTCTTTCCATATTTATAATGCTGTGACTATTTGTGATTTGAATGTGTCCTTTACAAATAATAGTTGGTAAGTGTGATATAATGTAGTATAATTTTAAGTGTATATCAATCAAATGTTTTCATTTTAATTAATCAATTGTTTCTTTCCATGTTTATGATCTGTTACTACTTATGATCTAAATGTGTCCTTTACAATATAATAGTCGTTAATTGTGATATAATGTAGTGTAAATTCTAAACATATTTTAACCCAATGTTTTTATTTTATTTCCTTTTTTTAAATTTATGATGCTGTGATTACTTATGATCTAAATATGTCATTTATAATATAATAGTTGGTAAATGTGATATAATGTAGTATAAATTCCAAGTGTATTTAAACCAATCTTTTCATTTTTACTCAATTATTTTTCTTTCCATATTTATAATATTGTGACTACTTGTGATCTGAATGTGTTGTACGAGCCCAGATAAACCTGATATGGCTATGTAAAAATTTTTTTCTAATAATAGGTAAATTGAGTATTTTCGGAATATATATGGTACATGAGACCTATACAACAATCATTGACATACCGCCGGCCAAGACCGACAGTCTTCAGATAGATAATAGTATACAAAATAAATGTTCAACGTTCAATTCAATGTTCGTTCATAGGCAACAGCACCACAACCTTGTTAACAGGGCCCGGTATATGTACCTTGGGCGGTGTTGATAACCACAACTCATATTACACCATCTGGGCCAACATAAACTTGAGTTACTCGTGCCAAAGGCCATTTAGATGGAATCAAATTGTCTTCCTGCACAAGTATGATGTCCCCGATGCAAACATTCCTGTGTCTACTATGCCATTTATTGCATTTCCTGAGGGCCACAAGGTATTCCGTGGACCACCTCTTCCAAAAGGGACACACCAGAGCTTGAACCAAATGCCAACGTCTCAGGATTGATAGAGAACCATACAAGGATGAGGGGTCAGGAATAGATTCTAGTGGTCGACCAATTAGAAAATGACCGGGTGTTAAGGCTTTAATTCCATCATCATCAGAAGGCAAATTAATAATGCTGTTTAATACAGCCTCAATATGTGTCAAAAGAGTGGTGAGTTCTTCAAAGGTGAACTCCATGGCAACCTTTTGTAGATGAATCTTAAAGCTTTTTACAGCGGCCTCCCACAAAACCTCCGAAATGTGGAGCACGCTCAGGAATAAAATGCCATTGAATATTCTGTGTTGAGCAAAATTCTGATATTGCCTTTTGGGTATTCTGCTCTTCTAAAAATTTCATGAATTCTTGAAGCTCCCTTTAAGCTCCCACAAAATTTGTTCCATGGTCACTAAGAATTAAACTTGGTTTCCTCTGCGTGAGACAAAGTGCCTAAAACACGCTATGAAGGCGTCACTTGTCAAGTTAGCGACTGGTTCCAAATGAACAGCTTTGACAGAAAGAGATACAAACACACAAACATAGGCTTTGGTAAGCGTAGGTCTTCGGACATGACCATACTTGACTACCAGTGGACCAGCAAAGTCCACAACAACCAGGGGTTACTCTTTCAACTGGTAGTCTACCTATTATCTTTGGAGTAGGTCTGGCAGATTGATGTCTGCAGACAATACAACGTCAGGTGACAGTTCGAACTATTTTCTGTCCCCCAACAATGTGAAAACGAAGTGACAAAGATGACCACAATAATACAGGACCAGCAGTCGCAGATGTTCTGAGTGAATGAGGAGTCTTGTTATCGGGTGTTTTCCTTGTAGTATGATTGGGTGCATACTTGCATAAGACAATTTAGAGTTTTGCTCTCGGCCACCTACACGTAGTAGGCCTGCTAGATCTAAAAATGGATGAAAAGGTATTGGACAACTATTATTAGGTAACCCACTATCACGCCTGATGGAATTGTCTTCTTTACTGAAGTGGTCTTTCTGAATAATTGACAGCCAATAGTTTTCAGCAGATGTCAACTCACCGACGAATAGTTATGGAGACTGGTTGGTCAAGTTATTATTCACCTTTGCACAGCAATTGTTGATAAATCGGAATACCCAAGCAGTGACGTGTTTTAAACGAACAAAACTTGAGTAGCGTTCAGTTGATATCAGTGGTTCCTGAGAATCTGTGATCATGATATGGCACACTTCTCTTTCCTCCTCAGGAATGCTTGTTTGGCCCACTCAGTTGATTTTCTCCGTAGCCATTCAGGGCCATCCCACCACAAAGTGTGTTGTAAAAGTTCAGAAGGGTAGAGACCCCTCGAAGCACAGTCTGCTGGGTTATCGACCCTATTTACATGGTACCATCGTTCTGGTGGTAATTGATCAATTATATGGGAGATACAATTTCCCACATAAGTCTTACACCTTCTGGGATTCCCTGTAATCTATCCAAAGACAATCGTGCTATCTGTCCAGGCATACACATCCACTAAGGGAATTCGAAATGTTTTTTTTTTTTTACATGGGAGAGTAAATCAGCCAGAAGGCAGGCACCACACAATTCTAAACAAGGAATGGTCAGATGTTTAATAGGAGCTACTTTCGTTTTTGAAGTCACCAAGGATACATGTACCCTTCCATTGGAGTCAACCATTCGCAAGTATATCACACCTAAATAAGCAGACTCTGAAGCATTGGAGAAACCATGAAGTTGTAGAGTTCCAAGGCTAGTATTTTTGGGAAAATAGTAACGTGGTATAAGCTTGTCGGAGACTAGCTTCAGCTCAGTCCTCCACTTCAACCATTCTTCACAAATATCTGTGGGAACAAGATCGTCCCAACTAACATTCAATTCCCAGAGTCGTTGGAACAGGCTCTTAACCTTGATCGTAGTTGGTAAAAACCACGCTAAAACATCATAAGTCTTAGCTACGTCAGATATCAGAGCACGCTTGGTGATATTTTCCTCAGAAGGTAGTTTTGCCGCACTTAAGCGGAAATAGTCAGTACTAGAATTCCACTGATCCGAAATGTCTTATGAGGATGGAGAATCTCGTAAGTTAGGTGGTAGGTGCTCTATCACAAAAGGTTCGCTACAATTCCACTTGTGTAATAGGAAACCACCACAGACAAAGAGGTCCTGTAGCTGTTGCTGTAGTGTCTGTGTATCTTCTATGGTGTTTGCTCCTGTCAAACCGTCATTTACGTAAAAGGATTCATGTACAACTTTGGCTGCTAGGGGTACTCATTAGCGTGGTCAGAGGCATTCTGTTTGATGGCCATATTCGATATGAACGAGGAGGCAGAGACTCCAAATGTGACACGAGTCATTCAATAGTCAAGGATTGGATCTTTCAGAGACTTTCTCCATACAAAGCGGTGGTAGTCATGATCAGTCAGTGCTAGTTCGATATAATAGTTGGTAAATGTGATATAATGTAGTGTAAATTCTAAACGTATTTCAACCCAATGTTTTCATTTTGTTTTCTTTTTTTCATATTTATGATGCTGTGATTACTTATGATCTAAATGTGTCATTTACAATATAATAGTTGGTAAATGTGATATAATGTAGCATAAATTCCAAGTGTATTTTAACCAAAATTTTGACTTTTACTCTATTATTTTTGTTTCCATATTTATGATGCTGTGACTACTTATGATCTAAATGTGTCCTTTACAATATAATAGTTGGTAAATGCGATATAATGTAGTATAAATTTTAAATGTATTTCAATCCAATGTTTTCATTTTAATAAATCTATTGTTTTTCTTTCCATATTTATGGTACTCTGACCACTTGTGATCTGAACGTCTCCTTTACAATATAATAATTGGCAAGTGTAATATAATGTAGTGTAAATTCTAAACGTACTTCAACCCAATGTTTAAATTTTATTTCCTTTTTTTAAATTTATGACGCTATGATTACTTATGATCTAAGTGTGTCATTTACAATATAATAGTTGGTAAGTGTGATATAATGTAGTATAAATTCCAAGTGAATTTAAACCAATGTTTTCATTTTTACTCTATTATTTTTCTTTCCATATTAATAATCCTGTGATTACTTGTGATCTGAATGTGTCCTTTACAATATAATAGTTGGTAAATGTGATATAATGTAGTATAAATTTTAAATATATTTCAATCTAATGTTTTCATTTTAATTAATCAATTGTTTCTTTCCATGTTTATGATGCTGTGACTACTTATGATCTGAACATCTCCTTTACAATATATTAGTCGGTAATTGTGATAAAATGTAATGTAAATCTTTTGATTTTTACTTTATTATTTTCTTTCCATGTTTTTAATGCTGTGACTACTTGTGATCTGAATGTGTCCTTTACAAATAATAGTTGGTAAGTGTAATATTATCTAGTATAAAATTTAAGAGTATTTCAATTTTAATGTTTTCATTTTAATTAATCAATTGTTTCTTTCCATGTTTATGATGCTGTGACTACTTATGATGTGAATGTGTCCCTTACAATATAATAGTTGGTAAGTGTAATATAATGTAGTGTAAATTCTAAGTGTATTTCAATCCAATGTTTTCATTTGAATAAAACTATTGTTTTTTTAATATATTTATGATGCTGTGACCGCTTGTGATCTGAACATCTCCTTTACAATATAATAATTGGCAAGTGTAATATAATGTTGTGTAAATTCTAAACGTATTTCAACCCAATGTTTTCTTTTTATTTCCTTTTTTTTAAATTTATAATGCTGTGATTACTTATGATCTAAATGTGTCATTTACAATATAATAGTTGGCATGTGTGATATAATGCAGTATAAATTCCAAGTGTATTTAAAGCAATCTTTTCATTTTTATTCTATTACTTTTCTTTCCATATTTATAATGCTGTGACTACTTGTGATCTAAATGTGTCCTATACAATATAATACTTGGTAAGTGTGATATAATGTAGTATCAATTCCAAGTGTATTTAAACCCATCTTTTAATTTACTCAATTATTTTTCTTTTCATATTTATAATGCTGTGACTACTTGTGATCTAAATGTGTCCTTTACAATATAATAGTTGGTAAGTGTGATATAATGTAATGTAAATTCTAAACGTATTTCAACCCAATGTTTTCTTTTTATTTCCTTTTTTATAAATTTATAATGCTGTGATAACTTATGATCTAAATATGTCATTTACAATATAATAGTTGGTAAGTGCGATATAATGTAGTATAAATTTCAAGTATATTTAAAACAATCTTTTCATTTTTACTCTATTACTTTTCTTTTCATATTTATAATGCTGTGACTACTTGTGATCTAAATGTGTCCTTTACAATATAATAGGAGGTACGTTTGATATAATGTAGTATAAAATCTAAGTGTAATTCAATCCAATGTTCTCGTTTTTTTACTTTATTTTTTCTTTCTGTATTTATGATATTGTGATTGCTTGTGATCTAAATGTGTACTTTACAATATAATAGTTGGTAAGTGTGATATAATGTAGTATAAATTCTAAATGTATTTCTATCCAATGTATTGATTTTATTTACTCTATACTTTCCTTTCCATGTTTATGATGTTGTGACTACTAGTGACCTGAATGTGTCTTTTGCAATATAATAGTTGGTAAGTGTGATATAATGTAGTGTAAACTCTAAGCCTATTTTAATCCAAGGTTCTCATTTTATTCACTTTATTATTTTTCTTTTCATATTTATGATGCAGTGATTATTTGTGATGTGAATGTGTCATTTACAATATAAATAGTTTGTAAGTGTGATATAATGCAGTATAAATTTTAAGTGTATTTCTATTGAAAGTTTTTATATTATTTTATCTATTATTTTTATTTCAAAATTTATAATGCTGTGATTACTTGTGATCTGAATGTGTCCTTTACAATACAATAGTTAGTAATTGTGATATTATATAGTATAAACTCTTAATATATTTTAATCCAATGTTTTTATTTTATTTACTCTAATGTTTCTATTTCACATTTATGATGCTGTGGCTAGTAGTGATCTGAATGTGTCCTTTACAACATAATAGTTGGTAAGTGTGATAAAATGTAGTGTAGATTCTAAGCATATTTCAATTCAATGTTTTCATTTTATTTATTTTTATTATTTTTCTTTTCATATTTATGATACAGTGACTACTTGTGATCTGAATGCGACATTTACAATAATATTGTAAATATTACAACTATTATATTATAATAGTTGTAAGTGTGATATAATGCAGTATAAATTCTAAGTGTAAAATAATATTCTATAAATTCTAATAAATTCAATTGTTATAGATGTTCGAGATCATTTACAAAGTCACTCATACTAGGATTACCAGATACTTGTACAGAAATATTAGGAGAATTTAAGAGCAATGACTGAACAAAATTATCAGTGTCTTTTCTGTTAATCTATTTCAGATTAAATGCAAAAAAAGATAAATTATACGTAGTTTGCAATTATTTTTTCATCCACATCTCATGCTAGCACACACACTGACAAGAATGCTTACTACAGGAGGAGTACATTTTCATTACTAATGTACTACTGTTTATGAAGCTACAAAGCCATCAATCTCATAGTAGATCAGTAATCAAAACAGTATTATGTTTACATTTTACATATGCAACCTGTATAACCATGTATTAGTTAATTCAACTAATCAATTTTTACAGTGTATGACTATAATTCTAGATTTGTCTAATCCAATATATATAAACAGCGTTTGCATGGCATTAACTACAAGTATGATTTATCTTATTTTGTAGCATGTTTACACTTTGTGAAAAATATCTTTTGAGAATTGAAAACAGATACATTTATACATGTAGACCTAAAAGTATTATGACACCTATTCTTTGTGAACTGTTTTGACAAGAAGCTGTACAAAAAACCTATGTAGAAACTAAAAACCAGTAAGAGGGAGATATGGTATTCCATTAATTGTGGATTAAGCAATAGGAAATGACGCCACACTACACAGATAAAGCTGAAATTCTTAGAAAAAACATGACTACAATTGTAGTGAGAGCTCCAAATGTTAACACATTCATTATATTTTCTATGACTTCATAAGACGTTTTCGTAATAAGAGATTAGAAGATTTGTATAAATGACTCCATTGTGGTTATCATAGATTTTATTAAACTAAAACGTGACCTACCGGGCCACCGCAATTCATTGCCATGCCTATTCCACTGGATTTGCAATAATGTGTGAAGACCTACACCAAATAAATTAGCTTTGACCAATGCAGTTTATTTATTAATTTGGTTTATTCTAAATATTTCAACAATAAATTGCCATAGAAAGCATTTAACAGGTTATTGTAATAAATAATAATTAAAGCATTTTATATTAACTTTCTATAAACAGTTATTATTACATCTGTCTACATAATAGCTACTCCAATTGAGACCAATTAACAGCTCTCAAGAATGATTATTTATTCATAAAATTAAAGAGGGTAATGTTAAAGCCAAATACAGAATTTACAATACCAGATAACATCATGTCAAAATTGCATTGATAGATTTAAGATTGTAGATATTGGTTATTGGGATGGAAGTGCATCACAACATTGACTAAGACTGAATATTAATATATATCAGAGAGCAGTTTGATCTTAATGAGTCAGGTCATATAATTTTTCAACTCAAATCATAGTGTCAACTTTGCAGCCCAGCTTTTTTAAACATAAAATAACATCTTCATGCTCTGGTATATGTTTCCCTTGTTTAGACAAAACTACACTAACACTACCTGATCAATGGAATGTCAAAAGTGTCCTCAATGCATGTGGAATAATGATTCTCGTGTGCAGATATTGAAAAGTCATATCTCAAATCTTCTGATTCGTTGTCAATTGTAATAATATTGTTAGCTAAATTTGTCTTAGTAGCTGTAGTGTTAGTGAGTGAAGTCTCCATATATATCTGGAACGGCCTAATTGTAAAGTCATCAGGTCAAGAGCAAATGGTACTATTACTAACCAGAATAACTATAGGGCTTTTCTAATAACAGTCGTACCTATCCCAAAACCCTCCATGATGCTCAATCTAGGAGAGAAGACAAAGAGAGGGAAGAAAGGAGAGGTGGAGGGAGGGAGGGATGAGAAGAAAGGGAAAAGGGAAAAGAGAAAGTAGTTCTATTTTAGAGTTCTATAATACAATCAGAGTTGTTCTTGTCATTATAATGGCCTAATGATATTGCTTAACTTCAATGAGTGGTAACAAAAAGCTACTTCTGGTGCTTCCAACTCCTCTATTGAAGTAAAATTACCAGATGCCCTTTCTCACATTAAATAATTAGACATCTGGGGATGAGAATAATGAGGGTCCAGTTTAGTCTTACATAATATTAACATGGTTAATAATAATTAATTCAATGCAGCAACTTGATTAAGGTGAGATTATCTCATGACTCATTGTAATTTAAGCAGTAATGACGAAGAAAATGCATAGACCAACTTAAACATATAGAGACAGTGTCTTTGTTAGGCAAAAGTTATATTCTGTATAATCTTTAGTGTGTGTTCAGTATCTAATAAAATGACAGAAAACCATATTTCATAAAACTGGAAATTTGAGGAACTTATTTCTATAAAGGTATAATGAATGTTGTAAGTGCTAATCTTCTGATAACATTGTGATCATTAAGATGAGATTTCATTTTTGCATTTTTGATTTAAAACAAATGTGCAAAATTTTAGTATTGCATGTAACATCTAGTAATGGGATCTATTATTGTATTTTATCTCATGTACACTAGAGTCCTATTTAGGTGATGTGAATGGGATAAAAAGGACAACAATATTCCTATTATCTTTAAACTACTCACAGATCTACTAATAACACATAAAAAGTGAAATTCATTCAGGTATTTGACTGAACATATTTAACATTTATTACTGTATTATATAACATACCATACATTTATTGGTTTATTCAGTAACTTCACTTAATTGTTGTCATACTTTTCATCAATAGAAACTGATGATACTTACATGACTTGCTATGGCCAAACTCCTTGATAACTCTTCCATCAGAAACCAATTAAGGAAATAATATGGGACGTAATATGTTAAAGGAATTTACTACAGCTTTAATGATGATAATTATATAACATACAATACATATACTGGCCTGTTTATTTGATGACTTTATCTTCAATAGAAACTGATGATGCTTAATATGCTTGCATGACTTTCTATACCAACTCTTTTATTAATCCTTCTATCAGAAAAAAATTAATACAAGTGAAAAATGTAACCTTTTTTACATTTATCCATTAACATATTTGCAACTGTTGTCAATGATTTTAAATTGACAAGATGCATTCAGACCTCATCATGAATTTGTTTGGTATAAGTACTGTACACAGTCCATAGTAACATATATTGACCCAATTCATTGTCTTAAACTGTTGATTAGGCTTAATTTCAAGTTATAAACACAGTGCATAATCTATAGTTGGTTAAATAAAATGAAAATTGTAATTGTCCAGGAGTTTGTATTGTGAATAAATGGTACATCAGCTAAAGTTATTTGTGCTATAAATAGGGTAAATATTTTACTTTTGAATAGAGACTTGCTCTTGTAATTTAACCAAAACAAAAATGTACTTTAATGTTATTTTAAAGAAGCAAAATTGATTTCATGTCCAGTAGTCCAGTCGACCAATTCTAGACAACCAGCTTAAATACACACAACACGAACTTGCAATTAATCTGTCTCCAGAATTCAATAGATTTTTGTGTGAGTAGACTAGGAGACCTTGTTATATTTTTATTGTTACAGAAAGTCAGTGACATTAGTGAAAGAATGAATATTAACATTACATGTTAATTCTTGAAGTAAACAAGATCATATCTTTAACAACAAACATTGACAAAATACAAAATAATGTTACTGTGTATAAACAGATTGTAGTCTAAGAAGGATATATTAATTATACCAGTCTTACATATATACAAATTTAAGGTACTGATGAAAAGTTTCATCTATTATCTTTGCTTCTTATTAACAAGAAGTCCTTTAATAACAGAGTTAGCAGAAGAATGGATTACTTTTTTAGCTATATTGCTATAGCGATTATGAGTTAGGCCATTGAAAACATTGTAGCAAACATCAAGAGCTCAACCAAATTGATATCATTTGTCATCAAAATCAAATAACTATGTTCATTTGGAGCTTTTTGAAATACTTGTAAGCATCTGTAAAAATAAGGGATTACAATAACATCTGTTCAATGTAATACATATATACACATGTTAACTTTAGTATTACCTACAAAGGTATTGAATAGTTAGGTAAGAGAAATTATCATGAATCAATGAAATAATACTGTTCACAAAAGTGCTCTTAATTGTGGCACTATAGTTGGCAATATTTTCTGATGAGCTAAACTCAGTATAATTTATATAGCTATGTAACATTATACTGACAATGTACATGTGCAATCTAGCCAGTGACCATTTATTGTGAGGGATTGGACTTGTTCCAGACCTCCATAGCTAAAATAGTATTAATGTAATACTTCTAAGTAAGTGAAAAACATATGGTTGAAGTTTGGATAAGACATGTATCTTTGATAACAGAAGCTAGTCATAGTAATTATTTATTGAATGATATATCATGTGTAGCTCTAATGTCAAGTTTAATAGATTCACTGTATATACATGAACCAAACTGTTAGTACCTTCTACTGTGGTACATTGTAAATGGTCATTAATACATTCAGGTTTATATGTTAGTTATCTTTCAAAGATACAAGTAACTATGATACATATGATGTATATAATTATATTGAAGTAAATGAGACTACAAGGTGTCTATGTTGTGACTTGTATTATGTGAATACCACTGTTACATTCAGCCTAGTCAGTTTTTAAACGCATGATCACAAATGTACTTTTAAATACATATAAAGCTGACTACATTACACACACACTTCATAAAAACACTGCTGTTGTGTATTCCTTAAATTAGTTTGAAATTGACTTCCTGTATGTAGGAGTGTCTCTATATCTGATTAATTTTTTACAGTATCCTCACCAGTAGCGTTTTCAAATAATCTTCATATTTCTTTACAACATTACTCTGTCTTATAGCTTTTAAAAGAATGAACCAATTTTCTTCTAGCTGGTTGTACTTTCATCTTTTTCATTAATCCAAATTGATACATACGTGTCAATTCAGTATATCCAGCGTCCTCAATAGAAACCACTTTGTAGTTCTAGTATAAGTAATAATTACTGAATTTGTAAAAGTTGGTTCAAGAAGCAAAAGCATACAGACAACAATCGTATACTTCGGTATTCTGTTACGCCCACTCGAATAGTTAATTATAAAATACCATAAAAGTATACTTGCATGTTAAGAACAAACAATAAATGTACTGAAAAAGTATACATATACAATTAGTTAACAACTAGTTTTAACAATAAGTCTGTTATTAACAGTGCATTTACAAGGATCTCTCTTCTAGGATATTGAGATATGTATCTGTGGAATAATAGATAACAATTATATACAGTAACTACAGAATATATCTAACTACCAATATAACAATTATACATATTATTTAATCTAACAAGAACTATTGTACATGTATTTGAATTGACTTTTCCAAAGAGACAATCATTAAACGAGAAAGTATTGTCCACAATTTATCAGGTTATTCCCATTTGTTCAATAGAACAAACTTTACATGAATATAAAATTGACTTTATAACATTATTAACTATGTAAACAACTTGTAACCACAAAAATTCATTTCCTCATTTTTGTAGGTGGGAAATAATGAGAGTCCTCAATCTATATAAGTGATGTTATATATATCAACAAGTACAATATAGTAAGTATACTAGTTATCTTAATACAAGTATGTACATGGTATGTGGATATGTTCATGTAGATTGAACACTCTCATTATTTCTCACCTGCAGATATGAGGAAATGAGTTTGTAATAGCGATTTGTGGTCACAAGCTATTTATATAGTCTATACTGTGATGAAACCACAAGTGTATAAATAATAAATATATCAGTATACTACTGTATACAACAATGACAGGGAACTATTTCTTAGCTAAAGGGTCAACTCTATTAATTATATATACATATACACATTGTATAGACAGAGTAACTTACCATTGTTTTAAATGATCTTCATACATCATGGCTACATTATTCTGTCTAATAGCTCTTAAAGCATCTAATAAATTCCTTCTAGTTGCTCTTCTTGCTTTCTCGTCAATCCATAACTGATACATACTGGTACAATCATGACACTCAGCTAGATCCACATTGTCCAGTCCTAGTTGGACACCCAACTGATTCCATTTTGCTGTTCTAGCATGTGAAATTAATTCTTTAAGTGTAGGTTGTTGATCCAAGAAATGATCTGGTAAAGTACATACTTGTACACCTCCTTCAACTATATTATCTAATATGAAATAGAAAATATACAATTTATGTTGATATAACAATATGATGTTTACTTTTGTTAAACAATAAAACAAGTGTAATCATACTATTGGTAAGTAACACATGTATAGATAACTTCACAAGTCAGACTGTTCAGAAAAAGCCAATAATTCAAACTACCAAACACAAACACAATATTCATAGTTGATGGTGTCTACGAACATGAAGTCCATACATCAATGATAAATTAATACTATACCTTAGACCCTACATTCTAAATATTAGAATCTAACAGTATTAATTTTGTATTGGAGTATGCACTTCCTGTGTCTTACAAATAGCTAAATCTGGTCCACCCTTCGAGTTTGAATACCTACCTGGAGGATCATTTTGTCCTGGTTCACAATATGGCACTATACATCTCAAAGAATTTTCAAAACTAGCTATAGTACTTTATGGCTTGTGTTTGAGAATTGTGTGAATTATGTGTATACTTAGGATAACTCCACATGTTAAACTAGTTTGTTACATATAATATTATATTTTGTGATATTCATATCACAATAACTTAATAATCTCCATAGTGTGTGAGACAATTACTACTTACTGAAGCAAAAATATACAATAATGAACTTGTTATTGTAAGCCATGTTGCTCAAAACAATAATAGACTGCCTGTGCCTGCTAGTTGTCTGTACCTATGCCTGCACATTGTAAGTGTCAAGTGGACCTATATTGACCCAAATCACACAAGTATTCCTTTTTGGGCAATTTTTTGTGAATGACTATATAAACAAATGTTTAATTATATTCATAGTATAGTTAATCACATTCATAATTGGTAAGCTTTGATCCTAAGCAGGTTTTTCTAATGCTTTAGAATTGGATTCACATATTCTTCCTCCTTAGTGAGGATGAGGACTCCTGTTACACTAATTTATGAGTGGAAACATGCTATCATTTAGGCAATCCTAAAGTTATGTTTTTGGGTATTATAATAGTTGATTTGAACAATATATGAAATGGCACATTTGTTATTATCTTAAGTTGACTTTATTAATTGCTGACTTGAAGTAGTAGTAATAGTAGTAGTAGCTTTCCTTTTTGATAATGGCATTTCCTCCATTTGGGTGGGTCGTTTATGACCTATATGAAAAGAACAACATCGTAAACTAAATTCCTGATAGATAAATTACACTAGCTAATAAAAATTATCAATACTATGATTTGTGTTAAAAGTTAAAAGAAACCTGTCCTTGTAATAACAGAGTTATATACATTGTTAACATGTTATACAACAAGAGAGTTATTCAATACAGTGTACATAGTAATTGATTATAACTATTGTCTACCAATGTCTCTCTCTTGCCTACCTAACATGACAATTAAATTAGTAAAGTATCTTTATTACATGTCACTAAATCAGACTATACCTTTTTGTTCATCTGGTATTCTTTTAGGTAATGAAGATATCTTTTCGTGAGGCATTCCTTTTTTTTTATAAGGTCTCCCACTAGATGGTTCTTTACCACATCTACTTGAAGTGTCATATGACTCTACATCACTGTCAGATGATAAGGTATGAGATTTTTGCTTCCTAGGAGGTATATCTTCATCAGACTCTGATATATTTAATCTCAGCTTCTTCTTTTTCTTTCCTGTAATCAATTGAAGAAACCTTACTGTTACAGTAGTTAGAAGTCAACATAACATCAATATTTTTTTCTTCTTAGTTGTACAATGTACATTAGCTTGTATACCTGACAATCTTTGTAAAGCTTATATTAGGAAGTACATTCTCAGTCACTGTTTAGGATACTTTAATGCAGGCATGTATAAATTAATTGTCTACTTCATCATAATAATAATGGTTAAGATTTAAAAATATGATCACAAGCTATTTTTAATGCTGTACCAGTGTTAGAATGGAATTTGCAAACTCTTCCTCTTTAGTGAGGCTAAGGGCTCCTGCTGTTAGTTATTTCTTAGATGACACATGCTGTTATGTGCTATGTGCTATGAAGTCCAAACATTATGTTATAAGCCTTGACAATACTTAGATGTAGTGTTTAAAAATTCTGTATCATTGTTATAACTGAGATTGAAAGCAATATATTAAGTCACATGTACCACCATCTAAGATTGGCTTTGATATGAAATACATCTGGTTCAAATCATGTCTAATATTATTAAATTCAATTACTGACTTGAAGAAGCAGTATATTCCCTTTTTGATGGTGGCAGTTCCTTTGTTTGGTTTGTTTCTTTATAATCTATATAAAACAAACAATGTGAGAAACTAATGTATCACATTAAACTAGTTAATATAAATTATCAATACTATGATTTGTTTTAAAAGTTAAATATTATAGATTTAACAGAGTTAAAAACATCATTAACATGTTATACAATGATCAAGTTAATACAGTGTACACAGAAATTGATTATAACTATCGTCTACCACTATTTCTCTCTTGCCTGCCTAACATGACAATGAATCAGTAAAGTATCTTCATTACATGTCAGTAAAACAAACTATACCTTTATATTCCTGTGGTATTCTTTTAGGTAATGAATGAGTCATTTTGTGAGATATTCCTTTCTTTTTGTAAAGTTTCCCACTAGCTGGTTCCTTACCACGTCCTCTTGAAACATCATATGATTCTAAGTCACTATCAGATGATACATAATGAGATCTTCGTTTACTAAGAGGTATGTCTTCAGACTCTGATTGAACAGGATGCAGGTCTTCTAATCTCAGTCCCTTCTGTTTCTTTCCTGAAATAAAGTATATAAATAATATTGTTTGTACTTAATAGTTTTTAACATAACATAAGTTTATTGAATTAGACATACTAGGGCCATTAATGACATTGAGATTTTATACATTTGGATTGATGATGACTAACTCCAAAAAAACAAAGGTGGAACTTGTGTGTTGATATAGTTAGGACAAAGAGCTATACAAATATCATAAAGTATAATCTCATGCAAAGTTTGGATGACATGCTATTACAATGGTTAATATTGGTTAAGAACATTTAAAAATAGATATTGACAGAAATGTAGCACATGCTGTCATATTATGTCTGATAATATCTCAAATAAAATCTAGTTATGTTTTTCTATTATTTTGAAAGCGAATATATAAACGAAGCAACAAGTTTTTTAGCTATAACTTTTATGAATTATGACTGTGATTCCTAACTTCTTAGGGTGTTGATAATATTAAGGTACTACAGCATTATAATAGTGGATGAAATATGACATATGTGCTTTATATAGAATAAGTTACACTACAGGTTAACAAAGTAGAAGAAATGTTTATTGACGTACCAACTTGTTTAGGGTCTTGAATATCAGGATAAAGAGATGAAGATGATGCAGCTACACAATGAACAGGATATTAATATTTGAAGATAAACATGTACTAGTCACACAAATCATTGTACTGCCTACAGCTGGGTGCCATATAGTCAGCTATTCAAGTTATGAATTGACTCAATTTTCTCTTTAATAAATTGTTGCAATAATAATACAATAATACAATAAAATGATAAAATTGTTATTTTATCATGTCATTTAGAAATTTTCACAAGTAAATGCTCCACTAGGCAATTAAAAAATGGCTAGATAATGTATGCTTTGGTCATTGATTTGTGTGGGTGTTTTTCATACAAGTGGAAGGAAGTTGGAAGTTGTTATTTACATTTTACTTAAAAAATAATCAATATTAATATTCTGTTATATATGTATTGTTACAATAAATCAAACTCACCATTCATGGAAAACCAAGGTTGTTGACGAGATTTATCAATAATATTAGCAGTACAGTTTGCACAACATACGAGTGTTTTCTTGTCTTTCTTTAACTGACAGAAATGTTCAGTACTTTTGTCTGAGCATAAAGTACAGTAAAAATATTCTTCAAGATTTCCTATGTCAAGAATATATTGAAAGTTGCGTATCACCTTACGAATTCCTGTATGGACAACTTCACATATAGTACTACATCTTTTGTAAGGATCTGAATAATATACTGCAATCCAATAAATCCCATCAACTAATAGAACATCACCATAACTAGTGTGAAAAGTGATCATATTACGATAACGTGGTGTGGAACGTAGAGGATGTTTAAGTTTAAATGCAATCTGATTTTCAAGACATAGAAGATTGACAACTAATGCAGGGAAGATACCTCGAGGAAATGGTTTCATATCCCATGATATAATTATAGGATCAACATATTGCTTAAAAGTTGATGGTATGGACTGAAAGTTGGTAGAAGGTGTAGTAGGAAGGACAGTTGGAATAAGGTATTTTTCTTCCTTGGGTAGATTGCCAAAATGAGTAAACTGGTCATTAAATGGAGAAAATTGTCTGTTGTAAAGTCATCAGTGAATTCATTAAATATGGGCAGTGACAATAAGTCTCTTGTAAAACAACCTTCATCTTTGAGCTCCCTATAAACACTTGATTTAATAACAATACGATTACCTTCTATACTGGGAACTTTCAAACGATCAACTGTTTCAGCAAAAGAGATACTAATCAAATCAGAAAGTATAGTAAATAGTGGTTGTGGATGAAGGAACACTACATCAGGTAAGATATCAGGAAAGTAAAGGAAGACAGTCAGATTATGGTAGTATATTAAAGCTGCTTTAACATCATCAGCATTCATTACTAAGCTTTTGCCGATATCTTGGCATTTCGATTTACTCACAACAAATATGTTAGATTGACAAAACTTCTGGTCTAATTCTAGCTTAAACAAAAACCATCTAATAGGGATTGGAGCTTTTCGGGAATATTCACATATTTGACAACGAATTTCATCAGCTAGTTCTTTCGTGTGCGTGTCTCTAGCAATAGCATTGACAGGAAAGATGATTGAATTTCCTTCTTCACGATACAGAATAGCTTGATCTTTTAGAGTAAATTATTCCAATTTTGACCAAAGAATAGAATTTTTGGTTTCTATTGACTCACCAAAATAACCAGGCTTCAGCAATTCATCGTAATATGTCCCCAATATTATGCAGTGTGGCTTTTGAACATTCTCTTTTTCTTTCTTATTTTCAAACATTGCTAGAGGATTAACTGATGTTAATGAACGAAATGAAGATTCAAGAAGCTGTAGATTTGTAATCTGCCTTTCGACTGGATCACCAATTAGATTACCTTGAACACTGAAGAAGAACTTAGCTTTATCATCAAGTAGCTCATCCAGCTTGTGTGTGAAAATATTGACTGAGTTATATCGTAACAAGACTGGAGCAATGTCTATAAATGCAGCCTGACCACCAGTATCAATACCATATATCCAATGAGCTTTATAAAGTTCTTTAGACTCCTGTACATGATCTAACAATTTAATGATTTGATCACATACATCAGACTTTGGTCTGTCTTCTATTTTGGTTATTTCGTTAGAGTCTGGTAATGGATGATGAGACTCAGTTGCTTCTGTTTCTTCAATTGATCTGCCAACTACATCATTTCCCACTTGATGACTTTTGACTTCTGGTGATACTTCCTTGTTGTTCTTAATATTTCCAGCAATAATTTCTTTTATATCATCGGGCTCCACTTTTTTCCATAAAGATTTCTGATCATCACCTCTGATGGCAGTCATGACATATGCTGGACGTGGGGCAACTACATTAGTACTGTTATGTACATTGTCATTATCACTTGGTTCATCATTATATAGTAGCTTTAGAAAAGATGATTTACCAGTTCCAGGTGCACCGGATATTGAAAACTTGGAGAATTCAGCAGTTACAAAACCTTTCTTCATAGCTTTCTCCAGTAACACATCATTGTTATCTAGTAAACGAAAAATACTTATTATAATTACTTTAAACTTAATTTAATTTTTAATTCAAGAAACACATTGCTACAATGTTAGGTTATAATATAAATTGTTGCTAGCTCAAGGTATCAGCTTGGAACTAAAGATTGGAACAAGTAAAATAAACCTTTTTATTCTACAAAGAATTATAAGACTGTCTGACATGCTATGCATGACAAGTAAATTAAGCAAAATGGCCCCAAAAAGTCACCTTTCAAATGAGAATTGGTTTCTAATCACCTTCCTTTGCACTAAGACATGCATATATTATAATACTTAAATGAACCCATAAACTATACTTTGCCCAAATTTACTACTGCATCAGTGATATATCTCAGGCTTAGGATAAGCTAGAGAGAAAAGGTTTGTTTTATTCAGTAAATCTTCAAAATTTACTTAAAACCTGAAAAAATTGGAGTGTTAGATATTTGGGAAAGAAATCCATTATAAAAGGAATAGCATTGTTGACATACCACCATGACAAAATATCATGCATAATTCCAGATTATTAACAAATGTACAACGAACATTCACTAACTAAATGTAATGTTTATAAACAGCAAAAAATGTCTTTTGTAGCGAATAAATCCTAGTGTACATGAAAAATAGATAATAGGGTAAGGGTAGACTTGGGGTATAGCTAAATTTGGACATACGTTTATATTGCTATCATAAATATGGACACATATACAGTTGACTAGAGTCATAATTTAATAACAATTACAAACATGTTTACAGTAGTAAGGTATGTAATGTTTGAACTTTCATTGTTATATATAAAGTTCACAAAAGCTTATACAATAGTGTTTACATTAAGGTGACAAGTGTACTTGGTTTATATTAATCACTTTTTATTAAATTAGTGGGTGTAATGTTGTGATAATTATTGTGATAATAAGCATTTTAAGTGATTTTAAGGTGTTGTGGTTAGGAAGAGAAATCACTGTAACAACTTGGAAACCTTCACATGCTGTCCTTGAAATATTGTCAAGTGAGTATGAAAAGCAAAAACAAGTATTTGTTAATGATATTATCAATAATGGCCCTTAGGCTTACACACTAAACTTTTCTCTAGTGATAATGGTGAGAATCCAAACCAGGAATACTTAGTATTAAGGTATGTATATGCACTGGACTCCAAAATGACTCCCTGAATAAACCATCAGAAGATGTAATAAGTATCAAGGGATAGTATTAATGGACACATACACATGTACTGGACTACTAAGGATCATCCCAGGATGTATTATATAAACGTGCATATGTCCATGTGCACATTAGGTATAACATAGTCAGTCATACAATTTTAGCACATTATATCCTACCTAAACCAGCAAGATATTCTTCAATTTGGGTGTGTCCTTCTTTCCTTGCAATATCAATGGGCATCAAACCTTCCTACATTAACAGAATATTAAACTCACTATACAACTACAATAATTAACTTTGTTTGTGACTTTCCAACTTGTTCCTCTGCTAACAAGTAACTTAACAATATCTGTTTGTCCAGTAGTACATGCTGTCATAAGTGGGGTTGACCCTGTCATCTAATAGTCAATTGATATCACTTGCCATAGGTAATGTAAAAATGTTTGTCACCTCTGTTTGGATATTGATATCAGCTCCATAATCAATAAGAGTAACAACAGTTGAGTATCCACCAAACATGGCAGGCCAATGAATAGTACTACGATTGAACTACAATAATGATATTAATATTTGAAACATTAATTATGAGACAACAAGTCATCCATAGGTTATTGTTATATTAACCTCATCTAATTCATTGGGATCAGCTCCATGACTTAGAAGTATTTTGACAACTTCAGCATTGTCACAATAAGCTGCAATACCCAAAGGAGTTTTGCTTCCCTATAACAGCAAATCTTTTGATAAATATAATAAGTTTTTAGTTATACTCTTGACATAATACATTTAAGTTTGAATATTATTACAACAAGTCATATAGAAGGTATAGTCCCCTCATTTAGATTAGTGTTATTCAGTTTCCTTTTGCTCTAATATCAAAAGTCACTCAGATTCTCAGATTTACAATTAAAAAGTGATATGATGTTGTTAAGTGTATCTGATTGATTTAAATTAGTGGTAGGCCATATCAGAAAATTGGATTTGATGCAGCGAACAATGATTGTGAATTATATAAAGTATGAAATACCTGTCCTTTAAAGTGAATATCAGCTCCCTGCTGAATTAGCTGTTCTACTTTCTCATGATCACCATCCAGACAAGCATCCCAAAGTGATTTATTCTTTAAAATAAAATCAATGAATTGAGACCATATTACTCATTTTACATAACCAGTAATAAATTCTAGCATTAAAAGTTGTGCTTTAGGGGATGGATGTTAGGTAGGGGACAGGCAGACCGAATACTAGGCTGTCTCTATTTGATGGTCACTTTTAAAAAAATTAAAGAACAAAAGTCGTCTAAACCACTTACCAAAGCAGTTGTGGTCATAGTCTCCTCTTCCGTCCCTTAAATCTGTGTAAAGTTATATCAGAGTGGAGCGAAAAAAGGGTGTAACTTAAAGTAAAGTGTTTACATAGTGGTTATAAACTGTTATTACAATTGTTACAGTTGTAATAACAGTTTATAACCACTATGTAAACATTGCGGTACTGCCCCACATTCCATACATTCCAATGGGGCAGTAAGCCTAGTTCGCTTCTAGACCCTCCTCCGCCCATCAGCTTATCAAAAAGGAGGAGGGTCTAGCTCGCTGGACTACCACAGGATATATCTAACGACCAATATAATACAGATATCTATAATAATATCTATAACCTATAATACAGATATCTCTGATATAAACATACATGCAAATCCATCAATTAAAATGACCAGTGTGGGAGACACTTTAATTATTTGTGTAGGAGGCTCACATTCTCCTCTCTTGTGACAGTTCTGTAATCATGGACTTAGTCCTATACATGTAGTGGAACTGTCTTGTCTAAAGGGACAATCTTTCAATGCAAAGCATTGGCCATAATTCATTCAATTATTTTCAATAGTTCAAATGAACTATCATTTACATGTATACATGAACATATCCACATACCATGTACATACTTGTATTAAGGTAACTAGTATACTTACTATATTGTACTTGTTGATATATATATAACATCAATTATATAGATTGAACACTCTCATTATTTCCCACCTACAAAATGAGGAAATGAGTTTGTAATAGTAATTTGTGGTCACAAGCTATTTATATAGTCTATACTGTTATAATTTATATGAAAGCCACAAGTATATAAATAATATATATATCAGTATATAAAGTATAGGCCAATGACAGAGAACTATTTCTTAGCTAAGGGTCCACTCTATTAATACACATTGATGTATACATATTATAACTTACCATTGTCTTCAAATAATCTTCATAAATCCTTGCTACATTGTACTGTTTGATAGCTCTTAAAGCATCTAACAAATTCCTTCTTGTTGCTTTATCAGCTTTCTCTTGAATCCATAACTGATACATACTGGCTAAGTTATGACATTCAGCTAGATTGACACTGTCCAGTTGTAATTGTGTACCCAATTCATTCTACTTTTCAGTTCTAGCATGTGTAGTTATTTCTTGAATTGTAGGTTGTTGATCCAAGAGTTGATCCAGTGACATCTTACTATGTCCTATATGAAGTAGATGAATTACATTGTAAATAATATTATAAAATCAAATTATTGTTAGTCACTTTTCATTGTTTGTTAAGAAAAGTCATCACATTATATTAATGACCACATTATGTACAAGCGAAATCACATCTAATTTATTGTTTGATCAAATAAATCTGAATTGATAACACTTATAGTACTGTATTTCCTGGTTATTAAGTGCATGCGCTTGTATCTCCACAGGAAGAAAATATGCGCTTAATAAGGATACAAATAAACAAATAGCTTTTGTGGATGATGTCACTTTTCTGGGTGTGGCTCTCACTCGAGCACATGGAGGATATGACTGGTGTTTCTACTGAGTTCTCATTTGACAGCATAATTCAAGGTCATCACATTTACAAAAAAGTATGAACAACTACAGTTGGAGACGTTCTTCTATTAGTGAAAGAGGAAGCAAATGAACATGACCATTTTGCTGAATCTGTGATGAAGGACAGATTCATTGTTGGTCATGCATATTACTTATTAATAATTCATCAATTGTTTAATAAAAGTGTTCTGACCAAGATAAAAGTGTGCACTTAACAAACAGTATGTGCTTAATAATCATATGCACCTAACAACCAGCAAATACAGTAGGCTTGAAAGTGGTTGATTCTAAACAACAAAGATGGAGCTTGTGTGTTGATATTGTTAGGACAGGATACATAATGTACAAACTCATGTACATAGTATAGTATTATAACAAACTTTGAGTGATATGTGGTCTTAATTAATGCTATTTAGATGGTAAATATTTCTTAAATCTCTCTTAAATAGATATTGATAGATGTGTTCACATGTGCCATCATATTGTGTCTGATAATAACTAACACAAAGTCTAGTTATCATTTTTTTTTCATTTAAAAGCAATTACATAAGTAGAGCAACAACAAGCAGTCCAACAATAGCTTTGTCAGTTTTGAAGTCACTACCATGTCATGTCTGACTCCTCAGAATGTTGATTAATGTCAACAATTAATGTAGTGTAATACAAATGTGCTTTATATAGAATAAGTTACACTACAGGTTAACAAAGTAGAAGACATGTTTATTGACATACCAACTAGTTTAGGATCTTGACTAGCAGGATGAGGAGGTGAAGATAGTGTAGCTATAGAATAAATAAGGATAATAATTAGAGATAAAAAGTGCAATATTATATATTTAATGTAATATAAACAAGTAACTAGTAATGACATAATACTAACATAATAATACAAAGCTATTTTTAAAACATCTAGCACCTGATTTTTTAATGTACTATAATGTCAATATAGTATTAGTATGTTGTTATATGAACATATATTCAAAAATTAAATTAAATGATTTGTTTGTATAATTCAATGTGAAAATTTCAAACAAAAGGGATAACTAAACAATGAGTTACATACATCTGACTAACAGATTGCTAAAAGTCCAAAACATAATATTATAGTCTGCAGTGTAAAGTGCAATGTGCATGTTTTATTTTATTCATTGATCTATTAGCTAGGAGCTATCAACTTTAAAGTGTCCACACATGAACATACAAAGTACAAAAATGTATCGCATCATGAAAAATAGTTCAGGCAGAAGATAAATCAAAATAAAACTTATCCATCGCCACTTTTATTTGAAAGTCCTATATCTCCAAGCCTCATCCTTAACTTAAAACTGTTATTAAATTGTTAAGTTAAGGTTGTCTACAATGAATACCACTTGATTTTTGTTGGAATGTGCTTCATAGTTATGACCACTATATACTCAGGCTATAAACAAGGACATTGAGAAAAACCTCACATGCTGCACTGCATGTAAGATTTCTACTACTATCTCACATATGTTATTATGTTTTGTGATCACTTACATTGCAATTACTAAAAACATTCCATAGTTTGGAGACAGATACTTACTAAAAAGGACATGATACAATGTATATATATGTATATGTTTATATACACTTTCTAAAAAGGAAATACACAAACAAGCTTGCTACATTAGCCATTACTGAGAGGAGTCAAATTATAGCAATCACATGTTTTTCCACAGTCATATGTTCACCAACATCATAGTGATGACTTTATTTTAAGCAAATGCAGTAGACTGTCTATTCATTCAGGGGTGTGGCAATCTGGGGATGAGACTAACCCATCCTCTAACAGTATTTTCTTCTATTTCTTTGAATGACAATGTCTAGAAAAATATTGAGTATTTCCATTACATCCCTCAGGTAGTAGTCACTGTAATAGTATTCCCTTCTATTACTTTGAATGACAATAAAATTGACGATACCATCAAATATAAACACAGCAATAACTACTTGAAATATTCTTTATGTAACCTTTTGGTTTTGATAACATCATAAATGTACGTTAGTATCAATCTTATAATACTATTGAAGGTAAATACATGTACATATATTTATGCAAATGTTTGCTTTATATCATGTTATTATATTTTTAGATCTGTAGTCATAATAAAAGTGTTCACTCAAAATGGCTAACTATAAAGTTTCTAATGTTCAAGTTTAGATAGACAACTGATTTAATCTTTGTAAGGATTGTCCTTAAGCTGGCAATAAGGCAGTATAGAAAACCACATTGTTGTGGTTTTGATAGGTTATGACTCTCATTAACCATCCTACTAAGATATACAATCTTGACATGCTTGAGATTAGAATTTTGCTATATTTTGATACTATGGTTAAAATCAGTATTCTATAACCTTATGATGGGAAATTGCAGTCATTGTTACACAGCATGAAATGGAACCATAATACTTTTCACTTAATTAGGAACTTCCAATCAAATTAAAAATTTAAATTTATTATTGTTAACTTATTTGATTAAATCCAACTAATAACATTTACAAAAATGATCACAAAATTGTTAAAATGTCAAAGAAAACATTCTCAATTTATTATTAAAGTTATTATATTAAATAATAAAAAACAAAATCTGTCCATTTGTGTACCTATAAAAAAGAAAACAAACAAAAACCAAAAAAATGTTAAGTTGTGGTCTAAATAGTGTTTGATGTCAAAAAAGACTTTTGTGAAATGAACAAATCATGACATATTAAAATAATGATTAATTATTGAGTTGCATAAATTAAAAGATGCTGCACAATGTACTTTATTAACAATTAGATTATCATTCTTTATTGGTTTCAAGCTAAATTTTCCATGTTCTATTATAATTTAAATATTATTTTTGTTTACGTACTAAAGTTTATAATCATACCTTTGCATATATTCTTGTTGTAACTTTTATGAAGTGCTGCTAAGAGGATCATCTATTATAATAATATTGGCAATTATAAATTAGGAAAATAAAGTCCAGTGACTCTGCTACAAAAACTGATTATTTTCACATAAAATCACATGTACATGTACTTGCATGTATAATTATTATTGTAGTAATAGTTTAATGACATACCTGATTCCTTGAGAAGGAATTTGCAGATTTCAATGGCAATTGATTTCTTCTGAAGAGGACCATCCAGAATACTAATGACATTACCCCATGTCACTGGAGTAGGCTCATTGTCCAACCAGCTCTGTAACATCTTTGACATCTTTACTTGATCAGAGTAATTAGAATGGCACAACCCCTCAATAGTATTAGAGTCAACTCCAAGTAGATCTCCTAACTCTTGCCATTTTGCAGAAATAGAAAAAAGAATCCTAAGTAGAATACGTTTCTCTGGTTTTTTGGCTGTGAAGTAACGTATCATTATCAATACAATGAAGGTAACATGCTATAAATTAGAACATACAGTAGAGAAGAATAATTGTGGCAAAAATAAAAGTAATATCATATAAAGCCATGATCATTGATTTTTATATTGATTTATCAATTGCAAAATGTGGATGAATTCTTAAAAGTGGAGGTAACACAATATGTCAGGTCCTTAGGTCCATACATGCTAAATGCATTGTGACAAACTTGCCAGTCATTCTGTTCTTATGATACTAATGTTGAGAGACAATTCACAGAATGTCATGACTTCCTAGTGGCTTATTTGCTTGTCAGTTCAACTGCCTTGTTTGCCACACCCCTTAATTTAATCAATATTGATATTATAATATCCTTTACACAAATGTGGGATATAGAGCAATCTTTGATTCTTTGTCATACAGTTCTTATAGATCAACATGTTATTTATATGTACAATTTGCTATTTGACTAAACAGTGGTGTTAATCAAGGGGAATTGATATTATTATTACATTGGGTTTTCTCCAATTTCATTTAAATAGCAATATTATGAAAAAAATGACTTTATCATACCTTCAATTGTGGAAGGTAATGGTGGCAGTACTGATGGTAAACATTCTATATCTACATCAGTGACTTGATTGTCTAGAGTGAATATGAATAGTCAATTAAAACACACATCCTTTTTTGTTTACTCCAAAAACTAGATGTTATTAATATTATGTAAAAATTAATTAACCTGACTTAGGTTCTTCTTTCAAAATAGTGGTACTGTTGTCGCCTTTGTTAATGTCTTCCTTTTCTAAATATGCACATGAAATTAAGTCACCTTGTACAGTGAAGTATAACAACTCACCAAATCCATCCATCCATGGCTGAAACGTTTTGCTTAATTCCACTGGTGGCAAATCTTGCATAGTACAAGACACTTTAATTTCCTTTCTTTTGTTAACAGTAACAAGTGCTACATGAACAGGAGGCATATCTCGCTGAGCATGATGTTTCAGGTTACAGAGGGTACCAGGATCACACTTCAGAGCTGATGGATGATAAGCTAAAGGTTCAGCACAGGAGTCAATGGCAGCAGTAATTAGAGAATGTAGAACGGAGCATTCAGCTGGATCACCAGTCCAATAGATTTCCATCCATAGCATTGTGTCAACTAAAAGTAATGATCCACGAGGCTTGGATGACTGCAATTTAATTGCAAATCTGAGTTGACAAGGAAATTGTGCATTGACACACTCGAGTGTGAAGGATGGAGGCTCTTTACGATTTAACAATGCCACAACTGCAGCTGGAAATACACCCTAGGAAAAAAAATTATAGCAATGAATATTATATATTGTTCATACCTGAGGTACGACTCCATGATGAAATGATAAAACCAATGGATCGCATGTTTTCGCAAACTTTTTCTTTTCACTAGTGGTTAGATGTTTAGGAGATAAAGCAGCTGGAATAAAGTAATACGTGGACTCGTCACAATGTACTTCAGCTACAATACAGAGATCACATAACAAGCGTAGTAGGTCAATTTTTTGCTACCATATTGCTCGTTTGACAGTACTTTAGTTCAATGGTCTTCTTGTTGACCTGCTCTCTAATAAAATGGTACTTGATCTCAATATGCTTAGATCTTCCATGACTTTGTGGGTTTTTAGATAGACAGATAGCTGCTTGATTATCTTCATAGACTGTGATTGGTTCAGGTGGTTCACCCTGCAGATCAGTGTAGAGCTGTCTCAACCATATGGCTTCTTGTGCTGCCTGAGACAAAGTAATATATTCTGCTTCAGTAGTGGAAAGAGCTACACATGATTGCTTCCAACTTCTCCAGCTTATTGCTGTACCATCAACTTGAAAAATGTAACCTGAAGTGGATTTACGGTCATTCACATCACTGGCCCAGTCTAAATCAGAAAAACCTTCACAACTACTTGAATTGCTCTTCTTGTATAACAGGCCAAAATTGTGAGTTCCTTTGAGATATCTTACAATTCTCTTGACTGCAGTCCAATGCTCCTTTGTTAGTTTTGAGCAATATTTGGCAACATTCGATACAGCAAAGGTTATGTCGGCTCTGGTCATTGTTGAGAGATACTGTACGCTTCCTACTGCTGATTGATATAGATTTTCATCAACTAGTTCATCACTTTCAGTAGTTTTAACAAGCTTTGAGCCAACACAGACTGGTGTTGCTACTGGCTTGGCATCTTTCAAACCAAATTTCTCTAAGATGTTGAGAGTATAGGCAGGTTGACCATTCCATACTGACTTTTCTGAACGATTCTGAATGATTGAAACACCAAGGAGATATTATAAATCACCAAGATCTTAACCTCAAACTGAGCAGATAATTTGCTTTTCACATCCTTCATTCTTTTCTTGCTTTTTGTGCCAAGTAGAATATCATCACCGTAGACGGCTATTATACATAATTCTCCTTCTGAGCTGATGTAAAGACACAGGTCACTCTTGGTTTGTTCAAATCACATGTTCTTCAACAGGTGATCAAGGGTCATGTTCCAGCACCTTGGTGCTTGCTTTAATCCATAGAGACACCGTTTGAGTCTGCAGACCAAACGCTCTTTTCTTTTTACTTTGAACCCTTCTGGTTAAGTCATGTATACTTCCTCTTCCAGATCACCATTGAGAAAAGCTGAGGTAACATCCATCTGATGGAGCATCATCTCATTTTAAACTGCCATTGCAATGATTGAGCGAATGGATTCAAACCAGACGACTGGACTGAATGTTTCATCATAGTCTTGTCCAGCTTTTTGTGAGAAGCCTTGAGCAACCAGTCTTGACTTAAATCTCTCAATTGATCCATCAGCCTTGACTTTTCGTTTGTATACCCATTTACTTCCCACAACTTTTCTGTCTTTTGGAAGCTCTACCAGGTCGTACACATCATTTGCTTTCAGGGATGCCATCTCTCTCTCCATAGCTTTCATCCATTTGTCTCTCTCAGGACACATACATCCTTCCTCAAAAGTACGGGGTTCGTGATACTGTTCTTTGGTCTGAGTAGAATTGACCCACACCCCATAGTAATCTAGTTGACGTCTTTCTTGATTGAAACGTCGTAAACCAGTGTTGGTCTCAGTTGATTCATCTCTTGTAACCTCATTACTTGATTCACCTTCAACTTGATCAACTTTCTCTTGAATGTTTGCGAGATTTCACATTCATCATCAGATAAGTCAATTTCCACTAATTTGTCAGCTTCACTTTCATTTTCCACCTGCTCCTTTTCAAGTCCATACTTGGTCTCATCAAAAACGACATCACGACTATAGATGATTGTTCTCTCTTGCGGACAGTACAGGAAATAACCCTTGACATTAGTTCCATATCCTAACAGGATGCATCGTTTGGCTTTCGGATCTAACATCTTTCTCTTCTTTTGGTATGTGTGCATATGTCACACAGCCAAACACCTTGAGATGATTAACAACTGGCTTCCTGCCTGTCCAGGCTTCATATGGTGTTAAACCACTGACAGCTTTTGTTGGGCTTCTATTTCTTAGGTACACAGCTGTTGCTAAGGCTTCTGCTCAAAAACTTTGTGGTAACTGAGCTCCAACTAGCATTGATCTAACTGCTTCCATTAACGTGCGATTAAAACGCTCTGCTACACCATTTTGTTCAGGTGATCTTGGAACAGTCAGCTCGTACTTAATACCTTCTCTCTTTAGATAGGACTGGAACTCAAGTGAGGTATATTCACCTCCATTATCAGTACAAAGAGATATTATTCTATGTCCTGTTGATCTTTCAACCATGACTTTCCATTCTTGGAAATACTGAAACACTTGATTCTTGCATTTCAATATGTAGATCCATATGTACCTGGTTTTATCATCTACAAAGTTAAGAAAATACTCTGCTCCACTCAAAGACTTTGAATTTATCTTTCCACATACATCACTGTGAATGAATTCTAGTGGTGCTTCTGCTCGTTTAACCTCACTAGTCGGAAATGGGCTTTGCTGGATCTTTCCCTGAAAGCATGATTCACACAGTGCCATCTCATCAGATGCATCACTACGACTCAAACCTTTAACCAACTGTTCATTTGCCAACTTTCTCAAACTTGTTACATTCAAATGTCCATAACGATGATGCCATACCATAATGCTACTATGATTCTTCACTGTGTTTACATTGATAGTTTGCTGTGGAGTGTTTACCTGACAGCTCAGTAATAGAGACTTCCATATTTTGTAGCTACACCAATTACTTCTTCAGCTTTATTGAGAATCTTACAAGTAGACTTATCAAATCTGACTATTTCCCAAGTGATGTTGCTATATCAATGCTCAACAAGTTATACGATAACTCTGGTACATAAAGAACATCATGAAGAGTACCATATCTGTATGATCCATCACTTTGTTTCAGCTTCAGTTTAACTGTTCCTTGTTTGTGGGTCTCTATACTTCTTCCGTCTCCTAATGTAACAACCTGTGGTGTATCCATATCCTCCATCTTGTCAAACATTGTCTTATTACAGCATATGTGACATGTTGCACCAGAATCTATGATCCAGTTATTTCTTTGACTGTCACTGTCAGCTGCTAGTGCATGTGCTGATGCTAGCAATCCAATACGAGTACTGTCTTCATTCTTCTTTTTAGCACTATATCTCTGTTGAGACTTCCTTGATTTCTTACTCTTCCTTTCACCATGTTCATAACAGTCCTTCTGAATATGTCCAAGTTTTCCACAGTTGTGACAGCGTATTCCTCGTTTCCACTTCACCTTACTTTTAACAGTCAACGCTCCTCCCACAATTTCTGTCTCTGCCTGACGAGCTTTAGTTTTTCTCTCCTCATACAGTAGACGTTCAATTACTGTTTTCATGGAGGGAACCTTTTCATTGGCCTCTAATGCCATAACAAGTGTATCGTAGGATTCGAGTAGACTGACCAGTAATTGTACCACTTGATCTTCCTCGTCCATTGGAGCTTCAATTGCTGCAAGCCTATTAAATATTTCGGTTATTTTCTTGATATGTTCCTGGACCGACTCTCCTTCTTTCTAATGCAAGGAGTAAAGTTTACGGCGTAACACCAGTTTATTAGCCCAGGTTTTCTTTTGGAACTGGCTTTTCAGTTTCTTACATACTTCAACAGGTTCTTTTGGGGTCACCTATCAGGTACAACAATGATAGGTCAATGGATAGCATAATTGTAGCTAACGCTCGATCCTTTCTTGTACAATACTTTGCAATAGTAGTAGCAGTTGCATCTTCAGCTGGAGGTGTCTCTGTTTCATTGACAATACTCCAGAGATCCTCTTTCATTAGTGCCATTTGACACTGTAGTTTCCAAGTTGCGTAATTGCTGTCTTTAAGGGGAACGACACTGACAATCTTAGATTCTGTTGCCATCCTAGCGAACTGGTCTCATAACCTGTTAGAGTTTACAGTGGTGAATGACTAGATCATGAGTTGATAAAGTTTATTGAAAAAAACTCAAAATAACTTGAATAAAAATCAATGAGAGACAGCGTACGAGAGGAACAACAACAAAAGAATTGGTTACTTATATAGTACATAAACAATTCTAGAAAGTTCTACAGTAACATGTGCAAAAAGAACCTTCTAGACTTAATCATACAAAGGTTAAGTACTATCAAAACAAATTATAAGTGACAAACAATGTAACACCCACATTCATTTACTTATTGTCCTTATAAATTTGAAATTTATGAGAATCCTAATAAAGATCTGATAAATGTAGTTTGTTAAAGTACCAATCAGAAGCCTTGTTATGACTTTGCATACTTAATTATGGTCTATTAGGTTTGTTGTATTCCAACATTTATATTTGAGAAACAACATTATAATTTTGTGTTTTATACACTCATAAACAATATAGCCAGTAAAGTCACTAAGATAATAGACTTGTGTAAAATGTTTGTGGATTAATTTAACAATTGCATTAAATTTAACAAATGAAATGAAAATTGTACACCTCAGATATTTATCACAATGTTGTATCATATTATGGTCTATATTTAATAATAGAGTATGTAAAGTAAAGTTATATGTCTTCCATATCATGTTAGGTTCACATCTTAAATAAGTCTACTATCAAATTGTATCTACTAATTCAATAATTTTATTATAAGCAAAAATTAATACAAGTCATATTCAATATAATAAATGTGTTATATTACAATTTTAAACACTTACATATTATTACAGTAGTCACTAAAATTAGTACACACAATTAATTTAACATTAGAGTTATTGTGGTAACATATACACTAAAAAAAGCATTTTGTCATTTTAACTGAGGTCTTTGTTACCACAGTTTCATCAATATGATGTAAACACATTCTAAGATGCAACAAGGCCAAAACCAATGTAGCTTAGTATACATAAAGCCAACTAGTTGCATCTACAACCACATTACATCCACTTTACTACAGTAATTGATCATGGCTTCAATAGGCAGATACTATTTAAACTGAAATTGATCCAGTTAGTTAAGTTGAAATAGTATATACCGCTCTCTCATAGTTTCAGTTGTAGGACATAAACTACAAAGTGTACTTTTTGGCTTCTAGTGGTGGTAACTCAATATTGGGCTTACATCGTATTGATGTGATTATGGTAACAAAAGCAATAGTTGAAATGACAAAATGATATTTTAAGTGTAGGAAATGGTGAGTATGGTAAATGTTCTTCATTTGCCAAAATGTTTACCTCCAGTATTTTGATTAAGAACATGGCAATAGGCAGAAGACGTCATTTGACAAATTTAATTTTGTCAAAGCGCACTTTGATATCTATAATATGATCTCTTTTCAAAATTACCAGATAAAGTTGTTGCTTGTTCACATTTTCCATAATAACAATATTAATAACCTACTGATTATTCAATTAAGACAATTACGGCAATCAATAAGATTAAGTTTGTAAACCAATATTGTATATTTTATGGTTACTAGAAAAACATGTATTAACATATCCACAGATTAACTATATAATTGTAAATAGTGTTGTTAGTAAGTTTTGATGAATAATGTAGAGTCAATAAGGAATCTTTAATTAAAAGTTAATTCTAGATATTAAAGAAGTCCAATAATGACTACTAATACTTTCATACTATCATAACATGAATTAAGTTATACTAGTACAATTATAGGTTCACTGATTTTGTTATAATATTGTCGTTTACAAACAACTAATATTTCATTGATATACTAATACTGCAGTTAGTTACAATTGTGATATTGTATGCACTCTTTAAAATTAAATGTCGTCATTAATGAATAATAATTAATTAGATAGGTTGTGACAACACATCCTTTCCTCAAACTATCATTTGCTAATAATAAACATTATCATCTATTATTATTTAGTCCTATCAGACACCACTGATTGTTGCGTCTGCTAAAGGATACATTGACATTGTCTCTGTTCTACTTAAAAACAATGCGGACCCTAATTCTACTACTAATGTAAGTGTTTATATATAGTAACAATACTATTGTAATGTATAGATGTATAGATTCTATATGTAAATATACACATGTGAGTTCAATAATGTAATTTCATGTTATACTTTTCTTTCTTTTTTGCGAACAATGTTCTTAAGTAATTAAATTAACACACCTACCTCAACTGTGCATATGAGAAACACAATACTCAAGAAATGTTAATAATAACAGACATTTTTAGAATCAAAAAAATGTAAGCCTCAAGTTTTTAGGATATCAATAATTATTTCATCATGATAACTACATTATGAGTATTATAACCTGCATGACCTCAATAATATGTGTGTACATCAGTGTTATGTCCATATTGACAGTTTATATACAGTATACGTGAAAGTGTCACAATGACTAGGACAAATGAAATGAAGTGCTTGTATGGGTTTCCCATAGCAAACATTGAGAGAGTCCAGATGACTAAGTAGGCACACTGCTTTAGCAGCCAACAAGGAAACATACTGACTCTAATTTTTCTCCAAATCACTCACATATGCTCTAGAACCCTGAAATGTTACAAGCTTTATGACTGTATACTGAAGTATACTAACTTAACATCTTCCCCAACTTGAGCAGAATAAGTTGTCAGTCAATGATTATGACCATAATTTTTGCAATATATCAATGTAGTACATTCAGCAAAAACTACATTATGAGCAATAAAAATATCCTGTTCAAGAAAGACTAATAATTCATGTAAATGTAAGGTAAAAACAAGACAGAATCAATGATGATAAAACCACATACAATTATACAAATTTTGATATTAACTTGATACGAGTTATTAATAGCATAATATAACATGTTACTACAAGTATACTATGTACAAGTATGTCATAGGTTCTTTTCTAAAACAATCTCTTGTATTAAAGGAGAGATTATTTGTACAGATATCACAACCATTTCTACACTAATAAAAGAATTTTGATAGACAACATAATAGGCAGTCATTTTTTCTGAGCTACTAATAATAGTCGTACGTAAGAGAGAGAATGACTAACATGAACCTCCACTGATATTGACTACATGTTATGATTGTACTTGTTTATGTACAATGTATGGTATACTGTTAGTTATCTAGTATTAACTTTATATTTCTTCTTTTTCAGTACGGTGAAACAGCATTACACAAGAGTTATAATGTTGAAATAGCAAAAATGCTAATTGAAAATAGGTCTAATATACATGCACAAAGCAAGGTCAGTGTTTAATATTTTAATTTAAAGTTATTATTACTACATCATATTATGATTGAAATTTAGTACAAAGTTAAGTTTTGAGAATTTTATAAAACATAGTTCTTTGTTTTAGTTTATATTATGTTTAGCGTTTGATATTGTCAACTCTTTATATTTTAATATTATTATGTTTGTTTTTGTCTTTACATAATATCTACATGAAGAGTACAACTTTTGTGTAATGTACATTGTACAATTGACTTCTCTCTTTTACATTGTACTGTAATAATTAAGTAAAATAGGAAACACTAACTATAGCAAATGTTATAATTATAAAGCAATCAATTGGGAGATTATATTAAATATTATCTAATTTGGAAAAATCACACATGTTGCTCTAAAAAATTCGAACGGATGGTTGTGTACATGCAAATTGTACTGAATATACACTATACTTGCATGGTATCCGGGAAGAACAATCATAGAAGTATTTTAGATACAAAATTTGATAAACATAATGTACAAAATGGCTGTATAGCAATTGCATGTACACAACAGTTTATTAAAACATTTTAAGCGTAACATTTGTAGTTTTGCCAAATTATATGGCAAATATCATATTAAATAGATGTAAGTCTATCAGTATCAGTACAGTGAACATTAGAATCCCTGAATAATGGCAAACTTGTTTGAAAGGACAAGTAATGGGGGATTAGAATTAATTCCCATTTAATATAGATTACTCATTGACTCAGGAAATATGGAAACCTTTTGTATTATATGTAATAAATGCTTTTAAGTAGTGATAGTAACAAAGATTGATTACTTTTAGTTAATGAACATATTGAATTCATGTGTTTAATAAATGATTAGTGAAAGCATAAATGCATAGTCTAATAGATCTTTATAAATCTGTAATGACAGCCCTTACACACAGACTTAGTAAAATCTATACTGTGTTTTATTTCTGTGAAAATTCTGATAGGATATTATAAATGAATACATTGAACAATTTGGTGTCATGATTCTAACAATATATAAACCAAATCTTAAATATTCATGATTTTAAAGTTATGGTGGAGATTACATTCCATTATATGTTTAAACTGTAAGTAATATCAAGTGATTAACATAAATTATAAGGAATAAAATACAAGAATTTTCACAGAAATGAACACAGTATAGATTTTGATTATATATTTAGAATATAAAGAGTCTGTGTTGACAGGTTATGTGACAAGTGCGTTATTACAAGTCCAGTATATTTCAGTGTGGGTGGAGTCAACAAGTTCTGTTGTACAATGCAAAGCAAACTTAGAATGTTATATAACAGTTACTCTAGTGACACAAAGAATCTGTACAATTTCACAAAGAAATAATATAACAAAACTTCTATATTATGATAAATTATAGTTTCCAATATATGGCAGTGTTTTTACACTTGGTCTATAAGTATGATGTACAAGTGGTTTGCAATGTATGCTGTACTATTTTCATTGTTATCATAGGATAAAGCTAACTATGAGAGTCGCTAAGACATGAGTCTAGCCAATGTCATTATTTGATGGCTTGTACATGTTGTTAATAAGATCTTCTAACTTTCCTAATTAACAAAGTCTTTATATGATATCATTTCCTTAATAATTATTGATACTATATATCTACAAATACATTCTGTGAATGATAAATAAACCTACTTAAAACTGACTGATAAATGAAATTTTGCCAATAACAACCAACACTGATAGTATGACTATAACTATATATATATTCTTTATTATACAGTTATAGTGTATGAAAATGTATTATACAAGTAAACTGGTTATATAAATCTTGTACCATACTACACCCACATAATGTTAATTAACAGTGTTTCTGTGATACATGATATCAGCCAACTTTTCGTCATAGTCTATCAGTGCAGTCTATGGACATGTGTTACTTTGAATTGTTGTCTATATCTTTTAGAACATGATGACACCTTTGCATTATGCTACACGTAATGGAAAGACTGAAGTTGCTACACTTTTGATTAACAGTGGAGCTAATCTAAATGTAGTTGATAAAGTTAGTACCATATAGTTTTATTTTTTTATCACATATAATATTATCATTTATGCAAATTATGATGTAGCACCTCCTCTTTACAAGGTGTCATACTTGTATGTACAATAATAATACTTACATCACTGCTGCATCATAGTGTCATTTCAATGTTGGTTAGTAATTCTTCTGTGTATCTTATATAAGTCTTTTATGTAATATTAAATGGTAATAGTATGCTGTTATATAACTGAATAAAAGCAGTGATGACAACATAAGAAATGTAATATGTATAATTTTAAAATGTGGAGTAGTGATCTGATCTAATAAAAGTTATAAAACATTTGTCACATATCAAAAATAATTATTATGACATGGCTAGTATATGGATTATATTCATTTGTAGTTGGACTGAAGTAATTTTCTGAATTTATTTATTTAACCTGGTTATACAGCTTAACAATAACTAAAAGGAAGGCTCAAGATTTCTATATAATACTCATGGATTAAGTTGATCAAAATAGTAATCAATTGAAAGTGAAGAATGAATTTAAATCATATTCTTTAACTATCAACAAATATAGCAAACAATAAATTAATTAGCTTTTTCTATTAACACTACAATGATGGGTGTGTATGATCATGGTTTAGGCTAGTACATTACTAATAGCCAAGATTTGTCACAGTGTATCAGTACAGTCTATGTAGATGCATTACTTTGTTTTGTTGTCTATTTTTTAGGACAAGAGAACTCCTTTGCATTATGCTGCATTTAATGGAATGACTAAAGTTGCTACACTTTTTATTAACAGTGGAGCTAATCTAAATGTAGTTGATAAAGTTAGTACCATATAGTTTTACTTTTTTATCACATATAATATTATCATTTATGCAAAAATTTGATAAAGCACCTCCTCTTTACAAGGTGTCATTGTTGTATATACAATAATAATAATACTCTTATGTGTGTAACATGCATGGCACTTAGTGATTGGTACATTAAGTTAGCAATCCTATAACTTTATATTAGATAGTCTTTGATATCAACATCGAAGGTAAAGTTTCTTTTCTTGATGATAATGAACGCTAAATATAAACCTTGACCTGTTTTTTTAAAAACAAGACATGCAGTTACATTTACAAAACAGTCTTTTGTAACTTGTGATGATTTTAGGATTTTCTTTAAACCATTCAATACAAGTTGTGGCCAAAAATGTAGAATGAATCTTTGCCTTTTTAGAGCCCACTAGTGCCACAAAGTTATTGTCACTACTATGATGATCTTGAAATTTTTCTAATGAGATACCTGCTCTACTGGTGTCAAATGATTGTGTGACATTCATTTGAATTTTTGCAAGCATTTGTTCTGTCTGACACACTGTAGTAATAATCATTTTGGACCACTTGTTAACCACGTTTGCATGTGTACTCACATTATTTATTTCATTATTATATGCAAATAAAATATTGAAAATGAAGAATTAATTAAAACACATCCTCATTCTACATTCCTTTGCGTGGCTACAGGTTTTTATAATAATAAATTAAATTTATGGTAATAAATAAATTTTAATATTATATTGTGTTATAATATATCTTGATATAACTGTATTTAATTGGCAATTGTAGGTGAAGAAAACATAATTATCATAAAGTATAAGTTAAAGCATTTCTTTCTTTATCTAGGATGGCAATACACCATTGATGTTAGCGTGTCTGAGAGGACATCAGCCAATAGCAATGATTCTATTAGAGAAAGGAGCTGACAGACAATTACTTAATAAAGTTAGTTAACTAACATAACACTTTGGATCACAGTAACAGTAACATTACAAAAATGTTACTGAAGGAATGTAATTATAACAAATTGGCTTATCATGTGTGCACAGAGAAGTTTATAAGTTGGTATTAGTGTTCTAAGCTAAATGAAATTTACGAAATAATTGCCAATTTTGTTTAGTAAAGGCATGAAATTGTAAATGTACTAATAAAACTTATTGATTTTCTATGTTTATTGGTAGAATGGAGAAACAGCTTTGACAATAGCAGAAAAAATGGCAAAGAAAGTTTATGAAAAGCTAACTGATGATAACAGTAAGTATAATGCACACTTGGTAGCAAAAACAATTAACTTGATAATTTTATTTTCTACAGACAAAGAAATTTTATTGCAAGCTCTTGAAGAAGGCTATGTCATTTTATCAATTATAAAATTGCTATTAGTTGGTCCTCCCGCTGTCGGCAAGACCTCTTTTAAACACCTACTCTTTAACTGGAAGCCACCGCATCATCATCATAGTACAGCAATTGCTGATCGTCCTATTAGAGCTGTAGAAAGAATAGCCACTCTTAAGGGGGCAAAGAGTTGGGAAATCATCACAACAGAAGAGCTTATGGAAATGCTAGCTGAAGACATTCATATTCAAGCAAAAGATTCAGGGCCTATCCTAGAAACCCAGTCTTCAAATACATCAAAAAAAGCACCTTTAAACATCAAGAATATTGAAATGAAAGATACACCACAACCAACCAACCAGTCATTAGCTCAAGATTTGCCATCACTTTCTTTAGATGCAAGTAGTGAATACAGTAACATAGATCTCACAAATCATTCAGAAGCAAATCAAGAGCAAAGTTCAAAGCCAAAGGTTGAAATAGCCAGTGAAGACACTCAGCCTAAGAGATTAGATGATTTAGAAGAGAAAACAAAAAGCATGCTTAAAGTCAAACATCAGTCCAACGAGTATTCACAGGAATCACAATCTGTCACAAATGATGTTGTTGCTCCTAAATCAGCTGAAAAAGAAAGCATTCTAAACCTCTCTAAAGATATTCTCACTGCAATGAGAAATACAGCATCTCGACAACTCTCCCAGTCAACCTGGATATATGTACTTGATAGTGGTGGGCAGCCACAATTCACTGATGTATCAAGAGCATTTGTTCGTGGCAATACAGTCATTGTGATTGTACACAAGTTGACAGATCGACTGTCAAGTAAGCCAATCTTTCAATATTCTATTGATGGTAAGCCATTAACCCAACCTAAGGAGCTTAGGATGACTAATCTTCAGCTCATTACAACATATGTGCGTTCTATCTCATCAGCTAAACTTGCTGCTGTTCATGGTGGTGACAGCGAGTCATTGCCTACATTTCTCATCATTGGTACCTACGAAGACAAGATGAGAGGTCTGGGAAAGCTGTTTCATGAGTCTTTAAAGAAAAAGAATGTGAAAATTATAGCAGCTTTACAACAATACAAAGATCAATTGATATTCTATAATGAATCTGAGCAAGAGCTTATTTTCCCTGTTGATAATATGTGCCTGCAAAATCGTGAAAAACTCTCATCTCGTATTAGAACATACGTTATTGGGCATAAGAAAGCAGCTGTTATGAAAAATGTCCCTATTCGTTGGTATGCTTTAGAATCCAATATCAAAGGAGATGGGGAGAAAAATGATCATGGTATTGTATCTCAAACTCGATGTCAAGACATTGGTCAGACACTAGGAATGACTAAGACTCAAATACAAGGAGCTATTGCATTTTTCAAGTCTCTTTCCGTTTTCCTCCACTTTAAAGCTTGCTCTCATCTCGTTTTTACAAATCCACAATATTTCTTGGATGCGCTTTCTAATATAATTCGCATATCATTTGTTGATTTTCCTGAAATGCTAATACAAGAAGGAAAGATTTTGCCACCAAATGCTCATCGCCGACTTCAACAAGAAGGCTTGTTCACAATAGATCTTCTAGATGTCGTATCTATTCAATTTGTTTCTGGTCTTTTTGAAAAAATTGACCTACTACGCTTGTTATGTGATCTCTGTATTGTAGCTGAAGTACATCGTGACGAGTCCACGTATTACTTTATTCCAGCTGCTTTATCTCCTAAACATCTAACCACTAGTGAAAAGAAAAAGTTTGCGAAAACATGCGATCCATTGGTTTTATCATTTCATCATGGAGTCGTACCTCAGGTATGAACAATATATAATATTCATTGCTATAATTTTTTTTCCTAGGGTGTATTTCCAGCTGCAGTTGTGGCATTGTTAAATCGTAAAGAGCCTCCATCCTTCACACTCGAGTGTGTCAATGCACAATTTCCTTGTCAACTCAGATTTGCAATTAAATTGCAGTCATCCAAACCTCGTGGATCATTACTTTTAGTTGACACAATCCTATGGATGGAAATCTATTGGACTGGTGATCCAGCTGAATGCTCCGTTCTACATTCTCTAATTACTGCTGCCATTGACTCCTGTGCTGAACCTTTAGCTTATCATCCATCAGCTCTGAAGTGTGATCCTGGTACCCTCTGTAACCTGAAACATCATGCTCAGCGAGATATGCCTCCTGTTCACGTAGCACTTGTTACTGTTAACAAAAGAAAGGAAATTAAAGTGTCTTGTACTATGCAAGATTTGCCACCAGTGGAATTAAGCAAAAAGTTTCAGCCATGGATGGATGGATTTGGTGAGTTATTATACTTCACTGTACAAGGTGACTTAATTTCATGTGCATATTTAGAAAAGGATAACATTAACAAAGGCGACAACAGTACCACTATTTTGAAAGAAGAACCTAAGTCAGGTTAATTAATTCTCACATAATATTAATAACATCTAGTTTTTGGAGTAAACAAAAAAGGATGTGTGTATTAATTGACTATTCATATTCACTCTAGACAATGAAGTCACTGATGTAGATATAGATTGTTTACCATCAGTACTGCCACCATTACCTTCCACAATTGAAGGTATGATAAAGTCATTTTTTTCATAATATTGCTATTTAAATGAGATTGGAGAAACCCAATGTAGTAATAATATCAATTCCCCTTGATTAACACCACTGTTTAGTCAAATAGCAAATTGTACATATAAATAACATGTTGATCTATAAGAACTGTATGACAGAGAATCAAAGATTGCTCTGTATCCCACATTTGTGTAAAGAATATTAATAGTATCAATATTGATTAAATTAAGGGGTGTGGCAAACAAGGCAGTTGAACTGACAAGCAAATAAGCCACTAGGAAATCATGACATTCTGTGAATTATCTCTCGACATTAGTATCATAAGAACAGAATGACTGGCAAGTCTGTCACTATGCATTTAGCATGTATGGACCTAAGGACCTGACATATTGTGTCACCTCCACTTTTAAGAATTCATCCACATTTTACAATTGATAAATCAATATAAAAATCGATGATCATGGCTTTATATGATATTATTACTTTTATTAATTACTACAATTATTCTTCTCTACTGTATGTTCTAATTTATAGCATGTTACCTTCATTGTATTGATAATGATACTTTACTTCACAGCCAAAAAACCAGAGAAACGTATTCTACTTAGGATTCTTTTTTCTATTTCTGCAAAATGGCAAGAGATAGGAGATCTACTTGGAGTTGACTCTAATACTATTGAGGGGTTGTGCCATTCTAATTACTCTGATCAAGTAAAGATGTCAAAGATGTTACAGAGCTGGTTGGACAATGAGCCTACTCCAGTGACATGGGGTAATGTCATTAGTATTCTGGATGGTCCTCTTCAGAAGAAATCAATTGCCATTGAAATCTGCAAATTCCTTCTCAAGGAATCAGGTATGTCATTAAACTATTACTACAATAATAATTATACATGCAAGTACATGTACATGTGATTTTATGTGAAAATAATCAGTTTTTTGTAGCAGTGTCACTGCACCTTAGTTTCCTAATTTATAATTGCCAATATTATTATAATAGATGATCCTCTTAGCAGCACTTCATAAAAGTTACAACAACTATATGTCGAAAGGTATGATTATAAACTTTAGTACGTAAACAAAAATAATATTTAAATTATAATAGAACATGGAAAATTTCGCTTGAAACCAATAAAGAATGATAATCTAATTGTTAATAAAGTACATTGTGCAGCATCTTTTAATTTATGCAACCCAATAATTAATCATTATTTTAATATGTCATGATTTGTTCATTTCACAAAAGTCTTTTTTGACATCAAACACCATTTAGACCACAAATTAACAAATTTTTTTGTTTTTGTTTGTTTTCTTTTTTATGGGTACACAAATGGACAGATTTTGTTTTTTATTATTTAATGTAATAACTTTAATAATAAATTGAGAATGTTTTCTTTGACATTTAACAATTTTGTGATCATTTTTGTAAATGTTATTAGTTGGATTTAATCAAATAAGTTAACAATAATAAATTTTAATTTTAATTTGATTGGAAGTTCCTAATTAAGTGAAAAGTATTATGGTTCCAGTTCATGTTGTGTAGCAATGACTGCAATTTCCCATCATAAGGTTATAGAATACTGATTTTAACCATAGTATCAAAATATAGCAAAATTCTAATCTCAAGCATGTCAAGATTGTATATGTTAGTAGGATGGTTAATGAGAGTCATAACCTATCAAAACCACAATAATGTGTTTTTCTATACTGCCTTATTACCAGCTTATGGACAATCCTTACAAAGATTAAATCTAAACTTGAACATCAGAAACTTTATAGTTAGCCATTTTGAGTGAACACTTTTATTATGACTATGGATCTAAAAATATAATAACATGATATAAAGCAAACATTTGCATGAATATATGTACATGTATTTACCTTCAATAGTATTATAAGATTGATACTAACATACATTTATGATGTTATCAAAACAAAAAGGTTACATAAAAAATATTTCAAGTAGTTATTGCTGTGTTTTTATTTGATGGTATCGTCAATTTCATTGTCATTCAAAGTAATAGAAGGAATACTATTGCCTGATTGAATACTATTGACTACTACCTGAGGGATGTAATAGAAATACTCAAGATTTTTCTAGACATTGTCATTCAAAGAAATAGAAGAAAATACTGTTAGAGGATGGGTTAGTCTCATCACCAGATTGCCACACCCCCTGAATGAATGGACAGTCTAGTGCATTTGCTTAAAATAAAGTCATCACTATGATGTTGGTGAACATATGACTGTGGACAAACATGTGATTGTTATAATTTGACTCCTCTCAGTAATGGCTAATGTAGCAAGCTTGTTTGTGTATTTTCTTTTTAGAAAGTGTATATAAACATATACATATATATACATTGTATCATGTTCCTTTTTAGTAAGTATCTGTCTCGCAAACTATGGAATGTTTTTAGTAATTGCAATGTAAGTGATCACAAAACATAATAACATATGTGAGATAGTAGTAAAAATCTTACATGCAGTGCAGCATGTGAAGTTTTTCTGAATGTCCTTGTTTATAGCCTGAGTATATAGTGGTCATAACTATGAAGCACATTCCAACAAAAAGCAAGTGGTATTCATTGTAGACAACCTTAACTTTAACAATTTAATAACAGTTTTAAGTTAAGGATGAGGCTTGGAGATATAGGACTTTCAAATAAAAGTGGCGATGGATAAGTTTATTTTTGATTTCTCTTCTGCCTGAATTATTTTTCATGACGCAATACATTTTTGTACTTTGTATGTTCATGTGTGGACACTACTTTTCATTTTAAAGTTGATAGCTGCTATCTAATAGATCAATGAATAACATAAACCATGCACATTGCACTTTACACTGCAGACTATAATATTATGTATTGGACTTTTAGCAATCTGTTAGTCAGATGTATGTAACTCATTGTTTAGTTATCCCTTTTGTTTGAAAGTTTCACATTGATTTGGTTAGCTCCAATAAAGCTACTGTACAACGTTTTTGCTAAATTGACTGTAGTTCCTAAGCAATTGGAAACTACTGACAATATTAAAGACTGTTATCCTATAATAAGCCTTGCCTAATTCATCCTTGGCTTCATAGTGACTACTCTTAAAACTACAAATTTTTAGACCATTTTTAAATTGCCTAGTGGAGTATTTAATTGTGAAAATTTATAATTGACATTGAGTTGTATCCTCCTTCTTCCTTTGCTAGGCTATGGGTTCACGGTACAATTAAATGTCTTTGTTTTAATGTATGAAATTTATAGATAGGACCTAATATCCTATATCAATACCTTTTTGTGCACTCATAGGAATGATAAATAAAGTTAGCACATTGCTTCTTAAATATAGACTTTGTAACACTGAGTAGCATTTATTATTCATTTTACATAGGTGAAAGCAGTACCATTAAGAAAAGAAACGATCTAATGCTAATAACAAAATTTTAAAACAATTCAATCAAGTGAAGAAGGTATGTTACTTGTCATGTAAGACATAACATTGTGGAGATTTACTTCATCCAAATCTAATATTCCATCACTAGTAGCATATTCCTAAATAATGATTGTACAATTTAAACAGTACATTATATTATAGTTACACATTAATGACTGTTAATATTTGGTTTAACAGAACACTATAGTGGTAACATAACTCAAGGAATGAGTGGTGTTAGTGCAACGGGTAATTCAAGTATTCAGCAAAGTAGGTTTATGTTTTATTCATTTAATGAGCTGACACTTTGATTGTGAGTATATTTTCATTTTTATAGATATAATTTATATATGTAAAGACAGTTTGAGTACACTTCTGCTTGTCATCATGGTACTGGCAATTCTTTGTTGTGCTGTGTATTATCTGAAGATTCATTGACTATCATGTACTATTACTTGATCTCAATTATCAAATGTGCAGTGATTACTTTATTTATTATTAAATTTTAATGGCTAAATGTATTAATGTTAAAGTACTCATAATCTGCCTCGCCCTAAATTTCATGGAAAATAGTGTTCATGACTATGACTCTAGGGACTCTAACACATATATTCCTAGAACTGTTGTTCTCCTTAGTATGCAAATGGACAGACTTAGAAAAGTCTAGTATGGAAAGTCAAGTAGGCGAGAATCGATATTGATTACACAAATATACATAATGTATAAATTATGGTGTGCCGTTTGTTTAAATTTTGATCGTAAATCCTCGCAACTATCTTAATTTGCATACGGAGTTTTACAATCGACTGATCGTGGGCGGCATTGATAAACTATTAATTTGATTGATTGATCAATATTGATTGTAAAACTCCGTATACTAATTGAGAAAGTTGTAAGGATTTAGGATCAAAATTTTTAAACAAACGGTACACTATAATAAATAGACTTGACTAAAATTATATTACTATAAATATATAAGGCAAATATTACATCTTGTAATACTTACGACCAGTTTTGCATAGCTACTTGTCAACTATTTTGTATAGTCATCATGAAAATAGACTATTTTACTATGTTTACTGAAATAGCTTCGACTAGTTATAGAAGAATTAGTTGAAATTATTTTTACAACAGACTTACTGCGTTTGATTTATCCTGTGAAAGTGTCTCAACTTTTATATAGTGAAACATAAAACAGTGAATGTTGAAGAGTAAGTTGATGTAATATACTTGGTCATTCAATGGGGTGGATGGTAAATTATATGTAGACCTAAAATCTACAATTGTGATCTTTGCAAGCTTTATAGTAGGTAGTGTACTATATATTGATGTCAAATAATATACTTGAAAAGGATAAATTGTAGAGCAGTAATCAATAGAGATGTAGCAATTGGATTAATGATTTCAAATTGTAATTATCTCAAATGGTACAATATCATTGGCTTTAAAAAGTTGATTACATCCATTACCAACCAAACTACTCAAAAGATATGTATCTTCGATTCATAATATATATTTGTTGTAAAAAGTGTGTAATATAGAACTAATAATTAGTTAGTTATTTCCGTTACCCAATAATTAATATTAATTGATTATTGTTAATGATGATTTACAAATTGTTTACTAGTAAATTGATTTTAGAATTAGCTAACAATAGTAGTCATTTATATTTACTGAGGTAAGATGTTGTATATGTAGACAAGTGTCCATTATCTACAACAGCTTGTTAACTATATATAACTAAGAGACTCCTCCCCATAATGACGTTTTCGGAATAAGAATTTAATTAAGATCTGTGAATCTCGTTACAATAACCACCCTCCAGTTTGGAAAAGAAACCAGCCAACACTGTTAGCGCAACTGCTTCAACACCCCTTAAATCCGGTATATCGATGGCTTTAGTGAACAAGGTATGTTAATATAAAACTATATACAGCTGATATGTTTTATTATCTCTAATATAGATAATTAAAAAGCCTGATGATCTTCGTAAGTTTACAAACATGTGTAACCACTTTATTTAACTATTTTATCTTTATAGCTGATCTAACAACAAAGAAGCATAAAGATCAAGTTGGATTAAATTGGAAATCATATGGAGTAGATTGTAGTAAAGTGTATCCTGAGATCTCTGGTGTTGCCATAGTGACATTAGGGAAGGATTCTTTCAAAACACCAGAAAATGTTAAATGCGGGAAAGACATGTTCGTTATGAAAGATGTTTTTAATAAGTTTGGGTTTGAATGTATTACTAACAGCAAAGTGGACTGCAATAGTCTACTAGCTCTCATTGATATATTGCAATACATTCCTCCTAAATGTTTCCATCGACAGTTTTCATTTTATTTCAGTGGCTATGGAGGTTATGATCAGGATAGTGGGCGTGCATACATTTTAACAAAATTTCCCACAGCAAATGAACCTGAAGAAAGAGTATATCTAGACTGGATTATGTGGGTGTTTAAGCAAAATGTACAAGTCCTTGAGGAGAGATGGTGCCGTCTGTTTTGTTCTCTTTTCTTTGAGTTATGTCTTTGTGACGGTGACAATGTTGTAGTGGGACCAATTACTTTGCCATGCTGTGATAACTTTGTCATTGCTATCTCTGGTCTCAATAAGACAAGTATCAGTCGTAATGCTGATGGTGGCATATGGACTCAACGTCTCTCTAATAATCTCATTCAAACAGTTGAATGTAATCTTCCTTTGATGGCCATTTTGGATCTAACAACAAAAGATCAAGTAGTACAAGAATTTAGGTTGCCACCTCAATATGTTTCAATAGCTGGACAGCTGTTCTTCAATGGTAAGTAATATAATTAATATTGTATTTATATAGCAATTAATAGTTTATATATTTCAAAATTTATGAACTAAAAGAATTACAAGAAATGTTTGTATTGTTTTGTTTACAGAAACGTCTGTCAAATCCAAGTACAATGATATCGTTAAGCAAGAATGTGAAGGAGAGCATACAGAATGTAGTGGTACATTGTTAGTGGTTACTCAAGATGAGTTCACTACAGATGGAGATAAAATGATGAAACTATTTCAAGATGAAGCAATTAACTTTGCGACTATAAAAGATGCAAGTACTGTTAACTGCAATAATATGATAGCCATCATCGAAGCTGTTGCTAATTTTGCTTACTCTCAATATTACAAGTTCTTTGCCTTCTATTACTCTGGTTATGCAGGTTATCGTTGTCCTGATGATGGCTGTGATCCTAATGGTCAACATCGTGTGTATCTTAAACTTGGTGATCAAAAAGTCTATTTAGACTGGATTGTCTCACTCTATCAACAAAGGCTACGCTCTTATCTCCCTTGTATGCTTTTTTTTGAGCTATGTCTTCAACAAGATGATCCACCTCCAACTATACAATTACCACCAAGTTGTAACAACATTGTCATTGCTATCTCTGGTCTCAATAAAGCAAATATTGGTCGTGATACTAATGGTGGCATATGGACTCGGCATTTATGTGATAATATTAAGAAACACGACCTTCCAATGTCAACAATATTGGATTTAACACAAAGTCAACTACCTTCAACTATGTCATCTCAATATGTAGCATCAACAGGACTAATGTATCTCAAGCGTAAGTAGCGAACATTGTGTTGTTAATAATTTTTTTAATTATATAGAGCGATTACATCCTTATGATACACCACTCCAATATTTTGAAAAAAATCTCCCAAGTTCTTCTGTTATAAGTGGTACTAGCACTACTGGACTTTCAGATGCTACATATGTAGCTGGTAAGTATTAAGATATACTTTCTTTATAGTTATTTGTTATTCTATGAATATAATTTGAGTAAATTTGATGGTAGCATTACAAGTGGATTGTCAACAGCTTTATAATGATGTATCAATGGGTCTGATCAATCATAGTAGAAGTCTTAATCAATGAACCTAAAATCATAAACCTTAAACTTGAAACTTTGAAACCTATACTTCTAAAGCATTTTATATAGATGATTTAGGTTAAGTAGATCCATTAAAATTGAGAGTTATTATGAGGATTACTATTATGATATTTCATTTTTAGTAAGTAGTTGTCTCATATACTATAAAAATTAATTATTTTAGTAAATGCAATATGAATAATCACAAAACAAACTGACATCTGTTAGTCTCCTATGTAGCAGCCACTCTGACAATCCTTGTTTAGCCTGAGTATGTATGAATTCACACAATTATAAGAAAGCTATTTTTGATGGCACAGTGTATGTATGTATTTTGTATTTTCACGTGTGGACACTTCTTTACATTATAAAGTGGATAGCTGTTATCAAATTGATCAATGAATAAAATAAATCACACACTTTACTATTAAGATTATAAGTTTTGGACTTCAATCAATATTATTATTCAGATATAAGTAATTTTCCAGTTATCCCTTTGCTTTCAAAATTACTCAATAGCTCCAATAAAGGTTTCTATGTAGCTATGTTGCTTAATTGTTTGTTTGTCTAGGTCTATTTTCATTATTATAAGCAACTATGAACTTTTATATAACATAAACATTTCTGGATTTATTATTTTTCCAAATCCTATTAGTACAACATTCCTTTACAAGTGTACATATTGTACATTATTATAGGTTCTAAAATGAATGGTTATGGTTGCATTTAATGAAAATAACTATAGAATTTTTTTCCATAATAGTCATGCTGTATTAAATGTATCTCCTAGCTTATATAGCATTGTTAATATTTGCATAAAAATTTGACAGTTATGTAATCAATGTAGGTGATGTTTCTCTAACTGATCCATCCCTAATTACTCCACCTGATCCTGTTCCTGTTCAGGATGGTTTGTTACTGAATTATATATACTGCATGTTACTAACTTGTTTTCAATAGATATTATTGATATTGATAAAATTATGGATGCCATTCCTGACAAGAATGATCTTATGATTGTGTTAGATGGTATTAAAAAGGATGAAGACAAGTGGCGCAATTTGTTTGGGAAACGTCTTCTCAAAGGTCAACTTGAGGTTAATCATAATTTTACTGATCTTGTGTTTCTGGTTGACGAGATAACTGGAGAAAATGCTGATGATTACATTTACTCTTGGGGCTCTGTCATCAATGCATTAGATAAACCGACTACCATTAAAATTGGGAATAGAAAAGCTGGTTTTAAGTCTGTTTCTGATGTGGTCAGAGATCATTTAAATAAACGAGACATATACGACAAGTATATGGATCAATTGAGTAAAAAATAAAACTCAATACTTATTTTGTGTTACCTTTACATGCTTACAATCTTTTGAGTACTCCCCTAGTAATTATTATAGTTTTATGATTATTATCAGTCCTATAATGTATGCAAAATATTTGGTCATTTTAGGTTTTGTTAAGTCTCTTTGTTTATTATTTTCATTGATGAAATTATTTTTTCAAAATTATTGCCTTTGCTTGTGGAATTAAAATATCTACTGCTTTCAATTACATTGTATAACTCTTTCCATAACATTATTAATTCCAATATATACTTTATTATTATTAATGTATTACGACCTGATAAGGATGATAAATTATCTGAAATTTGTTTAGCATTGATTTACTCTTTATTATAATGTGAGTGTTTTAAAATACAATCAGAAAAGTATTCTGAACTATTTGAAGTCACTCATAACAGGATATCAAATGACCATCTGTACCATATCTACCATGTCTGACATTTTTGCATAACACTGCTTAAGTTCTCTATTTATGGTACACACGCTTCTGTCAAATAAACTACACTGGCAGAAGAGTTTTGTGTTCACATACACCTAATTTAGTTGTCTAAACATTATTTGAAACATAATATCTAATACTAGTCTATCAACTATTATCTCAAGAAGTATTATTCTTTACAACCATTGTTCCATTGAGTGAACTATTTTCTTAATCTTTGATGAGAGAGAGAGAGTTATCATATACAAGTACATATACAATGTATATACTATACCTGAAATCTACATTTAGTATGTATCCTTTAGTTTTAAATTTATGAAGAACAGTTTGTACATCTTTATTAATTGTTTATCACTCAGTGGCATTTTTAAGTGAAAACTTACATATAATTATCTATACTTAATAATGAATATTATTATAACTTAGTAGTAGTGACAACACTGTTGATTGTTCCTCTACAAACACTCGTTATTTCTTTGATCACTCCAGGGACATTGGTTATATGATTATTTGGGTGGTTCTTGGTGTAACTTGACTATGATGACATCATAATGAAATGATACATAATGATGTCATCATATTGATGACATCACCTAAACCCTAAACCAAACTTAACATTATTAACTCTATGACACATAGTGATGTCATCATAGGACATGTTGTTAAATCATCAGTCAAGTTACACCAAGAAGCACCCGATTATTTTGACCTAATGCATCTGTAAAATCATTATGACAACAATAACAGACAATATGTCACTGTGGATTTAGGACTTACCAAAGAGGTTCATATAGTGAGATCAGAATACTGCTTCACTTTTAAAACATCATTATAAGAGCAGCTACAGATGAACAAGTGTTAAAAAAGCATTTACCTTTACTACTTACTTTATTTCTGTTGTTTTGTGATTGAAGAGTTAATAATGTAACCTGAGAGAGCTAGTAAATTTTACATCATTTTCTATAAAAAGAAACCATTATTTTAAAACAACAATTGGATAAACATGACATGTACACATAGACTCACAATGATCAACAAGAAGTCCAGACTATAGTGGTGTTGACAACTTTTTAATAAAAGGAAGGAACAGTCTAGTTACACCAGTATATTATGTTCCTCAGAATGGAATATAAGTTTAGTTTATAGGGAGGAGGTTGCTGAGTTGGTATCAGGCACACGTGAAAATTGTATACTCTAATGAAAAGAAAATGTCTGCGGATTCTTTCACTAATTGTAATGAAGATATCATGACAAATAACAGGAGAAATTTGTGCATTAACTTGCCAATTTTCATTTTAGAGACCTGGAGAGAAATTTTTGTATGTCATAGATATCTGGTTTACACTCAAGGTCACCAAGGTAGGTCTTTTAAGTGTTATTTTTAGTGCTGCAATCATATTGGGCTGTAATATATTTGCAGTGTGTACAAATGATATATGTTGGTATCCCCAGACCACATCAACTCTATGCATTGTGGGCAGCAATACCAGAAGAGTCCAGAAAGAATGTAGTCTTATACCCAGACTTATAAACACTAGGAAACACTGGGTATATGAGACTAGACTGTGTGTAGATCTACTAAGACCTATCTTCATGTTGGATATGATAGATGTAATATATCCAGCTTTATATTAAGAGACAAATATTATACACTTAATGACTTAGTGTTATATAACTTCTTCATTGTTTATGTTAGTTAAGTGTTTAAATATTTGTACTAATGCACACATATTTGTACTAATGCACACATGTCCTCTCTATTACAGACAGCCCAAGCCATAGGTTTGCCTTCAACATATTCATCAAGTACCATAACTGTTATCAAATTGAAGTCATAGATGTTAGTTCTGTAAGTTGCATCCACACAAATAATGTTATCTCCAAAGTTTGTCATCATGTCTCGTTGGAACTCTGTTTGTATCACTAGAAGAAAATCATTTTGTCCAAGGTCATCAGTGTCATCATTTTGTTCATTTCCTTGCTGTTTAAAAACAACAATAGGGTTGTAGTCAAGGGTTTTACATTCTTTAACCCAGGCCTGCACACTGGTATAGTCATTAGCGTGTCTCTCTATTCCATCAATATTGTACTGTCGTTTTATGTTGTGAATGTCTTGTCTTGAGATAAGATGTTTACGTTCCATTTTCTCTGCTACAGTATCCTTAATGCTGTCAAGGATTTTTTCGATTGTCACTCCTTGTTGCAATTTTGCTGAAACTTGTAAATGAATATTTTTTGTTAGAGTCAGGTGAGCTAGTTCAATGTCATGATTATAGTGTGTACTGTTAAACTCAACAAAAACATGACCATTTTCTTGTTTCTTGGCTATTATATGTGCTGTACAATAACATCCAATTTTGCTTGTACCCTGTGATTTTAAGCATCCTTTACCTGTTCCTTTTTATGTATATTCCCCTGATCGGTTACAGTAAAAGTAGTATATACGAATACCTAACCTCACACGAGATGATGTACGCTGCACATAAATTGTATTAGTGTCTTTCTCTTCTCTTTCTTTCCATTGCAGGAATTCATTGAAGCTTTTAAATGTATAATTTACTTCATTCATGACGACCTTGTGGATATTCTTTAGATGACCATTAAGTTCTTTAAGTGAGTCAAATCTATTAAATATAAATAAAATAACAATACTATTCTATATGCACATGTATACACCTTGTATCACACTCATCACATTGCATCAGTGCTGTTCCTTCAAGTTTAGTGTGATGACTAGCTTTATGCCTTGATAAACTGCTTCAATGTTTAAAAACTTTGAGACATTCCAAACATGTCTATAATTTTGATGGTGATTTGACTTTTGTTAATAACTTAATAGCTTTGGAGGGTGACATCAATGGAGAATTAGACAGCTTGATAGGTGATGAGTTAGATGATAGAGATGTAATGGATATTGGGGAAATTGTATTTATAGTTGTGATCTACACACATTTGCTTCAATAATATGAATAAGTAATGGAACATGAGTATACCTTCTGTCGTTTAGTTTGCGGTAGTTTGAGAGATGTTGTACGTTTAGGTAGTACATGTACAAGTTGACTGACTGATGCTCCATGAATAGATGATGGTAATAAATCAGCAGATGTATTATTGAAAAAACAGGTCTGTGTGGATAAAGTTAGTTCTGTCATATACCTTTCAACAACAACTTGAAGAATGCTGTTTAAATAAATATTAAGAGTTTATTCATTGTTACAGGGTCACAAACAAATACTTACAAAGAAGGGTGATTGATCAGGTATAGTGCTAAATCAACTCGTATTTTTTGTAGGTCATTCTATTAGAGTATTTTGTGATTTGTGATGACATAGTACATAATTATACTCACCATTGTAAACATATATTGAACATCCTTTCCCAGGAATAGATTATAAATATTCTACATTTCTTAAAATGATAATTATTTTGATTTGACATATCTACATGTACCTTTAACATGTATATTCCACAACTACAGGTGTCAACTTGTAATGGAACCATCTACAGGTATCAAGAAGAAGGTTTTTACAAACATCAAACATGTTGTGTATAATCAAGGTGAAACTTTATAAGAGTGATAACCACAAGTTTAAACCTATGGGTAAGTCTTTCTCATCTCATTCTTGAAAGCCATTGTCTAATTGTGTGACCTTTGTAGCTAGTTATTTTAATAGTAAAAGCCTTTCTTAGGTTGATCAATTTGTAGACTTGTTATTTGCTCAACACCTTTGAATATTTCTTGTGTAAAAGTACTAGTATAATTTACACAAGTCAAAACATGACAATGGATCCTCTTACATGATCTTTGGACAAAGACATAGAGTCCATAATGTAGACTCTTGACAGACGAAAGTTAACTGTAATAATGGTATACCTAACAGTAAGTTCCTGTTGGCATTATACTTACAACACAAAAGCAATGTCTACATATAGGAAACATCATACTCTCTTTTGTACTAAACCAGCTAAGTCAATCTGTAGATTTTAGTTGTTATGTTTGTTGTAACAATAATATACTAACCCAAGACAGGTTTTGTGCAGCTCCTTAAGGACCCATTTGTTCAATACGAGGGTAAGTGTAACTATCAAATATAAACATATCCTATATAGTATTAATAGATAATAATTATTATTATTATTATTATAATATGTTTGCATTTTATATTTTTGAAACACTAGATGTGTCATAAAGAAATACACAAAGAAAAGAGTTGATGGTTTGATCATCAAGATATTTATTTACAGCTTGAGCTTCAAAACCACAGAGACGCCAAAGAGAATCCTGATTAAAGTGAACTTCTTGCATAGTGAAACAGTCAGGAGTTTTATTGTAAACAGTTAACAACAATTCAGTGCTATTACCACTGACTGACAATTCCTTCAACTTTTCCAATGCCATCTTTACTGCTGTGCAGTTGTTTTATTTATAATTTTATCATTATTGTGAGTAGGAGGTAATTATTAACGTGGGCGAGGTAATTACACGGAAATATGCGGATTTGTACACTGCTAACGTACTGTCACTAATGGCTAGTGATTTGACTCTGTCATCCATTTTGAAGTAATTATTTTTAGTGGTTGCTATGGTAACTATTACCATTGGGAATTTTCAATCTTATCATTTAGAAAATATTCAGTGCTGATATTCAGATACAGATGGGTGGAGTACAAGCTGCTAGGTAAGCTCCACCCCTTAATTATTTTTTCATTTGACTTTGTTTGCTTTAGATATTTGCTTTCAAATTAATCCTCCTCTTAATGATGTAATTAAGTTAGTGGGTGGATTAAAATGGGTGTGGTCATTTTTTAAAAGAATAGGGCTGGTATTGTTCCAAACTAGTTGAGCTGAGAAATGGATAGATAGACTTGAAAAGATGAACAGATGCTCAAGAGAAGGAATGTTTCCATGGATACTGTTGACGATACCCCTTTAATAAAGACTGGTAATAAGCAACAAATTTATTTGGCTCTGTCTTTCATTGTTGAGTTAATTTTCATTGGTTGCTATGGTAACTATTACGATGGTGTTTTTCAATCTTATTCTTTGGAAAACATTGAGTACTGATGTTCAGATTCAGATGGCTAGAGTACAAGCTGCTAGGTAAATAAACTCCACCCCTTAATTATTTTGTCATTTGATTTCACTTGCTTTAGACGTTTGCTTTCAAAGGCTCATAATCCTCCTCTTGATGATGTAATTAAGTGAATGGGTGGGTGGAAATGGGTGTGGTTCTTTTTGTAATTAATAGGACTGGTATTGTTTAAAAACTTGTTGAGTTTTTGCATTGCTCAGATATGTAAGTTAGTCTCTGGTTATTGTTTAATTAACTCTCTCTCTCTCTCTCTCTCTCTCTCTCTCTCTCTCTCTCTCTCTCTCTCTCTCTCTCTCTCTCTCTCTCTCTCTCTCTCTCATGCACACACGCTCTCTCTCTCTCTCTCTCTCTCTTTCTCTCTCTCTCTCTCTCTCTCTCTCTCTCTCTCTCTCTCTCTCTCTCTCTCTCTCTCTCTCTCTCTTTCCATTCAACAGTTACAATTTGATGCAGCTTGGGCACTTACTAACATAGCATCTGGTAACTCTGAACAAACTAGAACAGTTGTACAATCAGGTGAATACATTATTATATCATAGTGTATTATTAACTCATTGGATTATAGGGGCTGTACCAATGTTTATTAATCTTCTTGCATCTCCACATACTAATGTCCAAGACCAAGCTGTATGGGCACTTGGAAACATTGCAGGCACAAGATATCACCATAGTAACCACCTGTGTTACCATGGCAATTATCACCATAGTCAGACTATTTAACAACCATTGTCATGTATTTTCTTTAGGCGATGGTTCTGAGTGTCGTGATTTTGTTGTGAGGTGTGGTATAATATAGCCATTACAAGCTTGTATTACTCCAACTGTTACTGTGAGTAAATATGATATAGCCCCTTAAATAAATAATAATTAAAATCATAATTACTTAATGTATACTCTCTTTTGTTTTTAGGTTGAAAATCTTCGTAATATTACTTAGGCTATTTCTAACTTGTGTCGCAATAAGAACCCATCTCCTGCTATTGACACCATACAACAGGTAATATACTGAGTTAATATCCTGAGTTTTACTAGATTTATGTACTAGTTATTACCAGTTTTAGCACAGTTGATCAATCATATTGATAAAGAGGTGAGTAATGGAGAAATGGATAGATAGGCTCATGAAAAATGGATGAATGAATACACAAATGGACAGATACACTGAAGGATGGATAAATAAGAAAGTGAAATGGACATATAATTTTTTAGGTTAACAGTGATGCTTGTTGGGCATTATCTTATGTAACTGATGGTAGTGTTGAAGGTATACAACATGTTATAACTAGTGGGGTAGTCCCTAGATCAGTATAACTAATTGGCACTGATGATACAAGCCTTGTGGTAAGTATCTAATGGAAATTGTACCTATAAATTTTAATACTACATCTTAGAATATTTAGTACAATATTTAGTGAACACTGCTTTTTATTATAGTTGCTATAATAGTGTAACTGTATAACTCTGTATATATCTGTATAACTCTGTATATTTCAGTATAACTCTGTATACTAAAATATGTTGCTATAATAGTTAATGTAGTATATATCATTATTAGTAAACTCAATGTATTTATAATATGTGTTCATTTCTTTCTCTATAGTCACCTTCTCTTCGTGCTATTGGTAATATAGTTACTGGTAATGATGAACAGTTAGTATTAAATTGTGGTGCTCTACAATATTTTGAACCACTATTACGACATCATCATACTAATATACAAAAAGTACATCTACTATATGTCCATTATATCTCTTTATATATCCATTTACTTTGTATATTCATCTATTAATCCTTATTATGTATCCATTCTTTATCTGTGTGTCCATACATTTCTCCTTTTATGCATCCATTGTCTTTCCATGTATCCATTCATCTATTTTATTTATCCATTATATAGGAGGCAGCATGGACAATATCTAATATAACAGCTGGACAACAAGGACAGATACAATCAGTTATTGATGCTAACTTGTTACCTCCTTTAATTAATATACTAATTAAGGTGAGTGGGTGGGGTTATGTGACCATACTTTCATCATTGTTTATATATCCATTCCATGTAGCTATTCATCCATTTACATCTATTCATCTATTATACAGGATGAGTTCCGAGCTCAAAAGGAGGCAGTATGGGCTATCACTAATCTGACAGCCGGGGGTATAGTCCCTCAAATACTCTATGCCTTAGAAATGGGAGCCCTCAAACCACTCTGTGATCTTCTAGTGGTTAATGATACAAAGACAATATTGGTTATCTTGGATGCTATCAAACTCAATATTGGATGCTATCTCTAACATGTTAAATGTAAGCCACACCCACTGTGTGTACACCCTCTCTAATGGACAATATAGGGACATTGTATTATTAGTTATTAATGTTGTCATTGACTTTGATATAATGACCAACCCACTTACTCCACCCACCACTTGTTACCACTTTCAATAACTGCTTTGTTTGTACTTTATAAGAAGACATTGATACTAAAAAGACATCAACAGAAACTTAAACTAAATTGAAAGTAAATGTATAGAACTAACTAATTTAAGACTGGCTGGAACTTAAGTCTCTCTTTAATAACTTTATAACTGTCTAACTTCTCACAATACTCTTTATGTTGTTCGGATAAGTATAATGTCTGTATAGTAGTATTTTCAAGGAGTTCAGTACAAATAGTCTTGATATCATCATTGTTTTGTGAAGTACCATGTAGACGTAGTTTTGTTAATGATTTAGTTGTATTTATTAGTTCAGCTATTGTACTGGTACTGGCTGAAGTGATCTGAGGATTATAGCTGATGCTCAACCCAGTCAGTGTTTGGTTTTTAGTAAGGCCTTCACAGATATATCGGACACCATTATCAGTGATGTTACAGTTGGTGAGTTCTAGTATACCCAATGTCTTATTGATACTTAACATGGTAGATAAGTTACTGGTATCTTCATCTGTGATAGTAATATTAATCAACAATAATGCCTTAAGAGTAGTATTGGTAAAAAGAGCATCACTGATTTGTTTGATACCACCAGTATGTGAAGAGTAGCGAAGAATTAGGCCTATCATTGTTTTATTAGTAGTTTGTAGCTCTGCTGATAATGTTGATATACATATACTGTCCAATGGAGTGCTGTGTATATCAAGTGTCATCACTGCACACTTACTGAGATTACTAATAAATACAAGAGCACTTTCAGGAGATGATGATCTGAGATTAATACGCCATCTACTTCCTTTGGTTTGTTGTTCTGTTATTAATCTGCTAACAACCTCTTCGCATTGTTCAATAGTTGGTGAGATAAGCCAAACATTCTCTATATCATCTCTCCACTCAACTCTTCCAGTATGTCCTGTTATAAACAGAGTTAGTATGTAGATATAGTGTACACATATAATATATAGTGTTACAAACTGTACTATACAAAACATTATAAATTAAGTCCTAATGAACAAATTACAGGGATTACCTCCTAATTTGGGATTATCATGAGATAATTCAGATTTAGCTAGTTGTAGTTCTGTAAAATTTATAGGGAACTGTCCATAGACTCCATTCAGAGTCCCTTCACCCCATCCTTTATCAATCTATGAAAATATATAATATAATTAGAGATGATCTTTAAATAATATGTTGACATAATGAATGGATGGACAAAAAAGATGTGTCCATACCTTAATGACATCTTTGATAACATCTCCAACATTTATAGTTAAATGCATAGGATGTACTTTGGTGAAAGATTGTTTGACAACAGCTTCTGTATAGACCACTAATACATCATTATAATGTAACTTTATGAAACATCAAAACATAACATACCATAACCTGACTCTTTATCATCAGTTGAACCCTTTGCCTCATCTCTCAACTCATGTACTGAAGACTCTACAATAAGTAATGACAATATAGTTTGTATAATATATGTAGTCAGGAGTGGATGAAGAAGAGAAGGAGTGTTCAACATTTATACACTAACATGTACTATCTGTTATGACAAGTCCTTATCTTATTATAATACCATATAAGGTATATGCTTTCATAGACAAAGTGGTGGCTAACTTTTGTGGTTGTACAATTTTATCATGATCAGGACCAGGGTAACAGACTTGACTTGTCTGTATCTGTCACCAAAATAGTTTATTTGTAAATAACAACATGTGATTACAAGGTTTAAGCTCAAGTACATGCTAAAATAACATTTCCATATATGGACAATGGACACATCCTAAGACATAGATATGGTACTATGACACTTACCATTGATAGATAGTGTGGACTCTTCTTGACTAGACTTATGAAGTCCTTCATCAGTTAATGGTTTCTGAGGCTTTTGTATAAATGCTAAATTTAGTAACAATGTCATATAATGAGAAGTAACAATTATCTACTAATATCAGTTACCTTTCAAGTTTTGCTTTAACTCCTCAATCTGTTTGTCTCTCTCTCTTAGCTGTAATCTCAATGGTGTTATTATTTCTTGTAGTGTCTCTATCTCTCCTTGTCTTTCAACATACACTGACAATAACTCCTTCTCAAAGACTATGGAATATATCATTAATACAATAGTGTGTACATTATTAACATCTTACTTTCTTTTTCCTTGATGGTATTTGTTAACTGTTCTATCTGTAAAATTTTTGCTCTGTTCATTTTAGTACTTAATTCTAACAATTGTTTCAACTCAGACTCTATAAACAAGAGAGAACAAGTGTGTAGATAGTACTTGTTGTTAAGAGCTTACCTTTAGTTTCTGTGACACTAGACATTTCTAGTATTTTGTTTTTAAGAGTGTCTAGTTCCTCTTCAAGAGCTATAAAGAGAGAAGCATTTATTGTTGATATAAAATGTTAAAAGTATCACAAAATTCATTATTACATCAGATTTCTTACCTTCCTTCGTTGCTAACAATGATGTCAAGTTATTAATCTCTTTTTCTTTCTGTTCTAACATTTGTTTCACTAAATTTAATTCCTCTTCAGTAGCTACATTATATGAGATCAATACAATGATACAAGCTGTGTTACATGAATAAGACATTACTACCTTTCTTTCCTTGGTACATTTCTTCAATCTCCCTTTCTTTCATTAGTTTTTCATCTATACAAAATATTTGACAGTAGTAAAAATAATTACACATAATATTTATGTACAATTATTCAACAAAGAGCTAGCACAACAGTATTCAAATAGAGCTAATCAATAATTTTCTGTCTCTAGGACAAAAGAGATCTTATTATTATTGATACACTAGTGTACTAAATGGTGTATATTCCTTTATAGACTCAATCTACTGATGGACGTAGGAACTCTTAATAGTTTATTGTTCAATGTATGATCGTATTAAAGGTACTGTCATACATTGTTGGTCATATTGTACCACAAAGTTAATTTACATGATAGATGTGTTACATCAATTAAGTGTTTGTTGATTGTGGTACTAATTGATGAAGTCAGGTCTCTAAGAGTGTTAGGATATCAAATGTTGTACCAAAAAACACGAGAATAAATCTGATAAAATGTGTATTGAAAACATTCAAGACATAGTCTCTTGTGCTTTTTTCGTAATGTACTTGACTAACACCACATCTATTACTTCAAGGTTGGACTGACCTTCACTGTTTCTAAGCTGTGATTTCAAATCATCTATTTCTGTTGTCATCTCTCTAATAATTGTGTCCCTTGGCTCCAGTTTGTGTTTGAGATCCTCTAAATCTTCTTCAATAGCTCTCATCTCCTAAAAGTAATAAGATAATTTTTGTTTAGAAACAATTCAATTCTAACCTCATCCCTTTTACACTTATCAAAAATAATATGATAGCCGAAAGTGAGTTTAATGACTCCCATTTTCTTAAGTAAGTCAAGATTGCTTTTGGCAACCATTAATAGAAAATCCATCAACCTTAGTGGAGCATAGCAGATGATAATGATAGAGTTGCCTTCATTTACTGCTCTAACTTGGACAGATTTTGCTATATCTTCAAACGCCTTTGACAACAAACCTTTAATGTGACGGAGTGTACATTCATTTGTCTTCCATTCCACAACAAACTCAATACTTTCACAAGTAAGATGAGAAGAAGAAGCTGTCTTGAAGTTTTGCTTAAGGCATATATCGGCTTTCACCTTCTCACAAAAAGTATCAACTTCTTTCTTGAATTCTGTGATATGTCTTTCGGCTTCAGTGATTTCATAGCGATTAACAATGGCTTCTAAGCAGCAAATATTAATGATGGTACATGTGTCTTGAACAATATCTATGACATCATTGAAAGATTTGGCCGTACTCAATTGAGGTGCTAGCTCTTGGAAACACATTCGAATGTACCTTTTCAGTTTGTCAAGTGAAGGAATGCTAGCTTCAATGAGAGGTGCAACCTTATCAAAGAGATTTCCATAGGTCACTCTCATTCGATCAAAATCATATTGACGAGTGGCCGGCACTATGACTTTGGGGAGAAATGTTTGATCTGTGTAACAAAATGGGAAGTTACAATAGAATATGTAAATTTATTTACTATACTCCTGGAGTATGTCTTGAGCAATCTGTACTACTTCTTCTGATTTCAATAATATACTAGCAAACTTCTTTAATTTGTCTGCCTCTTCATACACTGTAGTACACAGTGCTTTTAATGGACCTTCTCCTAGTACACCTCCTGATCTATTGACTTCATCTAATGTCTCCTTAGAGATTACTCTCTCTGTATGTAACATCTGAACAATCTCCACAGGAAGAGTCAGTGATGAGAGCCTGTCAGTGTGTTTATGTAGCATTTGACAAGCTGGAGTGGAGAATTCTATATCAAAAACAAAATAATAAGTGATATTTTGTATCATATCCATTTTTTAAATTTCTCACTAAATTCCATTATTTTTTCGGCAGCAAAATTTTCTCCTAACTTGTTAAGAGCACTAGCTAATGAGTCCCATGTAGGACCTCCACTCTCAGTCACCTTGTCAGCTTTACTCAACCACAGAGTTAAACACTCCTGAAGACAGCTCTCTGGATCATCTCTATACTTGGCTCTAATGTCTAACAGAGTAGGTTGTAATAGACCCAGTTGTAGACCAAGAGGAGACCAGCGATGGTTTGGGAAAAGACCTTTCTTCAAAGCTTCAATGATATCTTTCAAATTAGCAACATCTAAAATGGCAATGACATTTATAAATGAGAAAAGGAACTTAATTTTTAACTCACTCAGACTCGATGCCATAGTCAATATTTCTTGGGAGGTCAAAGAAGGGTGTGGCTGCAATAACTATAAATAGCATCACTAGTAGTACTATAAATAGCATACTTCCTTATATGGTATATTGAGAACATGCTGTGTTAGTTAATATAGTGATAATGTTAGAGATGTGACAATACTTTAGTAGTGTATTCGGTATGACACTCAGATATATAGCAAAGTATAGTGGATGTAAGTGGATATTCATGTCATATGATTGTCATGTGATTTTTCTAGGAAATGAGACATCACAAAGTGGATGTCACTGTTGAACTACAAAAGGTATGTTTATATTGTGTCCATTTTGTGTTTATATATTCTTTTGTTACAGACATGAAAAGATGAGCAGATGCTCAAGAGAAGGAATGTTTCCATGGATACTGTTGAGGATACCCCTTTAATAAAGACTGGTAATAAGCAACAAGTTTATTTGGCTCTGTCATCCATTGTTGAGTTAATTTTCATTGGTTGCTATGGTAACTATTACCATGGTGATTTTCAATCTTATCCTTTGGAAAATATTCAGTGCTGATATTCAGATTCAGATGGCTGGATCTGCTAGATAAACTCCACCCCCTAATTATTTTGTCATTTGACTCTGCTTGCTTTTGACATTTGCTTTCAAAGCCTCATAATCCTCCTCTTGATTATGTAATTAAGTGAGTGGGTGTGTGGAAATGGGTGTGGTTATTTTTTAAAATTAATAGGACTGGTATTTTTTCAAAACTGGTTGAGTTTCTGCATTGCTCAGATATATAAGTTAGTCTCTGGTTATTGTTTAGTTAACTCTCTCTCTCTCTCTCTCTCTCTCTCTCTCTCTCTCTCTCTCTCTCTCTCTCTCTCTCTCTCTCTCTCTCTCTCTCTCTCTCTCTCTCTCTCTCTCTCTCTCTCTCTCTCTCTTTCTCTTTCCAGTCAACAGTTACAATTTGATGCAGCTTGGGCACTTACTAACATAGCATCTGGTAACTCTGAACAAACTAGAACAGTTGTACAATCAGGTGAATACATTATTACATCATATTGTATTATTAACTCATTGGATTATAGGGGATGTACCAATGTTTATCAATCTCCTCTCATCTCCACATACTAAAGTCCGAGACCAAGCTGTATGGGCACTTGGAAACATTGCAGGTACTAGATATCACCATAGTAACCACCTGTGTTACCATGGCAACTATCACCATAGCTACACAGATCTAGACTACTTAACAATTGTTGTCATTTTTTTTTTGGCGATGGTTCTGAGTGTTGTGATTTTGTTGTGAGTTGTGGTATAATACAGCCATTACTAGCTTGTATTACTCCAACTGTTACTGTGAGTAAATATAATATAGCCCCTTAATTAAATACAGTGGGTCCTACTTAGTGTCATACCTGTTGTACAAGTGTATATTATGATATTACCCAGGTTATTCTATAATGTGGGAAGCCAACGATTTTACAATTTTGACAGTTTACACAACAAGAGAGCTTTGTCTACATCATCTGCCTTTCCTGTATGTTACCTCTTACGATCCTTCATCTTGTTCTCTGCCACTTCATGCTTAAGTTCCTCTTTTTGACTTATAATCTTAGAGACTGTTGACTGTGAGCAGCCAAAATGCTGAGAAATTTCAGTTTGGGACACCTTCTCTGAAGCAATCTAAACATTCTTAAGCTTCTGACTCAGTGACAAATCCTTACACTTACACTTACAACTCATAGTAAACAGAATTAAATATGACATTCTTGCACATGGTCACTATGTGACTATGATACTATGCAGGGAAAAACACAAATTTGACTGAATTTATTATGATACTATCCAGGATATGACATTACACATTATAATATTAACTGAGTTTTGAAGTACAGGGAAGTATAAATTATGTGGTATGATATTAAGTGGGCTCCACTGTAATAATTAAATTAATAATTACTTAATGTACACTCTCTCTTGTTTTTAGGTTGAAAATCTTCGTAATATTACTTAGGCTATTTCTAACTTGTGTCTCAATAAGAACCCACCTCCTGCTATTGACACCATACGACAGGTAATATACTGAGTTAATATCCTGAGTTTTACTAGATTTGTGTACTAGTTATTACCAGTTTTAGCACAGTTGATCAATCATATTGATAAAGAGGTGAGCAATAGAGAAATGGATAGATAGACTCATGAAGAATGGATGAATGGATACACAAATGGACAAATACACTGAAGGATGGATAAATAAGAGAGTGAAATGGACATATAATTTTTTAGGTTAACAGTGATGCTTGTTGGGCATTATCTTATGTAATTGATGGTAGTGTTGAATGTATACAACATGTTATAACTAGTGGGGTAGTCCCTAGATTAGTACAACTAATTGGCACTGATGATACAAGCCTTGTGGTAAGTGTATAAAAGTATAACTCTGTATATGTCTGTATAACTCCGTATACTAAAATATGTTGCTATAATAGTTAATGTAGTATATGTCATTATTAGTAAACTCAATGTATTTATAATACGTGTTTATTTCTTTCTCTATAGTCACTATCTCTTCGTGCTATTGGTAATATAGTTACTGGTAATGATGAACAGACTCAATTAGTATTAAATTGTGGTGCTCTACAATATTTTTAACCAGTATTATACAAAAAGTACATCAACTATATGTCCATGATATCTCTTTATATTTCCATTTACTTTGTATATTCATCTATTAATTCTTATTATGTATCCATTCTTTATCTATGTGTCCATAAATTTCTCCTTTTATGCATCCATTGTCTTTCCATGTATCCATTCATCTATTTTATTTGTCCATTATATAGGAGGCAGCATGGACAATATCTAATATAACAGCTGGACAACAAGGACAGATACAGTCAGTTATTGATGGTAACATGTTACCTCCTTTAATTAATATACTAATTAAGGTGAGTGGGTGGGATTATGTGACCATAGTTTCATCATTGTTTATTATATCCATTCCATGTAGCTATTCATCCATTTACATCTATTCATCTATTATACAGGGTGAGTTCCGAGCTCAAAAGGAGGCAGTATGGGCTATCAGTAATCTGACAGCCGGGGATACAGTCCCTCAAATACTCTATGCCCTAGAAATGGGAGCCCTCAAACCACTCTGTGATCTTCTAGTGGTTAATGATACAAAGACAATATTGGTTATCTTGGACGCTATCTCTAACATGTTAAATGTAAGCCACACCCACTCTGTGCACACCCTCTCTGATGACATAAAGGGTCTGACTCAATATTGAAATGTTTATCATATACACTGTATGGGTGGGGTTTGTGGGTGGGGTTTTATATTTTATTGTTGTAGGCTGCACAACAAGCTGGACAGGTTGAAGAGGTTTGTCTGTTAGTTGAGGAGTATAAGGGACTTGATAAAATTGAGGCATTACAACAACATGAGAACGAAGATATCTATCAACTGTTGCTAAATATTATTGATAAATACTTTTCTGATGAGATAAGAGTTATTAATATACAGTGTTGTTCAATGAAAATTGAATCACACTTTAGTATTAATGTAAGTATTAATGTAAGCTGTCCTTAGTGTAGAGATGCACTCAATATAGGGACATTGTATTATTAGTTGTTAATGTTCTCTCTCTCTCTCTCTCTCTCTCTCTCTCTCTCTCAGAATGATGAGGTATCCACTTTGGCACCCTCTACTACATCAGGACAACTTCAATTTGCTCCTGCTACTCAAAGTGTGCCTTCTGGAGGATTTAATTTCTGATATAATGACCACACCCACTGACACCACCCACCACTTGTTACCACTTTCAATAAACAAGTATTTACAATGATCTTCAAAGTTGTCATTATGACATCATAATTAATTTGTATTTCCTTTGTCTATTGTGTGTATATATTGTTAGTACAGTTATTATATTATGATATTATTCACATGTATTAATTGTTATTATTATTATAATAACATGTAGTATTGTTTGTTTGTACTAGTCTGAATCTCAGACTTCTGCACATGGGAATGAGTCTAATTAATTATAAAGTACTAGTATGGACATTATAATAGTTCAATTACATTCATAAATGGACTTGTTTACATGACAAAATTTACTCTTTGATAATGAGGTTGAATGAAGTATGAGACCAGAACAAGTCACCTGACTAGTTCAAATTAAGTGGTATTTCTCAGTAGTCAATTGACCACACCCACTTTAATTGATCTACACTCTAATATCTCTACATGTACACAAGGAAAACTGTTTTGTTTGCACTTTATGAAAAGACATTGATACTAAAAAGACATCAACAGAAACTTAAACTAAATTGAAAGTAAATGTATAGAACAAACTACTTTAAGACTGGCTGGAACTGAAGTCTGTCTTTAATAACTTGATAACTGTCTAACTTCATACAATACTCTTTATGTTGTTTGGATAAGACTAGTTTCTGTATTGTAGTATTTTCAATGAGTGCAGTACAAATGGTCTTGATATCATTATTGTTCAGTGAAGTATTGTCGAGACGTAGTTCTGTTAATGATTTAGTTGTATTAATTAGTTCAGCTATTGTACTGGTACTGTCTAAAGTGATCTGAGGATTATATCTGATGTTCAGAGAAGTCAATGTTTGGTTTTTAGCGAGGCCTTCACAAATATATCGGACACCATTATCAGTGATGTTACAGTTGCAGAGTTCTAGTTTATCCAATGTCTTATTAATACTTAACATGGTAGATAAGTTACCGGTATCTTCATCTGTGATAGTAACATTAATCAACAATAACAACTCAAGAGTAGTATTGGTAAAGAGAGCATCACTGATTTGTTTGATACCACCAGTAAGTGAAGAGTAACGAAAAACTAGGCCTATCATTGTTTTATTAGTAGTTTGTAGCTCTGCTGATAATGTTGATATACATATACTGTCCAATGGAGTGCTGTGTATATCAAGTGTCTTCACTGCACACTTACTGAGATTACTAATAATTACAAGAGCACTTTCAGGAGATGATGATCTGAGATTAATATTCCATCTACTTCCTTTGGTTTGTTGTTCTGTTATTAATCTGCTAACAACCTCTTCACATTGTTCAATAGTTGGTGAGATAAGCCAAACATTCTCTATATCATCTCTCCACTCAACATCTTTATTCTCATGTTGACTAGAACATGATCCATTTCACATATAATATCTACACAATGTCTGTTATCATTACTCATATAGAACAGCTGTAGTCTACCTCTATTGTGATTATCAAGGAGATGGTCCTTCAATCACTACAGAAGGAGATCATGATCATCAATATCTCTATGTCTTTAATCTTACAACAACAGCTGTTTGTTTAAACTCAAAAGGTGGAGGAGGAGGAGCTATAAAGAGTAATGTTGTAGGTCCTATTGGAATAGTATTAATAAGTTTGTAAGTCCATACATTTCTCCTTTTATACATCCATTAATTTTTAGTATCATCCATTTTTCTAATCATTAATATATCATTCATACATTTTCTACATCTATTTAACCATTATACAGGGTGAGTTTTGAGCTCAAAAGGAGGCAGTATGGGGTACAGTCAGGGGTACAGTCCCTCAAATACTCTATGCCCTAGAAATGGGAGCCCTCAATCTCAATAATAGATGCTATCTCTAACATGTTAAATGTAAGCCACACCCACTGTGTGTACACCCTCTCTAATGGACAATGTCAATATAGTGACATTGTATTATTAGTTGTTAATGTTGTCTCTCTCTCTCTCAGAATGATGAGGTATCCACTCTGGCACCCTCTACTACATCAGGACAACTTCAATTTGGTCCTGCTACTCAAAGCGTGCCTTCTAGTGGATTTAAATTCTGATATGACGATCACATCTACTGACTCCACCCACCACTTGTTACCACTTTCAATAACTGCTTTGTTAGCACTTTATGAAAAGAGATTGATACTAAGAAGACATCAACAGAAACTTAAACTAAATTGAAAGTAAATGTATACAACAAACTACTTAAAGACTGGCTGGAAGTTAAGTCTGTCTTTAATAGCTTGATAACTGTCTAATTTCATACAATACTCTTCATGTTGTTTGGATAAGTATAATGTCTGTATTGTAGTATTTTCAATGAGTTCAGTACAAATAGTCTTGATATCATCATTGTTTAGTGAAGTACCATAGAGATGTAGTTTTGTTAATGATTTAGTTGTATTTATTAGTTCAGCTATTGTACTGGTACTGGCTGAAGTGATCTGAGGATTATAGCTGAAGCTCAACTCAGTCAGTGTTTGGTTTTTAGTAAGGCCATCATAGATATATCGGACACCATTATCAGTAATGTTACAGTTGTAGAGTTGTAGTCTATCTAATTTCTTATTAATACTTAACATGGTAGATAAGTTACTGGTATCTTCATCTGTGATAGTAACATTAATCAACGATAACATCTCAAGAGTAGTATTGGTAAAGAGAGCATCACTGATTTGTTTGATACCACCAGTAAGTGAAGAGTAGCGAAGAATTAGGCTTGTCATTGTTTTATTAGTAGTTTGTAGCTCTGCTGATAATGTTGATTTACATATACTGTCCAATGAAGTGCTGTGTATATCAAGTGTTATCACTGCACACTTACTGAGATTACTAATAATTACAAGAGCACTTTCAGGAGATGATGATCTGAGATTAATACACCATCTACTTCCTTTGGTTTGTTGTTCTTTTATTAATCTGCTAACAACCTCTTCACATTGTTCAATAGTTGGTGAGATAAGCCAAACATTCTCTATATCATCTCTCCACTCAACTCTTCCAGTATGTCCTGTTATAAACAGAGTTAGTATGTAGATATAGTGTACACATATAATATATAGTGTTACAAACTGTACTATACAAAACATTATAAATTAAGTACTAATGAACAAATTACAGGGATTACCTCCTAATTTGGGATTATCATGAGATAATTCAGATTTAGCTAGTTGTAGTTCTGTAAAATTTATAGGGAACTGTCCATAGACTCCATTCAGAGTCCCTTCACCCCATCCTTTATCAATCTATGAAAATATATAATATAATTAGAGATGATCTTTAAATAATATGTTGACATAATGAATGGATGGACAAAAAGGATGTGTCCATACCTTAATGACATCTTTGATAACATCTCCAACATTTAGAGTTAATTCCACAAGACGTACTTTGGTGAAAGATTGTTTGACAACAGCTTCTGTATAGACCACTAATATATCATTATAATGTAACTTTATGAAACATCAAAACACAACATACCATAACCTGACTCTTTATCATCAGTTGAACCCTTTGCCTCATCTCTCAACTCATGTACTGAAGACTCTATAATAAGTAATGACAATATAGTTTGTATAATATATGTAGCCAGGAGTGGATGAAGAAGAGAAGGAGTGTTGAACATTTATACAATAACATGTACTATCTGTTATGACAAGTCATTATCTTATAATACCATATAAGGTATATGCTTTCATAGGCAAAGTGGTGGCTAACTTTTGTTGTTATACAATTTTATCATGTGGTATTAAATACTACAAGGAGATGATCAGGACTAGGCTAACAAAGAGAAGGTGAGTGAGACTAACTAAGAACCAAATCAGTAAAGTTGTTTAGAAGTCATTGACTTGTCTGTATCTATCACCAAAATAGTTTATTTGTAAATAACAACATGTGATTACATGGTTTAAGCTCAAGTACATGCTAAAATAACATTTCCATATATGGACAATGGACACATCCTAAGACATAGATATGGTACTATGACATTTACCATTGATAGATAGTGTGGACTCTTCTTGACTAGACTTATGAAGTCCTTCATCAGTTAATGGTTTCTGAGGCTTTTGTATAAATGCTAAATTTAGTAACATAATGAGAAGTAACAATTATCTACTAATATCAGTTACCTTTCAAGCTTTGCTTTAACTCCTCAATCTGTTTGTCTCTCTCTCTTAGCTGTAATGTCAATGTTGTTATTATTTCTTGTAGTGTCTCTATCTCTCCTTGTCTCTCAACAGACACTGACAATAACTCCTTCTCACTAGCTATATACAAAGGATATAAAACTAATGATCATTATATCTTACATTTACCTTCCTTTGTCTTCATCAAATTTTCTACCTCCTTTTCTTTTATTTGTCTATTTTCTATAAATACAAAACTACTCAAGATACATTATCTATCAAATATAGTAGTTATAACAGTGACCATATAGTACAGTCTGAATGATATATCTCTATTATAGTACATGTACATGTACATGTACAGTATATTAGTGTTACCTTCATGTTCTCTGATAATAGACTCTTTTTCCATCATCATTTTTCTACTGATGATTTGTTGTAGTTCCAGTTGACTTCTTAACTCCTCTGTGTTCTCATCTACAACAACTTTAATCTCCTATATACAATACATGTAGTAGCTGTTGTCTAATACTACTCATCTCTTACCTTATCTCTCTGACATTTATCATAAATGGTGTGATAACCAAATGTTAATTTTATCACTCCATTCTCTTTCAGTAGGTTAAGATTCCTCTCTGCTGCTGTTAGTAAGAACTCCATCAAACTTAGTGGAGCATAGCAGGTAACAATGATGGAGTTACCATCATTAACTGCTCTAACTTGTACAGACTTAGCCATGTCTCCAAATGCTTTTGATAGCAAATGTTTGATATCTCTAAGTGTGTATTTGTCAGCCTCCCACTCCAACACAAACTCGATAGTCTCACAAGTGAGATGATGAGAAAATGAAGCTATCTTGAAGTTCTGTTTAAGGCATATATCAGTTTTGATCTTCTCACAAAATGTATCAACAGTTGTCTTGAACTCTTCAATGTGTCGTTTAGCCTCTGTGATCTTGTAGTGATTGACAATAGCCTCCAAACAGCAGACATTGATAATGGTACATTTATCTTGTACAAGATCCATAACATCATCAAATGATTTGGCTGTAACCAGCTGGGGTCTTAGCTCTCGAAAACATGTCCGAAGGTATTTTTTGAGATCTTCTAGTGAAGGAATACCAGCCTTAATAAGAGGTGACACTTTCATCATAAGATCGCCAAAGGTCACTTCCATCTGATCAAAATCATACTGATAAGTGCACTGAAGATTAACTCGGGAAGGAAATGTTTTCTCTATGAAAGTGATAATTGAAGATTAATATTATATAAATTATTTACCATATTCCTTGAGTATATCTTTAGCAATCTGTACTGTTTCTTCAGATTTCAACAAGACACTTGCGAAGACTTTTAAAATATTTGGCTCTTTAGACACTGTAGTACACAGTGCTCTCAATGGACCTTCTCCTAGTACACTTCCCAATCTATTGACTTCATCTAATGTTTCCTTAGAGATCACTCTCTCTTCATATAACATCTGAACAATCTCCACAGGAAGAATGAGAGGTGAGAGTCTATCAGTGTGTTGTTGTAGCATTTGACAAGCTGGAGTGGAGAATTCTATAACAAAAGAAGAAAATAATTAATGGTATTTTCTAACATATCAATCATTAAATTTCTTACTAAATTCTATTATTTTTTCAGCTGCAAAATTTTCTTCTATATTGCGAAGAGCGTCAGCTAATGAGTCCCAGGTAGACCCTCCATTATCAGTGACCTTGTCAGCTTTACTCAACCACAGAGTTAAACATTCCTGAAGACATCTCCTTACATCATCTTTATGGTTTGCTTCAATATCTTTCAGAGTGTGTGATAGTAGACCCAGTTGTAGACCAAGAGGAAACCATTTATGATTTGGAAAACGAACTTTCTTCAAAGCATCAACTATTTCTTTCAAATTGTCAGTGTCTGTAATAAATGAAATATTGTAAACCAATTTAGAAGTGATAATAAAGACATACTATCTATGTTGACAGAACATATATACATAAGTTACCAACTTTTTCAGAGGAGGAATTTAAAATAAAACGCCCACGCTATAAGTGGTCTATTATATCATGTACGCTATGTACTTTATAAAATTGTATGAACTGAGACGATTTCTTACCTAGCTGAGGTTGAGAAAGTACTCTTGAAGACATAGCGTTTCTTTAAAGAAATATAGGGTGGGTCAAGTCAGGGTGGGGTTGCATAACATATCATGAATACTATTATCAGAAAGGTCAGCTAACTATGTACATTATGAACAATTTATGTTAAAAGGTATTAATTATACACACTTATGTACTAGGAGAATAGCCATAGAGTATTACTAACGTTTAAACCACGTGTTTTGCCTATAATTATTGTGATGTTATCAGAGGAGCAGTTCTATTCAGTATAACACAACGTTTGGATGATGTAATAGTTATTAATGAAACTAGAATACCACCAGTAAGTTAAGAGGAAATAAAGTATATTCTCTTCATTGTTTGATTAGTTTTAAGTATTTCTGACAATGCCGAGACACAAGTGTTGTCTAATGGAGTCTGGTTGATGTAGAAAGCTCTCATTATGTACTCATTGAGATTGTTAATTACGACTAGAGCACTCTCAGGAGATGAAGTAATGAGGCAAATACTCCAGTCTTTTCCAGTCTGTTCAGTCTTCAAGTGATTCATTACTTCATTAGCTTGTTTAGTAGTTGCCGAAAAGAGATCAACATAATTATAACCTCATTGAATACTACCAGGATCTCCTATTAAACAGGTAACATATATTATAACACATAAAATAGACCACATAAAATAATTACACAGTATAACAATATAAATTAGATACTATAGACAAAGCATAGAGTAGATAAACATAAGACACTCTGATTTCTTTCCCTTAGAGCTCACTGTATGTAAGGGATAACTCAATATGGTCTGTAGTATTGGTACAATTAAGTTATACCACTAAATAGTTTATGTAATATAAAATAATACTGGTAATGTATATCCTATAAGCACCACCTTGTACTTTGATTGATACCTTAGAAATTCATTGTGCTTTGTTAGCTGTACATTGAACTTCCATTGTATCATATCACAAATAAATATAACATACAATAACTATACTATATAAATATATTGTACAGTATTATATAGACAAGGTACATACATGTACAATGAACACTAATCATTAATAAAGTGACTGCTGACTACAACAAATCTCATCATATAACATTTACATTTTTAATTGAGTATTTGTATCTAGAACTAGGACTAAGATATAATATGTACCTTCATTAGTCTCTTCATCATCTGACTGTTTGTCATCAGTTGAATCTGTTAACTGATCTCTCAACTCTGATATTAAAGACTCTAAACATAATAATACAAATAGTTTTATTATTATAATTATATAATTTTATGTACCTATTTGTTCACTGGGATTATCTTCTTGACTAGACATAGTTAGTGTCTCTGGAAGTCCTTGGTCAAATGAAACTGGTTTCTGAACTTTTGATAAGACATCTGGATCAAAAAAGTATAAATGGATATATAGTTTTACAAAATGGATATATAGTTGGATATACCTCATTGGGATTCTTCCACCATTGTTCCCATTGGTCAGTATAACAAGCTGTTATTGATATATATAACTACATAGAGAGAGAGAGAGTGTGTGTGTGTATGTGTGTAATCGTAAATTTTTAACCCTCTTTTTCCTTACCCAATAGGTGCATCAAACCACACATAGAACACTTTATCAGTGTATCCCTCTAATGGAACAGGAGTGCCCCATTTGAGATCTTGTGTAATACAATGAGGTTTAAACCATCACGTAACCATGACGATGTAATGAATTGTGCATTTTGGGACCATGTACCTATGTAGTAGAAAGAACATCATGTTACTTTGGAGTAACAGGAAAAAAAGAAAGAAAAATGATACATGTACTAGACAGGATTTGAACCAAGGAGGTTCTGATTACTAGTCAAAAACTCACCCACTTACCCACTATACTACCACTGTCAGCTAAGTAGATAAAGATATAAGGACTCTGTACTAAATAGTTTAGTCAATACCTGTTTTTGCCGATTACTGAGACTACTCCAAAACATCTGGCTCCAACTATACAATAAAATAATAAAATACAATAAAAAGTACACGTATAAATTTACATGTATATATGTGTGTACATATAATGTGTCTTCCTTATAAGGTAATATGTCTTACCATATATGTATATATATAATGTGTCTTCCTTATAACGTAATATGTCTTACCTTGGTGAGATCAAGGAATAAGTGATTAGAGAACATGATGACTGGACAACTAGACTGTACTACCAATTATTAACCCCTTACTTCCAAACTTTTATATCAAATATCTAACATTATATATCACTATATATTAGGGGGTGTGGCTATCTTACCGACAGATCTCAATAGCAGAGGTTAAAATTCTTCAATCAGATAATGACAAATGACAGACAAGATTCTAATGTAAATGAAATAATTAAATATTATTAATTACAATATTTACCTCAATTTGGGACTCATCTTTATCACTACCACCTATAAGTAATCACGTGACAATATGGAGGAGAAATGGCAACAAAGAATCAGCTAAAGACAGGAATGTTTCCACAGTAATGGAGTAAATTATATATTCATAGTAACTTTAATTAAACAATGGGTGGAGTATCAATTAATAATTACACGTGAAACAAACTCTAAAGTAAGTGATATATCTAGTGTAATCATTGTTCTATTTTAATTGACTATATTTTAATACAACTAAAGTAGATCCATGTAGTAGTTGATGGATTTTCGATATTAACACATGTCCTACAAAATAGAAGTTAAACTACTGACATATTATATATTAATATTGGTCTGTGTATTATTGATATCAAGTCTAGTATATATAATATATCATTTGTGGAAACTATGACTGCCATTTTAGAGGGTGTGGCTGGCTTTGCAAACTATTAAAATGTTTATGTACCTCTTTCTCTATCTCTTACTTCATGTGACAGGTCAAGATCTCATACCATGTACTCCACCTACAAGACAATCTACCTGTGTATGTGAAACTAACAAAGGTACTATCAATCTTACTAGTATTGCTAACAATGATGGTACATCAAGGTAAGTGGTGAGGATTGTGTATGAATGAATGAATAGATGAATAATTTAATGAATGGATTGATGGACAAAGAATTATATAAATCATCTGTCCATTGATCTAGTAGTCTAATCAGTGTTTATATCCATTCATTAAACCATCCATTAATCCATTAATCCATTCTGCATTTAGTCTTAGTCCCAGACCTACACACAAATTTTTGAATGTAGGTCTGAGACCAAGACTATTCAGTGTTTTACATCTACAACATACAATATCATTGTATAACTTTGTTTTTACTCTTTCTAGGTTTAGTAGTAGTGCCTATGGATATAATTATAACTATAATCCTTGCTATCCATTCTCTATAGGAGACTCCTGTGATGATGGTACTGCTGTAAGTATCACTAACTGATACATACTATCTGAAAGTACAATAGTATGAATATCAGTCTTAATATTAGCTTTAAGCTATAATTAATTCAGTATGGGTTTGAGTCTATTCAGTATGATTTTGAGTCTAGATTAAATCATTCCACAATTACTTGAAACTCTCCAGTTTTTCCAATGTTTTACCGTGACATGACCTCCTCAAAGACAATAGAGTATTTTTGCAATTATAATCTTGTTCAGAATGAGTTTACATAAGTCACTTATTACTGTATAATCCATGAATTCTACAGTCTATATTCAGTATAGATTTCAATCTATTTAACATGGGTTTGAGTCTCTCTCCATATATTTCTATACATGTAGGTATGTCAACTACCAAGTGATGGGAAGAAGATCTTAGTTGGTAAAATGGACACTGAGGCTATGTTCTCTGATGATGAAGGAAATTATCAATTACAATATAGTGGAGGAGATGATAAGAGGTAAACAATGAACACATGATGTGTAATGTTACAGGAAGTACTACATCCTTTGATTGTGTAATTATAATATTAATATCTGGTATATTAACCAGTAAAGTATGGAATTCCTGTATGGGGCCACTTTAAAAAATATAATAATTGTTATTTATGATAACATACATTAAATGGTAAATTAAGAGGACTGTACAATTATAACATTTGTTAATAATGATAACTAATACATCTGACATCTTTATTCTCATGTTGACTAGAACATAATCCATTTCACATATAATATCTACACAATGTCTGTTATCATTACTCATATAGAACAGCTGTAGTCTACCTCTTTTGTGATTATCAAGGAGATGGTCCTTCAATCACTACAGAAGGAGATCATGATCATCAATATCTCTATGTCTTTAATCTTACAACAACAGCTGTTTGTTTAAACTCAAAAGGTGGAGGAGGAGGAGCTAAAAAGAGTAATGTTGTAGGTCCTATTGGAATAGTATTGATAAGTTTGTAAGTACATACATTTCTCTTTTTATACATCCATTAATTTTTAGTATCATCCATTTTTCTAACTATTAATATATCATTCATCCATTGTCTTTCCATGTATCCATTCATCTATTTTATTTGTCCATTATATAGGAGGCAACATGGACAATATCTAATATAACAGCTGGACAACAAGGACAGATACAATCAGTTATTGATTCTAACTTGTTACTCCTTTAATTAATATACTAATTAAGGTGAGTGGATGGGCTTATGTGACCATACTTTCATCATTGTTTATATATCCATTCCACGTAGCTATTCATCCATTTACATCTATTCATCCATTATACAGGGTGAGCTCAAAAGGAGGCAGTATGGCCTATCAGTAATCTGACAGCCGGGGGTACAGTCCCTCAAATACTCTATGCCCTAGAAATAGGACCCCTCAAACCACTCTGTGATGTTCTAGTGGTTAATGATACAAAGACAACATTGGTTATCTTGGATGCTATCTCTAACATGTTAAATATAATCTAGAGAATTTAATTTCTGATATGGTGATCACACCCACTGACTCCACCCACCATTTGTTACCACTTTCAATAACTGATTTGTTTACACTTTATGAAAAGACATTGATACTAAAAAGACAATAACAGACACTTAAACTAAATTAAAAGTAAATGTATAGAATAAATTACTTCAAGACTGGCCGGAACTTAAGTCTGTCTTTAATAACTTGATAACTGTCTAACTTCTTACAATACTCTTTATGTTGTTCAGATAAGTATAATCCACGTATTGTAGTATTTTTAATGAGTTCAGTACAAATAGTCTTGATATCATCATTGTTCAGTGAAGTATTGTCGAGACGTAGTACTGTTAATGATTTAGTTGTATTTATTAGTTCAGCTATTGTACTGGTACTGGCTGAAGTGATCTGAGGATTATATCTGATGTTCAGAGAAGTCAATGTTTGGTTTTTAGTGAGGCCTTCACAGATATATCGGACACCATTATCGGTGATGTTACAGTTGAAGAGTTCTAGTACTTCCAATGTCTTATTAATACTTAACATGGTAGATAAGTTACTGGTATCTTCATCTGTGATAGTAACATTAATCAACGATAACATCTTAAGAGTAGTATTGGTAAAGAGAGCATCACTGATTTGTTTGATACCACCAGTAAGTGAAGAGTAGCGAAGAACTAGGCCTATCATTGTTTTATAAGTAGTTTGTAGCTCTGCTGATAATGTTGATATACATATATTGTCCAATTTAGTGCTGTGTATATCAAGTGTCATCACTGCACACTTACTGAGATTACTAATAATTACAAGAGTATTTTCAGGAGATGATGATCTGAGATTGATACGCCATCTTCTTCCTTTGGTTTGTTGTTCTTTTATTAATCTGCTAACAACCTCTTCACATTGTTCAATAGTTGGTGAGATAAGCCAAACATTTTCTATATCATCTCTCCACTCAACTCTTCCAGTATGTCCTGTTATAAACATACAGGAGTTAGTATGTAGATATAGTGTACACATATAATATATAGTGTTACAAACTGTACTATACAAAACATTATAAATTAAGTTCTAATGAACAAATTACAGGGATTACCTCCTAATTTGTGATCATCATGAGATAATTCAGATTTAGCTAGTTGTAGTTCTGTAAGATTTATAGGGAACTCCCCATATACTCCATTCAGAGTCCCCTCACCCCATCCTTTATCAATCTATAAAAATATATAATATAATTAGAGATGATCTTTAAATAATATGTTGACATAATAAATGGATGGACAAAAAAGATGTGTCCATACCTTAATGACATCTTTGATAACATCTCCAACATTTATAGTTAATTGCTGAGGAAGTACTTTGGTGAAAGAACGTTTGACAACAGCTTCTATATAGACCACTAATACATCATTATAATGTAACTTTATGAAACATCAAAACATAACATACCATAACCTGACTCTTTATCATCAGTTAAACCCTTTGTCTCATCTCTCAACTCATGTACTGAAGACTCTACAAAAAGTAATGACAATATAGTTTGTATAATATATGTAGTCAGAAGTGGATGAAGAAGAGAAGGAGTGTTCAACATTTATACACTAACATGTACTATCTTTTATGACAAGTCCTTATCCTATAATACCATATAAGGTATATGCTTTTATAGGCAAAGTGGTGGCTAACGTTTGTGGTTGTACAATTTTATCATGTGGTATTAAATGTTACAAGGAGATGATCAGGGTAGGCTAACAAAGAAAAGGTGAGTGAGACTAACTAAGAACCAAATCAGTAAAGTTGTTTAGAAGTCATTGACTTGTCTGTATCTGTCACCAAAATAGTTTATTTGTAAATAACAACATGTGATTACATGGTTTAAGCTCAAGTACAAGCTAAAATAACATTTCCATATATGGATAATGGACACATCCTAAGACATGGATAATGTACTATGACACTTACCATTGATAGATAGTGTGGACTCTTCTCGACTAGACTTATGAAGTCCTTCATCAGTTAATGGTTTATGAGGCTTTTGTATAAATGCTAAATTTAGTAACAATGTCATATAATGAGAAGTAACAATTATCTACTAATATCAGTTACCTTTCAAGCTTTGCTTTAACTCCTCAATCTGTTTGTCTCTCTCTCTTAGCTGTAATCTCAATCTTGTTATTATTTCTTGTAGTGTCTCTATCTCTCCTTGTCTCTCAACAGACACTGACAATAACTCCTTCTCAAAGACTATGGAATATCTCATTAATACAATAGTGTGTACATTATTAACATCTCACTTTCTTTTTCCTTGATGGTATTTGTTAACTGTTCTATCTGTAAAATTTTTGCTCTGTTCATTTTAGTACTTGCTTCTAACAATTGTTTCAACTCAGACTCTATAAACAAGAGAGAACAAGTATGTACACAATACTTGTTGTTAAGAGCTTACCTTTAGTTTCTGTGACACTAGACATATCTAGTATTTTGTTTTTAAGTGTGTCTAGTTCTTTTTCAAGAGCTGTAAAGAGAGAAGCATTTATTGTTGATATAAAATGTTAAAAGTATCACAAAATTCATCATTACATCAGATTTCTTACCTTCCTTCATTGCTAACAATGATGTCATGTCATTAATCTCTCTTTCTTTCTGTTCTAACATTTGTTTCACTAAATTTAATTCCTCTTCAGTAGCTACAGTATATATGAGATCAATACATTGATACAAGCTGTGTTACATGAATAAGACATTACTACCTTTCTTTCCTTGGTACATTTCTTCAATCTCCCTTTCTTTCATTAGTTTTTCATCTATACAAAATATTTGACAGTAATAACAATAATTACACATAATATTTATGTACAATTATTCAACAAAGTGCTAGCACAACAGTATTCAAATAGAGCTAATGAAATAATTTTCTACCTCTTGGACAAAAGAGATCCTATTATTATTGATACACTAGTGCACTAAATGGTGTATGTTCCTTTATAGACTCAATCTACTGATGGACGTATGAACTCTTAATAGTTTATTGTTCAATGTATGATTGTATTAAAGGTACTGCCATACAGTGTTGGTCATATTGTACCACAAAGTTAATTTACATGATAGATGTGTTACATTAATTAATTGTTTGTTGATTGTGGTACTAATTGATGAATCGAAGTCAGGTCTCTAAGAGTGTTAGGATATCAAATGTTGTACCAAAAAACACAAGAATAAATCTATAAAATGTGTATTGAAAACATTCAAGGCAGAGTTTCTTGTGCTTTTTTCATAATGTACTTGACTAACACCATATCTATTACTTTAAGATTGGACTGACCTTCACTGTTTCTAAGCTGTGATTTCAAATCATCCATTTCTGTTGTCATTTCTCTAATAATTGTGTCCCTTGACTCCAGTTTGTGTTTGAGATCCTTAATCACCTATATACAATACGTGTAGTAACTGTTGTCTAATACTACTCATCTCTTACCTTATCTCTCTGACGTTTATCATAAATGGTGTGATAACCAAATGTTAATTTTATCACTCCATTCTCTTTCAGTATGTTAAGATTCCTCTCTGCTGCTGTTAGTAAGAACTCCATCAAACTTAGAGGAGCATAGCAGGTAACAATGATGGAGTTACCATCATTAACTGCTCTAACTTGTACAGACTTAGCCATGTCTCCAAATGCTTTTGATAGCAAATGTTTGATATCTCTAAGAGTGTATTTGTCAGCCTCCCACTCCAACACAAACTCAATAGTCTCACAAGTGAGATGATGAGAAAATGAAGCTATCTTGAAGTTCTGTTTAAGGCATATATTGGTTTTGATCTTCTCACAAAATGTATCAACAGCTGTCTTGAATTCTTCAATGTATCGTTTAGCTGCTGTGATCTTATAGTGATTGACAATAGCCTCCAAACAGCAGACATTGATAATGGTACATTTATCTTGTACAAGTTCCATAACATCATTAAATGATTCAGTTGTAGCCAGTTGGGATCTTAGGTCTCGAAAACATGTCCGAAGATACATTTTGAGATCTTCTAATGAAGAAATACCAGCCTTAATAAGAGGTGACACTTTCATCATAAGATTGCCAAAGGTCACTTCCATCTGATCAAAATCATACTGATAAGTGCACTGAAGATTGACTCGGGAAGGAAACATTTGCTCTATGAAAGTGAAAATGGAAGATTAATATTATATAAATTATTTACCATATTCCTTGAGTATATCTTTAGCAATCTGTACTGTTCCTTCAGATTTCAACAAGACACTTGCGAAGACTTTTAAAATATTTGGCTCTTTAGACACTGTAGTACATAGTGCTCTCAATGGACCTTCTCCTAGTACACTTCCCAATCTATTGACTTCATCTAATGTTTCCTTAGAGATCACTCTCTCTTCATATAACATCTGAACAATCTCCATAGGAAGAATGAGAGGTGAGAGTCTGTCAGTGTGTTGTTGTAGCATTTGACAGGCAGGAGTAAATGACTTTTCTAATGTAAAAAATTAAGGATATATATATATTATGTAAAACAAACACCACTTCCTCACTATATTCTTTTATCTCTTCAGCAGTGAAATTCTCATCAATCTTATTGAGAGCACTAGCTAATGAGTCCCATGTAGGACCTCCACTCTCAGTCACCTTGTCAGCTTTACTCAACCACAGAGTTAAACACTCCTGAAGACAACTCTCTGGATCATCTCTATACTTGGCTCTAATGTCTGACAGAGTAGGTTGTAATAGACCCAGTTGTAGACCAAGAGGAGACCAGCGATGGTTTGGGAAAAGACCTTTCTTCAAAGCTTCAATGATATCTTTTAAATTAGCAATATCTAAAATGACAATGACATTTATAAATGAGAAAAGGAACTTAATTTTTAACTCACTCAGAGTTGATGCCATAGTCAATATTTCTTGGGAGGTCAAGGAAGAAAGAAGACATCAACAGAAATCAAAACTGAATTGAAAGTAAATATATGGAACTAACTACTTTATAGTTATTCAAAACTTAAGTCTGTTTTTAATATGTTGATAACTGTTTTTCCTTTGTCTATTGTGTGTATACATTGTTAGTACAGTTATTATGATATTATTTACATGTATTAATTGTTATTATTATAATAACATGTAGTATTGTTTGTTTGTACTAGTCTGAATCCCAGACTTCTGCAAATGAGAATGAGTCTAACAAATTATAAAGTACTAGTATGGATATTATAACAGTTCAATTACATTCATAAATGGAATTGTTTACATGTCAAAATTTACTCCTTGATAAAGAGGTTGAATGAAGTATGAGACCAGAACAAGTCACATGACTAGTTCAAATTAAGTGGTATTTCTCAGTAGTCAGTTGACCACACCCACTCTAATTGGTAAACTACACTCTAATATCTCTACATGTAAACAAGGAAAACTGTTTTGTTTGCACTTTATGAAAAGACATTGATATAATGACACACTCACTGACTCCACCAACTACTTGTTACCACTTTCAATAACTGCTTTGTTTACACTTTATGAAATAACATTGATACTAAAAAGACATCAACAGAAACTTAAACTAAATTGAAAGTAAATGTATAGAACAAACTACTTTAAGACTGGCTGGAACTGAAGTCTGTCTTTAATAACTTTATAACTGTCTAACTTCACACAATACTCTTCATGTTGTTCGGATAAGTGTAGTTTCTGTATCGTAGTATTTTCAATGAGTGAAGTACAAATAGTCTTGATATCATCATTGTTCAGTGAAGTACCATGCAGATATAGTTCTGTTAATGATTTAGTTGTATTTATTAGTTTAGCTATTGTACTGGTACTGGCTGAAGTGATCTGAGGATTATATCTGATGTTCAACCAAGTCAGTGTTTGGTTTTTAGTAAGGCCTTCACAGATATATCGGACACAATTATCAGCAATGTTACAGTTGAAGAGTTCTAATTTATCCAATGTCCAATATTAATACTTAACATGGTAGATAAGTTACTGGTATCTTCATCTGTAATAGTAACATTAATCAACGATAACAACTTAAGAGTATTATTGGTAAAGAGAGCATCACTGATTTGTTTGATACCACCAGTAAGTAAAGAGTAGCGAAGAATTAGGTTTATCATTGTTTTATTAGTAGTTTGTAGCTCTGCTGATAATGTTGACATACATACTGTCCAATAGAGTGCTGTGTCACTGCACACTTACTGAGATTACTAATAATTACAAGAGCACTTTCAGGAGATTATGATCTGAGATTAACATCCCATCTACTTCCTTTGGTTTGTTGTTCTCTTATTAATCTGCTAACAACCTCTTCACATTGTTCAATAGTTGGTGAGATAAGCCAAACATTTTCTATATCATCTCTCCACTCAACTCTTCCAGTATGTCCTGTTATAAACAGAGTTAGTATGTAGATATAGTGTACACATATAATATATAGTGTTACAAACTGTACTATACAAAACATTATAAATTATGTTCTAATGAACAAACAACAGGAATTACCTCCTAATTTGGGACCATCATGAGATAATTCAGATTTAGCTAGTTGTAATTCTGTATAATTTATAGGGAACTTCCCGTAGACTCCATTCAAATTCCCCTCACCCCATCCTTTACTAATCTATGAAAATATATAATATAATTAGAGATGATCTTTAAATAATATGTTGACATAATAAATGGATGGACAAAAAAGATGTGTCCATACCTTAATGACATCTTTGATAACATCTCCAACATTTATAGTTAATTGCTGAGGAAGTACTTTGGTGAAAGAACGTTTGACAACAGCTTCTGTATAGACCACTAATACATCATTATAATGTAACTTTATGAAACATCAAAACATAACATACCATAACCTGACTCTTTATCATCAGTTAAACCCTTTGCCTCATCTCTCAACTCATGTACTGAAGACTCTACAATAAGTAATGACAATATAGTTTGTATAATATATGTAGTCAGGAGTGGATGAAGAAGAGAAGGAGTGTTGAACATTTATACACTAACATGTACTATCTTTTATGACAAATCCTTATCTTATAATATCATATAAGGTATATACTTTCATAGGCAAAGTGATGGCTAACTTTTGTGGTTGTACAATTTTATCATGTGGTATTAAATGCTACAAGGAGATGATCAGGACTAGGCTAACAAAGAAAAGGTGAGTGAGACTAACTAAGAACCAAATCTGTAAAGTTATTTAAAAGTCATTGACTTGTCTGTATCAGTCACCAAAATAGTTTATTTGTAAATAACAACCTTTCAACCTTTGCTTTAACTCCTCAATCTGTTTGTCTCTCTCTCTTAGCTGTAATCTCAATGTTGTTATTATTTCTTGTAGTGTCTCTATCTCTCCTTGTCTTTCAACAGACACTGACAATAACTCATTCTCAAAGACTATGGAATATCTCATTTATACAATAGTGTGCACATTATTAACGTCTCACTTTCTTTTTCCTTGATGGTATTTGTTAACTGTTCTATCTGTAAAATTTTTGCTCTGTTCATTTTAGTACTTGCTTCTAACAATATTTCAACTCAGACTCTATAAACAAGAGAGAACAAGTGTGGTCATAGTACTTGTTGTTAAGAGCTTACCTTTAGTTTCTGTGACACTAGACATTTCTAGTATTTTGTTTTTAAGTGTGTCTAGTTCCTCTTTAAGAGCTATCAATAAGAATTATGAAAAAATACTAAATTACAAACTTTATCATTTAAAATAAATAAGTTGTATCAGCAAAAAGTTTTATAAATATTTAAATTCAGAAATAATAACAATGTTATAAGTTGATTTAGCTATTGGCTTTAAAATGTAAGCGTCAACATAAAAATTTTAGTTATCAGATCTTACTTTCTGACTTTTGTTGATGCTCCTCTTTGAGTTTGTCTAATTCAATTTGTCTTTTTTTCTGTTTGTAGCAAGTCCTTCATTTTGCCTGTTCATCAAAATATACTTTATTTATTGGACAAAATCAATATCTTTCTCACTTTCCTGATTCATGGATGCCTGATATACATGAAAGAAAAAATCTAAATAAAAAATGAAATCAAAGATTGATAGGACATTATTATTTGTAATAGCATTTAGTACCTGAGAAAAGTAAACCAGCTGCTTCTGAAAGGTAAGGTATGTCATCCTTGTCTCCTTGAACCTTTTTTCTCCATTCTATAATAAAGTACATTATAGTTGTATCTAAATATTGTACACTACCTACTAAAAACAGTCTGTAATAATATTCAGCTTGAAATAATATATCTACAGATTATACACTGTATAGCTACTACAATCAGTCTATTCCTGAAATATATGCCTAAGCTCTATTTTTAAATATAACTTGCCATCATATTCATATCATCAGTATATTCATGCAAGTATCATATAAAAATAAGTAAGTTTGAGCTTAAGTGCATGTCAGCACCATTTTCTGGTATTCCTTCATATTATTCAATGGAAAATCTGAATGTATATACAAGGCTGCATCTGATTAGATTTATTATAATAATTATTTTATATTACTAGTGATACTAATATTTTAACGTGATGAATGATATAAGATATGTACACACATTAAATTTAACTACTAATACAGCAAGTAGTGACATTATTTTTGATTTAAAACATATCAACCCCCCACTTTTCTCAAAGCGTAAGAGTATAGTGAACTACTCTATTATTTTCACTTACCTTCTTGGTAAGATTTTTTTACAAGATCCTTTCTTTCATTAGATGTCAAACACAATCCTGATGCCACAACATCATACTCATTATCAGTAAAACTGAAACTTAAAAAAGGCTCTTCATAATACATTGGACAATGTTCCAGCCTTTCCTCCCTTTTTAAAACTGCTTAAACATTTGCAGTGACTTTGGAAGTCCTGTTCTCATTTTTAGCCCAACTACTTTTGAACCCTATAGCCTTCCTTTCTTCAATTAGCTTTATTAAAATTAATGCTTCAGATTGTTGTGAGTAAGACCTAATAGAATTGTTAAAAAGATAATGTATTATCTGATGGGTAGGTGTGTGCTGGGTGACAATATAGTCAAATGTGATGTCTTTAAAGTCAGTAAGTGGTACTAAACCAAAAGGCAAAAATACATAATTTAACTTATAGGATGGTAATTAAATCAGTAGTGATCCTGAAAGCTTCTTTTGATGGTACCCATTCTAAAAAAATAGATTCTTGTGGACTGAACACTTCCTTGTTGACGGTGAAGAATAGTTCAAAGCATTCTTCCTCGTAATGGTCAAAATATAAAGTAGATGCATTAATTCTGAGCATATCTGCAAGGTTACACTTGATGGCTTTAATTTCTAAAGCAGTCAATAAAATGTTATCAAATACTTTTAGGAAAAGGCAAGTTTTAGGTAATTGAGAATCACATGGTGAACATGACTTTGAAGGAATTTCAAAAATACACCTTCTGAGGTAAAGGATAAGGGTTTTATGACGATATTCCTGCATCATTTTCTTCTCTACTTTAGTGCAATTTCATTAACAATAGCTAAGAACAAATCATCATTGAACCAAGAGCTCCTTTTAGAAATTGCAATAAATACATCCTTGACATCATCATTTTTATTAAACTCAAAAGGGGGATTGCTACTTACATATGTCTGAAAAACAACTGTAAATCCTTTGGATCAACACCTCAGTTACTAAAGGATCTGCTAAGCTTTAGAACAAGAGATGCAAAGGCTTTAGTAATGTCCTTATATTTCTTTAGTAAGTCATTGATTGCTGTTTCCTGCTCAATCTTTGACATGTTATCCCAGTTATGATTACATTTTTCCGGAAAAAATTGTAAAGTCTCTCCTACATAAGACATTTCTGAAGTGTTCTTTGCATTAATAATAACACATTCTGCCACAGATTGAAGGTTAGCTTTTAAGCAAGCTCTTATAAGTGCTAAGTATGTTGCATTCTTTGCCATCCGATTTCTCCAAGTAGATAACACTGCCACTTTTCGCTCATCATTATTATCATTCTCTTGTGTGATGGATGTCAGGTCAGTTTCAGAGAAGTGAAGGTGACGACCAAATTAAATGCAGTCATGATCACCAATTTCCATAGAAATTTCAATAATAAAATCTTCTTTATCTGAGCATGGTTTATTGATATCTGTAATTTTCATGTCATGTTTCCTCAATAAGTCTGATAATTCTAAAAAAAGCAATAGTTAATATACAAAAAAGAAATCCTTATGAATAAAATTATATATCTTTACAATAAATTTTAAATCATAATTTACGCAAGTTTTCATATTAATAGCCTATTTTGAAGACCATCATACTAATTTCATAATCAAGTCTTCTTAGTTTTACTTTTTCTGTATTACATCATAAATTCATTCCAGAAAATTTAAGCAAGTAGTTTTGTTGTATATAATACATTAATAATTATGAGCTGGTGTATTATGCTAGCTCAGTGATAGATTTTGATACATGTCATTTAGTAAAGACAACTTTTAATTATAATATTAAATATAATGAACAACATTATTAAATAGGCTTTCCATATCAATTTCAATAAAGCTTTTTAAGATTATGTAAATACTTCTAGCCGGCTAATATTTTTGATTTACCTTTTGAACATTTGATTACCAGTTGGCTAGACAATCTAGACAGTGTGCAATCTTTCTCTAGGACTTCAATAAACACATAGAAACTGTCAGCACTGAATTTTATCTGAGACAGGACACACTGCATTAGTTTACTGACTTTGTCACTGTGGACTAGTTCTCTACCACTAACATCACGATACAGTGATTCATTTATCAAATGAACTTGTAATAGCTGCCTAGCTAAATTAACTGGATCCTGTATAGCATCACTAATGACAGCAAAATGAGCATTGAAAGCTTTGTATTCTTCACTTTTACATGTGGGATGATTAGCCTGTGATATCAAATATGACAGAGCAATTATAGAAAATTCTGACATAGGTTTTGCAATATATATTAAAGATATATAAATTTTGCAAACTATTATGAACTTACTGGTTGAATATAATGAGAATCAGTTTGTTGTTCCAGTGGTCTGTCCTGATCTGAACAAGTAACTATGTCAGTAGATCTAGATTTGGAATTCGAAGGTAATGTGTCAGCTGGTGTTAGTAATTGATCAGTGTTATGTTCTTCTTTATTTTGCTCAGAATCAGTCTCATGCTCAAGTTCAGTTGATGTATCTAATAAAACAAAACCCTCTATTAGAATTTCCAGTTTTATTAGTCAGCATACCTTGTACTGCTGACTTTAATTGTTGTTTTTTTAGCTTAAACAATTTATCGATACATCGTCTCTATAGTATATAGCATATATATGTAATTGACTTTTATCAATCATTTTTTCAGCAATTATCAACCAAATAACTAACCTTGTGTTTTCTGTGTTTCTCATGGTATCCAAAAAGGTGATGTTTGTCCAACAAACAACAAGTTGACAGAACCACCAACACTACAGTAAATAGTGGTAACAAGATCCAAGCAAAGTCATTCCAAATAAATGTAACAATTCCTAATATCACTAGGATAATCACCCATAAAGGATAGCAGATCATGATGAGCTGTAAACAAAGACACACCCTTGTTGCTTTGACCTTTCAATTAAACAATCATGAATTTATTAATCAACAATGAATTTCATAACCACGCAAAAGTCAAAATTAATTGGTAATATAATTGTATTTTTCAACAGACATTATGCCTAAATCATTTATCATCAGCCAGCATTAACTTAATCTCAATAACATAATTTCTAGAGGTAGTCTATGAAGGAAAATAGACACATAACAGAACTAACTAAATGGACATATAAAGAACAAAGATAACATGTACGATTATATATACTACATTAACTACACGGATGTGTTACTGACATATATTTTTAAAGTTAATGCAAATAATAGTCCTAGATCAGATTCTATACCCAATAAGAATCAATATTATAATATTGACTTTCATTCTCCCATAGCACCAGTCTCAGTCTGGACTGAGTTAATAGTTGAGCACTTATCTTTGTTGATTACATAATTCCTTTTTCTTGATTTACTTGGAAAAGTTAAACTTTCTCAATAAAAGTAGCTACTAGTAACTAATATAACTCTAATAGAAAGTTCTGAAATAACTGGAGACATTGCACCTGATCTAAATACTAATAGACAATAATAATATGTGATTAATATATAAAGTACTTCTAATCAGTAATCTCTGGTACAAACTTCATAGATAAAGTGGGTGTGGTCATCATTCTTACTATGAGTTATTTGGTTAGCTATTTAGGTGATTTTAAAATGATTGTCTTTCAGTTAATTAGGATTTGTCAGACCTGTAGAGAGAGAAACACACACATCCACACTCTTAGAGTACAACACTTTCAAGTATGTATATATAGGTAGTCATACTGGATCTCAGACCTGGTCATCATAAGCATACAGTAAAGCTGACAAGGAAGAGAGCTCTTACCTCTCAAACATAGCATGCATTGGCGGGAAAAGAATGGATGGACATAATGACATGTAATAATAATTATTAATTAAACAAGAATATAACAAAACTATAGTAGAAACAAAAATGTACAAAGGAACTATTACTGAAGACAGATAGCTCTACATAAATTATATAAACACATTTATTGTCTTGCTTTTAATTTCAGTGTAACTTTATCTTATCAGTTTCTCACTGATAAAGTATTATGTGGATAAATTAATAATTAATATAAATTAACTAGGCAATACATGCTTCTTAATAAAAACACTATGTTCAGTGGTTCAGATATACATAGTAATGTCAGTTATCCTTAAAACACATATCTCAACATTTTCCTCGACTGATTCTGCAAGAGTATCCCTAATGACTTGCAATGTATAGTTAGTAGGATCCCAGTTCAATACAAAGACAGCTGTCTCATATCATTTATATGTAACAAATCTCCACATTTCTTCCAACTAATTCTGAAATAATCTCCTCGATATCTTTCAAAGTGCAGTCCACAGGATCCCAGTTCAATACAAACACAATTGTCTCACATCAGAGAAGAGAAGGAGTTGTTGTCACTTTGAAACTTTCTCCAAGACAAAGAGAAGCTTTTGTTTCTTTACAAATGACTGAATAGCATCTTTATATGATTGTGTATGTGACTCAGCTTCTTTAATTTTAAACGACTCCACAATACCCTCAAGACAACTGATATTAATCAGTGTACAGTGATCATTAATAAGATCTAGGATGTCATCAATAGAGTTGGAATCCATTACTTCAGATTTGAGATGAGGATAGCCATATTTAAGAAATCACTTTAACTCCTCCAGAGCTGGTGGACTAGCATTGATCACTTCTCGAATATTATGGAAGAATATTCCAAAATTCTTTTCCAACAGACCCAAACACAGAACTTAAATTCTGATGCATTGGAACTACTTCCCTCAAGTCATCATCACTATACAGTTCTGAAAGGGAGTCATTAGGAAATAGTTTCTCTATGAGAAATTAAATATTTATGGTATAAAAGATACTGTATACTCACCACAATTGTTTAAAATGGCCTTAGCACATGGTACATTGCTAGAAATTCTTAACAATACACTGGCAAAGACTGCTAAATTATGGTAGTTGGTATGTACAGCATGATGTACTGCACTTAACAGAACAGATATTGTCTTTTCTTCAGATTGTGGCAATTGCTCACTTTCCATTATAGCTAATGTTGTCTTAGATATAACTCTCTCTCTCCACAGAGTAGCTGTGCTACTCTAAAAGGATATTGAAGGGACTAAGCAAGAGTACCATAATGACAACGTAAAATGTCACTGGCCATTTGAGCTAATACAATAAAATTAACAATATATAGAATTTGATTAGCTATTTATATGTACCATTAAAATCCGAACATTGTTCCAAATCATGTGTTTGCCTTTTTTGTTTGATTTCCACTTGTTCTATCTCCTCATCTTCTCTTGGTCGTTTTCTTGGATTCAACACAGTCATCTGCTATAAATGAAAAAAAAAATCTTGCAGTGTAAATTATATTTACTAACCTGATAGGTCATAACCTCCATTGAGTCATGATCTTCAGAACTCATCTGATCACTGTGACCTTCCATAGCTACCTCTTAAACGTTACCTGCTGTTACATTTTCATCTGGAAACATTTGAACTAAAGACAGAGAAATGTCAGCTATTACTGTTGACTCTTACCATATTCACTGATAATTCTCTCAGATAGACCTTGTGTCTCCTCAAACTTGGACAGTACTGTAGCTAGCACTTTCAATTTCTTATGATCTGAAGATATTGCTGTATGTATATCAGATAACAAAGTTGTCTTCTTCTCATATAATGACCTTTTTAAGATCTCCATCTCATCAAGGGTGGCTTCACTGATACATCTCTCACTAAATAAGAGCTGGGACACTTTTACAGGATTGATCAGAGACTATGACAGTGTGTCAATAGAGGTCTGAAGGATAGAGGCTACTTCAATAGTAAAGGAGTCAGTTTCTGTAACAATAAGCAAATAATATCATTGTATATAATGTAAGTTACTTACCAGCAGAGCTATAAGGTGATGTCAATATCTTCTCATACTCATTGGCTACATTATTTTCTCCAATCATCCTCTTCCTAAGAGCTTCCAAAACATGTTTTTTTGTAGCTAGAGGATTGGTACTAAGCCATAATTGAAACATCTTTGTTGTCTTTTGAGTGACATCACTAGTTTCTTTATCAATAACATCTAGTTGAGTAACATCTAACTTGAGTTGGATCCCTAACTGATACCATTTAGTACCAATCACAATATGTTCACATAATTCATCAAGAGTTGGTCTCTCCTCTAATATCTCTTCAAATGTTGAAACAGGATCAGGTAAGGACAGGAATGTTTCCATAGGAATGTTTCCACAGTAATTGAGTATATTATATTTTCATAGTAACTTTAAATAAACAATGGGTGGATTATCAATTAATAATTACACGTGAAACAAACTCTAAAGTAAGTGATATATCTGGTGTAGTCATTGTTCTATTTTAATTGACTATATTTTAATACAACTCAAGTAGATCCATGTAGTAGTTGATGGATTTTCAATATTAACACATGTCCTACAAAATAGAAGGTAATCTACTGACATATTATATATTAATATTGGTCTGTGTATTATTGATATCAAGTCTAGTATATATATAGTCTCGTCCCCAGACCTACTCGCAAGCTAAAGTAGGTCTGGTCACACGGCTTGAGTTTTGTGTCCCCAGTAAGGAATGTGGCGCGGGTGTTGGTATGCAATTAGAGGTAGTGTGAAATATGAATATCATCAAATTGAAGTGTGTGTGAAAGTGAATGCATGGCTACTCTTCATGAAATCTGGTAGTCCTGCTGCTCTGACCTAAGCAGTAAACACAAAGATCGTGTTGTTATAAGAAACAAGAACGATGAATATTCTTGTCTATACTCCATAGTAGATGTGCTAAGGAATGAAAAACTTGAAATAGAACCAGAGAAGACTCACCAAAAAATAGACAAAGTCTTTTGTAAATCTTGCTGGAGAACTCTCAATAGATATTCAAATGCACTGAAGACAATTGAGCCATTGAAGAATCGGATAAAACTTCTGTTCCTGAATGAGGTTAGCATTGATTATGATATCCATTTTTATCAGCCAAAAACAAACAAATATGGTGTTAATCATCTGGGTCAACTTTTGAATAAGCAAGAGTAGACTCACCTCACTGTCATGCATGATAGGTGTAAAAAGGTTAAAATTATGTTGCCATAATTACAATTACCTTTTGTAGAAAAGAGCTAGAGATGCAGACGTCATTATTTTGCAGACTTCACCCCAAAAAATAACGCCTGACCCTCCTTTAGAATTATATAATACAACTCAGGTATCATCTCAGTCAATCTTTGAAGATGTAAGAGCAGACGCTGCTCAATAATATGTGCCACAGGTAAAACAACATTATAAATTATAAATAAAATATAGGGAAATCAATGTTACTTTTTGCTATAGAAACGAAGTAGAAATAATGAAAATGTTGCTATGGCGACTCCTCCTAAAAAGAGGAAACCTAATCCTCCTGAGGAATCGTATACAGCTCTGGTATAATACTTAGTTTTAAGTGTTGGTAAAGTCTTACAACATAGAAAGTTATTGAAAATAATGAGATTGCTTGTGTACAAACTCCTCAAAGAAAGAATCTTGATAGTCCATTCATGAAGGCAACTAAGAGAGCCCGTGATGACTTTCTAAGAGAAAAGCAACACTTGCCTTGAGTTGCTGTGAGTTTTGTGTGTGCATGCACAGACTAGTTATATTGTTATTTTACAGGTTTTAGTTGGATATCAGTCTAAGCCAAAAGTGTCAGAGCTTAGTAATTCCTTAAAAAGGCTTGGAAAAAGTATCAATCGAGGCAAACGGCTATCTATTGCTAGATCAGTAATAGAGAATCCCACACTAAGGGAACACATTTTTAGTCTTGTTGCCATTGAATTAAAAATGAGATGAAAATGTTAACATCTGATAAGCATTCATCAATTTTACAAATGAAAACAAAAGATTCATTGGAAAGATTCACATGGGAATGTTTGTGGTTAGAAATTGAAACCCATTGTCCAGCACTCACTACTATAATGAAAGAGTGTTTACCTACTATAGTCTTAAAGAAAGACATGACTGTCCCATCACTCTGTGTGTGTGCTAGTATTTTACTTAAGCTATGAAATTCACGTATGAATGCAGTGCAAGGTGTAATCTCATTGCTCTTAAAAACTGGTCATGCTAATAAACAAGTAAATGGTACAAATATATAGTGAAATACATTGTGTAATATAGGTATTTCAACGTCTTCAAAAAGTTAACCTAACTTTTTCTTATCAATCAACGTTGTGTGTAATGGATATTATTGCAGAAGGATTCGATGAAACTGTTTGCACCTGGAAAGATTTGCTTTTATCAAGAGTAGTACTTCCTCAAATACAGCGGGTCTGAACAATTAAAATCAGTATTACATATAACATCTGTAAAAGTGTAATGTAAATATGAATTGATTTAATATTGTATATTTAATTGATTAGAAGTCGTCATTTCTTTTTGAAAAATCACCTTCAATTGCTTCATCTATTGACACACCTGTGTTTTCATCCCTAACATCAAGTGAAGTAGAATCATCTAGTGTCAAAAGTGTGTCAGATCCGTGTGACTACCAACTTCTTTATCTTCTTCATTACAACCAGCTTCCTCAACACAGCAATTTCATCCTACTGTCTCTCCTCATAGTGACATCTTCATATCCAGTAATTACGACTTTAAGTCTCATATATACATTTTTATGTTTCATTGCAGGCTTTCAAAATACATGGAATGGTTATGTAATAGCCACTGATAATTTAGATTGCAATGTCAGACCTAGACACCAAACTGTACAGGCCCAAACTGTTTCAACGCATTGATCTAATGCAATTGCTGTGAAAGACAGTTGTGACTTCTCAAACCTGGCTGATGAAATGCTAACCCCTAATCTAAATTCCTATAACACTATCGTTACCTACAGAAGATGATTGCCAGAAATTGATTGAAAACATAAGTGTTATAGTTGGAAGACTTCTAGTGAAATTTGTACCTGGTTTTTCCGAGTTTTCAGCTTTGACACAACCTCACATTTATCATAGACATTCATCTGAAATGTCAGCTCAATCACACATGGTAAGTATACAATTTCTTTTTTAATACAACTAAGTGATGTACTCATGTCATTAAAGGTGCCTTTTGGTCTTACTCTGAAAAATCCTGCAAAAGTGGCTGACATGGTTGACATTTTAGATGAACTCCACCAGTATGTACCATCTTCATCTATCACGACTGTTAAAGACATTCCAGGACAGGAGGAAGGTGAATCAATTTGTTTAGATTGCTTTCACAGAATTTTGAGTTATGATGATCAACTAACTGTTGAGCGAATACGAGGTGCACAAGCAGTAAGATTAAATTCTGAAAATGGCATTATGCAATTAAGAGGATTTATTCCTGCTGTTACTGACTGGCATGCCAAAGTTAGTTCTTTTTCTTAGTTATTACAATAATAGTGTCTTATTCAGTACTTCTTTTTTTTTAGACTATATACAAATGTTTATATAAGGATGAGTTATGGTCAGTTCATACATCAATTTAACTGCCTTTAATACAATGGAAGATGATGACAAGGATCAGGTTAGAGCTTATGCTAGAGAAGTATTGTCTCTTGGTGTTCTCCTTCTGGAATTCAATGATAGTGTTCATGAAGGAGATGATGAACGATTGATGAGAGTGTGGAAATTTTTTATGTTGATATTTCGTTCTGTTGGTAAGACTAAGTATACACTTGAAGGCCTTATTCTTCTCATACAAGCAAACTTCTCACTATCTCCCAGATTAAGAGAACAGCTCCTATATTCCAATTTTGTTAACACCAGAGGAGCACCTGGTGCTAACATATCAATAGACCTACATGTAGAACATGTTAGCAAAGTAGTTAAATCATATGTTTATAGTCAGATGTCTAATTTGTCATCTACATCTGTAGTAAGAACTAGCAGATGCACCGGAACTCTTTCAATGTGGTGGAACAATTTGATAAAATATCTGGGCTACATCATGTAAGCAGTGTCCATCCAAGGCTTAACTTGACAAAGACATTAATCGTATTGTTACACAACTAGACAACACTTCTAAAGTATTTCGATGCTTTAATGGCAGACAACATGTACACTTTAAGTCATTTCGAGGAAGCATTATCAATTCAATTAAAGCAGACAAAGATAGATTCATTAAATGGATGAATGATCATTTGAAAAACTCTCTTTCATAATGTTAATTTCTCATTTACTTATTAATAATATCTCGTGATAGATAAAAAAATTAAAAGTTAGATTAATTTACATGTAAAAGGAAGAAGTAATAGCATTTATTGAGCATCCACAGTCACTCATACATATATTACGACAGTAACATTGACAACAGACACTGACATCACATCCTTCAAAGTCTGAAAACAACAATTGTCGTTTACAAATAGTAGTATTGGTACAATAATCAATCATTTCTTTGCTGATGACTCTATAGTCTCTGGGTGTATGATATAATAAAGCACAGCATAAATCATCATCCCGTCTGGCCCTTCCAGTCTCTTGAATATAGCTTTCAAAATCATCTGACGGTCCCCAGTGTATTATTTGTCGAATATCAGGTACGTCTAGACCAATACTAAAAGCAATCATAGCAATGACGATTCTGAGATGACCAGTAGATAAACAGAATGATTTAACAATGTTTTCTGTTACTTCCTACTGAGTACAACTCATATACATATCAACAATTTGATATTTAGAAAGAATTGAAGCTCCTCCAATAGGGTGAGTCAAGTTGTCTCCTAGGTGATCCTTAAACATGGAATAAAATTCAGAGCATTCTTCAAAGCAACGGCAAAATATAATCATTTTTGGGAAGTTTTTACCATACTCAACTAAACCATTTGACAATTTTTCCACCAATTCTTCCATTGCAATTTTATTTTTAACAATATATAAAACGTTTTTCTTAATTGGAGGGATATATACAAGTACTGGCTCACACATTCCTAGCATTTGATAGACTTTATCATGTGTACTCTTTGAAGCAGTTGCAGTCAAAGCCATGACATGTACAGTTGGTGGAACAAGGCTTATAATTTCTCCAACTCGACGATATGTCTCTCTAAAGTGTTTCCTCTAAAGAATTAATACCAATAATTATCAAGTTAATTTGACACCATATTACTCACCATTTTGGAACACAATGTGCTTCATCAATAGCAATACAAACAAGATTATCTGTGAAAACTCGACTTAGTAGTACATCTCTCCACTGCTTATTATTTAGTAATGACTCTGGGCTCATAAAAATTAACTGGCTGGTACCTTCCTTGATGCCTTGAACTCTTTCAATATCACAATGAGTTTCAGATATTAACTCAGCAGATATCCCAATCTCAATAATTTTTTTTCTGATCCCATCTTTAATGCAACTAGTGGTGATACACATAATACAATTGATAACCCTTTAACATTACGAATACGATCATAAACCTTTGGTAGAATGGAATAGCATAGTGACTTCCCATATCCGGTTGGAAGACGACAGAAAACATCATTCCCAGAAATAAATACACTAATTACTTCTTTTTGTTTCTCTTTGAGAGTAAATCCAAATTCCTTGGCAACTTCATCGACAACGTTTGCAGTAGACATATCTTAACACTTTCAAAGTTCACACACACTTCAATCTGATTCATATTTCACACTACCTCTAATTGCATACCAACACCCGCGCAACATTCCTTACTGGGGACACAAAACTCAAGCCGTGTGATCAGACCTACTTTAAGTTTAAGCTTTCGAGTAGGTCTGGGGACGAGACTAGTATATATAATATACCATTTGTGGAAACTCTGACTGCCATTTTGAAGGTCAGGTAACCCTGAGCACGTTAAGCAAAAGTAAGGTGTGGTTTCACTATCTACAAGGTTTGGCTGGCTTTGCAAACTATTAAAATGTTTATGTACCTCTTTCTCTATCTCTTACTTCATGTGACAGGTCAAGATCTCATACCATGTACTCCATCTATAGGACAACCTACCTGTGTATGTGAAACTAACAAACGTACTATCAATCTTACTAGTATTACTAACAATGATGGTACATCAAGATAAGTGGTGAGGATTGTGTATGAATGAATGAATAGATGAATAATTTAATAAATGGATTAATGGACAAAGAGTTATATAAATCATTTGTCCATTGATCTAGTAGTCATATATCATTCATCCATTTTCTTTCCATGTATCCATTCATCTATTTTATTTATCCATTATATTGGAGGCAGCATGGACAATATCTAATATAACAGCTGGACAACAAGGACAGATACAGTCAGTTATTGATGCTAACTTGTTACCTCCTTTAATTAATATACTAATTAAGGTGAGTGGGTGGGATTATGTGACCATACTTTCATCATTGTTTATATATCCATTCATCCATTTACATCTATTCATTTATTATACAGGGTGAGTTTTGAACTCAAAGGAGGTAGTATGGGCTATCACTAATCTGACAGCTGGGGATACAGTCCCTCAAATACTCTATGCCCTAGAAATGTGAGCCCTCAAACTCAATCTTGGACACTATCTCTAACATGTTAAATGTAAGCCACACTCACTTTGTGCACACCCTCTCTAATGGACAATATAGGGACATTGTATTATTAGTTGTTAATGTTGTCTCTCTCTCTCTCTCTCAGAATGATGAGGTATCCACTCTGGTACCCTCTACTACATCAGGACAACTTCAATTTGCTCCTGCTACTCAAAGTGTGCCTTCTGGAGGATTTAATTTCTGATATAATGACCACACCCACTGACTCCACCACCACTTGTTACCACTTTCAGTAAACAAGTATTTACAATGATCTTCAAAGTTGTCATTATGACATCATAATTAATTTGTATTTCCTTTGTCTATTGTGTGTATATATTGTTAGTACAGTTATTATATTACGATATTATTTACATGTATTAATTGTTATTATTATAATAACATGTAGTATTGTTTATTTGTACTAGTCTGAATCCCAGACGTCTGCACATGGGAATGAGTCAAATAAATTATGAAGTACTAGTATGGACATTATAACAGTTCAATTACATTCATAAATGAATTTGTTTACATGTCAAAATTTACTCCTTGATAAAGAAGTTGAATGAAGTATGAGACCAGAACAAGTCACATAACTAGTTCAAATTAAGTGGTATTTCTCAGGTATCAATTGACCACACCCACTCTAATTGGTAAACTACACTCTAATACCTCTACATGTACACAAGGAAAACTGCTTTGTTTACACTTTATGAAAAAACATTGATACTACAAAGACATCAACAGAAACTTAAACTAAATTGAAAGTAAATGTATAGAACAAACTAATTTAAGACTGGCTGGAATTTAAGTATGTCTTTAATAACTTGATAACTGTCTAACTTCATACAATACTCTTCATGTTGTTTGGATAAGAGTAGTTTCTGTATTGTAGTATTTTCAATGAGTACAGTACAAATAGTCTTGATATCATCATTGTTCAGTGAAGTACCATGGAGACGTAGTTGTGTTAATGATTTAGTTGTATTTATTAGTTCAGCTATTGTACTGGTACTGACTGAAGTGATCTGAGGATTATAGCTGATGTCTAACACAGTTAGTATTTGGTTTTTAGTGAGGCGTTCACAGATATATCGGATACCATTATCAGTGATGTTACAGTTGGTGAGATGTAGTCTATCCAATGTCTTATTAACACTTAACATGGTAGATAAATTACTGGTATCTTCATCTGTGATAATAACATTAATCAACGATAACACCTTAAGAGTAGTATTGGTAAAGAGAGCATCACTGATTTGTTTGATACCACCAGTAAGTGAAGAGTAGCGAAGATATAGGTTTATCATTGTTTTATTAGTAGTTTGTAGCTCTGCTGATAATGTTGATATACATACACTGTCCAATGGAGTACTGTGTATATCAAGTGTCATCATTGCACACTTACTGAGATTACTAATAATTACAAGAGTACTTTCAGGAGATGATGATCTGAGATGAATTTCCCATCTTCTTCCTTTGGTTTGTTGTTCATTTATTAATCTGGTAACAACCTCTTCACATTGTTCAATAGTTGGTGAGATAAGCCAAACATTCTCTATATCATCTCTCCACTTAACTCTTCCAGTATGTCCTGTTATAAACAGAGTTAGTATGTAGATATAGTGTACACATATAATATATAGTGTTACAAACTGTACTATACAAAATATTATAAATTAAGTTCTAATGAACAAATTACAGGGATTACCTCTTAATTTGGGATCATCATGAGATAATTCAGATTCAACAAGTTGTAGTTCTGTAAAATTTATGGGGAACATCCCATAGACTCCATTCAGAGTCCCCTCACACCATCCTTCTTCAATCTATCAAAATATATAATATAATTAGAGATGATCTTTAAATAATATGTTGACATAATGAATGGATGGACAAAAAGGATGTGTCCATACCTTAATGACATTTTTGATAACATCTCCAACATTTAGAGTTAATTGCACAGGATATTCTTTGGTGAAAGAACGTTTGACAACAGCTTCTGTATAGACCACTAATACATCATTATAATGTAACTTTATGAAACATCAAAACATAACATACCATAACCTGACTCTTTATCATCAGTTGAACCCTTTGCCTCATCTCTCAACTCATGTATTGAAGACTCTACAATAAGTAATGACAATATAGTTTGTATAATATATGTAGTGAGGAGTGGAAGAGAAGGAGTGTTGAACTTTTATACACTAACATGTACTATCTGTTATGATAAGTCCTTATCTTATAATACCATATAAGGTATATGCTTTCGTAGACATAGTGGTGGCTAACTTTTGTGGTTGTACAATTTTATCATGTGGTATTAAATGCTACAAGGAGATGATCAGGACTAGGCTAACAAAGAAAAGGTGAGTGAGACTAACTAAGAAACAAATCTGTAAAGTTGTTTAGAAGTCGTTGACTTGTCTGTATCTTTCACTAAAAAGTTTATTTGTAAATAACAACATGTGATTACATGGTTTAAGCTCAAGTACATGCTAAAATAACATTTCCATATATGGACAATGGACACATCCTAAGACATAGATATGTACTATGACACTTACCATTGATAGATAGTGTAGACTCTTCTTGACTAGACTTATGTAGTCCTTCATCAGTTAATGGTTTCTGAGGCTTTTGTATAAATGCTAAATTTAGTAACAATGTCATATAATGAGAAGTAACAATTATCTACTAATATCAGTTACCTTTCAAGCTTTGCTTTAACTCTTCAATCTGTTTGTCTCTCTCTCTTAGCTGTAATCTCAATGTTGTTATTATTTCTTGTAGTGTCTCTATCTCTCCTTGTCTCTCAACAGACACTGACAATAACTCCTTCTCAAAGACTATGGAATATCTCATTAATACAATAGTGTATACATTACTAACATCTCACTTTTATTTTCCTTGAGTGTATTTGTTAACTGTTCTATCTGTAAACTTTTTGCTCTGTTCATTTTAGTACTTGCTTCTAACAATTGTTTCAACTCAGACTCTATAACAAGAGAGAACAAGTGTGTACATAGTACTTGTTGTTAAGAGCGTACCTTTAGTTTCTGTGACACTAGACATTTCTAGTATTTTGTTTTTAAGTGTGTCTAGTTCCTCTTCAAGAGCTATAAAGAGAGAAGCATTTATTGTTGATATAAAATATTAAAAATATCACAAAATTCATCATTACATCAGATTTCTTACCTTCCTTCATTGCTAACAATGATGTCAAGTTATTAATCTCACTTTGTTTCTGTTCTAACATTTCTTTCACTAAATTTAATTCCTCTTCAGTAGCTACAGTATATGAGATCAATACAATGATACAAGCTGTGTTACATGAATAAGACATTACTACCTTTCTTTCCTTGGTACATTTCTTCAATCTCCCTTTCTTTCATTAGTTTTTCATCTATACAAAATATTTGACAGTAGTAAAAATAATTACACATAATATTTATGTACAATTATTCAACAAAGAGCTAGTACAACAATATTCAAATAGAACTAATGAAATAATTTTCTGTCTCCAGGACAAAAGAGATCCTATTATTATTATTGATACACTAGTGCACTAAATGGTGTATGTTCCTTTATAGACTCAATCTACTGATGGACATACGAACTCTTGATTGTGGTACTAATTGATGAAGTCAGGTCTCTAAGACTGTTAGGATATCAAATGTTATACCAAAAAACATAAGAATAAATCTGATAAAATGTGTATTGAAAACATTCAAGACATAGTCTCTTGTGCTTTTTTACGTAATGTACTTGACTAACACCATATCTATTACTTCAAGGTTGGACTGACCTTCATTGTTTCTAAGCTGTGATTTCAAATCATCCATTTCTGTTGTCATCTCTCTAATAATTGTGTCCCTTGACTCCAGTTTGTGTTTGAGATCCTTAATCTCCTATATACAATACATGTAGTAACTGTTGTCTAATACTACTCATCTCTTACCTTATCTCTCTGACATTTATCATAAATGGTGTGATAACCAAATGTTAATTTTATCACTCCATTCTCTTTCAGTACGTTAAGATTCCTCTCTGCTGCTGTTAGTAAGAACTCCATCAAACTTAGAGGAGCATAGCAGGTAACAATGATGGAGTTACCATCATTAACAGCTCTAACTTGTACAGACTTAGCCATGTCTCCAAATGCTTTTGATAGCAAGTGTTTGATATCTTCAAGTGTGTATTTGTCAGCCTCCCACTCCAGCACAAACTCGATAGTCTCACAAGTGAGATGATGAGAAAATGAAGCTATCTTGAAGTTCTGTTTAAGGCATATATCAGTTTTGATCTTCTCACAAAATGTATCAACAGCTGTCTTGAATTCTTCAATGTGTGGTTTAGCTGCTATGATCTTGTAGTGATCAACAATAGCCTCCAAACAGCAGACGTTAATAATGGTACATTTATCTTGTACAAGTTCCATCACATCATCAAATGATTCGGCTGTAGTAAGTTGAGGTCTCAGATCTTGAAAACATCTCCGAAGATATTTGATCAACTCCTTCAATGTAGGAATGCCAGCTTCAATGAGAGGTGAAACTGTTTCAATGAGATTTCCAAAGGTTACTTTCATCTTATCAAAATCATACTGATAAATGCACTGAAGATTGACTCGGGAAGGAAATGTTTGCTCTATAAAGGTGATAATGGAAGATTAATATTATATAAATTATTTACCATATTCCTTGAGTATATCTTTAGCAATCTGTATTGTTCCTTCAGATTTCAACAAGACACTTGCGAAGACTTTTAAAATATTTGGGTCTTTAGACACTGTAGTATGCAGTGCTCTCAATGGACCTTCTCCTAGTATACTTCCCAATCTATTCACTTCATCTAATGTTTTCTTAGAGATCACTCTCTCTTCATATAACATCTGAACAATCTCCACAGGAAGAATGAGAGGTGAGAGTCTGTCAGTGTGTTGTTGTAGCATTTGACATGCAGGAGTAAATGACTCTTCTGTTGTAAAAAGTAGATTATGTAAACCAATAATGAACTCCTTACTAAATTCCTTTATTTTGTCAGCAGTAGCATTTTCTCCTAACTTGTTAAGAGCACTAGCTAATGAGTCCCATGTAGGGCCTCCACTCTCAGTCACCTTGTCAGCTTTACTCAACCACAGAGTTAAACACTCCTGAAGACAGCTCTCTGGATCATCTCTATACTTGGCTCTAATGTCTGACAGAGTAGGTTGTAATAGACCCAGTTGTAGACCAAGAGGAGACCAGCGATGGCTTGGAAAGTGACTTTGCTTCAAAGCTTCAATGATATCTTTCAAACTAGCTATATCTAAAAATAAAAATGACAATGACATTTATAACTGAGAAAAGAATCTAAATTTTTAACTCACTGAGAATGCTTGCCATGGTCAAAACAATATCCACTTCTTGGGAGGTCAAAGATGGGTGTGGCTACATACCAATATAAATAGCATACTTCCTTATATGGTATGTTGAGGACAAGTTCCATCTGTATTAGTTAATGTAGTGATAATGTTGGAGATGTGACAATATACTTTAGTGGTGTATTCAGTATGACACTCAGATATATAGCAAAGTATAGTGGACTTCTTGTCAGAACATGTACCAACTATCTTCTTTGTAGTTATAGAATTATTTAAAGAGAGAAGATGATTAACATTCTATACAAATAGTTTTAATTGTCCAGACATAATTATTAAAGTACTTTCAGGACATACTTATCAGGTTTTAATTCCCATACATACTTCTTTACTTCTTTTCTTTAATTTGTCTTTATTCAATTAAAGCTCAGTGAAAAGAACAGAGTTGTTAGCAAACTACTTTGTTTATATTGATTATTATGTTAAAGACATTTTTAGTAAAAAATGACAACTAAGTACTTAATTAGCACAAGTTTCAACTGATATTGAAAGTGAAAATAAACAGTTAACATTTCAATACATATAGTGACTATGACCAGAAACGGAGTCTGTCTTTAATGAACTGATAGTTACTGAATATTTCAAAGTTCTCTTTATTTTGTGGTGTTAATACAAGTCTCTGTATTGTAGTATTGTTGGCTAGTTCAGTACATATTATCTTCATGTCATCATCTTTCAGTGAAGTATGGTCCAGGTGGAGTTCTGTCAATGATTTTGTAGTGTTTATCAATTTAACTATTGTACTGATACTAATTGAAGTGATCTGATAATTACCTCCGATGTTCAATGTAATCAGTGTTTGGTTTCTAGTAAGTCCTTCACAGATATATCGGACACCATTATCAGTGATGTTACAGTTAGAGAGTTGTAATACTTTCAATGTCTTATTACTACTCAACATATTGACAAGTGAATAGTATCTTCATCTGTGACGGAAACATTAAACAACCATAACTCTTGAAGTGTTGTGTTAGTAAAGAGAGCATCACTGACTTGTTTGATACCACCAGTAAGATGAGAGGAGACAAAATGTAAGATTCTCACTGTTTATTGTTCATCAGTATTTCTGACAATGTGGATACACACTTGCTGTCCAGTGGAGTGCGTAATATATCAAGTTTCCACACTGCACACAAGTTGAGATTGTTATTAATAGCTAGAGTACTTTCAGGAGTTGATGTAGACAGATAAACACTCCATTCTTGTCCTGTATTTTTGTTTTCCATTAATCTACTCATAACATTTTCACATTGTTCTATTGTTGGAGAAGTGAGATATACACTGTTGTCATAATCATTCCATTTAACACCTTCAATGTCTCCTATAGAGTTAACAACTAGTAAAACATACTGTGAAATATAACAATACACACATACATACATAGATAAGGCGAAAATTATGGGGTAGTTCTTGTTTAATTAACTACTTATCATGTTTTTTATTCTCCTATCAACCAACATTGTTATATTTATGACATACCTCTGTTTATAATTTCAGGGTTACCAGCAGACCAATTACCAAGATATTCTGTGCCTCCTGTTTATAAACAAAGTTACTATGAGCAGTATATACTATATAACATATCACAATATATAAAAGAATAAGGAACTGTATTGATCTAACAATGGTCATAAAATTTAAGATATTGAAATGAACTGATACTGTGAACAGACACACATGCTCTTAAAATGCTAGTGAGATAACCATCATAACTCAACAAACATATACATACTCTTGTTAGCTTTGTATGTAGTTATACAGTGCATGAAATGTATTATAACATTATAACAAGAATATATTAACATGAGTCCACCTGAGATGTTAATAAATAAAGTCCGTGAATTGTTTGACTTACTGGGCTTGCTAAATGCAGGAGATGAAACAGTATCAGGTAGAGGTGCTGGATCTTCTTCATCTACAGATGGTTCTACAAAATACAGGGGAATACTCCTTCTTTCTCATGAATTCGTCCATGCCACCAGCCATCTTCAACATCTTCTAAAATCTCTACAATATCACCTGACATCAGAGACAATTCATCTTCATTCTTAGCTGTGTAACTGAAAGCCACTTTAGCTCGACATTTACATGCTTTATCTGATGAATAAGCTACCAAGTAGAGAAAAAGAGAAAGGTTTATAACAAAAGATTTAACTGGTTAATCATTGAAAATGTAAATGTCTGTATATGCCTATATATGTTAGTATATGTCTTTATAAGTCTGTGTATGTCCATCTTTTTTGTACACTAAATGTACATGTGTTCATATACAGGTAAAGTAATTAAATCATACTTTGGGGAGAGGTTGCTGATTGATTGAGAGAGAGAAAGTTGTCAGGTGCCAGACCTTCATTGTTGTCAAGTCATACTAACCACCAACCATCATTCCCAGTTGCCATGGTGATTACATCAATAATGTCACCTTCCTTGACAGTAATCTCATCCTCTTGATCAGCAATGTATGGAAACATAACTTTAGCTTTTAAACTTTTATGAGATTGATCTCTGGAGGACAGAGGAAGGCCAGGTTTCTCTGAAGGTAAGAATAAGTAGTATTATAACTCTACTAGGTCACTACAGTAAGTGGTTCACTAGTTTAATAGTATCTATCCTAGAGTCTAGAGCCCACTAACTATCAAAAGTAATTGTATAGAAGGTATTATTGTAGGTAGGTAGGTAACATATTACAATTAATAAAGTATTCCACAAAGCTTATCAGTACGGAAGCCAAAGTCGGACATCCAATTCCAATTCTACTTTCCATCGATCAATGAAGTGAAGCGCGAGCACCATGAGCTGTCTCTTAGAATGAAGCGAAGTGACATGTTTTCGGTTAGGGTGGGGCTATAGGATTTTTGTTTTAAATAATCCATCGAAGGATAAAATTACAGTTGGAATTGGAATATTTTTGGAAAACTGCAAAGTAGAATTGGATAATTTCGGAAAACTTCAAAGCAGAGTATATGAAATTCAAAGTAGAAATGGATGTCCACCTTCGGCTTCCGTATATCAGTATTCTAAACATGAGATTTTTACAAATATGTCTGTATATTTTTGTTTATCTCTGTATATGTCTGTACATATCTGTATATGTTTGTATATGTTTGTATTTTTCTGTACAATATATATATATATATACTGACTGCACAGGAAGTGATGTCATGTTAAATGCATATCTATGGGGCTTGTTTTCTGTCTAATTCATTTCATTCAACTGAATACATCTCCCAAATCATACACCATACTGACATACTCACACATTCCCAATAATAATACTGAGGTTTTGTGCTGGTTGTGTACACGTAATTATAATAAGCTTAAGATCAAATCTAACTATATGTACATTATGTGACACTTTGGATTTATTGAGACTACCTTCTGACTGTCTTCTACCTTGCATTGGTGGCTGCTATAGCTTCAGCTGAATATGTGAAGAATAAATACAAAATGATCAACACCAAAACTATTAATTCTTCACTTAACCACCTTTCTAACTCTATTGCAACTAATTGCCAATACTTTTCCTTAATTTGTTCATTCCTACAGCTGACTATGCCATGGAATAATCTGAGATGAGATTCTAGTAATCAAATGAGCCACTTCCTTATATTTCACTAACATTAACAAAGGACAGGGGACAAACCTAATTTAACTACAAGAACATGATTGCCATGTTGATATTTTTTGCCCATCTTAGTAAAATGTACAATAATGGACAAATATTGAAGAAAGAAAAATATATATAAATGAACTCTCCTACCAGTCTTGAAACCTGACATATATTATTCATCTCAAAACAGAACTAGGGGCTTTCATTCACTATGTTTGTCCAGAATAAAATGGCATGTGTCAGACTTCCCTTAACATTATTTGTACCTGGAACTGTTATACGATTTGGACTATTGTCCACTTCACACCACATGGCAGTGCAAGTCATAATGTCTAACTGTTCTAAACCATCACAGACAATACCAGTGTCAGTAACACAATTATACACTTCAGTCATGTCATACACATCTAATGACTCTAACAAGCTTTAACTAAAACTTCTCTTTTGCTGTCCACTGCTATTACATTTTCCAACACTGCTTGTACAGCATACAAAGTCTTTTGACATGATCATCTTCATTGAAATTAAATGTGTTTTATTCCTCTCTCTAGAAAACTAGTAGCTTTCTTTTCTAGGGTCTTTTAATGACTTGTTCATGTACTTTATCTTTAAATTTCAAAGATTCCTCTTTATAGACTTTTTTGAAGATATGATTACATCTATTAACTGTAAGAAGTGAGCTCAAGTTACTAGATCATTAGTTATTGGATAATTAGTAGGTATATTCTCTCTGTCAGTCATGATTCAGAACAAAACTAACAGTAAATAAGAGAATGTGTGTATGTGCTTTGACTTATTTGATTGTCTGCTTTGAGGCTACATCTAAGTTGATGCAGGTTTAGTTCATGAAGTTAACACAGAAATGTTTCAATAGTGCCACACGTCTACACTGTTCATTATTGTCACAATACAACTTCATTTCTTTAGAGAGTGAGTGATATATGAATCTACCATTTATGTACAAATGAGCATGAGTAGGTTCCAGCTCTTCCAATCTCTTAGAAATAATTATAATATCACTAGGCCCCAAGCGGTCCTACCGGGATAAATATTTTAAATTTCAATTCACATTCCAAAGGCAAACTATATATCTAAGGAGAACACGCTCATATTACCCCCATGTTCAATTGCAGCTTTATGTCACTACTGATCTTAGTAAGTTGTCTGACTTTTGCATGTATACCACAGAGGGAATAGCAGTAGAATACATATATCCAAACTTTGTGTGGTAAGATACATATTACCATCAGCTTGATAGCTATTTCTTCAATGACATCCTTCCCAAGTTACTTTCTCCAAAGAACAAACCTAATTTTTACTTATAATATTGTTTATTATTTTCAAATTTGATTTTGTCCAAAATATATAAATTCTACAGTTATTTTTACGCACAAAGTGGTGGATGAAAATTAGATAAACAACAACAAGCAAAAAATTCTAAGCATTAACAGTGTTTACTGTAGACTCGTGTATGAGCGTTGATATGCAAATTCTTCCTCCCAATAGCGTGGACCCATTGTCTTGAAAGAGATATCTTACTTAATAGCAGTTGAAAGAAAGAAAAATGAGTCTTTAATAGAATTACTCGAACAACAGCAGAAATAAACAGCGTAGTGTGCTCACTCTATTTATCGCGCACCCCCCTGGGCAGTATTTCTTATTCAAATGACTGAGTCATGATCACATGCCATTTACGTCGACGGAGTACATGCGAAGTAATACCGTAAGTCTGGCACTTTTGATAGCTAACGTGAACGGAGTCCAAGCAAAGTCATTGAATATAAGTAAGTACATTTAATTACTTTATTACTAATTTTAAACAACTGTATACATCTGACTGTTAAAACGGACCTTCAATCACTGATATTAGAGGGTGAGGGGCCCTGGATAACAACAGTTGTAACATATGTTTAGCCTATAGTTTAGTCTGGCCACAATTGCTATGATCAGGTGTTGCCCACTTTACATAGAGAGTAAGAATCAGACAAACTCATTCTGTTCAGTAGTATGTCATTAGTGGACATAGGAGGACATAAATTCTCACATAACCATTTTTGTAGTTATGCACTCATGGTGGTAAATAAATCATGTTTCCACATGATATGTGGATGTGGTAGTATAGTTTACATGCCACGTCAAGATTACGATTATTTCCCACCAGCTGCTTCTGTTGTTGATGAGTTTTGATAATCATGATCATAATATCAGTAAACATTGAATATGTCCTTTTAAGGAATCCATACTCTTCTGCCATTATAATTATTACTACAACTTTGTCTTTTAAGACTGATAACATTTATTGTTCAATATACATGCCTGAAATATAGGTCTGATTAATTAAATCGACTCTGTGCCCCAGCTATAAAATGGATAGGGGTTCTTTAATGTGTAATTATGTAAAATACGGCAAGCAAATAGGATTAAAACATTTAGTAAATGTTTCTTTCTTATTTTCTTGTTCATGAAATGCTAAGTAATATCACACTACTCATATATTCACATCTTATTCTCTTACTATAGTAATGATTGATGTCACTCAATGGAGAGTGTGTATTGGATTGTGGGCATGTCATCAGATATCATACAGTACTCATTCTAAAGAGACTCCAAACACTGAGAGCAGTAGTAGGATAGATGGAGTGACTATTATCAGGAAGATTAAAGATCTTACTTTCTCTTTAGGAGTTTTTCTCTCTCTTCTCCTAATTTTATCAGGAAATGTTGAACTTAATCCTGGACCTAAAACAGGTGACTCTAATATTAATCTAAATATTCTGTGTCCTTTTTATACATGTCTGTTAGTCACTTAGATGGAGTTAGATTAATTGTCCTTATTACAGATCAAACATTTATTTCAAAATTAGAATTTTACAAAACAATAATCTAACACTACTCTGGTCAATAATAGTTGACAATTATATAAAAAATAATTGCTCACCAAATATTGATGAACTACTAAACTTTAGTCTTTCTCAATGTGAACATAGTATAGATAGTAAAACATTTATGTCTTATTATTCTATTAGATGGTAGTTTATCAGGCATGTGGTAGCAGTGCATATGTAGACATAGCCCTGATTATTCATTGAAATTATTGTCAGAAAGCAATGAATATCTCACTAAAAATTGATCAATAATTATCTTTCAATTCTTTAAAGTATTGATAATTCCTTAATTTTAACTTAGTTATAGGTTAAGACTAGGTACTAAGCATCGGAGACACAATTGAAAAAAAGCTAATTTTTTCCTCTCTGCCTCTTCCTCTGCTTTATAGATCATAATAACTCCATAAACATAAACAGTATAGACACTAAAGTCATAGAAGTAACATGCTAAACTATGATAGATAGTCTTTTGTAGGTCACTTTTAAGCACATTAGAAACAAAACTAATGATTTGAGTAGTGTATTATGAAGAGCTACTTTTGGGAAGCCATTTTTATGAATAATTACTATTAATGCAAAGAAACGAATATGAACAAAGAATGCTAAATTGAAGCATAGTTTCCTACTTTTTGCAGTAAGTATAAACTATTTCTTGCTTTGATGTTCAACTTAAAGAAGGTCCAGAATCATTATTGTATGACTGGTATATCAGTATCTGTAAGCCTACCTAAAAACATTGAACTTCCTTACCAAGATTCACAGTCTTGTTTACTCTAACTTGAACTAATCATATTCATGTATACCCTTATTTCATCATACTTGTTATTGCTATTTTGCATAGTCATGCTATGAATATTGTTTTTGTTTGCTATAATATCTAGAAAATAGCTAGTTTAGTCTTAGTTTATGTATTCCACTGATGATAGTATAATTGTTGCCAATTTTTGGTTTATTTCCATATAATTTTTGTAATTACAGTAAACAAATTTAAGCTAACTGTGCATGTGTCTAAAACAGTAATATAACTACTTCAACTTATATACCTGAATATTGTGTAACTAACTGCCTTTTGTGATTTCTCTAGTAATTCAAAAGTGAGTGTTTCTTTAATACTATAATTTGTAAGATCATAATTATAACCTCGCCCTGAGCATTCCTAATAATATCATTAATAATAATTATTATTTTAAACCCATGATTACCAAACACCAAAGCATAAGGTAATTAATTGTGGCAGTTTAAACTTGAAATTGTAACTTGGTCAGAATATATATATATATTATGTACATGTACCTTCTGTAAATCCAGTAATGTTTGTGTTATGTAAGTTTTGTTGTTCATTGTAATAACTAAAACCTGTCTAAAAGACCACACTTACAAAATACACAAACAACTATATAGAAAGAACTTATCAAAGCTTCAGTAATACAATTATCACTATTCAGGAATGCAATTATAGATGAATAATGAAAAATGACAGAGAGAATAGGAAGAAGGGTGATAGACAGAGTAAGGTTCTAGCCCATTAGATGTGAGATACTTCAAGTGTCCATCCACAATGAGACAGTGGGCAAGGAAATTCAAATACAAATATAGTTTTATTCAGCAAAGTAGATTTGCCCCTCAAAATACAGACAAGTTCAACTTTTTTGATGGGAGAGAGTTCCATAATGACATCTTTTATCTAAGCATTTAACTAAGACTTCCTGATATTGCTCAACAGGACACTTCTGTTTAAGCCATAACTACCTAGTATGCTACTAGCATGTGGCACAAGACTTAACTGTATATGCACATATATACGTAGTTCATAATAATGATAGAAATATATAGTGTATGAAAGTCAGGTAGATACACATTATATACTTAGTTATATGTACATGTATTTTATTGTAGAAGACCCTTTATTAAAGAATGAAAGGCTTATGCCATTGAATAGACAGTTATACTGGGCAGCTTATGATGGAAACATTGAACAAGTCAAATTTGCTATTGAACAAGGTGCAGATGTAAATCATCATGGAGAAGGAGTAAGTTACCAATTCCTCTTATGTAAGTATAGGTTATAATTTAACTGTGAATGCTATATTTAGACTCAATGTGTGCTGTGACATGTACATATAATGCTTCATACTCAAGAGTTGTTATCTCACAAATCACTGCATCTCCATTGTAGAATCATGTTGTTTTAATTATGTACCTGTGATATGATTTATTGTGCTTCATCAATATAATAACTTTCCATGATGTCATACAATATATTATAGAAAATGCAATGATCAGGTCTGACAATACCATCACACAAAGCTCAAACACCAGAAATTCTATAAGTTTCTTTTCTGGCTCATATTTGTTTTTGTTATTATAACTGCTGCATCCTTTCACATTGGAAGAGAAAATGACATGTTTAAGGACTTCAGAATTATTCTAGGCAATTAACTAATTGGAAAACACAATAGCTGTAACTATTGAAGAAAACCTTGCATATCGATCTGCTTCTAAAAATGATTCAACTCAATGAATAAGATCAGCCTTACTGCCGTGTATGTACACATGTACATATAATGTTTTTCATTACACTTAAGGTTCCTATCATCAACAGACCATACTTGTCATTGTATGTAACAACTACACATTAAAACAAACAACATTTAAAATGATCAACACTTTAATATCATATCAGTCTCAAACATTAGCCATCATATTCTACGTTCATATTCACTCCCCATCAAAAATTTGTTGTCATTATGTTTCCACCAGTGTAAATGATTTGATTTCTCTGGGATATACTTTTAGTAGAATTTGTGATTAAGCACATCCTTACACTGTCATGATCCCTCTCCTGAAAAAGTCATAGTCATTATTTAATAACTTTTAGATAGAAGTTGTGAGAAATATTTGTTTCTCACATTACTAATCATTATCAATAAGCATCATATCTACTCTTATTTAGGATGAGTACACACCATTGCATGAAGCATCATACCATGGACATCCTGAAGTGGTATCATGGCTCTTAGAAAAACAGTCAGATCCAAACTCAGTTAATAAAGTACTGCTATTGTAATGTACAAATAACATATATTGTATATTAATACATTGTCAATACAGTACTTATAATTGTCACTTAAGGAGTCTCGTACCAATGATGTTACAGGTGTTATTGGGTCAACATATAGTTTATGCTATATCTCAACATTTCATAGTATTAGACACTCTATTTTATTTGTTAGTGTTGTTGCATCAATTTTAAATATCGCAGTTGATTGTTTTAATATGGCTTACATAACGTTTTTTTGTACAATAGACTCGCTCATGATTGAATGAATGTAACAAAATTATGTCAATGTTCACATTATTAGATAGTGTAGGATATATAGATAATCACAAATAGCCTTAATTTTCCATTTAATAGGTGATATTACGTACACTTAATTACTAATGCATTATTTTAATGTCATCTTTGGCTATTAACATGAGACTACAACTGTTGTATAATGTTGATGTACACTAGTTATAACTGTTAAAAAATCTGCACATTTTACACTCTAATTACTATATATAGCTGTAACTCTGTCAATATTGAAAGAACTATGGAGCTTGTTGATTGTAATACCTTTATGTAGCACAAAGAGACTCCACTTCACTGGGCTGCTTATAATGGCCACACTGAAATCGCAGGCTTACTCATAAAAGCTGGAGCAGGACTGGATCCCATTAACAAAGTAAGTATCTCCATTACTGAGTATTTACAACTGTAGTCATTACTATACACAATTGTATTTTGTATATAATGTTGTTGTTGATACATGTACTTAATTGTCTTTTAGTCACTTCCTGTAAGTTTATATATAGGCACTTCTATAATATTTATAATAACAAAAGTGATTAGAGTAGCAGCTACAAAGAGACAAATGTTTGTAATATCAGTGCCAATTAGCATAATTTACATCAGTGGCTAATTTCAGAGATTATAAGATGCAACATATCAGTACAATTTAAACAGTAATGCTACATTTATTATGATTCTGTAACTACCTATTTGGCTTTTTGCTATGTTTATTATTATTGTACAAATTTTAATGACTTGATGGAATTTGTAGCAACAAAGTAAATACACCAGGATGCTGTTTATTACCTAGTGATATATGCTCTGATATATTTTATTGAGAGAAATTTGTATAATATATTCTCTGATTATTAGCATCTTTAATAAGCTTATAAAGTAACATATATATGAATTGAATCTTTCAAACTAATGTTCATATTAATCATTACATTTTAATAAGAATAAAAAACATCAAATGATACACCACATACAAAGTGGTTAACTCAATAATGCAACAGACAGATACCTTGTATGCTTCTTTGTCTTTTATACCATACTCCATGTAACATCAAGCTTATATACTTTTTACAATCAATGTACATTACATGTTATAATGTGAAACATACACTTGAGACATATTAATATGCTCTTGTTAGACTTATGTAGTTTAAATATCCAACATAAGTTAACAAACAATACATTATGCTTTAGGAGATAAAAATATTTGTTATCAGTAATAATACAAAGTTATAATTTACATTATAGTCAGTTACTGCTTTTGTTCATATTGTAGGGATAATATGACTAGAAGGATGTGTAGGATTATTGTATATGTTAATAATACATTATTAGTAAATATCAACATTATTGTATTTATTATAATATACCAATATATCTGTAATTAACAAGTTTCAATGTTTATATTATATGATATTATTTCATTATATAGTATGGTGAGACACCATTACATGATGCATGTTCTATGGGTAATATGGAATGTATCAAATTGCTACTGACTAATGGAGCTGATGCTACTATTAAAAATAAGAATAATGAAACAGCGGCAGACAAAGTTCAACTTGATGACAACAACAGAGATACTATATTATATTTAATTGAAAAAACCATAAAAAGTAATATAATTTATTGCAGTAGACATGTCTTTACAATATTGGTGCTATTAGTATGTAAGTATTATATTAGGTATATATATGTGTGTGTGTGTGTGTGTAATATCTATGTATATATATACATGCTTATAGTAGTAACTATTATAAGTATCTTGTGTAGCTACTACCTCCTTAGTTTAAGTAATTTATCCACAACCAACATATGTAGCTCTCATGCATTTAACTTCAGAAATGATAGGTAACATTTCAATCATAAATATGAGTTAGCTCTCCATGCTAAGACAGCAAGCATCAACTTGTATGTTAGGAATATATTAGATGAAGCTTAGGTCTAGTTACACACTTCTCTCTTCCCTCTTGAGGCTGGATTTTATTTTGTCTTAACTAGCAATCCTATATATTCCAGGATACTAAGTAGTCCCTAAGACTGGACCAACATCAGCAACAAGTATCCTTAAGCTTGATACTATTGTCATTAGACAAAAAATTAACATAGAGTAACTCTACCTGTACTGATAACTTTCTCAACAAATGCTCATTTTTGCTTCTCATACTCCCTTGTTGGTATTTCTAGGACAGCACATTAATATTTTCAAGTTGTTTCAATAATTTTCTCTTCCTAACCACAAAACTTTATAACTTTACTGTGCTAATATAAGTTATTAATCAATATACTTGTGGCTTATTATCATAACAATTATCACAACATTACACCCACTGGTTTAATAAAAGTGATTAATATAAACCAAGTACACTTGTCACCATAATATGAACACTATTGTATAAGCTTTTGTGAACTTTATATATAACAATGAAAGTTCAAACATTACGTACCTTACTACTGCAAACATGTTGTTTGTAATTGTTACTAAAATTGTGATTCCAGTGAACTGAATATTATTCATTTTTATAGTAGTCTTATAAAAGTTTGTCCTATTGTAACCACACCCACAAGTCTTATCCCTTTCCTTTTATTCTATTATCTATTGCACATGTACCCATTGAGTTATGTCCTATAAAAGAAATTATCTACTGTGTCTAAAATTTTATTCCAATTAGTGAATTATTGTGTGTACATTCGTTAACAATCTGGAATTATGCATGACATCATTGACATGGTGTCATGGTGGTATGCATAGAAAGTCATCCTATTGTATTGGATTTCTTTTCTAAACATCTAGCACTCCAATTTTTTCATGTTTTAAGTGGATTTGCAAGATTTACTGAATAGAACAAACCATTTCTCTCTAGCTTATTCTTAGCCTGAGATAGATTACTAACTCAGTAGTTAGCTAGGACAGAGTATAATTTGTGAGTTAATTTCAGTATAATAATATATACATGTCATAGAGTAAAGGAATGGAATTAGAAACTAGTTCTCACGTGAAAGTTGACTTTTTAGATCCATTTGCTTAATTTATTTGTCACATGTAACACATCAGACAGCCTTATAAATGTTAATAGAAAAAAGATTTGTTTTACTTGTTCTGTTCTTTAGCTCCAAATGGACTATTTAAGTTTTCTCAAAAAAACAAGTTTTGTTATAATCTAAATTTCTAGCAAAATGGCTTTGGCTAATCATCATGACATTGCACCCACTTAAGCAATTTTCTAACATGAGGTTATAGGATCTTGATTTAAACTATATCATCAAATTACTGGTAAAGATAATTTTCTAATCTCAAGAATATCAATGTTGTATACCTGAATATGATGTTTAATGAGAGTCATAAGTTATCAAAAGTACAATAATGTGCTAAACCAAACCTAACATAATTTACTCTATGACACATAGTGATGTCATCATAGGACATGTTGTACATCATCAGTCAAGTTACACCAAGAAGCACCTTAGACACTACTACCACGTGCCTGATAGTTATCATAAAAAAACATCTTTCATTTGTTTTGATCTTTTAGTTCAAACAAACAAGTTAAGTTTCTCAAAGTTATGATTGTTTATTATTAGTTGATTGTACTAACATTTCATGTTTTTGTGTAATTGTCACAATATTACATACACAGACTCTGTAAAAAATTATGAATATTCATAACTGTTTATGAAGTCAGTGGATGTAATGTTGTAATATAACCAAGTCACTTGGTTATGGAATGGTATACTATTTTATCTGTTTTATACAGACCATTGTCTTTGTCAGAATATGTCTAAACATTAGTCAAACTAGTAATTTGGATATGACACATGTTAGTAGTTCATGTTATTTTTGTCAGTGATGTCAGTAAATTTTGTCACACCCTAATCACCAACTAATGAAATGTAGAAATTTTAGGTACAGTTGAAATGTCATAATTGAAGATATTATTGACAGAAGCTATTGTAAATTCATTTGTACAAATCCTTATCCTTACAAACAGCCTTCACAAGGTTTCAATAGTCAAGATACATTTGTAGAAGGAGAGTCTGTTTAACATACGTTGTATGCAAATTGAAATTGCATTGACAATTGTCACATCCTCACATAATTAATTAGCTTAACAGTTATGCAAACCATCATGCTTTGCATGCCGTGTACTTTAAATGACTAATTGTGATAATGTTATGATCATGTATGCCTCTTAACACCCATGTTAAAACTTTAAGCATCAATTTTTATTTGACCACATTATTTAATTACCAGTCCACTTTGTGGAAACTAATTTGACTCATAATTGGTTTTTTTGTTAGTTTCACAGTTATATAGAAATACATTTTTTAAATCTGTCTTTTATACCTTGTTTTGTAGTAATTTAACTATTCTTTTTAGACAATCCAGAATATTCAGTTGCAGTCAGTCCAGAAGATCTAGTTGTAGTAGACAAAATAGGTTAGTGCTACTGTAATGAATTATTAAGTTGTACTCTTATGATATTTTTAGTATTATAGTATAAACCATTGTGTATAAGCCCAAGACAGGTTCTATGTGGAGTTCATTGAATATGGACTACAGAGTGGACTGACTTCAGACAATATTATACTAATCCTACAAGTTGTCTTGTGCATGTTGTACTTGTATTAACTATAAAAAATTATAAAACAATTCAGCACTCTTTGTTGTTATAGTGCAATAATATAGCAACTTTTTTTGAATATTTTTCTAACAGCTTTTTTGCAAATTTATGAATTTACTCATCTGAATAGTAATCAAAGTGGACTTTGAATCATTTAATAAACAATAATGAGAGAGTTGCTGGTTGTAAAGTTATCACTATCTCAAGTTTTACTACTGACTATTAGCTTACTATAGCTCTTCTTTCAGCAGTGGCATGGTATTCATGCTATTGCTTTTGTGTAATACACAAGCAAGCCAAGGAGTCCTAAGATATATAACAATTTATTGATTACATTGAGTCTTGTTATATAATCATAGACAAATCTCTAGTTTTAATATGATAACTTGTTAGAATACTTATCTGTAAGCTAGTGAGTAGATGGCTTCCCATACAGGTCTTGCTATTAATTGAAAGTAAAAATGTATCAGACAATATCCATTACTTTCAGGTGTTAACATGTGCTATACTTATGACAATTGATGATATTATTGTCCTTTGTTTTGCACATCTGCATGTACAAAATAGTATTATTGATGTCCAGTACTAACACATTTTTTCCTTTGAATTAACTACCAGTCCTATATATTAAGTAGTCCCGAAGACTGGACCAATATCAACACTGAATATCCTTAAACTTGATACTAGCTGTGTTTAGTACATGTATGTTTCTCAATACCAAGTATCACTGGTACATCTTGATATGACCCCAACTCAAGAGATATACACATTCCTTAGTGTTAAGTATACATACTAACTGTAGTGCATCCTGGAATGGTCAATTCATTAGACCAGTACATAATATCCCTAAACACTGGTATCACTAGATACTTAGTACATCCTGAGATGATGAGTGTCAGGAGACCAGTGCATTCCTATGTATCACTTAATACTGAGTATCCTTTAGTACTTATTTCATCCTAAGATAGTTCATTTAGAAGTTTATTTTGGAACCCAGTGTATATGTATCCCTTAACACTATGTTGTGATACTTAGTACATCCTGGGATGGTCCTTATAGTAGTCCAGTACATGTGTATGTAACCATTAATACCAAGTATCCCTTGATACTTATTACATACTGGGATGGTTTATTCAGGGGTCATTTGGAGCCCAGTGCATATATGTCCCTTAATACTAAGTATTCCTGGTATGGATTCTCACCATTGTCGCTAGAGAAAAGTTTAGTGTGTAATTCTATGGACCATTACTGATAATATACTCAACAAATACTTGTTTTTGCTTCTCATACTCACTTGTCAATATTTCTAAGACAGTATGTAAAGGTTCCAAGTTATTCAGTGATTCATAACCACACGACCTTATAACTTTAATATGTCAATATAAGTTACTAATTAATATACTTGTGGTTTATTTATCACAACAATTATCACAACATTACATCCACTGATTTAATAAATAGTGATTAATATAAACCAAGTACCATTTGTCACCTTATTGTATGAGCTTTTATGAATTTATTTACCTTATTTATTAACAACATATAAATATTATTATGTATAGATGGAATTTTGGTTTAAAAATGTATAAAATGCTTGAATTGCTTAACCACATAAACTACTGGATTTAGATATATATATTCATTGTCTTAATTAATTTAATATTTTATTGATTTTTTCTGCCTTATTTGTAATATTTCAATTTATTAGACAAGCGTCACTTTTATGATGCTCTTGAAAATAGTGGATCTGTTGAAACTAAAATTATTAAAGCTGTTGTACAAGGTCCAGCTAGAGCTGGAAAAACGTCATTAAAGTGTTTAATTCTATCTCAACCATATAAAAGTGATAACAGTACTGGCTGTTTTGAGTCTCCTCAAGTTGCTGTTAAAGAATATTCCATGAGTCATTATTGTCAGCAAGAAGATGAGTGTCACTGGGAATATGTGGATAGTAAAGACATGGTTAGTAAATTTGCTAATGAAATTCGAGAAGTGATGGCACAGTTAAATACGGTTAACAGCAAGAGAACACTAAATACCAAACACCCTAATAATACTGGTCATAGTATGAATGATGTTCCAAAACACTTGTCTTCATCAAAGCCACCTTCAATCAGTGAAGTAGACTCAGAGTTTATAGAAACGATAAATGCAGCTTGTGACAATAAACCAAAGTTAACATTTCACAAAGAGTGGCTCTACTTCATTGACTGTGGTGGTCAAATACAATTTCAACAATTAATACAAGCCTTTATACCTTGTGCATCGGTTTTAATGTTAGTTATTGATCTAACTAGAGATCTCACAAGTCAATGTTCTGCCATCATGCAATCTGAAGGAAAAATGTTAGAAGTAGGCAAATACTTACCCACAGTCGAAATCCTTTTAAAGCGTCTTTCAATTATGGTTACTTCTAGTGGCCTCCAGCAACAGTTGGCTGAAGCCAAGGACCATTCTGCTATAATTGCCAGTCCAGATAAAGTAGAAGTCCTTGTAATTGCTACACACCATGACAAGTATGAAAAGCAAGAGAAAGTAGTGGAAACTGTTGATAAGAAGGAAGAACAACTTAGCCACATTTTTAAACCCATAAAAGATAATCTGATATATTTTGGTGATAAGATTTTATTCAAAATTGATGCAAGTTCAACAGCTATTGAAAACAATCTCTCTAAACAATTATCTGCTCATGATGACAAAGTGATTAAAGAAATTCGCAAAAAATTAAGTAAAAACAGTTTTAAGGTAAAAATTCCATTAAGTTGGTATGCGTTTGAACTTTTGTTGCGTCAAAAAAGTAATGAAAGTTCTGGAGTGCTTTCTAAGGAGTATTGTGAATATATTGGCGAAACATTCCGTCTAACAAAACCAGAAGTGCATAGTGCTTTAAAATTTTTCCATTTCCTCAACACCATCTTGTACTATCCAGATGTGTCTAATTTAGTATTTATTAAACCTGAGAGCCTAATTGAAGTAATTCGTCAGCTGGTTCTGCTTGTTTATAAACAGCGAGTATCTTTTGATGAATGTTGTGTAAGTACTGGTGATACTAAGAGGATTGCTAAACATGGCATTATTTCAAATAGCGTTTTTAAGGAATCTGAAATTTTTTTAGAGGTAGCTAATTCATTTCATGATCTTGGTTCAGAACTGCTGAAAATATTTGAGCATCTCCTGATAGCAACAGAAATGCCTGAGAAAAATACATTCTTTATGCCTTCCTTATTACCATTAACAGATCCTTCAAAAAACATCAATAAATCTAGCCATTGCATGCTCTATTACTTTGATAAAGGAGTTCCACTTGGTCTCTTTTGTGCTATGGTTGTTAATCTTCTCTTAGAAAAAGTTGACACCGAGGAAGTTTTTTGTGATAAGTCGGTATGGAGAACTGATTCTGATTCTACAATGTACTCTAATTACATAACATTAAAGCACTATGAAATGGCTGGGAGGAGAGTTATTTTTGTTGAATCTAATGACCTTTATGAGATTTACTTTGAGTGTGAAGATGATAAAGTAATTGGAGAGAAAGCTATTGATCATATTTTAAAGGAAACCATAGACAAACGTAAATTTAATGTTGAACCAAAAAAGGCAATCTTTCATATATGTACTGATGGACAATTTAAACATGTTGTAGTCAAACATGCTTCTGGCCAATGGAGGTGTACTGAATGTTCCAAGGACACTAAAACTACTTTCACAAATAAAGGTACATGCATACATTTAGTAAGTGAGATAACACATTTTAGTTCTAAAAATGATCAAAATAGTCTTTCTTACTCTGAGCATTTTAACAATGTCATTAATAATGTTATTTTTAACTTGTGATTACCAAATGCCAAAGAATGAGGTGTCAGTTAAAACTCTCAATCTAAGCCAGAATACATATATTGTGTACCTGAACTTCATGTTCTTTCCTTACCTTTTGTTTCTGTAATCTTGTACTCCTAATTTGGGAATTATACGAAAATATACTGATGATGTTTCATTAAGCAGGTGATATCATAGATACTTAAAGTGTTGACAAATCACAGATTCAATGAATTGATATTACAAACTATGTATAGTCTATTATACTAGGGATAGTACAAACAATATATTACATTAAAACCATTAAGTTCAAACAACAATATTTCTTTAATTCATTGTAGAAAAGAAACAAAAGAGACTGAGATTACATGAATTGCATTCTGATCAATCAGAGTCTGACAAAGATATATCTCCTACAAAACAAAGGCCTCATTTTTTATTATCTGACAATGATTTAGAGTCATATGACGATACATCAAGTAGATATGACAAGGAACCACCTAGTGGAAAAAGTTCTATGAAAACAGGAATATCTCATAAAAGGATGCCTTCCGTACCTAAAATAGTACCACAGAAACATAAAGGTATAGTTTCATTTACTGACATGTAATGAAGATGCCTTATTGATTCATTTATTTTCTTGTAAAAGTAGGCAGGCAAGAGATAATTGTGATTACTAGATCACTGACCAGTAATTTACAAAGTGAATGTTGCCTAATACTTATATTTGTAGTATTGTAACAACAACCTTACTCTGAACATTCCTAATAATGTCATTAATAATATTATTTTTAACCCATAATTGCCAAGTGCTAAATCACAAGCAATCAATTGTGTCAGTTAAGACTCTCAATGTAAGCCAAAATACGTATAACATGTATCTGAATTTCATCTTCTTCACCTTTTGTATTTTCTATAATAATGGATTCCTGGTTTACTTTAGGTATTATACCAAAATATACCAACGATGTCACATTAAGCAAGTGACATCATAGATATTTAAAGTATTGACAAAGCATAGACTCATTAAAATGATACTATAAACCATGTACTGTCTTGTATAGTACAAACATTATGTTAAGTTAAAACCATTAAGTCCAAACAATATTATTTATTTATATTATTTCAGGAAAGAAACAAAAGGGATTGAGATTAGAAGACTTACATCCTGTTCAATCAGAATCTGAAGACATACCTCTTAGTAAACAAAGATCTTATTATGTATCATCTGACAGTGACTTAGAGTCATATGATATATCAAGTAGACGTGGTAAGGAACCAGCTAGTGGGAGACGTTACAAAAAGAAAGGAATATCTCACAAAATGACACCTTCATTCTCTACAAGAATATCACAAGAATATAAAGGTATAGTTTGTTTTTTTAACATGTAATGAAGATACTTTACCAACTGACATTAGGCAGGCAATAGAGAAATAGTGGAATACAATAGCATTGATCTATTTCTATGTACATTGAATTGTATTGATCATTTTATAACATGTTAACAATATTTTAACACTCTTACAATTACAACATACATTTCGCTTTTAGCACACATCATAGAATTTTTTTATTTTTAATAAATAGATTTTGCTTGTCATGTTGTTCTTTTTGTATAGTTCGCAAACAACCCAACCAGATGGAAGAAATACAATCATCAAAAACTGAATCTACTACTACTTCAAGTCAGTGATTAAATTTAATTATTCTAGGTATTGTTTAGATGTAAATCTCTTTCATACAAAAGATACTTTAGATAATAGTAGATGTGACATTTCATAGCTTGCTTCTAATCTCAGTTATAGCAATGATACAGACTTTTATAAACATTTACCTTTAATTATTAAGTGTTATCAAAACCATTAATGATCATAATGTATTTGCCATGGTAATAGGACTATTACAGAGTGCTGTTATAGGTAGAATATGAGTATTGATTAGGTACAGTTGTAGCTTTTTAAAATAATATATAAAATTCAAGCATATTCATAACAGTTTGTCTTCACTAGCTACATTATGTGATGAGATAATCCTAACTTATCCAACTAAATATCAACAATAAAATTTGCTCTTATGTTTACTAAATAAACTAGTTAAAGCATAATCGAAGGTGAAATATGTTTCATAATGTGTAAGTGTCTTGGATTTTATTTACCACTTACTTTTACCTGTGGTATATTAACTTCTTCAAGTACAGTACTTAGTATTGTACTTTAACAATTATATAACAAATTAAATAACACATGACCCAATACTTAAAACAACCTGACACTCAAGTTTTAATATAATACTATGCTATGTACATGTATTATGAGTTTATAGATACTAATATCTACACACATACTCCACATTTTTGGTTAACAATAAAAGTCCTCTAATCATCATCTATCAAATTTATATCTATTGATAACTGTCAAAATATTGGTCAATTTCTATATAGCTTTTGCATGCCATAAAATTCTGGAATTTTTTATATAATAAATTTTTTATATATAGATTTGAGAAATGTAAATATAATTAACACACTAATTTGTGGTTCATGGTATAAATTTTATTGAGATATAAAGTAATCAAAAAAGTTTCTCCACTTGCACTATAATTTGAGATATGTCAACAACCATTTGAGTATGAGTAGTCCAAATCTCAGACAGCCACACTCCCAACCCAAAAGACAGTCTAATATATTACATCAAATTCTTTGTCCTAGGAACATCAACGTGATGTTGTTAATCATATAATGTTGTAAATAATGCATGATTATTACAATTTCATGCCTCTCGGGAATTGCTGATAAAGCAAGCTTGTTTGTATATGATTAATTACACATTAAATTTATATATGTACGCCTTGTATCCAAAACAGTGAATGAAAACATATTTACACAGATTTCACTGATTTTCTTAACTGTTATATATACTTCCAAATGTCAGCTTAACTAAGGTTGTCAGGCATACAGGCTAATTTATATTGTGCAAGTAAGAAGAAAATACTAATATTACAATGACTTTATCTGAAGAATTACTGATGTTATAACAACTTCAACTACTGTAAATACTAGGTTTTCTTCAATTTATTACAGGAGAGAAACAGAAGAGACTGAGATTATTTATATCAGAGTCTGATGAAGATATACCTCTTAGGAAGCACAAATGTCATACCTTATCATCTGACAGTGACTTGGTCTCATATGACACTTCGAGTAGTTTTGATAAAGGACCAGCTAGTGGGAGACCTTATAAGAAAAAAGGAATGCCTCACAAAAAGATACCTTCATTACCTAAAAGAATACCACATAAACATAAAGGTATAATCTGATTTAGTGACATGTAATAAAGATACTTCACTGATTTATTGTTAGGTAGGCAAGGGAGAGAAATAGTGGTAGACACTAGTTATAATCAATTACTATGTAGACTATTGAGTAACTTGCTTGTTGTATAACTTGTTAACAACGTGTATAACTCTGTTATTACAGGTACAACTTTCATTTAACTTTTAACACAAATCATAGTATTGATAATTTAATTAACTAGTTTAATGTTATCTATCAGGAATTTAGTTTACATTGTTGTTCTTTTTATATAGGTCATAAACAATCCACCCAGATGGAGGAAATGCCATCATCAAAAAGGAAAGCTACTACTACTACTTCAAGTCAGCAATTAATAAAGCCAACTTAAGATAGTAATAAATGTGCCATTTCATATATTTCTTTAAACAAGTATTATCATAGCCAATAACATAACTTTAAGACTGTCTAACACATGATAGCATGTTTTAACTCAAAGTCACAATAATAGTAGGAGCCCTTAACCTCGCTAAGGAGAAAAAGTGTGTAAATCTAATTCTAAAGCATTAGATAATCCTGTTTATGATCATATTTGGAAGCTTACCAATTATGAATATGATTAACAATGCTATGAATATAGTTAAACATTCTTTTATGTACTCATTCACAAAAAAATGTCCGAAAAGAAATAGCTGTGTGAATTGGATCAATATAGGACCAGTTGGCACTTACAATGTGCAAGCATAGATACAGGCAACTAGCAGGCACAGACAGTCTATTATTGTGTTTTAGTAACATGGCTTAAATAACATGTACAAGTTCATTGTTATATATTTTGCTTTCAGTAAGTAGTTGTCTCACACACTATGGAGATTATTTAGTAATTGTGATATGAATAATCACAAAACATAACATTTTATGTAAGAAGTTAGTTTCACATGTGTAGTGATCCTGAATATGCACATAACATAATTCACACAACTATTAAGCACAAGCAATAGTCATTATAGACAGCCTTACGTTCAACTTAAATTTTAGGGTAAGACTTAGAGATAGGGCTTTATAATAGAAATGATAATAAATAAATTAAACTTCTTATTGGTTATTCTTCTATGTGAATTGTTTTTGATGGCATATTACATGTGTGCACTTTATATGCTCATGTATGTACACTCCATTACATTATAATATTGACAGCTGCTATCAAAAAGATTAATAATCAATCACTTACTTTACACTTCAGAGTAAAATTATAGTCTGGTGTCATGATAACTATTTTTAATGTTTTCCTTTTTTGTCTGTTGATATTTTAAAATGTAATTAGGAATGTAGTGGATATTTGTAAAGCACAGGAAGTGCATACTCCAATACAAAATTAATACTGTTAGGTTCTAATATTTAGAATTTAGGGTCTATGGTATAGTATTAATTTCTTATTGATGTATGGACTTCTATTCATAGACACCATCAACTATAATTAATATTACATTTGTATTTGGCACTTTGAATTACTAACTGTTTTTTAACATTCTGATTTGTTAAGTCATCTAAACATATGTAACATATTAAATATAATATATATACATATCCTAAACAATTAGTTTGAACTTACACAAGGTTTTCTTTATTATTATATTTACTTTCAAATGTCAGCTTAGTTTAAATTGTCAGGCACACAAGCTAATACATACTGTACATATAAGAATAAAAAATACTTATATTACAATAACTTCTATGTACTGTGTTTAAAACTTTATTTTTATGTAGGTACTCCAGATATTTTAAATACTACCCCTGATGAACACAATCTTCTGAAATTATTAGCTAATATTGATCACCGGTGGTATGTCATTGGTAAAGCTTTAAAAGTTTCGCACAATGTTTTGAGTGGTTTACAAACCAGTCGAGAAGAGAATAAAGTTAAGCTCATTCAGATAATCCACACCTGGTTGACTACTCAGCCATCACCTGTTACCTGGAAGACAGTAATCTCTGCTATCGAGGGAAGTATCGTTGGTAACTTAGCAAAAGCTAATGAAATACGTGACCATCTAGGTCTTCCCAGATGTCAATAATTAGCTAACTAAACTACCTTATATGGACTGTTATTACATTATAGTTTGAAACATTTTTTACATTTTACAAGTATTATTCTGTAAATTCCCTATTTGTTGCCTTAAATTTTTTGTTGGAATAATATCATTAAAAGTGGGAGTATAGCAAGGAGGAGTGTATAGTTCAATAACAAATGGCCACTGCCCACTAGATAGCAATTATTTTAAGAAATGTCAATTATCTAATAAAAAATAGTTCATTATCTCAATGATCCTTGTTCCATTGACAAAACTATTTTCTTGATATTTGTATTGAGAATATGTGAATGTATCACTATATACTACTTATCATATCACCAATGAGTGCAAAAGATGTCTAGCGAAAGGAAAAAAACAGAGAAAGAAGTAAATATCAAACACACAATTATACACAATTGTTATTGTTTTTATCATTCAGTGGCTTTATGAAGTGGAAACTCACATATAACTATATGTACCTAATAATCAATATTATTATACTTTAGCAGTAGTGACAACACTGTTGACTGCTCCTTTATAAACACTCATTATTGTTTTGATCACTCCAGGGACATTGATTAAATGATTATGTTCACCTGATGCACATATAAAATCATGACAACAATAACAGATAACATGTCACTGAGGATTAAAGACTTACCAAAGAGGTTCATATAGTGAGATCAGAATACTGCTTCTCTTTTAAAACATCATTAAGAGCAGCTACAGATGAATAAGTGTTGAAAGAAGACTTATCTTTATTACTTACTTCGTTTCAGTTGTTATATGATGGTAGGGTTATTAATAAAACCTAAGAGAGCTAGTGAATCTCGCATTAGTTTCTATAAAAAGAAAACTATTAACAACAATTGGATAAACCAGTACATGTAGATATACATTTTACATGTACTTCACTGTAAATTCAGATATCTCATTGAAATAGTTGAAATAATTATAAGAACAAGTCACATATGTACTCTTAATTCTAAGGTGATTGATATATACTTTTATACTGATTGTCTCCAATTATCTATGCTCAGATAAAAAATTACTCATTACTGAATTTTGTGACAATGACCAAAAAGACATCCAGACTAGTCTTGTATTGCTAACCCTTCACTAAGAGAAAGGAAGGATCTAGTGACACTAGCATATATATTACTTGTCAAAATGGAATGTAGGTTTGGTTTACAGAAGTGCTTTGCTCAGAGGGTATTAAGTTACGTTGTATTAAATTCAAGACCACGTCAACTCCGTTATAAAAGTATCTGGAAGGTTTCTACTGTTCTGGATTGGATTAGTAGTGAGACGACGTCCAATACATCATTATTGTTTTTATCAATGAAGTTGACCACCTTGTTAGCCCTTTCCAGGCCATGTTTTGTCAGATGATGTAGAAGGATGTGGCTATTTTATGTTGTCACTCCCATAATGAGAATTGCTATCAAGAGGTGTATCATTGTCATATTCAATATATGAAGTGGAGAATATAGAAAACTCTTAGTTCTGTGATATTGGTAGGAGCAGGTGCCTTCTGGGTTGCCTGAACTTTAATTTAGCAAGTGATGGATGTAAGCCTGTGCAGTCAATTATGTGACCTAAATACTCCACTGAGGTGGCGGCAAAGCTACATTTGGATTGTTTCAGAGTAATTCCAGCTGATGATAGTTGAGACAAAAAATGTTCTAGTTTTTGCATGTGATCTGCTTCACCAATACCAGAAACTAGAATGTTGTCTATGTAAGCACAGATGTTTGGAAGGCTCTGGAGGAGGTTCTCCACGAGATGTTGAAAAATACTAGGGGCTATTGAAATCCCAAATGGTAAACGCTCAAACTGAAATAAACCTTTATCAGTATTGATGGTAGTGAACATTTTGGAATCTGGATCTAGAGGTAACTGACTTGCTTGACTGAGGTCTAATTTAGAAAACAACTTTCCTCCTTGTAATGCAGGAAAAATATCTTCAATTCGTGGTCATGGATAATTATCTGGAGTGAGGAATCTGTTGACAGTGACTTTATAATCACCACAGAGACGTATTGAGCCGTCTCGTTTCATAATAGGAACAATAGGTGCTGCCCATTCAGAATGTTGAACTGGAGAATCTTGCAATCGTCTGAGTTCGACTTCTATCTTATCCTTAGTCGATAGGGGACAGGCCTGGCTCTGAAAAATTTAGATACAGCCTCTGTATTGACATACAGTTTAGCAGTGGCATCTTGTAACAAACCTAGAGAATCAGAAAACTAAGAAAAATATTTATTAATGAGAGGGGATAATGACTGTTCCTGAACCGAGTAGACAGAGTTCTAGTCTATCTTGATCTTTTCTAACCAATTTCTCCCGAATAAACTTGGTCCATGGCCTTGTACTACTATTAACAGAAGTGTCTGTCACTGACTTTTATAACCCACTTGAACATCGTAGGTTCCCATGATATGGAGATTGTCACCTGAATAAGTGGTGAGTGTAATGCTTGTCGATTGTAATTTGTCTGTTGGACTTATTATGGCCTGAAAGGTTTGTTCACTAATGGTTGAAAGTGAGGCACCAGTGTCTATATACCTCCATTAAAATATCTGTTCCATTGACATTAACTGTAATAACAATAGGTTTGACTTTCCCAGGTAAGGTAAACAACGTGTAAGTGTGTTCCAGGCCATTTGAAGTGGTAGGAGGGTCAGAGGTTTCAGAGATATGGAAAGGATAATGCTGTGGTTAAGGTGTGGACACTAGATTTCTTTGAAGGTCTAACAGGTCTGTCTTGAGGTTCAAGGTCCCATCAGGATGATGTCTTCGGGGTTGTATATTCTTACTCCAGCAGACTTTGCCAATATGTCCAATCTTGCCATAGGTTCTGCATTCTGCTGTCTGAAAGCTACACACATTAGCTAAAATTAATGATTATCTCCACAGCAGTAACAGCTAACATGGCATCTGAATGTAGTATGACAGCCATTAATAAGGGGATAAAAAATGTAGATAACTTTCTCCAGCTAATGGCTGTCTGTAGTACTAGGTGGTGGTGATCTGCTACGGAGGTGTTGAACTGCCTTAGTGTTGCAGGTGGATGACCCTTTGAGCAGATCAGCAGCATTTTTGGCAGCAACTTCGACTGACTGAGCAAGCTCAAAGGCATTATCATTAGTTAGTTTTGATTCTTGAAGTAAACGATTTTGTATGCGAATGTCGTTAACACCACACACTAGACGATCTCTGACCATTTCGTTCAATTTATCACCGAATTCGATTCGCTGTGTTCACCTAAACGTTTAAGTTCTGTCACGTATGTAGCTACTGATTCATTATCTTTTTTATCCTAGTGTTGAATTTGAAGCGTTGCATAATAACTGTAGGAGTAGGGTTGAAGTGATTACTAAGCAGGTCTACGAGGTCAGTGTAAGATTTACTCTCTGGCATATTGGGTTGTAGCAAGTTCTTGAGTAACTGGAAGGTCGACGGACCGCACACTGTAAGTAAAATAACTTTCTTCTTAGCTGGATCCTGAACATCATTTGCTATGACGTAGTATCCTAATCTTTCAGTATAGGACGACCACGTTTCTTGGCTTTAGGATGAATTAAGAAATTTTTCCGTGAACTGACATGACACTACCCTCATCGGCAATGTTGTAGCCGAGCACGCGACGAAACAACCTTTGACAGAACTTTTTGATAACAGAACTACTTGAGCTAACAGCACTATAACGGAACTATAACGAACTAAACTGAAAAGGTTTTACAGCACTATATATATATATATATATATACATAAGGTTTCACCGGAAATTAAGTAAAAAAGGCCTAACAGGAATAATTACTCAAAATGAATATTTATACAGTATATATCCCACACCAGTCATTATTTTGATGTGTCTTTTCTTACCATACCGATCACAACACAGTATTTGTCTATAGTACCAGAATCAACTTGTATTGGAGGTATGTTATATCTGACATTCTTGTCTATGAGTGAGCAAGACAACCTGACACATGACCCAAAGTACAAGTATACCATGCAATAAACATTATATTTATTTTAAAGTTACTAATGACACAATTAAACTGGATCTGTGAAGATTAGAGAGTCAGCAAATGTTGTGAGGCAACTACTTTTAAATATAAGTAATCATAATAATTAATTACCATAATTAGTTAATTTATTGATGTAAACTGAAAGTAAACATTATATTACTTTCATTACTATTGTCATAGTAGATCACTTAGACAAGTAGTAGTTCACTCATAGTGAGGTAGCCAACTTTCATCCAACCTTTTTTACAGGTTACTAACCTCCATATCACAGTAGATTGATATTCGAGAACCATTAGGACATTGTATTGTTTTATAATATTTTCATTACTGTTTTCCTATGGAATTAACATTTTATGTAGATAATGGTTTCAACTGTTAATAACTTATAATGTTAGAGAAAATAAGATACTAACTGGGTCCTTCTTCATTTATGATGCTTATAAATAGGTTTAAACACCCATTTCTTTTAAGAGTAATATAATGCAAACTATCATTATATTATTCTTCATTAGGGTTAATAATTCATATTTATTGGTACAATCTGACTTTCACAAGATAAATCACATATTTATCAGACAAAATGAGCTAGCTCATAGTAAAAAAGACATGTAGTAGAAATGTTGTGAGAGACATGCCATTAATTATGGTTTAAATTAGCATTACACAACAGTGTGTTTAGGTAGAATTTCAACTATTAATATAAGTTATACTAAAAAGAAAACATTATTTATTAACTCACATAAAAAAGTCAATAATAATGTGTTACTGCATACTTTTATAATGTCTAATGGATATTCTTTATTGTTTGCACAACTAAAAATATTAATACAGTATAATGATATTGTTGTACATCAATTTTAGATGAATACAAAAAAGCAGCAACAGTTATATCATATACTAAAACATTCTGATATTATAAACTTTGCTCTAAATCAACTACTATATTTGTTTAGCGAACAAATAACTCAATGATATCTATTGGAGTGGCTTCATCAGGATAACCCTGACTGGTACACAATCTCACTTCAATGTTATCAGTAATCAAATTAGTTAGTGTCTTCAAGAACCAAGGTATTTTGAGTGAAGTACAACAAGTCGCCTCAATACCAGGACAATTTTGTCCATCCCATAATATATCAGTAAAAACATCATTAGGCCAGCCATTTTTTGGTCCTGCTGATTCACAGTAATATTCATTACCCACGTATGAAGGTAAAGTAGCTTCAAAGCCATTGTTACAGGGACAGTTTTGATAATTAGTACGCTGTTCAAATTGACCACAAATGTAAGTCCAGATGTGTTTCCGAGGATTACTACCATGAGTTATTGAGACACCGTCAACATAATATCCATCAATACTGTCATTGGAATTATCATCATTAGGATAAATGCCATCTGCAATTCTATACTGATATCCTCTGACTTGTCCACAAATATGTTGATAAGAAATACCATGAGTGCTAAAGAACGTGCTATTACATCCACCACTACTTCTGTTAAATAGGTCACATAAAGGATGATCTATGCTACTAAACTTATAAGTATATAGTCCATGAGAACACAAAGCATTAGGTTCACTCATGTTGAGATAGCCCACTCTCATCCAGCTTCCCTTACCATCACAGTTACTACCCTCCATATCACAATAGACTGATATAAGTGAACCATTTGGAGCTCTTATCATGTAGTACCCAGAGGGAGCTGAACTGTTTTCTTTGGAGACTTGAGAGCAGTTGTCAAAAGCATTGTCATCACAGTAGACAGATATTAAGGAACCATTAGGAGCTTGTATTGTGTAGTGCCCAGACAGAGCTGAACTGTTTTGTTTGAAGACCTGAGTGCAGTTGGAAAATGCACCATTAAAAATGCTTATAAACTTAGAAATCTGTTCAAGCGTTTCCTGCAGTTCTTGTTCCGCTTTAATGTTATATTGATCTTTGTCAATTATCTTGACACATTGTTGTGATTGATAGAATGTAAGACCATTGTTAATATACTCAACTCCAATACATTTGTCAACAATGGGAAGAGATAAGGACTGAAATAGCATGTTTAGAGATTGTGGTAAATGATAACCACATTGAAATGCTGGATAATAAACATTAACATCAACAAAAACGTTATAGCTGGTTTCATTAGCTGTTGTGTTAATGACCTATAACTCAAATAGGATGAAGAGACTTGCAAAAATCGAAAATTTAGACATTTTTCAAATCCTTGCTATCAAATGACTGTCCTCTTTACAATGATCTTACTTCTTTCTTCTTCAGTCTTTACATCTATATGTTTGTTACATATGTATAAGATGACGTCAAAACATCACATGTTATCCTTGATTTCCATTACTTGTGCACTTGTTTCCATTACTTGTAGATTACAGTAGATGAACTAATTTGGACAATCCATTTACAAAGCAATGTACACTTGACATTAAATTCTTTGTAAACTTTGTGTACATTAGATAAAGGTCATCACACTGTAAAAAATGGAGTGTGTTACGCACACCTACTTCTTTACACACCTAAGGTGTGCTAGTGTTTTGGTGTTCACGACACACTGATGTAATAATTGGTGTGACTTTCACACCTTATGAGTCAATTGTTACTGATCAACAATATAATACTTTAATGGTACAAAATAAAAATTAGGATATGAAGAACTTGTATACAAGTTCTTCATATCCTAATTTTTATAGTATGAAAGATAATGATAAACAGCAATATTGGTAACTTTGCTTGTTATAAAGTCTGGATGATCATCTCTAGAAACTTGGCATGAATGAAGGTGAGAATTAAAGAAATGTGTAATAAGAACTTCACAAACTAAATAAAAGTTAAAAACATCCATGGCAATTACATTAATAATTAATCCAAATTGTGGAAGTAGGTCTACTTTTAACACAACAATTTCACCTGGCTTGTACATTATACCGTTGACAGTAACCCAAGATAACCTAATGAAAGCCAGTCATGTGATATAACCATAAGATACACATCACTTACATGTCAACTGTGCTATTATCATTTAATGAAGAAAATTGTAATTGAAGTTCATCTTTAAATGGAACATTACTGACTTGTACTTTCAAGACTGTATAAGCAATATATAACACATTTACTAGTTACCATTCACTTACCAACTCCTGTTAAAGTTTTCTTATCCAGCGCTGACATACTCATGTATGATGAGTACAACTGATGTCTCTCAGCCATACTTTTTTCTACATTACGATATCACTTCAGACGGTGTGCAATATCTTTGAAAAAGTTATGTTTTCCTTTGAACTGCATTACCCAAAAATGAACTAAGGGACCAAACCTAATCAGAGTATAATGTGCCATAAGGTAATAGTAAGTACTTACTGAAACATCCATTGTGAATAGTGTACCATATAGTGCATCTTGGGATTAATTGGGCATGATGGATAAAGCTCCTTGAAAGCCAAGTGATGATCATGAATCATTTCTCTGATGTATGCCACTATACCATCTGATATCACTGGCACAAATGTGTAGTCAACAATAGACAGATGTAATAGGAAATTTTCCCAGTGTCTGTTTCCCTCTTCAATTTTTTCTCCTACCATCAATGGTAATAATCTAGCAAGACAACACACCTGTGTAGCTATAAAATATATAATTATTAAGGAACCTTAATATAGATCACTGACCACTTTGTCGTAACCCATGATCACTTGATGTTATAGCAAACTAATATTAAAAGGGCAGGGTTTGTTTCTTGAGTCTGAAAATCCATAAGAAAACCTGCTAATGGCTTCATTGAGGTCATTAAGAGTAAAGAGTCCCTTTGAGTGTGCATATCTAATAAGTTCCTTAATTTCATAGGCCAGACTTCCTTCTAAGACATCATGCATGATATCTGGTACCAAACCATTAGCCACATGAAAATACTTGGACTTGTTAAGAAGAGAATCACATTGAAGTCCATATGTTGTGGAGTTATACTCATGTAAAGGTCCATTTAACATTGAAATATGGTGACAATGAGCTTATAAGTACAAGGTTCAAAGTCCTCAGCATAAAACTATAAAAAGCAATTCATAGTAACATTATTTATGAATACCTTTATACCTTTATAGACATGTCTTCTGTAGTCACTAAGCAATGTTGGCATTTATGAAATGGTCCATTAAGTGCTTTGTATCCTCCTAAATACTGCCTGGCAAGATTATCGCCTGGTGCTGTTCCTTTGAAAACATGTTCATTACCCTCAATCAAAATGCATAATCCATCCTGTCGAAACTACTAAAACTATTAAATTGAAGACAAGCAGCATTACCATTTCCATTTCCATTACCAGTTCTGACATCTTTCATTATAGGTTCCAATATGTGATTAACTCCATGTTCTCCAGGAACCTTTGATCGTGTAACAGTAAGAAGTTGAATACTGTCAAGTGATGCATGGTTTTTGGGGGAGATGTTATGTAGAATGTAGTAAAATAGACCTAGAAAATCAGAGTATTCTTGTACAACTAACCTAGTTTGTGTGTTTTTGATCTGGAGTCCAAGGGATTACATATCTCCTATTCATCAAAGTAAAGAGATATTTGCAGTGCTGTATGATCCATGCTGAAGAGTGGATGTGTCTTACAGTTCAGACAATGACAGTAGTCACTGTATAATCCATCAGTAAGCTTGTGTCCAGCCATAACCTTTTAAACATGCAAATTTACTTATAATGAATCATTATTATAAACTTACCTCTTCAAAAATTGACTTCCTTGAAAGAAATGCCTTTAGTGACATAATATAACATACATAATACATAATAACTGTAATCCCAGTCAATTTTTAGACATCTTTTCCCATTTCTTCTTACAGTTTTTAGTGTTTGTCCAGCTTTGACTGGTACTGGTTCTAGAAGTAACTTGCCCTTTATCGATACGTCATATTCCACCAGGTGAAGACAAACCTTCTTTTGATCGTCACAACAATGCGCTACATCTTGAGTTGAAGAAGTTGAATTTTAACATGACAGTGGTAAATAACTTGATGGATGTGTCCTTTGCTATGAGATGGGATGATATTCATGAAAATCCTTGTTCTATTTATCTAATTTTGGAGAAATATCCATTTTTACAGACATCCTTCTAGGTATATATCATGATGTTATGTTGTTTTATTTTCTTGAACAGTTAGTTTGTGATCTAAGTAGATATGTGGGGATTGTAAATCTTTAAGAAGTTGTGTCTGAAAAGTTTTCATCTAAGTTCCAGCTAAGTTGGAATCTGAGAGCAACAGCTGCCTCAAGAAAGTCTTTACCACTATGACTAAAAAAGCTATAACACAAAATTTTATTGCTTTGTTTTCAGATAACACTGTGATAGCTTTGATGCTATTAGTGTATATGTTACCAGATGTTAGATCTACTCCTAATGCAGACAAAGTTTTGTACTTTACTAAAGTAAGTTATATTAACCTGGAGTATTATTAACGAGTTCTGTTTCTCTTAGGGAGCCGCTAATATCGAACGAATTGCTGATGAAAACAAATTTCCTCAGTCTTACATTATACTGATTGGACATCCGGAAGACTTCTCTCAAGTATTTTTGGTGACCGACTGTAGAGTTCTTTTTGAGGTTAAGACTGCTGACATTCCAATTACTTTGATGGCTGCTTTTTTGTGTATAACATTTGTTATCCACCTGAATATAAAAATTATTATTCATTTTTGGAGGTTATTGTCTTAAATTATCCAATTGGTAAAGCATCTTCCTCTGTGAAACATTTGTACTCTAGTTTATGTAATTGATCTTTTGTAATCAAGTCTTTCATTGATCTTTGTAATCAAGTTTTTCATTTTGATTTTCAATTTAGTGTGCTAGCATAGCAGGTGTAACATCAACATACTTCATGAACTGTGCTGAACACAATTTTTTAAAGTGGGCTAAACACATTTCACAAAGTGTAAATACAGTGTGTTGTGCACACTATATGAACTGTGTATATTGGGACAACTGTAGCACACCCAATTAGGTGTGATGAACACACTTTCCTTTTTTACAGTGCATATATTTCAATGAAACAAAGTTTATTGAAAAAAAATGAGTTTATGTACACATTCAATAATCAATAATTATAAAACAATGCTGAGTTCCATTTAGTTCAACAGCAAATTTCAGCCTTAAGCAGAAGTATATAAGAGATGAAATTAACAGCTATGATACATTGAATAACCTACATTAGAGTTGTCAAGTGTATCATAACTATGACTGTGTAACTATAAAAGACAAAAAAATAGTACGTGTAGAAGTTCATGACATTTACCTTGTAATATGGAGTGATACATGATATATATATATATGTAAGTAATGAGTGTCAATAGATGATATTATAATTTTCATAAATGATCACATTAGAGGTTACATTTGTACAACAACCTGTAACAGTTATCTATGGGGTGTGATCTGTGTCAAAATTATTAAGTCCAACATGCCTATATTTATTCAATTATTCAGTCCAACATGCCTATATTTATTCATAACAGGAATGCCAACATATCTCTTTTAAGCACAACATGGATGCCAGCATGCCCATATTTATCATATATGAACATCAAGATGCATTTATACTTGCATAATAACACAATATTTTTTTCATATATGGACATTAAGATGCATGTTTTTTGACATAAAACTAAGAGCCATAACTTGTGTACATGTAAACAGTGTATGTACACAATGCATATTTATATAGTGATAACAAGTGGAGTATACTAACACATACAGTATCTGAATTTGATTTATCCATATAATAAATCATTCATTTCTACTGTGCCTTTTCAACTCTCTCTCTCTCACTACTGTAATCAATTGAACTTCATTTATTTCAAGTTATTGCTGGCCAGATAATTGTATACAATTATATACATATATAATATAGACATGTCCATTTAGGCATGGCATATGCAGTATAGAGCTTCTTTTTCTTTTCACAATAACTATATTATTAAACACAGGGTTACTAAATTAATGGTCATTGTTTATTTCGGTAACTATGCCATTTAGGCTCTCTATAACTGTCATATAACAATTAATGCCATAATCATCATCATGGTCAGGAGAGAGTGGATCGATATGTTGAAGTGCAGTCAAATATGTTTCTTCATTATCCACCTGTACATTGGGAACAGTGACGATTGAATCAGGTGTAATTGATGGTGGAGCATCTAAATCCACCCCATACATACTAGTAGACAGCTGTATGAGAAAAAGACGTATAACTGCATGCAATTTATAAACATGTATTGTGCTATTTCAATGCATGTGTGATTGATGTGAAAGTACTCAAATCAATAACCACAGGCCAAGTCACCACTAATAAGTTATGCCCTTACATAAATCTAGTACATTACTGAACTTTTGTAAATGAGAACCAATATACAGTGCAAATCTGCTCTCTTTTAACATTCAGCAACATACCTACAACATTCATGTGCACACACCCGTGTTGACTGTTTTAACATGCAAATACAAACATGATTAACAGGAGTAAATACCTGGTAAACTTGATCTGCAACCCTTCGGTTATGCTCAATATTGTTTTCAAAGCCTACATAATACAGCTGTGCTGGTGATTGATTGTGACAAGAACTTAAAGGATGGTTTATGTAAGCATTGCGAAAGTGATCCAAACTCCTCTGTATCCTGGGTAAGTACACAAAATGAAGAGCAAATAGATGAAGCTCGTTGCAAGGGTCAAGAACTTCTACATCTTCGAGATAATAAAAAAGTCTGTAGAATAAACAAGTGCATCCCTGAAAGACATCGCGCCAGAGACGCTCAATTCGCTGATTGTGTACACTTCGTCCCATAATAACACTATTTTTGTCTGGACCTCTGTCAGGTTGAGACCACATATACTTGGCAACGTCCACATTTTCTCCTCCTAGATCTGTACGAATTCTAAGTGGTAGACCATAGGTTTGAACAGCTTCAACGAAATAGCCAAGTACAGTGTTTGCGCAATTATTTGATGAGCATTTCAGGTATACTGGTAGCCTTGAATAGCCATCAATTCCACCGTGAATTACAAAACGCCACCTACATGCAATTACAAAAAAGTTAATATATTAAAATATATGTAGGACACATAACTAGGCAAGGAGGAGTGGCTAAAATAAGACCTGCCTTGCACTCCACCCAGCTCTACACATCCAGTGCTACAATCCCTCCTATATACTAGCCTACATTAATATTTAGTGTTTAAACAACAATTGATATGTATTGTATAAAATAATACGAATAACCTTATCAGTTTATGATTTCCGTCCAAGTGCCAAAGCTCATTAGGAAATGCCACATTGTATTGACGTCTACGAAGATTCAGTCTGAATCGCATCTCTGTACCAAAAGGGTCAACTCGTCGCATTGATTCTCTTAGCCTTGTTTGCTGTACAACAATACCGTGTTCCTTTAGGTGGCCTTGCATCATTTTCTGACCACAATCAGGATACAGATGTGTAATGCTTCGCACAATATCATCTAAATGCTCGTTTGATATGATACAATACTTCCTCCCCATGCTCATTCCAAATTCTTGGAATCTTCTGTGGATGGTGCTTCGAGACACACCTAGAATGGATGCCATGTCTACTGCCGTGAACCCAAGCTCCATCAAGTGATCAAGTTGTCTACGAGACAGGTCGAATCTCGGTCTGCCCGGACAAGTTGTACTGCGATTAGCCACTTCAATTGTGCGGCGGGTAATCTCGCAGTAGTCTTCTATTGTCGAAAGAGCTTCTGCAATCAATTCTGTTGCTCGAATTGGAAGTTGTATCCCACACAATTCCAAATAGATAACATCAGAGTGAACAAATTCCAATTGGTATAATGAAGGCATTATGTCGTCACCCTAGGCAAGTCGCCTCGACAGCTCTCGTACCACTCGCATCAAGCGATCAGCAAGACTAGCTCTACAGTCCATTGTTCACCACGTGATCATTATTACAACATAATATGTATATAATGAAGTGAGATCAATTTTTTTGATTAATGATTAATTGTTATACGACTGAATCAAGTCTTCAAATTAATCCGAAACCGATGTGTCCTTTTAGTGACAATACCAGACTGTCCTTAAATCCATTATAATTTGAGTGAACAACCGGGAGAGAGAGAGAGAAGTCACAAATAGATGAAGTAGCTAGACCTGTGTCACTGGAAAACAACAGCCTCGGTGCTTTACTATAACCAGTAACTGGTTTTCTATCAGAGCCTGTAAAGAATACCAGCACATCCTCCAAAGATACTGGAACAGAGCCTTCTAAAAAAGTGGCCATTGATGAACATTATGTACAAACTACTATGTTGAATAATTACCTACCTTGGCATTCATTGAGAAATCTTAAAAAGAACATATAGGTGGCCTCCTCTCGGTCACGCCTCTCTTTAGTGTACCAATGCCCACCATGAGAAAACTCTGGTTTTAGCAGCATCTTGATGTAGTCTGTAAAAGTAGAATAGACAGGCAGTCAGATACAATCCAGTGTTCCTTTGGTCAATCAAAACAAACACTAAAATCTGTCATGATAGTATGCTATATTTACCGATAGTATAGTTGAGATTTTAAAATAATACTAGAACTGAAACACTAATAACAAAATGTTGGAGTTGTTACAATAACTAGCCAATGTAAAGATCTAACTACTACAATAACTATTGTAAACATCTAGAGTTGATACATGCACCAAACATACCAGGAGTTATTTCTAGTGTTTTATCGTCATGATCAGTGATGAAGAACACCTTCATTATTTCCGGGTGTCTGGAAATATATTTGTCAATTTTTAACAATTTCAGCCCATCCAGAAACTGGTCAATTTCAGCCTTCACTTTGATCACACAGTGATACCTTTTTAAAACATCTGATATTATATTACGATCAGCAAGAGTTATTGCAGTGATTGGTTTGCTGTAACCTGTTTCCAATAAGAGTGCAAGGTATCCTTCTTGGCTCAAGACACTTTGTAGAGATTGGTTGTCAGATACAGCAAAGATCTAACAGAATTGGTATGGATGGATTATGGATTATTATCTGTTCTGTACACATACTTCTGCTACCAAGCACTTGACTGATTGATCCGTAATTTCTTTGTCATCTATGAAAATTGTTATGATGTCTCTGCTGACCATGTACTGATACAATCCTGGCAACAGCACAGGAAAACCATGGCCCTCTTGCAAAATTGACATTCCAATCCACATCCCAATGTGTATAAAAACCTTGCTCTAGGATATACATAACACTCATTCCTTTATCTCTTTCGCTTACTTGCAATGCTGGTACATTTTGATAAAATGTCTTCTTGCACTCATCACCAATACAGTATTTTTCCACTATGTTTTTAATCAGGATCCTCCAAAACTTGCGGCGAAGCCCACCAATATCAACACCTTCCTCTCTTTTAAAAAAAACCTAAAATGAATGTGTCTCATAACACTATGCCATGTATTAGTAGAACAAATCCAAACAACCTAAATTACACAAACTTAAATGTCAACATGAATGCATGTAGCACATATGCAATTATTTGCTATTATTAGGCCTAGTTGAAATACTTACTCTTAATGTCTTCTTGGGATCAAATGTTGGCATTTGAGCATGCATTAGAGCATCTTCTAGAAGGGAATCTCTGCTGAATTCTAACAGCATTGTATTTTCATGATCATCGGAAGACAAGTCCGGATCCATCCCATTGTGAAGTTGTAGCTCCTTAATAATGTCATTCAAGCTACAACATACAGGAAAAAATTCAATCATGATTGGCCAATGGAAACTTACTTTTCCACATAACTTTGTTCCTTGAGACTTTTTTCTATGATAGACTGAATTTCTTCATCATTGTCATCCAGTGATCCATTATCATTCACAAGACTACTGTCATGGACATGTATAAAATGAAATAAATTTGATGAAGTATGTGTAACTGTGCTTATATGTTTATGTAATAAACACAAATTACTCCTTTCTAAACTGTGAAATTTAAATAGAAAAAACAATGGCAGTAATCACAACTTATTATCTTTGATATGACCACAAACACCTGTGCAAAGGAAGGTACAACTTTATTGGTTTTTCCCTAGCCAACACCACAACAGTGTCCATGGCAACCACAGGCAACACAGAAGTTTGTAAATTTTACACAGTATAGCTCACCTTGCTACTGCACTCACGCTAGAAGGGCCAGGTGCTTGTACCAATATTGGTGGCATTGGTGGTGATGATGGTGCTAGGATGTTGTCGCCAATATCCTCTATGCTGCACCTATACATCATGGTAAGTATTTAAAAATACATTAAGGTGGTATTCTAATCATTACTGTTTGTATAACATGCTATATAAACTCACTCAATTTCTTCAGAATTGTTGCATACTTGCAAATGATCTTTCATTTCATGCATAGCAATCTGTTTTTCACACAATAAACATTTTTCTTTTATCTTGTCAGTCTGGAGGTTGGACATAAAAACTTATAACAGCAGTTAAGTATTAATATTACTGACCTCCAGCAAGTCAACATCATAGGTTAATGGCAAATCAACTTGAAGAGGTCTCACATACACCTTTGCTTGATCCACATACTCTTTTAACCTCAGGACACTAATTATGTATCTGGTCTCGATTACTAATAAATTTTTTGAATAAGAACCAGCAGTACGGAGAAGCTCCATACCACCAGCACTCTTTAATGGTGGAAAGGTTTCCATCAAGACTTCTTTGATATGGTTCCAGTCCCCATCCAGACGAAAGACAATCGTTTTCTCTCTTAACCCAGCACTCCAAAGTCTATGACGTTCACTCATTGAGGGAACTTGTTTTTGATGAGTGTCTGCTAGGCAAATAAATTTGTGTGTCCATGTATGACATCTAGGTTTGACCATTGCCTTTTGGTATGGGAAATGGCGGCCCTTTCCTTTTCCCTGCCGAGGATTAAATGGGGGCAGATTGACCCCTGAAAATCTAAAAAAACGTATGACCTTAATTTACCATGGCAAAAGACATTAAGTAGATATAGCATATACTAAGCTCTTACTGGAGTACACCCCACACACAGACTAACGCACACACGTGCAAGTGTGTGTACATCATGTAGCATGTATGTGTAATGCAAGCAAACAACTCACTAACCCAGTCTCGTTTTTTCTTGGTGTCGGTAACAACGACATGGTAAGATCACCTCGCAACTCCTTGGAAGAGCTTGGTCCAGGTAGTTCTTGCTGCAACGTCCCTGTCGTATTTCGACAACTTGGAGTAGATCTGAGAGCGTGGGCAGCCTCTTCCAGAGCTTTGATAACAAACAGAGACATGTTTTGATCTGCCATGGATAGCTAATTAAGAGAAACGTTGTAGAGAAAACAAACGATCGACTTTCTGGCACTCTTGTATGAATAGTTTAGCGTGCCAAAAACGTTATTAGTTATGCCGCAAAAAGTAATTACCGTTCTTTTACTTCCAAACTAAATAATATTAAGTTATATTATCTCTCTTAGTTTTATTTCAAAAAACATGGTGTTATTATGCGAATACGCATGCATCTTAATGTCCATATATGAAAAAAATATTGTGTTGTTATGCAAGTATAAATGCATCTTGATATTCATATATGATAAATATGGGCATGCTGGCATCCATGTTGTGCTTAAAAGGGATATGTTGGCATTCCTGTTATGAATAAATATAGGCATGTTAGACTGAATAATTGAATAAATATAGGCATGTTGGACTTAATAATTTTGACACAGATCACACCCCATACATATGAGCTAATAGGAGCTTCATCACTGACTAGATCAAATATGTCAAGATCATTAGCTGTAGTAGAAGGTTGAAGTGCAGTACTTGATTGTACATTTGACTCTTCAATATGTTTGTCTAATCCAAGTGCTACTCTGTGATGACGGTATATGTGGCTGTTGTAAGCAGTGAATGCCTTAAATACGTGTTTGCATCCTTCGATATTACATACAATGGAGAAAGATGAATCCTTGGAATGCACCAAGCGTAGATGACTTACATGAAACGTCAAACTTGGCGAGAAGTAGCCACACAGAGGGCATTCAACAATTGGAGATGTTTCACTTGCCATCATTAATTTCCTTTATATAACTATTGATTAATTTCCTCTATATAACTACTAGCGCCAACATTATTTTTAAGCCAATCAGATCAAGCCATTTCTCAGATCAATAGAGCGTGCTAGCAATGGCTGTAACTGCTACATCAGAAGGAGAATTGGTTAAGTTCAGCCGTGATATCGACCCCGTGAATCTTGCTATGTTTTTACAGGATAATGGCATACCGTCAGGCGTCTGTAACGTATTGGAAAGTAAGTACCGAGAAACACTGACATATGAATACTGAATTGATGTTACAGGTAATGATATTGATGGCGAAGCCTTCTTAGAATTGACAGAAGATGAAGTAAAGTCTCTCGTGTCCAAGCTTGGTGTGGTAAAGAAAATACTAAGATTACAGGCTAAGGTAGGCTATTCGTTGTTTATTCCATTTAGTTATGATGACCTATGAATAAATATAATTCAATTGTATGTTTATGGATACAAGAAATATTGTAATGTTTATGTATAGGTACATGTAGCTATATCAGCTGAAATAGTTTCGATGCAGACTTCAGAACCCCCTCAAATATCAGAGCAATCTCCATATTCAGTGAACAGTCCTCAATCTATACCATATTCTCCACCAATGTCATCTCCAAGCTATAGTGAATCTGACAACATTTCTGTTGCTTCTTCTGCCTCTGCAATGATGCATAAATTTAAAATACCGGATACATGGAGGCCATCTATTATGGAGTGCATTAACAAACCAACAGAAGAAGAACGAAAGCTATCCCTGGTGAGAGACATTCCTTGTGAAATAGTTTGTGACCTTGTGGTTCAAATGTACTCATTTAATCCAAGTCCAAATAAAGAATTTTGTACTGAAGTTGCAAAAATGCTCGTCAAGAAATATGATTTTATGAAAGATATTGGACACAAAGTTTCTGGATATGTGAGTTGCCTAAATATAATTATAATGTATTACAAACTAGAGCCTACCATAAATATATTCGCAGAGGATATGTTATTATAATGTGTAAACTGTGAAGTAATTTGTGGTTAAAAGGTGTCTTCTAAATTATTATGGTTTCAATGTGGTTCTGTTTACTGATTGAAGTGTTTATATATGTTTCTTAATTGTTAATCACAAGTTTTAACTCTGCAGGGCTCTTGGGAGAAAAAAATTATTGAACGAGTACACAATGTGAGAGGTACTCCACGAAAAAGGCCACACAATAGTCACAATGAAGTAGATCAAACCCCAAAATCAAAACGTGGAAGGCCCAAAAAAAGACTTTACTTTTAACTCGTTATCCTCCACTCAGGGACACTGCTGATGATAGTGTTACTGTATCTCGAAATATATTATTGTTACAAAAGGAATTGCAAAAAGAAAATCCACGCAAAGAGATAGTGTTGTCTTTGTCTCAGCAGACATTCACAAAGAGACGTGAAGATGTTTTGCTTGACTCTGAGGAAATTAGTGCAACTAGTCTATTACAAACTTGTAATGAGCTACATAAAAACTATGTGGTAAGACTAAGTATATGTTATTTCTAGCTGATCCCCTTACCATGCATGAGAAAAGGAATTATTGTCAACATTAAAAGCTGCTTTAAGCAACCAGGTTAAATAGTAAGTACATGCTTTCTCTATAGACCATAATATGTTATGAAAGATGTTAAGTTTATAGAAAAATATTTAAGTGCTAGCAAAATGATACTGATTGGCTTCTTACAATTTCATTTGTATATTCTTTTTTTGATAGCTTGAGCAAGAGGTTGATCTCATTCTTGAAGGGACAGGACTCTTTAAAGCTGCCATTGACCGTGGGACTAATAAGTGGGTCCCAGCTATTATAGAATATTGTAACACTAGTTTATCTGGAAAACAAGCTGAAACTCTTTCAATAGAGCAAACAAAATATAAAGGTGATTTCTTTATTAATATTATGAAGTGAAGTAGTAAATTAATATCTGGTGTTTTTAAATCTAGGTGATGATAACCAGAAGCAGAAGGTTGCTCTATCTGCCTTATGTAAACTTTTACCAAAAAAAGGAAGTGAACATGTACTAATATATATATATATGAAAAATGTATGGTAAGTTATAAGATGTGCTTTTATGAAAATGCATACATGTGCTACCTTTCATGAGATTGAATGGTATAAAAACAACTTTAATGCAACCATTAGTTATTCTTGACATTCACTGGAAATTTAATGTAATTAATTAATACTTATTATCTGTTTGCTCTTCCCAGATGACTGATGATCCTTCAGACGTTGCTACAAGGAGTCCAAGGAGAACAGCCCCACGCTTTGCCAGTTTTGAAAACCAAGATTCAGCTGATTATTTTGTTTTCGTGGATGACCTTGTTTTAACACAGACCAATGATTTTGCTAAAGGGCTGAATTTGTGGTTCATATCTCATTATATATTCAACTTACGCTATGAAAAACAAGTTCAAGAAGTGGCCTTATTCTTTCAAGAATTTATTTGGAACCTACCAGCTACTGCTGAAGATAAGAAACAAAAAAATGCTACGTACCTCACGGTAACTACAGACATACAAAAGTTTGTTGTTTAGCTCGAAAGACTTCAATCTTATCATTTTAAACAATCATGGTTAGCTTTTTTGTGTTTGCTATTTTCTCAATTGTTAATAAGACTTGTATTCTAAATGTGATATTGTTATGATTAGTATTTTGTTTTATTTTCCATTGTTGATTAGACATGTATTCAAATGTCATTATATTATTATGATTATTAAGACTATATTTTAACCAATTCTATTAATTTTAAGTATATTAATTCATTTATGATTGGTATGTGCTAAATAGTTTCTACATTTACTTGCAATTGTATCTATTTTTCTTAATAGATTGTAACCATTATTGTTTTAACAATTTTAACTTAAGTAAAGTTTACAATTACCATAACTATAATGGTTAATTTAACTTACTACTGTGTTTAGTTAACCAATATCCTGAACTAAACTTTAACAGTTGAAATTAGGTAATTTTAAGTAAATAGAATGGTTCTATCAAGTAAAATAATACCCAGTTGTTTTAACCTTATAAAAATGGGTCAAAGCAAGCAATTATTTTGTATTTAAAATACCTAACATTTAATGTAGTTAAATTAACTTTAAATAAGGTCATCTCAGTTTCAATGGATTTAACCCAGGAATAATGGTTATTTTAACTTTTATTTTTTGCAGTGTAAGAAATAGCAGAAGCCCTTAACCTCACTAAGGAGGATGAGTTTGGAAATCCCATTCTAAAGCTGGCAGAGCATTAAAAAATATCTTGCAATCATATCTTGATATGTTAACAATTACAAATGGTATGATCAAGTAGACATATACATACATTAAAATATCTCAAACAATGTCTGAGGACATACATACACATTTTTTGTAAATGTTACATGTACTTCCTAATGTAACCTTTGCCAAGATTGTCTGATATACAAGCTAATGTATATTGTACAAGTAAGAAGAGAAGTTATTGATGTTATAATGATTTCTAACTACTGTAAACAGTAAGGTTTCTTAAATTTATTACAGGAAAGAAACACAAGAGACCGAGACTAAAAGTATCAGAGTCTGATAAAGATATACCTCCTAGGAAAAGAATACCTCACTATATATTATCTGACAGTGACTTAGAGTCATCTGATTCAAGTGGACGTGGTAAGGAGCCAGCTGGTGGGAGACTTTACAAAAAGAAAGGAATATCTCACAAAATGACAACTTCATTACCTAAAACAATATCACAAGAATATAAAGGTATAGTTTGTTTTACTGACATGTAATGAAGATACTTTACTGATTCATTGTCATGTTAGGCAGTCAAGAGAGAAATAGTAGTAGACAATATTTGTAATCAATTTCTATGTATATTGTATTAATTGATCATTGTATAACATGCTAATGATGTTTTTAACTCTGCTAAATGTGTAACTTACATTTAACTTTTAAAACAACTCATAGTATTGATAATGTATATTAATTATTTTAATGTGATCCATTAGGAATTTAGATTGTCATGCTGTTCTTTTTACATAGGTTATAAACAACCCAACCAAATGGAGGAAATGTCATCATCAAAAACGAAATCTACTACTACCTCAAGTAAGTAATTGAATTTAGTTATACTAGATGTAATTTGAATTAGATGTTATTCATATTAAAGCTTTTTGAGATGTAACACTTTCATATATTGCTTCAAATCTTAAGTATTGTCAAAGGTAATGACATTATGATATTATAGTAACGTCATAACACATTAAAAAATCAAGTATTCTCTACAAACTGGTTTTAAAAAATAACTTTGTGTTATTACCAGTTACTTCTTTTGTTATGAGAAGTGTCAGCTGCATAACATGTGATCCAAATCTTATAACTACCTGCTACTGATATCTCAGAGTAATACTCTGTTTAATATTTCCTAATAAGAGAATATCTTACCTTATATCTAGCCTTGTGTAACAAACCATACTCTTGGAGCCTGCTAAAAATAATCCAAACCTACAAACTCTCATAGTCATTCATTGCATCGTGACTGATATTTCTGAAGTTAACTGTCTGGTCTTATAATAAATATTTTTAATGTCTTCCCATTTTTCTTGTTCATAGACCCCACCCACTATAAATATTGTGTTTGTATTTGGTAGTTTGATTTATTAGCTGTTTTTGAACATTTTGACCTGTGAAGTCATTTATACATGTTAATACCAATAACATGATTGCACTTATTGTATTGTTTAACAAAACAAAAATTATATTATTAGATCAAAACAAGATTATATATTTTCCCATTTCATATTAGGTAATGTACTTAAAGGAGGTGTACATGTATCTACTTTACCCGATCATCTCTTGGATCAACAACCTACACATGTAGAATTAATTTCACATGCTAGAACAGCGGAATGGAATCAGTTAGGTGTGAAACTAGGACTGGACAGTGTGAATCTAGCTGGATGTCATGACTATACCAGTATGTATCAGTTATGGACTATGGAGAAAGCAAGAGAAGCAACTAGAAGGAATTTATTAGATGCTTTAAGAGCTATTAGACAGAATAATGTAGCTATAAAGTATGAAGATTATCTAAAAACAACAGTAAGTTACATTGTCCATATATCAATATATGTACCTAGAGTGGAACCTTAGCAATATTATTAACTAACTTTGATCTATATTAAACTTTGAAATTAATCATGACTTGATTTGTTATCAGATGTAATATTCCCATAATTTATATGAAAATAGTTTTAACTATGTAAACAACTTGTGATCACAAATTGCTATTACAAACTCATTTCCTTATTTTTGTAGGTGGGAAATAATGAGAGGGTTCAATCTATATAAGTGATGTTATGTATATCAACAAGTACAATATAGTAAGTATACTAGTTACCTTAATACAAGTATGTACATCGTATGTGGATATGTTCATGTAAAGTTTGTTCTATTGAACAAATGACAATAACATCATTTGTGGACAATGCTTTTTCATTTAATGATTTTTTCTTTGCAAAAGGTAATTCAAATAAATGTACAGTAGTTCTTATTAGACTAAATAATATCTATAGTTGTTATATTGGTAGTTAGATATATTTTGTAGTTACTGTATATAATTGTTATCTATTAATTCCACAGATAGACAATGAGGGACATATTGTTAAAGCCAGCTGATGAGATACTTACTACTACAACACTACTTTAACTTCATGATTGTTGTTTTTATAATACATTTTGCTATTGTTTGTTTTTAACATGCAAGTATAGTATTGAATAATAGCTATTTGAGGGGGCATAACAGAATACAGGAATATACAACTTTGGTCTGTATGATTTTTGCTTTTGGACCAACCCTTACAAATCCAGTAATTATTACTTATACTAGAACTACAAAGTGGTTTCTAATGAGGACACACATACAGTTATAATTGAAGAATATAGATCTATATAGCTGGATATACTCAATTGACATGTATGTATCAATTTGGATTGATTAATTAAAAAGATGAAAGTACAACCAGCTAGAAAAAATTTGATTAATACTTTAAGAGCTATAAGACAGAGTAATGTTGTAAAGAATATGACGATTATTTGAGAACGTTACTGGTGAGTATTTAGGATTATCTCATATTGTAAGAAATTAATCAGATTTAGAGACACTCCTATATACAGGAAGTCAATTTCAAATAGTTCTGAGTGATAGTATCAATATACGCAATAATTGCGATAGTAAATAACGATTGCGATCACGATAGTTAATTAACCATTTTCAAACTAATGGAATACACAACAACTGTGTTTTATAAAGTGTGTGTGCAGTGTAGTCAGTTTTACATGTATTTAAAAGTACAATAATTATTGTGATCATGTGTCTAAAATATTGGAAATAGACACTCGTTAACTGATTGTTTGTCACTTATAATATTGTTTTGATAGTACTTAACCTTTGTATGATTAAGTCTAGAAGGTTCCTTTGCACATGTTACTGTAGAACTTTCTAGAATTGTTTATGTACCATATAAGTATTCGATTATTTTGTTCCTTGTTATTCTCTCTCATACGGTGTCTCTTATTGTGTTTCATTTAAGATACTTTGAGTTTGTTCAATGAGCTTTATCAGCTCATGATCTACTCATCCACTGCTGTAAACTCTAACATAAAACAGGCTAGACTGAGTGAAATGACATTCACATAATACAAGTCACAAAATAGTCTCATTTACTTCTATATAATTATATATATCATATGTATCATAGCTACTTGTATCTTTAAAAAGCAACTAACAAAAAACTGAATGTATTATTGATCATTTACAATGTACCACAGTAGAAAGCACTAACAGTTTGGCTCATCTATATACAGTAAATCTATTAAACTTGACAGAGGTACACATGATATATCATTCAATAAATAATTACTATGACTAGCTTCTGTTATCAAAGCTACGTGTCTTATCTAAATTATATTCAAGGACATAACTTTACTTCAACCACATATTTATCACTTACTTAGAAACATTACATTAATACTATTTTAGCTATGGTGGTCTGGAACAAGTCTAACCCCTCATAATGAGTGGTCACTGACTACATTGTACATGTATATTATCAGTTTACTGTTACATAACTAACTATATATGCTGAGTTTAGCTCATCAGACAATGTTGCTAAACTATAGTGACACAAAATGTAAGAGTACTTTTGTGAACAGTATTATTTTGTTGATTCAGGATAATTTTCTCTGGCCTAATTATTCAATACATTTGAAAGTAGCTACTAAAGTTAGCATGTGTATATATGTATTACATTGAACAGGTGTTGTTGTAATCCCTTGTATTTTACAGACGTTTCTCAAGTATTTCAGAAAGTTCCCAGTGAACATATAGTTACTTGATTTTGATGACAAATAATATGAATTTGGTTGAGCTCTTGATGTTTGCTACAATGTTTTCAATGGACTAAATCATAATCACTATAGCAATATATGCTGAGTTCTGCTCATCACTGAGACAATGTCGGCTACTATATCACACTTTGTGTCTACACAAATATCTTGGTTTCATTCACATCATCTATCAGAATGGAGGCTTTCTTCTAAAGAAACAAACCATTGGTGTTCACTTGTTTCTCAAAAAGACTTTTTTCAAAAACTCCAAAGTCATTTAAGTGACAATCATCTATTTATTGGTCATAATACTTTTGATAGTGCTTTGATATTGGTATTACATGAAGCTTGTCGTCAGGGGATAACAAGAGTCATTAATCACTTCCTTGATAATTAATTACATTGAACTGGTTGTTTATCATCCCAATTATCATCGCTATGTCCAGTCCTCTATTACAAGGGACATACTACCCTACTACCTTAAAGTCCATTATAAAAAATTCACTTTTACATGCTGCAATCAGGAAGAGCCCAGTTGATATTGTAACACAACTCTTAGAGATAGGAGCTGACACTAAACAAAATGGTTGCTGTCATAAAACACCTATCATAGCAGCTAATGAAAGTGATCATATTGATATTCTTACCTAACTCGTGAAGCTGGTACTAATGTTCATCATAATGTATGCACTAAACTGCAGCAACAAAAATCGAAGATTAATGTTAGAGATCTTATTGAAATGTGGTGTTGATCCGACTTTGCCTGATCACTTTGAATACACAGTAATGCACAGAGCTGTTCATGAAAGAAATACTGATGTATTGAGAGATCTACTATCTCTGGGTGTATTGCCAATGATATCAGGTAGCAGATCTATCCCTTGTGCTTTGTATCTAATGTGATTTTAAAATGTTGTAGAAATTCAAGACATCCATGAGTTCAATAGAAAGTGTGCGTTTAGTGAAGAGGATATAGATCAAGTAGGGAAGTGAGCTGACTACATTAATAATGAAAGGATTGAGAGGATTCTCTATCAAACTCTGGTAATCATGGAGCGATGTCTTGGATATGGTAATAGTACACTAATAGAGTATTTGTTTCATTATGGTGAAGTGTTTTACAAGGAGAATGATCATGAAAACTTTGTTAAATGTCTTCTCCTATGGTCTAGAGGTCGTAAGATGTTTCTTCACAGCTTACAGATGGCCAATTTACTTGTGACAACTGCATTGAATCTTCTTCAAAAAGCTATGAATATGTGTTTTTATGACATACGTAAACTTGTACATTGTCTCAAGAAAGCCTCAACTATGCATGTCAGCACTAATACATTGATCACTTTATGGAGTGATCTAATAGAGTGTGTGAGTCTATGTCTACAATTGTACAAATCTAAGCATTCACACAGCTCTGGTGCAACATTATTTGACCACTATATAAACACTATAGTACACAGTCTCTATATACTATATTGTGACAAGAAAACAGACTTTAATATTGAAAAATTAGGAAGAGAGCTGGTGACTAAGTGTCCTAGATACATTGGGAAGACAGGCTACAGTATGTATGCAGTCTCTCTATATAATGACAGTTGGACACAGACTTTAAAATCTAAAGATTAGGAAATTAGCTGGTGACTGAAATGCCCTAAGACAAAATATAATAGTACTGGATTTTGTGCTGGTTGGGCACACACTAATAATAATTAACAAAATATAAACTATGTAGAGAAAGAACTGATATACAATAAGATGATAGGTTGGGGCAAACAGAAAAATGAACTTTGAGGAATGTCACAGTCTTTAAATAAAATATTATGCCAGGAGAAAATCCATTGAAACACCTCAAATAAAAACAAATGAAAAAGACTAATGAGAACAAAATTAACACTTAACAATAAAAATTACAGAAAAAGAGAATAATAAGATAAAGCTACATCACACAAACTTCCAGCCATAACATCCTGGACCTGATTGAAGAGCTAACACTACTACACCTTGTTAGACTAGTAAATATTGTCGACACCAGCAAAATTTTAATTCAAATAGTAATTCAATAGGATAGTTTTTACCATCAATATCATTATTATTATCAAATTTAATTGTTTTTGAAAACTCTAGCAGCTCCTCTCTCTAGAATCTTTTAATGAGTTGTTCAGTTGCTTTATCTTTAAATTTCAAAGATTCCCTTCTATAGACTTTTTTGAAGATATGATTGTATCTATTAACAGCAAGAACTGAGCTTGAGTTACTAGATCATTAGTTATTTGATAATTAATAAGTACGTTCTCCCTTTCAGTCATGATTAAGAACAAAACTAACAATAAATAAGACAATGTGCGTATATGTACTACTGCACTCTTGAATGACAACTAATCATACAACTTCCTTTATATACACTGACTATACAGGAAGTGATATCTTGTTAAAAACATTATGTGGGAGTTGTGTAATTTGTTGGGGGAGGACAAAAACAGTGCACTTATGGTGTGACAGGTCACTGAGGTCACCTAATATTCAATTATTCCAATTTTACGAATTACAGATATTTCCGGTATGTATTGGTGTATGCAATAACCGCGCTATCTAGTTGAATACCAGAAGAAAGGCTGTACTCACTCACTCAATAAAAGCTCCAATTTGTAAATAGTTCCAGTTAATTCGTTGTGCTAGTTGTACTTGGAAGTAATAAAAAGGTATTAATCTATTGATAGTTTATCTTGTATATGTTGTGTATTGCATGGGTCACGCCCCTTTTAAGAATTGTTTATTGAAGTGAAAGATAAAGACATAGTCTCCCACACCACACATATTCTGAGGAAAAGGTTGCTTGTACAAAACAAAAACTTGTTATGTGAGGGATTACTTAGTCCTAATCAAGTTTAAGATAATGTGTTAACTTCAATATGTGATGTATCTTTAAAATAGAATTTGGAAAATTAAAAAGTCATTAATATTCTTTTGTGGCTGATACAAACTAGACATTCTAAGAAAAAGGTGTAAGCAATTAAGTTTTTCTGCATTAAAAGACAATGTATCTTAGTTATATATTGGCTAATGTAAAGGCAATCTAATTTATAAGGTCATATCTATGTTTACTTAATTGAATAGCTTCAACTATTTAAATCTTCCTCAGAATGTGTGTGTGATATATTAGACTAAACAAGACTGGTCAGTTTAAATGACATTGTCCTTTGTGTATATAAATTAAGCTATATACCTATATATACCTAGTGTATACTACTTATAGTTCAGTAAAGTGGACCCTCCTAGCCCAATCTTCAATTACTATAATAAAAATACTAATAATCATTAGTTGTTTGTACTGTAATATGATACATCTTGTGATGACACTCAAGGGAGATATCACTAGATGTGTTAACTTTCACATAATTAATCAACAATGAATATGATTAATTATGAGTAAGTTTACATGTAATTAGTTGTTACATGTACTGACCTGTACACAGGTGATGTTTGTTTGGTTTGTAGGAACCCTCTTTTGTGGATGCTACATTTACTTTACTCAAAAATTCTCATTATGTATACATTTTAAAATTAGTTAATAATAAATTTCATATCTTTTAGATCTGTGAGTTGGTACTTTAGAAGAAACATCAGGTCTGACCTGACACTTGTTAACAAGTCAGGTGACTCCTGACTACACTGTGAAGTAGTACTGAGAGAGTATATTTACATGAAAATGGCAGCAGGTAAATGATCATTATAATTATAGACAGTAACAAAGATAAGTGTCCATGTATTCCTAGTTAATAATTAGTCCCACCCTAATGTGTTCAATATCTACTTTATTTATACTCTGTCTGACTTGAGTTGGGCCACCCAGACATGTAAATAACTTTGACATTTTACATGCTATCTACATGGGACTTTCACAAATGGATTTAGCTTGCAAACATGCTTATATATATATAATGTGGCTCTCTAGTGCTATGAGAAAGTAGCAAACTATAAAACTTCATACATTTTCAATGGCATACCTTTGTCATACTGTAAATTATGTGCCTTTGAGGATTTAACGAATAACACTTTTCACCTTGAGAAGTCAGCCATGTGTCACATGGCAATTCAAAATTACAGTTATAATTATATGAACAGATGTTCTATTATAACAATTATTATTATTAAAATGGTAATCAGGTATTGTCTTTTATGATTTAAGGTAGCTATAAAGCCACAGTGGTTCTGAAAAAACCTTTTTACTAAGAAGGAAGACTGAGAATGCCTAGAACTTTCTCTTTTCATATCCTCTTGATACTGTTACCGTGAAACTCCTGTGGCATCAGATGTTCGTTTATGATATCCTTGAGTCTGTTTACACCTGTTGAGTTTTCTCAAAATAGTCATAGACATTTGTAACAACCTCCTTTGTTTGTAACGTCTGTCTCTTTGCTTTGGCATCTTAACAAACATGATTGAAAACATGGTGTGTTCACACGACATCCATGTGACCAAATAATGAGTAACATTAAAATGTACTTCAGTACTAAATGCATATAATAAGTGAGGAAATACCTCACCTTACATTCCATGCATAAAACACCTTTTTTAATGAGGAGCTCTTCTCAACTTGGACAGAGTATAGTATTTGTTTGACATGCCAAATATTCTATTTATAGCCCAATCACAAACCATTGTATTATAAGTAGTAAATTTGTTAGATCAGTGTGAGTGAAGTCATTGAATGATAAACAGTAAATGTTATTAACAGTAGATGAATAGTAGTACATGTAGATGTCCTAGTTAATTGTATAAATATAATTACAATTTTATATTCCAAGTTTCTGTATTAAATTCCATGTCCATTTATTGATAATTGAAGTTTTCATTTGTCAACACTTAATCAAAACCACATATATTTAAAATGATAAATTTAAGACATTAATTAATTTATAATATGACAGTTTGTTATAATAATTGTTTTGTCTTATCTCAGATATTACCAGTGTATTAAAGGAGACTCCTTCAAAATATGAACTATTTCGTCTATTAGATGGTATCAGTGACAAATGGTATGATATTGGATTATCATTACAAGTACGTCGCAATGTTTTGGATGATTTGAAACACGATCAGAGGGACAATGATTATAAACTCGTTGCAGTTATTCACAACTTTCTAACTAGTCAATCATCCCTTGTTAACTGGGAAACAGTGATTGGTGCCATTGAGAGTCCTACTGTTAATGACAAGGAGACAGCTGATGTAATACATCAATATCTTAGTACTGGTAAGAGTAATAAGTTATTATTATTAAGTAATGAGGTTATTAATAGTGGTGTTCAGACTACTACTGTAAAGTGTATTCAATTCAGTTATAATCAACATTGTTCACACACAATGTACATCAGTTGAATGTGATTGAAAAATCAAATTAGTCTCAATTCACTTCAAAGTGGTTTGATGTTGATTGTATCAGTTATAATTTGAACATAGGAATGTTTTGTACATGTTATGAATAATTGTGATCTGTTTGTAGGTAGTCATGTCTTGTTCTGACCTTACCATATAATGAAGGTCATTAGCAATCCTTTTTGAATGGAATTAAGTCAGTTTATAGATGTAAGCTTTATTGAACTAAATTAAATATAAACCACACCTAATGTCACTGTCAATACACTGTACCAAAGTAACAATGTACAGTAACAAGGACAGACTAATTAAAAATAAAGAGACAACAGACTAAGTTCTAGGAGCCAATTTGTCCAATATGGTACAGAGGTTATCACATTTACAAAGTTGAATGGAGTCCTGAGGTAGGAGACAAGTTTCAGGAGAAATAAAAGAAATGAATAGTCATGATAGATACACAGTAGTGATCACAATAAATAGAAGAATAGTAGAACATGTGTCATGAGAATATTCCAAACTGATCTACTATTATGGTATTAAAATGAATAACAATGATAATCATTACAGTAAAATGCTGTCCTCTTTGCTTTCTTTAATGTCCAAATCACCATCTTCTCCATTGCATACCTTGCCAAATAAGGAGATAAATGACAAAATTATAAATACGTGGAGCTTTAATTTTACAAAGGAATATTAGAGAGAAAAATTATAGAAAGTTTACTAACAAGTTAGGACAAAGTTATCGGCAATTAAAACAGTTGCAAGTCTCATTGCTTTTTTTCAGTCCCTCAACTACATTATCAAGTAATGCCACACTATCAGATGAAGGAACATGGAGTAAATATTACCTGTGTTACAATAAAAGAAGACATTTACTAGTAGAACAAAGGGCATTCATTATATACACATTTTTAAAAGGATAATGCAACATTTTAGAGCAGTAATACTCATGTCACTTAACAAATATCTATATAGCTATCATCACAAAAAATTTGAAGTGATTTCAGTAAAAAAACAAACAAAATTCATTAGCCATTGCTTAGACATACTGCAATAAAAGTCAATTATAGACTAGAGTTGAGAATTGCAATTATGATATGACAAGACTGAATAGTTGAGTTTTTTTGTAAATATGTTAAAGCTATACTGTTTATTGATCAAGGTTTAGGGCTTTAGATTTTAACTGCATTTAGAATTTAACTAAACCTTTTTTGTGCAAAATGCATTAGTGTTTATTGATTAGTACAGTATTTTAGGAAGAGAATAGCAATGGGAAATACACTATAACCTTGCCCATTAGTTAGAATCACCAACAAATGTAAGCCTAACTGCTAGCACAACACCCACTCATCAAACTCCATCTGCCACACCCACAAGTGTGGCTCATCCACACCTGAAATATTTTAATTAATCCCTTATTTTTATAGAATATAAACCTAACTACAAACACCACACCTACTAATCAGGCTTCAGTAGACAGACACACCTACTAACATTGGGTATGGCTTATTTTGACCACACCTTATATTTTAATTAATGGTCTAGCTTAACCCAAAATAGCCTTGGGATGTATGGGGTGGAAATAAATAATTTTTTAAAATTAATTAGTTGCTCCTGACTTCCTCAGTCTTCTCCAGGATCATATACTGCACCTTTGTCCCTTGCTCTAGAGGATATAATTGTATATTACTTTAATTACAAATACACCCAATTTACAACTGTCGAATGTACCACTCTCAAATGATATACTACCAACAACTACAATTTATGACCTTGTATAAAGTACTAATGAACTTACACCATCAATGTAAAGATAGATGAATGCTTCTTGAGGTAGCGACTTCCAATCTAAAGCCTTTGATGTAGAGATAGATGAATGTGTCTTGAGGTAGCAACCTCCAACCTAAGGATCTGTAGATAAAAAGATGAGAAAAAAAATATAGGAAATAGTACGTATAGTATGTAGTACTTATATTAAGAATGAACTTGTAATGTGTTTGGATGTGTCTAAAGATGGGTTCAACAAACTACACTTGTATATGGGTCACTTTTCACTCTTGGTGTCACATTGTGTAGTGTAGCATCAATGCTGTTCATATAAAAAAGAGGATACATGTGAACAAACTCCATCCTCATCATTATAAACTCTATTACTAGTGCAAAATGGAGACTGAAGTAAACAATGTAGGTGTATCCTATATTTACTCAACAGCTATGTATAATTTTTGTTTGTTGTTTATTCAGTTACCTAGCTTGCCACTTCCTTCCATGTGTTTTCTCTTGCTCTTGCATCTTTGTAGCTTTTGCTAGATACTTTCCACAAGCAAGGGAAACAACAAACAGTCTCAATAAGTTTCTTGTCTGTCAATACTCAAAACACATGGTTATTGAAATTTGATTGGATGAACGCATTGCTTGAAACCTGATTCTATCCTCGCGTTGTGACACATCACATTTGTAGGTTGTGCACACACTGTGTTTATAAATTGATGTGTGTACACACTACACAACATGACGCAATGTGACGCAAGGCTTTGTGTTGTTATGTGAACCAGCCTTCGCTCACAAGATGATCTTATAACATGTAACATGTACACACATAGAACATACCATACCAACACATTGACTTGATAGTAATCCTTATCTGTTTAACTCACAGTTACTGTTGTAGTTAAAGTTAGACTGAAAACACATCTTCATTGACCATACAGTAGATTCAATCAAATGAAAAATTTTCCAGTTTTTTCTAGTTTTACCTTATGTACACTTATACACTTGATTTGATGACTCATATGATATGAACAGTGACTGATTTCATCTGATATTTTACAACTTACCATTCTATTGTATGTTACATAGCAAACTTGATGTTATCTGCTTTAGAAGACAGAGTCCAACTCTTTCCATAGTCAGCTATAATATAAAGGAAATAAATATATATCATTGATTTATTATTTTTCTTTAATCATGACTACTTCATTGTTAAAGGATTAGCTCATGAATGACTTTATCATTGATTCCAATTAATTGGTACATGTACAAGTAGTAGTTACCAGTTCATCTAGTCTATCTAGCTATACCCTCCTCTTAACTGATGTGTTAGAAATATAAAGCAAAGGTCACAGCAGAATTTTTATTAATAATGATAACTGGAAATACAGAAGCCACACCCTCTCCTGGAGCATACTATTTTCCCTTACAATGCATTTATATTATGTTTGTAGATTTTCATACTTTAAAACATCATAGTTACTGACTTATAGAGTCATAAAACAGTCTTAGTTTGAAAACAAGAATAAAATATCTTCACTTCAACACTAGAGAGTGAACAACATTTATATTCTACTTCCTACCACCCACACTAGCCAGAATATGAGTAGTGGAATCTGATTGTTCAGTTGAAGTTAATCAATTGTGACCTTTACTAGACCCTTCTTGTGTATTAGCAAAGAGGAGGGTCTAGCTTGATAGATTACAACCCATCCTTCCCTTGAATGAATGTCTGGGTATGAGGCTATGTTTTATAATTCTACTTTATCTCTGTGATGTAGTTACTGTTTATATCATTGTTTCTATATACTATAGAAAATAGTAAAACATGGATGCTTTTCTGTTATTATAATGACACAAACTATGATACATTAGCTCTGTTTACTATAAAAAAGAGTGTTAGTATTATACTTTGCTTTTTAAGTTACAATGATCAAAATGACTTACAATACTATATACATGTAGTAATAAGAATATATATCCTTTCTATATTATTATGACAAACTTACAAGATAATTTATAAAGTGAGCTTAAAATTTACGCATACATGTACCTTAACAAAATTATCCACTTTTCTTATCAAAGTAGAAACTACTACAAATCAGTCATTTATTGGAGTCACTTAATACTCACATTACAATGACTTAAAATAATAATTAATAATTTCATGTAATTAACAAGCTATGTTAATGTAGAAATACTGGGGACCTACTCTTATACTGTCTGTTAATTATAAGATAATGTTAGTAATAGTGTCATCTTTACTTGTCCCACAATATTAATATTAGTATATGTCAACAGTACACACACAAATTACTACTTTACTTGTTAACATGTACACATGTACAACTAATTTATAATTAACCTAAACAAGCCACGCCCTAAAGTGCTTAATATCCAGTATTAGTTAAAACTTTTACCACATATTCTATTTAAAGCCCAACCACAAACCATTGTATTATAAGTAGTAAATTTGTTAGATCAGTGTGAGTGAAGTCATTGAATGATAAACAGTAAATGTTATTAACAGTAGAAGAATAGTAGTACATGTAGATGTCCTAGTTAATTGTATAAATATAATTACAATTTTATATTCCAAGTTTCTGTATTAAATTCCATGTCCATTTATTGATAATTGAAGTTTTCATTTGTCAACACTTAATCAATACCACATACATTTAAAATGATAATATTTAAGACATTAATTAATTTATAATATGACAATTTGTTATAATAATTATTTTGTTCTTATCTCAGGTATTACCAGTATATTAAAGGAGACTCCTACAGAACATGAACTATTCTATCGATTACATGATATCAGACACAAATGGTATGATATTGGATTATCATTACAAGTACGTCGCAATGTTTTGGATGATTTAAAACAAAGTCAGGATGACGACAAAACCAAACTCGAGAAAGTCATGAACATCTGGGAAGATACAAAATCATCCCCTGATACTTGGGAAACAATAATTACTGCTGCAGAGAGTCCTATAATTAACAACAAGGAGATAGCTGATAGGATACGTCGATATCTTAAATTAAGTAAGTTATTATTATTAAGTAATGATGTTGTTTTATTAATACTGTCACTGTCAATAAACTGTATAGTACAAACATTTTGAATTACAAAATGTTATCATTCTGTTGTCAAAGACTTTGATATAGTTTTTTATTAACTACTTTTATACATCACAACATACATGTAGTATGTAGTACTGGTATTTAGAATGAACTTTATTGTGTTTTTAGGATGTGTCTATCTTACAATATGTCTCATAACATATACACACATGGAACCAACATATTGACTTGATAGTAATTCTTATCTGTTTAGTTAAAGATGTTATAGATAACTACCGTATGGTGCTTTATTTTCGAGGAGCTTAAATTTCGAGGTTTTCACAGATTTGGTCTTAGACGTGAAAATTGTGCCCTCGAATTATATTGTATAATCAAGGTCAGGTATGGGGTTTAGTCACACCCCCACACATGTGATAAGTAGTAGTTTCGTGAAGCACAGCCACAGCAAAGTGATTTTGAGTGTTTCTGTATTCCTTTCTACATGGCAGTTCTTCCCCAACAATAGGAGTCCAAATACACTGGTATACATGGTAGCCACGAACCATCCCTTTAACACTAAAAGTAGCCATTGCAATAGGCCCACGTGCACTACTCTTGCCGGCTAGGGGCAGAGTTTAACAATTCCAGTAACCTCAAAATTTATTCCGCAAAATAATTCAGTTACAGCAATCCTCTAAATTTTAGCTCCTCAAAAATAAAACACTATACGAATACTATTATGTACAGAAGCTGTACACTGTGTAAATGTCCCTGAATCTAGACTTATGATGATCATAGTAGTCCCCATAATATTCTAGACACACCCATTATTAATAACAATAAAGCTTTTAAAATTCATCAAATGAGATTTGTTTAGAGGTAAAATTTGATGTTTCTTTAACAATAATTATTTTTGACAAAGTTAGAGGTAGATGTAGAGCTTGTACATCTCTATGATATCACATGTGAACACACTTGTCAAGTATAGAGGGATGTGTCAGAATTAGAATACTTAAGGAAATTAATTTTAATGATGAATTATTAGAGATAAAGTCAGAAAAAATATCTACATAATTAGTTATTTAGAAATTAGAGAGTTAAATTTTTGTATAACAGACTTGGACCATGTTGACCAATCAGATTGCTTCGTTTCAATTGCTATATTGGATACTCAGCATCTGCTGCTTTGGATACATGTGTGTCAAATCTACTTGTTAGTTTTAGCTAAGTTCTAATATCAATAGTAGTAAGAAGATAATAAGTTGAAGTGTTTTGTCAAATCAAATCTTTTGTCATTATACGAGGAAGCCATTGTAAACTGGAGAGTCATATGTTTTGTCAGTGCAATAGCTTAATCCTTCATAACCACAAGATTTTTTTATAAAGAAAACAAATATCTTTAATATTGAACAATCTAAGTGTCACCAATGTTCCTAGTCTCATCCCCAGATAATCATTCCTTAACATGAAAAAGTATCCAAGTGCTTTCTTGCCATTACTAAAAGTATGAAAGAATTGTTGATGGTGTGACATCAACATAATAGTAATCCTTATCTGTTTAACTCACAGTTACTGTTGTAGTTAAAGTTAGACTAAAAGGACTTCTTAAAGTTTTTACAAGGACCATACAGTAGATTCAATCAAATTATAACTTTTCTAGTTTACATCACTAGCATCACTATTAAAGAGTCTTACAATGAGTTTTGTAAATTATAATGTTATAAATTATAGTCTTGTTCACTAATTTGTTTAACAATTTATCATATTATATATAAAACTAGATACACTAAATGCTTAATAACATCTTGTGACTTTTCTTTTGTCATCTGTCCAATTTAGAGTTCAGTAAAGGGAGGGAACACCTTGTAACTATATATATCACTTAAAATAGCATTTTATTATTTCAACTGTTGTCTTGGTTACCAGAATCTTATCAATATGATGTAGGCCCAACAAAGCCAAAACTGGTACAATTCAATATGTATAAAGCTGACTAGAAGTCAAAAATTACTCTTTATAGTTTATGTCCAATAACTGAAACTATGAGTGACAGATAGATACTATTTCAACTAAATTAACTGGGTTAGTTCACTTGAAACAATATCTGCTTATAGCTTCAATTGAAGCCATGATTCAATTACTATAGCAAAATGGATGTAACAACAATGTGGTTGTAAATGTAACTAGTTGGCTTTATGTATATATTGAGTTACAGTAGTTTAGACCTTGTAGCAACTTAGATTTGGGCTTACATCATATTGATATAAGTGTTGGAACAAAGATTGTATTAGAATTTATATACCTCTATGGGAGGTGTGGAAGTTATTTATTGACCTAAACATGGAGAAACCTGATTGGTTAATTAAGGCATAGCATAGTACAAGTTACTGATACATCAGAGTTATGTAATACATACAGAACATGTGGTCCAAAATATGTAATGTTAGGTTTGAGTGAAAGAACTGACAGTTCAGTTAATTAGAGTTTATTAATTTATACAATATTGACAACGACATTAATAACTGTATTAACTTGTAGTTAGTATATCCAAACATTAGGTCATTATTAATTAATTTATCATTATTATTGATATTATCTATAATTTGTTTGTTCATGTAGGAGTAATTGACAGACTTCGAGATAATCGTAATCCTGACACTGAAATATCTGATTCAGGTAATTTAATATCTATATAATATGTCAATACATTATGTTAACTGTTACACTGGACATTTACTGTAGTATTATAATTATAGCTTCTTCCTAGGACTAACTGATAGTTTTATATTATATTAGTTTATACCAGACGCAAATACTGCAATTTGATTAGCCAGCCTCAATTTTTTATATTTATTAGTAACCTGTACCGAGGTTACCATATAAAATACTATGGTAACGCGATGTTATTGCATCTCTTTACTAAGTCACCTAGAGCCCTATGCATCGGTTATTTAGTTGCTCAGTAACCCTCGAATTCCAAATAATGCCCTCATCTGCGGCTCAGGTATTATTTGGAATTTTCGGGTTGCTAAACAACTAAATAACCTCGCGTAGGCCTCTAACTATTACATAGTAAACAATGTGAGTAATAACAAAGGTCCTATAAGACTATTAGTATTAGATTAGAAACAAATGCTCACATGAGAGGTTGTATATTGCTTAATTTAGTTGACATACCAGACAGTCCTATAATTGTTCTAAACAAACAGTTTTTGCTCACTTGTTCTGATCTTTAGTTTCAATAAATAGTGATGTCCAGTACTACCACATGTTGTCCTTTATATTAACTAGCAATCCTATATATCCCAGGATACTAATTAGTCCAATGTCAACACTGAATATCCTTAAACTTGATACTGGCTGTGTATAGTACATGTATGTTCCTCAATACCAAGTATCACTGGTACATCTTGATATGACCCCAACTCAAGAGATATACACATTCCTTAGTGTTAAGTATACATATTAACTGTGGTACATCCTGGAATGGTTAATTCATTAGTCCAGTACATACATATCCCTGAACACTAGTATCACTAGAGACTTAGTACATCCTGGGATAGTGAGAATCAGGAGCTTAGTGCATACCTATATATCACTTAATATTGAGTATCTTTTGGTATTTAGTATATCCTGGGATGGTTCTTAATAGTCCAGTGTATTCATATTTGTCCATTAATACTAAGTATCCCTTGATATTTATTATGTCCTGGGATGGTTTATTCAGGGATATATTTTGGAGCCTATCTCACATATATTCCTTAATACTAAGTATTTCTGGATATGGATTCTTACCATTATCACTAGAGAAAAGTTTAATGTGTAACTATACCAGGACCATTACTGATAACATCCTCAACAAATACTGGTTTTTGTTTATCATACTCACTTGTTAATATATCAAGGACAACATGTAAAGGTTTTCAAGTTATTTCAGTGATTCATAACCACAAGACGTTATAACTTTAGTATGCTAATATAAATTACTAATCAATCTACTTGACTAACTGATAGTTTTATATTATCATAGTAAACAATGTTAGTAATAACAAAGGTCCTATAAGACTATTAGTGTTAGATTAGAAACAAATGTTCATGTGAGAGGTTGTATATTACTTAATTTACTTGACATACCAGACAGTCCTATAATTGTTTTAAACAAACAGTTTTCGCTCACTTGTTCTGATCTTTAGTTTCAATAAATAGTGATGCCCAGTACTACCACATGTTGTCCTTTATATTAACTAACAATCCTACTAAGACTGGACCAATGTCAACACTGAATATCCTTAAATTGATACTGGCTGTGTTTAGTATATGTATGTTCCTCAATACCAAGTATTACTGGTGCATCTTGATATGATCCCAATTCAAGACATATACACATTACTTAGTGCTAAGTGTTCATATTTACTAACTACTCTAATACATCATGGAATGGTCTATTCATGAGGCCAGTACATAATATCCCTAAATGGTGGATCACTAGATACTTAGTACATCCTGGGGTGATGAGTGTCAGGAGCCTAGTTCATTCCTATGTATCACTTAATACTGAGTATCCTTTAGTACTTATTTTATCCTAAGATAGTTCATTTAGGGGTTCATTTTGGAACCCAGTGTATATATGTATCCCTTAACACTATGTTCTTGATACTTTGTACATTCTGGGATGGTCCTTATAGTAGTCCAGTACATGTGTATGTAACCATTAATACCAAGTATCCCTTGATACTTATTACGTACTGGGATGGTTTATTCAGGGGGTCATTTTGGAGCCCAGTGCATATATGTCCTTTAATACTAAGTATTCCTGGTATAGATTCTCACCATCTTCACTAGAGAAAAGTTTATCGTGTAATTCTATGGACCATTACTGATAATATCCTCAACAAATACTTGTTTTTGCTTCTCATACTCACTTGTCAATATATCTAGGACATGCTGTCCTAGATACATTGACAAGTGAGTAAAGGTTTCCAAGTTGTTTCAGTGATTCCTAATCACAAGACCTTATATTTTACTGTGCTAATATAAATTTTTAATCAATATACTTGTGGCTTATTATCACAATAATTATCACAACATTACACCCACTGATTTAATAAAAAGTGATTAATATAAACCAAGTACACTTGTCACCTTAATGTGAACACTATTGTATAAGCTTTTGTGAACTTTATATATAGCAATGAAAGTTCAAACATTACATACCTTACTACTGTAAACATGTTGTTTGTAATTGTTACTGAAATTATAATTCCAGTCAACTGTACATGTGTCCATTTATAGTAGCTATATAAATTTATGTCCTATTGTAACCACACCCACAAGTCTTATCCCTTTCCTTTACTCTATTATCTATTGTACATGTACACAAAGAGTTATGTACTTGTACTTGTTAAACTGGACAATAGTAACTGACTATATTCTAGCTAGTACTAAAGGATTGAATTGGAAATTTAAAATATCTATAATTTATAGTTACCACATTTAGAAGTCTAATCAGTATAATATATTATGTAATCCTTGTTAACATTATATACTTAAATCAAAGAATTTTGTTTCTATTATATATTAGATGCTAACAAGAAGTTACTGGACAAAGCTATGAAGGAGGGTTATGTTACTGCTAAGTGGTCCAAGTTCTCTGTCTCGGGTGCACCTGGAACTGGCAAATCATCCCTTCTCAAACTACTTTACAATGAACCACCACCTGAACATCACGACAGTACTTCAGTAGTTGCTACTCACGAAGCAAGAAAAGTTGAAATCATACCTTCGACTATAGGTGACGATTCTGTGTGGACAAAAATAGATCATAACTCTCTTAAACAAATGATTGCTCAAGGAGTTAAAGATAGTATCAGACATCATGAACTACGTGTAGAAGAAGTAAAGCAACATGGACCTTCAGAAGACACACTAGTGGACCAGCCATTAGAGGAATCAGGTGATCACCCCACAGACCAGCAAGAAGAAACATCAGACAGTGATGACTCTGAATCATCCACCACAACAGGACATGATCCTATCATAACTCAGGAAATTGTTGACCTCTTACCTCATGTAGAGAAGTCTGAAGAGCTTTATCAATCTCATTGGATATATGGTGTTGATACTGGTGGTCAGGCTGTATTTATAGACATTGCTCCAACATTGTTACGATATCACTCTGTCAATATTCTTACACACAAACTAACTGAGAGGCTTGATGACAAAGCTAAGTTCTTCTTCAGCATTAAGGGAAATCAAATTGGTGAGCCAATCGAAAAGCAAATTACCAATATGCAACTTCTTGAAGCTTCACTTCGGTCACTAACATCAGTCAATTCTCCTGAGTTACCAAACATTCATATTAAACATGTTCAAGAACCCCACTGCTTAGTATTAGGGACATTCATGGATAAAATACTTGAATTTGGTGAGTCTCTAAGTGAGAAAAATATACGTCTTTGGTCAACTTTGGAGAAATTTGGGAAAGTCATAATTAAGCATCGTACAGCTAGGAATGAAGTAATATTTCCTATCAACACTACTGCTAGAGGTGACATAGAGCTAAAAATGGCTGCTAGGATTCGTAATACAATATGCAAGCATTACATAGAGGCCCAAATTCCTATTAGATGGTTCTTTTTTCAGCTAGAGTTGGATCTTCTTCACAAGTCATCTAAATCTAGCATCGTAAATAAATCTAAATGCTTAGAGATTGGCAAAAGCTTACAAATGAAACCTGAAGATATAGAAGCAGCCTTGATGTACTACCATGATCTGACTGTATTTCTATATTTTCCTAAAATCTTACCTAATGTAGTGTTTCTTCATTCACAGCCAATCTTCGAGAGACTCTCTGATTTGATCAGTATCTCTTTTGCTGACACTGTTGATTGCTTAGAGGAGGTGTGTATCTATCTCTATGAACCTGGAGTTCATGAAGAACTAAAAGTACAAGGAACATTTGAAGAAACGTTGTTGACATCACCCAATTCACATTTATCACAAGGATTCTCTTCTGATTTTACAGTAAATGATTTTCTTAAGTTGATGACAAGTTTATTTATCTTTGCCTCCCTTCCTGAACAAGGGAAGTACTTTATCCCAACTGTTCTTCCAACTGCTGATGTCACAGAATCAATGAAAGCTCCTTTTATAAAGGATGTTGACCCTCTAATTCTATCTTGGGATATGAAGCCTCTTCCTCGAGGTGTTTTCCCTGCATTAGTTGTAAACCTTTTACATTACCGAGGTTTTCCAAGATTTTATCTCCCACATGCTGCAGCATCAAATGAACATCTACGTTATCGTAACGCCATCACTTTATCCACTGATACTGGTTACATTCTTTTAGTTGATTCAATTTACTGGATGGAGGTATATTATGCCGGCCCACCTAACAATTGTTTTGCCATACGTAGAGCTATTCATGCTGGAATTCATACCATTATTGGCAGCTTTCATTACATGGCTGGCATTCAATGTCCGGATGAGAATTTTTATTGCTATATGTGCTCCAGCAAGTGTCATTTTTGTCGTATAGATGACACTAAGAATATACTTATATGTCGTGTAACCCCTCAAACATCCTTTGTTCATAAGTCTCGTCAGAAACCTTGGTTTTCAATTAAAGGTGAGTTTAGTTACACACATGTATTGTACCAATACATTTACATGTATTCCACAACTACAAGCTATGAATACTATGACTGCATTAGTTAAAACAGTCTAACATATGCATACATTAACATATCTTAAACAATTATTGAAAAACTTACATTTACCATCTATACATGTGTTAATATTAATAACATAATTATACTTGTTTTATTGTTAATAAGGAATAGTTCATTTTATTAGATCAATATTAAATTATATATTTTCTGTTTCATATTAGATGACATAATTGAAGGAGGTGTACATGTATCTATTTTACCAGATCAATTCTTAAATCAACAACCTACCCTTGAAGAATTAATTTCAAATGCTAGAACAACAGAATGGTATCAGTTGGGTGTGAAACTAGGACTGGACAGTGTGGATCTAACTGGATGTCGTGATTGTACCAGTATGTATCAGTTATGGATTATGGAGAAAGCAAGAGAAGCAACTCGAAGGAATTTATTAGATGCTTTAAGAGCTATTAGACAGAATAATGTAGCTATAAAGTATAAAGATTACCTAAAAACAACAGTAAGTTACATTGTCCATATATCAATATATACATGTACATAGAGTGGACCCTTTAGTTAAGAATAGTCCAATATTATTATCTGACAATGATCTACAAATTACTATTACTAATTTCCTCATTGTTATAGGTGGGAAATAATGAGAGTGCTCAATCTATATAAGTGATGTTATGTATATCAACTAGTACAATATAGTAAGTATACTAGTTACCTTAATACCAGTACAGTGTAACCCACATAATTCGTTGCTGAGGGGAGAGTGCGATCCCTTTGAAATAGAAGGGTTTTTGAATTATCAGTTGTCCAGTTAATTCAAATTCAGAGTTAAATTTTAACACTATTCCATTAAAGAGAAATGATTGTTTACATAACATAAGAAACCTAGCTAACTAGAAGAGACGCACGTGGCCTTCAGGAGAGCCCCGTATATTACGTGACTGATTTCCGCGTATTTCCGTATACACAACCAAACACGCTTCGAAAAGAGCGGTTTTTCCACCTACGAAATAACATACTGCATGATGGTAGGGAAATGACAACTGACTCTAAATAAGCGGAAATTCGCCGTAAGCATTTTTGAATTATGTGGGTTACACTGTATATACATTGTATATGCATATATACATATAAAGCTTGTTCTGTTGGTTACTTGTGGACAATGCTTTTTCATTTAATGATTTTCTCTTTGGAAAAGGCAATTTAATGTACAGTAGTTTTTGTTAGACTAAATAATATCTATAGTTATATTGGTAATTAGATATATTCTATAGTTACTGTATATAAATGTTATCTATTAATTCCACAGATAAATAATGAGGGACATATTGTTAAAGCCAGCTGATGAGATACTTACTACTACAACACTACTTTAACTTCATGATTGTTTTTTTCAGTACATTTTGCTATTGTTTGTTTTTAATATACAAGTATACTATTGTAGTATTGAGTAATAACTATTTAAGTGGACGCATCAGAATATGAAAGTATATGATTTTCGACTGTGTATGGATTTTGCTTCTTGGACCAATCTTACAAATGATTTCTATTGGAGACATGTACAGTTAGAATTGAAGAGTGTAGATCTATATAGCTGGATATATACTGAATTGACATGTATGTATCATTTGTACAATCTGTTAGAAGAAATTTGCTTAATTCTTTAATAGCTGTAAGACAGAGTAATGTTGTAAAGAAATATGAAAACTATTTGAAAACGTTACTGGTGAGGATACTGTAAAAAATTAATCAGATTTAACACACTCCTACATACAGGAAGTCAATTTCAAACTAAATGAATACACAACAACAGTATTTTATAAAGTGTATGTGTACAGTGTAGTCAGGTTTATATGTACTTACAAATACAATTGTGATCATGTGCCTAAAAACTGACTGTTACAGTGTTATTCACATAATATAAGTGACAATATAGACACTTTGTAATCTCATTTACTTCTATATAATTATATATATCATATGTATCATAGCTACTTGTATCTTTGAAAGGCAACTAACATATAAACCTGAATGTATTATCAATCATTTACAATGTACCACAATAGAAGGCACTAACAGTTTGGGTCATCTATATACAATAAATCTATTAAACTTGACATTAGAGCTACACATGATACATCATTCAATAAATAATTTACTATGACTAGCTTCTGTTATCAAAGCTGTTGTAACCAAGCACATGGAAGAAAACAACTTTTTTACAGAACTTTTTTGATAACAGAACTAATTGAACTAACAACACTATAATGAACTATCGAACTATAACGAACTAAAACTAAAAAGGTTTTACAGCACAATATATACATACATACATATAAGGTTTCACCAGAAATTAAGTAAATAAGGCCTAACAGAAATAATAACTCAAAATGAATATGTATACAGTTACCACACTCTCCCCCACCTAGCTAAGAAACGTATGGACCATATCTGTCAACAGCTCTATGAACTCGAGAGGAACAACGTACTGACTGAGATTGAGCAGGTGGAGAGTTGGTAGATAAAGTAGTTGTAAGAGTAAATGTATTACTCTCTATAGATAATGGAAAAGTCCAATTATCCAAATTATTATGAGTAACAGTATCTTCATTTGAGTGTCCATAACATGTACGTAACTGGTCAATATGACATCGTAGAATCAAGTTTAATGACGTTTTGACTTTATAGGAGACTGGACCTGCAACCATATTTTTGTTCCATGATAGTTGCGAGCAAAGACTTTGTCACCAACACTGAAAGTGCGGCGTGGTTTTCTTGATGAACTAGAGGATAGTTTAGTAGTCACTTTACGAGATACATCAGGATGCATTCAAATCCAATGTTGTTTGTAACTTCCTTCCCATCAGGAGTTCTATAGTGGAATGAGGTGTAACCCGATAACGAGCTAAAACTGTGAACCAATGCTATTGGTTTTTCTGGATTGTCTGGCATCTTATGAGCCAGTACAGCTCCAACTCCATATGGAGAAGCATCAGCATATACTAATATTGGTTTCTTACTGTCAAAATGAACTAACAGTGCATCTGATTGTAGGAGTTCTTTGACTTTGTCAAAAGCAATTTGTTGGTTCTGAGTCCAATTCCACTTAGTACCTTTACATTGCAGTATATGAAGTGGGGACAATGTAGATGATAAGTTTGGCAGAAATTTGTGATAATAGTTGACGAGACCTACAAAGGCTTTTAGTTCTGCGATATTGGTAGGAGGAGGTGCTTTCTGGATTGCCTGAACTTTAGCAGGTGACCTAAATACTCCACTGAAGTGGTGGCAAAGGTGCATTTGGATTGTTTCAGGGTAATTCTAGCTGATGATAGGCGAGACAAAACTTGTTCTAGTTTTTGCATGTGATCTGCTTCACTAATACCAGATACTAGAATGTTGTCAATGTAAACACAAACGTTTGGAAGGCCCTGGAGGAGGTTCTCCATGAGACATTTAAAAATACTAGGAGCTGTTGAAATCCCAAATGGTAAACACTCAAACTGAAATAGACCTTTATGAGTATTGATAGTAGTGAATTTTTTTAAAATCTGGATTTAGAGGTAAATGTTGATATGCTTGACTGAGGTCTAATATGGAAAACAACTTTCCTCCTTGTAATGCAGCAAAAATATCTTCGATTCGAGGTAATGGATAATTATCTGGAGTGAGAACTCTGTAACAGTGACTTTATAATCACCACAGAGATGCATCAAGCCATCTCGTTTCATGATAGGAACAATAGGTGCTGTCCATTCAGAATGTTGAACTGGAGTAATGATACCTAAATCTTGTAATCGTCTGAGTTCGACTTCTATCTTATTCTTTAGTCGATAGGGAACCGGTCTGGCTCTGAAAAATTTAGGTGCAGCCTCTGTATTGACGTACAATTTAGCAGTGGTGTCTTGTAACAAACCTAGAGAATTAGAAAACAAAGAATTATATTTATTAATGAGAGGAGATAATGACTGTTCCTGTAGTGAGTAGATACAGTTCCAGTCTATTTTGATCTTTTCTAACCAATTTCTCCCTAATAAACTTGGTCCATGGCCTTGTACTACTACTAATGAAGTGTCTGTGACTGACTTTTATAACCCACTTGAACGTCGTAGGTTCCCATGATATTGAGATTGTCACCTAAATAAGTGGTGAGTGTAATGCTTGTTGATTGTAACTTGTCTGTTGGACTTGCTATGGCCCGAAAGGTTTGTTCACTAATGATTGAAAGTGAGGCACCAGTGTCTACCTCCATTAAAATATCTGTTCCATTGACATTAACTGTAATAACAATAGGTTTGACTTTCCTAGGTAAAGTAAATAAGGGGTAAGTGTGTTCCAGCCCATTTGAGGTGTAGGAGGGTCAGAGGTTTCAGAGATATGAAAGGGGCAAGGTCTGTGGTTAAGGCGTGGACATTAGCTTTTTTTGAGGATCTAAAAGGTCTGTCTTGAGGTTTAAAAGTCCCACCAGGAGGATGTCTTGGGGGTTGTCTCTTTTTACTCCTGCAGAGTTTGGCAATATGTCCAATCTTACCACAGGCTCTGCATTCTGCTGTCTGAAAACTGCACACATTAGCTAAATGATTACCTCCACAGCGGTAACAACTAACATGGCGTCTCAATGTAGTACTAGGTGGTGATTTGCTGTGCAGGTGTTGAACTACAGTAGTGTTGTGGGTAGACGACCCTTTTAGTAGATCAGCAGCATTTTTAGCAGCAACTTCGACTGACTGAGCAAGCTCGAAGGCCTTATCATAAGTTAGTTTTGATTCTAGAAGTAAACGATTTTGTATGCGAATGTCGTTAACACCACACACTAGACGACCTCTGACCATTTCATTCAATTTATCACCAAGTTAGCAGTGTTCACCTAAACGTAGCTACTGATTCGGTATCTTTTCTTGTCCTCGTGTTGAATTTGAAACGGTGCATAATAACTGAAGGAGTAGGGTTGAAGTGATTTTTAAGCAGGTCCACGAGGTCAGTGTAAGTTTTACTCTCTGGCGTATGGGTTGTAGCAAGTTCTTGAGTAACTGGAAGGTCGACGGACCCATACTGTAAGTAAAATGGCTTTCTTCTTAGCTGGATCCTGAACATCATTTGCTATGAAGTAGTATCCTAATCTTTCAGTATAAGACGACCAACTTTCTTGGCTTGAGATGAATTGAGAAATTTTTCCGTGAACTGACATGACTTTACCCTCGTCGCCAAATGTTGTAGCCGAGTACACTATGAAAACAACTTTTTTACAGAACTTTTTGATAACAGAACTAATTGAACTAACAACACTATAATGAACTATCGAACTATAACAAACTGTAACGAACTGTAACGAACTATAACGAACTATTTATAACGAACTATAATGAACTATAACGAACTATAACGAACTAAAACTAAAACGGTTTTACAGCACTATATATACATACATACATATAAGGTTTCACCGGAAATTAAGTAATTAAGGCCTAACAGAAATAATAACTCAAAATGAAAATGTATACAGTTAGCACAAAAGCTACCTGCCTTATCTAAATTTTATTCAAGTACATGTACAGGTAGTGGCTCTGTCCCTTCCACTTCATATCTATGCGATTTTAAATTGTCAAATTTCTTTAGAATTATAAATGATACAAGTGCATGTTGACCAGATACTGTTACATCCTGACTGCCTACCTGAACATAAAGTTGACTTTCATCTCCTAAGAGCTTCTTGTTTTTACATGAATCATATCTTGGAAATAAGTCTAATTTCACCAATGTCAAAGGTTTTTCATAAAGGCACTAGATGCTAAAGGTGATATTCATTTATCTTCTTGTTCTTTACTTATAGTGAAGGATATCCATGAATTCAATACAAAGTATACATTAAATGTAGAAGATATAGATAAAGTATATGGGCAGGTAATTGACTAGATTAATGAAGAAAAGATTGTGAGTGTTCTTTATCAAAGTCTAGTAATCATATAACATTACACTATTAGTGTATTTGATGGATGTTGGCACAATTTTCTAAAAAGCTATAACACATTTGCTTTGTTTCATGTTAGATATGCATAAAACAACAACAAGAGATTTATCATCAATTTTTCATTCTTCAGATAGAATAGTGAGCATGTGAACTGGAAATGATGTAAGTGAGGAAGGTTTCATATAAATTAACAATTTGATCATGTTCTTGATGTATGGGAGATTTTACAGTCCTATGGTACATACTATGATACTACATAGACATCATTGAAAACAATAAAGAGGACAATGAGAAAATCCATCTTCACTCTGTTGCTCTTCATTTACAGTTATAGCTAAAGAGTCAGATATCTATTGATATTCTAAGAAGCCTATTCGAATCAGAAATTTAGTAATGAGGTTTAATGTAGACAAGTAATATATATATATATATATATATATATATATGTATATATATATATATTTATATATATATATTCATTATCGAGAATAATAAACACATTGAATTTGAGGGTACATGTATAACTATTTGGAAAAACTATAATAGTTTTTGTATTATTCATAATGTACTGTTATGTACATTAACCATTTTATTTATTTAGTGTACGTATTTTAGTCATTTAATGAAGAATGTTGATTGGAATCTGAATTGCTAGTTGCATAAAAGGAAGACTATTGTATGTTATCTAAAAGTTGTATCTGTAAACTAGTTTTCAGTATTATTTGTGACGATTTTGATTGTCATTGTAGCACAAGAGTGTTTTTTGTCAGTGTATACCACCTTGGTTCCCCCTTTTGATTCCTGCTCCATTTCTGCTCCACATTCACTTGCTAGTTTCATTCAAGATATAAATTTTCAGGAAATACATCATGAACTCATGATGCAATGAATGTAAAAAGGAAAGATATCTTGAGCTGAAAATTTCCAATCCCAAATTGAAATTCATGGTGTATCATTTACTATCATCAACAGAAACATATATTGTACTAAGTTTGATGATTTTTCTTTAGTTTACAAATATCATTGTCTCTAAAAAAGTTACTTCCAATTCATAAAAATTTTCGTCCCATTGATTTTGGTAATAATATTCTTTAGATATTGTTATACATTGCTCAAATTTCCTTGCATGTATGATTTCATGTTCCCTTTCTCGTTCTCGTTCCTGTTGACTTTCCACCCAACCCCCCAACGTGATTGGGCGTGGAAGTATAATACCAAAAAATTCAAACGTGCTATCTAAGTATCCAGAAATTGCCGCCCATCAGTAGTTATACAGGCTGTAACCCTGTGTAGAACACGTTTCATTGACTAAAATGCAATCTAGTTTATGTGATGAAAGAATTGCAAAACCTATACTAAATCAATCACCCAATACGCCTTCATCTGCGACTCCATCCAGAGCCACTGAAGATTGGTCTCAACAAATTGTCCCTATTTCTAGTCTTAAGCCAGGCCAAAGGAAGTAAGTTTGTTGTATTATAATGATATAGGATAGCCTTTCCTTATAGGTAACCATTAACATATCTAGTAGACTGAATTGATGTTCACTAGCCTATAGAGCTTAGTAATAACAGCCATCTTAGGTCAATTATGAGCTATACATTATTTAAGATTAATTCCAACTTTTAGGTGGACAATCAAAGTTCAGGTGACATCAAAAGCTAACCTTAGAACTAGTAGTAATGGAAAATTTCGTATCATATCCGTTGAATTAAAAGACCATTCTGTTAGTAGATAATTAAATAATTGTATTTTGATTAAGTTTTATGATAGGGTGAGATAAATGGTACTGCTTTCAATGACGATGCAGAGCGAATTGATCCTATTCTTGAAGCTAACAAGGTTTGAAGGAATTTATAGGAATGAGAATAAATGGATGGATGACTACTTTATTAAATAAATTGTTACATGATAATGATGCATAATTATGTCATCATAGGTTTACCTTATATCTGATGGTTGGATCAAATTGGCAAAACAACAATTTACAACATGCAATAATGATAATGAAATAATACTTCAATCTAACACTCAGATTAGAGAGGTGGGTTTGGTAGATGTGGATACGAAACTCATGTATAATTAATCACTGTAGTGTTTAACATGTAGGAGGTTTAGAAAAAATGGCCATTCCATATTAGGAACTCAAATCTCATTTACAACATTTTTTAGGATTTTACCTAACTCTTATTTTTAAGTCTTTATAAAGCATCATAAAGTAGATTAGTTGTGATAAAGCCATGAGCCAAATTATACATATTCTGTCTTACTGACTCACATTTCTGCCTTTAAACCTTTATATTAAACCTTCATAATCACATGAAATAGATTTGCTAGTCTTATATCAGCTACAAATCTTTGTAGCTCCAGTCAATATTGCAGTATGTCTTCCAAATTAATTTAATAAGTGTCTATTTCAAATTTTATTAGTTCTTTAAGTAAAGACTGAGTATTGCCAGTTGTATGTGTGCATGCTATTGAAATGTAACGTATTTATTTATATTCTACATGTATGTACTTCTTTAGTGTTTGGATGTATCTTCTGATCCACTAATTGCCCCTTATGACTCTGGTCTATTACCCATCAATATAGCAGGTAATAAACTAATTGATTCACACAGTATAAATTGATGTATATATAACTAATATAAACAGAGATGCTACAAAGTTATCTATTTTGTGATAATTTTAAACTGTTAATGTATATGTGTTATGTTACAGAATGGATAGGCATAGTTTATTATAAATACACAATTTAATTATTGTTCATATTCCTAAGGGAGGTGTTCGACAGACATAACAAGTATGTTTATAATAAACCACGCCTATCCTTGGAATAAGTGGTTTGTATCATTGAGTCATACATGAAATGCACCATGGAGAGTACTTTGATTAGTCAAGTGAAGAGTTGGTTGTATTACTTAATTTACTTGACATGCCAGGCAGTCCTATAATAGTTTTTAAATGATCAATTTTCTTTCACATTATTACAGTACCTGTATATTATATACATTATATAATTTTTGTGAACTTAACACTATAATTATATGATTTCGTACTTTACAGCATCAAAACCAGAGAAGCATATATTGTTGAGGTTACTCTCCCCATTGAATAGTAAATGGCAAAGAATAGGAGATTTACTTGGAGTCGATTTGGACATTATTCAGGCATTGTCCATATCTACCTTTTCTGACCAAATTAAGATGTCCAAAATGCTACAGAGCTGGTTAGACAATGAGCCAACACCAGTAACATGGGACAACATCATCAAAGTTTTAGAGGAACCATTGCATGAGAAAGCATTAGTGGATGAAATCCGACAGTTTCTAAAACCACGTATGTGATGTTTACTTTTAAATAGTAATAATCACAGACCTCAATGAGCATATATTTAGTATATAGTTTATATAGTGTATCATCTACTATCTTGGAAATAATGATCCCTCCCTCATATTTTATGTTACTCATATAAAATTGTATAATACATGCTTACATACAACATGTGGTCCAAAATATGTAATGTTAATTAAGTCATATGGAAAGATCTAATAGTGCAGTTAATTTTCATAGTATTGGCATACAAATTAAATTAACTTGTAATTAGTATATCCAAACATTAGGTCATTATTAATTAATTCATCATCATTTTTGATATTATCTATAATTTGTTTGTTCATGTAGGGGCATTTGATAGACTTCAATCTAATATTAGTTCTGTCACGAAAATATCTGATTCAGGTAATTTAATTTCTATATAATATGTCAATACATTATGTTAACTGTTACACTGGACATTTACTGTAGTATTATAATTATAGCTTCTTCCCAGGACTAACTAATAGTTGTATATTATCATAGTAAACAATGTGAGTAATAACAAAGGTCCTATAAGACTATTAGTCTTAGATTAGAAACAATGTTCATGTGAGAGGTTGTATATTACTTAATTTACTTGACATACCATACAGTCCTATAATTCTTTTTAAACAAACAGTTTTCGCTCACTTGTCTGATCCTTAGCTTTAAAAAAAGAGTAATGTCCATTACTACCACATTTTTTCCTTTGTATAACTAGCAATCCTATGTATCCCAGGATACTAAGTAGTCCCTAAGACTGGACCAATGTCAGCACTGAATATCCTTAAACTCGATACTGGCTGTGTTTAGTACATGTATGTTCCTCAATACCAAGTATCACTGGTACATCTTGATATGACCCCAACACAAGAGATGTATACATTTGTTAGTATTAGGTATCCATACTAAGTGTAGTATATCTTGGAATGGTCCATCCATGAGGCCAGTACATAGATATACCTAAACACTAGTGTCATTAGATACTTAGTACATCCTGGGATCGTGACTGTAAGTAGCCCAGTGCATACCTATATATCACTTAATACTGAGTATCTTCTGGTACTTAGTATATCCTGCTATGGTTCTTAATAGCTAAATGCATGTATATGTGTCACTTAAGTATTCGTTAATCCTTTTTGGAGCCTAGTGCATATATATATATATATATATATATATATCCCTTAATAGTAGTATTCTTTGATATGGATTCTTACCTTTGTCAATGTATAGTGTATGAGTAACTCTACCAAGACCATTACTGATAACATCCTCAACAAATATATACTTGTTTTTGACATACAATATAAATGTATGTCCAAATTTAGGCATATCCCAAGTCTACCCTTACCCTGTTATCTATATTTCATGTACACAAAGATTTTTGTGCTATAAAAGACATTTTCTACTGTTTCTAAACATTTTATTCCAGTTAATGAATGTTTGTTGTACATTTGTTAATAATCTGGAATTATACATGACATCTTGTCTTGGTAGCATGTGAAGAATGGCATTTGAGTTCAATTTTTTATCGTCTGCGCATGTGCAAATAATTTGCCAGATCTATAGCCACACAATTCGCGTCCGACTGCCTGATATATAAACACTCCGTATACACACACACACACACATACACACATATATATATATAAATATGTATTCATTCATGTCAACTAACTGGACTAAACTGATTATGTAAACATCAAAGCAGATGTCAAGATAATTTTGTGTTATTTTTATCCTTTTTTATACCTGGAACAACCTTTTATTGAGTTAATCATATGATATAATTTGGTGAACACACAGAGACACTATATCCATACATAGAGTAGTTAATAATAGTTAATGTGCAGGATTAAAGGGTGGGTATCAGTTTGTGCACTTCCTGTCATCTATGCATGATTCAACACATCCTCCTGCCATATCTGTATAATTTATGGATTATAAAAAAACATTAGGAAAAGCTGCAAAGAATGCCACCACTCGTCATAGTGTTGACCTGACAACTGTTATAGAAGCAAATTTGGAGACAGTCATACTAGCCTGTGAAAAAGAGAATTTAATTACCTGAGTTTTTAAGGGAAATCTTTTGGATGGGTTAACTGGCCAATCTGCTCGAGATAGAGCTCAGGAACTAGTTGTTAAGATTCAGAACACTGTCAATTTTTTTCCAAGTTCTTTATATACCTTTCTTTTTGTTTTAGTTGATACAGCAGAAGAGAGTGCAGTTATTGACCAATTAGCTGCTAATATTGCTGCATCACGTACGTGTCATCTTTGTTGCTCAATAATACATTAATTTTATTTCACTGATTTATAGATGGGCATGAACTACCCAAGTATTCTGGTAGTATTTCAGGTGGCCACCAACCATCTTCTAGTATTCCAATGACAGCAGGTATGTGTAACACGCACACATATACATAATTTTATATATATCATAGTTATAAGAACTTGTAAATGCTATAAAAGGTCATATATATGTCATGATGTCCTTGTAAGCTATAGATATATCATAAGACTCTCTATATATAGCAGCTAATAAAATTGAGAAGTTCAGGTGTGTTGAAGCCATGATACACCTATATATATGTGTGTGTGTGTGTTACTGTGACTTAGATGTATATAACAGCAATATCAAACCTGTAGCCTGAAATATTAATTAGCTTGAGACATGGTGAAGCCAAGGTTATATGGTTGAAGGTTTTATATTACTAACTGCTACAGGTCAAGAAGTCGTAGTACATACAATATATTCTTTAGGATATGAAAACATCAGCATCTCCATCACATCATCCATAAATAATTATTCTTGTACATGCTGATAACAAGCTTCTGGTGAATCATGAATATATTTGTGGTCTATAAGACTATAACACACCTGTGCTTTTATAACACACCTACCTTAATGGCATATGCAACCTCTTAGCACTTTTATGTACTTGTAATTTATCGTATAATATAAATGTAAGTTTAATCAAACAGTGGGCTTAATATAGTTATATGGATTGTATGGATAAAGTGGATGCAGAAAATTATTTGTCACACTTTGTAGCCCTATATAAACGAATATGACAAAAACTATCTGGCTTATTTCAGGAGTGCATGAGCGTCATGAAGGAGCGTCAAACTGCCATTATATTTGTATTCTAACCAATGTCGAAACATGGTCAAGGATTATTCCATATAAAGAAAATACACTTACGTAGCATAAGTACTGCTAAGTACGTGACGGAGCAATGAATATTATTACAATCATCTATGGCGAGTAAAACGAAGTAGTCCAAACTAAGAAAGAAGTTAATAATGTACATCGAGAAACATTTAAAATAATTGGACTTGGAGGTTATGGAAGCTTTTGTCATTAAAGAGGTGGAAACAGTTGAACAACATGTATCACTTTATTCAACAAGACTAGTTCTCTGACAATACATGAAAATTAGTCTCAGGCTAGGGAAGTTGCTGGAGTTCTTATAAAGAAATTTCTGGCTTTCTGCCACCTTTTTTGCGTCTATTACAAGGGTAACGAACGTTTTGGTAGTTTCCTTGCTGCGTGGTACAAGGAAGTAGGCACTTTGGCCTGTGACACCTTGTCCACAAAGAACACCAGGACACTTGAGTTACCTTGTGTCGAAATATAATGATATATGTTGTTCAAGGTCACTTGGCCATCTTCTTGACTTCTTGACTCCTCTTAAATTTATCTATTTAAAGCACACTTACTAAGAGGTTACAGCCCAGAACCTATTAAAATGCAAAACACTTAGCAGTTATGTCCATATATGGACATATGTTAAGCCTTGATTTGACAACAATTGGTTAAGGGAGTTTGACACTCCTTCGTGACACTCATGCGCTCCTGCTTATATAAACACCTACTTTTCATTATCCAATGTTTTTAGGTTGTTAAACCTTTTCTGTCTTAGTCAGAAAGTGTTTTAAAAAAATGTTAGACTAGCAAATTACTTATCAAATAAGCTTTTCGTGTTTGTCTTCTATAGCACTTCAAGACTTTATAAGTGCTAACTTTTATAACTTTGAGATGACATTTTCATATTTGACAAAAGAAATAGACCGTTAGCTATATATATAGTTACTAGATTTAATTTGCAGAGTTAATACTTTACAATTTTAATAACTAGCAAATAACTAGTCAGCTGTAACATCACATACCGTATGACATTTTTTTTCAAGGACAGTATATTTTGCAAATTTTGCAAAATTTAGGACAACTTGTGAAAATAACTGACACAAAAAAATTCCAACATGGCTACACTATAGATTATTAATACTACATAACGTAGTATTAATAATCTATGGTTGAACTCACTTGTGGCACATGGATCAATACAAACATGGCATTACTGATGTATTTCAAGAAATCTAACTTTTTGCCTGATCCTAATAGAACCCTATCAGAATGAACGCCATCTTTTAGTATAGCTTGGCCTAATAGATAAGTTTAGAACCTACTTAATGATGAAAACTTTGGATCTAAAAGAGGCCAATACACAAAGTATTCGGATGACGAAAGAGCTAACCCATCTGATTTTGAAGCTTACAAAAGTCAATTTTTACTTGATCTAAAGACAGTTGTGGAGTTTATTAGAAATCTTTCCATAGTATTACTTGCTTATAGTAGAAGAAATTAACTTTATTATTAATGTTGTTGTTTACAATACGTGACACGTATTTTGCTTGAGTGTTAAACATTTATTAGCCCCACCCCCTACTTTGATGTTCAGTCAAACATTGTACTGATTAACTAGGTATTCCAACTTGGTTTGGTACCAATAGTTGTTACTTCTGAAAAGAAAATTATACTCCAAAATTGACAATAATGTTTAAGCTAATGGAAAAGTTTTTTTGAGTTTTAGACTCTATCAATGGTGAAATTGAACCACTGATTACTCTCATTATGGTAGCCTCCTTTACTTTAAGATGAAGACCTCATGAGACTACCACTGTAGTTTACCATCAGTACACTTAGCTTTGATCTAGACCATTCCTTAAATTTCATAGTCTTTATCTGTTTCGCATGTTCAGGAGCATTTTCTTCCATGTACAAAATAGTCTTGAGTTGTTTAAATTTTGATATTGCTAACCTATTTATTGCTATACAATTCAACTTGTCAAAATATTTGTTCCAATAAACTGACTGATTTGTAGAAAATACAAACATAAGGCAGTTTCAGTCAAACAGATTGTTATAATCTTGGAAATTGTAGCTTCAAAAAGATTGTGTAAGTACTTATACTACTATCTAGGAGGTGTAGAAGTTATTTATTGAAAAGAAATAGAGCAATCTGATTGGTTGATTAAGACATATCATGGTACAACTTACTGATATATCAGAGTTATGTAATACATACAGAACATGTGGTCCAAAATATGTAATGTTAGGTTTGAGTGAAAGAACTGACAGTTCAGTTAGAGTCTATTAATTTTATACAGTTTTGACAACAACATAACTAATAACTGTATTAACTTGTAGTTAGTATATCCAAACATTAGGTCATTATTAAATCATTCATCATTGTTATTGATATTATCTATAATTTGTTTGTTCATGTACGAGTAATTAGGAGACTTCGGTCTACTCGTAATCCTGACACTGAAATATCTGATTCGGGTAATTTAATTTCTATATAATATGTCAATACATTATGTTAACTGTTACACTGAACATTTACTGTAATATAATTATAGCTTCTTCCCATGACTAACTGATAGTTTTATATTATCACAGTAAACAATGTGAGTAATAACAAAGGTCCTATAAGACTATTAGTCTTAGAATAGAAACAAATGTTCATGTGAGAGGTTGTATATTACTTAATTTACTTGGCATACCAGGTAGTCCTATAATTGTTTTTTGAACAATCAGTTTTCTTTCACTAATTCTGATCTTTAGCTTTAAAGAGCAATGTCCAGTGCTATCACATCTTTTCTTTTGTATTAACTAGCAATCCTATATATACCAGGATACTAAGTAGTCCCTAAGACTGGACCAATGTCAACACTGAGTATCCTTAACCTTGATACTGGCTGTGTTTAGTACATGTTTGTATCACTAGTACATCTTGATATGATTCCAACTCAAGATATGCATAATTTGGTAGTGCTAAGTATCCATACTAAGTGTAGTATATATTGGAATGGTCCATTAATGAGGCCAGATATACCTAAACACTAGTGTCATTAGATACTTAGTACATAATGGGATCGTGACTGTCAGTAGCCCAGTGCATACCTATGTGTCACTTAATACTGAGTATCTTCTATTACTTAGTACATACTGGGATGGTCCTTAATAGCCCAGTGCATGTACATGTGTCACTTAATACCAAGTATTTCTTAATCCTTTTTAGAGCCTATTGTATATATATATACCTTAATACTAAGTATGGATTCCTGCCTTTATCAATGTTTAGTGTATGAGTAACTCTACCAGGACGATTACTAATAACATCCTTAACGAATACTTGTTTTTGTTTCATATACTCACTTGTCAATATTTCAAGGACAGCATGTGAAGGTTTTCAAGTTGTTTCAGTAATTTCTAACCACAAGACTTTTAGTGTGCTGATATAAATTATTAAGTAATATACTAGTGGCTTATTATCACAATAGTTATCACAACATTACACCCACTGATTTAATAAAAAGTGATTAATATAAACTAAGTACACTTGTCACCTTAAGGCCAGGACACTATTGTATAAGCTTTTATGAACTTTATATATTACAATTAAAGCTCAAACATTACATACCTTACTACTGCAAACATTTTGTTTGTAATTGTTACTGAAATTATGACTCTAGTCAACTGTATATGTGTCCATATTTATGGTAGCAATATAAATGTATGTCCAAGTTTAGCTATATCCCAAGCCTACCCTTACCTATTATTTATTTTTCATGTACACTAGGATTTATTTCTACAAAAGACAATTTTCACTCTTTCTAAACATTACATTTAGTTAGTGAATGTTTGTTGTACATTTGTTAATAATCTGGAATTATGCATGATATTTTGTCATGGTGGTATGTCAACAATGCTATTCCTTTTTATAATGGATTTCTTTTTCAAATATCTAACACTCCAATTTACTCAGGTTTTAAGTGGATTTTGAAGATTTACTGAATAAAACAAACCTTTTCTCTCTAGCTTATCCTAAGCCTTAGATATATCATTGAGGCAGTAGTCATCTTGGACAAAGTATAGTTTATAGGTTCATTTCAGTATTATAATATATGCATATCATAGTGAAAAGGAAAGGGATTAGAAACCAATTCTCATTTGAAAGGTGATTTTTTGGGACCATTTTGCTTAATTTACTTGTCATGCATACCGTGTCAGACAGTCATATAATTCTTTGTAGAATAAAAAGGTTTATTTTACTTGTTCTAATATTTAGTTCCAAGCTGACACCTTGAGCTTTCTCAAAATAACAATTTAATTTATAACCTAACATTTGTAGCAAATGTGTTTCTTGAATTAAAAATTAAATAAAGCTTAAAGATAATTATAATAAGTATTTTTCATTTACCAGAAGTCAAAAGTTATCAAGTGGGAAGTGATGTACTTGGCAGATCAATTGAAGAAACAGAAGCAACTGAGTCTCATCATCCTCCATTACTAGACTCTAACGAAATAACCACAACAGAAGACAGACCAAAGTCTGATGTATGTGATCAAATCATTAAATCGTTAGATCATGTACAGGAGTCTAAAGAACTTTATAAAGCTCATTGGATATATGGTATTGATACTGGTGGTCAGGCTGCATTTATAGATATTGCTCCAGTCTTGTTACGATATAACTCAGTCAATATTTTTACACACAAGCTGGATGAGCACCTTGATGACAAAGCTAAGTTCTTCTTCTGTGTTCAAGGTAATCTAATTGGTGACCCAGTCATACTAAGTATTCCTGGTATTGATTCTCACCATTGTCACTAGAGAAAAGTTTAGTGTGTAATTCTATGGACCATTACTGATAGTATCCTCAACAAGTACTTGTTTTTGCTTCTCATACTCAATTGTCAATATATCTAGGACAGTATGTAAAGGTTTCCAAGTTATTTCAGTGATTCCTAACCACAAGACCTTATAACTTTAATATGCTAACATAAGTTACTAATCAATCTACTAGTGGTTTATTTATCACAACAATTATCACAACATTACACCCACTGATTTAATAAAAAGTGATTAATATAAACCAAGTACACTTGTCACCTTAATGTGAACACTATTGTATAAGCTTTTGTGAACTTTATATATAACAATAAAAGTTCAAACATTACATACCTTACTACTGTAAACATGTTGTTTGTAATTGTTACTGAAATTATGACTCCAGTCAACTGTACATGTGTCCATTTTTATGAAAGCCATATAAATTTATGTCCTATTATAACCACACCTACAAGTCTTATCCCTTTCCTTTACTAATACTAACTGTATTAACTTGTAGTTAGTATATCCAAACATTAGGTTATTATTAATTAATTCATCATTATTATTGATATTATCTATAATTTGTAATTTACAATGTTCGATTTATTAGTCTTAGATTAGAAACATATGAGAGGTTGTGTATTACTTAATTTACTTAGCATACCAGGTAGTCCTATAATTGTTTTTTGAACAATCAGTTTTCTTTCACTAGTTCTGATCTTTAGCTTTAAAGAGTGATGTCCAGTACTACCACATCTTATCTTTTGTATTAACTAACAATCCTACATATCCCAGGATACTAAGTAGTCCCTAAGACTGGACCAATGTCAACACTGAGTATCCTTAACCTTGATACTGGCTGTGTTTAGTACATGTTTGTATCACTAGTACATCTTGATATGATTCCAACTCAAGAGATGCATACATTTGCTAGTGCTAAGTATCCATACTAAGTGTAGTATATATTGGAATGGTCTATTAATGAGGCCAGATATACCTAAACACTAGTGTCATTAGATACTTAGTACATCATGGGATCGTGACTGTCAGTAGCCCAGTGCATACCTATGTATCACTTAATACTGAGTATCTTCTATTACTTAGTACATCCTGGGATGGTCCTTAATAGCCCAGTGCATGTACATGTGTCACTTAATACCAAGTATTCCTTAAACCTTTTTAGAGTTTATTGTATATGTATATATACCTTAATACTAAGTATGGATTCTTACCTTTGTCAATGTTTAGTGTATGAGTAACTCTACCAGGACCATTACTGATAACATCCTTAATGAATACTTGTTTTTGTTTCATATACTCACTTGTCAATATTTCAAGGACAGCATATGAAGGTTTCCAAGTTGTTTCAGTAATTTCTAACCACAAGACTTTTAGTGTGCTGATATAAATTATTAAGTAATATACTAGTGGCTTATTATCACAATAGTTATCACAACATTACACCCACTGATTTAATGAAAAGTGATTAATATAAACTAAGTACACTTGTCACCTTAAGGCCAGGACACTATTGTATAAGCTTTTATGAACTTTATATATTACAATTAAAGCTCAAACATTACATACCTTACTACTGCAAACATTTTGTTTGTAATTGTTACTGAAATTATGACTCTAGTCAACTGTATATGTGTCCATATTTATGGTAGCAATATAAATGTATGTCCAAATTTAGCTATATCCCAAGTCTACCCTTACCTATTATTTATTTTTCATGTACACTAGGATTTATTTCTACAAAAGACAATTTTCACTCTTTCTAAACATTACATTTAGTTAGTGAATGTTTGTTGTACATTTGTTAATAATCTGGAATTATGCATGATATTTTGTCATGGTGGTATGTCAACAATGCTATTCCTTTTTATAATGGATTTCTTTTTCAAATATCTAACACTCCAATTTACTCAGGTTTTAAGTGGATTTTGAAGATTTACTGAATAAAACAAACCTTTTCTCTCTAGCTTATCCTAAGCCTTAGATATATCATTGAGGCAGTAGTCATCTTGGACAAAGTATAGTTTATAGGTTCATTTCAGTATTATAATATATGCATATCATAGTGAAAAGGAAAGGGATTAGAAACCAATTCTCATTTGAAAGGTGATTTTTTGGGACCATTTTGCTTAATTTACTTGTCATACATACCATGTCAGACAGTCATATAATTCTTTGTAGAATAAAAAAGTTTATTTTACTTGTTCTAATATTTAGTTCCAAGCTGACACCTTGAGCTTTCTCAAAATAACAATTTATTTTATAACCTAACATTTGTAGCAAATGTGTTTCTTGAATTAAAAATTAAATAAAGTTTAAAGATAGTTATAGTAAGTATTTTTCTTTTACTAGATAACAATGATGTGTTACTGGACAAAGCTATGAAGAAGGGTTTTGTAACTGCTGAATTCTCCAAGTTTTCAATATCTGGTGCACCTGGAACTGGTAAATCATCTTTTTTAAAGCTACTATACAATGATAAACCAAGTAATGATGACAATATACATAACAGTACTAATGTAGTTGCTCCACGTCCAGTACATGTCATGACTGCCATCAAAGGTGATGATCACAAATCGTTATGGAAAGAAGTGAATCCAGATGATATAAAGGAAATTATTGCTGGAAATATTAAGAACAACATGGAAGTATCACCAGATCTAGAAGTCAAAAGTCATCAAGTGGGAAGTGATGTACTTGGCAGATCAATTGAAGAAACAGAAGCAACTGAGTCTCATCATCCTCCATTACTAGACTCTAACGAAATAACCACAACAGAAGACAGACCAAAGTCTGATGTATGTGATGAAATCATTAAATTGTTAGATCATATACAGGAGTCTAAAGAGCTTTACAAAGTTCATTGGATATATGGTATTGATACTGGTGGTCAGGCTGCATTTATAGATATTGCTCCAGTCTTGTTACGATATAACTCAGTCAATATTTTTACACACAAGCTGGACGAGCACCTTGATGACAAAGCTAAGTTCTTCTTCTGTGTTCAAGGTAATCTAATTGGCGACCCAGTCGAAAGGCAGATTACAAATCTACAGCTTCTTGAAGCTTCATTTCGTTCATTAACATCAGTTAATCCTCTAACAATGTCTGAAAATAAGAAAGAATTAGAGAATGTACAAAAACCACACTGCATAATATTGGGGACATATTACGATGAATTGCTGAAGCCTGGTTATTTTGGTGAGTCAATAGAAGCCAAAAATTCTATTCTTTGGTCAAAATTGGAAGAATTTAATCTAAAAGATCAAGCTATTCTGTATCGTGAAGAAGGAAATTCAATCATCTTTCCTGTCAATGCTATTGCCAGAGACACGCACACGAAAGAACTAGCTGATGAAATCCGTTGTCAAATATGTGAATATTCCCTAAAAGCTCCAATCCCTATTAGATGGTTTTTGTTTAAGCTAGAATTAGACCAGAAGTTTTGTCAATCTAACATATTTGTTGTGAATAAATCTAAATGCCAAAATATTGGCAAAGGCTTAGAAATGAAAGCTGATGATGTTAAAGCAGCTTTAATGTACTACCATAATCTGACTGTCTTCCTTTACTTTCCTGATATCTTACCTGATGTAGTGTTCCTTCATCCACAACCACTATTTACTATACTTTCTGATTTGATTAGTATCTCTTTTGCTGAAACAATTGATCGTTTGAAAGTTCCCAGTATAGAAGGTAATCGTATCATTATTAAATCAAGTGTTCATAGGGAGCTTAAAGATGAAGGTTGTTTTACAAGAGATTTATTGTCACTGCCCCTTTTTAATGGATTCTCTGATGACTTTACAATAGACAATTTTCTCCATTTAATGACCAGTTTACTCATTTTGGCCTATCTACCCAAGGAAGAAAAATACTTTATTCCAACTGTCCTTCCTACTACATCTTCTACCAACTTTCAGTCCATGCCATCAACTTTCAAGCAATATGTTGATCCTATAATTATATCATGGGATATGAAACCATTTCCTCGAGGTATCTTCCCTGCATTAGTTGTCAATCTTCTATGTCCTGAAAATCAGGTCGCTTTTCAACTTAAACGTCCTCTATGTTCCACACCACGTTATCGTAATATGATCACTTTTCACACTAGTTATGGTGATGTTCTATTAGTTGATGGGATTTATTGGATTGCACTATATTATTCAGATCCTTACAAAAGATGTAGTACTATACGTGAAGTTGTCCATACAGGAATTCGTAAGGTGATACGAAACTTTCAATATATGTCTAACGCTGGAAATCTTGAAGAATATTTTTACTGTACTTTATGCTCAGACAAAACAACAGAACATTTCTGTCAGTTAAAGGAAGACAAGAAAACACTTGTATGTTGCGCAAACTGTACTGCTAATGTTATTGATAAATCTCGTCAACAACCTTGGTTTTCAATGAATGGTGAGTTTTGATTTATTGTCACGATACATATATAACAGAATATTAATATTGATTGTTTTTAAAGTGAAATGTAAATATTGACTTCCAACTTCCTTCCACTTGTATGAAAAACACCCACACAAATCAATAACCAAACCATTACATTATCTAGCCATTTTTAATTGCCTAGTGGAACATTTACTTGTGAACATTTCTAAATGACATGATAAAATAACAATTATATCATTTTATTGTATTATTGTGTGCAACAATTTATTAAAGAGAAAATCAAGTCAATTCATAACTTGAATAGATGACTATATGGCACCCAGCTATAGGCAGTACAATGATTTGTGTGACTAGTATATGTTTTTATCTTCAAATATTAATATCCTGTTCGTTGTGTAGCTGCATCACCTTTATCTCTTTATCCTGGTATTCAAGACCCTAAACAAGTTGGTACGTCAATAAACATTTCTTCTACTTTGTTAACCTGTAGTGTAACTTATTCTATATAAAGCACATACGTCATATTTCATCCACTATTATAATGCTGTAGTACCTTAATATTATCAACACCCTAAGGAGTTAGGAATCACATTCAAAATTCGTAAAAGTTATAGCTAGAAAGCTTGTTGCTTTGTTTATATAATTGCTTTCAAACTAATAGAAAAACATAACTAGATTTTATTTGAGATATTATCAGGCATAATATGACAGTATGTGCTACATTTCTGTCATTATCTATTTTTAAGTGTTCTTTAACCAATATTAACATTGTAATAGCATGTCGCCCAAAGTTTAAGACCTCCAGCTTATTGTAATACATGCTATGTGCATGAGTTTGTACATTATAATTTTTTATAGCTCTTTGTCCTAAATATATCAAAACACAAGTTCCACCTTTATTTTTTTGGAACTAGTCATGTTAAAGCCTCCTAGAAACATCATCAATGCAAATGTATAAAATCTCAATGTGATTAATGGCCCTAGTTTGTCTGATTCAATAAACTATGTTTATAAAATAGGTCCTTCTGTATAACACTATTGATAATAAAATTCTTGAAATTTTAGGTTTGTTTCTACAATTTTGTAATTACTGTAAGCAAATTCAAGCAAATTACTGTTGTGTATTATTATTGTTAAACAGATCTATTTAATGGAATGACAATAGTAGGACAGAGCTATTGCAAGTACAGTGCTGCTAAAGATCAACAACTATTAGTTAAAAAATGTGGGCTAAAAATTTTAATACCTGCACAAGTTATCACACCAGTAGATTCTTCATACGAAATTACTGCTAATGGATTGTGGGGTGGAAAATTTGAATTTCCTGAAAATAGCCAACTTATCAGTGGAGTGTGTCATATATCAATATCTAGTTCATCTCAACTCAATCGACCAGTTACTGTTCAACTAGAACATTGTGCTAACATTACTGATGAGAAACAGGTGGAATATCTCAGTTTTGTTGTTGCTAAATCTGGTCCACCCTTCAAGTTTGAATACCTACCAGGAGGATCATTTTGTCCTGGTTCACAATATGGCACTATATGTCTCAAAGAATTTTCATACTTAGCTATAGTACTTTGTGCTGTAATTGGTGGTGCCACATTGGGTCTAGGAGGAGTAGTTCTAGGAGCTTCAGTTGGTAGTGGATATTATTATGCAACTAGTAAGTATATACAGATTACTTATACATGTATTGAATAAAATAGTTGAAATAGCGCTTATAAGTCAGCAAATGTTTTTGTGTATTGTAAATCATATGAACATGTATTAACTCTAAAATATATTTTATTCAGATGTTGAACGTCCTAACTGCAACTATAGAGCTTATATCTTCTACAAAGAAGTTAATGTGGAAACATGGAAGATGCGATTCACAGTTGTTCAAGATACCACATATTCTTATGTAATAAATGTTTATCACTTGAAATGATTATGTAATCATTTATATTTCTTTGATATAGGTAATTCTAAAACTGATGTCTACGTTTGGAAATGAAGAAGACAACTTTCCATTTTGTTTTGGTACTAAGATACCTTTATCAAAAGAACTAGAAGGAGCAACAACCACAAGAGATATTTTTACAGAAAAGACATTGAAGTTATTAGGATTTCCTAATGAAGCAGTTCATGGATGGGAAATAACACCACTACATACACCTGTAGTAAGCAGTGTTCTTTGTGTGTGCATGTATGTGTATGTGTTTGTGTGATAGGTATGAGGTTTGTGTCAGTATGAAAAAATGTAATGTAAGCTACATGTACTGTTATTTCCATTTTCAATCACTCTGATGTAGATTAACAGGAAACATGCTGATGACTTTAGTCAGTCATGGAATCTTAATCCTCCTAATATTCCTATACAAGTATGTGCTAATCCAGGAATGAGTGACTTCAGAAATAATCTCAAACATCCTATAATAATTGAAGGTATTGAAGTTACTGAGGGTCAAACATCAGCTGATGATAGACCAAAAATTATGATTACTAGATCACTGACCAGTAATTTACAAAGTGAGTGTTTGTCTAATACTTGTATTTGTACTATTGTAACAACAACCTTACTCTGAACATTCCTAATAATGTCATTAATATTATTATTTTTAACCCTTATTTACCAACTGCCAAATCACAAGCAATCAATTGTGTCAGTTAGGACTCTCAATATAAGCCAAAATACATGCATCATGTACCTGAGCTTCATCTTCTTTCCCTTTTGTATTTTCTATAATAATGGATTTCTGGTTTACTTTAGGTATTATACCAAAATATACCAATGATGTCACATTAAGCAAGTGACATCATAGATATTTAAAGTATTGACAAAGCATAGACTCATTAAAATGATACTATAAACCATGTACTGTCTAGTATAGTACAAACATTATGTTATGTTAAAACCATTAAGTTTAAACAATATTATTTATTTATTTTATTTCAGGAAAGAAACAGAAGGGATTAAGATTAGAAGACTTACATCCTGTTCAATCAGAATCTGAAGACATACTTCTTAGTAAACAAAGATCTCATTATGTATCATCTGATAGTGACTTAGAATCATATGATGATTCAAGTAGATGTGGTAAGGAACCAGCTAGTGGGAGACATTACAAAAAGAAAGGAATATCTCACAAAATGACACCTTCATTCTCTACAAGAATATCACAAGAATATAAAGGTATAGTTTGTTTTATTGACATGTAATGAAGATACTTTACCAACTGACATTAGGCAAACAATAGAGAAATAGTGGAATACAATAGCATTGATCTATTTCAATGTACATTGAATTATATTGATTATTTTATAACATGTTAACAATATTTTAACACTCTTACAATTACAATATACATTTCGCTTTTAGCACCCATCATAGGATTTTTTTTAATAAATAGATTTTGCTTTTCATGTTGTTCTTTTTGTATAGTTCACAAACGACCCAACCAGATGGAAGAAATACAATCATCAAAAACTGAATCTACTACTACTTCAAGTCAGTGATTAAATTTAATTATTCTAGGTATTGTTTAGATGATTAGGTAAATCTCTTTCATATAAAAGATACTTTAGATAATAGTAGATGTGACATTTCATAGCTTGCTTCTAATCTCAGTTATAGCAATGATACAGACTTTTATAAACATTTACCTTTCATTGTTAAGTGTTATCAAAACCATTAATGATCATAATGTATTTGCCATGGTAACAGGACTATTACAGAGTGCTGTTATAGCTAGAATGTGAGTATTGATTAGGTACAGTTGTAGTTTTTAAAAATAATATATAAAATCAAGCATATTCACAACAGTTTGTCTTCACTAGCTACATTATGTGATAAGATAATGCTAACTTATCCAACTAAATATCAACAGTAAAATTGCTCTTATGTTTACTAAATAAACTAATTAAAGCATAATCGAAGGTGATGTATGTTTCATGATGTGTAACTGTCTTGGACTTTATTTACCACTCACTTTTACCTGTGGTGTAGTAACTTCTTCAAGTACAGTACTTAGTATTGTACTTTAACAATTATATAACGAGCTAAATAACACATGATCCAATACTTAAAACAACCTGACATTCAGTTTTAATATAATACTATGGTATTATGAGTTTATAGATACTAATATCTACACACATATTCCACATTTTTGGTTAACAATAAAAGTCCTCTAATCATCATCTATCATATTTATATCTATTGATAACTGTCAAAATATTGGTCAATTTCTATATAGCTTTTGCATGCCATAAAATTCTGGAATTTTTTATATATTAAAAATTTTATAGATTTGAGAAATGTAAATATAATTAACACACTAATTTGTGGTTCATGGTATAAATTTTATTGAGTTGTAAAGGAACCACAAAAGTTTCTCCACTTGCACTATAATTTGAGATATGTCAACAACCATTTGAGTATAGAGTAGTCCAAATCTCAGACAGCCACATTCCCAACCCAAAAGAGTAATATATTACAAAAGTCTAATATATTTCATCAAATTCTTTGTCCTAGGAACATCAACGTGATGTTGTTAATCATATAATGTATGTAGTGCATGATTATTACAATTTCATTACACATTAAATTTATATATGTACGCCTTGTATCCAAAATAGTGAATGAAAACATATTTACACAGATTTCACTGATTTTCTTAACTGTGATATATACTTCCAAATGTCAGCTTAACTAAGGTTGTCAGGCATACAGGCTAATTTATATTGTGCAAGTAAGAAGAAAATACTGATATTACAATGACTTTATCTGAAGAATTACTGATGTTATAACAACTTCAACTACTGTAAATACTAGGTTTTCTTCAATTTATTACAGGAGAGAAACAGAAGAGACTGAGATTATTTATATCAGAGTCTGATGAAGATATACCTCTTAGGAAGCACAAATGTCATACCTTATCATCTGACAGTGACTTAGTCTCATATGACACTTCGAGTAGTTTTGATAAAGGACCAGCTAGTGGGAGACCTTATAAGAAAAAAGGAATGCCTCACAAAAAGATATCTTCATTACCTAAAAGAATACCACATAAACATAAAGGTATAATCTGATTTAGTGACATGTAATAAAGATACTTCACTGATTTATTGTCATGTTAGGTAGGCAAGGGAGAGAAATAGTGGTAGACACTAGATATAATCAATTACTATGTACACTATTGAGTAACTTGCTTGTTGTATAACTTGTTAACAACGTGTATAGCTCTGTTATCACAGGTACAACTTTCATTTAACTTTTAACACAAATCATAGTATTGATAATTTTAATTAACTAGTTTAATGTTATCTATCAGGAATTTAGTTTACATTGTTGTTCTTTTATATAGGTCATAAACAATCCACCCAGATGGAGGAAATGCCATCATCAAAAAGGAAAGCTACTACTACTACTTCAAGTCAGCAATTAATAAAGCCAACTTAAGATAGTAATAAATGTGCCATTTCATATATTGCTTTAAACAAGTATTATCATAGCCAATAACATAACTTTAAGACTGTCTAACACATGATAGCATGTTTTAACTCATAGTCACAATAATAGTAGGAGCCCTTAACCTCACTAAGGAGAAAAAGTGTGTAAATCTAATTCTAAAGCATTAGATAATCCTGTTTATGATCATATTTGGAAGCTTACCAATTATGAATGTGATTAACAATGCTATGAATATAGTTAAACATTCTTTTATGTACTCATTCACAAAAAAAATGTCCGAAAAGAAATAGTTGTGTGAATTGGATCAATATAGGACCAGTTGGCACTTACAATGTGCAAGCATAGATACAGGCAACTAGCAGGCACAGACAGTCTATTATTGTGTTTTAGTAACATGGCTTAAATAACATGTACAAGTTCATTGTTATATATTTTGCTTTCACTAAGTAGTTGTCTCACACACTATGGAGATTATTTAGTAATTGTGATATGAATAATCACAAAACATAACATTTTATGTAAGAAGTTAGTTTCACATGTGTAGTGATCCTGAATATGCACATAACATAATTCACACAATTATTAAGCACAAGCAATAGTCATTATAGACAGCCTTACGTTCAACTTAAATTTTAGGGTAAGGCTTAGAGATAGGGCTTTATAATAGAAATGATAATGAATAAATCAAACTTATTATTGGCTTTTCTTCTATGTGAATTGTTTTGATGGCATAGTACATGTATGCACTTTATATGCTCATGTATGTGCACTCCATTACATTATAATATTGACAGCTGCTATCAAATAGATTAATAATCAATCACTTACTTTTCACTTCAGAGTAAAATTATAGTCTGGTATCATGATAACTATTTTTAATGGTTTCCTTTTTTGTCTGTTGATATTTTAAAATGTAATTAGGAATGTAGTGGATATTTGTAAAGCACAGGAGTTGCATACTCCAATACAAAATTAATACTGTTAGGTTCTAATATTTAGAATTTAGGGTCTAAGGTATAGTATTAATTTCTTATTGATGTATGGACTTCTATTCATAGACACCATCAACTATAATTAATATTACATTTGTATTTGGCACTTTGAATTACTAACTGTTTTTTAACATTCTGATTTGTTAAGTCATCTAAACATATGTAACATATTAAATATAATATATTTAGATATCCTAAACAATTAGTTTGAACTTACACAAGGTTTTCTTTATTATTATATTTACTGTCAAATGTCAGCTTAGTTTAAATTGTCAGGCACACAAGCTAATACATACTGTACATATAAGAATAAAAATACTTATATTACAATAACTTCTATGTACTATGTTAAAACTTTATTTTTATGTAGGTACTCCAGATATTTTAAATACTACCCCTGATGAACACAATCTACTTGAATTATTAGCTAATATTGATCACCAGTGGTATGTCATTGGTAAAGCTTTAAAAGTTTCGCACAATGTTTTGAGTGGTTTACAAACCAGTCAAGAAGAAAATAAAGTTAAACTCATTCAGATAATCCACACCTGGTTGACAACTCAGCCATCACCTGTTACCTGGAAGACAGTAATCTCTGCTATTGAGGGAAGTATCGTTGGTAACTTAGCAAAAGCTAACGAAATACGTGACCATCTAGGTCTCCCCAGATGTCAATAATTAGCTAACTAAACTACCTTATATGGACTGTTATTACATTATAGTTTGAAACATTTTTTACATTTTACAAGTATTATTCTGTAAATTCACTATTTGTTGCCTTAAATGTTTTGTTGGAATAATATCATTAAAAGTGGGAGTATACCAAGGAGGAGTGTATACTTCAATAAGAAATGGCCACTGCCCACTAAATAGCAATTATTTTAAGAAATGTCAATTATCTAATGAAAAATAGTTCATTATCTCAATGATCCTTGTTCCATTGACAAAACTATTTTCTTGATATTTGTATTGAGAACATGTGAATGTATCACTATATACTACTTATCATATCACCAATGAGTTCAGAAGATGTCTAGCGAAAGGAAAAAACAGAGAAAGAAGTAAATATCAAACACACAATTATACACAATTGTTATTGTTTTTATCATTCAGTGGCTTTATGAAGTGGAAACTCACATATAACTATATGTACCTAATAATGAACATTATTATACCTTAACAGTAGTGACAACACTGTTGACTGCTCCTTTATAAACACTCTTTATTGTTTTGATCACTCCAGTGACATTGGTTATATGATTATGTTCACCCTGATGCACATATAAAATCATGACAAAAATAACAGATAATATGTCACTGTGGATTAAGGACTTACCAAAGAGGTTCATATAGTGAGATCAGAATACTGCCTCTCTTTTAAAACATCATTAAGAGCAGCTACAGATGAATAAGTATTGAAAGAAGACTTATCTTTATTACTTACTTCATTTCAGTTGTTATATGATGGTAGGGTTATTAATAAAAACTAAGAGAGCTAGTGAATCTTGCATTAGTTTCTATAAAAAGAAAACTATTAACAACAATTGGATAAACCAGTACATGTAGATATACACTTTACATGTACTTCACTGTAAATTCAGATATCTCATTGAAATAGTTGAAATAATTAAAAGAACAAGTCACATATGTACTCTTAATTCTAAGGTGATTGATATATACTTTCATACTGATTGTATCCAATTATTTATGCTCAGATGAAAAAATTACTCATTACTGAATTTTGTGACAATGACCAAGAAGACATCCAGACTAGTCTTGTATTGCTAACCCTTCACTAAGAGAAAGGAAGGATCTAGTGACACTAGCATATATATTACTTGTCAAAATGGAATGTAGGTTTGATTTACAGAAGTGCTTTGCTCAGAGGGTATTAAGTTACGTTTTATTTAATTCAAGACCACCTCAACTGCGTTATAAAAGTACCTGGAAGGTTTCTACTGTTTTGGATTGGATTAGTAGTGAGACGACGTCCAATACATCATTATTGTTTTTATCAATAAAGTTGATCACCTTGTTAGCCCTTTCCAGGCCATGTTTTGTCAGATAATGTAGAAGGATGTGGCTATTTTATGTTGTCACTCCCACAATGAGAATTGCTATCAAGAGATATATCATTGTCATATTCAATATACGAAGTGGAGAATATATAGATGATACGTTTGGCAAAAATTTGTGATAATAGTTGACAAGACCTAGAAAACTCTTAGTTCTGTGATATTGGTAGGAGCAGGTGCCTTCTGGGTTGCCTAAACTTTAGCAAGTGATGGATGTAAGCCTGTGCAGTCAATTATGTGACCTAAATACTCCATTGAAGTAGTGGCAGAGCTACATTTGGATTGTTTCAGGGTAATTCCAGCTGATGATAGTCGAGACAAAAAATGTTCTAGTTTTTGCATGTGATCTGCTTCACCAATACCAGAAACTAGAATGTCGTCTATGTAAGCACAGACGTTTGGAAGGCTCTGGAGGAGGTTCTCCACGAGATGTTGAAAAATACTAGGAGCTGTTGAAATCCCAAATGGTAAACGCTCAAACTGAAATAAACCTTTATCAGTATTGATGGTAGTGAACATTTTGGAATCTGGATCTAGAGGTAACTGACTTGCTTCACTGAGGTCTAATTTAGAAAACAACTTTCCTCCTTGTAATGCAGGAAAAATATCTTCAATTCGTGGTAATGGATAATTATCTGGAGTGAGGAATCTGTTGACAGTGACTTTATAATCACCACAGAGACGTATTGAGCCGTCTCATTTCAAAATAGGAACAATAGGTGCTGCCCATTCAGAATGTTGAACTGGAGAATCTTGCAATCGTCTGGGTTCGACTTCTATCTTATCCTTAGTCGATAGGGGACAGGCCTGGCTCTGAAAAATTTAGATACAGCCTCTGTATTAACATACAGTTTAGCAGTGGCATCTTGTAACAAACCTAGAGAATCAGAAAACTAAGAAAAATATTTATTAATGAGAGGGGATAATGACTGTTCCTGAACCGAGTAGACAGAGTTCTAGTCTATCTTGATCTTTTCTAACCAATTTCTCCCGAATAAACTTGGTCCATGGCCTTGTACTACTATTAACAGAAGTGTCTGTCACTGACTTTTATAACCCACTTGAACATCGTAGGTTCCCATGATATGGAGATTGTCACCTGAATAAGTGGTGAGTGTAATGCTTGTCGATTGTAATTTGTCTGTTGGACTTACTATGGCCTGAAAGGTTTGTTCACTAATGGTTGAAAGTGAGGCACCAGTGTCTACCTCCATTAAAATATCTGTTCCATTGACATTAACTGCAATAACAATAGGTTTGACTTTCCCAGGTAAGGTAAACAACGTGTAAGTGTGTTCCAGGCCATTTGAAGTGGTAGGAGGGTCAGAGGTTTCAGAGATATGGAAAGGATAATGCTGTGGTTAAGGTGTGGACACTAGATTTCTTTGAAGGTCTAACAGGTCTGTCTTGAGGTTCAAGGTCCCATCAGGATGATGTCTTCGGGGTTGTATATTCTTACTCCAGCAGACTTTGCCAATATGTCCAATCTTGCCAAAGGTTCTGCATTCTGCTGTCTGAAAGCTACACACATTAGCTAAAATTAATGATTATCTCCACAGCGGTAACAGCTAACATGGCATCTGAATGTAGTATGACAGCCATTAATAAGGGGATAAAAAATGTAGATAACTTTCTCCAGCTAATGGGTGTCTGTAGTACTAGGTGGTGGAGATCTGCTGCGGAGGTGTTGAACTGCCTTAGTGTTGCAGGTGGATGACCCTTTGAGCAGATCTGACTGAGCAAGCTCAAAGGCATTATCATTAGTTAGTTTTGATTCTTGAAGTAAACGATTTTGTATGCGAATGTCGTTAACACCACACACTAGACGATCTCTGACCATTTCGTTCAATTTATCACCGAATTCGATTCGCTGTGTTCACCTAAACGTTTAAGTTCTGTCACGGTACGTATGTAGCTACTGATTCATTATCTTTTTTATCCTGGTGTTGAATTTGAAGCGTTGCATAATAACTGTAGGAGTAGGGTTGAAGTGATTACTAAGCAGGTCTACGAGGTCAGTGTAAGATTTACTCTCTGGCATATTGGGTTGTAGCAAGTTCTTGAGTAACTGGAAGGTCGACGGACCGCACACTGTAAGTAAAATGACTTTCTTCTTAGCTGGATCCCGAACATCATTTGCTATGAAGTAGTATCCTAACCTTTCAGTATAGGACGACCACGTTTCTTGGCTTTAGGATGAATTAAGAAATTTTTCCGTGAACTGACATGACACTACCCTCATCGGCAATGTTGTAGCCGAGCACGCGATGAAACAACCTTTGACAGAACTTTTTGATAACAGAACATCTTGAGCTAAAAGCACTATAACGGAACTATAACGAACTAAACTGAAAAGGTTTTACAGCACTATATATATATATATACATAAGGTTTCACCGGAAATTAAGTAAAAAAGGCCTAACAGGAATAATTACTCAAAATGAATATTTATACATTATATATCCCACACCAGTCATTATTTTGATGTGTCTTATCTTACCATACAGATCACAACACAGTATTTGTCTATAGTACCAGAATCAACTTGTATTGGAGGTATGTTATATCTGACATTCTTGTCTATGAGTGAGCAAGACAACCTGACACATGACCCAAAGTACAAGTATACCGTGCAATAAACATTATATTTATTTTAAAGTTACTAATGACACAATTAAACTGGATCTGTGAAGATTAGAGAGTCAGCAAATGTTGTGAGGCAACTACTTTTAAATATAAGTAATCATAATAATTAATTACCATAATTAGTTAATTTATTGATGTAAACTGAAAGTAAACATTATATTACTTTCATTACTATTGTCATAGTAGATCACTTAGACAAGTAGTAGTTCACTCATAGTGAGGTAGCCAACTTTCATCCAACCTTTTTTACAGGTTACTAACCTCCATATCACAGTAGATTGATATTCGAGAACCATTAGGACATTGTATTGTTTTATAATATTTTCATTACTGTTTTCCTATGGAATTAACATTTTATGTAGATAATGGTTTCAACTGTTAATAACTTATAATGTTAGAGAAAATAAGATACTAACTGGGTCCTTCTTCATTTATGATGCTTATAAATAGGTTTAAACACCCATTTCTTTTAAGAGTAATATAATGCAAACTATCATTATATTATTCTTCATTAGGGTTAATAATTCATATTTATTGGTACAATCTGACTTTCACAAGATAAATCACATATTTATCAGACAAAATGAGCTAGCTCATAGTAAAAAAGACATGTAGTAGAAATGTTGTGAGAGACATGCCATTAATAATGGTTTAAATTAGCATTACACAACAGTGTGTTTAAGTAGAATTTCAACTATTAATATAAGTTATACTAAAAAGAAAACATTATTTATTAACTCACATAAAAAAGTCAATAATAATGTGTTACTGCATACTTTTATAATGTCTAATGGATATTCTTTATTGTTTGCACAACTAAAAATATTAATACAGTATAATGATATTGTTGTACATCAATTTTAGATGAATACAAAAAAGCAGCAACAGTTATATCATATACTAATACATTCTGATATTATAAACTTTGCTCTAAATCAACTACTTTTGTTTAGCGAACAAATAACTCAATGATATCTATTGGAGTGGCTTCATCAGGATAACCCTGACTGGTACACAATCTCACTTCCATGTTATCAGTAATCAAATTAGTTAGTGTCTTCAAGAACCAAGGCATTTTGAGTGAAGTACAACAAGTCGCCTCAATACCAGGACAATTTTGTCCATCCCATAATATATCAGTAAAAACATCATTAGGCCAGCCATTTTTTGGTCTTGCTGATTCACAGTAATAGTCATTACCCACGTATGAAGGTAAAGTAGCTTCAGAGCCATTGTTACAGGGACAGTTTTGATAATTAGTATGCTGTTCAAATTGACCACAAATGTAAGTCCAGATGTGTTTCCGAGGATTTCTACCATGAGTTATTGAGACACCGTCAACATAATATCCATCAATACTGTCATTGGAATTATCATCATTAGGATAAATGCCATCTGCAATTCTATACTGATATCCTCTGACTTGTCCACAAATATGTTGATAAGAAATACCATGAGTGCTAAAGAACGTGCTATTACATCCACCACTACTACTGTTAAATCTGTCACATAAAGGATGATCTATGCTACTAAACTTATAAGTATACAGTTCAGGAGAACACAAAGCATTAGGTTCACTCATGTTGAGATAGCCCACTCTCATCCAACCTCCCTTATCATCACAGTTACTACCCTCCATATCACAATAGACTGATATAAGAGAACCATTTGGAGCTCTTATCATGTAGTACCCAGAGGGAGCTGAACTGTTTTCTTTGGAGACTTGAGAGCAGTTGTCAAAAGCATTGTCATCACAGTAGACAGATATTAAGGAACCATTAGGAGCTTGTATTGTGTAGTGCCCAGACAGAGCTGAACTGTTTTGTTTGAAGACCTGAGTGCAGTTGGAAAATGCACCATTAAAAATGCTTATAAACTTAGAAATCTGTTCAAGCGTTTCCTGCAGTTCTTGTTCCGCTTTAATGTTATATTGATCTTTGTCAATTATCTTGACACATTGTTGTGATTGATAGAATGTAAGACCATTGTTAATATACTCAACGCCAATACATTTGTCAACAATGGGAAGAGATAAGGACTAAAATAGCATGTTTAGAGATTGTGGTAAATGATAACCACATTGAAATGCTGGATAATAAACATTAACATCAACAAAAACGTTATAGCTGGTTTCATTAGTTGTTGTGGTAATGACAACTCAAATAGGATGAAGAGACTTGCAAAAATCGAAAATTTAGACATTTTTCAAATCCTTGCTATCAACTGACTGTCTTCTTTACAATGATCTTACTTCTTTCTTCTTCAGTTTTTACATCTATACGTTTGTTACATATGTATAAGATGACGTCAAAACATCACATGTTATCCTTGATTTCCATTACTTGTAGATTACAGTAGATGAACTAATTTGGACAAAGCATGTACAAAGCAATGTACACTTGACATTAAATTCTTTGTAAACTTTGTGTACATTAGATAAAGGTCATCAAAATGGAGTTTGTTACGCACACCTACTTCTTTACACACCTAAGGTTTGCTAGTGTTTTGGTGTTCACGACACACTGATGTAATAATTGGTGTGACTTTCACACTTTATGAGTCAATTGTTACTGATCAACAAGATAATACTTTAATGGTACAAAATAAAAATTAGGATATGAAGAACTTGTATACAAGTTCTTCATATCCTAATTTTTATAGTATGAAAGATAATGATAATCAGCAATATTGGTAACTTTGCTTGTTATAAAGTCTGGATGATCCTCTCTAGAAACTTGGTATGAATGAAAGTGAGAATTAAAGAAATGTGTAATAAGAACTTCACAAACTAAATAAAAGTTAAAAACATCCATGGCAATTACATTAATGATTAATCCAAATTGTGGAAGTAGGTCTACTTTTAACACAACAATTTCACCTGGCTTGTATGTTATACCATTGACAGTAACCCAAGATAACCTAATGAAAGCCAATCATGTGATATAACCATAACATACACATCACTTACATGTCAACTGTGCTATTATCATTTAATGAAGAAAATTGTAATTGAAGTTCATCTTTAAATGGAACATCACTGACTTGTACTTTCAAGACTGTATAAGCAATATATAACACATTTATTGGTTACCATTCACTCACCAACTCCTGTTAAAGTTTTCTTATCCAGCGCTGACATACTCATGTATGATGAGTACAACTGATGTCTCTCAGCCATACTTTTTTCTACATTACGATAACACTTCAGACGGTGTGCAATATCTTTGAAAAAGTTATGTTTTCCTTTGAACTGCATTACCCAAAAACGAACTAAGGGACCAAATCTAATCAGAGTATAATGTGCCATAAGGTAATAGTAAGTACTTACTGAAACATCCATTGTGAATAGTGTACCATATAGTGCATCTTGGGATTAATTGGGCATGATGGATAAGCTCCTTGAAAGCCAAGTGATGATCATGAATCATTTCTCTGATGTATGCCACCATACCATCTGATATCACTGGCGCAAATGTGTAGTCAACAATAGACAGATGTAATAGGAAATTTTCCCAGTGTCTGTTTCCCTCTTCAATTTTTTCTCCTACCATCAATGGTAATAATCTAGTAAGACAATACACCTGTGTAGCTATAAAATATATAATTATTAAGGAACCTTAATATAGATCACTGACCACTTTGTTGTAACCCATGATCACTTGATGTTATAGCAAACTAATATTAAAAGGGCAGGTTTGTTTCTTGAGTCTGAAAATCCATAAGAAAACATGCTAATGGCTTCATTGAGGTCATTAAGAGTAAAGAGTCCCTTTGAGTTTGCATATCTGATAAGTTCCTTAATTTCATAGGCCAGACTTCCTTCTAAGACATCATGCATGATATCTGGTACCAAACCATTAGTCACATGAAAATACTTGGACTTGTTAAGAAGAGAATCACATCAAAGTCCATTTGTTGTGGAGTTATACTCATGTAAAGGTCCATTTAACATTGAAATATGGTGACAATGAGTTCATAAGTACGAGGTTCAAAGTCCTCAGCATAAAACTATAAAAAGCAATTCATAGTAACATTATTTATGAATACCTTTATACCTTTATAGACATGTCTTCTGTAGTCACTAAGCAATGTCGGCATTTACGAAATGCTCCATTAAGTGCTTTGTATCCTCGTAAATACTGCCTGGCAAGATTATCACCTGGTGCTATAACCAATGTTCCTTTGAAAACATGTTCTCTACCCTCAATCAAAATGCATAATCCATCCTGTCAAAACTACTGAAACTATTAAACGGAAGACAAGCAGCATTACCATTTCCAGAGTTCTGACATCTTTCATTATAGGTTCCAATATGTGATCAACTCCATGTTCTCCAAGGACCTTTGATCATGTATTAGTAAGAAGTTGAATACTGTCAAGTGATGCACGGTTTTGTTGGGGAGATGTTACCTAGAATGTAGTAAAATAGACCTAGAAAATCAGAGTATTCTTGTACAACTAACCTAGTTTGTGTGTTTTTGATCTGGAGCCCAAGGGATTACATATCTCCTATTCATCAAAGTAAAGAAATATCTGCAGTGCAGTATGATCCATGCTGAAGAGTGGATGTGTCTTACAGTTCAGACAATCACAGTAGTCACTGTATAATCCATCAGTACATTTGTGTCAGCCATAACCTTTTAAACATGCAAATTTACTTATAATGAATCATTATTATAAACTTACCTCTTCAAAAACTGACTTCCTTGAAAGAAATGCCTTTAGTGACATAATATAACATACATAATACATAATAACTGTAATCCCAGTCAATTTTTAGACATCTTTTCCCTTTTCTTCTTACAGTTTTTAGTGTTTGTCCAGCTTTGACTGGTACTGGATTCTGTAATGTCAATTATACACCCACACAATCCTTAATTATAACTTTTACTTACAATTATGCCAAAGTGCTCCTCAAAAAACTTGAGCTGAAAGTAGTTTGTTTCCAGCTCAGAGAAAGGATTTGACAAGGTATTGACAATTACTTCCATTAGTGAATCGACCAATTCATGAGAAATTTGTCGTTGTTCTAACATGTGTTGCAGCATTGTTCTCAAGTTGTCCACTTTTCTTTCCAATAATCCAGTAATATCCTCAATAAGGTGCTCCAAGTGCACCTGTGGAATTTTGTACATCACTTTGGACTTTAAAATAAACAATGCAGAGTTCCTTTTATCTTCCAAAGGTGTAGTTAACAATGAGTAAGGTGACATTGTAGCATCAGCGCTGTTCTCTCAATCAACAGTCACACTTTAGTGTTATTAAAAGGTGTGTCTGCGAGGGTGCGGCTTTGTGAAAGCGCGTGGTAAAGTTGAGATCACTGTAAGGAGCTGTTTCTCTGGTCTTCAATGGCTAATCGAACTGTATTGCTGTGTTATCTTGAACATAAGAAAGCAATCAAGCTGCCTTCTCAAAGTGGAATTCCGGACTTAATGTATTTATCGAACGAGTTCCTGAAAGCATTTCCTTTGAGACGAATGTAAGTATAAAGGTTACTTTTCAAAGGTATAATGAAGAATGGGAAGAGGACATACATTTAGACGAATGTGATGAAATATTTGACAAAGATAAGCTGAAGGTTATAGTAACTCCATTACTGCACTGCACTCTATAGCTTCCAGCGCAGCTACAATTGACTCTGAAACTGACAAAGTATGCTTACAATGTTAGCATTAACACCATGAATTAAAATAACACCCATTTACACATTATCTACTGCTTATTTTATTAATGATAGGAATCACTGGAAACATCAATGTCAGGCTCGATGCCAAGTTCATCTTTTCAGGACACTCCTGTAAGATTATGGTGTATGAAGAGGCAAAGACTTGTTGATTGTGACTCAGATACCGACTGTCCTGTACCTATTGATGACATAGAAACTGATAGACAAGTAGTTACTGAAAATAAGAATTTAAAGCCAGGGAAGAGGTTTCAAAAGACTGACGATGATGCTGTACCACTTCCAGATCCATTTCCATTACCAAAGAACTACAAGACAGATGTAAATGTTGCTTTGATGACTGGAAAGATGACCAGGGAGACTAAGAAACGATTTTTTCCTGCTGTTGCTGCAGTCATGTTCACTTATAAAAGGTATCCAAATGCTGAAGATTATCAAAATGTGGCAAGATGTGTTGTCAGCAAATACCCTTTCTTCAGGTCACCTGTGGGGTCTCCTCGTGTAAGTTCAATGATATGTCATTTCAATCATTTTTAATTATTTTCAGGGAGCAATCGAACATAGCCTTCTTGAGAGATTTAAGGACTTACGTTGGCCTAAGAAGCCTTGACTATCCGAAGCTGACTCTTCGTCACCAACAGCTGTTAATAAAACATTTCTAGAAGTAACTTGCCCTTTATCGATACGTCATATTCCACCAGCTGAAGACAAACCTTCTTTTGATCGTCACAACAATGCACTACATCTTGAGTTGAAGAAGTTGAATTCTAACATGACAGTGGTAAATAACTTGATGGATGTGTCCTTTGCTATGAGATGGGATGATATTCATGAAAATCCTTGTTCTATTTATCTAATTTTGGAGAAATATCCATTTTTACAGACATCCTTCTAGGTATATATCATGATGTTATGTTGTTTTATTTTCTTGAACAGTTAGTTTGTGATCTAAGTAGATATGTGGGGATTGAAAATCTTTAAGAAGTTGTGTCTGAAAATTTTTCATCATTAAAAAGGGAGATATTTGACTAAGCTAAGTTGGAATCTGAGAGCAACAGCTACCTCAAGAAAGTCTTTACCACTATGACTAAAAAAGCTATAACACAAAATTTTATTGCTTTGTTTTCAGATAACACTGTGATAGCTTTGATGCTGTTAGTGTATATGTTACCAGATGTTAGATTTACTCCTAATGCAGACAAAGTTTTGTACTTTACTAAAGTAAGTTATATTAACCTGGAGTATTATTAACGAGTTCTGTTTCTCTTAGGGAGCCGCTAATATCGAACGAATTGCTGATGAAAACAAATTTCCTCAGTCTTACATTATACTGATTGGACATCCGGAGGACTTCTCTCAAGCATTTTTGGTGACCGACTGTAGAGTTCTTTTTGAGGTTGAGACTGCTGACATTCCAATTACTTTGATGGCTGCTTTTTTGTGTATAACATTTGTTATCCACCTGGATGTAAAAATTATTATTCATTTTTGAGTTTATTGTCTTAAATTATCCAATTGGTAAAGCATCTTTCTCTGTGAAGCATTTGTACTCTAGTTTATGTAACTGTGCTGAACACACTTTATAAAGTGGGCTAAACACATTTCACAAACTGTAAATAGTGTGTTGTGCATACTATATGAACTGTGTATATTGGGACAAGTGTAGCACACCCAATTAGGTGTGATGAACACACTTTCCTTTTTTACAGTGCATATATTTTAATGAAACAATGTTTATTGAAAAAAAATTGAGTTTATGTACACATTCAATAATCAATAATTATAAAACAATGCTGAGTTCCATTTAGTTCAACAGCAAATTTCAGCCTTAAGCAGAACTATATAAGAGATGAAATTAACAGCTATGATACATTGAATAACCTACATTAGAGTTGTCAAGTGTATCATAACTATGACTGTGTAACAAATAGAGTCACTTGCAGGTCCATCAAGTTCACTAAATGATACACCACTATCAGTGAAAGAGAACACATGTCAAAATAACAGTTTACCTACAATCATAATTGGACTTCTCTTGAAAACCCTATGTCTGCCACTAACATATCTAAACAAAGGTAAATTATACAATAAATGTACATTACTCAACTGTAAATATCTTGATAGTCAGAGAAACATTCATCACGAATCTAGCACTTAATCTTGCTTGGCAATTGAATGATACTATTACTTACTCAGTTACAGCTTCACAGACATGTCAATCAGAGTGCAAAGTACCTAGTAAACGACAAAGCTTTTTTCCCTTTGATTGAAGAGAAATGCTGAGTCATCAAACAACAGTTTGCAATATGTATCACGTGATCCTATCAATAATGTGACCACACCTTGTCCAATCTTAAATGTACATGTACACGCACTCTGCAGTATAAATTTACACTGGGCACCGCAGCGAGGTTAAGCTTTTTAGTGCATTTTTATATTATTCTTCATTAGGGTTAATAATTCATATTTAGTGGTACAATCTGACTTTCATAAGATAAATCACATATTTATCAGACAAAATGAGCTAGTGCATAGTAAAGAAGACATGTAGTAGAAATGTTGTGAGAGACATGCCATTAATTATGGTTTAAATTAGCATTACACAACAATTTGTTTAGCGAACAAATAACTCAATGATATCTATTGGAGTGGCTTCATCAGGATAACCCTGACTGGTACACAATCTCACTTCAATGTTATCAGTAATCAAATTAGTTAGTGTCTTCAAGAACCAAGGCATTTTAGGTGAAGTACAACAGGTGGCCTCAATACCAGGACAATTTTGTCCATCCCATAGTATATCGGTAAAAACATCGTTCGGCCAGCCATTTGTTGGTCCAGCTGATTCACAGTAATATTCATTACCCACATATGAAGGTAAAGTAGCTTCAGAGCCATTGTTACAGGGACAGTTTTGATAATTAGTACCCTCTTCAAATTGACCACAAATGTAAGTCCAGATGTGTTTCCTAGGATTACTACCGTGAGTTATTGAGACACCATCAACATAATATCCATCAATACTGTCATTGGAATTATCATCATTAGGATAAATGCCATCTGCAATTCTATACTGATATCCTCTGACTTGTCCACAAATATGTTGATAAGAAATACCACGAGTGCTAAAGAACGTGCTATTACAACTACCACTACTACTGTTAAATCTGTCACATAAAGGATGATCTGTACTATTAAAGTTATAAGTATACAGTCCAGGAGAACACAAAGCATTAGGTTCACTCATGTTGAGATAGCCCACTCTCATCCAACCTCCCTTATCATCACAGTTACTACCCTCCATATCACAATAGACAGTGATGATACTACCATTACTTAAAGTGAGGCTGTAATAACCTGAAGTAGCAACAGGAAAGGCTTGAAGCAAGGCATAACAAGAATCATACATATATTTGCTACAAGATGTGGGGATCGTAGATGGACAGAGTATTATCTTCACTCGATTTTTTTCTTTCACATTAAATTTCTTTCCACTGTTACTAGGAATACAACAGTATTGTTCATAGGATGAGGGTGGATGTGGAGTTAGTAGACTAGTACAGTCAACCATACAAACAGAGGAGCCATTACTAGCCACAATTTGTAGACCAGCAATTAGACAACAAAAAACAATTATAATCATTACAAGCTTTTTTCTGGTCAGCCCTTGCAACGAGTGGTGAAATACGGTATTATAATATTGCTATAGTATTATATAACTTCAAGTAAACCGCTAATTAACCACGTTATGAATATTTAATCGTAAGTGCTATTCGTACAAAACAGGAAGTGTATAATAGTGTCTAATATTAATTTCTAATTGAAGTAGGTACTTCCTGTGCTATACGAATAGCCACTGCCACATTTATGGAAGCCGAAGGCGGACATCCAATTCTACCTTACTATTTCATATTCTACTTCGCAGTTTTCTATTTTTATTTCGTACTCTCTATTTAAAAATGGAAATTTCGAAAATTTTTTCTATTTTTTTTAATTTTGTACAGGAGGGATATGAATATTATTATTGCAAAGTTCCAGGGTACGCACGTGCTTCCACGCTGTTATAAAATGGATGAAAAACTCAGAGCTAGCCTAAAAGAGAGTGGTATCACTGACTCTACTATAAGTACTTTGATAGTCCAAGACATCCTATCAAAGGATATTTTGTCTTCTTTGAATGATGAAGAATTTAAATTACTTCAGGGTGAGCTAACAGTCGGTCAAGCGTGCCTTCTGAGATTGTACAAAAACAAAGTTAATGAACTGACTCCACCAAATGCACAGTCAGGAGGAAAAGGTAAGTGTTTATGATAGTTACAATTGATGTAAATCTCTCATGTAGTAAATATGCCTAAAACAAAAGAGGAGCTTTTTTCACAGTACAAGAAATTAATGAACAATAGAAAAAGGAGTGGTGGTGGCACACCTAGTAATTCTAAAGGAGGCGTATTAGGTGTATGTATATATCACTTAATAGTGTTGTCTGTTTTATTGACTATCTATTTTAGATACACTTTGGAGGAATGAGTTATGACTGTGAGTTGGAAAGAGGTGTGTGAAAACATAACATTGCTCCTCCACGTGTTGTTGACCTACCAAAAAGTGCTACATACAATGAAATAATAAAAAAAGGGCAAGAAATATTCTTCAAAGACTGTTCTTCAGACATAAAAGACTATTACTTATCTGGTACAGCTGGGATTCCTTACGATATTGAGGATAAGGAGAATTGGACTTTATCAGATTTTATGAAATCACATGGATTTGTTCCTAGCAAATTTAGACTCTACATTGTGTACAAGAAAGTGAGGCAAATATCTTATAATTATTATGTCAATCTCAAGGTAATTTTAGGTACTAAATAGCAAAGAATATGTAGAGCTAGAGGATAAATCTGAAAGTCATTGAAGTTAATGATCATTGATATGTTTTTATTAATTATTATGTGTACATTTAGGATGAACTTGTACCAACAGATGAGGTAGCAGATAAACGTACTAGTTATGGTGAGGAGACTCCTCCTCCATTACTTAAATTCTATGAAAGTAAGATATCTTTACTGTTAACTATATACATTCATTATATCAGTGTATAAGAAAAACAGTACCTCAGGAAACTTCGTGCAATTCATGTGGGAGATCATTCCTAGTCCCAGTTCCTAATACAATGTGTCACTTACCAGATGGTGGTGTTGTATGCTATGCTAAGCCAATTACAGACTGTCCACTGTGTGATAATCTCTTTGGAGCTACTTGGAATGTTGATTTCATGCCAGACTTGGCCTTTATGAAAACTGAATAATGTTTTGTTACTTTTTTGTATTGAGTTATGAATTTATACATTAGTTGTGTTATGAACTTATGAATATATACATTAGTTGTTTTATGAATGCATTATTGGAGTCTAATAGTTCTCCATGTCAACAAACAATAAACTTAAGAGCTCCATTGCATCCAATACTTTTCTAGGTTGCTGAAGTGAATGTTCCTCCATAAGACAATATGCATACTCTTCAAATTCTGTACTGCATATCTTAATAGGGAGGCCATATGTAGATTTAGCATACTCAAAGAGGTCCTTGTCAAGGTTACACTTATAATCAATAGCACCTAAGTTTAAATGTAAGCACAGACATATAATCATGAATCCATACTTACCTGAATGCTCTGGTAAAGAAAATAATATCTCTGGAATACCTCCAGGGGCTTCAGCTCTTCTACTTGGACATATGTTGTGATAATTCCACTCATTAACAAGATTGCTCAACTCAATTCTGATGACTGGAATAAAACAAAATCTAACTGCTTCACTACAAAAAGAAAATATCTGTATCAAATTGATACCACTTGGACAGGTAGGCTATAAATAGAATATTGATGTCAACAGTAGGATGAAATGTGTATTGTTAAATCATTAATGTGGGGTTTTCCTATTTTGGTGTATGAGAACACAATTTGTTAAAAACTTACATGTGCTGATCTAAGGAGTCATCAATACAACCAGATGAAATTAAATCCTGTTGAAATTACTGCATTATAGTGAGTAATTTTCTTACACTTACTTTGAAGAATGTGATCCACCAGTCAGTCAATCGAGTACGTAAAAATGACCACCATGCTTCTTTCCTCTATAGTACATTAAAATAGCACTATAACATTAATAAGAAAAGAAATACAAACCTGATTAGAACTTGACCTTCCATACCTAAAGCTTTTTTCACCAGCAAATTCATCAGTGTGATTGCTACGTAAAGATGGATGAAGAAAAGATATAATGCTATTTTCTGTTCCACGATCAGTGCGCAAAATGCAAGGAAGACCTGTAAAATTTCAATAAATTTAAGAGCAATTTACAAAACAAACTTTACCATTAAAACATTCAATAGCATCAAAATAGTGTTGTGCAATGATTTGTGGATCATTATTAGAAGACCCGCAAGCCATCCATATGATTCTTCTAGAGTATCTATAAATTAATTAAGGTTATATGTAATGAAGATTTAGGATAACAAATTACCCGTCAATACAACCATGAATGGTGATTCCAAATGGTTTTAGCTTGTCATATCCATCACAATGCCAGATAAAATTGGGGCCCTTAAAGTAATAATAATTATTATTATTCAAAGCATCAACAACAATCAATAATATGAATTACCTTGCTCCTATAAACTCTATGCTTCAATCTGCAATGTGCTCGATTAAGAGATCCCTGTGGATCTAAAATTGGCAAAAGCATCATCACAGTATCACTAATAAGTGTTATGAAAAAGAGACTCAGAAATTAACATCAACAAACCGTCTAACACTCATTTGACATGTTATTTTGAGCCTATTCAACATACTTCTGTATCCTAAAAGTGAACCTGAGCCCTCTAGCTCTTCCTATAGTAGAATATTTATATTTCCCATTAGTAATTAATATAAGTTACCACATGTTAATCATCTTAAAACATTTCCCTAGTCTGGCGTTGCTACACTTTCGCTAAGATAGAGGAATGAGCAGCAACGTCAGAATAAATTTTACCGTAATAGCAGAACAAATAGACGGAATATCCGCCTCCTCTGCCAATGCACCGACTCCAAACTTATGTCTTAAACGACGAAGGTGCCTTTTACTAATTAAGTGCCCATGTCTTTGGAGAAGCCTTTGTATGATTCCAGTAGAAAGTCCCATCACGGAATAATATACAATTAAGTCTTTGCATGAAAAACTCCTTGGAAAAAAACCTGGATACAATGGTACTACAGCCATTTTTCTCGAGTACTCAACAACAGATCCTTAGCCACTGATAACACATGCTTCCAATGGAAGATGAAAAACGGCTGGATAGCTATAGCAAACTGACTATACCGTATTAGTCTAAATAATCTGAAATTAGGCTTTGTGCGTAAATTTTTTTTCGAAATTTCCATTTTTAAATAGAGAGTAGGAAATAAAAATCGAAAACTGCGAAGTAGAAAATGAAATAACGAAGTAGAATTGGATGTCCGCCTTCGGCTTCCGTACAAATGACCTCCAGGAAGTATATACCAGCTGCAAACAAGTAAGTGTGTACTTAGGTCCAGCTGACGCAAATTGCGTCTATCGCAGTTAAGTGAAAGGAAATGTTTGACGCAAAATTGCGTCTATCGCGTTTAATCGGTTAAAAGAACTAGTACTCTATTAGTATCAGTAGCATCAATAGTATATTGTGACTTACTGTTAATAAAACACTTATAATAGATTGATGATGAAGAAAGCAATGTGATTTGTAGATAGTATAACTAAACTACCTGACTTGTTTTGTTAATTAACTTTCCATAATATTCATTAGGTGACAATGTAGCTAATTACAATGATTTCTGTCACAATTACTAATAATAATATTTTATAATTTATAGTAAACATAAATGAATAGGTCAAGAGAGAAGCACATATAAAAGCTTTACATTAATGTTCTTGCAGCCACAATATGCAGCAGGACCTAATTTTATGAATGACATAGCGAAGAAAATCGAGTATGGATAACTCAGCTTATATGATATCATGTAATTCATCATGTAATAAACATAGTATCATTCAAATACAGAATACTTCCAACTTTAGTGCTCATAAAGTGCATATTCTTCTGACTTTATTAGAAGAAAATATATTATGAGTTGTTTCGTTAATTAATGACACTATACTAAGAGATATGATTGCATCATATCTTGTTTGAAATAATGATCACATTGATCTATAATAAATGCTATATAGTGAGTACAGACATCAATCACTTAACCCACATCATTACTTTCACGTTACTGCCTGTGTACTGCATAAGATCAGCAATCACTAATATATATACTTTTAGGTGGTAGCTTCAAATACAATGTATCATGTACGTTGAAGCTCTCAAATCATATACCTCTCAGATACATACTCACATGTAACTAATAATAATATAATAATAATTGATATTGTCCACACACTAATAGAGTAAGCACTGATATACTAATAAAATGATGAGCTGGGGCAAACAAAAAAAGGACTTTGAGAATGTCACTGCCCAATATGTAATGTTTCCTCAATGGAAAACCTGAGCTGTAGTAAAAAACCTTAGTCTTAAAAAACATTACACCAGGAGAAAACTCATTGAAACAGCTCAAATAAAAAACAACAACAACAAATGACAATAATGTTAACACTGCACAATAATTTTAAGACTACAGAGAAAATGACCATAAAGATGGATGTAGTCAGAATCCAAGATAAAGATGCATGACACAGTATCAAATCATAACATCCTGGACCTAATTGAAGAGTTAGCAACACCACACCTTGCTAGACTAATAAAAACTAATTTTCTTTCCACAGAATTCATACTACTTGTGGTGGTGTATTTATACACTACCGCAATAGCATGGATATATATATATATATATATATATATATATATATATATATGTATATGTTCTTGTTATTTTGTTCTAATGTAATGCTTTTGCTTTATTATTATATATCAAATATCACTCTAGGAAAGACTGAGAAATTATGTGAGTGAACTGTTACTCTTTACGAATGATTGATAAGTAATATAACTTTAAGTGAAAAACAGGGCGTGGCTCAATGGAAAACATTACTTACGGTAATCGTTTTTTAGTGATCGGAAGGAAGTCAATTGATCGTCTTCAAGTGATATCGACATGTCAAGATATAGTGAGCGTCATTCTATGCAAGACGAGGTAAAGCCTGCAGCTCCTATCTTGAGCCAAGAAAAACCAAATGATGCGGTGAAAAAAATAGCAGAAATGGTAAGAGACAACCAATCACAGTGAATGCAGAAAACTTTCTTTGTCTATAGATGAAGAATGAGGCAGAGAGGATAGTAAATGATGGAAAAAAATATAATAAGTACATCGTTGAAGGGTACATTAATAATGGTAATGTATACTCTTTCAGAGTAAGATAATATCATAATTAGTTCATTACATGTTGTGTTAACAGGTTTGTGTTGATAATGGAATGATTGATGTCCGTGGAGAATATGCCGGTGGTATGGTTGATGAAGTTAAAGCACAAAAGATTAATGACCCTGAAACTGAGCTCATGAAGTTAAATTGGTAACATTGCTATTAATTTGCTTATTGGCTTAACTATATTATATGCTGATTTGTTCTACAATTAGAAATGTTGTTTTTGTTTCAATTAATTCTGTTTAATAAATGCTGTAAACACTATCAGTGAAATTAAAGCAACTATCTTGATTTTGAAACCAAATTATTTCCTGATCAATAAGTTAGATTGCAAGTACAATTAAAATTCATATAACATGTTAAAAGTAATATCATATTTATTAAAGTCAATGTTCATGTTTATGTGGTAAACTCTTAATAAATATGGTTTTAGTATGAAGCAATAAAATTGATCTACAAATCTCCAACTACAATTACATTTCTAAGTTTTTACGTGTTTAAAGTGTAAACTGTTTATTTAATGACAAGTTTTTTCAATAAATGAGCTTCCTTTCCTAGTCAAAATTGTAAAAGTAGTAGTAGATGCTGATCTTCTGCCTTCATTGTTGTAATTGTATAGTGATTTGTTAAAATTTTATATAATTATTTGCAAATATTTTATGTGTTATTGTTTTAACAGAAATACAGATATAGTGTCATGAATAAAATTTACATTGGATTTTTTCAAGAATATAATTATATATTCATTATTCACCGAAAAACATCAATTTTTTTGTTTTATGATTGAAAATATAGCAGTAAGTGTTCTCTCCTATATTGCCTTTCATTTACAACAATAAAGTAATTAAATGATCTTAAAATATAAAAGTTGTTTATAACAAAACAAGTTTCTTGTATACATATATAACTGTCTTTGTTTCTCTTGTGTATATGTCATATTCTTCATCCAGAGCCATGACAACATCAGACAAACACTAATCAAAATGCGTTTGTAATATACTGAACTAAACAAGACTGGTCAGTCTAAATGACATTGCCTTTATGTATATAACTTAAGCTATATACCTATATATACCTATATATACCAATATATACCTAGCGTCTACTTATAGTCCATTAAAGTGTAGCTTCCTAACCCAGTCTTCAATTACTATATTAAAAATGCTAATATTCATTAGTTTTTAAACTGTAATATGATACATCTTGTGATGACACCCAAGGAGGTATCACTAGATGTGTCACATTAAATTTCATATGATTTAATCAACAATGAATGTGATAAGATATGAATAAATTTACATGTAATTGGTAGTTACATGTACTGGCCTGTGCATAGGTGGTGTTTTTTTTAGGAACCCTCCTTAATCCTGTAACTTCTGCTCGCGTGAAGGAATGCAATAAAAAATCAAAGAAGGGGTTAAAAATTAGGATAACCTCCGGCTAATGGCTCTCTTCAGAAAACCAAACGCCATTTTTAAAAGTTGGCTTCATTGGATTACTCGTGTTGGGTAGGGTTGTTCAACATCTCTTACCTGTGCTTAGTATTAGAGCTTACTTTAGTACAGCAGTTTGTACTTGCTCAAAACTTTAGCTACAAAACCATTGGAATGTGAAGAGGCATGTCATTATCTTCCTCTAGGCATACCTAGATATAACATATTTACATGTGGCTTAGACTGCAAACCAACCACAAATATGTGTTAATAAGTGTGTTGTGAATATATTATATTGAATATTATTATAATAAAATTATTTTGGTTCTGACTTCCACCGTACTACCACCTTAAAAAAGACCTGTTGACGTCATCCAATTCACATTTATCAAAAGATTTTATCCTGAATTTACACCACAAGATTTTCTCAAGTTAATGACAAGTTTATTCATAATTGCTCCTCTACCAAAATATAAAAATACTTTATACCAACTGTGCTTCCTACTAAACCCTAAACACTAATCCTAAAAGTGGTCTTGCCATCATATTTGGTGTAGTGAATAAGATGGGACCACAGGAAACTGATTTAGATATTAAAAACATCAAAACAACTTTCGGTGGTCTCAACTTTGCCACCTGGGTTATTAAAAATCCGACACCTACAATAATGAAGAAAGCAGTGAGATTGTATCAGAATATCTTTATTTCTCAATTAAATTGAAGTGGTTGGTGTTTTATTATGCAGGTCATGGTGGAAGTATAGACAAGAAGGGTTACTTTGTTTTACCATGTGACAATGACAAACATAAGAATTTTTCTATTGAAGAAGAAGTCATTAATCAATTTTATCCTATCAATCCAAATTGTCATCTTGAAGATCGTAAACGTTTGTTTCTCTTTGACTGTTGTTTAAAGGAAGATACAACTAAAACATTACCTACAACAACTCCAACTCCCTTAAATCCACACTTACCTTGTTACCAATCACCTAATGATTATACAATAGTTGTGCATGCTACATATTACAGAGGAGTTGCTCAGGGTGATTATTCAAATGGAGGTGCTTGGACAATTAAATTGTGTGACAATATAAAGGAATTTGCTAAAACTATGACAGTCAATGAAATACTTAACAAGACAAGAAATGATGTCAAAGACATGACACAACATAAGGTCCAAGTTCCTTTTCAATTAATAAATTGTGGAGATGACTACCTCATTTCAGATATGTTACCAGTCAGAATGAGCTTAAAGTCAATTTTTGTCTCATTTTATTATGAGATATAGTGCTAAGTATTCTCACTAATTGTAATACATCCTGGAATTGTTAATAAATGAGCGTAGTGTATACGTACCCTTGTCACTGGATACTTAGTATATTCTGGTATGTGAGATTCAGTAGTCCAGTACATACATATGTTCACTCAAGGATATATTTTGGAGTCCATATCTTATATATAAGTATATTCCTTAACATTAAATATTCAAGAATATGGATTCTCACCATTGTCAATAGAGAAAAGTTTATTGTATGAGTAACTCTACCAGCACCATTACTGATAATTCCTCAACAAATACTTCTTTTTGTTTATCATACTCCCTTATTAATAATTCTAGGAGAGCATGTGAAGGTTTTCAAATTGTTTTAGTGATTTTCTGCCTAACCACAAGACGTTATATCTTTACTGTACTAATAGAAATTATTAATCAATATGCTAGTGCATGGCTTATTATCACAACAACTATCACAACATTACACCCACTGAAAAGTGGAAAAGGCAATTCAAATACATGTACGGTAGTTCTTGTTATACTAACTGATATCTATAGTTGTTATATTGGTAGTTAGATATATTTTGTAGTTATTGTATATAATTGTTATCTATTAATTCCACAGATAGATATTAAGGGACGTATTGTTAAAACCAGCTGATGAGATACTTACTACTACAACACTAATTTAACTTCCTTATTGTTGTTTTTTTCAATACATTTTACTATTGTTTATTCTTAACATGCAAGTATACTTTGTGGTATTGTGTAATAATTATTTGAGTGGGCTTAACAGAATAGGAAAGTATACGATTTTGGTCTGTATGCTTCTTGATCAGTACCTCTTACAAATTCAATAATTATTACTTATACTAGAACTACAAAGTGGTTTCTATTGGTGACACATACAGTTAGAATTGAAGTATGTAGATCTATATAGCTGGATATACTGAATTGACATGTATGTATCAATTTGGATTAATGAAAATGATGAAAGTACAATCAGCTGTAACAAATTTGCTTAATTCTTTAATAGCTATAAGAAAAAGTGATGTTGTAAAGAAATATGAGATTATTTGAGAGCGTTACTGGTGAGGATACTGTAAAACATTAATCAGATATAGAGACACTCCTACATACAGGCAGTCAATTTCAAACTAAATGAATACACAACAACAGTGTTTTTATAAAGTGTATGTGTGCAGTATAGTTAGCTTTATATGTACTTACAAATAAAATTGTGGTCATGTACCTAAAAACTGACTAGGCTGAGTGTAACAGTTGTATTCACATAATACAAGTCATGACCTTGTAGTCTCATTCACTTATACATAATTATTATCAGATGTATAGCTACTTGTATCTTTGAAAGGTAACTAACATGTAAACCTGAATGTATTATCTATCATTTACAATTAACATATCGTAATAGAAAGCGCTTAGAGTTTGGTTCATGTATATACAGTGAATCTATTAAACCTGACATTAGAGCTACATGATATATCATTCAATAAATAATTACTATGACTAGCTTCTCTTATCAAAGCTGCATGTCTTATCCAAATTATATTCAAGGACATAACTTACCTTCAACGATATATTTATCACTTACTTAGACTAATTTTCTCTTACTTAACTATTCAATACATTTGAAGGTAATTACTATAGTTAGCATGTGTATATATGTATTACATTGAACAGGCGTTATTGTAATCCCTTATATTTTACAGATGCTTCTTATTTCAAAAGGCTCCAAATGAATGTAGTTACTTGATTTTGATGACAATGTTATCAATTTGGTTGAGCTCTTGATGTTTGCTACAATGTTTTCAATGGCTTAACTCATAATCACTATAGCAATATAGCTAAAAAAGTAATCCATTCTTCTACTAACTCTGTTATTAAAGGACTTCTTGTTAATAACAAGCAAAGACTTTTCATCACTACCTTGAAAAATTTGTGTAGATATAAGACTGGTAATTAATACATCATTGTTATACTACAACCTATTTATACACAATAACATTATATTGTATTTTTCTATGTTTCTTGTTAAAGATATGATCTTATTTATTTCAAGAACTAACATGTGTTAATGTTCATTCTTTCACTAATGTCACTGACTTATGTACTGTAACATTTTAAATATAACAAGGTTTCCTACTTTAGTCTACTTACAATTAATCAATTGAATACTGAAGACCATTAAATTGCAAGGTTGTGTTGTGTGTATTTAAACTGGTTGTCTAGAATAATGGAAGTGGCTCACTGCTGGCTATGCATCATATGCTCAAGGATTTTAGGGTTTGGGTTTTGGGATGGGGTCTAGTAACAGTATTAAAGTATATATATATATATGTGTGTGTGTGTGTGTGTGTGTGTGTGTGTGTGTGTGTGTGTGTGTGTGTGTAATATATATATATATATATATATATATATATATATGTATATATAGTCAATTACCACGTGAAAGACACTCCCATTATTGCAATGGAAAACAACAAAGAAGCCCTGAGTAAGAAAGAGCCGTTATGTGTGGCTACAAAGAATTCTGGAGTAAGAAAGGGGTGTGTCATATGTGATCATTAAATATGATTCTGGACATCATTTTGTACCTCATTTCTTTCTCTTCCTAACTTCTTTCTCTTTGTTTTTCTTAATCACTGATGGAGGCTTCTGTTCTGGTACTTTTTCCTCATTGCTATCTTGAACATCAATGCCATCATCTTCATCTGGTCTTGACAGCAATATGATAATAGACGCTAGAGCCACCAACTGTATAACAGCACCTACCAGCTGAGCATAAAGTTGACATTTTCTTCTAAGAGCTTCTGTTTTTACATTAATCTTATCCTGAATATATGTCTGGTTTCAACAATGTCAAAGGTTTATCATAAAATCATTTGATGCTAAAGATGATCTTGATTTACCTTCTTGTTCTTCACTTTTTTAGCATATGTCAATGTTGTAGAAGTCCAGGATGTTCGTGAGTTCAATATAAAGAGTGTATTAAATTTATAGGATACAGAATCAAGTAGATGGGAAGGTAACTGACTATATTAATAATGAAAAGATTGTGAGTATCCTATATCAAAGTCTGGTAATCATGTAACAGTGCAATAATAGTGTATCTGATGTATGTTGGCACAAACGTGGATTGATCTATTTGAGTGTATTAGTGTATGTCTGCAATTGCACAAATGTAAGCATTTCCACATACAGTTCTGGTGCAGTATCATATGACAACTATGTAAACATTACAGTATGTATGCAGTCTCTCTATATAATGACAGTTAGACACAGACTTTAAAATCTAAAGATTAGGAAATGAGCTGGTGACTGAATGTCCTAAGAATATTGGAAAAGACTGGCTGGCCATTGAACTCACTAAATAGCTATAATACATTTGCTGTGTCTCATGTTAGATATGTATCAAAAAATGAACAGGAGGTTTATCATCAATTTTTAATTTTTCTGGTAGAATGAGGAGCGTGTGAACTTGTAAACAATGAAAGTGAGAAAGGTTGTCATATGAATCATGTTCTTGTTGTACAGAAGATTTACAGTCCTATAGTACATCTATGATGCTATATAGACATTATTAAAAACTAAGTAAAGGACAATGAGAAAAACCCCCTTTACTAATGTACTGTTATGTGTTTTAATCCTTCTGTTTATTATGTGTACTTATTTTAATAAAGAGTGACATTCAGAATTAAATTCAACCAAACACAGAAACACATCTCTGGATAACTTTTATTTTTGGGGAATCTATCATGAATTCTGGTGCAATAGATCCAAAAAGGCAAGATATTTTGAGGCAATGGTATCCAATCCCAAATTAAAATTAACAATGTACATTTACTAACATCAATGAAGGACATGTATTGTAGTATTTTTTGATGTTTTTTGGGTTTACAAATCATTGTCTATCAAAAACTTACTACCAACTCACAAGATCAGTCTTCACAATGAATTTGACATAATTATTCCTTAAACATTGTTAATATATTCATCAAGTGTTCCTCAGATATGGTTGTTTGCAGTGACTCACAGTGATGCTGTACTTATATCCAAAAGTACTAGCAATCCAGACATTTCTGCTATTATCTTGTACAAAGAAACATGTACATTACCATATGTGGTCTAACACAGGAGTATTGTTGTTATAGAGTATTATAATAATTGCTAATCACTGATAACTATAATAAATTTCTACCAGAACTGTTTCTTATACTGTGAAGTGAATGAGTTACAAATTTATAACTTATAGTTTGACTTTCTTTGCTTTTCCAATGGTTTTGATTGTTTTACTGAGTGAATAAAAAAATGATGTTGATATAATTATAAAATTGTTATCAGAACACAATATAATTACAGCAATGAAAAATTTGCCTATAATGTTATAGTATGTCAATATGTAATTTAATTTATATGTGATGTAGCCAATTAATATAAATATCATAGATTATCTAAATTAAGAAGTCATATGTAAACATTAATTACCTACTTGTATCTATTAAGCAGCAATGAAATCACCTACTTGAAGATTAATTAATAAAAAAATACAGTGTCATTTTTACAGTTGTTAACAACCTTTGTATCACAATTGCAATACTTACACTTTTCAACTTTAGTTAGTACATCATTGTGCATGTGGTTCATGTTATACACCATATACTAGTATATATTATTCAATTAGTCAATTTGTTATAAATAATGATACCAAAATACACTTAGTAATATCATTAGAGTATGATGATTACAGGGACATGTAACTCATATGTACATTGATGTGACTGTACATGTATGTACATGATAAAGTTACTTTTAAATTATGTCCCATTTGTAAAACAACACTTACTTCGAAAAATATTTTGGACAAGCACTTTTTTGACCATTAGACCACTTTATATTATGGAATATTCTCTTTGATCCACATTACTGTGAAACAATCTCCCTATCACAGGTTAAATCTGTCACTAAATTATTATGACAAAAGAAGCAGTTATACTATAAGAAGGAAATCATACCATTATATTATTGTAAGAAAATGCAGTATACATGAACATGTAGTCTTCACAAATTGTTTTTAAATATAATTTAACAATTCTGTATGTACCTCCATTAACCTAGTGCTTATAGTGGTCAATTAAGTGCCAGCAAACTAACTATTGTGAATATTATCTATTGTCAATGCAGTAAGAATAGATTGTCATTTAATTATATATGCCATTAATATAACGCATAATAAATAGTTATAGTTCAAATTTAATATTCTAGCACTGTCTTAGCTTCATATGGATACAACTTCATGCCTACCTTGCTCCTACTATCTGTTGTACTCAATCATCTCCTTACTAAGGACCTTCAAGTTATTCTAGCTACAAACCTCAACAACACAGCTACATATCAACAACTGTCCTGTTCTTCTCATTGTAATCCAATTCTGATTACCATATCAAGAGTTAGTTTGTGAAAGATATCTCAGAGGTTGAAAGAATCCACCTCATGGTCAAAATTGCAAACCAAGAGGCCAAAGTATGATCCCTTAAAAATTAACGAAGATAACAAGCTTATGATCCCACTGATCATTATTATGTATGTTACATATAATACATGTACTTTGTTTTATTACAAATAATTTTCTGAACATGTATATAAATAATTGTACTATAAGTACATGTAGGTTCTTGTATTTTTAAATTGATCCTTAAACGTCCAATTTATCATAACATAAGTATATATTGGTCACTAATTGAACAGGTAATACCACATAACGTAACCTTTAGTACTTCATTATACCATGAGTTGTATCTTGAGATAAGTTTAAACCAGACCTAATAGATAATTGAATAAATAAATGGATTAACAGCAGATAAATGGACAAATAGATGGATAAATGAGTTAATAAATGTCTGTGAAAATATACATATACTAAATAGTACAATAGACACATGATAAATGAAGTGAATAAATAGATTACATTACCTTTCTAAACTGTATGTATCTTAAAAGAACTAGTGTTTTATTAGTTTTATTAATATGATATGTAGATAGTGTAACCAAACTAGCTGATTTGTTTTGTTAATTAATTTTCAATAATTTCATTAGGTGACAATGTAGCTAATTGTAATGATTGCTGTTACAATTACTAAATAATAATATTTTATAATTAATGGCAAACATAAATGAATAATTGAACCAAGTCAAGAGTGTATCAAATATGAAAGCTTTACATTAATTTTCTTGCAACCACAATATGCATATAAAGTCACCATAGCAACAGAAACTATTTTTAAGAATGCCTTATCAAAGAAAATAGAGAATAGATTACTCTGCTTATATGATATCATGTCATTGATCATGTAATCAACATAGTATCATTGTTGACAATTATCGAATACTTCCAATTTTAGTGCTCATAAAGTGCATTTTCTTTATTAGAGAATTATATTATGAGTTGCTTTGTTAATGACATTATCTAAGAGATATGATAACTTCATGTCTTCAAACTAGATATAATTGTATCATAATTTTTTTGAAATAAAGATCGATATCAGATGGATCTGTAATAAATGTTATATAGTGAGTACAGACCACAATCAGTTATCCCATCTCATTATTTTTAGTTTAATACTTGTGTACTGCATAAGATCAGTTATCACTTTTATACTTCTAGGTAGTGGCTTCAAATACAATGTATCATGTACATTGAAATTCTCAAATCATACACCTCTCAAACACTTACTCACACACCACTAATAATCCTATAATAGTACTGGATTTTGTGCTGGTTGGGTACACACTAATAATAATTAACAAAATATAAGTATGTAGAGAAAGAACTGATATACAAATAAGATGATAGGTTGGGGCAAAACAATAAAATAGACTTTGAGGAATGTTACAGTCTTTCAATAAAATATTATGCCAGGAGAAAATCTATTGAAACACCTCAAAAAAGACTAATGAGAACAAAATTAACACTGAACAATAAAAATTACAGAAAAAGACAATAATAAGATAAAGCTACATCACACAAACATCCAGCCATAACATCCTGGACCTGATTGAAGAGCTAGCACTACCACACCTTGTTAGACTAGTAAATGTTTTCAACACGAGCAAAATTTAATTCAAATAGTAATTCAATAGGATACTTGTTACCATCAATATCATTATTATTATTAAATTAAATTGATTTTGAAAACTCTAGCAGCTCCTCTCTCTAGAATCTTTTAATGAATTGTTCAGTTGCTTTGTCTTTAAATTTCAAGGATTCCCCTCTATAGACTTTTTTGAAGATATGATTGTATCTATTAACAGCAAGAACTGAGCTTGAGTTACTAGATCATTAGTTATCTGATAATTAATAGGTATGTTCTCCCTGTCAATCATGATTCAGAACAAAACTAACAGTAAATAAGACAATGTGAGTATGTGTACTACTGCACTCTAAAATGACAACTAATCATACAACCTCCTTATATACACTGACTATACAGGATATGATATCTTGTTAAAAACATTATGTGGGAGTTGTGTAATTTGTTGGGGGAGGACAAAAACAGTGCACTTACGGTGTGACAGGTCACCTAATATTCAATTATTCCAATTTTACGAATTACAGATATTTCCGGTATCTATGGGTGTATCCAATAACCGCGCTATCTAGTTGAATACCAGAAGAAAGGCTGTACTCACTCACTCAATAAAAGCTCCAGTTTGTAAATAGTTTGCTGTTAATTCGTTGTACTAGTTGTACTTGGAAGTAATAAAAAGGTATTAATCTATTGATAGTTTATCTTGTATATGTTGTGTATTGCATGGGTCACGCCCCTTTTAAGAACTGTTTATTGAAGTGAAAGATAAAGACTTAGTCTCCCACATCACACATATTATGAGGAAAAGGTTGCTTGTACAAAACAAAAGCTTGTTATGAGAGGGATTACTTAGTCCTAATCAAGTTTAAGATAATGTGTTAACTTCAATATGTCATGTATGTTTAAAATGGAATTTGTAAGATTGAAAAGTCATTAATATTCCTTTGTGGTTGATACAAACTAGGTATTCTAAGAAAAAGGTGTAAGCAATTACGTTTTTCTGCATTAAAAGACAATGTATCTTAGTTATATATTGGCTAATGTAAAGACAATCTAATTTATAAGGTCATATCTATGTTTACTTAATTGAATAGCTTCAACTATTTAAATCTTCCTCATAATGTGTGTGTGATATATTAGACTAAACAAGACTGGTCAGTTTAAATGACATTGTCCTTTGTGTATATAAGTTAAGCTATATACCTATATATACCTAGTGTATACTACTTATAGTCCAGTAAAGTGGACCCTCCTAGCCCAATCTTCAATTACTATAATAAAAATACTAATAATCATTAGTTGTTTGTACTGTAATATGATACATCTTGTGATAACACTCAATGGAGATATCACTAGATGTATCATGTTAACTTTAACATAATTAATCAGCAATGAATATGATTAATTATGAATAAGTTTACATGTAATTAGTTGTTACATGTACCGGTCTGTACACAGGTGATGTTTGGTTGGTTTATAGGAACCCTCTTTTGTGGATGCTAAATTTACTTTACTCAAAAATTCTTATTATGTATACATTTTAAAATTAGTTAATGATAAATTTTATATCTTTTAGATCTGTGAATTGGTACTTTAGAAGAAACGTCAGGTCTGGCCTGACACTTGTTAACAAGTCAGGTGACTCCTGACTACACTGTGAAGTAGTACTGAGAGAGTATATTTACATGAAAATGGCAGCAGGTAAATGATCATTATAATTGTAGACAGTAACAAGGATAACTGTTCATGTATTACTAGTTAATAATTAGCCCCACCCTAATTTGTTCAATGTCCACTTTATTTATACTCTGTCTGAGTTGAGTTGGGCCACGCAGACATGTAAATAACTTTGACGTTTTACGTGCTATCTATATGGAACTTTCACCAATGGATTCAGCTTGTAAATGTGCTTTTATATATAAAATATGGCTCTCTAGTGCTATGAGAAAGTGGCAAACTATAAAACTTCATACATTTTCAATGGCATACTTTTGTCATACTGTAAATTATGCACCTTCGAGGATTTAACGAATAACATTTTTCACCTTGCTAAGTCAGCCATGTGTCACATGGCAATTCAAAATTACAGTTATAGTTATATAAACAGATGTTCTATTATAACAATTATTGTTATTAAAACGGTAATCAGGTATTGTCTTTTACGATTTATTCAAGGCAGCTATAAAGCCACCGTGGTTCTGAAAAAACCTTTTTTAGATAGAAGACTGAGAATGCCTAGAACTTTCTCTTTTCATAGCCTCTTGATACTGTTACATGAAACTCCTGTGGCATCAGATGTTTGTTTATAAGATCCTTGAGTCTATTTACACCTGTTGAGTTTTCTCAAAATAGTCATAGACATTTGTAACAACCTCCTTTGTTTGTGACATCTGTTTCTTTGCTTTGGTATCTTAACAAACATGATTGAAAACTTGGTGTGTTCACATGACATCCATGTGACCAAATAATGAGTAACATTAAAAGGTACTTCAGTACTAATTGCATATAATAAGTGAGGAAATACCTCACCTTACATTCCATGCATAAAACACCTTTTTGTAATGAGGAGCTGTTCTCAATTTGGACAGAGTATAGTATTTGTTTGACATACCACATATTCTATTTAAAGCCCAATCACAACCCATTGTATTATAAGTAGTAAATTTGTTAGATCAGTGTGAGTAAAGTCATTGAATGATAAACAGGTCATGTCCATTTATTGATAATTGAAGTTTTAATTTGTCAACACTTAATTAATACCACATATATTTAAAATGATAATTTTAAAGACATTAATTAATTTATAATATGACAGTTTGTTATAATAATTGTTTTTTGTTATCTCAGATATTACCAGTATATTAAAGGAGACTCCTACAAAATATGAACTATCCTATCTGTTATTTGATATCAGAGACAAATGGTATGATATTGGATTATCATTACAAGTACGTCGCAATGTTTTGGATGATTTAAAATACAGTCAGATGGACGATTTCGGAAAACTTCGTGTAGTCAATGACAACCTTCTAACTAGTCATTCATCCTCTGTTGACTGGAAAACGGTCATAAATGCTATTGAGAGTTCTATTGTTAATGACAAGGAGACAGCTGATCTAATACGTCAATATCTTAGAGGTAAGAGTAATAAGTTATTATTATTAAGTAATGAGGTTATTAATAGTGGTGTTCAGACTACTACTGTAAAGTGTATTCAATTCAGTTATAATCAACATTGTTCACACACAATGTACATCAGTTGAATGTGATTGAAAAATCAAATTAGTCTCAATTCACTTCAAAGTAGTTTGATGTTGATTGTATCAGTTATAATTTGAACACAGGAATGTTTTGTACATGTTACGAATAATTGTGATCAGTTTGTAGGTAGTCATGTCTTGTTCTGACCTTTCCATATAATGAAGGTCATTAACAATCCTTTTTAAATGGAATTAAGTCAGTTTATAGATGTAAGCTTTATTGAACTAAATTAAATATAAACCACACCTAATGTCACTGTCAATACACTGTACCAAAGTAACAATGTACAGTAACAACGACAGACTAATTAAAAATAAAGAGACAACAGACTAAGTTCTAGGAGCCAATTTGTCCAATATGGTACAGAGGTTATCACATTTACAAAGTTGAATGGAGTCCTGAGGTAGGAGACAAGTTTCAGGAGAAATAGAAAAAATAAATAGTCATGATAGATACACAGTAGTGATCACAATAAATAGAAGAATAGTAGAACATGTGTCATGAGAATATTCCAAACTGATCTACTATTATGGTATTAAAATGAATAACAATGATAGTCATTACAGTAAAATGCTGTCCTCTTTGCTTTCTTCAATGTCTAAATCACTATCTTCTCCATTGCACACCTTGCCAAATAAGGAAGTAAATGACAAGATTATAAATACATGGAGCTTTAATTTTACAAAAGAATATTAGAGAGAAAAATAATAGAAAGTTTACAAACAATTAGTTATTATTCAAATTAGAGGCACAAAATTTTAGAATAATTACAGTATTGTCTCAATGAGTTTTAACGTACATATAGTATGTAGTACTTATATTAAGAATGAACTTGTAATGTGTTTGGATGTGTCTAAAGATGGGTTCAACAAACTACACTTGTATATGGGTCACTTTTCACTCTTGGTGTCACATTGTGTAGTGTAGCATCAATGCTGTTCATATAAAAAAGAGGATACATGTGAACAAAACTCCATCCTCATCATTATAAACTCTATTACTAGTGCAAAATGGAGACTGAAGTGAACAATGTAGGTGTATCCTATATTTACTCAACAGCTATGTATAATTTCTGTTTGTTGTTTATTCAGTTACCTAGCTTGCCACTTCCTTCCATGTGTTTTCTCTTGCTCTTGCATCCTTGTAACTTTTGCTAGATACTTTCCACAAGCAAGGGAAACAACGAACAGTCTCAATAAGTTTCTTGTCTGTCAAAACTCAAAACACATGGTTATTGAAATTTGATCGGATGAACGCATTGCTTGAAACTTGATTTTATCCTCGCGTTGTGACACGTCACATTTGTAGGTTGTGCACACACTGTGTTCATAAATTTGACGTGTGTACACATTACACAACATGACGCAATGTGACGCAAGGCTTTGTGTTGTTATGTGAACCAGCCTTCACTCATAAGATGATCTCATAACATGTAACATGTACACACATAGAACATACCATACCAACACATTGACTTGATAGTAATCCTTATCTGTTTAACTCGCAGTTACTGTTGTAGTTAAAGTTAGACTGAAAACACATCTTCATTGACCATACAGTAGATTCAATCAAATGAAAAATTTTCCAGTTTTTTCTAGTTTGTTTTTCATTACAATACAGTGTATTACATGTCTATCTACCTTATGTACACTTATACACTTGATTTGATGACTCATATGATATGAACAGTGACTGATTTCATCTGATATTTTAAGGCTTACCATTCTATTGTATGTTACATAACAAACTTGATGTTATCTACTTTAGAAGACAGAGTCCAACTCTTTCCATAGTCAGCTATAATATAAAGGAAATGAATATATATCATTGATTTATTATTTTACTTTAATTATGACTACTTCATTGTTAAAGGATTAGCTCATGAATGACTTTATCATTGATTCCAATTAATTGGTACATGTACAAGTAGTAATTACCAGTTCATCTAGTCTATCCAGCTATACCCTCCTCTTAACTGATGTGATAGAAATATAAAGTAAAGGTCATAGCAGAATTTTTATTAGTAATGATAAGTGGAAATACAGAAGCCACGCCCTCTCCTGGAGCATACTATTTCCCTTAAATGCATTTATATTATGTTTGTAGATTTACATACTTTAAAACATCATAGTTACTGACTTATAGAGTCATAAAACAGTCTTAGTTTGAAAACAAGAATAAAATATCTTTCTTCACTTCAATAATAGAGAGTAAACAACATTTATATTCTACTTCCTACCACCCACACTAGCCAGAATATGAGTAGTGGAATCTGATTGTTCAGTTGAAGTTAATCAATTGTGACCTTTACTAGACCCTTCTTGTGTATTAGCAAAGAGAAGGGTCTAGCCTGATAGATTACAACCCATCCTTCCATTGAATGAATATCTGGGTATGAGGCTAAGTTTTAGAACTCTACTTTGTCTCTGTGATGTAGTTACTGTTTATATCATTGTCTCTATATACTATAGAAAATAGTAAAACATGGATACTTTTCTGTTATTATAATGACACAAACTATGATACATTAGCTCTGTTTACTATGAAAAAGAGTGTTAGTATTATACTTTGCTTTTTAAGTTACAATGATCAAAATGACTTTAAATACTATATACATGTAGTAATAAGAATATATATCCTTTCTATATTATTATGACAAACTTCCAAAATAATTTTTAAAGTGAGCTTAAAATTTACACATACATGTACCTTAACAAAATTATCCACTTTTTTTATCAAAGTAGAAACTACTACAAATCAGTCATTTATTGGAGTCACTTAATACTCACATTATAATGACTTAAATAGTAATTAATAATTGCATGTAATTAACAAGCTATGTTGATATAGAAATACTAGGGACCTACTCCTACACTGTCTGTTAATTATAAGATAATGTTAGTAATAGTGTCATCTTTACTTGTCCCACAATATTAATATTAGTATATGTCAACAGTACACACACAAATTACTACTTTACTTGTTAACATGTACACATGTACAACTAATTTATAATTAACCTAAACAAGCCACACCCTAAAGTGCTTAATATCCAGTATTAGTTTTGAACTTTTACCACATATTCTATTTAAAGCCCAACCACAAATCATTGTATTATAAGTAGTAAATTTGTTAGATCAGTGTGATTGTATAAATATAATTCCAATTTTATATTCCAAGTTTCTGTATTAAATTCCATGTCCATTTATTGATAATTGAAGTTTTCATTTGTCAACACTTAATCAATACCACATATATTTAAAATGATAATGTTTAAGACATTAATTAATTTATAATATGACAGTTTGTTATAATAATTGTTTTTGTTGTTATCTCAGGTATTACCAGTATATTAAAGGAGACTCCTAATAAATATGAACTATTTATTGCATTAATTGCTATCAGTGACAAATGGTATGATATTGGATTATCATTAGAACTACGTCGCAATGTTTTGGATGAGATAAAACAAAGTGAGGACAATGATGAAACCGAACTCGAGAAAGTAATGAACATCTGGAGTGATACAAAATCATCCCCTGATACTTGGGAAACAATGATTACTGCTGCAGAAAGTCCTGTTATTAACAACAAGAAGATAGCTGATCATATACGTCAACATCTTCAAATAAGTAAGTTATTATTATTAAGTAATGATGTTGTTTTATTAATACTGTCACTGTCAATAAACTGTATAGTACAAACATTTTGAATTACAAAATGTTATCATTCTGTTGTCAAAGACTTTGATATAGTTTTTTATTAACTACTTCTATACATCACGACATACATGTAGTATGTAGTACTGGTATTTAGAATGAACTTTATTGTGTTTTTAGGATGTGTCTATCTTACAATATGTCTCATAACATATACACACATGGAACCAACATATTGACTTGATAGTAATTCTTATCTGTTTAGTTAAAGATGTTATAGATAACTACTGTATAGTGCTTTATTATGAGGAGCTTGAATTTTAAGGTTTTCGTAGATTGTGTTTTAGACGTGAAAATTGTGCCTTTGAATTATATGGTATAATCAAGGTCAGCTATGGGGTTTAGCCACACCCCCATACATGTGATAAGTAGTAGTTCCGTGAAGCACAGCCACAGCGAAGTGATTTTAACTGTTTCCGTATTCCTTTCTACATGGCAGTTCTTCCCCAACAATAGGAGCCCAAACACACTGATATACATGGTAGCCACGAACCATCACTTCAACACTAAAAGTAGCTATTGCAATAGGCCCACGTGCACTACTCTTGTTGGCTAGGGGCGGAGTTTAACAATTCCAGTAACCTCGAAATTTATTCCGCAAAATAATTCAGTTACAGCAATCCTCTAAATTTTAGCTCCTCGAAAATAAAGCGCTATACGGTACACTATTATGTACATAAGCTGTACATTGTAAATGTCCCTGAATCTAGACTTGTGATGATCATAGCAGTCCCCATAATATTCTAGACACACCCATCATTAATAACAATAAAGCTTCTAAAAATTCATCAAATTACATTTGTTTAGAGGTAAAATTTGATGTTTCTTTAACAATAATTATTTTTGACAAAGTTAGAGGTAGATGTAGAGCTTGTACATCTCTATGATATCACATGTGAACACACTTGTCAAGTATAGAGGGATGTGTCAGAATTAGAATACTTAAGGAAATTAATTTTAATGATGAATTATTAGAGATAAAGTCAGAAAAAATATCTACATAATTAGTTATTTAAAAATTAGAGAGTTGAAGTTTTGTATAACAGACTTGGACCATGTTGACCAATCAGATTGCTTCATTTCAATTGCTATATTGGATACTTACCATCTGCTGCTTTGCATACGTGTGTGTCAAATCTACTTGTTAGCTTTAGCTAAGTTGTAATATCAATAGTAGTAAGAAGATAATAAGTTGAATTGTTTTGTCAGATCAAATCTTTTGTCATCTTATGAGGAAGCCATTGTAAACTGGAGAGTCAAATGTTCTGTCAGTGCAATAGCTTAATCCTTCATAACCACAAGATTTTTTTATAAAGAAAACAGATATCTTTAATATTGAACAATCTAAGTGTCACCAATGTTCCTAGTCTCATCCCCAGATAATCATTCCTTAACATGAAAAAGTATTCGAATGCTTTTTTGCCATTACTAAAAGTATGAAAGAATTGTTGATGGTGTGACATCAACATAATAGTAATCCTTATCTGTTTAACTCACAGTTACTGTTGTAGTTAAAGTTAGACTGAAAGCACTTCTTAAAGTTTTTACAAGGACCATACAGTAGATTCAATCAAATTATAACTTTTCTAGTTTACATCACTAGCATCACTATTAAAGAATGTTACGATGAGTTTTGTAATTATAATGTTATAAATTATAGTCTTGTTCACTAATTTGTTTAACAATTTATCATATTATATATAAAACTAGATACACTAAATGCTTAATAACATCTTGTGACTTTTCTTTTGTCATCTGTCCAGTTTAGAGTTCAGTAAAGGGAGGGAACACCTTGTAACTATATATATCACTTAAAATAGCATTTTATCATTTCAACTGTTGTCTTGGTTACCAGAATCTTATCAATATGATGTAGGCCCAACAAAGCCAAAACTGGTACAATTCAATATGTATAAAGCTGACTAGAAGTCAAAAATTACTCTTTATAGTTTATGTCCAATAACTGAAACTATGAGTGACAGATAGATACTATTTCAACTAAATTAACTGGGTTAGTTCACTTAAAACAATATCCACTTATAGCTTTAATTGAAGCCATGATTCAATTACTATAGTAAAATGGATGTAACCACAATGTGGTTGTAAATGCAACTAGTTGGCTTTATGCATATATTGAGTTACAGTAGTTTAGACCTTGTAGCAACTTAGATTTGGGCTTGCATCATATTGATGTAAGTGTTGTAACAAAGATTGTATTAGAACTTATTATATACCTCAATGGGAAGTGTGGAAGTTATTTATTGACCTAAAAATGGAGAAACCTGATCGGTTAATTAATGCATAGCATAGTACAAGTTACTGATACATCAGAGTTATGTAATACATACAGAACATGTGGTCCAAAATATGTAATGTTAGGTTTGAATGAAAGAACTGACAGTTCAGTTAATTATAGTTTATTAATTTATATAATTTTGACAACAACATAACTAATAACTGTATTAACTTGTAGTTAGTATATCCAAACAATCGGTCATTATTAATTAATTCATCATTATTATTGATATTATCTATAATTTGTTTGTTCATGTAGGTGTAATTGAGAGACTTCGAATTAAGAGACATCTATCTAATCGTAATCCTGACACTGAAATATCTGATTCAGGTAATTTAATTTCTATATAATATGTCAATACATTATGTTAACTGTTACACTGGACATTTACTGTAGTGTTATAATTATAGCTTCTTCCTAGGACTAACTGATAGTTTTATATTATGTTAGTTTATACCAGATGCAAATACTGCAATTTGATTGGCCAGCCTCAGGTTTTTATATTTATTAGTAACCTGTACGGAGGTTACTATATAAAATACTATGGTAACGCAATGTTATTGCATCTCTTAACTAAGTCACCTAGAGCCCTATGCGTCGGTTATTTAATTGCTTAGTAACCCTTGAATTCTAAATAATGCCCTCGTTTGCAGCTTGGGTATTATTTGGAATTTTAACTGTAAACTGGAGAGTCAAATGTTCTGTCAGTGCAATAGCTTAATCCTTCATAACCACAAGATTTTTTTATAAAGAAAACAGATATCTTTAATATTGAACAATCTAAGTGTCACCAATGTTCCTAGTCTCATCCCCAGATAATCATTCCTTAACATGAAAAAGTATTCGAATGCTTTTTTGCCATTACTAAAAGTATGAAAGAATTGTTGATGGTGTGACATCAACATAATAGTAATCCTTATCTGTTTAACTCACAGTTACTGTTGTAGTTAAAGTTAGACTGAAAGCACTTCTTAAAGTTTTTACAAGGACCATACAGTAGATTCAATCAAATTATAACTTTTCTAGTTTACATCACTAGCATCACTATTAAAGAATGTTACGATGAGTTTTGTAATTATAATGTTATAAATTATAGTCTTGTTCACTAATTTGTTTAACAATTTATCATATTATATATAAAACTAGATACACTAAATGCTTAATAACATCTTGTGACTTTTCTTTTGTCATCTGTCCAGTTTAGAGTTCAGTAAAGGGAGGGAACACCTTGTAACTATATATATCACTTAAAATAGCATTTTATCATTTCAACTGTTGTCTTGGTTACCAGAATCTTATCAATATGATGTAGGCCCAACAAAGCCAAAACTGGTACAATTCAATATGTATAAAGCTGACTAGAAGTCAAAAATTACTCTTTATAGTTTATGTCCAATAACTGAAACTATGAGTGACAGATAGATACTATTTCAACTAAATTAACTGGGTTAGTTCACTTAAAACAATATCCACTTATAGCTTTAATTGAAGCCATGATTCAATTACTATAGTAAAATGGATGTAACAACAATGTGGTTGTAAATGCAACTAGTTGGCTTTATGCATATATTGAGTTACAGTAGTTTAGACCTTGTAGCAACTTAGATTTGGGCTTGCATCATATTGATGTAAGTGTTGTAACAAAGATTGTATTAGAACTTATTATATACCTCAATGGGAAGTGTGGAAGTTATTTATTGACCTAAAAATGGAGAAACCTGATCGGTTAATTAATGCATAGCATAGTACAAGTTACTGATACATCAGAGTTATGTAATACATACAGAACATGTGGTCCAAAATATGTAATGTTAGGTTTGAATGAAAGAACTGACAGTTCAGTTAATTATAGTTTATTAATTTATATAATTTTGACAACAACATAACTAATAACTGTATTAACTTGTAGTTAGTATATCCAAACAATCGGTCATTATTAATTAATTCATCATTATTATTGATATTATCTATAATTTGTTTGTTCATGTAGGTGTAATTGAGAGACTTCGAATTAAGAGACATCTATCTAATCGTAATCCTGACACTGAAATATCTGATTCAGGTAATTTAATTTCTATATAATATGTCAATACATTATGTTAACTGTTACACTGGACATTTACTGTAGTGTTATAATTATAGCTTCTTCCTAGGACTAACTGATAGTTTTATATTATGTTAGTTTATACCAGATGCAAATACTGCAATTTGATTGGCCAGCCTCAGGTTTTTATATTTATTAGTAACCTGTACGGAGGTTACTATATAAAATACTATGGTAACGCAATGTTATTGCATCTCTTAACTAAGTCACCTAGAGCCCTATGCGTCGGTTATTTAATTGCTTAGTAACCCTTGAATTCTAAATAATGCCCTCGTTTGCAGCTTGGGTATTATTTGGAATTTTCGGGTTACTAAACAACTGAATAACCTCGCGTAGGCCTCTAACTATTACATAGTAAACAATGTGAGTAATAACAAAGGTCCTATAAGACTATTAGTATTAGATTAGAAACAAATGCTCACATGAGAGGTTGTATATTACTTAATTTACTTGACATACCAGACAGTCCTATAATTGTTTTTAAACAAACAGTTTTCACTCACTTGTTCTGATCTTTAGTTTCAATAAATAGTGATATCCAGTACTACCACATGTTGTCCTTTATATTAACTAGTAATCCTATATATTCCAGGATACTAAGTAGTCCATAAGACTGAACCAATGTCAACACTGAGTATCCTTAAACTTGATGCTGGCTGTGTTTAGTACATGTATGTTCCTCAATATCAAGTATTAGTGGTGCATCTTGATATGATCCCAATTCAAGACATATACACATTACTTAGTGCTAAGTGTTCATATTTACTAACTACTCTAATACATCATTGAATGGTCTATTCATGAGGCCAGTACATAATATCCCTAAATGGTGGATCACTAGATACTTAGTACATCCTGGGGTGATGAGTGTCAGGAGCCTAGTTCATTCCTATGTATTATTTAATACTGAGTATCCTTTAGTACTTATTTTATCATAAGATAGTTCATTTAGGGGTCATTGTGGAACTCATTGTATATGTATCCCTTAACACTATGTTGTTGATACTTTGTACATCCTGGGATGGTCCTTATAGTAGTCCAGTACATGTGTATGTAACCATTAATACCAAGTATCCCTTGATACTTATTATGTACTGGGATGGTTTATTCAGGGGGTCATTTTGGAGCTCAGTGCATATATGTCCCTTAATACTAAGTATTCCTGGTATGGATTCTCACCATTGTCACTAGAGAAAAGTTTAGTGTGTATCTCTACCAGGACCATTACTGATAGTATCCTCAACAAATAGTTGTTTTTGCTTCTCATACTCACTTGTCAATATATCTAGGACAACACATAAAGGTTTTCAAGTTGTTTCAGTGATTCCTAACCACAAGACCTTATAACTTTACTGTGCTAATATAAATTATTAATCAATATACTATTGGCTTATTATCACAACAATTATCACAACATTACACCCACTGATTTAATAAAAAGTAATTAATATAAACCAAGTACACTTGTCACCTTAACACTATTGTATAAGCTTTTGTGAACTTTATATATAACAATGAAAGTTCAAACATTACATACCTTACTACTGTAAACATGTTGTTTGTAATTGTTACTGAAATTATGACTCCAGTCAACTGTACATATGTCCATTTATAGTAGCTATATAAATTTATATCCTATTGTAACCACACCCACAAGTCTTATCCCTTTCCTTTACTCTATTATCTATTGTATATGTACACAAAGAGTTATGTACTTGTACTTGTTAAACTGGACAATAGGAACTGACTATATTCTAGCTAGTACTAAAGGATTGAATTGGAAATTTAAAATATCTATAATTTATAGCTACCACATTTAGAAGTCTAATCAGTATAATATATTATGTAATCCTTGTTAACATTGTTTACTTAAATCAAAGTTTGAAATTTTATTTCTATTACATATTAGGTACTAACAAGAAGTTATTAGACAAAGCTATGAAGGAGGGTTACGTCACTGCTAAATGGACCAAGTTTTCTGTCTCGGGTGCACCTGGAACTGGCAAGTCATCCTTTTTAAACCTGCTTTATAATGAAGATCCTCCAGATTGCCATAACAGTACTCCAGTAATTGCAGCAAAAGAAGCAAGGATCATATCTGCCACTGTAGGTGATGATTCCATGTGGAATAAAGTAGACCACGAGTCTCTTAAAGAAATAATTACTCAAGGAGTTAAACATAGCGTTCGACCTCACAAACCAGAGGTAGTAGAGAAACCTGGTTCATCAGAAAACAAACCAATAAACCAGCCATTAGAGGAATCAGTTGATCACCCAACAGATCAACAAGAAGAAACATCAGACAGTGACGATTCTGAATCATCAACCACAGCAGGACATGATCAAACAGTTGATCAGAACTCTTTACCGAAACCTACTATAATTCAGGAAATCATTGACCTCTTAGCCTATGTAGAGAAGTCTGAAGAGCTTTATCGATCTCATTGGATATATGGTGTTGATACTGGTGGTCAGGCTGCATTTATAGACATTGCTCCAACATTGTTACGATATCACTCTGTCAATATTCTTACACACAAACTAACTGAGAGGCTCGAGGACAAAGCTAAGTTCTTCTATAGTGTCGAGGGAAAACTAATTGGTGAACCAGTAGAAAAACAGATCACAAATTTACAACTTCTTGTATCATCATTTCGTTCAGTATTGTCAGTAGATTTTCCTGAATTACCAAACATTCGTATAAAACATCTTCAAAAACCCTTCTACATAGTACTAGGGACATTCTTGGATAAAATGCTAGAATCCTACGAGTCTCTCCAAAAGAAAAATGAAATTCTCTCGGCAGCTTTAGATAAATATCGGCAAATCACAATTATGCATCGCAGAGCTGGAAATGAAGTAATTTTTCCAGTCAATACTATTGGCAGAGGTGATGATGAGATGAAAATGGCTACTAGAATTCGGAAGAAAATCTGCCAATATTACATTGAGGCAGAAATCCCCATTAGATGGTTTTTGTTTCAACTTGAGCTCCAAAAGTCTTCTAAATCCAACATTGTAAGTCTGTCTAATTGTTTAAAGATTGGTATGACCTTACAAATGAGTGCTAGTGACATCAAAGCAGCTCTAAACTACTACCATGATCTGACCATCTTTCTGTACTTTCCTAAAATCGTACCTGATGTAGTGTTCCTTCATCCACAACCACTTTTCAATAAACTCTCTGATTTAATAAGTATCTCTTTTCCTGGTGTTGTTGATTACTTGGAGGAAGAAGGTATCCCTATACATAGTTATGCTGCTCATGAAGAACTAAAAGATGAAGGAACATTTAAAGAAGACTTGTTGACATCACCCAATTCACATTTATCACAAGGATTCTATCCTGAGTTTACACCACAAGATTTTCTCAAGTTAATGACAAGTTTATTTATAATGGCCTCTCTACCTGAGAAAGGAAAATACTTCCTTCCCACAGTTCTTGCTACAACCTCTTCCACTGATTACAAGTCTATATCACCTCCTTTTAAGGAACACGTTGACCCTCTCATTCTGTCTTGGGATATGAAACCTCTTCCTCGAGGTGTATTTCCCGCATTAGTTGTAAATCTTCTACATCGTAAAGATCCACCAAGATTTCAACTGAAACGTCCTCTACGTTCTACTCCGCGTTATCGTAATGTCATCACTTTACAAACTGATTCTGGTAGTGTTCTTTTAGTTGATGGTATTTATTGGATTGCAGTATATTATTCTGGCTTTTCTACAGAATGCTTCACTTTACGAGATATTATCCACACAGGAATCAATGAAGTGATAAGTAAATTCCAATATATGGCTAATGTGAAAGGTGTTGATGAATATTTTTACTGCACGATACCTGATTGCCCTAAAAAAGCTTCAGAACATTTTTGTTGTTTAAGTAAAAACAAATTAACGTGCATTTGTCAAGACAGCTGTAAAGCAACTCATACTGATAGCTCACGTCAGTTACCATGGTTTAGAGGTGAGTATTAATTAGACTTAAAAAGTGAAGTAATCAAAAGTACATATATATCTCAAGTTCATTAAGATCATTGTATTGTGTAACTGTTGTCTTATAATTTCTAAACTGACCATATTAACATTGACACAACACAATTATCATCAGACAATATATGACATTCTGTACATATCAATTAATATCTGTATTTAACAGGTACATAACAGGTTATCCAAAATTGTAGACCACTCGCTAACACTGATAACATAGTATATATAATGTTATATACATGTACATGAGTTTGAGTCTTTTGTAAAAAGAATGGCCCTCTACCTGATATCAAGCTCTCTTTATAAATCACACATGTTCAACCTTCCTTAGTGTTGGAGCCAGCCACAGAATTAGAGTTGCTGAACATCCTTTTTTTAAATCAATAAATTTCAACATTATTAATTATATCATCAAATGTGTAATTAAAAACATCACATTTGATTTGATGACACACCCACATTATTAGCTGTATCTTTTGTTCTATCTTGTCATCTATACATGTGTTAATATCAATAACATAATTACACTTGTTTTATTGTTTAATACAGAATTGTTCATTTTGTTATATTAATACTAAATTATATATTTTTCCATTTCATATTAGGTAATATAGTTGAAGGAGGTGTACATGTATCTACTTTACCAGATCATCTCTTGGATCAACAACCAACACTTGAAGAATTAATTTCCCATGCTAGAACAGCGGAATGGTATCAGTTGGGTGTGAAACTAGGACTGGACAGTGTGGATCTAACTGGATGTCATGATTGTACCAGTATGTATCAGTTATGGATTATGGAGAAAGCAAGAGAAGCAACTAGAAGGAATTTATTAGATGCTTTAAGAGCAATTAGACAAAATAATGTACGAATAAAGTATGAAGATTATTTACAAGCAACAGTAAGTTACATTGTCCATATATCAATATATACATGTACATAGAGTGGATCCCTTAGTTAAGAATAGCCCAATATTATTATCTGGCATTGATCTATATTAAACTTTGACACTAATCACAACTTGATTGTTATCAGATGTAATATTCCCATAATTTATATGAAAGTGGTTTTAACTATCTAAACAACTTGTGACCACAAATTGCTATTACAAACTCATTTCCTCATATCTGTAGGTGAGAAATAATGAGAGTGTTCAATCTATATAAGTGATGTTATGTATATCAACAAGTACAATATAGTAAGTATACTAGTTACCTTAATACAAGTATGTACATGGTATGTGGATATGTTCTTGTAAAGTTTGTTCTGTTGAACAATTGATAATACCTGGATTTGTGGACAATACTTTTTCATTTAATGATTGTCTCTTTGGAAAAGACAATTCAAATACATCACAGTAGTTCTTGTTGTACTAAATAATATCTGTAGTTGTTATATTGGTAGTTAGATATATTCTGTAGTTACTGTATATAATTGTTATCTATTAATTCCACAGATAGATAATGAGAGACATATTGTTAAAGCCAGCTGATGAGATACTTACTACTACAACACTACTTTAACTTCATGATTGTTGTTTTTTTTCATTAAATTTTGTTTGTTCTTAACATACAAGTATATATACTTTTGTGGTATTGAGTAATAACTATTTGAATGGGTGTAACAGAATACGGAAGTATACGGTTTTGGTCTGTATGATTTTTGTTTCTTGGCCAAACCCTCTACAAATCCAGTAATTATTACTTATACTAGAACTACAAAGTGATTTTTATTGGGGACACGTGCAGTTACAATTGTAGAGTGTAGATCTATATAGTGGATATACTGAATTGACACGTATATATCAATTTGGATTAACTAAAAAGATGAAAGTACAATCTGTTAGAAGAAATTTGCTTAATTCTTTAATAGCTATAAGACAGAGTAAAGTTGTAAAGAAATATGAAGACTATTTGAAAATGTTACCGGTGAGTATTTAGGAACATATATGATACTGTAAAACATTAATCACATTAAGAGGTGATACATAACTTCCGATATATATCCAACGTATGATATATATATATTTAAGAATATTTCTACTATACCATATGCTCTAATAAAACTACAGAATATTTTTGTCAGTTAAAAGAAAACAAGAAAACACTCGTATGCTGTGAAAGTTGTACTTCTAATGTTATCGATAAAACTCGTCAGCAACCTTGGTATCCCATGAATGGTGAGTTTAGATTTACTGTAACAATACATATATTATTAATTTATAATTATAATTATATTTAATGTCAAAACTAAACATTATTTCTCATCTTACTCTAAATTGTGTGAGATATCCTCACAATTTAATAACCAAAGCATTAGACTATCAGACTACCACAAAGTGTTATTATATATTATTTGTAAATACAGTATAGCCGGTTATTTTTGCGGCACATATTATTTATTTTAGAATTTTATGCAGACTTTATTTTGACGGTGCAATAACGGGCACCAAAATTATGTCCCACCTACTTTTAGTTGCCACATGCTCGGCCACGTGTATACGGGTGGCGGCTTTGAGGGCGGCTAACGAAGAAAGCATCTCCAGTTGTGTAAGGGGCTATCATATCTCTAAAGAGATATGGACACCAACAATTGCCACTGTCGTTCTGGTAGTTCTGTCTCTGGAAGTACTGTAGGATCGACATCTTCCTTCACACACATCATGTGGACTTCATGTGTGGCTAAATTTTGGATTGACTTTTATTATTAGTAATACTTAATATTAGTATATCTAAATTTGGCGCTCTATCGACAGCGCATAATATAAATCCTCGCCAAAAATACCGGCTATACAGTACATGTTAGAACATACAGTAGTGATATATGTAATGAATTACATATAAGATCATAATGATAATTTATTCATTATGTTAACTTTTATATACAAGTACCACTATATTGAAGAGCAGCTTTTGCTAAAAGGACTTTTCAAGTCTATAGCTATTGAATTGAAAGTACTTTGTTTAAAGAAGCAATTGACAATACAATAATCTGATAGTATCATAGTGTTCCTACTACCTGTACTGTCTTTGTAGTATTATAAACTTTCTATAAAGATTTTATTTACATTACTGTCTCTAAAATATTAGTATAGTTTATAATATTTGATAGGTAATATGTCACTGGATCAACTCTTGGATCAACAACCTCCAATTCTAGAATTAACTACACATGCCAGAACTTCAGAATATAATCAGATAGGTGTAACACTACAACTGGACAGGGTCAATCTAGCTAAATGTCATGACCATACCAGTATGTATCAATTGTGGATAGAGGAAAAGGCTCAAAATGCCACAAGGAGGAGTTTATTAGATGCTTTAACAACTATTGGACTAAATGATGTAGCTAGTAAATACAAAGATTATCTAAAGACAATGGTAAGTTACATTGTCCATATATCAATATATACAGGTATATAGAGTGGATCCGTTTGTCCAATATGGAGAAAGCAAGAAAAGCAACAAGAAGGAATTTATTAGATGCTTTAAGCGCTATTAGACAAAATAATGTACGAATAAAGTATGAAGGTTATTTACAAACAACAGTAAGTTACATTGTCCATATATCAATATATACATGTATATAGAGTGGACCCATTTGATAACAATAGCTCCATATTACTACCTGACTTTCATTTATATTAAACTTCACACTAATCATAGCTTGGTTGTTTTTAGATATAATATTATATTGGATTCCATGTCATTTATATCTCTTAATATTAAGTATACCTGGATATGTGTTCTTAATATTGTCACTAACAAAATGTTTATTTTATGAGTAACAGTACCAGGACCATTACCGATAATATACTCAACAAATAGTTGTTTTTGCTTCTCATACTCACTTGTCAATATATCTAGGACAGCATGTGAAGGTTTCCAAGTTATTTCAGTGATTCCTAACCACAAGACCTCATAACTTTACTTTGCTAATATAAATTATTAATCAATATACTTGTGGCTTATTATCACAACAATTATCACAACATTACACCCACTGATTTAATAAAAAGTGATTGATATAAACCAAGTACACTTGTCACCTTAATGTGAACACTATTGTATAAGCTTTTATGAACTTTATATATAACAATGAAAGTTCAAACATTACATACGCTACTACTGTAAACATGTTGTTTGTAATTGTTACTGAAATTATGACTCCAGTCAACTGTACATGTGTCCATTTATATGACAGTCATATAGATGTATGTCCTATTGTAACCACACCCACAAGTCTTATCCTTTTCCTTTACTCTATTATCTATTGTGCATGTACACAAAGAGTTATGTACTTGTACTTGTTAAACTGGACAATAGGAACTGACTATATTCTAGCTAGTACTAAAGGATTGAATTGGAAATTTAAAATATCTATAATTTATAAGTACCACATTTAGAAGTCTAATCATTATAATATGTTATGTAATTCTTGTTAACATTGTTTACTTTAATCAAAGTTTAAAATTTTATTTCTATTATATATTAGGTGCTAACAAGAAGCTGCTGGACAAAGCTATGAGGGATGGTTACGTCACTGCTAAATGGTCCAAGTTTTCTGTCTCAGGTGCACCTGGAACTGGCAAGTCATCCTTTTTAAACCTCCTTTATAGTGAAGATCCTCCGCATTGCCATAGCAGTACTCCAGTAATTGCAGCAAAAGAACCAAGGATCTTATCTGCCACTGTAGGTGATGATTCTGTGTGGAGAAAAATACACCACGAGTCTCTTAAAGCAATAATTGCTCAAGGAGTTAAACATAGCATCCGACCTCACAAACCAAAAAAGTCATTAGAGGAATCAGTTGATCACTCAACAGAAGAAACATCAGACAGTGACGACTTTGAATCATCAACTACAACTAGTCATGAAACAGTTGATCAGAGCTCTTCTTTTTCTAAACCTACTGTAACTCAAGAAATTATTAATCTTTTACCACATGCACAGAAATCTGAAGAGCTCTATCAATCTCATTGGATATATGGTGTTGATACTGGTGGTCAGGCTGCCTTTTTAGACATTGCTCCGATTTTGTTACGATATCACTCTGTCAATATTCTTACACACAAGTTAGACGAAAAGCTTAACGACAAAGCCAAGTTCTTCTTCAGTATTGAGGGAAAGCAAATTGGTGAGCCTGTAGAAAAACAGATTACAAATTTGCAACTTATTGAATCATCATTTCGTTCAGTGTTGTCAGTAGATTTTCCAGAGTTACCAAACATCCATATGAAACATGTTCAAGAACCCTACTACATTGTACTAGGGACATTCTTGGACAGTTTTAGAAAAATTTAAGGAAGCCATAATTATGTATCGTAAAGCTGGAAATGAAGTAATATTTCCTGTCGACACTACTGCCAGAAATGATTATGAGATAAATTTGGCTGCTAGGATTCGTAAGAAAATCTGCCAGTATTTTATTGAGGCAGAAATCCCTATTCGATGGTTTTTGTTTCAACTTGAATTAGATCAGCTTCATAAATCTTCTAAATCTAGCATTGTAGCTGTGTCTAAGTGTTTAGAAATTGGTATGACCTTAGAAATGAACTCCAGTGAAGTTCATGCAGCATTGATGTACTACCATGACCTGACCATCTTTCTCTACTTCCCTAAAATCTTACCTAATATAGCATTTCTTCATCCTCAACCATTATTTGAGAGGCTCTCTGATTTAATCAGTATCTCTTTTGCTGATGCTGTTGATGATTTGGAAGAAGGAGGTATCTCTCTATACAATCCTGCTGCTCATGAAGAACTAAAAGATGAAGGAACATTTAAAGAAGATTTGTTGACATCACCCAATTCACATTTATCACAAGGATTCTATCCTGAGTTTACACCACAAGATTTTCTCAAGTTAATGACAAGTTTATTTATAATGGCCTCTCTACCTGAGAAAGGAAAATACTTTCTACCAACTGTCCTTCCTACTAGATCATCCACTGAGTATAAGTCTATACCATCTCCTTTTAAGGAACACGTAGATCCTCTCATTCTGTCCTGGGATATGAAACCTCTTACTCGAGGTGTATTCCCTGCATTAGTCGTGAACCTTTTACATCGTAAAGATCCACCAAGATTTCAATTGAAACGTCCTCTACGTTCCACACCACGTTATCGTAATATGATCACTTTACACACTAATTATGGTGATGTTCTATTAGTTGATGGGATTTATTGGATTGCAGTATATTATTCTGGCTTTTCTACAGAATGTTTCACTTTACGAGATATTATCCACACAGGAATCAATGAAGTGATAAGTAAATTCCAATATATGGCTAATGTGGAAAACGTCAATGAATATTTTTACTGTACAATACCTGATTGCCCTAAAAAAGCTTCAGAACATTTTTGTCATTTAAGTGAAGACAAACTAAAGTGCATTTGTCAAAATAGCTCTCAAGCAACTCATACCGATAGGTCACGTCAGCTACCTTGGTTTAGAGGTGAGTATTAATTAGACCCCAAAAGTAATTATAAAAGTACATGTATGTCTTAACTGTTAAATTCATTAATCTAGTGATATTTGATGTGTAACTTTGTCATATAATTCCTAAATTGACCATATTAGCATTGATACAAGTAATTTTTATCAGACAATATATGACATTCTGTACATATCAATTAATATCTGTATTTAACAGCTACATAACATGTTATCCAAAATTGTAGACCACCTGACACTGATATCATAGTATAATATAATGTTATAAACATGTACATGAGTTTGAGTGTTTTGTAAAACAGACTATACTCTTACATGATATTTCATTTAGTTTTAATTGCTAAAGTACACTGCATATGCTGCATAAGTAGTCAAGACTGATGTTATTGCTAACATTGTTGTACATGTTTATGTAATCTTTTCTCCTCTTATTTTGCTATATTATTAGGAACAATAGGAATGATACAACATAGTGAAACTAAAGATTTTGTGCTAGAAAAGTTACAACTAGTAAAGGAACATCCAACTCAATCAAAAGAAGGTATTGTCAGTAATGTTATAATTGATATATGTTGGTGTCATTAAACTATCACTGTCACTATATAGCATAATTATTATTACACAGATCTATTTAAAGGTATGGTGATAGTAGGAGAGAACTATTCCAATTTTAGTGCTGCTAAAGATCAACAGCTGTCAGTTGAAGAATGTGGGCTAAACATTTTAATACCTGCACAAGTTATCACACCAGTAGATGCTTCATATGAAATTACTGCTAACGGATTGTGGGGTGGCAAATATTTTAAATTTCCTGAAAATACCATACTTATCAGTGGTGTGTGTAATATATCAGTGTCTTGTTCATCTCAACTTAATAAACCAATCACAGTTCAACTAGAACATTGTGCTAATGTCACTAACAAGAAACAAACAGAGTGTCTCAGTTTTGTTGTCGCTAAATCTGGTCCTCCCTTCAAGTTTGACTACCTACCAGGAGGATCATTTTGTCCTGGTTCACAATATGGCACTATACATCTCAAAGAATTTTCATACCTAGCTATAGTACTTTGTGCTGCTATTGGTGGTGCCACATTGGGTCTAGGAGGAGCAGTTCTAGGAGGTGCAGTTGGTAGTGCCATTGAATATTATTATGCAAACAGTAAGTATTATTTTATTGATCAGTTATACATGCATGGAATAAAATGTTTAAAACAATGCTGAGTGAGTTCGTAATTGTATGCTTTGTGTTATAAAACATACCTTGATTTAAACCAACACATATATTTTACACATCAACTACTTTATACAGATACTAAACTTCCTAACTGCAACTATCGAGCTTATATCTTCTATGAAGTAGTAAATGTGAGAACATGGAAGATGCGATTTACAGTTGTTCAAGATACCATATATTCTAATGTAATAAATGTTAATCACTTTAAATCATAATTTTAATCATTAATATTCTTTTATAGACAATTCTAAAACTGACATCTAAATTTGGTAGCGAAGAAGACAATTTTCCATTTCATTTTGATACTAAAGTATCTTCATCAAGAGCACAGGAGGAAGCAGCCAGAAGAGGTATTTATACAAAAGAGAGATTAAAGTTATTAGGATTTCCTGATGAAGCATTTCATGGATGGGAAATGACACCACTACGTCCACCACCAGTAGTAAGTGATCTTATGTGTTTTTGTGTGTGTGGATGAGTCAATGGGTGGGAAAATATGTATGTATGGATGAAAAAATGTTTGTAAGTACATGTACTCTAAGTTATCTGTTTTTACACTTTAATTACTCTGGTATAGATTAACAGAAAAGATGCTGATGACTTCAGTCAGTCATGGAGTCTTAATCCTCCTAATATTCCTGTACAAGTATCTGCTAATTCTAGAATGAGTGACTTCAGAAATAATCTTAAATATCCTATAACAATTGAAGGTATTGAAGTTACCGACAGTCAAGCATTAGCTGAAGATAGACCTGAAATTGTGATTACTAGATCACTGGACAGTAATTTACTAAGTGAGTGTTTGTCTAATATTTATCTTTGTAGTATCCTATTAATAACCTTACTCAGAGCATTCCAAATAATGCCATCAACAACTTTTTTCAAGCTAAGTGCCAAAGCACAATACAATTAATTGTGTTTGTTACAGCTCTTAACACCAACATAGATACCATCAAGTATGAATTGTGCTTTTATTTGGTATTTTGAATTATTGGCTGTTTTTTGAACAGTTTGTCTTGTTAAGTTATCTATACATAATTATGTTAATACCAATAACATCATTACACATGCTATATTGTTTAACAAAGAAAAGATCATTTTGTTACATCATTATAAAATTGTATATTTTTCCATATCATATTAGGTAATATAGTTGAAGGAGGTGTACATGTATCTACTTTACCAGATCATCTCTTGGATCAACGACCTACACTTGAAGAATTAATTTCACATTCTAGAACAGCAGAATGGTTTGACTTAGGTGTGAAACTAGGACTGGACAGTGTAGATCTAGCTGGATGTCGTAACTGTACTAGAATGTATCAGTTATGGATTATGGAGAAAGGAAAAAGTGCAATGAGGAGGTGTTTATTAGATGCTTTAAGAGCTATTAGACAGAAGGATGTAGCAGATGCTTATGAAGATTATTTAAAAACAACAGTAAGTTACATTGTCCATATATCAATGTACACATATACACAGAGTGAAACCCTTATCTAAGAATAGTCAAATATTATTAACTGTCTTTGATCTATTTTGATGCTAATCACAACTTGGTTGATTTTAGATGTAATATTCTCATTATATTTATTCTGTAGTTACTGTACATAATTATTATCTATTAATTCCACAGATACATAGCTCAATGTCTTAGTAGAAGGAGCTTCCTAATGTTCTAGACATATTGTTTAAGAAGCTGATTATATTACTTTAATTATCTCCTTATTAACTAGTGATATATGTACATGTATATACTAGTACATATTCATTAATGTTTAAAGACTATGCACATCATTTCATCACATCATTGCTTTTATAGTATATGTTGTTTTGTTGTTTAAAATACTTGTGATCTTTAGCAATAATAATTTTGGCATTACTTTATATGGAAATATCTATTTGTATTCTCTAACAGCTTCACATCATTAATCCTCGTTACTTACTATGTAGAGAAGCATTATTGCTGTGTCTGCCATTAGCTGGCAATGTATTTTGAACTGCTCTAACTTGGCAAAGAAAGTGTCTACAGGTAAAACGTCACAGAGATGGCAAAATTTAACCCTTAGAGGACCACGCCTATTTAATTTTATTTAACATACCGTATAAACAGAAGATTCTCGTGAAAAAAGTTGACTTTGTTAATGAGTTTCTGTTTTCTCAAAAGTAAATTGCTTCAGGTCATCAACCACTATGATATGTTTCTTATTCTTGCCTATGGGTCCATTACCATAAACTCTTGAACATGCGTGCCGTCCTTAGCAACGAGTAGCCGTTAGTAGTTTTGTATTTTTTTACTTAATTATGTGGACTTATCTTACATGAAAGGCTACGATTGATGATTTTGAGTCAAGTATGATTTTTGAATTAATTTATCTCAACACAGCAACCTATAGGACTTCAATATCCAGTTCATCATCGCTACTACAATAAAAATTGTAACTGCTCTATCTCTGTTTTAATATCTGACCAATTTTCTAAACCTGACCAACATTCATTGCTGTTCTATAGCAGTAATTTCTTAATATTTATTGTTAAACCTTTTACAAAAAATTAAAAAGGCAAACTTAAAGTAAACAGCAAACATTTTTTAATTAAAATTCCATATGTCACAAATTCGTGACAGTGGTTTTTAATGAGGTGGGCGTGTCGTGAATTTGTGACACGATCATCATTCTCAATAAAGGGTGTGAAGGAAAGACGAAGTTTGAAAAATCAGAATAATCTTAAAAGGTGCAGACAAGGTGGAACAAAGGGAAAGAAACTAACATGAGTACAGAAACTGCACCAAGAGTTCTACACTTTAGTCCTTTTCTTGATTATTGGACTATAGTTCTTATAATGATGACCAGTCCCTCAGATGGCTACTCCTAGGATCCAGCGATGGTCCCTATTGTTAAGCTCTTATCAGTATATTATCTAATACCGACCTGGTCACAAGATTGCCAATGCTGATGTTTTTAGCAGATTACCTATATCTGACAAACAGTTAAATTTTAGTTTTGAGGGTGGAGAGGTTAATTTTCTTCTTAATCATCTTTCAGAGGCAATAACTACAGCATCTCAGATCAGATACTGGACCAGTAAGTATCCAATTCTCTCTCGTGTACATCATTTCATTCTACATGGTTGGAATACCAATAATTCTGATGATGACTTACGACCCTACTTTAATCAGCAAAATGAATTAAGCATCGTGGACGGCTGTGTATCATGGAGGCAACATGTCATGATTCCACCTCAGGGTCGTGCCATTATAGAGCAACTTCATGAGACCCATCTCGGCACCAATCAAATGAGAAGTTTGGCTAGATCATATGCCTGGTGACCACATCTTGATTCTGATATTGTTACAAAGTAAGACACTGTCACATTTGTCAAACCAATCATCCATCACCCCCAAAGGCTCCTTTATACCCATGGGAATGGCCTACTAGACCTTGGGCAAGATTGCATATAGACCATGCAGGACCCTTTCATAGTAAACTTTTTCTAATAGTTGTAGATGCACATTCCAAATGGATCAATGTTTAAATAGTGAAGTCTACATCTTCCGATTTAACAATTGCAGTCTTACATAACCTTTTTGCCACACATGGCCTCCCAGAAGACATAGTATCGGACAATGGAACTGGTTTTAGAAGTTCAGTATTTCGGATGTTTATGTCCCAAAACGGGATAAAACACTCTTTCACCTCCCCCTACCATCCAGTTCCAATGGGTTGGCTGAACATGCTGTCCAAACTTTTAAGCATGCTGTCTTAAAAATGGAAGGACCCATGGAACTTAGATTAGCTCGATTTTTGTTCAAATACCATGTAACACTTCAGACCACCACAGGAGTTTCAACTTTTGAACTATTAACGAGAAGACGACTCCGCACATCATTAGATTTATTACACCCAGCCACCTTAAGCAAAGTGTCAAAGAACTTTCATAGAACTTTCATAGAACATAATGAATACCTGTTAAGGTTACAAAAGCCACTGGTCCACTTTCATATGAGGTACAAACAAACACTGGCAATTTTCTTAAGACGTTATGTTGACCACCTTAGACGTAATTATTCTGTCAGTCACAGGAATCAGTTGAAGATTGGTGTATGTCAGATTCATTCACTTTAAACCCAGGTCCTCTTGCAGTTTAAGTCAAGATACCACCACCTGCACAAGTTTGTCCAGTTGCTGTTCACCATTCTATTCGTGTACCTCGACCTGTTGATCGTTTTGCACCCCTACTTCAAACTTAAGAGGGGGAAATGTGATAACTATGAATATGGTAATAATATATGGATATTTATTTCAGAATTTACCAAACTATATAGCACATACATAGTGTGGGCACATTTTGAGTTCACTCAGGTAGTTGTTACGTTTTGTACATGTTGACTCTCTCTCTTTATTTACATATTTGTTGTTATATGTTGAACCCATTTCGGCAGAACGCCTGGGTACAAGACTAGTTCTTCACTTGTTTTAGCACACGGCAATGTTGTAGAAGTGTATATAGGATATAAAAATATTCAAGTGGGCGTAAAAGACTACGGAAGTATACTACTACTACTATTATTACTACTATTATTATTATTATTATTAAAGGACTTTACAGTACAAATAATTGACAATATAATGATAATAAATGAAATATAGTTCAGTGATGAGAATGATTGTACTGATGGAGTACTAGCACTTGCTGCTAGTACCCAAGTAGGAATTAAAGTAAAGTACGTGTGTCAAGATAAGTGAAAAACAATAGGAATGTGGGATTTAGAGCATTTGTTACAGGGACAGATGATATGGTATGTATAAGGAACCTCTGGGTCAAAGTTGGCTTTGAAGTTACTCCAGAAGTTTATAGTTATATTTGATTTTATTCGAGAGAGAGAGTTGTTGAGGTTGATTGGTGGTAGTACGTTCCAGAGGCGGATTACTCTCTTGAAAAAGGAGTAATGAGAAGAATTTAACTGTGAACTTTGATGAACAAGTTTACAAGAACTGGATGATCTAGTGGAGGAGGATACAAATTGAATGTAGTTAGTAACTGGAAAGCTGGGATCCAGGTGTTGGAGACAACGAATCAGAAAAAGGATGTCAGCAAGTTCAAAACTGTACATTAATGGAAGAATATGAAGTGACGTGAGTCTCGTTTTGTAGTCTGTAGAGTAATCATTCAGAATATATTTAGTGGCATGATGTTGCACTTGTTCTAAGGAAATAATGTCTTTTATGAGACAAGGTCTCCAAATTTGAGAGCAATAAGTGAGTTGAGACCTAATGAGTGATAAGTAGAGGAGTTTTTTGGTACGGGAAGGAATCAGAGCGGAGAATGTGCGACATATTAGACCAAGCTTTTGGTAAGCTTTGGTAATTATTTGCTTGTAATGATGTGTCCAAAAGAGATCATTGGAAAATATGATACCGAGATCTTCAAAGTGGTTCATGAGTTTGATTTCTATACCAATCATACAGCAGCTATTATGTATAGGAGAACTTGACCTATTCAGAAAACGTAGAAGACCAAATTTAGAAACATTGAAGGAAAGATTGCTTTCATAACTCCAGTTGAAGAGGTGATTTAGATCCAATTGTAGTAAAATACTGTCTGGTGGTTTGATGATATGCATACAGCACTTGGTGTCATCGACAAATAGATATGAAAATGAAGAGACTAGGACAGGGGGTAAGTCATTGATGTATATAATGAATAATAGTGGACCTAATATACTGCCTTGAGGATCGCCAGATGTAACGGGAAGCCAGTCAGAGAAATGATCATCAAGCACAACTCGCTGATAATCTGTTTGTGAGGTATACCTTGAAGAAGTGCTACATTCTCCAGTGAGACCTGACGACTTGTCAATTGAAGAAGTTAAGTTTTGGGATTTATATTTGAGAACTACAGGGATTTTAGTTTCTTCGCAAATACTGTTGATGTACTTGTAGATTTTAGAGTCATTGTGATGAGGAAAGTTATTTACAAGATGGGATTCATAGTTTATATGAGCATTGGCGATGTTAGATTGTAATACTGATTCTGCAGCAGAAAGCTTGGTTAGTTTGGATGTAGAATGTTACGCTTATAGCATTTTCTGAGGGAGTGTACTTTGTTGAGTTGACGTCGTGTCTCAGAGGTGAACCATTTGGGATAATGGTGAGGACGGAATTTGATTTGTGGGGTGAACAGTGTGATAGATTGATGAATAATGCCCCAAGTGATTGCCAGAGGAATTTAATGTCAGTAGAGCTGTAGAAAAGGTCAAGGTCACAGTCCACCAGAACAAAGTTGATAGAGTTAAAATCGGCACTTTTGAAATCATATGAGAATTTACATTTGCTTTTATTTGATGGAGAAGTGACTGGGATGGTGAAAGAGAGTGGTTAATGGTCTGATGTGAGAGTGTGCTGTGAAAGAGGCTTGACCACTTGAACAAGAAAGTAGTCAGCGTTAGGATGAGGTCTAAAGTGTTTCCAGAGATATGAGTAGGAAAATTCACAGATTGGTTAAGACTGTATTGAAATATGAAGTTGCAGAAGTTCTTGGAATGTTTTGTGTGGCCTGAAAGAGTTGACCAGCAGATGTCAGGAAAATTGAAGTCTCCAGTATGATAGTGTTGGGGATGGTTAAAATTGATTCAAAATATTTGAGAAGCTCAACGTTGTATTCAGAGGAGTTAGGTGCGATGTAAACAACACAAACCAGGAGTGCAACATGAGCTTTGATTTGCAGAAAGCAACTGATGAACAGCTAAGAGGACACCACTTCCACGAGACGTTCTGCCTTCATGAAAGATGTTATAACCTGAAGGTAGTAGTTCCTTGTTCAATGTAGAGGGAGATAACCATGTTTCTATAACAGCAACAAGCGAGTATGAAGAGGAGTAGACAAAGGATTAGAATTTCCTGATTTTGTTGACTAAGCTACATGAGTTCCAAAGGCAGGCATTTATATCCTTGCGCAGTCAAATAGTTGATATAGCAAGGGAGGGTGAAGTGCAGTGTGCCATTTTCTACGTCAGCTACTGTAGAAGGGGGAAGGGTCTGTAGAAGGCTTGAGTTAACCAAAGTAGAAGTTCTAATAGAGGAATCGGAATTGTTTAAATTGGTTAACGAAGGTGATATATCTGCTAAAGTGGGTTATTTCTGGAATTGATTGTTAACCATTGCGATTAAGTCTTTTATTGACAAAGATGCTTGAGTAACTGATTTTAATGCTTTGGCGGTCAATTCCTACGGATTATCCCAGGTTTGCCTACTCCGTCTTTGCCTACTCCACTTTTGTCTACTAATTTACCATGATAATTTGCACCTTAATTTATCAGTATAAAATCTTCCTCTTATAGTAATGTAGATTTAACTATCAAGTGCATGCGCATAAATCACCATTGAATAACTAACTACATAACATCTTTCAACTAAAAACTACTGTTAAACATGACTATAACTAATACTATTAGCATTAATATTATAATTAATACTAAAAATAAATTCAAATTTTACTTTTTAGTATAACTAAAACTAAAACTAAAACACCTTATGTCTACCAAAAAAACACTAACAGACCGTACTATAATAGCATTACTCCTAGTACTACAAATAGCATTACTTACATGTATAGAACAGACAAAACTGTTTTGTTTGTGTTTTTATGTTTACTAAAAGAATACATCAACAGAAGTCAAAACTGAATAGAAAGCAAGTATATAGAACAAACTACTTTAATTATACAGAAGTACTAGGAGTATTGCTATTTATAGTACTAAGGGTATGCTATTTATAGTTATGCAGTCACACTCTTCTTTGACCTTCCAAATAATATTGACTATGGCATCAAGTCTGAGTGAGTTACAAATTAAGTTCCTTTTCTCATTTAATGTCATTTTCATTTTAGATGTTGCTAATTTGAAAGATATCATTGAAGCTTTGAAGAAAGGTCTTTGACCAAGCCATCACTGGTCTCCTCTTGGTCTACAACTGGGACTGTTACAAACTTACAATCTACTCTGTCAGACTTTAGAGCCAAGTATAAAGATGATCCAGAGAGCTGTCTTCAGGATTGTTTAACTCTGTGGTTGAGTAAAGCTGACAAGGTGACAGAGAGTGGAGGTCCTACATGGGATTCATTAGCTGATGCCCTTCACAAAATAGGAGAAAATTTTGCAGCTGAAAAAATAATGGAATTTAGTGAGAAATTCAATGATGGATATTTTATGACAACTTACTTATTATTTTCTCCTCTTCTCATAGAATTCTCCACTCCAGCTTGTCAAATGTTACATAAACACACTGACAGGCTCACATCATTGACTCTATCTGTGGAGATTGTTCAGATGTTACATGCAGAGAGAGTAATCTCTAAGGAGACATTAGATGAAGTCAATAGATCAGGAGGTGTACTAGAAGAAGGTCCATTGAAAGCACTGTGTACTACAAGAGCCAAACAAATTAAGAAGTTTGCTATTGAAATCAGAAGAAGTAGTACAGATTGCTCAAGACATACTTCAGGAGTATAGTAAATAAATTTACATTATATTCTGTTGTTAGTTCCATTTGTTATACAGATCAGACATTTCCTTCCCAAGTCAAACTGCAGGCCACATTTCAATATGATTTTATCGAATGAGAGTGATCTTTGGAAATCTCATTGTTAAGGTTGCACCTCTCATTAAAGCTGGCATTCCTTCACTTGACAAACTGAAAAAGTACCTTCGAAGGTGTTTCCAAGAACTAGCACCTCAATTGAGTGCAGCAAAATCTTTTGATGATGTCATAGACACATGTACCATCATTGATATCTGCTGCTTAGAAGCCATTGTTGATCACTATGAAATCACTAAAGCCAAAAAGCTTATTAAAGAATTGAAGAAACAGGTTGATACTTTTTGTGAGAAGGTGAAAGCCGATATATGCCTTAAGCAAAACTTCAATACAGCTTCTTCTTCTCATCTTACTTGTGAAAGTATTGAGTTTGTTGTGGAATGGAAGATGAATGCACACTCCATCACATTAAAGGTCTGTTGTCAAAGGCATTTGAAGATATGGCAAAATCTGTCCAAGTTAAAGCAGTAAATGAAGGCAATTCCATTATCATCTGCTATGCTCCACTAAGGTTGATGGATTTTCTGTTAATGGTTACCAAAAGCAATCTTGACTTACTTAAGGAAACGGGAGTGATTAAACTCAATATTGGCTATCATATTATTTTAATAAGTGTAAAAGGAATGAGGTTAGAATTGAATGTTTTTTCATTATCTTTTTTTTACTTATAGGACATGAGAGCTATTGAAGATTTAGAGAATCTCGAAACACAAACTGGAGTCAAGGGACACAGAGATGATGACAGAAATGGATGATTTGAAATCACAGCTTAGAAACAGTGAAGGTCAGTCCAACCTTGAAGTAATAGATATGGTGTTAGTCAAGTACATTACAAAAAAAGCACAGAAGGCAATGTCTTGAATGTTTTCAACACACATTTTATCAGATTTATTCTTGTGTTTTTTGGTACAACATTTGATATCCTAACACTCTTAAAGACCTGACTTCAGCAATTGCTACCACAACCAACAAACACTTAATTGATGTAACACATCTATCATCCAAATTAACTTAGTGGTACAATATGAACAACACTGTATGGCAGTGCCTTTAATACAATCATATATTGAAAAATAAACTATTAAGAGTTCATACGTCCATCAGTAGATTGAGTCTATAAAGGAACGTATACGATTTAGTGCACTAGTGTATCAATAATAATAGGATCTCTTTTGTCCTAGAGGTAAAAACCAGCTCTATTTGAATACTGTTGTGCTAGGTCTTTGTCGAATAATTGTGCATAAATATTATGTGTAATTATATTTGCTACTGTCAAATATTTTAGATAGATGAAAGACTAATAAAAGAAAGAAGTCTGAGATTCAGACTAGTACAAACAAACAATACTACATGTTATTATAATAATAACAATTAATATACGTAAATAAAATATAATAACTGTACTAACAATATATACACACACAACAGACAAAGGAAATGCAAATTAATTATGATGTCATAATGACAACATTGAAGAATCATTGTAATACTTGTTTATTGAAAGAGGTAACAAGTGTGGGTGGACTCAGTGGGTGTGGCTTTTATATAGAAATTAAATCCTCCAGAAGACATATTTTGAGTAGCAGGAGCAAATTGAAATTGTTCTGATGTAGTAGAGGGTGCCATAATGGATACCTCATCATTCTGGAGAGAGAGAGAGTCAACATTAAAAACAACAAAGTATAATGAAGATGACAATGAATTAGATTTAGAAATGGATGATATTGAAATGGAAGTAGAAGTAGAAGTAGATGATATGACACACGAGCTTGAAGACCACTTTGACCATTAATCCGAAAGTACTATTAATTCAAGAAAAACAAAATTAAAATTTCAATTGCAGAACCAACCATAACACCAGCAATTGTAGTAAATAGATGTGAGACAGATGTAGGGGTTAGTCAGAGACCTACAGACATTGAATAGAAAAACTGCATGTCAAACCTTCTTTAATCAGGGGTGTGGGTGTCGAGCTAAATGCTCGGAACAGTTTCCTGAGTCACACTATAGGGCCATAAGAAACGATACGGCAGAACTATCAAAGCAGGAAATGGACCTTGTAATAATGGGTCAGCTTCTAGCTATCACATGAGCTGGAAACTGTACATCAGCCTTGAGGCATCCCTCAAAAGAAAGAGATCACTCCTACAAACAATTTATGCACAATGAAGTCAAGGTATAACTGAACATGATAATAACAATACATTACCATACTCTACAGATTTGTAGAAAAATGTTCCTGTTTTTGCACGGCATTGGTAAACATAGATTACAGCCCATAAAACAATCTTACCTAAAAGATGGAATCAGTACAAGGTAAACTATTCAATAAAGAAATGCCATTGTAATTATTATTCTTAGAAAACACAGTAACGTTGGAAGAGAGCCATATCATGCATTCACTCCTGAGGAAGTAACACGAATAATAGCATTTATACAAAATTATTCTGAGGCTCATGCAATTTTATTACCTGGTAGAATACCCGGTTATAAGCAATACAACATACAACTCTTACCATCCAGCACATCCAAAAGGATAGTGTATACTGAATACATTAAGGCAAATGCGACAACAACATTTAGACTTGCCTCAGAGACAACATTTTACAGTATGTGGAGACGATATCTTCCACATGTCGTCATCACAAAACAATGTCAAAAAAATAACTCTGCTATTGTAAGAAGCATGAGTACACCACTAGCAAATCAGTCAGAAGTAAGGAGTAATAATATTACAAACAGATAACTTACATGCTTCCTTAAGGTCTTAGAAAAGGCCAGACTACCTGTGGATCTTGTACATAAAGAGAGACATTACTATCAAACAGTACTTAAAGAGACCAGCACTGTTATAAAAGATCTCTTTACAGTAGATGGCACCTTTACTCCACCACTCTCAAGACCTATAATGGAGCTAAATGTAAACGCTCATTATAGTTTTGACTATGCTCAACAGGTATATAAACATGACCGTGACTATTAATCAATAAACATTATTGCTTGTAGATTCATTATCCTAGCAATCCATTACAACCAGGGCCTATTTATTTTTTGACGCCATGAAAGTGTGCAATATTCAGTGTTTGTTGTGAGGCTATTCCTCGTCAAATCAACTTTTTGATTGATGAGGCATTTGATACAGGAAAAGGAGCAAACAGTGTAATCAGCATGCTCCATTTCTACTTAGAGAATCATGGCCTCAATGCCTGCCATAAGACTACACCTCAATGCAGATAATTGTTGTGGTCAAAATAAAAATGAAAGGCACTAAAGTGCCGAACCTCGCTGTAGTTTCTAAGTTATTTATAAATTCTATGCCAGCTTAGGCCCAGTTATGATGTTGTTATTGCAAGAAAATTTATTAACATTCCAGAAGGTGTGGTTATAAAATGGTAATTTTTGTCATTCTGTATATGCTCATTAATTGTTGCTTGATTTCTAGCTTTGCCATGTTTGTGAAGCAGTAACTGAGTAAGTGATAGTATCATTCAATTGCCAAGCAAGATTAAGTGCTAATTTCGTGATGAAAAGTTTCTCTGAGTCTTTACATGACCCTTTAAAATGTATCAATATTTCATATATAAAATTTATTGTAACTTGAAGATGAAACGTTCTTTGGAAACGTCCTGTAGTACAAATATAAATCGATATATTATCTATTAGTAGCAGTCTTTTCAGTGCTTGGAGACGTTTCCTGAATGCGTTACTTTGCTCCAAGTCCACAAAACATTTTTCAGAACTTTTCTAACGATTACTTCGACCAACGGCCTTCTGTCATGCTACCATTAATTCTGCACAATTGATTGGTCATGAGAATGGTGATATCATAGTTCCAACTTATAAGGTTTCTAGACTTTATTTCGTGAAATAAAGTCATCTATTGTCATTTTTTAAAAGATTATAACAATCCTGTGGAACAAAAATATGTGAGTCTTACATCTAGCTGTTTCAATACTGCAAAATCTCAATCATTGGGTAGGTATTAATATTTGGCCACATTTTGGTCAATAGCAGTCAAAGATTACCTGTCATTGATGACAATGTGTAGCCAGAATGAAACGAGATTGATGATCTGATTTTGCCTCCCACATGAGTCATTACATGTTATGAGATGTCTAACAATTGGATTGTTTATCCTAATGTATTTGAGAATACTGGACCTGACTTCACATGATCCTTTGATACTATTCCTTCATGCCAAACATGCATGTATCCAATACCAGTCTTAAACTATGTACTCCTAAATTGTATCTCCGAGTTGATGTTTATAAAGCACAATGTTGGTTAAAAGGACAGGAATTGGTAATGACAGTTGTAAATTAAACATCAGTATCTCTTAGTTAGCTAGAATCACTTTTTGAAAAAACCATATCCTCTTTCAGCTGTTTATAAACCTGCTCTGCTCTATGCTCACCCTTCAGGCATAGTAACAGAAGTATCTGTTGCTCCATCAATCTTAACTTTTAATGAGTCATAGGTTTTACAAGTATCACTTTTAATTTAAGTCTAAAAAAGAAATATCAATTGAGTTAGCATGAGAGAGAGAGAGAGAATTAGTCATAATAACTATGTTAGTGACTTAAGTATATATTATGTAACAAGAGTACAAAGGACAACAGGTATGATTGCTATGTTAATAAATTGAAAGAACCCTTGACAGATTAGGTCATGTGATCTACCAGCACCATCAGCTTTTTCAAATCTATACACCTATACAAAATATTTTATTAATACATATTATACAAACATGTATATATATTTGGTTCAAAGGATGTATTTATACATTGTATAAGTAAGTTTGATCTATATTAGGTTGAATGGGATCACAAAGGCAACCACATACATACTTAATATAGATGCATCACATTAAATTTAACTTCCTGCAAGTACATTATTTGTATTATAGACTATATAGTTATATATAAATTATGCTCAAATGACATGTACACTTGTCAATGAACGATCCTGTCATTACTTTTAGTGCTTTTAGATAGTAGTTATGTAGGACTGGGAACATAAACAAAGTAGTAGTTAGTATACAGACAGTATAGTCTCATCTTACTATAATTAGGTTATAGTTGATTTCGTTAGTAGTGTTTCCTTATTCCAATGTAGCAGTTATATACTATCTAACTATGTCACGTACTTTCTGTATTATCTATGGACATCTGGCGTAGGAACAGTGACCAACTAAGGGCCTACACTTCAAGATGTCTCAGGATGACCTTGTAAGTCTATAATCTTTCTATTACTATGTCATTATCCCTATATATCACTGTGATACTAACTAAACTCATATATAAGTGTTATTATATAGACAAAATATCTTTCTAAAAGATGATCTTTTAGTTATAAGGCCTGATCTGTATACTCATTACTCACTATATACACTACATGATACATGTCTGTCTTTATAATAGAATTATCAGCTGTACTGGGCAGCAAGTGATGGAGATCTCAAACGTGTACAATCTGCTATTGAGAGAGGTGCAGACGTAAACTATCACTGACCTTATGGGGTATGTTATTAACTTGGAATATTAAAGTATGTACCCCAAATGTGAAGCCGTGATTTTAGATTCAATGTACTATGAAATTAATAGCCTCACATTCAAGGGTTCGTACATCACAACAACACACTCTATTATCATTATAGTATGATGTTGGTTGTGTTATAATGTGTTTAAAAATAAAAGTACATGTACAGCTTTTTTGATGTTTTTTGTGCTTTGTTAGCACTCTGAACTCCTATGATATCATACAATAATAGATAATACATACTAGTAGTCAGTTCGTATCGATATATAGCAGTAGTTAGTCTTGTTATGTCTTGTAATAACATTTCCTATATCATCATAGTCCATACCAGGAATTATTTCTGACTGTGTACAACTCTCATGTTTTTACTTTGTTATTGAGTGGTCTAACTTTAGTGAGATAAATCCTTGTGTCATTTTTAATGAATGGTGAATTAGTTTTTTCCCCTTTCTTTTTCTGTCTTATCTCATTATACACTCCAGATAGTAGTAAAGTGTTAATATTACTGACATGATGTGTACATTTGTTGATCTAATAACAATATTACTGAATAATTGTAACAGAGCTAGTCCATATCTATCATATAACACAAACTTTTGAAGGACAATATTTTTTTATGAATTTGCTTTTAATGTGGCATTTGTAAAATAAATTTGTATTAGCATTTACAGTGGTGAATGACTAGATCATGAGTTGATAAAGTTTATCGAACAAACTCAAAGTGACTTGAATGAAAGTCAATGAGAGACAGCGTATGAGAGAGAACAACAACGAACGAAAGAATCAGTTACTTATATAGTACATAAACAATTCTAGAAAGTTTTACAGTAACATGTGCAAAAGGAACCTTCTAGACTTAATCATACAAAGGTTAAGTACTATCAAAACAATATTATGCATGACAAACAATCAGTTAACAAGTGTCCATTTCCAATACTCCTTCTCACTTGAAACTTGATTGTTCACATAGTCCAGATAATTCTCGCAACTTCTTAAATCTTTCCTTTCCTAATCCTTTTGTCAGCATATCTGCTACCATATTGCTCATTTGACAGTACTTCAGTTCAATGGTCTTCTTGTTGACTTGCTCTCTAATAAAATGGTACTTGATCTCAATATGCTTAGATCTTCCATGACTTTGTGGGTTTTTAGATAGACAGATAGCTGCTTGATTATCTTCATAGACTATGATTGGTTCAGGTGGTTCACCTAGCAGATCAGTGTAGAGCTGTCTTAACCATATGGCTTCTTGTGCTGCCTGAGACAAAGTAATAATATTCTGCTTCAGTAGTGGAAAGAGCTACACATGATTGCTTCCGACTTCTCCAGCTTATTGCTGTACCACGAACTTGAAAAATGTAACCTGAAGAGGATTTACGGTCATTCACATCTCTGGCCCAGTCTGAATCAGAAAAACCTTCACAAAGTCATACTTGCTTATTCCATTCCGTGGCATCCAATCAGAGTATTTACAAATGAAATATTTCAAAGACACATTCGGCCTGATTGTGAGCAGTAATTTTTACTTTTTATTAACTACTTTTTATTAAAAATACCTACATTACTATAGGAACCAGAAGAACAGGTACTGGGATGGTGTTTGGATCCAAAATCATCAGGGTTTAACAGAATAAACTACATGTGCTATGACATACCATTAAGATCCTCACTTGAGAAGCTTTTAAAAATGACTGTGTTATGGAACAGGTATTACTTTATGCTTCACATGTGATATATCAATTCTTTGTAGATCTACAACCCTCATAACTTATCAGATGGCATGCTTGGTGACTTTTGTGATGGTTCACAGTTTAAAGCACATCCACTTTTTTCAACCAATCCATTGGCCTTACAGATTCATCTCTATTATGATGACATGGAGGTCTGTAACCCTCTTGGATCTAATACTAAGACACATAAATTAGGTTTGTGCATTTTTAAACAAAATCATGTACTTGACAAAGTTATAATGTTTTGTAGGATTATTTTACTTTACCTTGGATAACATAGACCAGATCTACACTCAGCTCTTCAAGACAATTCAATTATTGTGTGTGGTTCAGACAGTCTACATAACAAAGTATGATATTAATGAAATCCTAAGACCTGTGTGGATGTTATTCAAGAGCTCGAAAGTGTGAGTTATCATGATATGACCTATTTATGTAAGTTATTTTGTAAATCAAATTTAGGAAGAGGATATGAATTTTTTTGTCGATGGAGTTGAGAAGGTATATTTCATGGTTCAATATCTGTTGTGTCAGCTGACAATCTGGCTAGCCAAGAGTTGGGAGGTTTTATGTCACCATTGTATGGCTACTAGTGAAACGATGCAGACAAAGGTAATGGTTGGTTCATGATGATTATTTAAAGGGGATTGCTTCATTCTTTTAATTTACGTGTATTTCCACTTTTGCAGTATAATGCCAGTAATTTTCAAATGATGTCTAGACGGACCCATGACACATACTGTGCAAGGCTTAATGGTCCCATGAGTGAACACTTTGCAACTCATAGTAAAAATTGTAAACCAATAGACCCAGATATGGATGGTCTCTTAATGATCAAAGAAACGAGCTTATGATCCTACTGATCATTATTATGTATGTTACATATAATACATGTACTTTGTTTTATTACTAATTATTTCATGAATATGTAAATATACAATTGTACTGTTATTACATGTAGGTTCTTATATATTTAAATTGATTTTAAAATGTTTATCATAACTTAAGTATGTATTGATCACTAATTGAACAGGTAATACCACATAATGTAACATTGAGTACTTCATTATACCATGAGTTGCATCTTGAGATAAGTTTAAACCGGACCTAATAGATAATTGAATAGATGAATGGATTAACAGCAGATAAATGGACAAATAAATGGATAAATGAGTTAATAAATGTCTATGAAAATATACATATACTAAATAGTACAATAGACACATGATAGATGAAGTAGATAAATAGATTACAATACTTTTCTAAACTATGTATCTTAAAAGAACTATTACTTTATTAGTATCAGTAGTATCAATAGTACATTGTGACTTACTGTTAATAAAACATTTATAATAGATTGATGATGAAGAAAGTAATATGATATGTTGATAGCTTAACCAAACTAGCTGACTTGTTTTGTTAATTAAATTTCAATAATATTCATTAGGTGACAATATAGCTAATTGCAATGATTTCTGTTACAAATTATTAATAATAATATTTTATAATTAATAGTAACCAAAAACAAGTAGTTGAACCAAATAAGGAGAGTACCAAATATGAAAACTTTACATTAATGTTCTTGCAACAGCAATATTCATATAAAGTCACCATGGCAACAGGAACTATTTTTAAGAATGCCATATCAAAGAAAATAGAGAATAGATTACTCTGCTTATATGATATCATGTCATTCATCATGTAATCAACATAGTATCATTGTTGGCAAATATGGAATACTTCCAATTTTAGTGCTCATAAAATGCATTTTCTTTATTAGAGAATTATATTATGAGTTGCTTTGTTAATGACACTATCTAAGAGATATGATCACTTCATGTCTTCAAACTAGATATGATTTATCATAATTTGTTTGAAATAAAGATCAGATGGATCTGTAATAAATGCTATATAATGAGTACAGAACATAATCAGTTATCCCATCTCATTATTTTTAGTTTACTGCCTGTATACTGCATAAGATCAGTAATCACTTTTATACTTCTAGGTAGTGGCTTCAAATACAATGTATCATGTACATTGAAGTTCTCAAATCCTGCACCTCTCAAACTCTCACACACCACTAATAATCCTATAATAGTACTGGATTTTGTGCTGGTTGGGCACACACTAATAATAATTAACAAAATATAAACTATGTAGAGAAAGAACTGATATACAAATAAGATGATAGGTTGGGGCAAAACAAAAAAAATGGACTTTGAGTAATGTCACAGTCTTTAAATAAAATATTATGCCAGGAGAAAATCCATTGAAACACCTCAAAAAAGACTAATGAGAACAAAATTAGCACTGAATAATAAAAATTACAGAAAAAGACAATAATAAGATAAAGCTACATCACACAAACATCCAGCCATAACATCCTGGACCTGATTGAAGAGCTAGCACTACCACACCTTGTTAGACTAGTAAAAATTGTCAACACCAACAAAATTTTAATTCAAATAGTAACTCAATAGGATACTTGTTACCATCAATATCATTATTATTATTAAATTAAATTGTTTTTTTGAAAACTCTAGCAGCTCCTCTCTCTAGAATCTTTTGATGAGTTGTTTGGTTGCTTTATCTTTAAATTTCAAGGATTCCCCTCTATAGACTTTTTTGAAGATATGATTGTATCTATTAACAGCAAGAACTGAGCTTGAGTTACCAGATTATTAGTTATTTGATAATTAATAGGTATGTTCTCCCTGTTGGTCATGATTCAGAACAACTTTCAGTAAATAAGACAATGTGTGCATGTGTACTACTGCACTCTAGAATGACAACTAATCATACAACCTCCTTTATATACACTGACTATACATGAAGTCATATCTTCTTAAAAATATTATGTGGGAGTTGTGTAATTCGTAACTGTTGGGGGAGGACAAAAATAGTGCACTTACGGCGTGACAGGTCACCTAATATTCAATTATTCCAATTTTACGAATTACAGATATTTCCGGTATCTATGGGTGTATGCAATAATCGCGCTATCTAGTTGAATATCAGAAGAAAGGCTGTACTCACTCACTCAGTAAAAGCTGCAGTTTGTAAATAGTTGCAGTTAATTCGTTGTACTAGTTGTACTTGGAAGTACTAAAAAGGTATAAATCTATTGATAGTTTATCTTGTATATGTTGTGTATTGAGACTGAATGGGTCACGCCCCTTTTAAGAATTGTTTATTGAAGTGAAAGATAAAGACTTAATCTCCCACACCACACATATTCTGTGGAAAAGGTTGCTTGTACAAAATAAAGCTTGTTATGAGAGGGATAGCTTCATCCAAATCAAATTTAGGATAATGTGTTCACTTCAATATGTGATGTATGTTTAAAAATGGAATTTGGAAGATTGAAAAGTCATTAGTGTTCCTTTATGGCTGATACGAACTAGACATTCTAAGACAAAAAATTAAGCATTTTTCCGCATTAGAGGACAATGCTCTATTAAAAGATGACATCTAATCATATATAGGCTAAAGGGAGTCTAATTTATAATGTCATATCTATGTGTGCTTAATTGAATAGCTTCAATTATGTAAATCTTCCTCATAATATGTGTGTGATATTATAGACTAATATTCATTTGTTTTTTGTACTGTAATATGATGCATCTTGTGATGTTACTCAAGGGAGATATAATTAGATGTATTATATTAACTTTCACATAATTAATCAACAATGAATATGATTAATTATGAATAAATATAATTAGTTGTTACATGCACACAGGTGATGTTTGTTTGTTTATATAGTAACTGTAAATATAATAGTCAATAAGAATATGTGATCAACAAATATTTTAATTTATTTATATTATGTATACATTTAAATATTAGTATCTTGTTGATTGTTCATTGGTCTTATATATAAGCTTGCTGTATTAAACTGGACATTATTAATGTTAATACTATATGAGACTAGTTCAGTAAATTTGACCTTCCTTAGTGTATGCCCAGATCCTCAAACTTGACCCTTGAAGTGTAGTGTTCAGACACTTACTCTGTTGAATGTGAGAAATGTTGTTTGGTGACTTATGCCCAATAACTTGGCATTTAAACTACATTTTAGCTAACCAATCAGAATGCTTGAAACCTATTACATCATCAGCTGCATAAATTAGAATGTATTCTGTCTTCTTCACTATAAGTGATGTATCATTATGTTATAATGTCAAGGAATCTGACTAAAGTCACCTCACATCCTTTCTATCATTAAACAAGTGGTCATCTCAATATAAGACTGTACCCTATGAGAATATGTGATCAACAAATATTTTAATTTAATTATATTATGTATACATTTTAAAATTAGTTAATGATAAATTTCATATCTTTTAGATCTGTGAATTGGTACTTTAAGAAACGTCAGGTCTGGCCTGACACTTGTTAACAAGTCAGGTGACTCCTGACTACACTGTGAAGTAGTACTGAGAGAGTATATTTACATGAAAATGGCAGCAGGTAAATGATCATTATAATTGTAGACAGTAACAAAGATAACTGTCCATGTATTACTAGTTAATAATTAGCCCCACCCTAATGTGTTCAATGTCCACTTTATTTAGTATTTGTTTGACATACCACATATTCTATTTAAAGCCCAAACACAAACCATTGTATTATAAGTAGTAAATTTGTTAGATCAGTGTGAGTGAAGTCATTGAATGATAAACAGTAAATGTTATTAACAGTAGAAGAATAGTAGTACATGTAGATGTCCTAGTTAATTGCATAAATATAATTACAATTTTATATTCCAAGTTTCTGTATTAAATTACATGTCTATTTATAGATAATTGAAGTTTTCATTTGTCAACACTTAATCAATACCACATATATTTATAATGATAATTTTTAAGACATTAATTAATTTATAATATGACAGTTTGTTATAATAATTATTTTATTGTTATCTCAGATATTACCAGTATATTAAAGGAGACTCCTACTAAATATGAACTGTTTGAGCTATTGAATAGTATTAGTGACAAATGGTATGATATTGGATTATCATTACAAGTACGGCGCAATGTTTTAAAAGATTTAAAAAACAGTCAGGAGTCCGATATAGAAAATCTCATTGTAGTCATTGACAACTTTCTAACTAAGTTTGTTACCTTTGAAGAAGTGATAACTGCTATTGAGGGTCCTATTGTTAATGACAAGGAGACAGCTGATTCAATACGTCAATATCTTAGTAAAGGTAAGACTAATGACTTATTAAGTAATGAGGTTATTAATAGTGGTGTTCAGACTACTACTGTAAAGTGTATTCAATTCAGTTTATATACCTTTATGGGAGGTGTGAAAGTTATTTACTGTCCTCAAATGAAGCAATCTGATTGGTTAATTAAGTTATAGCATGGTACAAGCTACTGACATATCAGAGTTATGTAATACATACAGAACATGTGGTCCAAAATATGTAATGTTAGGTTTGAGTGAAAGAACTGACAGTTCAGTTAATTATAGTTTATTAATTTTATACAATTTTGACAACAACATAACTAATAACTGTATTAACTCGTAGTTAGTATATCCAAACATTAGGTCATTATTAATTAATTCATTATTATTATTGATATTATCTATAATTTGTTTGTTCATGTAGTTGTAATTGACAGACTTCGATCTAATCTTAATCCTGACACTGAAATATCTGATTCAGGTAATTTAATTTCTATATAATATGTCAATACATTATGTTAACTGTTACACTGGACATTTACTGTAGTATTATAATTATAGCTTCTTCCCAGGACTAACTGATAGTTTTATATTATCATAGTAAACAGTGTGAGTAATAACAAAGGTCCTATAGGACTATTAGTCTTCGATTAGAAACAAATGTTCACATGAGAGGTTGTATATTACTTAATTTACTTGACATACCAGACAGTCCTATAATTGCTTTTAAACAAACAGTTTTCACTCACTTGTTTTGATTTTTAGTTTCACAAAAGAGTGATGTCCAGTACTACCACATCTTGTCCTTTGTATTAACTAGCAATCCTATATATCCCAGGATACTAAGTAGTCCCTAAGACTGGACCAATGTCAACACTGAGTATCCTTAAACTTGATACTGGCTGTGTTTAGTACATGTATGTTCCTCAATACCAAGTATCACTGGTACATCTTGATATGACCCCAACTCAAGGGATATACACATTCCTTAGTCCTAAATACCGTATTTCCTCGTAGAAACGCCTATCCCAAATAAACGCCTTACCCTGTTTAAACGCTGAGCAGCATAGCTGAAATAGCGTAATAAACGTCCAGTCTCAAATAAACACCTGGATGTGGTCAATACGCCACATGGTTTCTCGTGTTATAATTACGGCGGCATCTGAAGAAAGTCACCGAAGCTTTGACATCAGCTTTAAATTTCATGCTGTACAAGTTGCTGAAGATACTTCAAAATCTAATGCTTCGCACTTTATTTTACCTCTATGCTTTAAAAAGTGCCATGAAACTTTTGAGATGGAATGCGGCATGTGTCCTACGATTTTGCTGTCTCTCATTAATGATACGGCATATCTATCATACAGGTTGCCTTCTTCCTTCTCAGCTGGCAGCATCCCTTCTAAATGGAGTCCATATAGTCTTGTAGATATGGTGGCCAGTAACAACGCTATTTTTCTTGAGTGTCTCCATATCGGTAGGTGGGACATGCTTACTTTATAAGTTACTGATAAACACCCATCACCGAATAAACGCCTACCTCAATTAAATGCCTACTTTTATAGTCAAGATAAGAAATAAATGCCTAGGTGTTTACATGAGGAAATACAGTATTCATATTAACTGTAGTACATCCTGGAATGGTCAATCATTAGCCCAGTACATAATATCCCTAAACACTAGTATCACTAGATACTTATTACATCCTGGGATGATGAGTGTCAGGAGACCAGTGCATTCCTATGTATCACTTAATACTGAGTATCCTTTAGTACTTATTTCATCCTAAGATAGTTCATTTAGGGGTCATTGTGGAACTCATTGTATATGTATCCCTTAACACTATGTTGTTGATACTTTGTACATCCTGGGATGGTCCTTATAGTAGTCCAGTACATGTGTATGTAACCATTAATACCAAGTATCCCTTGATACTTATTACATACTGGGATGGTTTATTCAGGGGGTCATTTTGGAGCCCAGTGCATATATGTCCCTTAATACTAAGTATTCCTGGTATGGATTCTCACCATTGTCACTAGAGAAAAGTTTAGTGTGTAATTCTATGGACCATTACTGATAGTATCCTCAACAAATACTTGTTTTTGCTTCTCATACTCACTTGTCAATATATCAAGGACAGCATGTAAAGGTTTCCAAATTGTTTCAGTGATTCCTAACCACAAGACCTTATAATTTTAATATGCTAACATAAGTTACTAATCAATATACTTGTGGTTTATTTATCACAACAATTATCACAACATTACACCCACTAATTTAATAAAAAGTGATTAATATAAACCAAGTACACTTGTGACTTGTCACCTTAATGTGAACACTATTGTATAAGTTTTTGTGAACTTTATAAATAACAATGAAAGTTCAAACATTACATACCTTATTAAAACATGTTGTTTGTAATTGTTACTGAAATTATGACTCCAGTCAACTGTACATGTGTCCATTTTTATGAAAGCCATATAAATTTATGTCCTATTATAACCACACCCACAAGTCTTATCCCTTTCCTTTACTAACTGTATTAACTTGTAGTTAGTATATCCAAACATTAGGTTATTATTAATTAATTCATCATTATTATTGATATTATCTATAATTTGTAATTTACAATGTTCGATTTATTAGTCTTAGATTAGAAACATATGAGAGGTTGTGTATTACTTAATTTACTTAGCATACCAGGTAGTCCTATAATTGTTTTTTGAACAATCAGTTTTCTTTCACTAGTTCTGATCTTTAGCTTTAAAGAGTGATGTCCAGACTACCACATCTTATCTTTTGTATTAACTAACAATCCTATATATCCCAGGATACTAAGTAGTCCCTAAGACTGGACCAATGTCAACACTGAGTATCCTTAACCTTGATACTTGCTGTGTTTAGTACATGTTTGTATCACTAGTACATCTTGATATGATTCCAACTCAAGAGATGCATACATTTGTTAGTGCTAAGTATCCATACTAAGTGTAGTATATATTGGAATGGTCCATTAATGAGGCCAGATATACCTAAACATTAGTGCCATTAGATACTTAGTACATCATGGGATTGTGACTATCAGTAGCCCGGTACATACCTATGTCTCACTTAATACTGAGTATCTTCTATTACTTAGTACCTCCTGGGATGGTCCTTAATAGCCCAGTGCATGTACATGTGTCACTTAATACCAAGTATTCCTTAATCCTTTTTAGAGCCTATTATATATATATATATATACGTTAATACTAAGTTTGGATTCTTACCTCTGTCAATGTTTAGTGTATGAGTAACTCTACCAGGACCATTACTGATAACATCCTTAATGAATACTTGTTTTTATTTCTTATACTCACTTGTCAATATTTCAAGGACAGCATGTGAAGGTTTCCAAGTTGTTTCAGTAGTTTTTAACCACAAGACTTTTGCTGTGCTAATATAAATTATTAAGTAATATACTAGTGGCTTATTATCACAATAGTTATCACAACATTACACCCACTGATTTAATAAAAAGTGATTAATATAAACCAAGTACACTTGTCACCTTAATGTGAACACTATTGTATAAGCTTTTATGAACTTTATATATAACAATGAAAGTTCAAACATTACATACCTTACTACTGTAAACATGTTGTTTGTAATTGTTACTGAAATTATGACTCCAGTCAACTGTATGTGTGTCCATTTATAGTAGCTATATAAATTTATGTGCAAATTTAGCTATATCCCAAGTCTACCCTTACCTATTATCTATTTTTATGTACACTAGGCTAGGACTTATTTGCTACAAAAGCCTTTTTTACTGTTTCTAAACATTACATTTAGTTAATGAATGTTTGTTGTACATTTGTTAATAATCTGGAATTATGCATGATATTTTGTCATGGTGTTATGTCAACAATGCTATTCCTTTTATAATGGATTTCTTTCTCAAATATCTAACACTCCAATTTTTTATGTTTTAAGTGGATTTTGAAGATTTACTGAATAAAACAAACCTTTTCTCTCTAGCTTATCCTAAGTCTGAGATATATCATTGAGTCAGTAGTCATTTTGTACATAGTATAGTTTATGGGTTCATGTCAGTATTATAATATATGCATGTCTTAGTGTAAAGGAAAGGAATTAGAAACCAATTTTCATTTGAAAGGTGACTTTTTGGGACCATTTTGCTATGCATAGCATGTCAGACAGTCTTATAATTCTTTGTAGAATAAAAAGGTTTATTTTACTTGTTCCAATCTTTAGTTCCAAGCTGACATCTTGAGCTTTCTCAAAATAACAATTTATTTTATAACCTAACATTTGTAGCAAATGTGTTTCTTGAATTAAAAATTAAATAAAGTTTAAAGATAATTATAATAAGTATTTTTCGTTTACTAGATAACAATGATGTGTTACTGGACAAAGCTATGAAGAAAGGTTTCGTAACTACAGAATTCTCCAAGTTTTCAATATCTGGTGCACCCGGAACTGGTAAATCATCTTTTCTAAAGCTACTGTACAATGATAAACCAAGTGATAATGACAATGTACATAACAGTACCTATGTAGTTGTCCCACGTCCAGTACATGTCATGACTGCCATCAAAGGTGATGATCACAAATCTTTATGGAAAGAAGTGGATCCAGATGATATAAAGGAAATTATTGCTGGAAATATTAAGAACAACATGGAAGTATCACCAGAAGTCAAAAGTCATCAAGTGGGAAGTGATGTAGTTGGCGGATCAATTAAAGAAACCAAAGCAACTGAGTCTCATCATCCATTACCAGACTCTAACGGAATAACCACAATAGAGGACAGACCAAAGTCTGATGTATGTGATCGAATCCTTAAATTGTTAGATCATGTACAGGAGTCTAAAGAGCTTTACAAAGTTCATTGGATATATGGTATTGATACTGGTGGTCAGGCTGCATTTATAGACATTGCTCCAGTCTTGTTACGATATAACTCAGTCAATATTTTTACACACAAGCTGGATGAGCACCTTGATGACAAAGCTAAGTTCTTCTTCTGTGTTCAAGGTAATCTAATTGGTGATCCAGTCGAAAGGCAGATTACAAATCTACAGCTTCTTGAAGGTTCATTTCGTTCATTAACATCAGTTAATCCTCTAACAATGTCTGAAAATAAGAAAGAATTAGAGAATGTTCAAAAGCCACACTGCATAATATTGGGGACATACTACGATGAATTGCTGAAGCCTGGTTATTTTGGTGAGTCAATAGAAGCCAAAAATTCTATTCTTTGGTCAAAATTGGAAGAATTTAATCTAAAAGATCAAGCTATTCTGTATCGTGAAGAAGGAAATTCAATCATCTTTCCTGTCAATGCTATTGCCAGAGACACGGACACGAAAGAACTAGCTGATGAAATCCGTTGTCAAATATGTGAATATTCCCTAAAAGCTCCAATCCCTATTAGATGGTTTTTGTTTAAGCTAGAATTAGACCAGAAGTTTTGTCAATCTAACATATTTGTTGTAAGTAAATCTAAATGCCAAGATATTGGCAAAAGCTTAGAAATGAAAGCTGATGATGTTAAAGCAGCTTTAATGTACTACCATAATCTGACTGTCTTCCTTTACTTTCCTGATATCTTACCTGATGTAGTGTTCCTTCATCCACAACCACTATTTACTATACTTTCCGATTTGATTAGTATCTCTTTTGCTGAAACAATTGATCGTTTGAAAGTTCCCAGTATAGAAGGTGATCGTATTGTTATTAAATCAAGTGTTTATAGGGAGCTCAAAGATGAAGGTTGTTTTACAAGAGACTTATTGTCACTACCCCTTTTTAGTGGATTCTCTGATGACTTTACAACAGACAATTTTCTCCATTTAATGACCAGTTTACTCATTTTGGCCTATCTACCCAAGGAAGAAAAATATTTTATTCCAACTGTCCTTCCTACTACACCTTCTACCAACTTTCAGTCCATACCATCAACTTTCAAGCAATATGTTGATCCTTTAATTATATCATGGGATATGAAACCATTTCCTCGAGGTATCTTTCCTGCATTAGTTGTCAATCTTCTATGTCCTGAAAATCAGATTGCTTTTAAACTTAAACATCCTCTACGTTCCACACCACGTTATCGTAATATGATCACTTTTCACACTAGTTATGGTGATGTTCTATTAGTTGATGGTATTTGTTGGATTGCAGTATATTATTCAGATCCTTACAAAAGATGTAGTGCTATACGTGAAGTTGTCCATACAGGAATTCGTAAGGTGATACGCAACTTTCAATATATGCCTGACATAGGAAATCTTGAAGAATATTTTTACTGTACTTTATGCTCAGACAAAAGTACTGAACATTTCTGTCAGTTAAAGAAAGACAAGAAAACACTCGTATGTTGTGAATACTGTACTGCTAATATTATTGATAAATCTCGTCAACAACCTTGGTTTTCCATGAATAGTGAGTTTCATTTATTGTAACAATACTTATATAACAGAATATTAATATTGATTGTTTTTAAAGTAAAATGTAAATATCGACTTCCAACTTCCTTCCACTTGTATGAAAAACACCCATACAAATCAATAACCAAACCATTACATTATCTAGCCATTTTTTAATTGCCTACTGGAGCATTCACTTGTGAAAATTTCTAAATGACATGATAAAATAACAATTTTATCATTTTATTGTATTATTGTGTGCAACAATTTATTAAAGAGAAAACTGAGTCAATTCATAGCTTGAATAGCTGACTATATGGTACCCAGCTGTAGGCAGTACAATGATTTGTGTGACTTACATGTTTTATCTTCAAATATTAATATCCTGTTCATTGTGTAGCTGCATCGCCTTCATCTCTTTATCCTGATATTCAAGACTCTAAACAAGTCGGTATGTCAATAAACATTTCTTCTATTTTGTTAACCTGTAGTTAACTTATTCTATATAAAGCACATACGTCATATTTCATCCACTATTATAATGCTGTAGTACCTTAATATTATCAACACCCTAAGGAGTTAGGAATCACATTCAAAATTCATAAAAGTTATAGCTAAAAAGCTTGTTGCTTTGTTTATATAATTGCTTTCAAAATAATAGAAAAACATAACTAGATTTTATTTGAGATATTATCAGACATAATATGACAGCATTTGCTACATTTCTGTCAATGTCTATTTTTAAGTGTTCTTGACCAATATTAACCATTGTAATAGCATGTCATCCAAACTTTAAGACCTACAGCTTATTGTAATACTATGCTATGTGCATGAGATTGTACATTATGATATTTGTATAGCTCTTTGTCCTAAGTATATCAACACACAAGTTCCACCTTTGTTTTTTTTTGAGCTAGTCATCATCAATCCAAATGTATAAAATCTCAATGTCATTAATGGCCCTAGTATGTCTGATTCAATAACTTATGTTATGTTAAAACTATTAAGTACAAACAATATTATTTATATACTTTATTTTAGGAAAGAAACAGAAGGGACTGAGATTAGAAGACCTGCATCCTGTTCAAGCAGAGCCTGAAGACATACCTCTTAGTAAACGAAGATCTCATTATGTATCATCTGATAGTGACTTAGAGTCATGTGATGATTCAAGTGGACGTGGTAAGGAACCAGCTAGTGAGAAACTTTACAAAAAGAAAGGAATATCTCACAGAATGACTCATTCATTACCTAAAAGAATACCACAAGAATATAAAGGTATAGTTTGTTTTACTGACATGTAATGAAGATGCTTTACTGATTCATTGTCATGTTAGGTAGGCAAGAGAGAAATAGTGGTGGACAATAGTTGTAATCAATCTTTGTGTACACTGTATTAACTTGATCATTGTATAACATGTTAATGATGTTTTTAACTCTGTTAAAACTATAATATTTAACTTTTAAAACAAATCATAGTATTGATAATTGATATTAACTACTTTAATGTGATACATTAGTTTCTTACATTGTTTGTTTTATATAGATTATAAACAAACCAACCAAACAAAGGAACTGCCACCATCAAAAAGGGAATATACTGCTTCTTCAAGTCAGTAATTGAATTTAATTATATTAGACATGATTGAACCAGATGTATTTCATATCAAAGCCAATCTTAGATGGTAGTACATGTGACTTAATATATTGCTTTCAATCTCAGTTATAACATTGATACAGGATTTTTAAACACTACATCTAAGTATTGTCAAGGCTTATAACATAATGTTTGGACTACATAGCACATAGCACATAACAGCATGTGTCATCTAAGAAATAACTAACAGCAGGGAGCCCTTAGCCTCACTAAAGAGGAAGAGTTTGCAAATTCCATTCTAACACTGGTACAGCATTAAAAATAGCTTGTGATCATATTTTGAAATCTTAATCATTATTATTATGATGAAGTAGACAATTAATTTATACATCCCTGCATTAAAGTATCCTAAACAGTGACTGAGAATGTACTTCCTAATATAAGCTTTACAAAGATTGTCAGGTATACAAGCTAATGTACATTGTACAACTAAGAAGAAAAAAATATTGATGTTATGTTGACTTCTAACTGCTGTAACAGTAAGGTTTCTTCAATTGATTACAGGAGAGAAAAAGAAGAAGCTGAGATTAAATTTATCAGAGTCTGATGAAGATATACCTCCTAGGAAGCAAAAATCTCATACCTTATCATCTGACAGAGATGTAGAGTCATATGACACTTCAAGTAGATGTGGTAAAGAACCAGCTAGTGGGAGACCTTTTAAGAAAAAAGGAATGCCTCACAAAAAGATACCTTCATTATCTAAAAGATTACCACATAAACAAAAAGGTATAGTCTGATTTAGTGACATGTAATAAAGATACTTTACTAATTTATTCATTTGCTTGTAACATTAGGTGGACAAGAGAGAAATAGTGGAATACAATAGTTTTGATCAATTTCTGTGTATATTTTATTAACTTGATTGTTGTATTTAACTTTGCTAACATTGTTTTTAACTTTGTTACAAATGCAACTTACATTTAACATTTAACAGAAATAATAGTAGTAGTAGTTTGTATTTACTAGTGTTCAATTTGGAATTTAGTATGTCATGTTATTCTTTTTGTACAGGTCATAAACGACCCAATCAAGTAAAGAAAATGCCACCATCAAAAAGGAAAAGTATTACAACCTCCAGTAAGTATTTAAATTCAATTGTATTACATAATTTGCAAAGGATTAGATCTCTTTTAGTTTAAAGCCAACTTTAGAAAGTAGTACATATGATATTTACATGCATTGATTAATGATGTATTTATCAATGATCATGACAACATCCTTTGATATTGCTTAACAGTGAAAAAGTGCAATGTCAAAATTACATTACAACACTACACAATATTAAAATAATTACTTCATCTAATTCATATATAGGTAATATGTCACTGGATCAATACCTGGATCAACAACCTACTATTCAAGAATTAGTTGAACATGCTAGAACTGCAAAATGGAATCAGTTGGGTGTGATACTAGAGCTGGACAAGGTGGATCTAGAGAATTGTCATGATTATACCAGTATGTATCAGTTATGGATTGAAGAGAAAGACAAAAATGCAACAAGAAGGAATTTATTAGATGCTTTAAAAGTTATTCGACAGAATAATGTAGCAAGAAAGTATGAAGATTACCTAAAAACAACAGTAAGTTACATTGTCCATATATCAATATATACATGTACATAGAGTGGACCCCTTAGTTAAGAATAGCCCAATATTATTAACTGACAATGATTTTTATATTAAAATTTAACACTAATCATAACTTGATTGTTTTAGATTTAATATTCCCATACTATTTATATGAAATTGGTTTTATAACTATCTAAAAATTGTGACCACAAATTGCAATTGTTATTATAACAATTATTTCCTAATTATAATTATGTAAACAATTTGTAACCACAAATAACTACAGTGGTGTATCATTAAAAAAACAGGGAAATTCTGGTTAAAAAGAATAATTATTTGTGATCCCTGCCGAACCACCATAGACACTGTAAATTTTCACTGCTAAATATGAACACAATTAAAATGAAATTCTGCTTTAAAAGAGCAAATTTTAGTTACTTACAATAGCTCATGTGCTACCATTCTCATTAATATGTGTACTAGACTAAGTAGCAAGCATGACTAAGCTTTTGAGGCTGGAAGTTAACATAAATCAGATATAGCGACTGTATAAGTGAAAGATAAACTGTTCTCGTTCTTTTTAAACAGCAAGATGAGGGTAGATGTTGATCAATGTTAAAGCACATGCTCTGGGATTACTTTTAAACTTGAGTATGTGTAATCTATACAGTGTTTTGTATGCTATGAACATATTTAAGACAGGATGATATGATATAATAATTTTCATTGGTTTGGTTAATAGAAACTCCTATAGAAAGAACTATATTGTAAGGTCCCCTGGAATTCGTTTTATGAGACTCCATTGTATTACTAACTTATTTCCTCACTTTTGTAGGTAGGTGGGAAATAATGAGAGTGCTGAATCTATATAAGTGATGTTATGTATATCAACAAGTACAATATAGTAAGTACTAGTATACTAGTTATTTATGTTACTAGTTAGTATTAAGACTTATTTGAGGCAACAGTAGAAGTGAACCTGAACAACCAACTATAGTTTAGTAAGCCTCATTCAGACAGTCATCATGCTCTAGTTTGTGTCTTAAAATAATAGTATGACTATTGTGAAAATTAGACATTTTAACCATTTATATAGGAGCTATACTTTAATTAATATCATTATATTGGTAGTTAGATATATTCTGTAGTTGCTATACATAATTATTATCTATTAATTCCACAGATACATACCTCAATATCCTAGAATAAGGATCTTTCTAATTACTTTTAATTTTTAATTACTTTTTAAGAAGTTAATTTCACTATTTTAATTAACTGTTTGCTTGTTAACTGATTATAATTATATATATAGTATGTATTAGTACATATTTATTATTGTTTAAAGACTATGCACATCACTACATCACATCATTACTTCTGTATGTTGTTTGTTGTTTAAAATACTCGTGCAATAATAATTTAAACAGTGGACATTACAGAATATGAAAAATGTGTTCTCTAATAGCTTTGCTTTATTACCTTCACTGCTCACTATGTGGATGATTGTTATTACTGTAGTTGGTTTATTTAGTACTTGCACTCTGCCTTTTATTAAATAACACAAAAAGCCAAAAAAAATAGAGATGGAGCATGTGCCAAAAATGGAATAAGGAATTGGAACCCATCAAATGGGTCGTTAATTAGAATTTTTAAATACGCGATGGTGTGCAGAAGATATAGGAAATAGGAATTGGAACTTCCGTCTGAGGCTTCCGTAGGCTTTTCTTGGTACTAATTTTTTTGTGGGCGTGACAATATAATATAATCCCACCCTTCTTACATCTCCTGATAAACACATGGCCTGCTGCTCTAGACAGTAGACACAAGAAACCATGGCTGCCTGGAATGGACTTATAACTTTGAGTAAGTATATATATATAACCAAATTAACAATGAAATAGTTATGTAACATTTAGTAATTGCATACATAATAGTATACACATGTCTCTTAATATAAGGCTGGATATATTACATGTATCATATCCAAAATAATGATGGGTCTTAGTAGAACTATATACAGTCTAGTCTTGTACCCTGCTCTACAATGTTTTCCTATTGTTTGTAGGTCTGGATATGAGACTATTCTGTCTGGACTAGACTGGCTTTGTTTGCTACATTGCATACAGTGAATGTGGTCTAGGGACATGAGTATATATCATTCATGCACACTGCATATATATTGCAGGCCAATCAGATTGTGGTATTAAAAATAACACATAAAAGACATGCCTTGGTGGCCTTGACTGTAAACATAGATATCTATAGCACCTAAAAATATCTTTCCAAGTCTCAAAAATTGAAATTGATGAGTCACTGCACAAATTTTTCCTGTCTATGTCTTGTCAATAACATTTAGTACAACCAACACAAACAATTGCAGACAATTTCTCTTCATTTGAGTACATAATTTTCACTTGTGCCTGACACCCACTCAGCAAATCACCTCCTTAAATCAACTGAAGCTTCATTCTAATGAGTAATATATGCTGGTGTCACCAGATCTTTCTTTTCTTTTAACAAAAGGTCAGCAACACCAGACTAGTTTGGACTTTTTGTTGATTGTTGTCACAAAATTTAGTAATGGGTAACCCCCTTCACTTGAGTATAGATAATTGGAAACAATAATTATGAAAGTGTATATCAATCACTTTACTGAATTTACAGTGCATTTTGATGTATCAATCAGTTTGATTTGTATAACATAGAAACATAAGACAATAATTTCAGTCAAATTGATTGCTATAACATTGGAAATAATAGCCTTAAAAAAAGATTGCATTAGAACTTATATACCTCTCTGGGAGGTGCATAAGTTAATTATTGATCTGAAATAGAACAATCTGATTGGTTAATTAAGGCATAACATAGTACAAGTTACTGATACATCAGAGTTATGTAATACATACAGAACATGTGGTCCAAAAAATGTAATGTTAGGTTTGAGTGAAAGAACTGACAGCTCAGTTAATTATAGTTTATTAATTTATACAATTTTGACAACAACATAACTAATAACTGTATTAACTTGTAGTTAGTATATCCAAACATTAGGTCATTATTAATTAATTCATTATTATTATTGATATTATCTATAATTTGTTTGTTCATGTAGCTACAATTGACAGACTTCGATTTAATCGTAATCCTGACACTGAAATATCTGATTCTGGTAATTTTATTTCTATATAATATGTAAATACAAAAGAATTATGGCCAGTACCACCACATCTTGTCCTTTATATTAACTAGCAATCCTATATATCTCAGCATACTAAGTAGTCGCTAAGACTGGACCAATGTCAACGCTGAGTATCCTTAAACTTGATACTGGTTGTGTTTAGTACCTGTATGTTCCTCAATACCAAGTTTATCACTGGTACATCTTGATATGATCCTAACTCAAGAGATACACACATTCCTTTGTGCTAAGTATTCATATTAACTGTAGTACATCCTGGAATGGTCAATTCATTAGTCCAGTGCATAATATCTCTAAACTCTAAATACTTAGTACAACCTGGGATAATGAGTGTCAGGAGCTCAGTGCATACTTAATATTGAGTATTGCTTAATACTTATTACATGGTCCATTCGGGAGTTCATGTTAGAGCCGAGTGCATATGTATCCCTTAATACTATGTTCTTAATGCAGGTACATCCTGGGATAGTTCTTAGCAGTGCATGCATATGTGTCCATTAATAGCAAGTATCCCTTGATACTTATTATGTTTTAAGAGACTTCATTCTATTATATTTTAGGGTGTATTATGGAACCCTGTGCATATATATCCCTTAATATTAAGTATTCCTGGATATGGATTCTTCCCATTGTTTCTAGAGAAACTTTTAGTATATGATAACTTTACCAGGACCATTACTGATAATATCCTCAGCAAACACTTGTTTATGCTTTTCATACTCACATGTCAATATTTCATGGACAGCATGTGCAGGTTTCCAAGTTGTTTCAATGATTTCTTTTCTTAACCACAAGACCTTATAACTTTACTGTGCTAATATAAATTATTAATCAATATACTAATGGCTTATTATCACAACAATATCATAATATTACACCGACTGATTTAATAAGAAGTGATTAATATAAACAAAGTACACTTGTCACCTTAATGTGAATGCTATTGTATAAGCTTTTGTGAACTTTATATATAACAGTAGTAATGTTCATATTTTATTATTCACCAAACCAAAAATTTTATTTATTCACCAAACGTTTCAACAGTTAGTTCAACTGTCATTATCAGTGGCTATATAATAACAAGTTGTCTTTAGACCTCTCACAACTCTAAGGAAGATGATATCCAGGCCTAAGGATCTCACATCTATTTTTTCATAGTCAGGAGTAGTATATGATATATCTTGCCAAGATTGTTATTCTTCTTACATTGGTCAGACGGGTCAAAATCTCCAACAACGGGTAAAAGAACATTAGAAAGCAGTGGAACAACAGAAAGAAGAATGTGTCAACAGAATATGTCTACAAGTGCTCTAGCTGAACATGTCTGGCCTCACAAGATCAACTGGAATAATTCCACCATCCTAGCCCGCCATCCATACCTTTTGCAGAGATGTATCCTGGAATCATGGCACATTCATGGACAAACATATGCCATCAACTGAGAGCAGGGTCCTATTCCACAAATCTATCTCATGTTACAGAACCAAATGCACAAGCAGCAAGCCATCCATGCATCGCGTGTCCATTCTTGGTACATCAACATTGACTTCTAGGAGTCCCATCAACACCAAAAAAGACGCCAATGAAGAGTATAAATAGGCCTGTTTTTTCATTGTATTTTTATTATGTGGCCACTGATGATGACAGTTGAACTAACTGTTGAATAATTTGGTGAATAAATAAAATTTTTTGTTTAGTGAATAATAAAATATGAACATTACTACTATAGACTTACCCAAACATCCAGGTCTCTTTCGTTTATATATAACAATGAAAGCTCAAACATTACATACCTTACTACTGTAAACATGTTATTTGTAATTGTTACTGAAATTGTGACTCCAGTCAACTGTACATTTGTCCATTAGCCAAATAAATTTATGTCCTATTGTAACCACTCCCACGAGTCTTATCCCTTTCCTTTACTCTATTATCTATTGTACATGTACACAAAGAGTTATGTACTTGTACTTGTTAAACTGGACAATAGGAACTGACTGCATTCTAGCTAGTACTAAAGGATTGAATTGGAAATTTAAAATATCTATAATTTATAACTACCTAATTTAGAAGACTAATCAGTATAATGTGTTATGTAATTCTTGTTAACATTGTTTACTTAAATCAAAGTTTAAAATTTTATTTCTATTATATATTAGGTGTTCACAAGAAGTTATTGGACAAAGCTATGGAGGAGGGCTATGTCACTGCTAAATGGACCAAGTTTTCTGACTCAGGTGCACCTGGAACTGGCAAGTCATCCTTTTTAAACCTGCTTTATAATGAAGATTCTCCACATTGCCATAACAGTACTCCAGTAATTGCAGCAAAAGAACCAAGGATCATATCTGCCACTGTAGGTGATGATTCCAAGTGGAATAAAGTAGACCATGAGTCTCTTAAAGAAATAATTACTCAAGGAGTTAAACATAGCATTCGTCCTCTCAAACCAGAAGAAGTAGAGAAATCTGATTCATCAGAAAACAAACCAATAAACCAACCATTAGAGGAATCAGTTGATCACCCAACAGATCAACAAGAAGAAACATCAGACAGTGATGATTCTGAATCATCAACCACACCATGACATGATCAAACAGTTGATCAGAACTATTTAGCGAAACCTACTATAATTCAGGAAATCATTCACCTCTTAGTTTGTGTAGAGAAGTCTGAAGAGCTTTATCAATCTCATTGGATATATGGTATTGATACTGGTGGTCAGGCTGCATTTATAGACATTGCTCCAACATTGTTATGATATCACTCTGTCAATATTCTTACACACAAACTAACTGAGAAGCTCGAGGATAAGGCTAAGTTCTTCTATAGTGTCGAGGGAAAACTAATTGGTGAGCCAGTAGAAAAACAGATCACAAATTTACAACTTCTTGACTCATCATTTCGTTCAGTATCGTCAGTTGATTTTCCTGAATTATTAAACATGTTCAAAAACCCTTCTACATAGTATTAGGGACATTCTTGGATAAAATGCTAGAATCTTACAAGTCTCTCCAAAAGAAAAATGAAATTATCTCGTCAGCTTTAGATAAACATCGGCAAATCACAATCATGTATTGCAGAGCTGGAAATGAAATAATTTTTTCAGTCAATTCTATTGGCAGAGGTGAGGATGAGATGAAAATGGCTACTAGAATTCAGAAGAAAATCTGCCAGTATTACATCAAGGCAGAAATTCCTATTCAATGGTTTATTGTTTCAAATTGAGCTCCAAAAGTCTTCTAAATCCAATGTTGTAAGTCTGTCTAATTGTTTAGAGATTGGTATGACCTTACAAATGAGTGCTAGTGACATCAAAGCAGCTCCACAAATATATCTCATGCTCCAGAACCAAATGCACAAGCAGTAACCCACCCACGTATCGCATGCATCCATTCTTTGTACATCAACATCGACTTCTAGGAGTCCCATCAACACCAAAAAAGACGACAATGAAGAGTATAAATAGGCCTGTTTTTTACTGTATTTATTATATAGCCACTGATGATGACAATTGAACTAACTGTTGAAACGTTTGGTGAATATATATAAAAAAATTTTTTTGTTTGGTGAATAATAAAAAATATGAACATTACTACTATAAATATTGTGTTTGTGTTTGGTAGTTTGAATTATTGACTGTTTTTTGAACAGTCTGACTTGTTAAATCAACTATACACGTGTTAATACCAATAACATGATTACATTTTCACAAAAAATAGTTGACTTTGTTATATCAATATTAATTCTAAACTTTTCCATATCATATTAGGTAATATAGTTGAAGGTGGTGTAGATGTATCTACTTTACCAGATCATCTCTCGGATCAACAACCTACACTTAAAGAATTAATTTCACATGCTAGAACAGCAAAATGGAATCGGTTGGGTGTGAAACTAGGACTGGACAGAGTGGATCTAGCTGAGTGTCATGATTGTACCAGTATGTATCAGTTGTGGATTGTGGAGAAAGCAAGAGAAGCAACTAAAAGGAATTTATTAGATGATTTATGAGCTATTAGACAGAATAATGTAGCCATGAGTTATGAAGATTATTTAAAAACATCAGTAAGTTACATTGTTTATGTATCATTGTGTATATGTATATATAATTAATAGAGTGGACCCTTAGCTAAAAAAAATTCCCTGTCATTGGCCTATACATTAGTGTACTGATATGTGTATATTTATATACTTGTGGTTTCATAACAGTATAGACTATATAAATAATATGTGACCACAAATTACTAATACTAATTTGTTTCCTCATTTTATAAATGGGAAATAATGAGAATGTTCAATCTATATAAGTGATGTTATGTATATCAACAAGTACAATATAGTATGTATCATTGTGTATATGTATATATAATTAATAGAGTGGACCCTTAGCTAAAAAAAAATTCCCTGTCATTGGCCTATACATTAGTGTACTGATATGTGTATATTTATATACTTGTGGTTTCATAACAGTATAGACTATATAAATAATATGTGACCACAAATTACTAATACTAATTTGTTTCCTCATTTTGTAAATGGGAAATAATGAGAATGTTCAATCTATATAAGTGATGTTATGTATATCAACAAGTACAATATAGTATGTATACTAGTTACCTTAATACAAGTATGTACATGATATGTGGATATGTTCATGTAAAGTTTGTTCTGTTGAACAAATAGGAATAACTTAACAAATTTTAAACAATGCTTTCTCGTTTAATGGAAAAGACAATTCAAATATATGTACAGAAGTTCTTGTTAGACTACATAATATCTATAGTTGTTATTTTGGTAGTTAGATATATTCTGTAGTTACTGTATATAATTGGTATCTATTAATTCCACAGATACATACCTCAATATCATAGAAGAGAGATCCTTGTAAATGCTCTGTTAATAACAGACTTATTGTTAAACCAGTTGTTATTAAATAATTACAAACTACGTATGATTTATCTATTTTTGCATTTAATCTAAAATAGATTAATAGGAAAGGCACTGATAATTTTGTTCAGTCATTGCTTTTAAATTCTCCTAATATTTCTGTACAAGTATTTGCTAATTTTAGTATGAGTGACTTTATAAATGATCTCAAACATCCTATAACAATTGAATTTATTAGAATTTATAGTATATTATATCACATTTAGAATTTATACTGCATTATATCACACTTACAACTATTATATTGTAAATGTCACATTCAAATCACAAGTAATCACTGCATCATAAATATGGAAAGCAAAATAATAAAAATAAATAAAATGAAAACATTGAATTTAAATATGCTTAAAATTTACACTACATTTTATCACATTTACCAACTATTATATTTTAAAGGACACATTCATATCACTAGTAGTCACAGCATCATAAACATGGAAAGGAAACATTAGAGTAAATAAAATAAAAACATTGGATTGAAATACACTTAGAGTTTATACTATATAATATCACACTTACTGACTATTGTATTGTAAAGGACGTTCAGATCAAAAGTCATGACAGCATTATAAATATGAAAAGAAAAACAATAGAGTAAAAAAGATAAGATTGATTTAAATACACTTGGAATTTATACTACATTATATCACACTTACCAACTATTATATTGTAAAGGAGACGTTTAGATCACAAGTGGACACAGTACCATAAATATGAAAAGAAAAACAATAGATTTATTAAAATGAAAACATTAGACTGAAATACACTTAGAATTTATACCAAATTATATTACACTTACCAACTATTATATTGTAAAGGACACATTCACATCATAAGTAGTCACAGCATCATAAACATGGAAAGAAACAATTGATTAATTTAAATGAAAACATTGGATTGAAATACACTTAAAATTTATACTACATTATATAACATTTACCAACTATTATATTGTAAATTTGGATCATTAGTAATCACAGCATCATAAACTTAAAGAAAAGGAAATAAAATGAAAACATTAGGTTGAAATACATTTAGAATTAACACTACATTATATCACATTTACCAACTATTATATTGTAAAGGAGACGTTCAGATCACAAGTAGTCATATTAACATAAATATGGAAGGAAAAAATATAGATATATTGAAATGAAAACATGGGACTGAAATACACTTAGAATTTATACTACATTATATCACACTTACCAACTATTATATTATTGTAAAGGAGATGTTCAGATCACAAGTAGTCATATTAACATAAATATGGAAGGAAAAAATATAGATATATTGAAATAAAAACATGGGACTGAAATACACTTAGAATTTATACTACATTATATCACACTTACCAACTATTATATTGTAAAGGAGACGTTCAGATCACAAGTAGTCATATTAACATAAATATGGAAGGAAAAAATATAGATATATTGAAATGAAAACATGGGACTGAAATACACTTAGAATTTATACTACATTATATCACATTTACGAACTATTATATTGTAAAGGACACATTCAGATCACAAGTAGTCACAGTATTATAAATATGGAAAGAAAAAAAATTGAGTAAAAATTGAAAACATTGGTTTAAATACACTTGAAATTTATACTACATTATGCCACACTTACCAACTATTATATTGTAAATGACACATTTAGATCATAAGTAATCACAGCATCATAAATTTAAAAAAAGGAAATAAAATGAAAACATTTGGGTTGAAATACGTTTAGAATTTACACTACATTATATCACACTTACCAACTATTATATTGTAAAGGACACATTTAGATCATAAGTAATCACAGCATCATAAACATGGAAATAAACAATTGATTAATTAAAATAAAAACATTGGATTGAAATACACTTAGAATTTATACTTCATTATATCACACTTACCAACTATTATATTGTAAAGGACACACTCACATCATAAGTAGTCACAGCATCATAAACATAGAAAGAAACAATTGATTAATTTAAATGAAAACATTGGATTGAAATACGCTTAAAATTTATCCCACATTATATCACATTAACCAACTATTATATTGTAAAGGACACATTCAGATCACAAGTAGTTACAGAATTATAAATATGGAAAGAAAATACAGAGTAAAAATTAAAACATTGGTTTAAATACACTTGGAATTTATACTACATTATACCACACTTACCAACAATTATATTGTAAATGACACATTTAGATCATAAGTAATCACAGCATCATAAATTTAAAAAAGGAAATTAAATGAAAACATTGGCTTGAAATACATTTAGAATTTACACTACATTATATCACACTTACCAACTATTATATTGTAAAGGAGATGGTCACATCACAAGCGGTCACAGTATCATAAACATTGAGAGAAACAATTGATTAATAAAAATAAAAACATTGAAATGGAATACACTTAGAATTTATATTACATTATATCACACTTACCAACTATTATTTGTAAAGGATACATTTAGATAAAAAGTAGTCACAGCATCATAAACATGGAAAGAAATAATAGAGTATATAAAATGAAACACTTGGATAGATATACACTTAGAATTTATACTAGATTATATTACACTTACCAACAATGATATTGTAAATGACGGATTTAGATCACAAATAATCACAGCATCATAAATATCAAAAAACAATAGAGTAAATAATGATACCATCATAAGTATTGGAAAGAAAAATAATAATGTAAATAATGTGAAAACCTTGGATTGAAATACATTTAGAATTTACACTACATTTTATCACACTTACAACTATTATATTGTAAAGGACACACTCAGATCACTAGAAGTCACAGCATCATAAACATGAAAAGAGAAGAATAGAGTAAATAAAAACATTGGATTAAATAAAAACTTAGAATTTATACTATATAATATCACAGTTACTGACTCTTGCAATGTAAAGGACACATTCAAATCACAAGTCATCACAGCATTATAAATATGGAAAGAAAAAACAATAGAGTAAGTAAAATCAAAACATTGGATAGAAATATACTTAGAATTTATACTACATTATATTACACTTACCAGCTATTATGTTGTAAATAAAACATTCAGACGGCAAGTAATCACAGCATCGTGAATACAGAAAGAAAAAAATAAAGTAAATAAAATGAGAACATTGGATTGAAATACACTTAGAATTTATACTAGATTATATGACACGTACCTCCTATTATATTGTAAATAACACATTTAGATCATAAGTAATCACAGCATCATAAATTTAAAAAAAGGAAATAAAATGAAAACATTGGGTTGAAATACGTTTAGAATTTATACTACATTATATCACAATTACCAACTATTATATTGTAAAGGAGGCGTTCAGATCACAAGCGGTCACAGTATCATAAACATGGAAAGAAAGAATTGATTAATTAAAATAAAACATTGGATTGAAATACACTTAGAATTTGTACTACATTATAACACACTTACCAACTATTATATTGTAAATGACACATTTATATCGTAAGTAATCACAGCTTCATAAATTAAAAAAAAGCAAATAAAATGAAAACATTGGGTTGAAACACGTTTAGAATTTACACAACATTTTATCACATTTGTAAAGGAGACATTCAGATCACAATGTGTCACATTATCATAAATATGGAAGAAAAAACAGAGTAAATAAAATGAAAAACTTGGATAGAAATACACTTAGAATTTATACTAGATTATATTACACTTACCAACTATCATATTGTAAATGACAGATTCAGATCACAAGTAATCACAGTTATCACCCTTACCAACTATTATATCAAAATGACACATTTAGATCATAAGTAATCACAGTATCATAAATATGAAAAAAACAAAATCATAACATTTGATTGAAATAATGTTAGAATTTATACTACATTATATCACACTTGCCAACCATTATATTGTAAATGACACATTCAGATCGCTAGTAATGACTGCATCATAAATATAGAAAGAAAAACAATAGAGTAAATAATCATAGCATCATAAAGATCGAAAGAAAAATAATAATGTAAATAAAATGAAAAGATTCCATTAAAATACACTTAGAATTTATACTGCATCATATCAGACGTACTTCCTATTATATTGTAAATGACACATTCAGATCAATACTAGTCACAGCATCATAAACATGGAAAGGAAACAATAGAATAAATAAGATCAAAACATTGGAGAGAAACATATTTAGAATTTATACTACATTATATCACACTTACCAACTATTATAGTGTAAAGGATACATTCAGATCGCTAGTAGTAACAGCATCATAAACATGGAAAGGAAACAATATAGTAAATAAAATAAATACATTGGATTGAAATACACTTAGAATTTATGCTATATAATATCACACTTACTGACTATTGCATTGTAAAGTACGCATTTAAATCACAAATCACAGCATTATAAATATGGAAAGAAAACAATAGAATGAATAAAATAAAAACATTGGATAGAAATATACTTAAAATTTATACTACATTATATTACACTTACAAACTATCATCTTGTAAATAACACATTCAGATGGCAAGTAATCACACCATCATAAATATGGGAAAAACAATACAGTAAATAAAATCAAAACATTGGATTGAAATACACTTAGAATTTCTACTGCATTATATCACACTTACCAACTATTATATTGTGAATGACACATTCAGATCACTAGTAATGACAGCATCATAAATACAGAAAGAAAAATAATAGAGTAAATAATCATAGCATCATAAAGATTGAAAGAAAAATAATAATGTAAATAAAATGAAAACATTCCATTGAAATTCACTTAGAATTTATACTACATCATATCACAAGTACCTCCTATTGTATTGTAAATTACACATTCAGATCAATAAAATAAATAAAATCAAAACATAGGATAGAGATACACTTAGAATTTATACTACATTATATCACCTTTACCAACTATTATATTGTAATTAAAACATTCAGACGGCAAGTAATCGCACCATCATAAATATGGAAAGAAAAAAATAGATTAATTAAAATGAAAACATTGGATTAAAATATACTTAGAATTTATTGTACATTATATCACTCTTACCAACTATTATATTGTAAAGGACACATTTAGATTATAAGTAATCACACCATCATAAATATGAAAAAAGTAAATAAAAAGAAAACATTGGGTTGAAATACGTTTAGAATTTACACTACATTTTATCACACTTACCAACTATTATATTGTAAGGGATACATTCAGATCACAAGTAATTACAGCATCATAAACATGGAAAGGAAACAATAGAGTAAATAAAATCAAAACATTGGATAGAAATACACTTAGAATTTATACCACATTATATCACACTTACCAACTATTATATTGCAAGGGACACATTTAGATCATAAGTAATTACAGTATCATAAATATGAAAAGAAAAATATATTAATTAAAATTAAAACATTGGATCGAAATACACTTAGAATTTATACTACATCATAACACACTTACTAACTTTTATATTGTATTCACCTAGCTTTTTTGTCAAAATGGTCTTCTAACATTTTGCCACTAGATTTAATTCTTGAAGTAACCGGCAAAGGTAATGGTAATTATATCTTATTTTTACAATGTGATTTAATGGTAATTTAACTGTTTCTTAATTGTGAATTGATTATAGTTGCCTCAACTACTTAAGCTCATAACAAAAATTATGTACTGTGGATAGTCATAAAGCATATTGAACTGTGAAACATTACAAGTAACAGCTGAAGTAAAAAGGTAAGCAAATGCTTTTCTTCTGTCTTTTGAGCTTGAGAAAGTGACCTTTTCCTAACGAAATGGCAACTTCAAAAAATTGACTAATTAATTATGTATGGTTTATTTATTTTGATTTATTTGAACACTAATAGTGATTGTTGACTGGTTTCATCCAATTACAATGAACGTTATTTATATCACAATATTCAATCTCGGAAGGTGTGAGAAATACAAATGAGAAAATATTATTCTGTTTGGTCTTATTTCAGCTCCTTCAGAGCCTCCTTTGACTATCAGCAGTTAATTGGATCTGCTTGTTCAAGTTTTAAAGCAGCTCTGGAGAGGTACTGTGTTTACTGTAGCTAGAGAATGAATAGGATCTTTCGTGCTGCTCTAATTTCTGTAGCATGTCTCCTCCCAGCTACAAAAAAGGTATGTGGATTCTTAAATCATTATGCTAAGTTTGGTTGCTCCAAATGTCTTAAATCATTTGGAACAGACACACTAGGCAAAATGAGTTTTTGAGAGGTGTTTATGAAAATTGAGATTAAACAGTCAGCTTAGAGAATCAGTTAAGAACTTTCAGAAGCATGAAATAATACTCATAAAAGGAGTTGGATTATATAGCCTTGGGTGTAGGAGTTCAATTCTATTAGATCTTCCATACTTTTATGCTATTGCGATACATTTGATGGACACATGCACATTGTATATCTAGGTATGGCTAAATATGTTTTTTATTTTGTATGAATCAAAGTCTTTCATAAGACTTCATTTACAATCACATTCAGACTTTTTGAGTTCCATCTACTGTAATATTCATAAAACTCCCAAATTTTATTGAACAAGCAAAGGTTTAACTACTGAACAATGGATGACATGGGTAAATTATTACTCTTTAATTTGTATTTATGACCTTGTTTCCAGAGAATAATTAATAGTACTGGAGACGTTTTGTTTTGGCATCAATACATCTCTGCATTTGACAAATCACCAGTGAACAAATAAAGGTAGAAGATTCATTACTCATACAATTTTGTAGATACATTCAATATGCATATGCATTGCCATTTATATTCTTGTATTAATGATTTTTTTCCTATAAGTTCATTTGGCTATTCCCATTTGAAAGATATAATGGTATTCTTGGACATCAACCTACCAATAATCATACTATCTAACCTCAGATTTTCAAAAGAATTGTCAAGGAAAATTATTTTTTATGAAATTTTATGTACTTATCCTGAAGGTACAATGTAATCATTTTTCAAGCAAGAAATTGACACTCATTCTACAAATTTGTTCTCAGTATGAACATCCGATTATCCTCAGTTTCTTTTTATGTCACTACATGTACATCAGCCAGTCTGCTACTGAGTATTCAATAGGCACTTTTCTGACAAGGAGGTTGCTGTTTTAGAAAAAAATGTACAAATTGTTGTATCTGTTCTTAAAGGAAGGAATAGCATATAAATATTATGCTCCTATCTTGTTTCAAAACATGACAATCTTACGTGTTAACAAATTTCTGTTCAGTACTAATGACTACATTTTACTCCAACTGTATAACACTGTTAACCTATAATTATTTTAGTAACTCTGCTTCTTCATCGTGCTCAAAAATTACATTTTGTTGTTAATTCTAACAAACGTTAAGCAAATCACTTTATAACTAATGCATTTACAGTTTTAAGGTAGCCAAAGCCTCATCCTCTTCATAATAAAATAGGCAAACCAGTTGACTTATGGAGTAGATCAGTGTTTGAATTAACATCACAATGGATAATACCAATTTAGAATGTTAAGTCATATCTAACAACTAGTCAGTACATGGTGGACAATGAAATTGTATTGATAATTATTCCATATTTGTAAAAGTATATCTTGATTTAACCATGTTAACAATAAATTCTTATTCATGTAATTTATTTACTCATGTTATAATTTGATCTGAGAAACATGAAATATTCTATGGTAAGAAAGTGCACATTTTTCAACCTTGGAAACATTGTATATATAAATATATATATATCACATGTGAATACACAAATAAATCAATGAATAATATGAAATTTGCATGCACAGTTGACTTAGTCTCTATACAACTTATATCAAAGCCTTTAATTACTCCTAAGACTTTAGTGAACGCATTATACTGAGCTAATATGACAAGATTGATGGATTAGATCAAGACACTCAGTTTCTTTTGAACCACATGATATATGTATATATCAATCATAATATTAACATAACAGTACAGACTACATATAAGTATACTATTAAATTAACTTTTACTTTTTGTAAATGACCTTTCTAAAGGCAACACTATAACCACATGTCAACTTTGATTGTAAATAGTCTCGTGTGGCCAGTCCCTTAATTGCAATCAACAGGAGGAGGGGCTGGCTACGCGAGACGACTTCTAGCAACTTACTGTAACAGTAATCCAGAGAATCTTCGCTTGTCTAAACAACAACACCAACTTCATACGAGTGAGTCATGATCTGAATGAATTACCTTCAAATTTTACGAACTACATTTATTTCCAGTATTTCAGACCAGACGCGAACTACGACAGAGACTGTACTTACTGCTTTGTGAAAGCATAGATACATTAAAAGGGGGGATTGGAAACGGATAATTTGAATAAAATCATCCGCGTTACGGATTACTGGATATGACGTAAGGGTAAATGGCGAGTGGTATTGTAAGAGGAGCTATAAGCACTGTGTTGGAGGACAAAACATTAACGATACAATCTCAGAACGCAGAATTGATGCTCAATTGTAGAAATAAACTTCTACAGAGTGTAATAGAGAATGAAGAAAATATGGAAGTGTTCGACAAGTTTTGTGAGGGCCTAATTTCTACTATCAGTACTATTTGGAGAACGTCCCAAAAAAGATCACCTCTCTCTCAACCAAAAAAACACGATTTTGGAGTCTATTAAAAGGAAGATCGTTTATTACTTCCACAGTACATAATTGACAGTAATTCTTGTAAGAACATAGGAACTTTCATTGATGAGATTCTGAGAAATGAAGAAATTGAACCAGTGAACATTGAGTCAGAAGAACAATCTCAAGCTCTTCTGAGGGAAATAGTAAATTTGTGGACAACTATCAGAGGTTTTTCCATTGCAGCTGTATGGATGGAGACATACAAAGAAGCAACTAAAGAGACAACACAAAAATCTACTGGACTTAGAAAGCATTTATCTTGACTTGTAAAAATTATTTTGTTTGCATTGATAAACATTACAATAATTATTATTATAGTTTCAATTTTCTTCTCTTTCTTTTTGGTAATGGTGTGCTATCAATAGCAGCGGGTTCATCAGTGTCCAGATATCGCTTCCCTCGACAATTTCCTCTAACTGGGTCCAATGAAACTGACCCTTGTAATCTTAAAGCTGCTGCATTAGTCAAACACTGTTGCAGATTAGGGTTTTCGTTACGTCCACCTCTAGCTCTCTGTTTCACAAAGTAATTTTCAAGAGAATCTTGCGAAACTCTTTCACTCAAAAGAAACAGTCTTTCACTTTTAGATAGCAAAAACTGAAAAAAATGAGTATTAATTTTGTAACAGATTTATAATTACCTTCTGTCTCTTAGCTCGGGCCCTGTCTTTTTTGTGACTGAGTCTGAAACGACGTAGCATACCTATAACAAAAATACTACTAGTCTATTTTTCTTTTCAGTCTAAATTTAAGTTGAAAGTTTCAAATAACAGAGTTGCTCCTGAGGATAGTTATGGGGACAAAACGGGACAAAACATGGAAAAAACATCATAGCCTCAGTATTTACGGCCAAAAGAACAAACGTTAGTCAGAGGTCCACAGGGGAGGTTATGTCCTTCATAAATATGTCTTTCTACGGTATCTACTCACTTTGATTTTTCCAAAAAAGGGACAAACAGCTGGTGATCGTAGTGGATCGGAAGCGTAACACGGAGAAGATGAAAGGAGTACCGCCCAGTCATATAAATTATATGGGAATGATCACGTGAGTAAGCTTCCGTTTCCAATCCCCCCTTTTAATATATCTATGATTACAGCTACTGAGGATCTGTCCTTTCCAATTTTACGAATTAGAGTTATTTACGGTATTTCTGACACTCCTCCACTCCTCCATAGAAAGGCCTGCTCTAAGTGAGACTGTACTTACTGTTTAGTTCAATAGTTGAATCTCCTTTTTTTATTAATTGCTGTTAATTTGTCATACTGTTGTTTTTGAAACAATAAGGTATGATCCTATTAATAATATCTTTATGTGTTCATAAATAAGAGAGCTTGCGGTTACGCCCCCTGATTATATCATGAAGGCTTATGGTCAAAGATTAGTATCTTGTTGATTGTTCATTGGTCTTATATACAAACTTGCTGTATCAAACTAGTCATTATTAATGTTGATACTATATGAGACTAGTTTAGTAAATCGGACCCTCCTTAGTGTATGCCCAGATACTCAAACTTGAACCTTCTTAGTGTAGTGTTCAGATGATTGTTCTCTTAAATGTGAGAAATGTTGTTTGGTCAGTTAAGTCCAATATCTTGACATTTAAACCACATTTTAGCTAACCAAACAGAATGCTTGAAGTCTATTACGTCATCAGGTCCACAAATTATTATCATTTGTAAAACATAAAAGATATAACATTAAGAGTAAAAGTATAGCTCTTTGAAAATAATCCTTGAAGCTATCACAATCATAAGATAGTAATTACTTTAGAGCAATTTTTTTTAATTGTATTCTGTCTTCTTCCCTATAAGTGATGTATCATGTTATAGTATCAAGGAATTTAACTAAAGTCACTAGTCATCCTTTCTATCATTAAACAAGTGGTCATCTCAATATGATACTGTACCCTATGAGAATATGTGATTAACAAATATTTTAATTTAACAATATTATATATACATTTTAAAATTTGTTAATGATAAATTTCATATCTTTTAGATCTGTGAATTGGTACTTTAAGAAACATCAGGTCTGACCTGACACTTGTTAACAAGTCAGGTGACTCCTGACTACACTGTGAAGTAGTACTGAGAGAGTATATTCACATGAAAATGGCAGCAGGTAAATGATCATTATAATTGTAGACAGTAATAAAGATAACTGTCCATGTATTACTAGTTAATAATTAGCCCCACCCTAATGTGTTCAATGTCCACTTTATTTAGTACTTGTTTGACATACCACATATTCTATTTAAAGCCCAACCACAAACCATTGTATTAAAAGTAGTAAATTTGTTAGATCAATGTGAGTGAAGTCATTGAATGATAAACAGTAAATGTTATTAACAGTAGAAGAATAGTAGTACATGTAGATGTCCTAGTTAATTGTATAAATATAATTACAATTTTATATTCCAAGTTCCTGTATTAAATTACATGCCCATTTATTGATAATTGAAGTTTTCATTTGTCAACACTTATTCAATACCACATGCATTTATAATGATAATTTTTAAGACATTAATTAATATATAATATGACAGTTTGTTATAATAATTATTTTGTTGTTATCTCAGATATTACCAGTATATTAAAGGAGATTCCTACTAAATATGAACTGTTTGAGCTATTGAATAGTATTAGTGACAAATGGTATGATATTGGATTATCATTACAAGTACGTCACAATGTTTTAAAAGATTTAAAAAACAGTCAGGAGGACGATATAGAAAATCTCATTGTAGTCATTGACAACTTTCTAACTAAGTTTGTTACCTTTGAAGAAGTGATAACTGCTATTGAGGGTCCTATTGTTAATGACAAGGAGACAGCTGATTCAATACGTCAATATCTTAGTAAAGGTAAGACTAATGACTTATTAAGTAATGAGGTTATTAATAGTGGTGTTCAGACTACTACTGTAAAGTGTATTCAATTCAGTTTATATACCTTTATGGGAGGTGTGAAAGTTATTTACTGTCCTCAAATGAAGCAATCTGATTGGTTAATTAAGTCATAGCATGGTACAAGCTACTGACATATCAGAGTTATGTAATACATACAGAACATGTGGTCCAAAATATGTAATGTTAGGTTTGAGTGAAAGAACTGACAGTTCAGTTAATTATAGTTTATTAATTTATACAATTTTGACAACAACATAACTAATAACTGTATTAACTTGTATTTAGTATATCCAAACATTAGGTCATTATTAATTAATTCATCATTATTATTGATATTATCTATAATTTGTTTGTTCATATAGAAGTAATTAGGAGACTTCGACATAATCTTAGTCCTGACACTGAAATATCTCATTCAGGTAATTTAATTTCTATATAATATGTCAATACATTATGTTAACTATTACACTGGACATTTACTGTAGTATTATAATTATAGCTTCTTCCCAGGAGTAACTGATAGTTTTATATTATCATAGTAAACAATGTGAGTAATAACAAAGGTCCTATAAAACTCTTAGTCTTTGATTAGAAACAAATATTCATGTGAGAGGTTGTATATTACTTAATTTACTTGGCATACCAGATAGCCCTATAATTGCTTTTAAACAAGCAATTTTCTTTCACATCATTACAGTATCTTTATATTATATATATATCTATTATTGATATAATCTTTTGTGAATGTAAAGCTATCATCATATGATTTCATACATTACAGCATCAAAACCAGAGAAACATATATTGCTGAAGTTACTTTCTCCAGTCAATAATGAATGGCAAAGAATAGGAGATTTACTTGGAGTTGATTCTAACACTATCCAGTCATTGTCCACATCTACCTTTTCTGACCAAATTAAGATGTCCAAAATGCTGCAGAACTGGTTAGACAATGAGCCAACACCAGTAACATGGGACAACATCATCAAAGTTTTAGAGGGACCATTGCAAGAGAAAGCACTAGTGGATGAAATTCGACAGTTCCTCAAGCCAAGTATGTGATGTTTATTTTTAAATAGCAATGATCATAGACCTCAGTAGATGGAACATTATAGTATAAATAGTGTATCATAAAGACATAATTTTTATCTACCTGTATTTCATGAATCAGTTAAGCCTATAATTATTGTAAATCATAAAACTTGTAAAGACTAACACAGTTAGAAATAGTATGCCTTACTTATATTAGCAAATAGTAGTCACTGTAGACACCCTCAACTTCAACAATTTAATAACAGCTTTAAGTTGAGGATGAAGCTTGGAGATATAGGACTTTCTAATAAAAGTGGTGATAGATAAATTTGTTTTGATTTTTCTTCTGTCTGAATTATTTTTCATGACACAGTACATGTATGTACTTTGTATGTTCATGTATAGATAGTCCTTTTCATTATAAAGTTGATAGTTGCTATCAAATAATCAATGAAAAAATGAATTATGCATTTTACTCTTCAGAGTATATATGTTTTTATTTCAAGAAATTTCATTACTTAGATTCTGGTATGTAATTTTTCAGTTACCTTTGCTTTTGAGTAACTCTTTGGTTTTCTTAGCTTCAATAAAGCTTACTGTGTAGCAATGTTGCTAAAGTGATTGTAATTCATAAGTAATTGGGAACTATTAACTCGTTTTAATGATATATCATTATTATTACACAGATCCATTTAAAAGAATGATGATAGTAGGAAAGAACTATTGCAAGTACAGTGCTGCTAAAGATCAACAGGTATTAGTTGAAGAATGTGGGCTAAAAATTTTAATACCTGCATGAGTTATCACACCAGTAGATGCTTCGTATGAAATTACTGCTAATGGATTGTGGGGTGGCAAATTTGAATTCCCTAACAATAACCAACTTGTCAGTGGAGTGTGTCATATATCAATATCTAGCTTATTTCAGCTCAATAAACCAGTTACAGTTCAACTAGAACATTGTGTTCACATTACTGATGAGAAACAAGCAAAATGTCTTTCTTTTGTTGTTGCTAAATCTGGTCCACCCTTCAAGTTTGAATACCTACCAGGAGGATCATTTTGTCCTGGTTCACAATATGGCACTATACATCTCAAGGAATTTTCGTATATAGCTATAGTACTCTGTCCTCTAGTTGGTATAGCTACATTGAGTGAAGAAAGACCAATTCTACGAGGTGTATATATCGGTGGCATTTTGGGATGCATAGTTGGTACTTTAGTTGTTCAACCCATAAACGGTCTAATTATACGATCTGCAATTGGCGCTGCTATTGAACTTTATTATGCAACTAGTAAGTCTTTATTTATCAGTTATACATGTATGAAATAAAATGTTTTAAACAATATTGGTGAGTCAGCTATCGTATACTTTGTGTCATAAAATATACTTTGTGTTAAAGCCAACATGTTAATTATACACAATACCTCTTTATACAGATATTAAGCTTCCTAGCTGCAACTATCGAGCTTATATCTTCTATGAAGTAGTAAACGTGAGAACATGGAAGATGTGATTTACAGTTATTCAAGATACCATATATTCTAATGTAATAAATGTTAATCACTTTAAATCATAATTTAATCATTAATATTTCATATTATAGGCAATTCTAAAACTGACATCTAAATTTGGTAGTGAAGAAGACAACTTTCCATTTCGTTTTGCTTCTAGAGTATCTTCATCAAGAGAACAAGAGGAAGCAGCCAGTAGAGAGATTTATACAAAAGAGAGTTTAAAGTTATTAGGATTCCCTGATGAAGCAGTTTATGGATGGGAAATGACACCACTACGTCCACCACCAGTAGTAAGTGATGTTATGTGTTTTTGTGTGTGTGGGTGAGTGAGTGGGTGAAAAAATATGTATGGATGAAAAAAATATGTTTGTAATTTTATGTACTCTAAGTTATCTGTTTTTTACATTTCAATTACTCTTTAATAGATTAACAGGAAAGATGTTGATGACTTTAGTCAATCATGTAGTCTTAATCCTCCTAATATTCCTGTACAAGTATCTGCTAATTCTAGAATGAAATAATCTCAAATATCCTATAACAGTGGAAGGTATTGAAGTTACTGATAATCAAGTATTAGCTGAAGATAGACCTAAAATTGTGATTACTAGATCACTGGACAGTAATTTACTAAGTGAGTGTTTGTATAATACTTATCTTTGAAATATCCTAATTATAACATTACTCTGAGCATTCCAAATAATGTCATTAATGAAAGGCACTAAAGTGCTGAACCTTGCTACAGTTTTAAAGTTATTTATAAATGCTATGTCAGCTTAGGTCCAGCTATGATGTAGATAGATCAAGTAGCATTGCAAAAAAAAATTTTTATAACAATTCCAGAAGGTGTGGTCACAACTCAACTTAAGCATGTGCAGCCACGCCTTCCTAATCCAATCCATATCAATCAATAAATCAACAAGAAAGGCTAATAGAAATGAATAAGTCTTGCCATGTCTGTGAAGCGGTAACTGAGTAAGTGACAGTATCAATCAATTGCCAAGCAAGAGTAAGTGCTAGATTCGTGATGACAGTTTCTCTGAGCTTTTACACGACGCTTTAAAATGCATATGCATCAATATTTCATATACAAAATTTATTGTAACTTAAAGATGAAGTGTTCTTTGGAAACATCCAGTAGTACAAATATAAATAAATATATTAACTATTAGTAGGAGTTTTTTCAGTGCTTTGAGACGTTTCCTAAATTCGGTACTTCGCTCCAAGTCCATGTACAATCTTGAAAACACTTTTCAGAACTTTTCTGACAATTGCTTTGACCAACAGCCTTCTGTATTGCTGATGTGTATTCCTCTAAGATTGCCTACAACATACTAAAAATCTCCACATTAATTTTTTTACTTTTCGAGAAACGTCACCTTGACCTCTGCAGGCTGAAAATTCTTTTGCGAGTTTTAAGCTTTCGTTTTCCCTGACAATGTTCTTGATACTACTGTTGTAAAGTTCACATGTTTTTCTATTCGTTGCTAAATGTTGGTAGTTGCTAACGCTCCGCTTGCCAAGTTATAGCAGTTCAAAAACAATCCCCGGTAACAGGCAGTGCAGACACACACACACACTGACAGACTACAGTAACCTCGCTTTGCGCCCATGCACAGCGAGGTTAATAACTATTTTAAGGTAAGTGCCAAAGCACAAGACAATTAATTGTGGTTGTTGCAACTCATAATACCAACATAGACACCATTAAGTATAAGTGTTTTTATTTGGTATTTTGAATTATTGGTTGTTTTTTGAACAGTTTGTCTTTTTATGTTATCTATACATGTATTAATACCAATAACATCATTACATATACTATATTGTTTAACAAAGAAAATATCGTTTCGTTATATCAATATAAAATTGTATATTTTTCATTTCATATTAGGTAATATAGTTGAAGGAGCTGTACATGTATCTACTTTACCAGATCATCTCTTGGATCAACAACCTTCTATTCAAGAAATAACTACACATGTTAGAACTGAAAAGTGGAATGAATTGGGTACACAATTACAACTAGACAGTGTCAATCTAGCTGAATGTCATAGCTTAACCAGTATGTATCAGTTATGGATTCAAGAGAAAGCTGATAATGCAACAAGAATGAGTTTGTTAGATGCTTTAAGAGCTATCAGACTAAATGATGTAGCAAAGATTTACGAAAATTACTTAGAAACAATAGTAAGTTACACTGTGTATACATTAATGTGTATATATAATTAATAGAGCGGACCCCTTAGCTAAGAAACAGTTCCCTGTCATTAGCCTATACTTTTATACTGATATGTATATTAATTATAATACTTGTGGTTTCATATGTAACAGTATAGACTATATAAATAACTTGTGACCACAAATTGCTATTACAAACTCATTTCCTTATTTTTGTAGGTAGGGAATAATGAGAGTGTTCAATCTATATAATTGATGTTATATATATCAACAAGTACAATATAGTAAGTATACTAGTTACCTTAATACAAGTATGTACATGATATGTGGATATGTTCATGTATACATGTAAATGATAGTTCATTTGAAATATTGAAAATAATGAAATGATTTGTGGCCAATGCTTTGCATTTAAAGATTTTCTCTTAGACAAGACAGTTCTACTACATGTATAGGACTAAGTCCATAAATACTGAACAGTCAAAAGAGAGGAGGTTGTGAACCTTCTACACAACTAATTAAAATGTCTTCCACACTGCTGATTTTAATTGATGGATTTACATCTATGTTTATATCGGAGATATCTGTGCTACAGTCTTAAGTATATTGTCTCTTTGTTGCTGTTTCTATAATAGCCTTGGACTAAAAGCCTTGTACCATCTTAGACATTTGTTACTCATAGCCTACTTGTTATTATTAAAAGTTATGTAGTACAAGAGTGAACCTAAACAACAAATTATAGTTTAGTTAGCACTCTTTCACAGTAAGTCTTCTAGCTCAAGCTTGTGTCAAAAAACAGTAACGTAACTAGTGTGGGAAAATTTGATGTTTTGTCCATTCACATAATAATTACTCTAATTAACATCATTATATTGGTAGTTATATATATTCTGTAATTACATTATTATCTATTAATTCCACAGATACATACCTCAATATCCTAGAAGAGAGATCCTTGTAATTGCTCTAGACATATTGTTTAAACCAAGAAATGAAGCTGATTACATTACTTTAACTACTTATGACTATGTACATCACTATACATCTGTAGAATAGTGTTTGTTCTTTAAAATTCTTTTGTGATATTTAGCAAATGAAATAGTGGGCATTACAATATATGTAATAATTGTGTTCTCTAGTAGTTTCGCTCAGATCTTAGATTCCAGATTTAACAGTACTCCAGTAATTGGAGCAAAAGAAGCAAGGATCATATCTGCCACTGTAGATGATGATAATTCCGTGTGGAGAAAAATAGACTACGAGTCTCTTAAAGCAATAGATAATTGCTCAAGAAGTTAAACAGTGTTTGGACTCTCAAATGAAAGAAAGAAGAAACATCAGACAGTGACGACTTTGAATCATCAATTACAGTTGATCATCAAACAGTTGATCAGAGCTCTTCTTTTCCTAAACCTACTGTAAGTCAGGAAATTATTGACCTCATACCTCATGGACAGAAGTCTGAAGAGCTTTATCAATCTCATTGGATATATAGTGTTGATACTGGTGGTCAGACTACATTTTAGATAGTCTGCCAGCTTTGTTACAATATCAATACAATATCAGCTTTGTCAATATTCTTACCAAATACTTTCTACCAACTGTCCTATCTTCTAGACCATCTAGGGAATCTAAGGTCTATATCATCTCATTGAACATGTATATCCTCTAAATCTGTCTTGAGATATGAAACCATTCCTCAAGGTGCACCTTGCATTAGTCATGACCCTTTTACACTGTAAATATCGTTAAGATTTCAATTTAAATGTTACCATGTTATGATAATGTCATCACTTTACAAACTAATTATGGTGATGTTCCATTAGTTGATGGGATTTATTGGATTACAGTATATTATTCAGATCCTTACAAAAGATGTAGTACTATACGTGAAGTTGTCCATATAGGAATTGGTGAGGTGATACATAACATTCAATATATCTCTAAAGTATGGAATCTTGAGGTTTCTCATCCATAAGTTTATTTCTCTCTGCTTCCTTCTGAGTATCTGTTAAATCTTCCCAGTTGGGATACCAGTCTTTTGCCATCTCTGGTGACAGATGAATTATTGTGACAGTTTGCTTTGATGTAGTTTTCCATGAAATAAATTTCAAAATGGATTCTATGACAGATCGGTCTGTCATTTTCACGAATGCTTTTAAAAGTTCTATATAGGTTGCATTATTTCCATTTTTTATTTTCCAGGCCCACAAAACAGGACTTTTCCTGTGTATGTCATTATCGTTGTCCTGAGAAATACATTCTAGTGTTTCTCTAGATAAAGTAAGACTACGTCCTACATTTATGTAGTCATCTATATCTTGTGTAACTGCATTATAAGACTATCATCACATTCTTTCTCCAAGTCTTTATACTGTAGGCCATATTGACTCAATAAATTAGTAAGATCTATAGAACAAAACAGATTATCTAAAACAAAAACAAAAAAAGTTAATTCACACAATCTTTGTAATTACATACTAGGGTACTTACTTGGTCATAAAGTACCAACTATATCGTAATGATAAGGTGTCATAAAGACTAACATGCATTATAATTAACTTGACAATAATTATTAATTTATCAAGGTAGTCTCGAATCTTATCATCTTTCCTTTTATTATTAACAATAGAACCTTCAATGGAAGAGATCAGTGTTTTCCAAATGACAGGAGATGATTGAGAATCCATCCACTTTCTAATTACATTAGATAATTTAATGATAGGGTCATCTTGAGTACATATTAAACCATCCAAATAATTCTGAGAAGCTCCAAGAGCCAAACCAATGACTTGCCAACTATTTTTCATATCTGCTAATAGATATAACACATTATAGTGCCTTTGTATCTCTTCTAAAATATTAGAAATATCTAAAATAGAAAGAACAAAATCAGTAATGCATCACAAAAGGTAACTATAGGTCCAGCAGAAGTCTATACCATAAATATATTGTGATATTATGATTACAGTATTATCAGAACCAATTAAATACAGACATCCTGCTACATCTCTAATACTCTGAAAATCACAAGTATATCATAAAGATATGCTGGCACCATAATATTAATTCATAATTGGTCTCAATATGGCAATTAAAAAAGTCATTTCAGTTCACCACAGATGAATGTCAACAGGCTAATGTTTACCTGTTAAAGGTCCAGGATTGAGTTCAACATCACTTGATAATATAAGAAGTACCAAAAGAAATATAACCAGGTAAAAATAGGGGTTTGTAACACAGCCATTTTCAGAACACAGCAATGACTCCATCAATCCAGTAACATTGACAGCTCCCCTTGCAGTATTACATGGTATATGACAACAATGACAGAATCTAATGGTAATCCTCCATTGAAATATATCAATCATTGCAAATAGAAGCCGTGAGGTAACTGAGAGTACTTCCGTACTTCCAAAAGCGGCTAGGAACGAACCTGCTTAATATTCATAAGATTCATTGATTATTTTGGTCGATCACGTGAACACTACTGTCGTCACATGAACGTTCAGAATCATTTGTCATGTGTTGCTTTATATTATAATGGAGTAATGATAAATATTCGAGGTAAGATAGTCTATTAATGAAGTTATTCTTGTGTTAAGTATGGATTGTGTTCGACTTATGATGCGTTTTGTCTTGTCTTCTTAGATGTTAAGCACGTGTTACAATACCATTCAAAAGCGGGAGGATGTTTGATATTAACAGAGGTCCTATTCAATGTAAGTGAAATTATTGTAATTATATGTTGAATCAAAGTTTATTGAAAGACAAAACATGTTTAATGTATGCATTCTTTGGGTTGATAAACATACCAGTGATACCACTCTTCACATAAGTCACATTGTATCATATTCATTGTTGTAGAAACATAGTGGCATAATTTAAAGGTACATTCACTTTTTTTTTCATATACTATATCAAAAACAAGTAAAATAATTCTTTACATTAGATATTCTGATATACCTTACTGTAATAATTCATACCAGGTGTAATCAGTGAAATAATGCTTCACATCATGAATGAAGTTGTCAATGATTTCAGCTGGTAATGATGTTAAAAGACCATTTGTTGTAATTAGTTGTCCATGTTGTGACAAGGTTTCGATACTTCTTTCATTGACAGTCATGGCTAGAATTTCTATGGCACAAGAATTATATGTAGTGTAGTAACAAATTCATTGTTCATAATATCTACTATTATCCTCATGCAACAGCTTTTCATTATTTATAGTTTTAATCTCATTATCACATCTAAAATAATTATATCTGTATACAATTTTTATTAAAAATAAACTATGTAAGTTGCTAATTACCTATAACTGACTTAGGTAAATGATTGGAGTTTTAATAGAAGTGACTGTTTTTGTCTGTCAGTTGGTTTAGCTATTTTTGTTGATGGAGTTTTATGATGTTTTTGAGTTGTGAAGAATGGTTTTTGTGGTGATAGTGCTTTGTTTGCTGATTCATTTAATAGCCTGTTAAATCTAGATGATGATTCTATTATATTGACTTCAACAAGATTTAATGCTGCTCTTATATTCTTTCTTACATGTTGCAGGATATTTTCATCTGTACATTGATCTAACAAGGCGTAGAGAAGATGATCCATATCTCTCTGTGTGTCTTTCATGGCAGCGTTTGTGGTGTATTCCCCTAAGGCTTTTACTTCATGGAATATTTCCTTATTCCCAACATAGAGTGACTTCATAAAGACATTTGAAGGTTCTACTGGAATATGATTCAGGTGAGAGTTGATATACCTAATAACAAGGTGAATATGTTTACGCATTGTTACATTGAGAAGAGAGTCTGGACATGTACATGTATACTCATGTATACAAACTTTGCATTTCTTGCATCATATAGGGCAATTTTGACAAATTCTTTGTTGTTTCTTGATAGTGTAGTGGTTTTCAGGTTTTGATGTGGAGGTAACTCTGTCCATGCATTATAGTGAGTTTCTGTTACAGCTTGTATTGAAAGCTTTATGCTATGTACATGTCTGCTCTTAACGAGACCTATTCGATAAGATGTCTTCCCCTTCTCTAATTTTATTATTCTTTCAAAAGCTTTGTCTTTTGTTATCTTCATGAGCAAATGAATACATTTATTAACATGTTGATTGATTTTACTTTTCATATACAAATAGTTTAGTATGTGGTGGAATGCTTGAACATACCGTATTCCTCATGTAAACGCCTAGGTGTTTATTTCTTTCTTATCTTGACTATAATAATTGAGGTAGGCGTTTATTGGGTGATGGGTGTTTATCAGTTACTTATAGGGTAAGCATGTGTTGGCCCCACCTACCGATATGGAGACACTCAAGAAAAATAGCGTTGTTACTGGCCACCATATCTACAAGACTATATGGACTCCATTTATTGGAGAGATGCTGCCAGATGAGATAGAAGAAGGCAACCTGTATGATAGATATGCCGTATCATTAATGAGAGATGGCAAAATCGTAAGACACATGCCACTCACGCAGCAGTAGATTTTGAAGTTTCTTTAGCAACTTGTACAGCATGAAGTTTAAAGCTGATGTCAAAGCTTCTATGACTTTCTTTAGATACCACCATAATTATAACACGAGAAACCATGTGGTGTATTGACCACACCCAGGTGTTTATTCAAGAATGGGCGTTTATTACTCTATTTCAGCCATGCTGCTAGGTGTTGAAACGGGGTAAGGCGTTTATTTGGGATAGGCGTTTATATGAGGAAATACGGTACACATAGGCGTATTTAGACCCGGGCTGGCACGGGCATTGCTTGGGTAACTTTCTCATATTGGTGTTGATACCAACTTTTTTTTCGTTAACATGTAGTCCACTGATGTTTGCATTGACTGTACTCTTGCTTGAAGTACTTAGCAAAACATTGTGTACTCTCATTATTGTCAATAAGAGTCATAAACTTGTTGAAAAGTATTTCATAGTTATTGTCTTCTTCTTTATCAAGTAGTGTGTGGAGAGTATGGTAGATTTGACACTTCTGCTCTTTGTTACTGATAAATTTCAAGGCACCTCTCCAGGCACAATCTGCATGCCATGAACATAGGATTTTTTATGGATGTCTATTGAATACTGATATCCATGCATTATAGAACCCATCAAAGTCATCATCATTTTGGAGTGGTCTTTTTCTTAAGGTGTTCAAAGTAATGTCAGTAGTATTTGATCCTCTCTATTACTTAGGCACCATGAAACTGGATAGCTCTCACATATTCATCAACAATCATTACTGTGGTCAAATGAAAGTCATATCCTGTTGTCTTGTGTGTTGAGTCAACATACATGATGTTGTTAAATTCTTTCATCATTGCACACTGCAATGGTGCCTGAAGGATCAGTACAAAGTCATCATTGTCTAAGTACTAGCAGTTAGTTGTTGGTTTATGTTCTTGTGGTTTGTATAGAGTACTGGATTATCAGCACAGTTTTGTCTGATTTCCTCCACCTATAGTGCTACACTCATTGAGTCATTAGAATGACATTCCACTCCCTTGAGGCCATATGGTTTCTCTATGTTGACAATGTCATTTCTCGTTAGTAAATGTATTCTGTCAATTTTAGTGGAGACACTGTCTCTGATGCCATTTAAAATTCTGTCAATAAGAATACCTTTAGATAATTGATCAGCAATTTCAGCATGTTTTGATTGTGATATAAGTCTCCAAGTTGTTTGTCATGATCATAGTGTGTGTCACATAGTTCTACTCTAATTAATTCCATGTGCTTGTCACTTGTAACAGTTAAAGATGCTGTGCAATGAGGGTTTATCTTGTTTGTTCCTTGTGACTTCAGGCTTCTCACACTAGTTGTTTCACTAACAAAAAAACACTCCTGCTACAATAGAAGTAAATTGTCTCCTTATTCATTGTCTTCTTCTTCCTGGTACCTCTTATGTAAGATGAGTCTGTTGCTACTTCCAGTTCCTCTTCCCACTGTGAAAACTCTGTAGAAGCTAAGGTTCAGTGTAATGAAAGAAATGTTATAGTTGTATTGTATTAAACACAGAATGAAGTATCCTTTATCACATGCAACTGTTAAAGATTTATTACAAGTATATAATCTTATTTAGCAATATTGATGTGTATAACCAATACTGCAGTACATGTATAAAGCTTGTACAATTATTCATAGGAAATCTTGCATCATTGAGAAATATAATGTTTCTGTTTTGATATTGAAGTTGTGATGCTCGTTTAGATGTTGTCTTAGTTGTTTGATTTAATGGCAACTGAAGGTACATTCCTTTTTGTTGCACTTGATGGTATTCATCTTTGTTGTGTTTTTTAATATGCTTGTGAAGGCTTTCTTTGTGTTGGTATTCTTTCTTGCATTTAGGGCAAATGTTAATGTGAGGCTGTGATGATTTAGAAAGAGGAGATTTATTCTCTTTTCCTGTCTCTTTCTCTTATGTACAGTGAGCAACACCAGAACATAGAAATCAGTGACCAGACTAAACTATAAGCTAAACATATATCACACCTGTTCTTGCCCAGGGCCCCTCACCCTCCAGTATCAGTGATTAAAGGTCCATTTAAACAGTCCGGTGTATGCATTTGTTTAAAATCAGTAATAATATAATTAAATGCACTTACTTATATTCAATGACTTTGCTTGTAGCCCGTTGACGTTAGCAGCAAATTCTGAAAGGTAGTTTAAGGTACTAGAAAAACAAAGCTTAACTTTGCTTGTACTTTGTTGACGTTAGCTACCAAAAGGTGCTAGATAACCACGCTATGATTTTGATTGTACTCTGTTGACGTTAACAACAAATGGCACGTGTTTATTACTCAAACATGGTTAAATAGGAAATACTGTGGGGGTTGCGTGTTACATAGAGTGAGCATCACTACGGTTCATTTCTGCTGTGTACCCAGTAACGAGTTGTTTGAGTAATTCTATTAGAGACTCTCACTTTTCTTTCTTTCGACTCTCATTAAGTAAGAAATCTGTTTTAAAGCAATGTGTCTATGCTATTGGGAGAAGAATTTGCATATCAACACTAATACATGAATTTACAGTAAACACTTTGTTAATGTTTAGAATTTTTTGTTTGTCGTTGTTAATCTAATATGCATCCACCACTTCGTGCTTAAAAATAACTGTAGAATTTATATATTTTAGACAAAATGAAATTTTAAAATAATAAGCAATACTATAAGTAATAATTAGGTTTGTTATTGTGAGAAAGTAACTCTGGAAGGATGTCATTGAAGAAATAACTATCAAGCTGAGGGCAATATGTATCTTACCACACAAGGTCTGGATATATGTACTCTACTGCTACTCCCTTTGTGGTATATATGCAAAAGTCACACAACTTATTAAGATCAGAAATGCAATTATACTTGGTGGTAATATGAGTGGGTTATCTTTAGGTATAGTTTGTCTTCAATTATTCAACAGTAGACAGCAGAACTCCTCAGGGTCTTCACATGCTTAGATGTCTTGGTTCCTTTTATGTATGGACACTTGAACTCAGCTATTCTGTTGATAAAGGTACTGAAGGGTCAATCACAGAAAAATCTTGTAAAGCATTAAGCCAATAATTTTCAGGATGTACAACAACTCCAGCTGAAAGTCTTAAGATTGATGTGACCATTCATTAAGTTCATATGTTTAATGTACTCTTGACATGCAATTTTTTTTCATATCTCTTTCCCAAGTAACAGAATGCTTGCAGCTTTTTATATAATGTAACTGATCCTCCATTTTTGCAAGGGACATACCATGTTACAATTTGTAATTTTTTAAATTTATTTGTATGGTATATATAATGGTAAATGAACTGTTTGTACCTGCTTCTAGTGTATACCCAGACATCATATCAGGTTATATTTTTCTTCTTGTTACATGTAACACTTTGTAGTAGATAAAAAAGAAAAAAAATTATAGTAAACCATGTATAGTATCTTTGTTTTTAATGACCAACATTGTTATACTTTATATTAATAGTTCAAAAACATGAAACATTGAATTATTATCTTTTAATGATATTAAATATCTTTTAATTCTGCTTCTTATTCTTTAATCATCTCATTTTTCTCTATCAGTTGTAGATTTAATGAACTTATCATTTCTTGTTGTCTTGCGATCATTTCTTGACTTTCTGAAACTGCAGAGAAATACAATAATTTCACACATTAATTCAATGTGTTACTTAATCACTTCTTTTTTCTTCAAAGTAGACATGATTTGTTTATCTTTTTTGGAGCAGCTTGTGAAGAATTGACACTTTTGGTTTTTCAGACATAGATCTAAGATAGAAATGTGAATAACATATCAATTAAGTTTAAACTACACACAGTAGTGATGCTATCTTCTTTTGAATCTACAAATGAACATGATCTCTTTGATTTTCTATGACCTGAGTTAACACAGAGAATTGATAATATATATCATAATAATATTATATATATAGCACTATTAAAAACTTAGCTATCTAGCTGTCATTATTGCTTACTTTGGGTATATATGGAATGAAAGGTCTCTTCCCTTCCCCTGCCTGTCAGTGGATCCCATAACACAATACAAATGAACCATCTTCACTAGTGCCTCTGCCTTTTTTTTTGCCTCGTATGATGGCAGCAGGGGTGTGGTTTATTGCTGATGGCGTCAGCGCACACTCTCAATATCCCGAAGATGTTATAATATTATTATGCAACTAGTATGTATATATTCATCACTTATACATGTAAGGAATAAAATGTTTAGAACAATTCTGGTGAGTCAGGAATAACATACTTGTGCTAAAATATAAACTGAAACAAACCCAGCATATTAATTATACACAATACTTTCTTTATACAGATACTGAACTTCCTAACTGTAACTATCAAGCTTATATCTTCTACAAAAAAGAAAATATGAGAAAATGGGTGACACGATTCACTATTGTTCAAGATACTGCATTTTCTAATGTAACAAATGTTTTTAACTTTAAAAGATTATTTCATCATTAATATTTGCTATATAGATAATTATAAAATTTACGTCTAAATTTGGTAATGAAGAAGACAACTTTCCGTTTCGTTTTGCTGCTAAGGTATCTTTATCAAGAGAACAGGAAGAAGGAGCCAGAAGAGATATTCATACAGAAATACATCAAAGTTATCAGGATTCCCTAATGAAATGGTTCATGGGAGGAAAATAACAGCAAGACGTACTCCTGTAGTAAGCATTCTTGTCTGTGTGTGGCGTGAGACGTGGATGAAAAAATAATTGCAAACTACGTATAATTTATCTTTTTTACATTTAATCTAAAATAAATTAACAGGAAAATTGCTGATAATTTTGTTCGGTCATTGCTTTTAAATTCCCAAAATTTTCTTGTTTAAGTATCTGGTAATCCTAGTATGAGTGAGTTTATAAATGATCTCAAACATCCTATAACAATTGAATTTATTAGAATTTATAGTATATTATATCACACTTAGAATTTATACTGCATTATATCACACTTGCAACTATTATATTGTAAATGTCACATTCAGATCACAAGTAATCACTGCATCATAAATACAAAAAAAAAATAATAGAAAATAAAATGAAAACATTGAATTGAAATATGCTTAGAATTTACACTACATTTTATCACATTTACCAACTATTATTTTGTAAAAGACACACTCAGATCACTAGTAGTCACAACATCATAAACATGGAAAGGAAAGAATAGAGTAAATAAAATGAAAACATTGGATTGAAATACACTTAGAATTTATACTACATAATATCACACTTAATGACTATTGCATTGTAAAGGACACATTCAAATCACAAGTCATGACAGTATTATAAATATGGTAAGAAAAACAATAGAGTAAATAAAATCAAAACATTGGATAGAAATACACTTAGAATTTATAAGGACAGGACACATTCATATCACTAGTAGTCACAGCATCATAAACATGGAAAGGAAACATTAGAGTAAATAAAATAAAAACATTGGATTGAAACATACTTAGAGTTTATACTATATAATATCACACTTGCTGACTATTATATTGTAAAGGACACATTTAAATCACAAACAGTCACAGTATAAATTTCGAAAGAAAAATAATGGATTAAATAAAATGAAAACCTTAGATAGAAACACACTTAGAATTTATGCTGCATTATATCACACTTACCAACTATTATATTGTAAATGACACTATCACATCACAAATAATCACTGCATCATAAATATGAAAAGAAAAATAATAAAGTAAATAAAATGAAAACATTGGATTAAAATAGGCTTAGAGTTTACACTACATTTTATCACACTTACCAACTATTATATTGTAAAAGACACACTCAGATCACTAGTAGTCACAACATCATAAACATGGAAAGGAAAGAATAGAGTGAATAAAATGAAAACATTGGATTGAAAATTTGAAATGCACTTAGAATTTATACTATATAATATTACACTTACTGACTATTGTATTGTAAAGGACACACATTTAAATCACAATTCATCACAGCATTATAAATATGGAAAGAAAAATAATAGAGTAAATGAAATAAAAACATTAGATAGTAATACACTTAGAATTTATACTAGATTATATCACACTTACCAACTATTATATCGTAAAGGACACATTCAGATTACAAACAGTCACAGTATAAAATTTGAAAGAAAAGTAATAGATTAAATAAAATGAAAACCTTCGATAGAAACACACTTAGAATTTATACTGCATTATATCACACTTACCAACAATTATATTGTAAATGACACAATCACATCACAAATAATCACTGCATCATTAATATGAAAAGAAAATAATTAAATAAATAAAATGAAAACATTGGATTGAAATAGGCTTAGAATTTACACTATATTTTATCACACTTACCAACTATTTTATTGTAAAGAACACACTCAGATCACTAGTAGTCACAACATCATAAACATGGAAAGGAAAGAATAGAGTAAATAAAATAAAAACATTGGATTGAAATACACTTAGAATTTATACTATATAATATCACACTTACTGACTATTGCATTGTAAAGGACACATTCAAATCACAAGTCATGACAGCATTATAAATATGGTAAGAAAAACAATAGAGTAAATAAAATCAAAATATTGGATAGAAATACACTTAGAATTTATACTACATTATTTCACACTTGCCAACTATTATATTGTAAAGGACACATTCAGATCACAAGCAGTCACAGTATCGTAAATACAGAAAGAAAAAAATAAAATAAATATAATGACATTATATCACACTTACCAACTATTATATTGTAAAGGAGATGTTCAGATCACAAGCGTCACAGTATCATAAATATGGAAAGAAAAACAATAGCTTTATTAAAATGAAAACATTGGATTGAAATACACTTAGAATTTATACTAGATTATATCACACGTATCTCCTATTATATGGCAAAGGACACATTAAGATCATAAGTAGTCACAGCATTATAAATAAGGAAAGAAAAATAATAGAGTAGAAATGAAAAGATTGGTTTAAATAAAAGCTATTTGTTTATTTGTATCCTTATTAAGAGCATATTTTCTTCCTGTGGACATACAAGCGCATGCACTTAATAACCAAGAAATACAGTACTATAAGTGTTATCAATTCAGATTTATTTGATCAAACAATAAATTAGATGTGATTTCTCTTGTACATAATGTGGTCATTAATATAATGTGATGACTTTGCTTAACAAACAATGAAAAGTGACTAACAATAATTTGATTTTATAATATTATTTACAATGTAATTCATCTACTTCATATAGGACATAGTAAGATGTCGCTGGATCAACTCTTGGATCAACAACCTACAATTCAAGAAATAACTACACATGCTAGAACTGAAAAGTAGAATGAATTGGGTACACAATTACAACTGGACAGTGTCAATCTAGCTGAATGTCATAACTTAGCCAGTATGTATCAGTTATGGATTCAAGAAAAAGCTGATAAAGCTGATAAAGGAATTTGTTAGATGCTTTAAGAGCTATCAAACAGAACAATGTAGCAAGGATTTATGAAGATTATTTGAAGACAATGGTAAGTTATAATATGTATACATCAATGTGTATTAATAGAGTGGACCCCTTAGCTAAGAAATAGTTCTCTGTCATTAGCCTATACATTATATACTGATATGTATATTATTTATATACTTGTGGCTTTTATATAAATTATAACAGTATAGACTATATAAATAGCTTGTGACCACAAATTACTATTACAAACTCATTTCCTCATTTTTGTAGGTGGGAAATAATGAGAGTGTTCAATCTATATAAGTGATGTTATATATATCAACAAGTACAATATAGTAAGTATACTAGTTACCTTAATACAAGTATGTACATGGTATGTAGATATGTTCATGTATACATGTAAATGATAGTTCATTTGAACTATTGAAAATAATTGAATGAATTGTGGCCAATGCTTTGCATTGAAAGATTGTCCCTTTAGACAAGACAGTTCCACTACATGTATAGGACTAAGTCCATGATTACAGAAATGACAAAAGAGAGGAAAATGTGAACTTCCTACACAAATAAAGTCTCCCACACTGGTTATTTTAATTGATGGATTTGCATGTATGTTTATATCAGAGATATCTGTGCTTAAGTATATTTTCTCGCTGTTGCTCTTTCTACTAAAGTCTTTATACCATCTTAGACATTTGTTACTCACAACCTACTTATTATTAATTATTAAGATTTGTGTAGTACAAGAGTGAACCTGAACAACAAACTATAGTTTAGTTAGTCATCACTCACAGTCAGCGTTCTTGTGTCTAGTAACATGACTAGTGCAGGAAAATTAGACATTTTAACCATTTATATATATATAGGAGCTATACTTTAATTAATATCATTATATTGGTAGTTAGATATATCCTGTGGTAGTCCAGCGAGCTAGACCCTCCTCCTTTTTGATAAGCTGATGGGCGGAGGAGGGTCTAGAAGCGAACTAGGCTCACTGCCCCATTGGAATGTATGGAATGTGGGGCAGTACCGCAATGTTTACATAGTGGTTATAAACTGTTATTACAACTGTAACAATTGTAATAACAGTTTATAACCACTATGTAAACACTTTACTTTAAGTTACACCCTTTTTTCGCTGCCACTCTGATATAACTTTACACAGATTTAAGGGACGGAAGAGGAGACTATGACCACAACTGCTTTGGTAAGTGGGTTAGACGACTTTTGTTCTTTATTTAAAAGTGACCATCAAGTAGAGACAGCCTAGTATTCGGCCTGTTTGTCCCCTGCCTAACATCCACCCCCTAAAGCACAACTTTTAATTCTAGAATTTGTTACTGGTTATGTAAAATGAGTAATATGGTCTTAATTCATTGATTTTTATTTTAAAGAATAAATCACTTTGGGATGCTTGTCTGGATGGTGATCATGAGAATGTAGAACAGCTAATACAGCAGGGAGCTGATATTCACTTCAAAGGACAGGTATTTCATACTTTATATAATTTACATCATTGTTACCTGCATCAAATGCAATTTTCTGATATGGCCTACCACTAATTTAAATCACTCAGACACACTTGACAACATCATATCACTTTTTAATTGTAAATCTGAGAATCTGAGTGACTCTTGATATTAGAGCAAAAGGAAACTGAATAACACTAATCTAAATGAGGGGACTATACCTTCTATATGACTTGTTGTAATAATATTCAAACTTAAATGTATTATGTCAAGAGTATAACTAAAAACTTATTATATTTATCAAAACATTTGCTGTTATAGGGAGGCAAAACTCCTTTGGGTATTGCAGCTTACTGTGACAAAGCTAAAGTTGTCAAAATACTTCTAAGTCATGGAGCTGATCCCAATGAATTAGATGAGGTTAATATAACAATAACCTATGGATGACTTGTTGTCTCATAATTAATGTTTCAAATATTAATATCATTATTGTAGTTCAATTATAGTACTATTCATTGGCCTGCCATGTTTGGTGGATACTCAACTGTTGTTACTCTTATTGATTATGGAGCTGATATCAATATCCAAACAAAGGTGACAAACATTTTTACATTACCTATGGCAAGTGATATCAATTGACTATTAGATGACAGGGTCAACCCCACTTATGATAGCATGTACTACTGGACAAACAGATATTGTTAAGTTACTTGTTAGCAGAGGAGCAAGTTGGAAAGTCACAAACAAAGTTAATTATTGTAGTTGTAATAGTGAGTTTAATATTCTGTTAATGTAGGAAGGTTTGATGCCCATTGATATTGCAAGGAAAGAAGGACACACCCAAATTGAAGAATATCTTGCTGGTTTAGGTAGGATATAATGTGCTAAAATTGTATGACTGACTATGTTATACCTAATGTGCACATGGACATATGCACATTCATATAGTACATCCTGGGATGATCCTTAGTAGTCCAGTACATGTGTATGTGTCCATTAATACTATCCCTTGATACTTATTACATCTTCTGATGGTTTATTCAGGGAGTCATTTTGGAGTCCAGTGCATATACATACCTTAATACTAAGTATTCCTGGTTTGGATTCTCACCATTATCACTAGAGAAAAGTTTAGCGTGTAAGCCTAAAGCCATTATTGATAATATCATTAACAAATACTTGTTTTTGATTTTCATACTCACTTGGCAATATTTCAAGGACAGCATGTGAAGGTTTCCAAGTTGTTACAGTGATTTCTCTTCCTAACCACAACACCTTAAAATCACTTAAAATGCTTATTATCACAATAATTATCACAACATTACACCCACTAATTTAATAAAAAGTGATTAATATAAACCAAGTACACTTGTCACCTTAATGTAAACACTATTGTATAAGCTTTTGTGAACTTTATATATAACAATGAAAGTTCAAACATTACATACCTTACTACTGTAAACATGTTTGTAATTGTTACTTAAATTATGACTCTAGTCAACTGTATATGTGTCCATATTTATGATAGCAATATAAACGTATGTCCAAATTTAGCTATATCCCAAGTCTACCCTTACCCTATTATCTATTTTTCATGTACACTAGGATTTATTCGCTACAAAAGACATTTTTTGCTGTTTGTAAACATTACATTTAGTTAGTGAATGTTCGTTGTACATTTGTTAATAATCTGGAATTATGCATGATATTTTGTCATGGTGGTATGTCAACAATGCTATTCCTTTTATAATGGATTTCTTTCCCAAATATCTAACACTCCAATTTTTTCAGGTTTTAAGTAAATTTTGAAGATTTACTGAATAAAACAAACCTTTTCTCTCTAGCTTATCCTAAGCCTGAGATATATCACTGATGCAGTAGTAAATTTGGGCAAAGTATAGTTTATGGGTTCATTTAAGTATTATAATATATGCATGTCTTAGTGCAAAGGAAGGTGATTAGAAACCAATTCTCATTTGAAAGGTGACTTTTTGGGGCCATTTTGCTTAATTTACTTGTCATGCATAGCATGTCAGACAGTCTTATAATTCTTTGTAGAATAAAAAGGTTTATTTTACTTGTTCCAATCTTTAGTTCCAAGCTGATACCTTGAGCTAGCAACAATTTATATTATAACCTAACGTTGTAGCAATGTGTTTCTTGAATTAAAAATTAAATTAAGTTTAAAGTAATTATAATAAGTATTTTTCGTTTACTAGATAACAATGATGTGTTACTGGAGAAAGCTATGAAGAAAGGTTTTGTAACTGCTGAATTCTCCAAGTTTTCAATATCCGGTGCACCTGGAACTGGTAAATCATCTTTTCTAAAGCTACTATATAATGATGAACCAAGTGATAATGACAATGTACATAACAGTACTAATGTAGTTGCCCCACGTTCAGCATATGTCATGACTGCCATCAAAGGTGATGATCACAAATCTTTATGGAAAAAAGTGGAGCCCGATGATATAAAAGAAATTATTGCTGGAAATATTAAGAACAACAAGGAAGTATCACCAGAAGTCAAAAGTCATCAAGTGGGAAATGATGTAGTTGGCAGATCAATTGAACAAACAAAAGCAACTGAGTCTCATCATCCATTACCAGACTCTAACGAAATAACCACAATAGAAGACAGACCAAAGTCTGACGTATGTGATCAAATCATTAAATTGTTAGATGATGTACAGGAGTCTAAAGAACTTTATAAAGCTCATTGGATATATGGTATTGATACTGGTGGTCAGGCTGCATTTATAGACATTGCTCCAGTCTTGTTACGATATAACTCAGTCAATATTTTCACACACAAGCTGGATGAGCTACTTGATGATAAAGCTAAGTTCTTCTTCAGTGTTCAAGGTAATCTAATTTGTGATCCAGTCGAAAGGCAGATTACAAATCTACAGCTTCTTGAATCTTCATTTCGTTCATTAACATCTGTTAATCCTCTAACAATGTCTGAAAATAAAAATGAAAAAGAGAATCTTCAAAAGCCACACTGTATAGTGTTAGGGACATATTATGATGAACTACTGAAACCTGGTTATTCTGGTGAGTCAATAGAAACCAAAAATTCTATTCTTTGGTCAAAATTGGAAGAATTAAATCTAAAAGATCAAACCATTTTGTACCGTGAAAGAGAAAATAGAGTAATCTTTCCTGACAATGCTATTGCCAGAGACAAGCATCAGGAAGACCTAGCTGATGAAATCCGTTGTCAAATATGTGAATATTCTTTAAAAGCTCCAATCCCTATTAGATGGTTTTTGTTTAAGCTAGAATTAGACCAGAACTTTTGTCAATCTAACATATTTGTTGTGAGTAAATCTAAATGCCAAGATATTGGCAAAGACTTAGAAATGAAGGCTGATGATGTTAAAGCAGCTTTAATGTACTACCATAATCTGACTGTCTTTCTTTACTTTCCTGATATCTTACCTGATGTAGTGTTCCTTCATCCACAACCACTATTTACTATACTTTCTGATTTGATTAGTATCTCTTTTGCTGAAACAATTGATCGTTTGAAAGTTCCCAGTATAGAAGGTAATCGTATCATTATTAAATCATGTGTTCATAGGGAGCTTAAAGATGAAGGTTGTTTTACAAAAGACCTATTGTCACTGCCCCTTTTTAATGGATTCTCTAATGACTTTACAGCAGACAATTTTCTCCATTTAATGACCAGTTTACTCATTTTGGCCAATCTACCCAAGGAAGACAAGTACTTTATTCCAACTGTCCTTCCTACTACACTTTCCACCAACTTTCAGTCCATACCATTACCTTTCAAGCAATATGTTGATCCTTTAATTATATCATGGGATATGAAACCATTTCCTCGAGGTATCTTCCCTGCATTAGTTGTCAATCTTCTATGTCTTGAAAATCAGCTTGGTTTTCAACTTAAATGCTCCACACCACGTTATCGTAATATGATCACTTTAGAGACTAATTATGGTGATGTTCTATTAGTTGATGGGATTTGTTGGATTGCAGTATATTATTCAGATCCTTACAAAAGATGTAGTACTATACGTGAAGTTGTCCATAAAGGAATTTGTGAGGTGATACATAACTTTCAATATATTTCTAACATAAGGAATCTTAAAGAATATTTCTACTGTACCATATGCTTCAATAAAACTACAGAACATTTCTGTCAGTTAAAGGAAGACAATAAAACACTCGTATGCTGTGCAAACTGTACTTCTAATGTTATTGATAAATCTCGTCAACAACCTTGGTTTTTCATAAATGGTAAGCTTTGATTTATTGTAACAATACATATAATTATAACAAAATATTAATATTGATTGTATTTAAAGGTAAAAAGTAAATATCGACTTCTATTTTTCTTCCACTTGTGTGAAAAACACCCACACTCTTCAATACCCAAAGCATTACATTATCTGACCATTTTTAAATTGCGTAGTGGAGTATATACTTGTGAAAATGATTTGTGTGACTAATAATGTTTTATCTTCAAATGTGAATATTCTTCTCATCTTGTAGCTACATCACCTTTACCTCCTTATCCTGATAGTCAAGATCCTAAACCAGTTGGTATGTCAATAAACATTTCTTTTACTATATTAACCTGTAGTGTAAAATTATTCTATATAAAGCACACATTTAATATTCCATCCACTATTATAATACTATAGTAACTTAATATTGCCCACATCCTAAGGATTTAGGAATGACATTTAAAATTTGTAAAAGCTATAGCTGGAATTATTATTCCTTTGCTTATATAATTGCTTTCAAAATAATAAAAAATATAACTTGATTTTATTTGAGATATTATCATGCATAATATGAAAACATGTGCTGCATTTCTATCAATATATACTTTAAGAGTTTATAGCAAATATTTACTATGGAAATAGAATGTCATCCAAAGTTTAAGACCTCCTGGCACTCATAACTTATTGTAATACTATGGTATGTACATGAGTTTGTACATTATGATAGTTGTATAGCTTTTTGTCCTAACAATATCAAAACACAAGTTCCACTTTTGTTGTTTTAAAGCTAGTCGTGTTATTGTCTGTTAGAAACATCATCAAACCAAATGTATAAAATCTCAGTCATTAATGGCCCTAGTTTGTCTGGTTCAATGAACTATGTCTATAAAATAAGTCCTTCATGTATACCACTGATGATAATGAAATTGGTTGAAATTTGAGGTTGTTTCTATAATTTTGTAATTACTATAAGGAAATTTAAGCTAACTGTTTATTTGTCTAAAATAATAAATTCAAACTTTATACTTGAACTTCATGTTTCTCTCCTTTTTGCATTTTCTGTAATAATGGACTCCTGATTTACTCCTGATTTTCTTGTGGAAGACCCTTTATTAGAGAAGCATTCATATCCTAGTATAATACTTTGTTTTATAGCTCTAAAGGGAGAGGATGGCCTTTGCCTGATATCTATCTGTAAAACACACAAGCTCTTCCTCTTGTCGTTTAGGAATCTACCATACCTTTAGAGCCTGATAATTCCAAACCTACAAACTCTCAGTGTCATAACTGTCAATCATCATATCATGACCCTGATTAATTTGATGAAGTTAACTATTTTTAATGGATTTTTCATCTGTTGACATTTTCAAATATAAATTAGGAATGTATTGGCTATTTGTAAGGAACAGGAAGTTCATACTCCAATACAAAATTAATACTGATAGGTTCTAATATTTAGAATTTAGAGTCTAAGGTATGATATTAATTTATTATTTAAGCTATATCTAAGAAGTTACGTCATTGTTAATCAGTATGGTATTAATCATTTACAATACATACAGTGTAATAGGTCAACCTGACTGATCCCAACTTTCATTCGTAAATCATCTTATTGAGGTTGCTATCATTTAGTGAACAATAATAAGAGAATTTATTAGAGGCATAATTCACTCTTGTATGACTGAAAACAATCTTCAAAGTCAAATCAAGCAGTCATAACAGAGTGTAGTCACTGGCATTATATAGTGAATGATATAGTGACTGCTTATAAAGTTAAGACTATAGCCATAGCATTTTCACTTTTTCACATTTCTAGTTGATCTGTTAAATAAGAAAGTATTCTATACTTTTGTGGATATATATAGCTATTTCTATATTGATATTTTTCTGTAAGTAAAGAAGTTTCTATTACTACAGACGAAGTTAAGCCAGAACATGAAAATGTTACACAGAGTGGTCAGCAAAACTTGTCTGGAGCTACTGTTGGAAGTCATGGAGTGATTCAACAGGGTGAACAAAGTATGTCTTATACTATTTTGTTTGCCTGGCACACTTCAAATCTTGTGTAATCCAAGATTATTTTGAGCCAAATATTTACTATACTCTGTCCGAGTTGAGTTGAGCTACCCATACATGTAAATAACTATCTGCATGGAACTTGTACCAAACAATTAACTTGCAAACGCACATTTTATATATAAAATTTGGCTCTCTATTGCTATGAGAAAGTAGCAAACTATAAACTCCATAGATTTTCAATGGCATACTTTCGTCATACTTCAAATTCAACACCTTCGAATAACTCTTTTCACCTTGAGAAGTCAGCCGTGTGTCACGTGGCAATTCAAAATTATAGTTCTAATTATATGATCAGATGTTCTATTATAACAATTACTACTATTAAAATAATAATCTGGTATTGTCTTTTGTGATTTAAGGCAGCTATAAAGCCAATGTGATACTGAAAAGAACCTTTTAACAAAGAAGGAAGACTGAGAATGCCTAGAACTATTCATCAATCTTTTTCCTTTTGCATCTTCACAAGCACGAGAGAAAATGTGGTGTGTTCGCATGACTTTCACGTGAACAAGTAATGAATAATATTAAAATGTACTTCAGCACTAATTACATATAATAGATGAGGAAACACCTCACATTATATTCCCTGTATAAAACACCTTAAGCTTTTTTAATGAAGGGCTCAACTCAACTCAGACAAAGTATAAATAGTCCATGCATTTTACAATGTTTTACCAGCCACTATATTAATTTTGTCAGATAATATAGGCTTTTTAATACTGTATTGTATAGAATACATATCATTCTTAGGCTATGACTAACATACAACCCTAATATTATTATGCATAACTTACTTCCTAAACAAGCAACTATACTTTTGTTGAAACATCATAGATTATTCATTGACTAAACATTACAGTGGATATTCATAATTTTGTTTATGATTATAAATATTTTCCTTTTTAGATTATCAGACTACTAATTTTACTTACTGTGCTGTTCTATAGCAACTTATACATCATTTATCAGAATGTTTAGCTGTTTAAATGAAGATTCCAGAAACTCTTTTAATACATGACATATCAAATTTCATATATTACATTTTACTGTAATGATTTCTGGTAAACTTTTATTGTTATATTTTAATTCATGCATTGTGTCTTAATAAGCTTCACCTACAGTAATAGCCTCATACCATAGCCAGGTGTTTGCAAAAGAAAAGAATACCTGGTAACTACTACTTGCGAATAGTTTTCACAGATGTTTTTTCTGTAAAATTCCTTTTACCACAATGTTCCACTAACTATGATGGCTATGTATCTATAGTGCAGATAGTACCTTCTCTGCTGCTCTACTCTACAATCTAAAGCATCTATAGGAAGACTAACTCTATTTCTTAAAAAAAGACCTTTTTCCCGTTGAAGCTGCATATGATGGAAAAGATGTCTTTGTGTGGCCACTGTGATATACTGGTAAACTTTGAACTTACATGTATAATTATATATTCATTATACCTATTATTACGTCATTGATCGATACAAAACGCACGTTTTTATTGTTGTTGTCAGTTGTCGTATGTTGTTGTATTTGCCACAGTTATTGTAATTATTGTTATTATTATTATTGTTGTTAGGTCAGTTACCAGTCGTACCCCTAGACGGTTTGGTTATCCTTTGAGCCCTTCGGGCAAGCTTGTGACTATCTACTGCATTCCTATAATTCTTCTCCCAACTTACTCGGTCACAACTTTGGTAACGAGGGTAATTCTGAGAGCTTTCATTCTTTCATTTTCAAACATTACTTCGTTGAAATGGCAACTCACAGTAAAATGTCTTCATTTTACCCAAACAAGGAACAATGGACTCGATTGGATTTCTCCTTTGAAGCTAACAATGTCACCTCTGCGGAAATTAAAAGAGCAATCTTTCTAACAGTTTGCAGTCCCTCTACATTCCAACTATTGAGAAGTTTGGTACAACCAACCACCCCGAAAGAAAAGAGCTATACTTAGTTAAAAGAGTGTCTTGAGAAACATTTCAATCCTAAGCTGTTTTTGATAGTTCAACGTTTTTAAATTCAACACAAGAATAAGAAAAATCAGGTGAATCCATTGCCACTTATATCACTGAATTATGATTTATTGGGGAACATTGTGATTTTTGGGAGATGTTACATTTGATAATTTGAGATAAACTCATTTTTGGAATAAACACCACATGCATCCAAAGAAGATTAATCCAAGAACCTAACTTAACATACAAAGAGGCTTTCAAAACAACCCAAGCCATGGAAATTGCAGCCAAGGATTTTCAAGACAATACTCAGCAATAACATCAACAAAATGTAAAACCGATTGTTCTTCACCAGTTGATGGACAAAACTGGTCAGAGCCCCAACCTGGTAGCTGCTACCATTGAATGTTTTAGATGTGGTGGAAACGATTACGCTAATAAATTCAATTTTAAAGAAAGGACATGCCACGCTTGTGGAAAGAAAGGTCATTTGGCTAGAGTTTGCCAAAGCAGCAAGAGTGCTTCAGCCTCGACTCAGACTCAGTCGGATGGAGGAAGAAAAAATCACAAACCACCTTCTAAGCACCCACCACACAAGTACACCAAGCGCCATCAGACAGATCCACTCCATCTACTTTAGAAACTACCATATGTTTACACTACTAGGGAAGACCAGGCCTATTGTGGTCACAGTTCAAGTTCAGGGAGTTGACCTTAGATACAGGGGCTTCCCTGTCAATTATTAGTGAAACAATTTACTCAAATTTGTCAAATACCTTAGGCCCTCTTAATCCATCTAACTGTACACTCACTACATATAGGGGAGAAAAGATTTTTCCTCTAGGATCTACTATGTCCAAGTCAACTACCAGTCTCAAATGTGCATCACTCCCACTATTAGTTGTTCCAGGAGATGGTTCAACTTTGCTAGGCCATAACAGGCTTGAGAAAATGAAGATAAATTGGTCATACATTAAATTACTTAACACTTTTTCTACCGTAAAGCAGGTTCTAGATCATTATTCAGCAGTTTTAGTTTAAGCATCGGCAAATTGAAACAAATGACCCAAAGATCCTAGTTAGTCCGGAATCTCGCCTCCATTTTATAAAGGCACGCTCAGTTCATTATTCTCTGAAAGAAAAGGTTATCAAGGAACTACATCACCTACAGGATTTACGAGTGATTACTCCAGTCAAACACTCTGATTGGGCAGCTCCCATAGTACCTGTTGTGAAAGCAGATTGATCCATTTGCTTATGCAGAGATTATAAGGTCACCATAAATCCAGCTCTCATTCCTGATACATACCCACTCCCTTAGCTTGTGTGGATAATTTTTTTACTGCTCTTTCTGGAGGCAAGATTTTCACTAAACTAGACCTTGTCCTACAATGTTTGGAAACTCCAGACCTCACCTTAAAGAAACAAATTTCAAGTTCAGGTTCTCATCAGTAAAATATTTTGGCCATATAACTTATGCAACGGACTTCATCTATCAAAATCAAAAGTCAAAGCCATCAAAGAAGCACCTACATCTACAAATGTCACAGAACTTCAATAATTTCTCAGGTTACTCAACTATTACCACAAGTTTCGACCAGATCTTTCTAGTACACTAGCCCTGCTGCATTAACTTCTCTGGAAGGGTGCTAAATTGATTTGGTCCCTAACACAGGATAAAGCCTTTCAACAAGCAAATCACTACTTCAGTCTTCATCCTTACTTGTCCACTATTGACGAAAAGAAAACCCTCATCCTATCCTATGATGCCTCTTCCCATAGATTAGGTGCAGTACTAAGTCACCAGATGGAAAATAATACTGACAAACCAATTGCTTTCACCTCATGTTCTTTGACCACACCAGAAAAGAAATCTTCTCAATTAGAGAATGAAGCCTTAGCAATTATTTTCAATCTAAGGAAATTTCATGACTACTTATATGGACAACATTTCAGATTACATTCTGATCACAAGCCTCTCCAGTACATCCTTGGTGAATCGCACCAGATACCAACCCCTACCTAACCTCGTATACAATGATGGGTAACACGTGATAATAACAATAATAACGACAAATCTAAGAGGGTGGGATAGGGGTAGACACTTGCACTGGGAATTGAAAAATATGGGGGTCGGTGCTTACATAGTGGTGGGCGCTTGCTCGGGGAACTATGATAATCATATTGTAACATTTAATAAAACCTATAATAAAAAATAAAAATTGCCAATGGCTACAACAATCAAGCAATCTCACTATTGTATGAGCAGAAACAGAAAAACTTTAACGTATACATACTGCTTAGTAATACTCTATATTTCAAAAACTTACGTTTGTTAGATTTTTTTCTCACAAATAAAACACTCAATAGCGTACGCTTATAAAAAAATGCACAATTTTGGTGTAAAAACGAAATAATGAGTTATGAGTATATATATAAATAAATTGGAATTGTAGAAGTGATTTTTAGCATTGTCTTAAATAGTATGGTAGTGTCTGGAGGGTCTTGGAGGACTTTAAAAAGACATAGCAATGTCTTCAGTAGTTTGTACAGCTTCAGAATCAGCGATCCACTTCCTTCACCTTAGTATACGAAAAAGTGCTTTACTCGCACTATTTCCATCGTAGTAATCTCTACAGCAAATTTTCAAGATATAGATATCTACTTCTAGAACTCATCTTCCTTCTGAACAAGGGTTCCCTATACCAATTCTGTCTTTTCTTTCGACACAACTCGCTCTTTGCGGGAGCTTCTTCGTGTAACTTGTATGATGATGTAACATGTACTATGATGATGACATCACTATGTATCATAGAGTTAATAATATTAGTGTGATGACTTTGTGTTTCATTTAGGATTTAACTGACATCACTATGTCATTTCATGATGATATCATCATAGTCAAGTTACACTAAAATCCACTCCTCTTTGCGGTCAACCTAAAATTGTGATATTCTTAAAATAAATTTCACACGTAGATTTGTGGTTTAATAGAATTTTACGTATAATCGGTTAAAAGACCTCAAAATCAAAATTCCAAGTTAACAAGAAATAACAATGAAATATTGAATAAAGAGCTCAGCATGGACATTAAGAAATAACAATGAAAATTACGATTTTTTTGAATTTGATTCAAAAAATCAATTTAAACGAATTAAATCAAATTAAACAAGTTCAACTGTCCAATGTATCTTATAATCAAAAGTAACACCATTAAAATGAACCACTTCACCATACACAATCCTTATTTTGCAAAATTGACCAACAGAAACGTTAGGAGGATTGCCATGACCATAAAAATTGCCGTTGTGATAGCCTCTCCATAATCTTTCATGCTCCTGAATATCCCAATTATGATCCAAAACACCATACTGCACATACTTTGTTGGTTTAATTTCGGAAGAAGGACATTCATAACTCAAATCGTTAACAATAACATTAATTTCATTGCCCTTCTTAGCCTCAACAATCTCATTAGCAATTTCTTTAGTGGTCGACATTATAAAATAATTGTTGCTTGATTCTAACTCCAATCAAAATTTAACTACCTTTTATTTATGCTCTCTACTATTATTAGTAACATTACATCATTTAGATGATTCTAGAAGCTAAGGCTCTACTATTATTAGTAACATTGCATCATTTAGATTATTCTAGAAGGCTCTACACTACACTACACAACGTCTTTACACTGTTGTATTAACGTTGTAAATTTTCCGTTGCAATAACAAAGTGTAAATTTGTATGTAAATGTATTGTAAATTTTACAACGTGTTTACATAGATGTATTAAAGTTGTAAATTTCCGTTGCAATAACAATGTGTAAATTTGTATGTAAATGTATATGTTGCCATTTTAGTGCATGTGGCGAGGCCATGTTAATTCCGCCCTGGGCACGCCCTTTTATACTCAACCTTCACGTTTAAAAGGTGAAATTTTTACAGGAAAAATCCGTTTCTTGCAATCTATCCCATTTAATTCATTTTGCAAGACCCTTCTTGTGTATCAGCATAGAGGAGGATTTTTTGTATATCTATAGGCTATTGTTAACCTTCTCTTCAATGAATGCCTGGGTATGAGGCTACGTTTTAGAACTCTACTTTGTCTCTGTGATGTAGTTACTGCTTATATCATTGTCTCTATATACTATAGAAAATATTAAAACATGGATACTTTTTTATTATTATAATGACACAAACTATGATACATTAGCTCTTTTTACTATGAAAAAGAGTGTTAGTATTATACTTTGCTTTTTTAAGTTATACAATGATCAAATGACTTTAAACACTATATACATGTAGTAATAAGAATATACATCCTTTGTCAAAATGAGACCTATATACAGCCATACCTTGTAATTTAGCATGTTACCCCTATGAATTTAGTGTCCTAACTGTTTATGGTTATTGAGTTATCGTGAACTATAAAGCAGTGACAAAGGCAGAAAGATGAACAAATCAGCATTTCATAAATTATGTCTATGATGCTTAGAGACCTTGTCTCAGCCTATAACTATGCTGTAATGAAGGGAGTATTATAAAAAAAATACTGCAAACAATTGAAACATTTTGATCAGTTATATATAAGTAAGATATTCATTGCTTTCTGCCAATACATTTCAATGGACAATCTTGACAATCTATGCATAGGCACTGCAACCAAAATGTTAGTAATAGTGTCATCTTTACTTGTCCCACAATATTAATATTAGTATATGTCAACAATACACACACAAATTACTACTTTACTTATTAACATCTTTATATGTACATCTAATTTATAATTAACCTAAACAAGCCACACCTTAAAGTTCTTGGTATACAGTGTTTGTTGAAAGTTTTAATTATCATATATTCTATAATAGCCCAATCACAAACAATTGTATTTTAAGTAGTATAAATTTGTTAAATCAGTAAGTGAGGTCATTGAATGATAATTAGTAAATGTAGAAGAATAGTAGTACGTGTAGATGTCCAAGTTATTTGTATAAATAATTATAATAACAATTTTCTAATCTAGCTTTCTGTATTAAATTACATGTACATTATTAATAATTAAAGTTTACATTTGTAAAGACTTAATCAATACTGCAAACATTAAAATGCTAATTTTAAGGTCAATGATTAATAGTTATTTTGTTATTATCTAAGATATTACAAGTATATTAAAGGAAGTCCCTGAAGAAGATGAACTAGTTCATCTGTTATATCATATTAAGATCAATGGTATGATATTGGATTATCATTACAAATACATAGCAATGTTTTTGATGATTTACAGCACATTCACAAGGACAATATTAATAAACTCATTGTTCTCATTGAAAAATGGAAAGATACTGAACCATCCCCTGTTACCTGGGAAACAGAGATTACTGTTATGGAGAGTCCTAGTTTTAACAAAAAGAAGATAGCTAATAAGACACATCAATATCTTAAAATAAGTAAGTTGTTATTATAAAGAAATGAGATTTGTTTTATTAAACTGTCACTGTCAATAAACTGTATATTGCTGTATTTAGTTTTAAAAGATTATTATTTTGTTGAAGAGTTTGAAATAAATTTATATAAGCTTTATAAATTTTGATGTAATTTTTTATTAAATATTTCCAAGTATCAAAACATGCATATAGTATGAAGTACTGGTATGCAGAACATGTGATCCAAAATATGTTATATTAGGTTTGAGTGAAAGAACTAACACTTTAGTTAATTACAATTTGTTAAAATTATACAATTTGACAACAACATAACTAATAACTGTATTAACTTGTAGTTAGTATATCCAAACATTAGGTCATTATTAATTGATATTATCTATTATTTGTTTGTTCATGTAGATGCAATGAACAGGCTTCGATCTGCTGAAATATCTGATTCAGGTACTTTCATATCTATATAATGTATTGGGACAGTGTACTAACTGTATACTTGATATTTACTGCTGTATTACAATTATGGTTTCTTCCCATCACTAATTTTTGGTTTTATATTATCTTAGTAAACAATGTGAGTAATAACAAAAATGTTATGAATCTTAGATTAGAAATTAATGCTCATTTAAAAAGTGGCCATATTGGTATACCAAGTAGTCTTATAATTTTTTTCCAAAGAAATAGTTTGTTTTACTTGTTCTGATGTTTAGTTTCCAAAAAGAGTGATGTCCAGTACTATCATAACTTGTCCTTTGTATTAACTAGCAATCCTGCATATCCCTGAATTCTAAGTAATCTCTAAGACCGGACCAATGTCAACACTCTCTACATGCTAGAATGGTCTATTCATATGCTCAAAAGTACATATCCTTTAATGTATATTGTTAGTGTCCTTGGATGCCTAGTACTCATACGTTCTGAATTGAAGTATTATGTATATCTCAAAAATGGTACATTTGAATCAAGGACACAATAGTATTAAAAGTAGCCTTTAAATGTTATAAAGAGGTATTATATTACTATTATGAGGTTATAATCAAGTTTTCTGACCTTATAGTAAGTAAGATATTCTTTATTATTGGGATAAGCTACAATTGTGTACATAATGTTGGGATAATTAACTATTAATTTGATTGTACAACAGATCTCCCATAACACATAATTTTATTAGATTCTTACCATAGTCACTAGAACAAAATATAGATAAAAGCAATTCTACAAGGACTATCATTGATAACATCCTCAACTAATATTTGTTCTTGATTCTGATACTCCATTATCAATATTTCTGAGATAGTACATGAAAGTTTCCAAATTGTTTCAGTGATTTTTTTTCCTAATCATAAACCTTATAATAATAAACTGACATCGCCAAATGTTACTATTGTACCACAAACATGATAAAAGTCTGAAAAGATGGCCAAACAATCATGTGAAGACATTGAAAACCTGGCAAACATTCTGAGCAATGACACAAGCCTCTTTCCAAGCATGTTTTGATAATGGTTAGGACACAAAATACAGCAGCAGCTGTACTCATCGCTTCGCACACTTATGTGCTCCTGCTATTATATATGATGGCCTGATGGAAAATCTTTTAAGTAATATACTAGTGGCTTATTGCCATAACATTATACCAGGATTCCTAAGATACTAACCATTAGAACATATGCAGGTCAAACGTGGCAATTATATGCAGGATGTATGGTACAAGTATAATGATAGACAGTCAAATATCCACCTCCAATATTTTTATGGTGTACATATTGTGCTGCTAAGCACTACAGGACAATCCCGGCATATACATACAAATTAAGGCTTTGTTTATGGCTGGAGGGGGGCTTTTGCACTCTTGAGAAGTCTCTGTGTCCTTTGATTTTTAACAGGTCTTTTACAAGTAGTTCATGATGATTGATTTATTGCTAAAAGCACAATATTGCCCAGTCTATTATAAAATAATTAATTGCAAAGCAATTATTGCTTCTTTCTGATGAGTTGGGCCTTTGTTATATTTTGATAGATGCTGTACATGTATGTATGTATTAGATAGTAGTTTGCCCACTCTAACATTTTCAAATTGAATTTTGTCTCTCCCTCTTTGAAACATTTTCTAAATGAAACCTGCCAGGGTTCTAAAGGATATTAGGATCATTCCCATGATTTTCCAAATAACATATCCCATAATTGGGATAGTGTGGGAATAGATGTGGCAGTGCTGGACATGTGTAGGAACTCATTGCTATAGCTTTACTGTGCTAGTGTAAATTATTAATCAATGTACTAGTGGTTTATTATCACAACCATTATCACAAAGTATTTTTATATTATGTACACAAAGAATTTAGTCCAGCACTCTTTAAATGAGACAAAAGCTACAACTTAAAAGCATGCACATTATTAATGACATTTTACAATATGAATTAAAAATTAAAAAGAATTTCAAAAAGTATTTTTTATTCTCTAGATTATAATGATGTGTTACATAATAATAGTATCTTCATATTATGTACACAAAAATTTAGTCATGTACTCTTTATAAATTTGACAATAGCTTACAATAAACCTACCAAACTTTGAAGTATGCATGTTTTAAATCACACTTAAGAATCCCATCTGTTTGACTTGAAAATTAAATAAAATTTTAAAAAATTATAGCAAGCATTTTTTGTTAATTAGATGACAATGATGTGTTACTGGACAAAGTCATGAATAAGGGTTTTAATATATGGTGCACCTGAAACTGGTAAATCATCTTTTCTAAAGCTACTATATAATGATGAACCATGTGATAATGACAATGTACATAACAGTACCAATGTAGTTTCCCCACATCCAGTACATGTCATGACTGCCATCAAAGAGATGATCACAAATCATTATGGAAAAAAGTGGATCCAGATGATATTAAGGAAATTATTGCTGGAAATATTAAAAACAACATGGAAATATCACCAGAAGTCAAACATCATCAAGTGGGAAGTGATGTTGTTGGCAGATCAATTAAAGAACCATTAGCAACTAAGTTTTATCATCCATTACAAGACACAGACACAAATAACTCTAACCAAATAACCACAACAGAAGACAGACCAAAGTCTGATGTATCTGATTAAATCATTAAATTGTTAGATCATGTACAGGAGTCTAAAGAGCTTTATAAATAATGGATATATGGTATCAATACTGGTGTTAGGCTGCTTTTATAGATATTGCTCCTTCTCTGTTACGATATAACTCAGCCAATATTTTTACATAAAAGCTCGATTAGCGACTAGGCTATAAAGCTAAGTTCTTCTTCAGTATTCAAGGTAATCTAATTGGTGATCCAGTCGAAAGGCAGATTACAAATCTACAGCTTCTTGAATCTTCATTTCGTTCATTAACATCAGTTAATCCTCTAACAATGTCTGAAAATATGAATGAAGAGAATGTTCAAAAGCCACATTGCATAGTATTGGGGACATATTATGGTACAGTAATTCATGAACTACTGAAGCCTGGTTATTCTGGTGAGTCAAAAAATAGCAAAAATTCCATTCTTTGGTCAAAATTGGAGGAATTAAATCTAAGAGATCAAGCAATTCTGATCTTCAAAAAGGAAATACAGTAATCTTCCCTGCTATTGCCAGAGATGACCACGGGAGACAAATAGATGATGAAATACATTCTCAAATATTTGAATTTTCCTTAAAAGCTCCAATCCCTATTCCATGGTTTTGTTTCAGTTAGAATTAGACCAGATATTTTGCCAATCTGACATATTTGTTGTGATTAAATCTAAATGCAAAGATATTGGCAAAAGCTTACAAATAAAAGTAGCTGATGATGCTGAAGCAGCTTTAATGTACTACCATGATCTGACTGTCTTCCTTTACATTCCTGATATCTTACATGATGTAGTGTTCCTTCATCCACAACCACTATTTGTTATACTCTCTAGTTTGATTAGTATATCTTTACCTAAAACAATTGATCATTTAAAAAGTAATAGTGTTATTGTTAACCAGAAGGCTTATAGAGAGCTCAAAGATGAAGGTTGTTTTAAAAGATTTGCTATCACCACCTTTATTTAACGGATTCTCTCATAAATTTACAGCAGACAATTTTCTCCATTTAATGACAAGTTTATTTATTATGGCCAATCTACCTGAAGAGCATAGATACTACAACCTCTTCCACTGACTATAAGTCCATACCATCTCCTTTCAAGGAACATGTAGACCCTTCAATTCTTTCGTGGGATATGAAGCCTTTTCCTCGAGGTGTATTTTCTGCATTAGTTGTAAACTTTCTATATACAACATAAGGATCAGCCAATATTTCAAGTTAACGTTCTACTGATTGTACTCCATGTTATCGTAATATCATCACTTTACAAACAAATTATGGTGATGTTCTCTTAGTTGGTGGGATTTATTGGATTGCAGTATATTATTCTGGCTTTTCTACAGAGTGCTTCACTTTATGAGATATTATCCACACAGGAATCAATGAAGTGATAAGTAAATTCCAATATATCACTAACAGGAAAAGTGTCCATGAATATTTTACTGTACAAGACCCAATTGCCCAATAAAGCTTCAGAACATTTTTGTCGGTTAAGTGAGGACAAACTAAAGTGTATTTTTGAACATAGCTCTCAAACAACTGACACTGATAGGTCACGTCAGCTACCTTGGTTTAGAGGTGAGCTTTAAAAGGAGGGTATCATGAAAAATCACTATATTTTCTTAATTTAAAAAGAATCCTTTGGTGATGTATAGCTCAGCGTATTTTTTTCAGATTTCTTCCGGCTACCATTAGCTAGAAAAAAAATAGTTGTTTCCAACTAATTTTCAATAAGCTACAAACGTTTCCTGTTGAGGTTGAAATTGGGCGGGGCCGTTATGTGATGTCATCAAAGGGAGAGATTTCTGCTAATCCATGCGTATCTATACAAGTATAGACCTTTTACACAGCAAGATGTGAACATGGTGAATTACTGTGTGGCTGCTGGATGTTCTAATGTACCAAATGATACAATTCCCAAAAAACCCTGCTTTAAAAGCTCAGTGGGAGAAACAAGTTCAAAGGACGCGAGCCAACTGGAAAGCTAGTGAAAACTCTTACTTATGTAGTGAGCATTTCACTCCAGAGTCATTTGAGGTGGATTTCCAGTTAGCTGCTCAGTTTGGGATAAAAAAGAGAAGAAGACTAAAACCTGATGCTGTGCTATCTATATTCCCAAGGGTTGCTATAGTTGCTATGCGAAAGAGAGAGTCTTCTGGCTCTGATAGAGCTTCAGCATCAAAGAGAAAGAGAGGGGCTGTTGAGAAGAGAAAGAGACAATAGGTAAAAAAAACTAAAGGCTAAATCTATTGTAGCTATTATTTTTTTAAAGATTTTGCAGCAATTTTTAGCTACCACTCAGTCTCGTTCAAAAGAACAAGATACCTCTGGTTCTGTGCTTATGGCTGATGCTGAATCCATAAGTGTAACAAGCAGTTTTAGTCCTAAGGGTTTGCATGCAGCTCCATCTACCACACAAAGCACTGGTGTTCGAGTTTCAAAACATAGCTTCAAAACTTACTAAAGAAAAAGGTACATTAATTACTTCATATACCTAAAACATAACTACTTTGTATTTGTTGCATTTTCAGCTGTTCAAACAACTCCAATCCTGTATGATAATGCTACCATACAGTGTGATCTAATACATACATCTGTGCCATCATGTAAGAGCTTTACAAGCACTAGTGTGCAGTGTGATCTTCGCCCCTAGCACACACACACACACACACACACACACACTGACAGACTACAGTACCCTCGCTTTGCGCCCACGCACAGCGAGGTTAATAACAGTATGGAATACCTGAACACAATTTTTATATTTTAAGTTACGTTGTGAGTACATTCCATAACCAAAAGACTCTTCAATTTAACTGAACAGTCATTTACTTTAAACTTTTTATGAGATTATGAGACTTTTGGCTCTTAAAACTGCTGCAACACAGCATTATGCCCTTGATGTAGTGGCTACTATGCATGGAGATGTCCATAGTAATATTCCCATTTTGGGTGTGTCTGAGATGTTTATATAGCCATCCTACAGTTTTAAACGAACAGATAATTATTAGTCTAAAGCTAAAATATTGGTGTGCTATGCTTACATGACACATGTTATAAGACATACTGGAACACCCACAACAAAGCTAAAAGTTCATTCTAAATACAAACCAAACATGTTGGAATCTTGTCACATACATTTATCACAAACAAATCTTTGACAAAGTAATCACCAAATTTTGTACCTCAAACCTTCTACAGTAATAATGTATTGACTGTGTCAGTATGTTTATTATTAATAAAACAGTTAATGCTAATAACTTACCATGTTTAAGTTTGTGACGTATGCCATTAGCTATCACTTTTTAACAATAGGACTCTCAATAACACTTATCACTGTTTCCCAGGTAAAGGAGGATGGCTTAGTCTCTTTCCAACTTTGAAGGACTTTCTTGAGTTTGTAGTATGACGAGCCTGGGCTATTATTTAAGAAATCCAAAACATTGCGACGAACTTGTAAAGACAAACCTATCTCATACCACATGTAATCAATATCTGCTAATGCATGGTATAGAGTATAACTATCAAGAGTCTCCTTTAAGATATCTGAGATAATAACAAAATAGTACAGACTGTCATATCATAAATTATTTAATATTTTAAAAATTCCCATTTCAAATGTATGTAGTATTGATTGGTGCATTAAGGTGATGTTACTGCGGTATTAATAATATTCATAGTGTAATTTCTTTTACCATATCTTTTGATATTTTTCACTATTCTTGGACCATTTATTATGCATACACACTCAGACAAATATGTATATATTATATAAATGATAATCTTATTGATGTATATGGTTTTTGAATAAAAACAAAGTGTAATACAGATACTCTCTTTGATAGTAAACAGAGATACTGTATTACTATATCAATTTGTGTTATTTTAATTATAGAAAAAAGTTCATGATTTGTTATTTTCTATAGTATTTAGAAACAGATAATATCAACATCACAGAGGCAAAGGAGAAGTTTAAACTTAATCTTATGCCTAACAATTTGCTAAAGAGAAGGAAGGCCTGGTAATTTCAGTAGGCTTGTAAATTTACCATTATAATTACTGAATTTTGAAATCATTGATGAGGTTATCTGCAGACTAAGTTTTTAACAATGATGTCATCATAATTAAGTTAAATAATAAATCAATGATTTTGATGTTATATATTCATATCCTTTAATTAAATCCAAAGTTCACACCAATATATGAAGCCACAGCTACGGAAATCCATTGGTGTGGCTTTATACTGACAAATGATGATATGTTCTACCAACTCAAAACTTTACTAGTACCATTATCACTCTAATGAAATCTTAAGATGACTTTTGCAATTTTAATTTTTTTTATCTCTATGTAAGATACACTGCTCCTCTTGGCTTTGCAGACTTATAGCTTTTGGCTATCAACAGTAACTGATCACATTTGAAATTTAAAATTTTACCTTTCTGTTGTGTGTCTAAAACATAGCAAACTTGCTGCTATAGAAGAGACAATCCAACTCTAGTCATAGGCAGACACAAAATGTATACCCAATTTATAGCAAATTGAATATAAACAACCAATACAATGTTTAAAAAGTAAGGAGGGCTAGTTTATGTAGCTACAAATAAATAATAGTAAAAATTTAATCTGTTCACATCAACCTGAAGTCAATGCAATATTGACATTATCATTGTGAATGAATATTCAATAGGATGTAAGACATAAAAAGTTACTGAACTGAATTTATATGGTTATAAATGTCTAATTCTGGATGAAACACTTTACTTTAGTAAGGGTAATCTAACTCACCATTAGTGACGAATAGATAAGTATCATGCTTTTTAATAAGTTCCCTGAAGTAAGTTTTGCATATTCATTCCAAACTAGTTTGTATAATTAATTACAAGAACAGTGGCCTACATTAGAAGTAATTAGTGAATTGATTTCATCAAGTATTGTCAACTGAACCAATGCTAATTAGGTTTATTATAGTTTGATGAGCTATTATTGTTTATGTAATTGTCATTATTAATTATGTAATTGTTATTATTGACCAGATTAATGCCATTTTGTTTTATAAATTCTAATTCAGAAGAGTACTTTTTAACTGTAATAAGGCAATCAAATTCATTATAAGTGACTAATATATATGTAAAGATATGTAGTAGTATATACATAGGTCATCTTTTAATTGGTTACCTGTTTTAGGTCCAGGGTTGAGTTCAACATCTCCAGATGAAATAATAAGTAAAAGAAAGACTCCCAAAGAGAAAGAAAGATCTTTAGTCTTTCTGATTATAGCCACTCCTTCTATCCTACTATTGATCTTAGTGTTTGGAATCTTTTTAGTGTGGATACTGTAAGATATCTGATGACATGTCCAGAATCCAATACCTGCTCTTTGTTGAGATATATTAATCAATACTATATGAGAGAATAATAATTATGTTAATAGGTGAGTAGTGTCATTACCATTTAATGAACAAAGAAATTTTGACAAATCATAAGCAAATGTTTTAATCTTATTCACTTGTATTTTACACACTAAGACACCCTCTATACATTTCATAGCTGGGGTGATATGAGTCAATTCATTTAGTCAGACTTATATTGCATTCAGGTATGTTGAACACTAAACTTTATCTGTTGTAATAATATACTCATAGAAACTATGGATTCCTTATAAATGCCATACTTCAACTTTCACTATAATTATGTTCATAATTGTCATTATTATTAAGATAAACATTAGTAACATAATTATGAACATAATTATTAACTAATTCACTGTTGTAGTCCTGAATGCCTTGAGACAAGGTTATGTGATATAGCATACTGCATAATACAATATACATCATACCTGTGATATCATAACCAGCTGTTTATGTGTACATAAAATCATTAGAGGTTTCAGCATTCATTTTAAAATTACAATTGACAATAAATGAAAAAGGCACTAAATTGCAGAAACCTATAGCTACCTGCTACAGCTGCTAAAGACATAAGGCAAAACCTAATAAAATCTAGTTGGAATATGATTATGCAATGAGGCTTAGCAATATCTACTAGGTACCATACAGCAGGTTGTGGTAGTCTGAGAACGAGGCTAGTTTCTTGAGATATCCAGAGACACAATGTTAGTATCAAACCAGCTGTTTAGTTAAAGTATATAATTGTATAGGGAGCCATTCATTCACACATATAAAACATAACATACAAACATATAAAGGACAGAGTGTGTTAGTTTGATAAAAATATGTCCTCAAAGTCTCAGATTTAAATCATAAGTTGTGAATACAAAAGGAAACTATTAATAGGATATTAACTTATTGCATACAAAGTCAAGAACACGATAAACATCAACCTCATCTTTCAAGAAACTGGAGCTTTCAGTGACCAGCAAGTAGTACAACCTCGGTCGCAGCACGGTCTGGTCTGAATGCCTAAATACCGTAAATAACTGTAATTCGTAAAATTGGAAAGTAGTTCATTCAGACTCAAGTTCCATAGATTTCTTGGAAAATAGATTATTCTAGGAATTTTTTGGCAAATAAGTATGCTAACATAATAAAGTTTCTGGGATTTAGTTTCTATAAGTTAAGTTTCTGGTTCTTCAATTCGCAAAATGTTTGTTTGCTTGCCATCGTAACGCTCAAGAAATTGTTCCATTAAGAAATCAGGGCTGAAGTGTGTTGACTGTCTGCTGCTTCGTAACAGTTATTGTGAAAACAAACCTGTTGAGTTCCCAATCATCATTAAAAAATAGACTCGGAAATGCCAGCAGTTTCCCTACAGGTCCATTGAATTACCTCCTGTCTGAATCGCTTATATATATATATATTAGTATATATAGTATAATGTTACCATATGTTTTAATATAATTTCCTAATGATACATTTTGTAGTATTCTAACACACAGTTCTGATTTTATCCTATATGTTACAATGAAACCAATGTTACATAATACTGAGACCTAATGTAATGTCCCAATTTTACTCTACTCTGTCTTACGTTATTGATATTGAAAGGTTGTATTAGGGAACTTTGAAAAATACTTCATTAAAAGTGGACAACTTCATTAAAAGCCTTTGAAACTCTTCACCATCTATGTTATGAGAATTGTTAGGAAAGGATAGTTCAGGTTACTATATTAGGACACAGCAGAGTAGTAACATTGGCTACATTAGGACACAGTATAAATATACTTTGGAGTCTTACAATGGTGACACAATGTGGGGATATTGAAAGGTTCTATTAGACATTGTAAAAGACAACATTAGCACATTTTTGTGGTAGACACTATTGAGTAACAATGGGATATTTCATTCAGACACTATATAGTGGGGACACAGTATAGGTTGAATTGGGACAATACATTAGGGAACTGTATATGGTTACAATGTTAATGACATATTAGAACACAGTACAAGGGTACTTTGGAATCTTATATAGGACACAATATAGGATAATGTTAGGACATTAGGACATAGGATAACAGTAATTTGGTTCTTTACATTAGGAAGGAGTATAGGTTAACATTGGGAGATTAGAACACATTATATGGGTATGTTGAGATCTTACATTAGGACACATTATAGGCTAATGTTGGAAAGTACATTGAAACACAGAATAAAAGTAATTTGGGATTTTACATCAGGACACAATATGAACTAACACTAGGATATAGGACACAGTATAAGAACATTTTGTTATTGTATAATAGGACACACTGTAGGGTAATGTTGGAACATTCATTAGAACACAGTGTAGCATAACAATGGGATGTTGTAATGTACATTGTGACACAATATGGTAATATTGAAAGGTTGTATTATCACATTCTAGAAGCCAACATTGGGACATTTCTTTGATAGACAATATAAAGTAACAGTTGGATATTGCATTCAAAAACTATACTTGGGACATAGTATTGGTTGAAATTGGGACAATAGATTAGGGAACAGTACAAGTTAACCTTGCAACATTACAATAATATATGTAAATTTGGATGTTATGACATTAGGACACAGTATAAGTTACTTTGGTATCTTACATCAGGACACATCCTGTTGAGACATTAGGACACAATATAATAGTGATTTGGGATTTTATATTAGGACACAGTACAGAGTAACACTAGGACATCAGGACTCAGTATAGTGTATTTTGGGATATGTTAGGACACATTAGTAGGTAATGTTGGGAAATACATTATGACATATTGTAGAATAACAATGGAATGTTGTAATGTACATTGTGACACAATATTGGGATATTGAAAGGTTATATTAGCAAATTGTAGAAGGCAACATTGGTATATTTCTTTGTTAGACAGTATAGAATAACATTGGAATATTACATAAAAACACTATATTAAGTAACATAGGTTATATTAGGACACAGTATAAGTTAAAATTGAGAAAATACATTAAAAATATTATAAAGTAATCTTGAAGCATTACAATAATATATGACAAAATGTAAAATTAGGATATTAGAAGCAAAATGTCACCCATAGCTATAATTAGCTAATAGATACCAAAGAGTTAAGAGTAGAGGATAGCAATAGCATTCCTACTGAAGTTAATTTTCTTTATTGTACTTCTGCTAATGTAGCCACAGAAAGGTAACAATAAACATGATCTAAAATCTCAATGATATATGTATTTTACTAAAAAATTAATATTGTATACTAGGATCCAGACACTGACATTAGGATATGGTAGAGTAACATTGGTTATATTATAAAACAACATTAGTCACCTTGGGATATTACATTAGCACAGAGTATACATTAAATTGGAGATATTGCAAGAGGAAATAGTATAGGGTTTCATTGGTTACAGACAGAATAGATACAGTAGTTAGTACACCATAAAAAGAAGAGTTACATTAATGACTTAAGGGCATAGCAAAGGACATGGTGAATTGGACAATGAAAAAGAGGCTTACATTCATTACAAGACAATGATAGCACATAAGAACAATACTACTGCTGATCATCCAAAGGAAAATTGATAAGAGATATCCACTAGCACACACAGTGAATTACATCTGGACATTGAGTAGCATTACAACACAGCTAAGAGAATAGTTATTTATATTAAGGGAGAATAGGATAACATAAAGGGTTATATAATGATAGAGTAGAAAGGAGGAGTTATATTGTGACATGGACAAAAGTACTAGTATGTTATGATAGGATATTGTAATATGTTCCACCTTGAATGATATTGTAATAACAACAGTGTTGTGTTTTGAGACAAAGAGGCAAGAGCAAGAAGGTTGTATTGGAGGAAAACTGTGAACAAGGGTTACACTAATGTCGATGTGTACACACAAAATCACAATGAACAATATGGCTACACTAATGTGTACATAAAAGATCACAGTGAGGAGGACTGAATTAATAAATCAGCCTAAAGAACTATGTAAAGAGAGAATAGATATGTGAATTTTGTAATAGAACAGTCAAAAAAGGGTGATGGTAATGGACAGTCTATAGGAGTTGAAGTAAACCCAAAGGAGGTTATGTATGTCATGATACAATGTGTAAAAGGGTTATATTAGGAAAGAGTAGAAATAAGGGTTACGCATTGAATAGTGGATAATACACTACATTGTACACTATGAACACAATGAACTGGAGGGTTATGTCATGACTGTTAGATTAAGAAAAACAGAACAATGTTTACAGACAGTACAAGTGTGTTACAAAACATAACAGAACAGATACATTTTATGTGAGAGCTGGGGTCACAAGATAAGGGGTTAAATAATAAAAGGTAACGTTACCATTATCAATATCACACTACAAGTATGTATATTGGGAGATATGTATGCTCAGAACATACTAAAGGTTATATACAAGGCATAGTCATTTTGCATGTGACATGCATACATATAGAAGGTTGTAGGGAAAACAATATCGAAAGTACACATTTTCAGTAATAGATAAGACCTATATAATTATAGAGAGAACAAATTAATAATAAATATATCTACAACATATGAACTTACAAACAGTTATCAGAAAATGTTGTCACTCATTAGATCATCATCTCTGTTGTAGAAACATCTACAAGATTAATAACAATAAATAATAAATAACAACATCACTATAATTATAAAGACAATTAAAAATAAACATTAATAATTGCACAAATTAAACATACAACACTTATCAGAGGATATTATCAATATTCAACAGATAATCAATAGTTTATTGGAAGACAGGGATTCCACTATATAAAAGAATAACTATTTACATATTTTTCTAAAGTAGTCTCTACTCATAATGAGAACAAAACACATCTCCAATGTACATCTCTAAGTGATTCTATAAATGTATCATTATTATGAATTATAATAAAGTACAGCTTACCAATAGTGAGTGTTTTCTATAGGTTTGAAGGTTATATTAAACTCTTAGTAATAGATACAACAAGTGCTAGTAGACAATACAACTATTACAGTTGGAAATTTACTACTCTATACTTATGATTCAAAATTTACAAAAAAGAAGACAATAACAATCTAGCAATGTGGTGGATAGAAGGACTACAATGATGACATTGATACAAAAAATTTGAGGATTACATAACACATAAATTACAAAAAAGATTTAGATCTGGGAAATAATTAAGGGTTACATTAATGGACAAACGGGCTTGTTCCAACACAGGGAACAATAATGGAATTAGCAACAATAATAGGTAAGGACACATGGTTACTACAAAATTATTTAGACACTGTATCATAATGAGGGTTACATCAGAGGACAATAGATAGAATGTTTGTTCAGACATAGTAAACAACAATAATAGTCCAGGACACTGGGTTACTTAAAGGGATATAATAATAAAGGTTGGGTTAGGAGACAATATAGAAGGGCTTATTGGACACAGTGTACATACATGGTGGATTTAACAACTGTAATATGTAACGACACATGGTTACTTACAGGATTAGACTTTGGGACATAATGAGAGTTACATTAGGGGGCAGTAGATATAGAAGGATTGTTTGGACACTGTGAAGATGAGAATTACATTAGAACACACAGTAATAAAAACACAGACGATGGTGGGGCATATTAGAAAGACTGAGTGAGATCCAGAGTAATATTAGGACACAGAGGAGACAAGGATTAATAGTGTAGGAGGGAACAATGAAGACAAGAACAAAGTTTTAGGAAACAGTTATGACATACAAAAATACATTTAATAACAATGAATATAGGAGAGAGAAACATGTATTGACTACAAGAAAATAGGCTTGTACTAGACATTTGACTGAATCTACTCTGACTTACTGTATTGTACTAAATATACTGGTTACTACTGTCCATATAGTACGTACAAAAGAACTACTCCAGTATTGTTTTAAAAATGAATCTATGACAGGCTTAGTTCAAGACTACCAATGGATTAACACTAAGGGTTGAAATGAAAAGACACTTAAACTGACTAAAACCTCAATGAGTATGACAAGTAAAAGAGACAAGCTATATACTGACACACATGGAGTACTGATACTCTGACTGTCCTTGTTACTGCTGTCTTCCTTTTTTGTTGTAGCTAGAAACATTCACATTTGTCATATTCTTAACTGCAGAGGACATTTTCAGTCTGACTGACTACATAGATTCTGGTTTCTACCTTCTTGTCTTGCTAAACAGCCTTGTAGAAGTAACGTCCAGATAGACAGCTTGCTAAAATGAAGCTAAGTTTATTTTTCTAGTACAAAATTGGCGCCACTAGAGCGGCTAGTCGAACTGAGCATGCTCAGTTGATCATCGAAATAGCGTCATGACACTAACAACAATAATTATAACAATCCCAACATATTATTTAATCTAATAGTTCATAATGTACATTGTTTGACTAATGTAAGGTTATTAAATACACATATATGGAGCCCTGCCATTGCAGTGCAGTATGTCATCATCTCATTACAGTGGATGGAGTTACTGGCTAGCCTTTAAACTGATTGAGGTACAAATGCTAGCAGACCAAATCGTTTTGTTAAAATATCCTCCATAATGAATAATAGTTTATGCATAATATGACTTGAAACAGTATAAATATAAAACTACATCAATATAACAAATATACTGATTAATATTGAGATAAGTAAATAATCAGAAAGTTATAAATCAGTATCAATGATGTATACATCTCTGATGTCTATATTTACAGTAATGTTTGTAGAATGTACATTTGTCAATGATCAAGATCACCACATATTAAGTCTATGAAGTTGACTTTCTTTAAACTATACCATGTAGAAATATAATGAGACAATGATCACTCAATGACAATTGTTAAGCAGTAGTTCCAAATAAGGTCAGAGCATCAAAGACAAAATGTCAGACAGCACATACCTTCATTATAAGTTGATACTGGTACTATAGACAATACTGTGTTTTAATTTGTAAGGTAAGAAAAGACAGATCAAAATAATGACTATTTATTAAAAAGTTTAGATTTGAGTATAATGATGTCATACCCATTTGGTTCACTAACTAAGAGTTTAGATTTTTAATTAAATCCAGCACTTGTCAACACATAGTCGGTCTAAGTGACACATATTCTAAAACATTCTATGATTAGTAACCAAAAGGATATTAGCTATGTAGAACAGGGAATTCAAGAGTTACCCAGTACTGTATGTGGTCACATCTCTTAACATCATAAGGCACACTCCTCCACATGTAAGGTTTCTAAGACAACAAAGATTAGTCTTATCTGGTATTTAAAACATTATATTTGACAATGTACACATAGTTATACCACTCACATCAGATAATGGTGACATCATCATTGTGTATTATGATACTCCACTATGTATAGTAATCCAGTCTTAAAGTAACGTATACTTTATCTACGTTTTAAGAGAATGACAACACAATTTAGAAACATCATTTTTAATTCACAAGAACAAGAGATCATATTTGGAATCTATAACTGCATAGACTGACACACACTGATTTAGAAACTACAAATATTTTCATCATGTAAATGGTGTTGATCAAAAATAACACAATTATACTTTTAACATCTATTCTTACTAACATTTCACGTAATAAATCAAGGGAATACGAGAGCGAGCTCGTTCTTGGTAGCGATTCTTATTGTGGGCGTGACAACATAAAATAGCCCCACCCTTCTACATCAACTGACAAGCATATGGTCTACTGCTCCAAATACAAGGTACTATGGTTGACTTCGTTGGCTTATAGTCAAATAGTTAGTAAGCATATAACTAAAATAAACAATGAAATAGTTATGTACAATACAGTAATTACTGTATAACGCTGTTGTAAACATGTCTCTTAACATAATGCTGGATATATTACATGTATTATCATATCCAACATTAAATGGGTTTTACTAGAGTTATGTACAGTCTTATCTCATATCCAGACCTACAATGTTTTCCTATTGTTTGTAGGCTATGTGTACACATTCTGTCTGGACTAGTCTGACATACCTGCCCACATCACATAGAGCAAATGTTGCCTTGAGTGATGAAAGCAATAATGAGTGTTTATAGAGAAGCAGTCAATAGTGTTGTCACTACTTCTAAGGTATAATAATATTCATTATTAGGTACATATAGTTATAAGTGATTTTCCACTTCATGAAGTCACTGAACGATAAAAACAATAACAAGCGTGTATAGTCATACGTTTAATATTTTACTTCTTTTTCTCTCTCCCTCTTCCTTTCCCTAGACTGATCTTGTTCTCATTGGGAATATGAGAGTTAGCTGTGATAATAAATACATTGACGTGGTTTCGGATACAAAGATCAAGAAAGTTTTGTTGATGGAACAAGGATTATTGAGATAATAAACTACTCTATTTGACATATTTTAAGTTGTAATATACACTCCTCCCTAATACCCTCCTACTTTTAATAATATTAAAAAAAAATAAATGCAGCAAGTAGGGAAATTACATAATAATTACTTGTATCATGTAAAAAATGTTTCAAACTATAATGTAATAACAGTCCATATAAGGAAGTTTAGTTAGCTAATTATTGACATCTGGGGAGACCTAGATAGTCATGTATTTCATATGCTTTTGCTAAGTTACCAACAACATTTCCCTCAATAGCAGAGATGACTGTCTCCCAGGTAACAGGTGATGGCTGAGCAGTCAACCAGGTGTGGATTACGCGAATGAGTTTAACTCTATTGTCTACTGGATTGGCTTGTAAACCACTCAAAACATCAAAAGAAACTTTTAAAGCCAAACCAACGACAAACCATTGGTGGCTAATATTAGCTAATAATGTAATTAGATCGTGTTCATTAGGGGCAGTATTTAAAATATCTGGAGTACCTGCATAAAAAATAAAGATTTAAACACAGTAGAGGATAGAGTAGTCACTATAACATCAGTAATTTTTGTTTTTACACATACGGTATATATGTACATTAGCTTATTGAAAAGGTTTGGTTGACACAATTAGGAGACTTGCACATATTCCTATAACTTGATAATCTTAATGTACAATATAATATATTCAATATGATTAATGCTAGTTGTGACTGCACAGTAGTTATAGCAAACATTCATGTCAAAGCATAAGTCTATAATTAATATAATAAAGATAGTGGGTATAAGAATTTTCACATTATAGTAAAAGTAATTGATGTCTTGTCAACCAGCAAGGGCTGGATCATGAGACTAATAAAATATAGAAATGCCAAATAAGAATATACCTTTAATTGGAATAGGCACTGTCTGAGATTGTGGTGGATCTGGATTAAGATCTGGATAAATCTATAAGAGAAACAAAGACAGTTACATATGCATACAGGAAACTTATTTTGTTATAAACGACTTTTATATTTTAAGATCATTTAACTTCTTTATTGTTATAATTGAAAACCACTATAGGGCAGAAAGCTTACTGCTATATATTCAAACATACAACAAAAATTGATGTTTCTTGGTGAATAATAATTATATATTTTATGTTCAAAATTTAAATATTAACATGAAATTTGTATATTTGTGGAAACAGTAACACGCAAAAATAGTTGTGAAATATTATATTTAATAAAATTTCACAAATCAGTATATATATATATATAGCAAACAATGATGGCATGTAGGGGTCAGGAAAGGAAGATGGATAATTATTTCAAATTAAGGCAATGCTCTGTTTCCAAGACTATTGACTATTGATGTGTTTGACTTTGAGATACTTTTACAATTTTGACTTAAAATTCATTTGAAACAAACTAATTTTACCTCTACATCAAAACCTGAAAACCACTACACTATCAAGAAACAACAAAGAATTTGACAAAATTGCCATATATGATGATGCAAGAAATGCAACGTTTGTATACATGAGTATACATGTACACGTCCAAACTCTCTTCTCAATGTAACAATGTGTAAACATATTCACCTTGTTATTAGGTATATCAACTCTCACCTGAATTATAATCCAGTAGAACCATGAAATGTCCCTATGAAGTCACTCAATGTTGGGAATATAGAAATATTCCATGAAGTAAAAAGCCTTTAGGAGAATACACCACAACCGCTGCCATGAAAAACGATATACATATAGATATGGATCATCTATATGCCTTGTTAAATCAATATACAGATGAAGTTATCCTGCAACATGTAAGAAAGAATATAAGAGCAGTATTAAATCTTGTTGAAGTCAATATAATGAATGAAGCATCATGTAGATTTAACAGACTATCAAATGAACCAGCAAACAAAGCACTATCACCACAAAACCATTCTTCTCAACTCGAAAACACCATAAAATTCCATCAACAAAAATAGCTAAACCAACCGACAGACAAAATCATGAGCTAAACAGTCACTACTAGTAAAACTCCAATCACTCAATTTACCTAATTCAGTTATAGGTAAGTAGCAACTTACATAGTTTATTTTTAATAAACACTGTATACACATATATTTTAGATGTGATAATGAGATTAAAATTGTAAATAATCAAAACCTGCTGCATGAGGATAATACCGTATATCGGAAAACTTTCATGTCGGGATATTTTCACGAACTGGTGAAATTGTGGTTTTTTGAAAATATAAATTTTGCTAATTTTCTGCGTAACCATTGGCCACGCCCATAATTGTAAGAAATTGGTGAGGGATATTTTTACGATGGAGTTAAATTTGTAAAATTCGCAAAAATTTAGCAACGCAAATGTTTCCCGATATATGGTAGTTGACACTATGAATAATGAACAATGAATTTGTTACTACACTATATATAATTCTTGTTGCATAGAAATTCTAGCCATTAGTGTCAATCAAAGAAGTACCAAAACCTTGTCACAACATGGACAACTAATTACAACAAATGGTCTTTTAATGTCATTACCAGATGAAATCATTGACAACTCCATTAATGATGTGAAGCATTATTTCACTGATCATGTCTGGTATTAATTACTACAGAAAGGTATATCAAAATATCCAGTGTAAGAAATTATTTTACTTGTTTTTGATATAGTATATGAAAAGAAATGTGAATGGACCTGTAAATTATGCGATAATAGTGTTTCTACAAGAATGAATATGATACAATGTGACTTATGTGAAGAGTGGTATTACTGGTACGTTTATCAACCCAAAGAATGTATAAATTAAACATGTTTTGTCTTTCAATAATCTTTGATTCAACATATAATTACAATAATTTCACTTACATTGAATAGGACCTCTGTTAATATCAAACATCCTCCCACTATTGAATGGTATTGTAACACGTGCTTAACATCTAAGAAGACAAGACAAAACGCATCATAAGTCTAACACAATACTCAAAACAACAATAACTTCATTAACAGACTATCTTACCTTGAATACTTTATCATTAGTCCATTATTATAATATAAAGCAACACATGACAAATGTATCTGATCGTTCATGTGACGACAGTAGTGATCACGTGATCGATCAATGAATTTTATGAATATTAAGTCTCGCGATATTCTTATGACTAGCCGCTTTGGGAAGTACGGAAATACTCTCGGTTACCTCACGGCTTGTATTTGCAATGATTGATATATCTCTATGGAGGATCAGCATTGGATTATGGCATTGTTGTCATTTACCATGTAATGCTGCAAGGGGAGCTGTTAATGTTACTGGATGGGTGGAGTCATTGCTGTGTTCTGAAAATGGCGGTGTTACAAACCCTGATTTTTACCTGATTGTATTTCTTTTGGTACTTCTTATATTATCAGGTGATGTTGAACTCAATCCTGGACCTTTAACAGGTAAACATTGGCTTGTTGACAATCATCTGTGGTGAACTGAAATGACTTTTTTAATTGCCATATTGCGACCATCATACCACATTCACACTATATATTGTGTATTCATATTAAGGTGTGGTGCCAGCATATCTTTGTGATATACTTGTGATTTTCAGAGTATTAGAGATGTAGCAGGATGTCTGTATTTAATTGGTTACTGATAATATATTAATAATAATATCACTATATAATTATGGTATAGACTTCTTGCTGGACCTATAGATAGTTTTGTGATGCATTACTGATTTTGTTCTTTCTATTTTAGATATTTCTAATATTTTAGAAGAGATACCAAAGCACAATGATGTGTTATATCTATTAGCAGATATGAAAAATAGTTGGCAAGTCATTGGTTTGGCCCTTAGAGCTTCTCAGGATTATTTGGATGGTTTAATACGCAGTCAAGATGACCCTATCATTAAACTATCTAATGTAATTAGAAACTGGATGGATTCTCAATCATCTCCTGTCATTTGGAAAACAGTGATCTCTGCCATTGAAGGTCCTATTGTTAATAATAAAAGGAAATCTGATGAGATTCGAGATTATCTTGGTAAATTAATAATTATTGTCAAGTTAATTATAATGCATTAGTCTTTATGACACTATATCATTACGATATAGTTGGTACTTTATGACCAAGTACCCTAGTATATAATTACAAAGATTGTGTGAATTCACTTTTTCTTGTTTTAAATAATCTGTTTCATTTTATAGATCTTATTAATTTATTGAGTCAGTATGGCCTACAATATAAAGACTTGGAGATAGAATGTGACGATAGTCTTATAATTGCAGTTACACAAAATATAGATGACTACGTAAACGTAGGACGTGGTCTTACTTTATCTAGAGAAACACTACAAAGTATTTCTCAGGACTATGATAATGACATGCACAGGAAAAATGCTGTTTTGTGGGCCTGGAAAATAAAGAATGGAAATAATGCAACCTATATAGAACTGTTAAAAGCATTCATAAAAATGAGAGACCGGTCTGTCATAGAATCCATTTTGAAATATACCTCAAGGAAAACTACATCTAAGCAAACTGTCACTTCAATTCATCTGTCACCAGAGATGGCAAAAGACCCGTATCCCAACTGGGAAGATTTAACAGATACTCAGAAGGAAGCAGAGAGAAATAAACTTATGGATGAGAATCATGATGTACGTAAAGCTTATACGACTTGTATTAATCAACTTATTGATTCTTTTAGTAAACGTAAAGTTGAACCAATGCGTATTCGGACACTTGCTAATTGTTATTGTGGTGGGCAACTCTTTCCTGAAGTTGTAGATTCTAAAGAAGATAGCATCGCTACTGTGTTTAATACCCTTACAGGGAAGCACAGTACATGGTTCAACTATGAGTTAATTCAAGTTATTGTTGATAACATTGGCAATGATGATGAAAAAGAGTACTTGGAAATATATAAGAAGAAACATTTGATTCCCTATTTAAACCACTCTTTGTATGAGATACCATGTTCTCCTTCTAATGATCAATATCGTACCAATCTTGTCTTCAAGGTGCCTATAGCACTCACTGGAAACGAAGTGAAAAGTATTCAACGAAATCTAGCTAAATTACTGGGAATTGAAGATTGTGTTACTTTGTATTTTGAAGATTATAATGTAGGCTGTATTGAATTGGTGTTTAGTCTTCCCACAGTTGTATTGGAAAGTACTTCTCCCAAGTTTCAGCCATTTATTGAATGGAAAGAGTCAATACAATCATACAAAGTTAAAGTTGATCTAATAACTGTTATGTAAGTGTGTAGTTTAAACTTAATTGATACGTTATTCACATTTCTATCTTAGATCTATGTCTGAAAAACCAGAAGTGTCGATTCTTCACAAGCTGCTCCAAAAAAAAGATGAACATATAATGTCTACCTTTGAAGAAAATAGAAGTGATTAAATAACACATTGAATTAATGTGTGAAATTATTGTATTTCTCTGCAGTTACAGAAAGTCAAGAAATGATCGCAAGACAACAAGAAAGGATAAGTTCATTAAATCTACAACTGATAGAGAAAAATGAAATGATTAAAGAATTAGAAGCACAATTGAAAGGTATTTAATATCATTAAAAGATAATAATTCAATGTTTTATGTTTTTGAACTATTAATATAAAGTATAACAATGTTGGTCATTAAGAACTAAGATACATAGTTTACTATAATTTTCTCTTTTTCATCTACTACAAAGAATTAGATATAAGAAGAAGAGGAATGCAACCTGGTATTCGGCATATGCAAAAAGCAGGTACAAGACAGTTCATTTTGATGAGAATAAATATATATCATAAAAATAATAAAAATTTACAAATTGTAACATGGTATGACTCTTGCAAAAATGGAGGATCAGGTCCATTGCATAAAAAAGCTGGAAGCATTCTATTTCAGGATGAAGTGATAACACTTTCATTTTAACCTTTTCCATATGCCATAGCTGACAAACCACTAAAATATACTTTTGAAAGCAGAGCTAGAAGTATAAATGTTCGGTTACCATTTTATCAAATTTTATTACTTACTATGTTATGCTAAGAGTGCCATAAGAACCTGTGAAAGTGAGGTTATTAACAAGGAACAAATGTTGCATTATCAATTGTATGTCACTCACTAACATTGCATCCAAATATCACAAGACCCGATAAGCCATTCATTAAAAGCACAGTTATGTCATTGAGCTGCTATTTCAATAAAGTTAATGAGAAGTTGTTGATTGGTTTTGATGATAGAAATGTAGCCATTACTTATTACAAATTATAATAGAAATTCATTCTTTGAGTTTCAAAACTAAAAACAATACAATCAACACTTGTAGTACTTTATGTACAATGCTTCTATAGTGATGTGTCACTTTAAACATTCTCTTAGTTGTTTCATTTACTTTTCTGACTTCAATATACAAATCTCTAGTTTAGATAGTGTTTTAATAACCACACCCACTTATTTCACACATTGTAAACATTATCGTCATTGGTTTACACAATGCTTTTTGTGTTACAATGCAAACTAAAAGATGACATTTTATCCATAGCCTCTTTTACAAACAGTTGCTGTCTCTTCACTATATTTGTCAACAGAGGACAATAACTGACATTATTTTGGATAGTCTCACAGGCTAATGTAAGCCAGGCAAATAGTGACAAAATGAATTATTTGCCTTGAATGTTTTCTGTTATACAGTATATGGAATTATATAACATATAGACAGAGTACTATTATGAAAACTTATCCTACCCAGAGGAACAACTCACTTAACTTCATGATGGGCGTGATCTTTCATTAATTATTATATGAATTTTACTGAATAATAAATAGTAATAAAACATAATACACGTGATACTGTGCTCAGTTTGGATTACTGAGAGCTTTAATGGACTCAATTCTTCCCTCAGGATAAACAAATCTAGGAAACACTACGAATAGTATTATAACTAAACTATAATGCACTAAAATCTAATGTATCCATCTTTAAATTATACAGCTGTAACTGTAGTTATCTTTATTTTACTTTCATTAGATATTGCTCATAGTGGTGTAATTGTTGAACATGAAAAAAGTGTTAATAGTCCTATAAAAATTGGTAAGGCTTTGTAACTACAAAATGCATGTAGCATTTCCCAGTATGTCTATCTTCATGAAATTATTTATTGTGTAACATATCAATTATTTATGTATATTCATTATATGCTTTTGTAATTATAGAAAACAAACTGGATCTTATTCGTTTGCTATCACCCATTGAATATAAATGGAGACAGATAGGATATGCCTTGAGAATTAGCCATTTAGATCTGGAGAATATACTAGACCAAAGGAATCGTAATGCTGACAGACTTGCAGATGTTATCCAGCTTTGGCTTGACAAACGACCTAGTGAAGTTACTTGGCATACTATAATAACAGCAGTGGATTTACCTCCAGTTTTGGAGCCTTCTATAGCAAAACATATTCTGGATATGTGTCTTACCAAATATAGTGAATAAATAACTAAACTATAATGCACTAAAATCTAATGTATCCATCTTTAAATTATACAGCTGTAACTGTAGTTATCTTTATTTTACTTTCATTAGATATTGCTCATAGTGGTGTAATTGTTGAACATGAAAAAAGTGTTAATAGTCCTATAAAAATTGGTAAGGCTTTGTAACTACAAAATGCATGTAGCATTTCCCAGTATGTCTATCTTCATGAAATTATTTATTGTGTAACATATCAATTATTTATGTATATTCATTATATGCTTTTGTAATTATAGAAAACAAACTGGATCTTATTCGTTTGCTATCACCCATTGAATATAAATGGAGACAGATAGGACATGCCTTGAGAATTAGCCATTTAGATCTGGAGAATATACTAGACCAAAGGAATGATAATGCTAACAGACTTGCAGATGTTATCCAGCTCTGGCTTGACAAACGACCTAGTGAAGTTACTTGGCATACTATAATAACAGCAGTGGATTTACCTCCAGTTTCGGAGCCTTCTATAGCAAAATGTATTCTGGATATGTATCATACCAAATATAGTGAATAAATAATATTTACGACTTATTATGTATGTATAAAATAGCTGCTGATTGTTTTATTGTCATAATAGTTTTAAAATGTGTTAATACAAGAAAGTTTATTATGTTTATTATGCAACATATATTAACAATATTTGTAATTATAGGAAACGAATTGGATCTTATTTGTTTACTATCAGCCATTGAATATAAATAGAGATAGGACATGCTTTGAAGATTAGCCACAGAGACCTGGAGAATATACAAGACCAAAGGAACTGTAATGGTAGCAGGCTTGCAAATGTCATTCAGTTTTGGCTTGACAAACAACCTAGTGAAGTTACTTGGCATACTATAACAACAGCAGTTGACTTATGTCCACTTCTGGGATATATATATATATATATATATATATATATATATATATCATATGCAATCTTTGCCAATGATTTAAATATATTATTATTGTTCTTTACAAAGTCATCATTTTGGAGTAACTCTAGCTAAAGATTATTTAATTTTATTTAACTCATTGCAACTAATCAGCACAACATATTACTTTTATGGTGAGCAGTACTTTCATTTACAGACTCTACTGGTGCTACTCCACAAGTTGTAACTAAGAAGATAGATCTAGAAACAAATGTGGAAGATTCCTGGTAAGCTTTACCTTCATTCATTTAAACGTATTTGCTACCACAATATTTACAATCCACTTTTCATTTATACTATATGGATAAAATTAATTCTTATGTCTAATACTCACTCTATTAATACATACAACATATGTGTATCTGTTATATGTAGTCATTTGTGTTATTGTACATCTTACATTTAATTATAGATAGTAAACCAGACAAACTACAGCTCATACGTCTACTAACTCCTATGGAATTATTAATTTATATAGATAATGGTTTGAACTAGTAATGATTTATAATGTAAGAGAAAATAAGATACTAACTTCATTTATGATGCCTATGAATAGGTTAAAACACCTGTTTGTTTAATAGTAATAATACACATACTATCATCACATTAATCTTCATTAGGATTAAAAATTATTATTTATTAGGTACGATCTGAGATTCACACAATAAATCACATATTTATTCAAGCTATCAGACAAAATTAGCTAGTGAATTGTACAAAAACGTGTAGTAAAAATGTGAGAGACAATTAAGGTTTAAATTACAATTACACAACAATGTGTTTAGGTAGATTTTCAATTGTTAATATAAGATATACTAAAAAGAAAACATTGTTTATTAACTTACACAAAAAAGTCAATAATGTGTTACTACCATGAGTTATTAAGACACCATCAACATAATATCCATCAAACTGTCATTGGAATTATCATAAATACCATCTGCAATTCTATACTGATATCCTCTGACTTGTCAACAGATATGTTGATAATAAATAGAGTGTTAAAGAATGTGGAATTACATCCTCCACTACTATCTATTTGCTCCATCAGGAAATGCACCACATGCATATGTCCAAATAAAACGTTCACGAGGAATACTATCATATGTAATTGATAGTAATGCTTTGAGTATGTAAGTGATCTATTGTATTGCTCTATGGTTTTAGGATTGAAAACAGTCACTTGGGTAACTAATGATATTATTAAATCTGAAGTATGATTATCTATTTTACTTCTTCAGATGAAATGTAAAAGGAGTTTACTGTAAAAATAATGACAAATGCGCAGAGAGTGATCCTGAATATAATTACTAATTAACAGTATGAAATTAAATACCCTTTATTATGACGATTGCCTCATTTAAATGTTGACCAATAATTATTATAGTTATAGTCACTATAGATCGTCAATATATTACACTTTGTTGTGCAGCTGCTCTTAGCTGTTGGTAATTTGTACTCGGATATCTTACTGAACTAAATAAACAAAAGAACAATGCAAGTCACATAAAACTAAATGTACTGTAAATTCCAAAGCAATTGATATATATTTTTATACTGATTGTCTCCAATTATCTATGCTTAGAAGAAGGAGGTTACCCATGACTGAAGCTTGTGACAATGACTAACAAGAAGTCCAGACATTTTACATTGGTTTGTTGTCTAGATCTTATACCAAAGAAGACACAAGAAACAAGAAAGAGAGAGTGTTTGCTATCCTGAAAGACAAAACAGCAGAACTTGGATTATATCTAGAGCCAGCAGATGTGGTGTCTGACATTGAGCTTGCTATCATTTAAAAAGCACAATTATCATTCCCAATTACAACTATTAAAACTGTTATTCACATTCTTTTTAGTGCCTAAATAAGGAAACATCAGAATGTAGGTCATCAACAAACATACAGGTGAGATACTCAGCAGCTATGTAAGGAAACAGGAGCTCTTATATTTGTCACTGTCAGGTAAGTGTATCTATCACGGCAATATTTCCTTTTAAAGGTGTTTTTAACTTTTCAAGCATTATCTGTCTTTAGCTGCCTTATAGCTAAAATGAATTTTAATGTTAAATCTATGCCATTTTCCAGTCAAACTTGAGGGCTTTAATAAACTCTGTAGTTGCTGAGTTAGAGCAGTTCATTGTGCATAAACACCCAGGGGCAGTGAGAGTTAACCATTTCACTTGTCTTTGATAAAACCATGAGACAGATAGATCGACACACAGAAAGGAGAGAGAGAGAGAATAATTAGCATATGACTATTGTACTTGAGGTACTTGTATTGAAAACCTTTAGTGAATACAAATATACTAATATATATTATTATACTAATATATATTACTATTGTAGAAAATGTCTTTTGTGACCTCCGTCAAAAATCAGCTTGAGCTTGAGCGTTTGCTTCCTCATCAAGTTCTTCTGTACCATCTACAAAACCCCATAGTCCCTTAGCCAACAGCATATGTCGCATTTGGACCTTCCATGCAGTCCAATTCGTGCTATCTAATTTGTCAATCAACCATTTATTCTCTACAGCTGTCATTTCGACACTTACTAATTCGTGGTCCAAAAAAATGACCGCAGTGTCTATTGGTCCGGAAGCCGGATACGCTATTTTTTATGCTACTGGTCCGGTAGTGCTACTGCGCATGCGCACAATCACGTGGTCACTCGTGCTGGGTGTGGTCTTTTAGTGTGTATGTTATGGCTGCCTGACAAAGTGAACAGTCCGAGGAATAGTCTTCATCACTGGATAACCCAATTTCCATTGAGCCCAATGCTGGAATACCAGTCGGTGATAAGTTTTCTTCCTACGTTGATCTGAAAAGTCGTATTACTGCTTATGATAAAGAAAACTCCGTAAAGCTCATGTAAAGGGATTCAACGACTTTTGCAGCTGCTACGAAAAGAGTACCTATCAAAGTCCAGAAAGCAAACAAGAATTTGAAATACTACTATATTCAAATTTTGCTGTGCCTTCGGTGGTAAGGATTACAAGAGTAAAAGTAAAGGGAAAAGAATTCATCAGAGGTATACAAATACTCACTGCTGCATGTTTCTAGTTTCATTGTTCCTTCATCTAGCACATTAAAACAGGGATGTAAGGCAGGTATCAAAGTTGCCCTCAGTGATGATTGTCAGTATCTTGAGGTTGTTTATGTTAATGAGAGTCACAACCATGATATGAGCAAGGTATTAGTTATTGTTGTACTTCCTATTGTACCTTTTTTGTAAAGGCTATATATGAGCATTTACCTCGTCAGAGGAAACTCACCTCACCTCAAAAGAAAGAAGCTATTGGGCTTCTTAAGTTAAAAGTGAATAAAAAGCTTTTACAACAACATTTGAGTGAGTCAGCTGGTAAGCAAAATCTCAACTAGTGTTAAGATGGTGTCTGTTGAAAGCGTAGAAGGTCTTGTCACTAAATTGAAGGGCATTAAAGGTAAATTATAACATCGAAAATGCTTATGTGCCACCATCCCCCATGCATGCAAAATTGTTCATAACTGCTTTACTTGTGCTCAAAATGTTATACTTGACTACAATTAGGTTCTTCAGTGGAAGTTTGTTTACAAGGAGATACTTTTAGTGGATTGTTTTTTCAAGATGGTCTCATGAAGTCTACTTTTGCTGCTTTTCCAGAGTTATTACTCGTACATGCAACATACAAACTCAATGACTTAAGGATGCCACTTTACCTGATGATGTGTGTTGATGAAAATGGAAACAGTGAAATTGTATCGTTATTTCTTACATTGTATGAAAAAGAAGATGCAATCACACATATGGTAAAGACCTTCAAGAAGTATAACCCACAGTGGTTGTCAACAAAAGTTATGATTAGTGATAAAGATTTTAATGAGAGAGCTATATTTAAGAAAAAATTTCCTGATGCTGCACTCCATCTATGCCTCTTTCATACACTTCGTTCTTTCAAGAGAGAAATCACGACAGAAAAATTGGAATTAGATCTGGAGAATGAGAGCATACTTTAGAATTAATTACCAAACTTGTTTATTCACGGTCTGAGTCTGACTACATGGAGAATTACCAGCAACTTCTGCAATCAGGGTTAAGCTCAGTTATATCTTACTTTAAATAACAACTGGCATGACATAATATATGAATGGGTTGAGGGTTATAAAGGAGCTAACTTTACTTTAGGAGAAACAACAAATAATAGGATTGAGTGCATTAATGGTAAAATAAAAAGTGTCTGTTCAACGTTAGTAAAATGTACATTTAAACTTTTGTCATTGTAAATTAGATATGGCAACCTATCTCAATTTTTTGATGATGTTTTGTCTCTGTTATGTACATTGAGGAATGAGAGAGATCATTTGACACTGATGGCAATGGTTAAGAAGAGAATAGATTTACAACACCCAGTAGAGAAGGAGTACAGTTCAATTGTGACACCATATGCTTTCTTGTTATCGTACGACAACTTTCTCTTAAAGATAAAGTTGTGTTAGTAGCTGAAAGTAATAATTGTTATCAAGTGTCATCTTCTGCTGGTATGGTATTGTTTCTTTTTGGTTATTACTTTATTTGTATTTTTATAGGTGTCATAAATGTCACAATATCACATTGTGACTTTAAATTTCGAAATACTACTCAGCTTCCTTGGAGACACATATTTGCTATTAGAGAAAGGAGTGGCTTACCTCTCTTTTGTTCTGACCTCGTTGCTAAGAGATGGTGAAAAGATTATATGAAGCAAGCTTTTTATACTAAGCAGGTCACTGTCAATGAGGATTCATTTGAGGTATCTTTCTTTTTACATGTGGTCAATTTTTTCTTTTAATCACATGTCTTACAGTAATATAGAAAGTGTAAGGGTTGCTTTAAGTCAGCATCAAAAATTTCATAAGGTAAAAGAGTTGGCTTTAGAGTTAGCGTCTCTTGTTTCAGAGGAAGGGATGGCCGTTTTTGAAGAGCATTTTTCTTTGTTACAATTACTCAAGTCTAAATGGTTGAATGGTGAAAATCCTGCTCTAAGTACTTGTGGTATGCACATAATTATTGTTGTTTGCTTTTAATTGTGTTTACTGTATAGGCAATGTACCTGGTCAGATGAGTTTTAATTGCAGTCCCCCTGTTGTCAGTCCAGAATTGATACGTATGTCATGCATGATGGGTAGCTAGCAACAATCCTATTTATTACTGTGGTAGATGTACTTGTCTTATTGCTGATGATAAGCACCAATCAATAGCTTGCAACTATTGCTTAACATGGTTCCATTTTACATGCCTTAGTATGACAATGCCTCCTAAGGCCAAAGTATGGATTTGTAGAGGCTGTCATGCTATGTAACTTATGCATCCTATACTTTTGTCACCAAAGAAACTATTATTATTAACTGGTATATTTCTTTTTGAGTATAATTATGATCATATTGATTGCTACAAATACGTGACCACGTGATTTTGCGCATGCGCAGTAGCATTACCGTAGCATAAAAAAATAGCGTATCAGGCTTCCGGACCAATAGACACTGCGAAAAATTATATACAGATCAGCACAACTACAAACCTGGGTCTAGTGTTATGAATTCAGTTGGAAACTCGGCTCATAACCTGTTGAAAGTTTTGCAGAACTATACCTCATAAAGTATGGCCTTAATTGTTTATATAGTGAATCTTAGAATATTCTTAGCTAGTCATGTAATGCCATCAATACATGTGGTAGGTCAACAAATAGATAATAGATTGTTAGTGAAATGGAATGTCAAATATTCTATTATAAAACTACATAAAATTGCATATATAATTATTATATACATTATGTTATCAACAAAATGAAGGAAAAATATAGTTTGTATGAATTCATAAGAGATTTTAGTGGTCTTAATGCATTTAAATGATGGTTGTGTAACGTTCAATATAGGAGAAGTAAAGTCCATTTGCTTTGTAGCAATCTACAAAATATATAAAATATATTGTATAATCATTATGTCACAAGGAGTTACTTTAATTAATTAAATATCTACTTAAAAGACAGAAGTAGATCTACATTATTGCCTAAAATGTGAAGTCTTTATGCATACAAATATCTCTGGATCCATGTAAAGTAGGTGTATAAACTATAAACCACACTCATTTAATACTACTAGTGACTAGAAACAATGGCGTGCCCTTTGCATCCAAATTAAATATTGTAATAATGGGAGTGGCTCACTGCTGGCTGTGCAGCATATGCTCAAGTATTTAGGGTTTAGGTTTTGGGATGAAGTCTAGTAACAGTATAAAAGTATATATATACATTGTTAATTACCTCATGAAAGCCACTCATATAAAGCAAACATTTGTATAAATATATGTACATGTATTTACCTTCAGTAGTATCATAAGATTGATACTAGCATACATTTACAATGTTATCAAAACCAAAAGGTTACATAAAGAATATTTCAAGTAGTTATTGCTGTGTTTTTATTTGTCAATTTCATTGTCATTTAAAGTAATAGAAGGGAATACTATTACAGTGACTATAAGAGATGACATATCATTAGCTTCAGACAATAACTGGTGGCTGTTGATATTAAGACATTTTAATACCTTTGTTCCTAGAGAGAGGCTTGTGTGTAGTAAAATATACATAACACATAATTAACCTCGCTGTGCGTGGGCGCATAGCGAGGGTACTGTAGTCTGTTTGTGTGTATGTGTGTGTGTGTGTGTCTGTTACCAGGGTTGTTTTCTTTGAACTGCTATAACTTGGCAACCGAAGCATTAGCAGCTACCAACGTTTAGCAACGAATAGAAAAACATGTGGACTTTACAACAGTAGTATCAAGAACATCGTCAAGGAAAACAGAAGCTTAAAACTCGCAAAAGAATTTTCAGGCTGCAGAGGTCAAGTGCCGTTTCTCGAAAAGTAAAAAACTTAACGTGGAGATTTTTTAGTATGTTGTAAACAATCTCAGAGAAATACGGATCAGCAAGACAGAAGGCCGTTGGTCGAAGTAATCGTCAGAAAAGTTCTGGAAAATGTTTTGTGGACTTGGAGCGAAGTAACGCATTCAGGAAACGTCTCCAAGCACTGAAAAGACTGCTACTAATAGATAATATATCGATTTATATTTGTACTACGGGACGTTTCCAAAGAACGTTTCATCTTCATATTACAATAAATTTTATATATGAAATATTGATACATTTTAAAGGGTCATGTAAAGACTCAGAGAGACTTTTCATCATGAAATTAGCACTTAATCTTGCTTGGCAATTGAATGATACTATCACTTACTCAGTTACAGCTTCACAGACATGGCAAAGCTAGAAATCAAGCAACAATTAATGAGCATATACAGAATGACAAAAATTACCATTTTATAACCACACCTTCTGGAATGTTAATAAATTTTCTTGCAATAACAACATCATAACTGGGCCTAAGCTGGCATAGAATTTATAAATAACTTAGAAACTACAGCGAGGTTCGGCACTTTAGTGCCTTTCATTTAATAACTTGATTAAAATAATAACTAGTCAATTTAATATGATTATATATTTATATAACTACATTTTAACAACACGTATACAGCATACATTGTTAAAGATTTGTTGATTTTTAGTATTGATATCAAAGATCAAGTATGTAAGACTTGCATACCTGCTCTTTGAAAATCTATACTTTGATTCTACCCTTATAATTAACTATATATATATAATAGTCATAGTTTCATGTTTTACAAACTAATAGTATCATAATATAATGTCTGTGTCATGGAGGAGGAAGGAGATAGAGAGAAAATGAGAGAAATGGGATAGTTCATTCTTTCACTAATGTTACTGACTTACTGTAACAGTTCAAATGTAACAAGGTCTCCTACTTTAGTCTACTCACAATTAATCTATTGAATTATGAAAACAGTTCAATTGCAAGTTTGTATTTAATTTACAATGAACTGGGTGTCTACAATTGGTCAACTGGACTACAGGGCACATCAAATCAAGTTGCTTATTTAAAATGGCATTTTTGCTATTTTTAGTTAAATTACAAGACAAGTCTCCATGCATCCAAAAGTAAAATACTTAGTCTATACCACACATTCACAATACAAATTACTGGACATTTTACTTAAATAACTATAGATTCTTTATTATGAAAGTTTAGTCAGCAGCATATGAAAAAAGAGTAGACAACTTTAATTCTTTAAACATCGCCAATAATAGCATCCTATGCAAAACCCAAACTATTAGAAGCACAAATATTACTGTATGACATTTTGTATCTACACAAATCTCTTTTTATTTCATTCACATTATCTATCAGAATGGAGGCTTTCTTCTAAAGAAACAAACCACTGGCGTTCACTTGTTTCTCAAAAAGACTTTCTACAAATACTCCAAAATCATTTAAGTGACAGTCATCTATTTATTGGTCATAATACATTTGATAGTGGTTTGATATTTGTATTACATGAAACTCGTCATCAGGGGATAACAAGAGTCATTAAACACTTCTTTCATAATTACATTAAACATATTGATACCAATAAGCTGGTTCTTTATCTGAATTTATCACTGCTATTTTCAGTCACCTAAAGCCTATTATAAAAACTCACTTTTACATGCTACAATCAGAAAAAACTCAGTTGATGTTGCGACACTACTCTTAGAAGTAGGAGCTGATATTGAACAGAATGATTGCTGTCATAAACCACCTATCATAGCAGCCATTGAATGTGATTGTGTTGATATCCTTACCTTACTCTTGAATACTGGTGCTAGTATTCGTCATCAAAACAGAGATGGAGAAATAACCTTAATGTATGCACTAAATTATAGCAACAAAAATTAAAGAGTAACATCATAGATTTTATTAAAATGTGGTGATCCTACTATGCCTGATGACTTTGGTCTTTGGATACACAGTAATACACAGAGCTGTTCTTAAAAGAAATACAGATGTATTGTAGTGTTGTAAAAGTAATGGATTTGTATTTTAGTTGTTATTGTTATTGTAAACCATTTGTAATAATTATTGTTTTAGTTATTAATTGTTGACAAAAACTCCAAGAATTTTAGTTTTAGTTATAGTAATAGATTTTTAGTTATTGTTATTATAAATCAATAAACCAAAGAAGATAATAAATTTACTACATGCTAAATAATATGCAAGGAATCTTTGTTATTTTTGATTAATACTTCTCTTTCAAAGTTATTGCCACTTAGCCGATTTCTTTTTCCAATACATGCATTTCTAGCAATAAAAAGTCCTAGTTTGTAAGCCATTATTCCACTGAAGCTATTCAGTTATTAGACACTCTCTTTGCTTTCCAAAAGCCTCTTGTAGGACAATCAGACAGTCTCACAATATTCTTTTGACCATTCAGCTTGATCATTGTGTTAATTGATTGTTCTTTTAGTTTTTGTTTAACTGTTTACATATTTGAATGGTTAACTGATCTGATTGTGTGAAATTGGCTAAAATTCACAATTACTTCTGTGTAATTAACCTCGATGTGCGTGGGCGTATAGCTACAGTAGTGTAGTCTGTCAGTGTGTGTGTGTGTGTGTGTGTGTGTCTGTTACCTGGGTTGGTTTTTTTGAACTGCTATAACTTGGCAACCGAAGCGTCAGCAGCTACCAGCGTTTAGCAACGAATAGAAAAACATGTGGACTTTACAACAGTAGTATCAAGAACATCGTCAAGAAAAACAGAAGCTTAAAACTCCTAAAAGAATTTTCAGGCTGCAGAGGTCAAGTACCGTTTCTCGAAAAGTAAAAAAACTTAACGTGGAGATATTTTAGTATGTTGTAAACAATCTCAGAGGAATACGAATCAGCAAGACAAAAGGCCGTTGGTCGAAGCAATCGTTAGAAAAGTGTTATGTGGACTTGGAGCGAAGTAACGCATTCAGAAAACGTCTCAAAGCACTGAAAAAACTGCTACTAATAGATAATATATTGATTTATGTTTGTACTACGGGACGTTTCCAAAGAACGCTTCATTTTCAAGTTACAATAAATTTTATATATGAAATATTGAAACATTTTAAAGCGTTATGTAAAGGCTCAGAGAAACATTCATCACGAATCTAGCACTTAATCTTGCTTGCCAATTAAATGATACTATTACTTACTCTGTTACAGCTTCACAGACATGTCAATCAGAGTGCAATGTACCCAGTAAATGACAAAGCTTTTTTCCCTTTGATTAAAGAGAAATGCTGAGTCATCAAACAACAGTTTGTAACGTGCATCACGTGATCCTATCAATACTTTGACCACACCTTGTCCAATCTTAAATGTACATGTTACATGCACTCTGCAGTATAGATTTACACTGGACACCGCAGCGAGGTTGAGCACTTTAGTACATTTTTTATTTTAGTTTTTGTTATTAATTGTAAATCAATGGCTGGTTAATTTTAGTTATAGTTTGTTATTGTTAATAATAATGATTTGGCCATTACAAAAATAGTTTTTGTTTTTGTTATTGTTAAACAATTACAACACTAATGTATTGAGAGCTCTCCTATCACTGGGTGTATCTCCAATGATACCAGGTAGCAGCTCTGTCTCTTTCACCTCATATCTCTCTGAATTTAAAACGTCAGATTTCTTTAGGTTTATAAATAATACAGATGTTGACCAGATACTGTTACATCCTAGCTGTTTACCTGAGCATAAAGTTGATTTTTATCTTCTAAGAGCTAGTTGTTTCTCCATGAATCTTACATTGGAAATACGTCTGGTTTCAACAATGTCAAAGGTTTTTCATAAAGGCACTAGACTCAAAAGGTGATCTTGACTTATGTCCATGTCGTTCTTCTACTGCTTAGCATATCACATATCATCAGTTAGGATATCAATGAGCTCATTCTGCTATAAATAAATCCTAACCTACGAACTCTCAGTGTTAATTATTACATTATGACCTGATTTCTTCCTTTTTCATGTATTGACATTTCCAAATGTATTTTTATGTATTTGTTTTTATGCAGGTACTCAAGATATTTTAAACACTGCCCCTGATGAACACAATATACTTGAAATGTTAGCTGATATTGATTAGCTGTGGTTTGTCATTGGTTTGGTGTTAAGAGTTTTCTAAATGTTTTTAGTGGTTTACAATCCAGTCAGGAAGGAAATAAAGTTAATCTCATTCACATAATCCACACCTGGTTGACTACTTGACCATCACCTGTTACTTGGGAGACAGTGATCTCTGCTATTGAGGGAAATGTTGTTGGTAACTTAGCAAAAGCTAATGAAATACGTGACAAATCTAGGGCTCCCCAGATGTCAATAATTAGCTAACTAAACTACCTTATATGGACTGTTATTACATTATAGTTTGAAACATTTGTTACATGATACAAATATTATGATGTAACTTCCCTACTTGCTACATTCGATTTTTTTGAATATTTTTAAAAATAGGAGGGTACCAGGGAGGAGTGTATACTTCAATGAAAAAATAACCACTAGACAGGTTTAATTGCAATTGTCTTGTATATTATAACTTAAAAATATATGCCAATAATCTAATAAAATAGTTTATTATCTAAATGACCCTTGCTCCATCGACTGAAGTATTTTCTCCATCTTTATATCCATGAACATGTCAATACATTTATTACCAATATCCCCAACGAGAGCATGATCAGTCTAGGAAAAGGAAGAGAGAGAAAGAGAAAAATATTAAACACATGATTATACAATTGTTATTGTTTTTATCACTCACTGACTTCATGAAGTGAAAAATCACATATAACTATATGTACCTAATAATGAATATTATTATACCTTAGCAGTAGTGACAAGACTGTTGGCTGCTCCTCTATAAACACTCAATATTGCTTTGATCACTCCAGACATATTGGTTAAATGATTATTTTGACTTCATGCACCTGTAAAATCATTAAGACAACAATAACAGATAATATGTCTCTGTGGATTAAGGACTTACCAAAGAGGCTCTTCATAATTATAGTGAGACCAGAATACTGCTTCTCTTTTACAACATCATTAAGAGCAGCTACAGACAAAAATAAGTGTTAAAAGAATGCTTATCTTTATTACTTACTTTGTTTCTGTTGTTTTCTGATGGTAGGGTTATTAATAAAACCAGAGAGACTTGGTAAAACTTTCATTAGTTTCTATAAAAAAAACTATTATTTTAAATTAACAATTAGATAAACCAATACATGTAAATATATACTTTATATGTACTTCACTATTAATTATAAATAAGCAGTTATAATAGTAGTTATGTTAATGACCATTAATTACCTGAAAGTCGTTTAGTTCCTCTTTCATTTTCTCTAATGCCATTTCTTACTAGCAACTAAAAACAAATCATGAGCATATCTTCTTTCTAATCCATACACTTGCATAAGAGCCTATAATATAAATGATAAATACAGTATATACTTATACTAGTCACAAATCATAATGGATGTCATTTGCTTTCTAATTATCCTATGCCATTTAATTACTAATAATAATTTAGCATTTTACAATAAATTGTTTATACAGATAAAAATGTATGTTTGGTAAAGTTATTAATATAAGGTTTACTCAATTCAACGGTGGAATCTAATTACTATAAATGTTTGTAATTTATATAAAATAGATAAAGCTGCTGGCTTGAGATCTAGGCCACATACTGTATGTAATTACTCATTAACAGTACCAATTTTAATACCCTTTATTGAGATGATTGCCTCATTAAAATATTGACCAATATTATACCTATCATCATAGTCACTTTAGACCATTAATATATTAACAATTTTTGTAGCTGCTCCTAGCTGTTGGTAATGTTGTACTCTGACCTGTCATTGAATTAGTCTAAATGAATTAAAGAACAAGTCATATATAATTTAATGTACTACAAACTATAAAGTGATTGATACACACTTTCATACAGACTGTCTCCAATTATCTATGCTCAAAGAAGGATGTTACCCTTTACTGAATTTTGTGACAATGACCAATCAGACTTCAGGCAGAATTTGGTCTCATACCCAGACCTATAAACAATAGAGAAACATTGTAGATCTGGGTACGAGACTGGACTAGACATAGCTCAACTAAGATCCATCATTATGTTTGATATGACACATGTAATATATCCAGCCTTATAATAAAAGACATGTCTACAGCATTATGTATGTAATTACTGAATGTTATATAACTATTTAATTGTTTATTTTAATTATATACTAACTAAATGTTGACTCTAAGCCAAATAAACCCTGTCAAGGCAGCCATCTTTCCACGTGTTTGGAGAACTTGGAGTAGCATGTCATGTGTTTGTCACATGATGTAAAGGGTGTGGGTATTGTATACTATCACTCCCACAATAAGAATTGCTACTAAAAGAGGTTGTTCCTATATTGCTTTCATTTATTATGTGAAATATAAGAATAGCTGTTAAAAGCACAATTGAATTATTTTTGATCAACACCATTTAGATGATGAAAGCATTTGTAGATTCCAAATCAGCAGCATCACAATGTTTGTAGTTACAAGTTCCTAATATAATAACTTCTTCCTGTGAGTTATAAAAATGTAATCAAATTGTTTTGTTATTTTCTTAATGTAGAGTGTACATCCTTTTAAATCAAAAACTCAATTGCTATACATTGGAGTTGTCATAATACAAAATGAAGTTGTCACCATTATCAAATGTGAGTGGTATAACTGTGTGTATAGACAAATATAATTGTCTAGCTACGAGAAAAGGCAATGATCTTTCTCACTTTAGAAATCTTACATGTGTAGGAATGTGGCTTTAATATGTTAAACGTGTGATCAAATGGGGTACTGGCTAACTCTTGAACTCCTTGTTCTACATAGCTAATGACTGTTTGGTTTCTAATCATAGAGTGTTTTGTAATATACTATTATAATAGTAAGCAAATGTGTGTCTCTTAGACTGACTATATATGTGTTGGCAAGTGCTGTATTCAATTCTTAGACTTTTAGATTCCTAGAATACGAAGTGGATATGGCATTATTACACTCAAATCTCAACTTATTTTACCAGTCATTATTAATTTTTGATGTGTCTTTTCTCACCGTACAGATTAAAATACAGTATTGTCTCTAGCACCAGTATCAGTTTATAATGGGAGCTAGTGTGTGATGTCTGACATTCTTGTCCCTGATGCTGTGACTTTGTTGAACTACTGCTCAATAATTATTGAGTGGTCATCCTCTCATTTTACTTCTAGATGTTATAGTTTAAAGAAAGTCAATTTCATAGACTTTATATGTGGTGATCTTGGTCATTGACTACTGCACATTCTCCAAACATGACTGTAAATATACACGTCAGAGACTTATACATCACTGAAACTGATTATAACTTTTTAATGATTTATTTATGTCAATAATAATTATAATATTTGTTATATTGATGTAGTTTTATATATATAGTGTTTAGCTATTGTTATGTATAAAGGTTTAAGGTATTATTTATTGGGGAGGATATTTTACAAATGATCTGCCAGCATATGTGTATGCCTCAATTAGTCTAAAAGCTAGGCAGGTAACTCCATCCAGTGTAACGAGATACTCACATACTGCCCCACAATGGTAAAGTTCCATGAATATGTGTTTCTTGTTAAAAAAACATACATATACATAGGAGGCTGAAGGGGGGGGCTGGAGGGGCTAGAGCCCCCCCAATATTTAGAAAGAGGGGGCTCAGCCCCCCCAAATTTTTATTGCTTGCTACTTACCCCACAAAAAGAATTTAATTAATCTTATTGGTGTTGATGAAACTGTCAAAAGTTTTGACGTATTTGCAGGCCACAATGATGGAAAAACGGCTTAACTATTGTCTGGTCCTTCATGTACACAAATGCATAACTAATGAGTGTGATCTTGTTGAAATAGCTAAGGAATTTGTTATAGTAAATGATGAGTAAAAGAAATACTTTGGTACATTTTAAATTAATGTTGGTAATACTGATTGTGATTATATCAAAATACTTTCTGCATTATAGGTACATTCGTGTCCACATATTCATCACATAGTTATGGTGTGAGCCCCCCCCAAAATATAAGTGCCTCATCCGCCTATGATATAAGATTACTAAAAGGTTTAGAAATTGTTACTATTATGGCGCGACTCGATGACCAACTGGGCATGCTCAGTTCAATTAGCCGCTGTAGTGGCGCCAATTTTGTACTAGAAGAAATAAACTTAGTGATCATCGCTTCATTTTTGTGAGCTGTATATGTGGACGTTAGTTCTTTTGGGCTGTTTAACAAGACAAGATGTTGAAATCACCGTCTATGCAGTCAGTCATTCTAGCAGGGCCTAAAAACCAGGGGTATCATTGCACAAATGTGCAGTGATTGGAAAAAAATGTGCAGTGACTAGAGATAATTTGTGCAGTATTAATTTCTGCATTATTCATACTACTGTGACATATAATGACATTTGTTATTAAGCTGAATTACACCAGTTAAAACTTCTATGATTTTACTAATTGTAATTCTAATTGTACGTCATAATATGCCATGTTTATCTGACTTGGATGTTAGAGATGCTGTACAAGCCTAGTGACAAATCAGCAAGATTGCCTCATAACAATTGATCGATATAAACAGCAGGAGTATGTATCTTCGTTTTTTTGACTCGAATGAAACTCAATCACATTCAATGTTATCAGATAAATTTTAGACACTATACTTGTACATTGATGTTATTACACCTACTAGTTGTAAAAATGTACTCAAATTGTACATGTAGGCAGTGATATTTTTAGGCCTTGCATTCTAACAATGTTCTCTGGAGTCAGACAGTAGTAACAAATATAGTCAGAGTAGCAGTACTCCATGTCTGTTGGTATATCCTGTGTCATTTAACTTTTGTACTCAGTGAGCTGTTAGTCAGTTTATTTTTTTATTCAGCCTTTAATCTTAATCGATTGGTAGTCTTGATCTAAGACTGTCATAGAATCATTTTTAAAATGAAAGGCACTAGAGTGCCGAACCTCGCTGTAGTTTCTAAGTTATTTATAAATTCTATGCCAGCTTAGGCCCAGCTATGATGTTGTTATTGCAAGAAAATTTATTAACATTCCAGAAGGTGTGGTTATAAAATGGAAGGCTTTGTCATTCTGTATATGCTCATTAATTGTTGCTTGATTTCTAGCTTTGCCATGTTTGTGAAGCAGCAACTGAATAAGTGATAGTATCATTCAATTCCCAAGCAAGATTAAGTGCTACTTTCGTGATGAAAAGTTTCTTTGAGTCTTTACATGACCCTTTAAAATCTATCAATATTTCATATACAAAATTTATTGTAACTTGAAGATGAAACGTTCTTTGGAAACGTCCCGTGGTACAAATAAAATCGATATATTATCTATTAGTAGCAGTCTTTTCAGTGCTTGGAGACGTTTCCTGAATGCGTTACTTCGCTCCAAGTCCACAAAACATTTTTCAGAACTTTTCTAACGATTACTTCGACCAACGGCCTTCTGTCTTGCTGATCCGTATTCCTCTGAGATTGTTTACAACATATTAAAAAATCTCCACGTTAAGTTTTTTACTTTTCGAGAAACGGCACTTGACCTCTGCAGCATTAGCAGCAACCGAAGCATTAGCAGCTACCAACGTTTAGCAACGAATAGAAAAACATGTGGACTTTACAACAGTAGTATCAAGAACATCGTCAAGGAAAACAGAAGCTTAAAACTCGCAAAACAATTTTCAGGCTGCAGAGGTCAAGTGCCGTTTCTCGAAAAGTAAAAAACTTAACGTGGAGATTTTTTAGTATGTTGTAAACAATCTCAGAGGAATACGGATCAGCAAGACAGAAGGCCGTTGGTCGAAGTAATCGTTAGAAAAGTTCTGAAAAATGTTTTGTGGACTTGGAGCAAAGTAACGCATTCAGGAAATGTCTCCAAGCACTGAAAAGACTGCTACTAATAGATAATATATCGATTTATATTTGTACCACGGGACGTTTCCAAAGAACGTTTCATCTTCAAGTTACAATAAATTTTATACATGAAATATTGATACATTTTAAAGGGTCATGTAAAGATTCAGAGAAACTTTTCATCAGGAAATTAGCACTTAATCTTGCTTGGCAATTGAATGATACTATCACTTACTCAGTTACTGCTTCACAAACATGGCAAAGCTAGAAATCAAGCAACAATTAATGAGCATATACAGAATGACAAAAATTACCATTTTATAACCACACCTTCTGGAATGTTAATAAATTTTCTTGCAATAACAACATCATAGCTGGGCCTAAGCTGGCATAGAATTTATAAATAACTTAGAAACTACAGCGAGGTTCGGCACTTTAGTGCCTTTCATTTACAGAGTGTCCTAATGTGTAGTTTATACTTGTTTGTCCCTCCTATATTCTCTATGTTCTAATTGTATGTTGTATGTCATAACTGTATCCTAAAATATTGTCCTTGTATTCATTGTTCCCTACACTATATAATCCTTGCCTTGTCTGTGTTCTATTGTTACTTCGAACTTAATTAATATAAACTCTGAATTGAGAGTTTTGCCATACATTTTTTGCTTTATGAAGTACATCAAAATTACTCTTTTGGCAATTTTTGTCTGCTTGCTCTCTTCTCATAACTTCCTTCAAATTAGGTACTGTAAACTTCAACTTCTATAGAGTTATTGGAACATTAGTATATAGCTGATGTCCCATCAATCCCATCAATATATAATTCAGCAAAGCTATACACTGTAAAAATTGATTGGTTTATTTAACCATTATTTTGTTATACAGGCTGCAATTCCAAACATATGTTTGGAGATATGGTAAGCATAATCCTGTTTTAATTACTAATGTACTACTGTTTATATAGCTACAGAACAATAAAATTCATAATACATTTGTTTATGCTTAATTTTGCATATGCAATGTGTACAATGATGTATTAGTTAAATCAACCAATAAATTATTACTGTGTACCATTTCTTAGTGGAGTTGAATGGTAAGATGAAAGTTCCAAGTATGCATCTGTACTTTTTATAACAAAGTTTTAACAGTTTTAATACCTATCTCTGCTTCACCATTACTCTGACAGTACATGGGACTAATGTTATATGAACAGATCAATACTCTTTAAAAAGCCTATATTAAATGAAATGTAACCAATACGTTTACCTTTAGTAATAATGTATGTACTAGCATTGGTTACATCGAGTACATTAACCTTGTATATAAAATTTATCAATATATGCATCAAGAAAATGACAATGTTTCTAATTGCCCATGCATAAACTTTCAATATAAATTTAGACTTTTTAATCAGTCATTTAGTGTCATGCAGGTCAATGGGTCCAACAAGTGGCTGAAATCTTAGTGTTGAGATAAGAAATCTGAAAAATCTGAAGACTGAAACATTTGTTTTAAAACTGAAAAAAGTGCCTTTGTCACTGTGATAATGGATAATACTGACCAATCGTATTGCACGTGTAAACTTGTTCATACAGATAGCTGGTAGACAGTGGTAGTTATTGTTCAATAAATAGTTTATTTCAACGAGAACGTAGATAATGGATAGGATCAGAAACTACAATTACCAGCAGAACTCTCCATATAACTATCTCTGATTATTCTACGATAATATTTCTAGTTTATTAGTTAGAGACCCCTCCCACCAAGGTGTGCTGACCGCGCCCGTTGAAGTTATAACAGAAACATGGACGAAGAAAAGGAAGTAAAAGTCAAGAGAAAACCTGAAAAAAATGATCTGTAAGTTGATGATAAGCCTATATATGTTTTTCAATATGTTTGTTTTTGTTGGTCAAGGAATTCTGATAAAAAGTATGAAGAAGAGGAAAAACCACAGGAAGATCGTGGCAATGAGTAAGTATATGCTGAGTCTCTAAACCAGACGTTCTGCCAAAGAGTGAAAGTCTGGACAAACTGGCATTCAACATTGATGTCATACAAACTAGTCAAATTGCTTGTGTCATGTGATTGCATGAGACCCACCTACCAGTTAGTTAAAATATGGCTTTCTTCTTTAATAATTCTTTAACTGTCTGGAACAAAGATGATGTCAGATTTCTCTTCTCAGATGACTTCTCAAACACACACTCACAACCTTGATAGAGAGACATCTTGACTGTCGAGGTATTGAAACAAAGTACTGTATATAACAGGATTTTTTCAAGGGCAGCATATTTCACGAATTTCACAGAATTCAGGACAATTCGTGAAAATAATTCTTACATGGTTAACCATTATTAATACTATGTAAAATAATATTAATAATCTATGGTTAAACCCACTTGTGGCACGTGGATCAATACAAACATGGTGTTAATTAAGTATTTCAAAAAATCTAGCTTTTTACCTATTCCTAATGGACCCCTATCAGAACGAATCTTGTCTTTTAGTACAGCTTCAGCTAACAGAGAAGTTTAGAACCTACTTAATGATGAAAGCCATCGGTCTAAAAGAGGTCAATACGCAAAGTACTCAGATGATGAAAGACCTAAAATAGTGAAGGGAGCATCTGAGATGGGAGTTGCAAACTCACTATGCTTTTCCAACATGTGGTAACTATATACTCTTGTAGACATGATGGACATGAATGCACTAGTTTATTAGAAAATAGAAATCTTTCCGTTGTATTACTTGCTAGTAGACCTAACATGACTCTTCACTTGATCTCCTTATAATTAAATTTTAGGAGGTGTAACTATAGAATGTATAACATTCATGAAATTTTCATTGGTGAATAAATATTTTAGCTTCATTCGTGATATATACTGTCCTCGAAAAAACCCTGTTATACAGTACCACAAAGTGTCACAAGTAGCACGAAGTCATGTGATCTTCAACTATAATGACATTCATAGTTGCCCAGCTTTGAACACCAGTTTGTAACCTTAGGATTATTTTTTACATTATATTGTTTTTTATAACTTATTACACGCAACTATGTCAACAGACATCACCAAGACAGAGATATTTGGGTGCCATTAAACTGAAATATTGTAGCAATAATATTAGGTGGCCACAATATGAGTTGTTATTATAGAGTTATATAGTTGTTAATAGTATTAAGTTAAGGTCATATTACCATTATATCTTTTAACTGAGAGCATGTGGTAGCTAAATACTGTAGTTACCTCTTTAAAGGAAGTCCAGTGCTTTTCTTTTATATTAGCTTTATTGACAGTCACAACAATTTCAGTAACATTAAGCCACTCCTTCAAATAATGCAAATACAAAATATACAAATACAGGACAAATGAAACTTATTATTAGGCCACACCCCCACATAGATCAAAGTGGAAAACAATAAAAATTTTTAAAATATGTTTTACATTTTTGAGGTACTGATTCTATTGAGCTTTTAAAACTCCAGTTATAATCTAGAATTGTTCAAAAAATTAATTATTTATATAATTATTTATTTTATGAAATTACTTCTTTTGTCTTAGTGAGGTAATTAATAATACAGAAAATTTAAGTCCACCAGATTTTGGAAGGTTAGCAATGATTTTATATAAACTTATGTAAATTTGTGTGAACAATTTACTGTAAGGATGAACCAGGAAATAATGAGGTTAGTGGCTCTATGATACAAATTTATATTTACATATATATTATTGTTTTGACAGAGAACACCCAGATTTGGTAAGGTTAGCAATGATTTCATGTAAACTTAAGTAAATGTATGATCAATCTATTATTAGGATGGGTTGGGAATCAGCAAGGTTAGTAGCTCTATGATACAAATTTACATTTACATGTACATTATGGTTTTAATAGAGAACACCCGGATTTGGCATGGTAAGCAATGATTTCATATAAAATTATGTAAATTTATATGATCAATTTACTATTAGGAAGAATTTGCAGTTTATGAGGTTAGTAATTCTCTAATACAAATTTACATTTACATTGTTTTAATAGAGAAAACCCAGATTTGCCAAGGTTAGCAGTGATTTATTAGTCTAATAAATTCATATGATCAATCTAATTTTAGAATTTATTATGACTGGGTAAGGTTAGTGGTTCTATGATACAGATTTGAATGTATGTGTACATTGTCACTTTTAATAGGGATAACCCAGATTTGGCAAGGTTAGAAGTGATATATATATAAATTTATATCGTTTTAAAATCAATTTACTATTAGGATAGATCAGGAATGGATAAGGTTAGTGGTTCTATGATATAAATCTACATATACGCGTATATTATTATTTTAATAGGGACCATCCAGACTGGGCAAGGTTAGCAATGATTTATATAATCTTAAGTTAATTCATATAGTCAATTTACTATTAGAATGGATTTTCAGTGGATGAGGTTAGTGGTTCTCTGATGCAAATTTACATATACATATACATTATTGTTTTAAAAGGGAACACCCAGATTTGGCAAGGTTAGTGGTGATTTATATAAATTTAAGTAAATTCATATGATTAAAATTTACTTTAGGATGAGTCGAGAGCGGGCAAGGTTAGTGGTTCTATGATACGAATTTACATGTACATGACATGTACATTATTGTTTTATAGAGAACAACCAGAGTCGACAAGGTTAGCAGTGATTTTATATAAACTTAACAAAATATATGATCAACTTACTATTAGGATGAATCAGGAATGGGAAAGGTTAGTGGTTCCATGGTACAAATTTACATGCACATGTATACTTTATTGTTGTAATAGGGAAAACCCAGATTTGGCAAGGTTAACAATGATTTTTTATAAACTTAAGTAAATTTATATGTTTAATTTACTATTAGGATTAATGCAGAAAGGATAAGGTTAGTGGTTCTATGGTATAACTTTACATGTATAATACATTATTATTTTAATAGGGAACACCCAGATTTAGCAAGGTTAGCAGTGATTTATATAAAATTACATAAATTTTATATGATCAATTTGCTATTAGGAGAGATGAGAAATGGGCTAGGTTAGTTGTTCTATGATACAAAATCACATGTACAATATTGTTTATGATAGGGAACATCCAGATATTGTAAGGTTAGTGAATGATTAAATATAAAACTATATTCTCAATTTACCTTTAGACAATTTCACAAGTTTAGAAGGTTAGCAATTAATAGTGTGTTTGTTTACTTATTATATTTATATGTTTATTTTATATATAAAGGAAACAACCTCAATCAAAGTTAGTGTTTTATTTTTTATTGATTGTATTTATATCATTAATTTAGTGTTGGAATGTTTGCATTCAGCAGGTTAGTGTTGATGTGTATATCATATTTAATAATGTGCAATCACAATTCTCTAAATGTTTAAATTATGATATTTAATTTATAACTAGAGGAAGATATTGTGTTGAGAAAGCATTGAAAAGTGAAAAAGTACGAATATGTCTTACCAAGTGTCTCTGTCAAGGTCCTCCTCGTGTTGGCAAGACACACCTCAAATGTCTTCTACTTAGTATTCCAATGAAGTCATCAGCTAGTACACGTTGTGCAGAAAAATCAATACGTGCTGTGTGTTCAGACCGATATCGACAAATTGATGGAGAGAAGTGGCAGTTGATGGATGAGGCATTACTAATGAACATTATTGCAACAAGAATGAAATACCTTGACAAAGAAGAAGAGTCCAATTTGGATGTAGATGATGCAACAATCTCTGAGTTAATTGTCCATTTAGGAGCATCAGAATCCATTTCTCATAGCAAACAAAAATGGATTTATTTCATTGACTCTGGAGGCCAACCACAATTTCAAGAAGTGTTGCAAGCGTTCATTCCAGATACATCAGTCATTCTCCAAGTCTTCAAATTAACTGAGAAATTATCTGATCACCCTTTTATGGATTACGAGACAAACGATGGACATCAGCTTAGCCTTGGCTGCCATGCTCTAACTAACCAAGAAATTTTGAAGCGACAAGCACGAATACTTCATTGTACACCAGAAGCTAAAATGCAGATAGCCTTAGTTGGTACCTACTATGATAAGTACCAGGAAGCACTTCAAATATCACAAATTGAAGAAAAAATAGAGGACAAAGAAATAAGTTTAGTAGAAGTGTTCTCTGGCTATAAAAAGCAAGTGATATTTCGAGATTCTAATTTCAAACAGTGTATATATCCTGTTAATGGTCTGCAAGCTGTAGAAGGTAAATTTGATGATCCTGTAATTTGTGAGCTAAGAAAGTGTATTGCATCATCAGTATCAGAAGAAGCTGATATTCCACTAAGATGGCATGTACTGGAGTTAGCACTTCAAAAAGAAAGTCAAGCATACAAACGCTGCGTCTTTTCATTAGTAGAAGTTAAAGAAATAGCTGAAGGATACCAGTTTGAAAATGAAGATGAAGTCAGTTCTGCTCTGACCTTTCTTGCCAAGTACAATCTTATTTTTTATTATCCCAACTTACTACCAGATGTAATCTTCACTACACCACAAGTACTCCTTGACAAAGTGACTGAACTTACAGAAAAAATGTATCCACCACATTGAGGGGAGTATGAAGAAATGGTGAAGAAGGGTATTGTGTCACTACACATTTTGAAAGATTTCTCTAAGCATTACATACCTAGAGTGTTTACAGAAGTGGAGGTTACCAGCATTTTTGAATTCCTCTACATTTGTTCAAAGTTAGATGACAACAGGTTCTTTATGCCTGCTCTTTTGTGTCCTCTTAATCCTGAGGACATGAATAAACTATCTACTACTCCATTGCTATACCATTTCAATGAGGGTTGTGTTCCTGCTGGTTTGTTTTGTGCATTAGTTGTTTGTCTATCAAACAAAGGATACAAGCTATTAGTTGATGATCCTGATCTACCTCTTAAAACTCCTCATAACAATGCAGTGAGTTTTGAAATAGCTGGTCTACGTATTGCTGTCACTGTAGTTGATTCATTTCATCAACTTGAAGTCCATTACCATTCTGCAGCAGAAGCGGATTACCTCAGGAAATATCTTTCTGAAATACGAAATACATTTGTAGACAGTTTAAAGGAAGTAATTGAGAATCAGAAATACAAGATAAATATTCCAAATTGTGCATTCTACTGCCAAGCTGATAAATGTTGTCAAGATAGCAGTAAACCACACATTGCTACTATAGGTAGAGAAGGAGAAGTGATCTGTTCAGTGCGTCCTCGTACTGTTTGGTATTCACCTAGTGAGGCTGAAAGTCTCTGGTTAGCTCCTTATCCATCCTCTTCCAGTGAGTTAACAACAAAACAGCTAATGGAAGAGTTAATTGAAACATCACATAAATGGTTTGAGATCGGTATTTATCTTGAAGTACCAAACTATCGCCTGGAATCCATCCGAACTTGCAATGATGACATTGTACAAAGATTATATGCTGTTCTTGAATTCTGGAAAAATAACACAAAGCCTACTAAACCATTCACATGGCAGACAATTGTCTCTTGTCTTCACTCTCGTATTGTCTCCAATAAAAGGCTTGCATCAAAGATAGAGCTACAATATCTCTAGATCTTGCAGAGTAAATACTGCTCCTATTAAAATGTATACATTACATTCAAATTTAAACAGTTTTGTATATGGTTACATCATTTTAATTAAACAAACTTACTAGTTATACATGTCACAAACTTGATGCTTCGTACATTGTCCTGTCTTTTTATTAATAAATAAACAAATTAAAATACTTGCATATATATTTTAGAAATAGTTTTGAATGCCTGCTGTATTGTTCATGTAAATGTACATGCTGCTAATATTATTATTAATAGTACAATTGATAATGAAAGTGAAATCATTATCTGCAGTAGATTCATTGGGGTAAGTGCACTATGATGAGCTTAACTTTATATGATTTTTGTAATTTATGTAAACAACACGAGTATAATATCATGAAGATATTAAATTGTCAATATTTTAAAAAAATATTGGATGGATATAAAATGTCAATCCTGTCAATAACTTGTTCAGTTGCTACATGTTTTAATTTCAAGAATTGCTCCTCAATAGACGTCTTTTAAGATATGATTACATCTACTAACTGAAAAATGAGCTTAAGTTAAGATCATTAGCTTTTGGAGAATTTATAAATGCATTCAGCCATGATTCAAAATGAAAACTGACAGTAAACAAGGATTTGTATGTCCACTGTACTACTTCACTCTAGAATGACAACAATGATGCAACCACTTTTATATACCCTGACTACAAAGGAAGTAATGGCATTTACCCCAAGTCACTGTTGGAGAGTTCTGCTCTGTTACATAATCACATAACCATGGGAACCACCACATCCACAAGTCATGTGAGGAGTACACATTCCACACCATTGATGATGTCACGCTATACCACACTCATGTCCACTTATATCTGTTTCAAAGATGCTAATGTCACAATTAAACTGTTTTTTGAAGATAAGAGAGTCATCAAACATTGTGAGGCAACTACTTCTAAATATAAACAAGCAAGTCATGATTAGTCAATTCTTTGATGTAAACTGAAAGTAACAATATTGTTTTCATTACTATTGTCATATTGCATTGATTTTATACGTCCATAATATAAAAAATGAAAGAAAAATGTTTAGACTACTGGACAAGTAAGTAGCATTAGGATTCACTTTTGCTAAGGTAGCCCACACACATTCAGCCTCCCTTATGATCACAGTTACTACCCTCCATATCAAAGTAGACTATTATTAACTCACACATAAAATGTTAGTATTGTGTTACTGCATATTTTTATAATGTCTAATGGACTCTCATTATTATTTTTCACAATTAAAAACAGTAATACAGTATGATGCTATTATTGTTCCAACTATTTTAAATGAACACAATAAAGCAGTAACAGTTATATAAATATACTAATACAATTGTCATTAGCAAGGTTATCAACCAGATCCACTCCAAATGTCCATACATGTTTACAAGGATTACCATCATATGTAATTGATACACCATCAACATAAATATTATCAATATTTGGATTATCAACAGACACTCCACCTCTTAAGTCTGGTGAAAAACCATCTGATGACCTATACTGACATCCTCTCACTTGCATGCCCACATACTTTTGTTGTAACTAAATCCATATATAGAGAAGAATACTGAAGCTTGACTACAAAATGATGAAACTGGTCAACTATAAGACTATATCTAGTGTTATATTCTGTTTTATTGTTAGTTCAGGTGGAAAGATAACATTCACATAACATAGTACACTCGTGTTAAGATAGCACACTCACATCCTGCCTCCTTTATTATCACAGTTACTACTCTCCATATTGCAATAGACTGATATAAGAGAATCATTAGGAGCTAGTATTGTGAAATAAATTGATGGAGCAAAGCTCCATTCTTTGAGGACCTAAGAGCAATTAAGAAAAAAAAGGCTTCAATAGACAGATATTATGGAACCATTTGCAGCTCTCATTGTGTAGTAGCAGGACTATAGAGGGAGATACAGTTTTACTAGAAAGACTTAGAGCAGTTGGAGAATGCAAAGTTGAGTATATACATCTCTTGTAACTATCCTAGTAGTTCATTGTTAGGATTGAAGTTATGATGAATTTCATCAAAGATATCATAACATGCTTGTGATGGATAGAGATTAATACCATTGTTCGTGTATCCTTTTTTGATACAAGTAATATTGTTATTAACAGGAGGTGATGATATCTTAAACAAGTTTTTCATAGAGTAGAATAGATCACAACCACATTTTAATAATACATATCAAGGTTAATAAATTTTAACATAGCAATATCTCTGAGAACAATCCTGCACAATAGAAACAAAACAGCAATAGTTTGACATTTTAACATTTCATTGAAATGTTCACATGTACAGTAATTCTGTGCTGACAGAACTGACAGTAATATTTAATTGTGTATATTTTATAGTCTCAATTATGTACTATATAAGAAGACAGAAAGATGATCTGATGTGTTGACTTGTCCTCATTATTCTTGAGGACAAATCAACACATCAGATTATATTTTCCTGTGTGTCATTTGTTTGCTTTATATACATTTATCAAAAGCCATAAATGAACAAACAATATGTATTTGAATTGGCACAAACAAGCAGAGAAAAAGTTTAATAGTTATTGACTAGTTTGGCTTCTCTTTGATATTAATATCATTAGAAAGCAATGATACTGTTATAAAGGAAAAACCACAAACAACATTTGTATTTCTAATAAAATTTTGCTGGGTAAATAGAAAAAGGCAAAACAAAATGTGTAATAAGTTGAGCCCCTAGTGACTTGTTATGTTATTACTACAGACACAGCAATGATTAGTATTCCAGAGGATAAAGTATCAACGTGTGTGGTCAGAATATCAGTTTGTGTAAATTGTTGATTTTGTGGCCACTTTGTAGGGGTCTGAATATTAACAGTGCTGTTATACAAAAAATAATACTTTAAAACTATAAATTAACTATGTACATGTTCAAAAAATGCAGCAACTACATTAAAACTAGAAAGACGATTAAATTATTAATAATAGAACTTAGCGAACATACAACTCAATTATATCTACTGGAGTAGATTCATCAGGATATCCTTCACTGGTACACATTCTTAGTTCAATATTATCAGTAGTTGATTGATTAAGGGACTTGACAAACCATGGCATTTTAGGAAATGCACAGCATGGAAACTCTAAGTAGTCACATTGTTTGCCATCCCAAAGTGGATCATCATAGTGGAATGTATAAGGTTCATAAACATGAGAGCCAGACTCACAGTAGTAGTCATCACCAACATATTGTGATGTGGTTTCTGTGCTGCCATTATTACAAGGACAAGACCATTTGTTTTTGCCAGTTTCTCTTTGCCCCGCTATATATGTCCAAATATGATGACGAGGGTTATTACCATGAGTAATAGACACACCATCAACATAAGTCCCTTCAAGTGAAGGAAATCCATTATGATTATCATAAATACCATCAACATTCCCACGATGATATCCTCTTACTCTCCCACATACTTGAGAATAGTTTAGACCAAAAGTAGAGAAAATGATGGAATTACAGCCACCATTTGAAGGATGAGGTCGATCACAAAGTGGATAACTGATATTTGGAAAAAAGTAATTGTTTAGACCACTTGGACAAGTAGCACCAATTTCACTCATATTGAGGTAGACCAATCTCATCCATCCTCCCTTATCATCACAGTTACTACCCTCCTTATCACAATAGACTGATATAAGAGAACCATTAGGAGTTCGTATTGTGTAGTACCCAGACAGAGCTGAAGTGTCTTCTTTGAAGACTTGAGAGCAGTTGTCAAAAGCATTGTCATCACAGTAGACAGATATTAAGGAACCATTAACAGCTTTCAATGTGTAGTAGCCAGAGAAAACTGATGGGTTTTTTTGAAAGACATCAGAGCAGTTGAAGAAGGCAGAGTTAAAAATGTCTATAAACTGCAACATGTCTTGTAACTGTCTTAGTAGTTCATTGCTAGGATTAAAGTTACAATGACACTCGTCAGAGATATCCGAACACGTTTGTGATGCATAGAAATTTAAACTATTGTTCACATACTTCTTTCCAATACATGTCATACTGTTATTAACAGGAGGAGATGATATCTCAAACAGATTTTTCATAGAGTAGAAGAGACCACAACCACATTTTAATGATGCACATGGAGGTGGGTAAACTTCAACACTAACTATATCTGTGAGAACAATCCTGTACAATAGAAAAAAACAGCAATGGTTTGATATTTTACCATTTTTCCTTGAAACGTTGACATATGGCATGCCAATGTTTTGCTTCTTACATATTTATTAAAGCCATATATGAACAAATGATATGTATTGAATTGGCACAAACAAGCAGAGAAAAAGTTTCAAGTTACTGACTAATGCGGCTTCTCTCAAAGATAACTCAATCAAAAATGAATAACATTGATATGTAGGAAAAATAAACAAAACTTATGTTACTAATCAAAATTATGCAGGATTATTGAATGGTCAACAAATGAGATTCAATATGTTGAACTTCTAGGGAACAGTTATGTTGATATAACAGAAACAGCAATGATTAGTATTCCAGAAGATATATAGGAGTATCAGGGGTTGTGATTGGAAATGTCACTTTGCATAAATTTTTCATTTTTTGGGCATTTTGTAGGCGTATGAGCATTATTAAGGGTACTATCAAAATAACACTTTATAACTATTTGGTAACTGTGTACATGTTCTAATAAAGCAGCAACTACACTAAACCTGAAAAGACAATGAAATTAGTAATGATAAAATTTAATGAATGTACAACTCAATTATATCTACTGAAGTAGATTCAACAGGATATCCTTCACTGGTACACATATCCAGAATTTACATATACAAATGTTAGCAAGTATTTTACATTGGTCTATTGTCTTATACAAAAGAGACACAAGAAACAGAAAAGAGAGAGTGTTTGCTATCCTGAAAGACAGACAGCAGAACTTGAATTATGTCTGGAGGCAGGAGTTGTCATGACTGACTTTGAACTTGCTATCATTTAAACAGCACAATTATCATTCCCAACTACATTTACTAAAGCTGTTATTTCCATTCTTTTTAGTGCCTAAATAAGGAAACATCAGAGTGTAGGCCATCAACAAACATACAGTAGAGATACTCAGCAACTTTAAAGGAAACAGGAACTCTTATGTTTGTCACTGTCATGTATGTGTATCTAGTATGCCAATAATTTAAAAAAATTATTTTTTCCAACTTTTCACCTGTCTTTGGCTTACTTATAGCTAAAATAAATTTTTAGTGTAAACCAATGCCATTTTCTTGTCAAATTTGAGGGCTTTAATAAACTCTGGAATTACTGAGATAGAGCAATTCATAATGCATTGTCCAGTAGCAGACATACAAACAAACAGAGTACTAGAACCTTCACTCATCCAGAGAGCAGGCAGCAAAATTTAACCATTTCACATGTATATGATGTGGTCATCAATGACAATGTGATTACTATTTTAATAGTGAAAGGTGCTATTACAATTATTTTAATTTTGCAATAATTTATAAATAATTATATCGTTTAATTTGTATATAGTTCCTAATAATTTGTCACTGGACCAACTCTTGGATCAACAACCTCCAATTCTAGTAATATATTAAATATATGCACTGAAACTGTAAAGTGGAACCATTTGAATGTGACAGTAGAACGCAAATAGTGTGGCTCTAGCTGAATGTCATGATATTATACCAGTATGTATCAGTTATGGATTATGTATAGCAAGAGGAGCACCAATGAATAATTTAATTATTATAGATGCTTTAAGTGCTATCAAACTAAATGATGTAGCTAGGAGATTTAAAGGTGATTTAAAAACAACAGAAAGTTATACTGTACATAATAGCCTTAGCTGATTAAGAAACAATTCCCAGTCATTGGCCTATACAAAAATAACATACAAATAATTAACTAATATACATTAGTTACTGATTTGTATATTTTTATAAAGGTGGCTTAATGACATTGTCTCTGTAAACTACTTGTGACCACTAACTCAGATTACTATTACTATTTCATTGCATTGTAAAAGAACAAAAGTCAAATAATTCTCAAAACTCAAATGTCTGACAAGTGTGTATGATATGTAAAAACATACGTAACTAATGATGAGATTTTTATCCTGCTTTTCCTAATACAATCAGCTGTAATAACATTCCTATTTGGTACCACAAGCAAAGAATATGAGTGATAACATGCAAATGAACTTCATCATGGTCAGCAAGCTTCAGTGATTTGAATACTTTCCACCTGTAAATACTAATACATGTATAATGGTTTTTGAAACAGTTTAATAGTTGCTATGACTTCTATCTGTGTTACCCGTGTATTGAGAAAAACTAGCTTCAGAATGTATTCTTAGATGTTCAAGCTAGTGACAAATCTTTTTTCCACATTGATTTATACATAGGAAAACCATTTGTAAACTTTAGAGTAGTAATGGTAGTGTATTTGGAATCATTAAAGTAATCTATCTACTCTTATTATCACAAGGTATACAAAAAATAAAGGCAGAAAATCAATAACTAAAATAGAACTTTAATATGTCCTATGAGAAAGTCGTCACTTTTGCCATTTTCTTCATAATAATGTTATCAGAAAAATAGCATTATTAAATCTTAATAATTATGACAATCAAATGGGAGAACCATTTTATCATATAATATAAAATAGGGCAGGGTGACTTTGTCCTTTTTAGTTAATATTTACTAATAACCATTCTTTATTGATTCATTATTGTCACTATTGTGTGTGTTTGTGTGTGGGGAATGTGTAGCTAGTATGTTATTACTCTATTCATTTTCACCAAGATACATCTTATTATATTAATGAGGAAATCTAGGTTACTTCTTCATTTCATTTTCAATATTACTGTAATAGTATTTCTTAAAAATTCACTTTAGATCAATCTATACTAATAACATTGAGTACATAATATATTATAAATTAATGTGTCTTAATAGCTATGGTAACATAGAGGATAGGATCAGAGAGTGTCTTTCTCTCTGATTCTGTAAAATGAAATGAAAACCTAATTTTATGATATTTATATTTACTGTTTCAAAAACTGCTACAGACGTTTTCTGTTTCTTGCAAAATTTCTAATTTACTTGATCATGTTGTTATCATCTTGTACTCAGATCAAGTGAATGTAGTTAATTCTGTGAATATATACTCTGGACTGTTTCACTTTTGAAAAAAACCATGAGAGAGACAGATTGAGAAAGAGAGAGAGAGAGAGAGAGAGAGAGAGAGAGAGAGAGAAGGAGAGAGAGAACAATTAGTATATGACTACTTCAGGATATTTATATTGAAAAACTTTAGTGAATACACAAATATACTAATAAATATTGTTATACCATATATATATACTAAAAACACAGTTGACCTATTCTTTGTATATATACCTATACTAATGGCTTTGATCACTCCATGCAGGGGGACTTTAGTCAACTGGTTTTATATTGAGCTTTTATATCTGAAATAATGTCAGGATGAATTGGTTCAATACATATACACTGTATGTCACTATATTGATTATTTACTTACAAATAAATCCATAATGAGATCTGAATAATATATCTTCTTAATTAGACATCATTACAACGATATATTGATGGATAAATATAAAAAAACATTACATTATTCATGCACTTGTCTTAATTGTTTCTAATGGAAGGAATAATAAAAAAGTTGGTCATAACAAGTCATGTACATGTCATAAACTATATTATTATTCACTTTAGTAAATAAACAGACCAGTACATGTAGACTATGTTATACAATTATCATTATTAATATATTAAAGCTGTAATAATCTCTATCAACAATTTGTTGATGTGTCAATTAAGTACTTAAATAAATACCAATTTTCTTTAAAAAGGAGTTCTTATTAGTACTGAGCTATGAACAGAGTTGGCAGGTTATGATAATATTGTCCTTTTAATTCATTCACATCACCTACATAGGACCTTACTGTACAAGACATATAATTCACTTTATAAATTTAAAAAATTGTCATCACTAGATGTCACATGTAAACCCAAAGGGTCCACAACTGGTACTTCTTGTAATCCAGTACACTGTGATTGGAATCAAATATAAAATCCCATTTTAACTTAATCTGATTTTTAGATAGGATTATTAAATAGTAAGAAATTACTTTTTATTTGTTATTCTCATAAAATGGGTCAGTCACTTTGTTTTAAACTACATAATGTATGTATATATAGCAGTCATAATATTAGCATTATAGTACAGCTACATGTAAGTACACCTTAACATTAATATCTATCCTATCTGTTGTTTTCTGTAGGCAGGCTACATTATAACACTTACTGTATGTACATCTCAGTTGATCATCAGCTAGATACTTAATGTATATAAAGTTTGTGTTATTTACAAGTACATAACTAACTGTAATCCAGATACTATATATACGGAGATACTATTAAAAGTACTAAGAAATGAATTACACATCGGATCTGTCTTTTCTAATTTTACGAAGTAGAGTAATTTCTGGTATTCTGTCATTCCTCCACTCCTCCATAGAGAGACCCGCGGTAAGAGAGACTGTACTTACTGTTTAGTTGAATCTCCAGTTTTTTCTATTACTTGCTGTTGATCTGTCGTACTGTTGTCCTTGAAGCAATAAGGTATGATCCTATTAATGATATCTTTATATGTTCACAAACAAGAGAGTTTGGGGTCACTCCTCCTGATATTTCATGAAGGCTTATGGTCAAAATATTAGTATCTTGTTGATTGTTCATTGGTCTTATATACAAACTAGCTGTATTAAACTGGTCATTATTAATGTTAATACTATATGAGACTAGTTCAGTATATTAGGCCTCCTTAGTGTATGCCTAGATCCTCAAACTTGACCCTCAAAGTGTTCAGACACTTACTCTCTTGAATGTAAGAAATGTTGTTTGGTGACTTATGCCCAATATCTTGGCATTTAAACTACATTTTAGCTAACCAATCAGAATGCTTGAAACCTATTACATCATCAGCTACATAAATTAGAATGTATTATATCTTCTTCTCTATAAGTGATGTATCATCATGTTATAATGTCAAGGAATTTGACTAAAGTCACCTCACATCCTTTCTATCATTAAACAAGTGGTCATCTCAGTATGAGACTGTACCCTATGAGAATATGTGATTAACAAATATTTTAATTTAATTATATTATGTATACATTTTAAATTAAGTTAATGATAAATTTCTTATCTTTTAGATCTGTGAATTGTTCCTATAAGAAACATCAGGCCTGACCTGACACTTGTTAACAAGTGAGATAACTCCTGACTACACTGTGAAGTAGTACTGAGAGAGTATATTTACATGAAAATGGCAGCAGGTAAATGATCATTATAATTGTAGACAGTAACAAAGATAACTGTCCATGTATTACTAGTTAATAATTAGCCCCACCCTAATGTGTTCAATGTCTACTTTATTTAGTGACATACCACATATTCTATTTATAGCCCAATCACAACCATTGTATTATAAGTAGTAAATTTGTTAGATCAGTGTGAGTGAAGTCATTGAATGATAAACAGTAAATGTTATTAACAATAGAAGAATAGTAGTACATGTGGATGTTCTAGTTAATTGTATAAATATAATTACAATTTTATATTCCAAGTTTCTGTATTAAATTACATGTCCATTTATTGATAATTGAAGTTTTATTTGTCAACACTTAATCAATACCACATACATTTAAAATGATAATTTTTAAGACATTAATAATTTATAATATGACAGTTTGTTATAATAATTATTTTATTGTTATCTCAGATATTACCAGTATATTAAAGGAAACTCCTAAGGATTATGAACTATCCCATCTGTTATTTGATATTAGTGACAAATGGTATGATATTGGATTATCATTACAAGTACGTCGCAATGTTTTGGATGAGATGAAACAAAGTGAGGATAATGACCTGACAAAACTCAGGAAAGTGATCAACACCTGGAAGGAAACTCAACCATCCCCTGATAATTGGGAAACAGTGATTGCTGCCATTGAGAGTCCTACTGTTAATGACAAGGAGACAGCTGATCTAATACGTCAATATCTTAGTACAGGTAAGAGTAATAAGTTATTATTATTAAGTAATGAGGTTATTAATAGTGGTGTTCAGACTACTACTGTAAAGTGTATTCAATTCAGTTATAATCAACATTGTTCACACACAGTGTACATCAGTTGAATGTGATTGAAAATCAAATTAGTCTCAATTCACTTCAAAGTGGTTTTATGTTGATTGTATCAGTTATAATTGAACACAGGAATGTTTTGTACATGTTATGAATAATTGTGATCAGTTTGTAGGTAGTCATGTCTTGTTCTGACCTTTCCATATAATGAAGGTCATTAACAATCCTTTTTGAATGGAATTAAGTCAGTTTATAGATTTAAACTTTATTGAATTAAATTAAATATAAACCACACCTAATGTCACTGTCAATACACTGTACCAAAGTAACAATGTACAGTAACAAGGATAGACTAATTAAAAACAAAGAGACAACAGACTAAGTTCTAGGACCCAATTTGTCCAATATAGTACAGAGGTTATCACATTTATAAAGTTGAATGGAGTCCTGAGGTAGGAGACAAGTTTTTAGGAGAAATAGAAGAAATGAATAACCATGATAGATACACACTAGCTTGCCAATTCCTTCCATGTGTTTTCTCTTGCTCTTGCATCCTTGTAGCTTTTGCTAGATACTTTCCACAAGCAAGGGAAACAACGAACAGTCTCAATAAGTTTCTCGTCTGTCAAAACTCAAAACACATGGTTATTGAAATTTGATTGGATGAACGCATTGCTCAAAACTTGATTTTATCCTCATGTTATGACACGTCACATATGTACGTCGTGCACACACTGTGTTCATAAATTGACATGTGTACACACTACACAACATGACACAATGTGACGCAAGGCTTTGTGTTGTTATGTGAACCAGCCTTCACTCACAAGATGATCTCATAACATGTAACATGTACACACATAGAACATACCATACCAACACATTGACTTGATAGTAATCCTTATCTGTTTAACTCACAGTTACTGTTGTCGTTAAAGTTAGACTGAAAACACATTTTCATTGACCATACAATAGATTCAATCAAATGAAAAATTTTCTAGTTTGTTTTTCATTACAATACAGTGTATTACATGTCTATCTACCTTATGTACACTTATACACTTGATTTGATGACTCATATGATATGAACAGTGACTGATTTCATCTGATATTTTAAGACTTATCATTCTATTGTATGTTACATAGCAAACTTGATGTTATCTACTTTAGAAGACAGAGTCCAACTCTTTCCATAGTCAGCTATAATATAAAGGAAATGAATATATATCATTGATTTATTATTTTACTTTAATTATGACTACTTCATTGTTAAAGGATTAGCTCATGAATGACTTTATCATTGATTCCAATTAATTGGTACATGTACAAGTAGTAGTTACCAGTTCATCTAGTCTATCCAGTTATACCCTCCTCTTAACTGATGTGTTAGAAATATAAAGCAAAGATCACAACAGAATGTTTATTAGTAATGATAAGTGGAAATACAGAAGCCACACCCTCTCCTGGAGCATGATATTTCCCTTACAATGCATTTATGTTATGTATGTAGATTTGCATACTTTAAAACATCATAGTTACTGACTTATAGAGTCATAAAACAGTCTTAGTTTGAAAACAAGAATAAAATATCTTTCTTCACTTCAATAATAGAGAGTGAACAACATTTATATTCTACTTCCTACCACCCACACTAGCCAGAATATGAGTAGTGGAATCTGATTGTTCAGTTGAAGTTAATCAATTGTGACCTTTACTAGACCCTTCTTGTGTATTAGCAAAGAGGAGGGTCTAGCTAGATAGATTACAACCCATCCTTCCCTTGAATGAATGTCTGGGTATGAGACTAAGTTTTAGAACTTTACTTTGTCTCTGTGATGTAGTTACTGTTTATATCATTGTCTCTATATACTATAGAAAATAGTAAAACATGGATACTTTTCTGTTATTATGATGACACAAACTATGATACATTAGCTCTGTTTACTATGAAAAAGAGTGTTAGTATTATACTTTGCTTTTTAAGTTACAATGATCAAAATGACTTTAAATACTATATACATGTAGTAATAAGAATATATATCCTTTCTATATTATTATGACAAACTTACAAGATAATGTTTAAAGTGAGCTTAAAATTTACACATACATGTACCTTAACAAAATTATCCACTTTTCTTATCAAAGTAGAAACTACTACAAATCTGTCATTTATTGGAGTCACTTAATGCTCACATTGCAATGACTTAAAATAGTAATTAATAATTCCATGTAATTAACAAGCTATGTTGATATAGAAATACTGGGGACCTACTCCTATACTGTCTATTAATTATAAGATAATGTTAGTAATAGTGTCATCTTTACTTGTCCCACAATATTAATATTAGTATATGTCAACAGTACACACACAAATTACTACTTTACTTGTTAACATGTACACATGTACAACTAATTTATAATTAACCTAAACAAGCCACACCCTAAAGTGCTTAATTCCAGTATTAGTTTTGAACTTTTACCACATATTCTATTTAAAGCCCAACCACAAATCATTGTATTATAAGTAGTAAATTTGTTAGATCAGTGTGATTGTATAAATATAATTCCAATTTTATATTCCAAGTTTCTGTATTAAATTACATGTCCATTTATTGATAATTGAAGTTTTCATTTGTCAACACTTAATCAATACCACATACATTTAAAATGATAATTTTTAAGACATTAATTAATTCATAATGTAACAATTTGTTATAATAATTATTTTGTTGTTATCTCAGGTATTACCAGTGTATTAAAGGAAACTCCTGATAAAGATTATCTATCATTTGCATTGCATTTTATCAGAAACAAATGGTATGATATTGGATTATCATTACAAGTACGTCGCAATGTTTTGAATGATTTAAAACAAAGTGAGGATGATGACGAAACCAAACTCAAGAAAGTCATGAACATCTGGGAAGAGACAAAATCATCCCCTGATACTTGGGAAACAATGATTACTGCTGTGGAGAGTCCTGTTATTAACAACAAGGAGATAGCTGATAGGATACGTCAATATCTTAAATCTAGTAAGTTATTATTATTAAGTAATGAGGTTGTTTTATTAATACTGTCACTGTCAATAAACTGTATAGTAGAAACTTTTGAATTACAAAATGTTATCATTCTGTTGTCAAAGACTTTGATATAGTTTTTTATTAACTACTTCTATACATCACAACATACATGTAGTATGTAGTACTGGTATTTAGAATGAACTTTATTGTGTTTTTAGGATGTGTCTATCTTACAATATGTCTCATAACATATACACACATGGAACCAACATATTGACTTGATAGTAATTCTTATCTGTTTAGTTAAAGATGTTATAGATAACTACTGTATAGCACTATATTTTTGAGGAGCTTAAATTTCAAGGTTTTTGCGGATTTGGTCTTAGACGCGAAAATTGTGCCCTCGAATTATATGGTATAATCAAGGTCTGCTATGGGGGTCGATTTTAGCCACACCCCCACACATGTGATATGTAATAGTTCCGTGAAGCATAGCCACAGCGAAGGGATCTTGAGTGTTTCCGTATTCCTTTCTGCATGGCAGTTCTTCCCCAACAATAGGAGTCTAAACACACTGGTATACATGGTAGCCACGAACCATCGCTTCAACGCTAAAAGTAGCCATTGCAATAGCCCCACATGCACTACTCTTGCCGGCTAGGGGCGAAGTGTAACAATTGCAGTAACCTCGAAATTTATTCCCCAAAATAATTCAGTTACAGCAATCCTCTAAATTTTAGCTCCTCGAAAATAAAGCGCTATACGGTATACTATTATGTACAGAAGCTGTACACTGTGTAAATGTCCCTGAATCTAGACTTATGATGATCATAGTAGTCCCCATAATATTCTACAATCTAAGTGTCACCAATGTTCCTAGTCTCATCACCAGATAATCATTCCTTAACATGAAAAAGTATTCAAGTGCTTTCTTGCCATTACTAAAAGTATGAAAGAATTGTTGATGATGTGACATCAACATAATAGTAATCCTTATCTGTTTAACTCACAGTTACTGTTGTAGTTAAAGTTAGACTGAAAGGACTTCTTAAAGTTTTTACAAGGACTATACAGTAGATTCAATCAAATTATAACTTTTCTAGTTTACATCACTAGTATCACTATTAAAGAATGTTACGATGAGTTTTGTAATTATAATGTTATAAATTATAGTCTTGTTCACTAATTTGTTTAACAATTTATCATATTATATATATAACTAGATATACTAAATGCTTAATAACATCTTGTGACTTTTCTTTTGTCATCTGTCCAGTTTAGAGTTCAGTAAAGGGAGGGAACACCTTGTAACTATATATATCACTTAAAATAGCATTTTATCATTTCAACTGTTGTCTTGGTTACCAGAATCTTATCAATATGATGTAGGCCCAACAAAGCCAAAACTGGTACAATTCAATATGTATAAAGCTGACTAGAAGTCAAAAATTACTCTTTATAGTTTATGTCCAATAACTGAAACTATGAGTGACAGATAGATACTATTTCAACTAAATTAACTGGGTTAGTTCACTTGAAACATTATCCGCTTATAGCTTCAATTGAAGCCATGATTCAATTACTATAGCAAAATGGATGTAACAACAATGTGGTTGTAAATGTAACTAATTGGCTTTATGTATATATTGAGTTACAGTAGTTTAGACCTTGTAGCAACTTAGATTTGGGTTTGCATCATATTGATATAAGTGTTGTAACAAAGATTGTGTTAGAACTTGTATACCTCTATGGGAGGTCTGGAAGTTATTTATTGACCTAAAAATGGAGAAACCTGATTGGTTAATAATGCATAGCATGGTACAAGTTACTGATACATCAGAGTTATGTAATACATACAGAACATGTGGTCCAAAATATGTAATATTAGATTTGAATGAAAGAACTGACAGTTCAGTTAATTATAGTTTATTAATTTATATAATTTTGACAACAACATAACTAATAACTGTATTAACTTGTAGTTAGTATATCCAAACATTAGGTCATTATTAATTAATTCATCATTATTATTGATATTATCTGTAATTTGTTTGTTCATGTAGGAGTAATTGACAGACTTCAAATTGAGAGACTTCGATCTAATCTTAATCCTGACACTGAAATATCTGATTCAGGTAATTTAATTTCTATATAATATGTCAATACATTATGTTAACTGTTACACTGGACATTTACTGTAGTATTATAATTATAGCTTCTTCCCAAGACTGACTGATAGTTTTATATTATGTTAGTTTATACCAGACGCAAATACTGCAATTTCATTGGCCAGCCTCAATTTTTTATATTTATTAGTAACCTGTACGGAGGTTACTATATAAAATGCTATGGTAACGCGATGTTACTGCATCTCTTTACTAAGTCACCTAGAGCCTTACGCGTCGGTTATTTAGTTGCTCAGTAACCCTTGAATTCCAAATAATGCCCTCATCTGCAGCTCAGGTATTATTTGGAATTTTCGGGTTGCTAAACAACTAAATAACCTCGCGTATGCCTCTAACTATCACATAGTAAACAATGTGAGTAATAACAAAGGTCCTATAAGACTATTAGTATTAGATTAGAAACTAATGTTCATATGAGAGGTTGTATATTACTTAATTTACTTGACATACCAGACAGTCCTATAATTGTTTTAAACAAACAGTTTTCGCTCACTTGTTCTGATCTTTAGTTTCAATAAATAGTGATATCCAGTACTACCACATGTTGTCCTTTATATTAACTAGCAATTCTATATATCCCAGGATACTAAGTAGTCCAATGCCAACACTGATTGTCCTTAAACTTGATACTAGCTGTGTTTAGTACATGTATGTTCCTCAATACCAAGTATTACTGGTGCATCTTGATATGACCCTAACTCAAGAGATATACATATTCCTTAGTGTTAAGTATACATACTAACTACAGTATATCCTGGAATGATCAATTCATTAGCCCAGTACATACATATCCCTGAACACTAGTATCACTAGAGACTTAGTACATCCTGGGATAGTGAGAGTCAGGAGCTTAGTGCATACCTATATATCACTTAATACTGAGTATCTTTTGGTATTTAGTATATCCTGGGATGGTTCTTAGTAGTCCAGTGTATTCGTATTTGTCCATTAATACTAAGTATCCCTTGATATTTATTATGTCCTGGGATGGTTTATTCAGGGGTATATTTTGGAGCCTATCTCACATATATTCCTTAATACTAAGTATTCCTGGATATGGATTCTTACCATTATCACTAGAGAAAAGTTTAATGTGTAACTATACCGGGACCATTACTGATAACATCCTCAACAAATACTGGTTTTTGTTTATCATACTCACTTGTTAATATATCAAGGACAACATGTAAAGGTTTTCAAGTTATTTCAGTGATTCCTAACCACAAGACGTTATAACTTTAATATGATAATATAAATTACTAATCAATCTACTTGACTAACTGATAGTTTTATATTATCATAGTAAAAATGTGAGTAATAACAAAGGTCCTATAATACTATTAGTGTTAGATTAGAAACAAATGTTCATGTGAGAGGTTGTATATTACTTAATTTACTTGACATACCAGACAGTCTTATAATAGTTTTTAAACAAACAGTTTTCGCTCACTTGTTCTGATCTTTAGTTTCAATAAATAGTGATGTCCAGTACTACCACATGTTTTCCTTTGTATTAACTAACAATCCTACTAAGACTGGACCAATGTCAACACTGATTGTCCTTAAACTTGATACTGGCTGTGTTTAGTACATGTATGTTCCTCAATACCAAGTATTACTGGTGCATCTTGATATGATCCCAATTCAAGACATATGCACATTACTTAGTGCTAAGTGTTCATATTTACTAAATACTCTAATACATCATGGAATGGTCTATTCATGAGGCCAGTGTATACATATCCCTAAATGGTGGTATCACTAGATACTTAGTACATCCTGGGGTGATGAGTATCAGGAGACCAGTTCATTCCTATGTATTACTTAATACTGAGTATCCTTTAGTACTTATTTTATCCTAAGATAGTTCATTTAGGGGTTCATTTTGGAACCCAGTGTATATGTATCCCTTAACACTATGTTCTTGATACTTTGTACATCCTGGGATGGTCCTTATAGTAGTCCAGTACATGTGTATGTAACCATTAATACCAAGTATCCCTTGATACTTATTACGTACTGGGATGGTTTATTCAGGGGGTCATTTTGGAGCCCAGTGCATATATGTCCCTTAATACTAAGTATTCCTGGTATGGATTCTCACCATTGTCACTAGAGAAAGTTTAGTGTGTATCTCTACCAGGACCATTACTGATAATATACTCAATAAATAGTTGTTTTTGCTTCTCATACTCACTTGTCAATATATCTAGGACAACACGTGAAGGTTTTCAAGTTGTTTCAGTGATTCCTAACCACAAGACCTTATAACTTTACTGTGCTAATATAAATTATTAATCAATATACTTGTGGCTTATTATCACAACAATTATCACAACATTACACCCACTGATTTAATAAAAAGTGATTAATATAAACCAAGTACACTTGTCACCTTAATGTGAACACTATTGTATAAGCTTTTGTGAACTTTATATATAACAATGAAAGTTCAAACATTACATACCTTACTACTGTAAACATGTTGTTTGTAATTGTTACTGAAATTATGACTTCAGTCAACTGTCCATTTTTTATGATAACCATATAAATTTATGTCCTATTGTAACCACACCCACAAGTCTTATCCCTTTTCTTTACTCTATTATCTATTGTACATGTACACAAAGAGTTATGTACTTGTACTTGTTAAACTGGACAATAGGAACTGACTATATTCTAGCTAGTACTAAAGGATTGAATTGGAAATTTATAATATTTATCATTTATAGCTTCCAAATTTAGAAGTCTAATCATTATAATATGTTATGTAATCTTTCTTAATATTGTTTACTTAAATCAAGGTTTAAAATATTGTTTCTATTATATATTAGGTGCTAACAAGAAGTTACTGGACAAAGCTATGAAGGAGGGTTATGTTACTGCTAAGTGGTCCAAGTTCTCTGTCTCTGGTGCACCTGGAACTGGTAAATCATCCCTTCTGAAACTACTTTACAATGAACCACCACCTGAACATCATGACAGTACTTCAGTAGTTGCTACTCACGAAGCAAGAAAAGTTGAAATCATACCTTCGACTATAGGTGACGATTCTGTGTGGACAAAAATAGATCATAACTCTCTTAAACAAATGATTGCTCAAGGAGTTAAAGATAGTATCAGACATCATGAACTACGTGTAGAAGAAGTAAAGCAACATGGACCTTCAGAAGACACACTAGTGGACCAGCCATTAGAGGAATCAGGTGATCACCCCACAGACCAGCAAGAAGAAACATCAGACAGTGATGACTCAGAATCATCTACCACAACAGGACATGATCCTATCATAACTCAGGAAATTGTTGACCTCTTACCTCATGTAGAGAAGTCTGAAGAGCTTTATCAATCTCATTGGATATATGGTGTTGATACTGGTGGTCAGGCTGTATTTATAGACATTGCTCCAACATTGTTACGATATCACTCTGTCAATATTCTTACACACAAACTAACTGAGAGGCTTGATGACAAAGCTAAGTTCTTCTTTAGCATTAAGGGAAATCAGATTGGTGAGCCAATCGAAAAGCAAATTACCAATATGCAACTTCTTGAAGCTTCACTTCGGTCACTAACATCAGTCAATTCTCCTGAGTTACCAAACATTCATATTAAACATGTTCAAGAACCCCACTGCTTAGTGTTAGGGACATTCGTGGATAAAATGCTTGAATTTGGTGAGTCTCTAAGTGAGAAAAATATACGTCTTTGGTCAACTTTGGAGAAATTTGGAAAAGTCATAATTAAGCATCGTACAGCTAGGAATGAAGTAATATTTCCTATCAACACTACTGCTAGAGGTGACATAGAGCTAAAAATGGCTGCTAGGATTCGTGATACAATATGCAAGCACTACATAGAGGCCCAAATTCCTATTAGATGGTTCTTTTTTCAGCTAGAGTTGGATCTTCTTCACAAGTCATCTAAATCTAGCATCGTAAATAAATCTAAATGCTTAGAGATTGGCAAAAGCTTACAAATGAGACCTGAAGATATAGAAGCAGCCTTGATGTACTACCATGATCTGACTGTATTTCTATATTTTCCTAAAATCTTACCTAACGTAGTGTTTCTTCATTCACAGCCAATCTTCGAGAGACTCTCTGATTTGATCAGTATCTCTTTTGCTGACACTGTTGATTGCTTAGAGGAGGTGTGTATCTATCTCTATGAACCTGGAGTTCATGAAGAACTAAAAGTACAAGGAACATTTGAAGAAACGTTGTTGACATCACCCAATTCACATTTATCACAAGGATTCTCTTCTGATTTTACAGTAAATGATTTTCTTAAGTTGATGACAAGTTTATTTATCTTTGCCTCCCTTCCTGAACAAGGGAAGTACTTTATCCCAACTGTTCTTCCAACTGCTGATGTCACAGAATCAATGAAAGCTCCTTTTATAAAGGATGTTGACCCTCTAATTCTATCTTGGGATATGAAGCCTCTTCCTCGAGGTGTTTTCCCTGCATTAGTTGTAAACCTTTTACATTACCGAGGTTTTCCAAGATTTTATCTCCCACATGCTGCAGTATCAAATGAACATCTACGTTATCGTAATGCCATCACTTTATCCACTGATACTGGTTACATTCTTTTAGTTGATTCAATTTACTGGATGGAGGTATATTATGCCGGCCCACCTAACAATTGTTTTGCCATACGTAGAGCTATTCATGCTGGAATTCATACCATTATTGGCAGCTTTCATTACATGGCTGGTATTCAATGTCCAGATGAGAATTTTTATTGCAATATGTGCTCCAGCAAGTGTCATTTTTGTCGTATAGATGACACTAAGAATATACTTATATGTCGTGTAACCCCTCAAACATCCTTTGTTCATGAGTCTCGTCAGAAACCTTGGTTTTCAATTAAAGGTGAGTTTAGTTACACACATGTATTGTACCAATACATTTACATGTATTCCACAACTACAAGCTATGAATACTATGACTGCATTAGTTAAAACAGTCTAACATATGCATACATTAACATATCTTAAACAATTATTGAAAAACTTACATTCACCATCTATACATGTGTTAATATTAATAACATAATTATACTTGTTTTATTGTTAATAAGGAATAGTTCATTTTATTAGATCAATATTAAATTATATATTTTCTGTTTCATATTAGATGACATAATTGAAGGAGGTGTACATGTATCTACTTTACCAGATCAATTCTTAAATCAACAACCTACCCTTGAAGAATTAATTTCAAATGCTAGAACAGCAGAATGGTATCAGTTGGGTGTGAAACTAGGACTGGACAGTGTGGATCTAACTGGATGTCGTGATTGTACCAGTATGTATCAGTTATGGATTATGGAGAAAGCAAGAGAAGCAACTAGAAGGAATTTATTAGATGCTTTAAGAGCTATTAGACAGAATAATGTAGCTATAAAGTATAAAGATTATTTAATAACAACAGTAAGTTACATTGTCCATATATCAATATATACATGTACATGGAGTGGAGGATCCCTTAGCTAAGAATAGTCCAATATTATTATCTGACAATTATCTACAAATTACTATTACTAATTTCCTCATTGTTATAGGTGGGAAATAATGAGAGTGCTCAATCTATATAAGTGATGTTACGTATATCAACTAGTACAATATAGTAAGTATACTAGTTACCTTAATACCAGTATATACATTGTATATGCATATATACATATAAAGCTTGTTCTGTTGGTTACTTGTGGACAATGCTTTTTCATTTAATGATTTTCTCTTTGGAAAAGGCAATTTAATGTACAGTAGTTTTTGTTAGACTAAATAATATCTATAGTTATATTGGTAATTAGATATATTCTATAGTTACTGTATATAAATGTTATCTATTAATTCCACAGATAGATGATCAGGACATATTGTTAAAACCAGCTGATGAGATACTTACTACTACAACACTACTTTAACTTCATGATTGTTTTTTTCAGTACATTTTGCTATTGTTTGTTTTTAATATACAAGTATACTATTGTAGTATTGAGTAATAACTATTTAAGTGGATGCATCAGAATATGGAAGTATATGATTTTCGACTGTGTATGGATTTTGCTTCTTGGACCAATCTTACAAATGATTTCTATTGGAGACATGTACAGTTAGAATTGAAGAGTGTAGATCTATATATACTGAATTGACATGAATGTATCATTTGGATTTCATGAAAAAGAAGAACGTACAATCTGTTAGAAGAAATGTGCTTAATTCTTTAATAGCTGTAAGACAGAGTAATGTTGTAAAGAAATATGAAAACTATATATTTGAAAACGTTAATTGTGAGGATACTGTAAAAAATTAATCAGATTTAACACACTCCTACATACAGGAAGTCAATTTCAAACTAAATGAATACACAATAACAGTATTTTATAAAGTGTATGTACAGTGTAGTCAGGTTTATGTGTACTTACAAATACAATTGTGATCATGTGCCTAAAAACTGACTGATACATTGTTATTCACATAATACAAGTCACAATATAGACACTTTGTAATCTCATTTACTTCTATATAATTATATATATCATATGTATCATAGCTACTTGTATCTTTGAAAGGTAACTAACATATAAACCTGAAAGTATTATCTATCATTTGCAATGTACCACAGTAGAAGGCACTAACAGTTTGGGTCATCTATACAATAAATCTATTAAACTTGACATTAGAGCTACACGATACATCATTCAATAAATAATTACTATGACTAGCTTTTGTTATCAAAGCTGTTGTAACCGAGCATGCAGATGAAAACTTTTTTTACAGAACTTTTTTTATAACTGAACTAATTGAACTAACAACACTATAATGAACTATCGAACTATAACGAACTAAAACTAAAAAGGTTTTACAGCACTATATATACATACATACATATAAGGTTTCACTGGAAATTAAGTAAATAAGGCCTAACAGAAATAATAACTGAAAATGAATATGTATACAGTTACCACTCTCCCCCACCTAGCTAAGAAACCTATGGACCATATCTGTCAACAGCTCTACGAACTCGAAAGGAACAACGAACTGACTGAGATTGAGCAGGTGGAGAGTTGGCAGATAAGTAGTTATAGGAGTAAATGTATTACTCTCTATAGATAATGGAAAAGTCCAATTATCCAAATTATTATGAGTAACAGTATCTTCATTTGAGTGTCCATAACGTGTACGTAACTGGTCAATATGACATCGTAGAATCAAGTTTGATGACGTTTTGACTTTATAGGAGACTGGACCTGCAACCATATTTTTGTTCCATCATAGTTGTGAGCAAAGACTTTGTCATCAACACTGAAAGTGGGGGGTGGTTTCTTGATGAACTAGAGGATAGTTTAGTAGTCACTTTACGAGATACATCAGGATGCATCAAATCCAATGTTGTTCGTAGCTTCCTTCCCATCAGGAGTTCTATAGTGGAATGAGGTGTAACCTGATAACGAGCTAAAACTGTGAATAAACAAGTTTTGACATTGCCTTCTAGTTTCTTTAAGGATGACTTAAATGTTTGAACTGCAAGTTCTGTGAGACCATTGGAACTTGGATGGTATGGTGAAGTACGTATATGATGAATACTACATTGCTTCATAGAGTCTTTAAATTCGTGGCTAGTGAAAGCTGGTCCATTGTCAGAAACTATTTGCTCTGGGAGACCATGAGTGGAAAAAAAATTGTTGTAGCTTTTAAATAGTAACTTCAGATGAGGTTGAATTAACAATATGAACTTTGAGCCACTTTGAATAAGCGTCGATTAGTACAAAAAAATATTTACCTAGAAATGGTCCTGCATGGTCAATATGAAGATGAAACCATGTTTTCTGTGGAAATTCCCAAAAGTGAAGAGGTGCTTTTGCTGGCACTGGACGATTTGATTGACAGGTAAAACAAGCTTGAACATTTTGTTGAATATCAGAGTCAATACTTGGTCACCATATGTAAGAGCAAGCTAACACTTTCATTTTAGTAATCCCTACATGGGTTTCATGAAGTTGATTTAGAACAATGTCCTGCCCTGCGTAGGGATAATGACATGACAACCTAATAATCCATATCCGTCTAAAACACTCGATTCGGTGTACCTTGTATGAAATGGAAGGATATCAGCTGTTGGGCTGGTAATATTCCAGCCACACTGTACTAATTTTCTGACACGAGACAATAGAGGATCCTTGTCTGTCCAGACTTTTATTTGTGATGCTGTAACAATGGCCTGGTCTAAATGATTGAGTAGATGACAAAGGTCACCTGGTAGGGGAACTTGAGAATCATTCAGAGTAGTTTGAAGAGGTAATCTACTGAGAGCATCAGCTGTGGACATACTTTTCCTGGTTTGTACTTAATTGTGTACTGATATGCAGCAAGGGTGAGTGCCCAACGTTGAATTCTTGCTGAGGCCCATGGAGGGATTTGCTGAAATTCCCCTAAAAGTCGTTCTAACGATTTGTGATCCGAATATAATGTGAAATGAGTACCACACAAATATTGGCGGAAACGTTTGACAGTGTAGATGATAGGTAAAGCTTCTTTTTCTAGTTGAGAGTAGTTACGTTCCGTTGGAGTGAGAGTACGAGAGGCAAATGCTATTGGTTTTTCTCGATTGTCTGGCATCTCATGAGCCAGTACAGCTCCAACTCCATATGGAGAAGCATCAGCATATACTAATAATGGTTTCGTACTGTCAAAATAAACTAACAGCGCATCTGATTGTAGGAGTTCTTTGACTTTGTCAAAAGCAATTTGTTGGTTCTGAGTCCAATTCCACTTAGTACCTTTACATAGCAGTATATGAAGTGGGGACAATGTAGATGATAATTTTGGCAGAAATTTGTGATAATAGTTGACGAGACCTACAAAGGCTTTTAGTTCTGCGATATTGGTAGGAGGAGGTGCTTTCTGGATTGCCTAAACATTGGCAGGTGATGGATGTAAACCTGTGCTGTCAATTATGTGACCTAAATACTCCACTAAAGTGGTGGCAAAGGTCCATTTGAATTGTTTCAGGGTAATTCTAGCTGATGATAGGCGAGACAAAACTTGTTCTAGTTTTTGCATGTGATCTGCTTCACTAATACCAGAAACTAGAATGGAGGAGGTTCTCCATGAGACATTGAAAAATACTAGGGGGTGTTGAAATCCCAAATGGTAAATGCTCAAACTGAAATAGACCTTTATGAGTATTGATAGTAGTGAATTTTTTTAAAATCTGGACCTAGAGGTAAATGTTGATATGCTTGACTGAGGTCTAATTTAGAAAACAACTTTCCTCCTTGTAATGCAGCAAAAATATCTTTGATTCAAGGTAATGGATAATTATCTGGAGTGAGAACTCTGTGACAGTGACTTTATAATCACCACAGAGACGCATCAAGCCATCTCGTTTCATAATAGGAACAATAGGTGCTGTCCATTCAGAATGTTGAACTGGAGTAATGATACCTAAATCTTGCAATCATCTGAGTTCAACTTCTATCTTATTCTTTAGTCAATAGGGAACCGGTCTGGCTCTGAAAAATTTAGGTGCAGCCTCTGTATTGACGTACAATTTAGCAGTGGCGTCTTGTAACAAACCTAGAGAATTAGAAAACAAAGAATTATATTTATTAATGAGAGGGGATAATGACTGTTCCTGAACTGAGTAGATACAGTTCCAGTCTATCTTGATCTTTTCTAACCAATTTCTCCCTAATAAACTTGGTCCATGGCCTTGTACTACTACTAATGGAAGTGTCTGTGACTGACATTTATAACCCACTTGAACGTCGTAGGTTCCCATGATATGGAAATTGTCACCTGAATAAGTGGTGAGTGTAATGCTTGTCGATTGTAACCTGTCTGTTGGACTTGCTATGGCCCGAAAGGTTTGTTCACTAATGATTGAAAGTGAGGCACCAGTGTCTACCTCCATTAAAATATCTGTTCCATTGACATTAACTGTAATAACAATAGGTTCGACTTTCCCAGGTAAAGTAAATAAGGGGTAAGTGTGTTCCATCACATTTGAAGTGGTAGGAGGGTCAGAGGTTTCAGAGATATGAAGGGGCATGGTCTGTGGTTAAGGTGTGGACATTAGCTTTCTTTGAGGATCTAACAGGTCTTGAGGTTTGAAAGTCCCACCAGGAGGATGTCTTGGGGGTCGTCTATTTTTACTCCTGAAGACTTTGGCAATATGTCCAATGTTACCACAGGCTCTGCATTCTGCTGTCTGAAAACTGCACACATTAGCTAAATGATTACCTCCACAGCGGTAACAGCTAACATGGCGTCTGAATGTAGTACTAGGTGGTGATTTGCTGTGCAGGTGTTGAACTACAGTAGTGTTGTGGGTGGACGACCCTTTTAGTAGATCAACAGAATTTTTAGCTGCAACTTCGACTGACTGAGCAAGCTCGAAGGCCTTATCATAAGTTAGTTTCGATTCTTGAAGTAAACGATTTTGTATGCGGATGTCGTTAACATCACACATTAGACGATCTCTGACCATTTCATTCAATTTATCACCAAATTCGCAGTGTTCACCTAAACGTTTGAGTTCTGCCACGTATGTAGCTACTGATTCGGTATCTTTTCTTGTCCTCGTTTTCAATTTGAAACGGTGCATAATAACTGAAGGAGTAGGGTTGAAGTGATTTTTAAGCAGGTCTACAAGGTCAGTATAAGTTTTACTCTCTGGCGTATGGGTTGTAGCAAGTTCTTGAGTAACTGGAAGGTCGACGGACCGCACACTGTAAGTAAAATGGCTTTCTTCTTAGCTGGATCCTGAATATCATTTGCTATGAAGTAGTATCCTAATCTTTCGGTATAAGACGACCAACTTTCTTGGCTTGGGATGAATTGAGAAATTTTTCCGTGAACTGACATCACTTTACCCTCGTCACCAAATGTTGTAGCCGAGCACACGATGAAAACAACTTTTTTACAGAACTTTTTGATAACAGAACTAATTGAACTAACAACACTATAATGAACTATCGAACTACAACGAACTGTAACGAACTATAAGAAACTGTAACGAACTATAACGAACTAAAACTAAAAAGGTTTTACAGCACTATATATACATACATATATATAAGCTTCACCGGAAATTAAGTAAATAAGGCCTAACAGAAATAATAACTCAAAATGAATATGTATACAGTTACCACAAAAGCTACCTGCCTTATCTAAATTTTATTCAAGTACATGTACAGGTAGTAGCTCTGTCCCTTCCACTTCATATCTATGTGATTTTAAAGTGACAGATTTCTTTAGAATTATAAATGATGCAAGTGTTGACCAGATACTGTTACATCCTGACTGCCTACCTGAGCATAAAGTTGACTTTCATCTCCTAAGAACTTCTTGTTTTTACATGAATCATATCTAGGAAGTATGTCTAGTTTCAACAATGTCAAAGGTTTTTCATAAAGGCACTAGATGCTAAAGGTGATATTGATTTATCTTCTTCTTCTTTACTTATAGTGAAGGATATCCATGAATTCAATACAAAGTATGCATTAAATGTAGAGGATATAGATAAAGTATATGGGCAGGTAATTGACTAGATTGAAAATATTGTGAGTGTTCTTTATCAAAGTCTAGTAATCATATAACATTACACTATTAGTGTATTTGATGGATGTTGGCACAATTTTCTAAAAAGCTATATATAACACATTTGCTTTGTTTCATGTTAGATATGCATAAAACAACGACAAGAGGTTTATCATCAATTTTTCATTCTTCAGATAGAATAGTGAGCATGTGAACTTGAAATGATGTAAGCGAGGAAGGTTTTCATATAAATTAACAATTTGATCATGTTCTTGATGTATGGGAGATTTTTTACAGTCCTATGGTACATACTATGATACTACATAGACATCATTGAAAACAATAAAGAGGACAATGAGAAAATCCATCTTCACTCTGTTTCTCTTCATTTACAGTTATAGCTAAAGAGTCAGATATCTATTGATCTTCTAAGAAGCCTCTTGTAATCAGAAATTTAGTAATGAGGTTTAATGTAGACAAGTAATATATATATATATATATATATATATTCATTATCGAGAATAATAAACACATTGAATTTGAGGGTACATGTATAACTATTTGGAAAAACTATAATAGTTTTTGTATTATTCATAATGTACTGTTATGTACATTAACCATTCTATTTATTTAGTGTACGTATTTTAGTCATTTAATGAAGAATGTTCATTGGAATCTGAATTGCTAGTTGCATAAAAGGAAGACTATTGTATGTTATCTAAAAGTCGTATCTGTAAACTAGTTTTCAGTATTATTTGTGATGATTTTGATTGTCATTGTAACACAAGAGTGTTTTTTGTCAGTGTATACCACCTTGGCTCCCCCTTTTGATTCCTGCTCCATTCCTGCTCCACATTCACTTGCTAGTTTCATTCAAGATATAAATTTTCAGGAAATACATCATGAACTCATGATGCAATGAATGTAAAAAGGAAAGATATCTTGAGCTGATAATTTCCAATCCCAAATTGAAATTCACGGTGTATCATTTACTATCATCAACAGAAACATATATTGTACTAAGTTTGATGATTTTGTTTAGTTTACAATTATCATTGTCTCTGAAAAAGTTACTTCCAATTCATAAAAATTTTCGTCCCATTGATTTTGGTAATAATATTCTTTAGATATTGTTATACATTGCTCAAATTTCCTTGTATGCATGATTTCTTGTTTCCGTTTTCGTTCTCGTTCCTGTTGACTTTCCACCCAACCTCCCCAACGTGATTGGGCGTGGAAGTATAATACGAAAAAATTCAAACGTGCTATCTAAGTATCCACAAATTGCCGCCCATCAGTAGTTATACAGACTGTAACCCAGTGTAGGACACGTTTCATTGACTAAAATGCAATCTAGTTTATGTGATGAAAGAATTGCAAGACCTCCACTAAATCAATCAGCCAATACGCCTTCATCTGCGACTCCATCCAGAGCCACTGAAGATTGGTCTCAACAAATTGTCCCTATTTCTAGTCTTAAGCCAAGCCAAAGGAAGTAAGTTTGTTGTATCATAATGATATAGGATAGCCTTTCCTTATAGGTAACCATTAACATATCTAGTAGACTGAATTGACGTTTACTAGCCTATAGAGTTTAGTAATAACAGCCATCTTTGGTCAATTATGAGCTATACATTATTTAAGATTAATTCCAACTTTTAGGTGGACAATCAAAGTTCAGGTGACATCAAAAGCTAACCTTAGAACTAGTAGTAATGGAAGATTTCGTATCATATCCGTTGAATTAAAAGACCATTCTGTTAGTAGATAATTAAATAATTGTATTTTGATTAAGTTTTATGATAGGGTGAGATAAATGGTACTGCTTTCAATGACGATGCAGAGCGAATTGATCCTATTCTTGAAACTAACAAGGTTTGAAGGAATTTATAGGAATGAGAAATAAATGGATGGATGACTACTTTATTAAATAAATTGTTACATGATAATGATGCATAATTATGTCATCACAGGTTTACCTTATATCTGATGGTTGGATCAAATTGGCAAAACAACAATTTACAACATGCAATAATGATAATGAAATAATACTTCAATCTAACACACAGATTAGAGAGGTGGGTTTGATAGATGTGGATATGAAACTCATGTATAATTAATCACTGTAGTGTTTAACATGTAGGAGGTTTAGAAAAAATGGCCATTCCATATTAGGAACTCAAATCTCATTTACAACATTTTTTTAGGATTTTACCTAACTCTTATTTTTAAGTCTTTATAAAGCATATTAAAGTAGATTAGTTGTGATAAAGCCATGAGCCAAATTATACATATTCTGTCTTACTGACTCACATTTCTGCCTTTAAACCTTTATATTAAACCTTAATCACATGAAATAGATTTGCTAGTCTTATATCAGCTACAAATCTTTGTAGCTCCAGTCAATATTGCAGTATGTCTTCCAAATTAATTTAATAAGTGTCTATTTCAAATTTTATTAGTTCTTTAAGTAAAGACTGAGTATTGCCAGTTGTACGTGTGCATGCTATTGAAATGTAACGTATTTATTTATATTCTACATGTATGTACTTCTTTAGTGTTTGGATGTATCTTCTGATCCACTAATTGCCCCTTATGACTCTGGTCTATTACCCATCAATATAGCAGGTAATAAACTAATTGATTCACACAGTATAAATTGATGTATATATAACTAATATAAACAGAGATGCTACAAAGTTATCTATTTTGTGATAATTTTAAACTGTTAATGTATATATGTTATGTTACAGAACGGATAGGCATAGTTTATTATAAATACACAATTTAATTATTGTTCATATTCCTAAAGGAGGTGTTCAACAGACATAACAAGTATGTTTATAATAAACCACGCCTATCCTTGGAATAAGTGGTTTGTATGATTGAGTCATACATGAAATGCACCATGGAGAGTACTTTGATTAGTCAAGTGAAGAGTTGGTTGTATTACTTAATTTACTTGACATGCCAGGCAGTCCTATAATAGTTTTTAAATGATCAATTTTCATTCACATTATTACAGTACCTGTATATTATATACATTATATAATTTTTGTGAACTTAACACTATAATTATATGATTTCGTACTTTACAGCATCAAAACCAGAGAAGCATATATTGTTGAGGTTACTGTCCCCACTGAATAGTAAATGGCAAAGAATAGGAGATTTACTTGGAGTCGATTTGGACATTATTCAGGCATTGTCCATATCTACCTTTTCTGACCAAATTAAGATGTCCAAAATGCTACAGAGCTGGTTAGACAATGAACCAACACCAGTAACATGGGACAACATCATCAAAGTTTTAGAGGAACCATTGCATGAGAAAGCATTAGTGGATGAAATCCGACAGTTTCTAAAACCACGTATGTGATGTTTATTTTTAAATAGTAATAATCACAGACCTCATTGAGCATATATTTAGTATATCGTGTATATAGTGTATCATCTACTATCTTGGAAATAATGATCCCTCCCTCATATTTTATGTTACTCATATAAAATTGTATAATACATGCTTACATACAACATGTGGTCCAAAATATGTAACGTTAATTATGTTTTAGTGTCCTATGGAAAGATCTAATAGTGCAGTTAATTTTCATAGTATTGGCATACAAATTAAACTAACTTGTAATTAGTATATCCAAACATTAGGTCATTATTAATTAATTCATCATCATTATTGATATTATCTATAATTTGTTTGTTCATGTAGGTGCATTTGATAGACTTCAATCTAATATTAGTTCTGACACTGAAATATCTGATTCAGGTATTTAAATTTCTATATAATATGTCAATACATTATGTTAACTGTTACACTGGACATTTACTGTAGTATTGTAATTATAGCTTCTTCCTAGGACTAACTAATAGTTGTATATTATCATAGTAAACAATGTGAGTAATAACAAAGGTCCTATAAGACTATTAGTCTTAGATTAGAAACAATGTTCATGTGAGAGGTTGTATATTACTTAATTTACTTGACATACCATACAGTCCTATAATTCTTTTTAAACAAACAGTTTTCGCTCACTTGTCTGATCCTTAGCTTTAAAAAAAGTATAATGTCCATTACTACCACATTTTTTCCTTTGTACTAACTAGCAATCCTATGTATCCCAGGATACTAAGTAGTGCATAAGACTGGACCAATTTCAGCACTGAATATCCTTAAACTCGATACTGGCTGTGTTTAGTACATGTATGTTCCTCAATACCAAGTATCACTGGTACATCTTGATATGACCCCAACTCAAGAGATGTATACATTTGTTAGTATTAGGTATCCATACTAAGTGTAGTATATCTTGGAATGGTCCATCCATGAGGCCAGTACATAGATATACCTAAACACTAGTGTCATTAGATACTTAGTACATCCTGGGATCGTGACTGTAAGTAGCCCAGTGCATACCTATATATCACTTAATACTGAGTATCTTCTGGTACTTAGTATATCCTGCTATGGTCCTTAATAGCTAAATGCATGTATATGTGTCACTTAATACCAAGTATTCGTTAATCCTTTTTGGAGCCTAGTGCATATATATATATATATATATATATATATCCCTTAATAGTAGTATTCTTTGATATGGATTCTTACCTTTGTCAATGTATAGTGTATGAGTAACTCTACCAAGACCATTACTGATAACATCCTCAGCAAATATATACTTGTTTTTGCTTTTCATACTCACTTGTCAACATTTTAAGGACAGCATGTGAAGGTTTCCAAGTTGTTTCAATAATTTATCTTCCTAACTACAACACCTTATAACTTTACTTTGCTAATATAATTATTAAGCAATATATTAGTGGTTTATTTATCACAACAATTATCACAACGTTACACCTTCTGATTTAATAAAAGTGATTAATATAAACCAAGTACAATTGTCACCTTAATATGAACACCATTGTATAAGCTTTTGTGAACTTTATTTATAACAATGAAAGTTCAAACATTACATACCTTACTACTGTAAACATGTTTATAATTGTTACTAAACTATGACTTCAGTCAAATGTATATGTGTCCATATTTACGATAACAATATAAATGTATGTCCAAATTTAGGCATACTCCAAGTCTACCCTTACCCTATTATCTATATTTCATGTACACAAAGATTTTTGTACTATAAAAGACAATTTCTACTGTTTATAAACATTTTATTCCAGTTAATGAATGTTTGTTGTACATTTGTTAATAATCTGGAATTATACATGACATCTTGTCTTGGTAGTATGTGAAGAATGGCATTTAAGTTCAATTTTTTATCATCTGCGCATGCGCAAATAATTTGCCAGATCTATAGCCACACAATTCGCGTCCGACTGCCTGATATATAAACACTCCGTATACACACACACACACACACACATATATATAAATATGTATTCATTCATGTCAACTAACTGGACTAAACTAATTATGTACACATCAAAGCAGATGTCAAGATAATTTTGTGTTATTTTTATCGTTTTTTATACCCGGAACAACCTTTTATTCAGTTAATCATATGATCCAATATAATTTGGTGAACACACAGGGACACTATATCCATACATAGAGTAGTTAATAATAGTTAATGTGCAGGATTAAGGGGTGGGTATCAGTTTGTGCACTTCCTGTCATCTATGCATGATTCAACACATCCTCCGTGCCTGCCATATCAGTATAATTTATGGATTATTAAAAAAACATTAGGAAAAGCTGCAAAGAATGCCATCACTCGTCATAGTGTTGACCTAACAACTGTTATAGAAGCAAATTTGGAGACAGTCATACTAGCTTGCAAAAAAGAGAATTTAATTACCTGAGTTTTTAAGGGAAATCTTTTGGATGGGTTAACTGACAAATCTGCTCGAGATAAAGCTCAGGAACTAGTTGTTAAGATTCAGAACACTGTCAATTTTTTTCCAAGTTCTTTATATACCTTTCTTTTTGTTTTAGTTGATACAGCAGAAGAGAGTGCAGTTATTGACCAATTAGCTGCTAATATTGCTGCATCATGTAAGTGTCATCTTTGTTGCTCAATAATACATTAATTTTATTTCACTGATTTATAGATGGGCATGAACTACCCAAGTATTCTGGTAGTATTTCAGGTGGCCAACAACCATCTTCTAGTATTCCAATGACAGCAGGTATGTGTAACACGCACACATATACATAATTTTATATATATCATAGTTATAAGAACTTGTAAGTGCTATAAAAGGTCATATATATGTCATGATGTCCTTGTAAGCTATAGATATATCATAAGACTCTCTATTTATAGTAGCTAATAAAATTGAGAAGTTCAGGTGTGTTGAAGCCATCATACACCTATATATATGTGTGTGTGTGTGTGTGTTACTGTGACTTAGATGTATATAACAGCAATATCAAACCTGTAGCCTGAAATATTAATTAGCTTGAGACATGGTGAAGCCAAGGTTATATGGTTGAAGGTTTTATATTACTAACTGCTACAGGTCAAGAAGTCGTAGTACATACAATATATTCTTTAGGATATGAAAACATCAGCATCTCCATCACATCATCCATAAATAATTATTCTTGTACATGCTGATAACAAGCTTCTGGTGAATCATGAATATATTTGTGGTCTATAAGACTATAACACACCTGTGCTTTTATAACACACCTACCTTAATGGCATATGCAACCTCTTAGCACTTTTATGTACTTGTAATTTATGGTATAATATAAATGTAAGTTTAATCAAACAGTGGGCTTAATATAGTTATATGGATTGTATGGATAAAGTGGATGCAGAAAATTATTTGTCACACTTTGTAGCCCTATATAAACGAATATGACAAAACTATCTGGCTTATATCAGGAGCGCATGAGCGTCATGAAGGAGCGTCAAACTGCCATTATATTTGTATTCTAACCAATGTTGAAACACGGTCAAGGATTATTCCATATAAGGAAAATACACTTACGTAGCATAAGTACTGCTAAGTACGTGACGGAGCAATGAATATTATTACAATCATCTATGGCGAGTAAAACGAAGTAGTCCAAACTAAGAAAGAAGTTAATAATGTACATCGAGAAACATTTAAAATAATTGGACTTGGAGGTTATGGAAGCTTTTGTCATTAAAGAGGTGGAAACAGTTGAACAACATGTATCACTTTATTCAACAAGACTAGTTCTCTGACAATACATGAAAATTAGTCTCAGGCTAGGGAAGTTGCTGGAGTTCTTATAAAGAAATTTCTGGCTTTCTGCCACCTTTTTTGCGTCTATTACAAGGGTAACGAACGTTTTGGTAGTTTCCTTGCTGCGTGGTACAAGGAAGTAGGCACTTTAGCCTGTGACACCTTGTCCACACAGAACACCAGGACACTTTGGAGTTACCTTGTGTCAAAATATAATGATATATGTTGTTCAAGGTCACTTGGCCATCTTCTTGACTTCTTGACTCCTCTTAAATTTATCTATTTAAAGCACATCTACTAAGAGGTTACAGCCCAAAACCTATTAAAATGCAAAACACTTAGCAGTTATGTCCATATATGGACATATGTTAAGCCTTGATTTCACAACAATTGGTTAAGGGAGTTTGACACTCCTTCGTGACACTCATGCACTCCTGCTTATATAAACACCTACTTTTCATTATCCAATGTTTTTAGGTTGTTAAACCTTTTCTGTCTTAGTCAGAAAGTGTTTTTAAAAAAATGTTAGACTAGCAAATTACTTATCAAATAAGCTTTTCGTGTTTATCTTCTATAGCACTTCAAGACTTTATAAGTGCTAACTTTTATAACTTTGACATGACATTTTCATATTTGACAAAAGAAATAGACCGTTAGCTATATATATATAGTTACTAGATTTAATTTGCAGTACAAGTTAATACTTTACAATTTTAATAACTAGCAAATAACTAGTCAGCTGTAACATCACATACCGTATGACATTTTTTTTCAAGGACAGTATATTTTGCAAATTTCGCAAAATTTAGGACAACTTGTGAAAATAACTGACACAAAAAATTCCAACATGGCTACACTATAGATTATTAATACTACATAACGTAGTATTAATAATCTATGGTTGAACTCACTTGTGGCACATGGATCAATACAAACATGGCATTACTGATGTATTTCAAGAAATCTAACTTTTTGCCTGATCCTAATAGACCCCTATCAGAATGAACGCCATCTTTTAGTATAGCTTGGCCTAATAGAGAAGTTTAGAACCTACTTAATGATGAAAACTTTGGATCTAAAAGAGGCCAATACACAAAGTATTCGGATGACGAAAGAGCTAACCCATCTGATTTTGAAGCTTACAAAAGTCAATCTTTACTTGATCTAAAGACAGTTGTGGAGTTTATTAGAAATCTTTCCATAGTATTACTTGCTTATAGTAGAAGAAATTAACTTTATTATTAATGTTGTTGTTTACAATACGTGACACGTATTTTGCTTGAGTGTTAAACATTTATTAGCCCCACCCCCTACTTTGATGTTCAGTCAAACATTGTACTGATTAACTAGGTATTCCAACTTGGTTTGGTACCAATAGTTGTTACTTCTGAAAAGAAAATTATACTCCAAAATTGACAATAATGTTTAAGCTAATGGAAAAGTTATTTTGAGTTTTAGACTCTATCAATGGTGAAATTGAACCACTGGACATTTACTGTAATATAATTATAGCTTCTTCCCATGACTAACTGATAGTTTTATATTATCACAGTAAACAATGTGAGTAATAACAAAGGTCCTATAAGACTATTAGTCTTAGAATAGAAACAAATGTTCATGTGAGAGGTTGTATATTACTTAATTTACTTGGCATACCAGGTAGTCCTATAATTGTTTTTTGAACAATCAGTTTTCTTTCACTAGTTCTGATCTTTAGCTTTAAAGAGCAATGTCCAGTGCTATCACATCTTTTCTTTTGTATTAACTAGCAATCCTATATATACCAGGATACTAAGTAGTCCCTAAGACTGGACCAATGTCAACACTGAGTATCCTTAACCTTGATACTGGCTGTGTTTAGTACATGTTTGTATCACTAGTACATCTTGATATGATTCCAACTCAAGAGATGCATACATTTGTTAGTGCTAAGTATCCATACTAAGTGTAGTATATATTGGAATGGTCCATTAATGAGGCCAGATATACCTAAACACTAGTGTCATTAGATACTTAGTACATCATGGGATCGTGACTGTCAGTAGCCCAGTGCATACCTATGTGTCACTTAATACTGAGTATCTTCTATTACTTAGTACATACTGGGATGGTCCTTAATAGCCCAGTGCATGTACATGTGTCACTTAATACCAAATATTTTTTAATCCTTTTTAGAGCTTATTGTATATATATATACCTTAATACTAAGTATGGATTCTTGCCTTTGTCAATGTTTAGTGTATGAGTAACTCTACCAGGACGATTACTAATAACATCCTTAACGAATACTTGTTTTTATTTTTTATACTCACTTGTCAATATTTCAAGGACAGCATGTGAAGGTTTCTAAGTTGTTTCAGTAATTTCTAACCAAAAGACTTTTACTGTGCTAATATTAATTATTAATCAATATGCTAGTGGCTTTTTATCACAATAGCTATCACAACATTACACCCACTGATTTAATAAAAAGTGATTAATATAAGCCAAGTACACTTGTCACCTTAATGTGAACACTATTGTATAAGCTTTTGTGAACTTTATATATTACAATGAAAGTTCAAACATTACATACCTTACTACTGCTAACATGTTGTTTGTAAATCTTACTGAAATTATGAATCTAGTCAACTGTATATGTGTCCATATTATGGTAACAATATAAATGTATGTCCAAATTTAGCTATATCCCAAGTCTACCCTTACCTATTATTAATTTTTCATGTACACTAGGATTTATTTGCTACAAAAGCCTTTTTTTACTGTTTCTAAACATTACATTTAGTTAGTGAATGTTTGTTGTACATTTTTTAATAATCTGGAATTATGCATGATATTTTGTCATGGTGGTATGTCAACAATGCTATTCCTTTTATAATGGATTTCTTTCTCAAAAATCTAACACTACAATTTTTTTGAATAAAACAAACCTTTTCTTTCTAGCTTATCCTAAGCCTGAGATATATCATTGAGGCAGTAGTCATCTTGGACAAGTATAGTTTATTGGTTCATTTCAGTATTATAATATATGCATATCATAGTGTAAAGGAAAGGGATTAGAAACCAATTGTCATTTGAAAGGTGATTTTTGGGACCACTTTGCTTAATTTACTTGTTTTGCATAGCATGTCAGACAGTCTTATAATTCTTTGTAGAAGAAAAAGGTTTATTTTACTTGTTTCAATCTATAGTTCCAAGCTGACACCTTGAGCTTTCTCAAAATAACAATTTATTTTATAACCTAACATTTGTAGCAAATGTGTTTCTTGAATTAAAAATTAAATAAAGTGTAAAGATAATTATAATAAGTATTTTTCGTTTACTAGATAATAATGGTGTGTTACTGGACAAAGCTCTGAAGAAGGGTTTTGTAACTGCTGAATTCTCCAAGTTTTCAATATCTGGTGCACCTGGAACTGGTAAATCATCTTTTCTAAAGCTACTATACAATGATGAACCATGTAATGATGACAATATACATAACAGTACTAATGTAGTTGCCCCACGTCCAGCACATGTCATGACTGCCATCAAAGGTGATGATCACAAATCGTTATGGAAAAAAGTGGAGCCTGATGATATAAAGGAAATTATTTGTGGAAATATTAAGAACAACATGGAAGTATCACCAGAAGTCAAAAGTCATCAAGTGGGAAGTGATGTACTTGGCAGATCAATTGAAGAAACAGAAGCAACTGAGTCTCATCATCCTCCATTACTAGACTCTAACGAAATAACCACAACAGAAGACAGACCAAAGTCTGATGTATGTCATCAAATCATTCAATCGTTAGATCATGTACAGGAGTCTAAAGAACTTTATAAAGCTCATTGGATATATGGTATTGATACTGGTGGTCAGGCTGCATTTATAGACATTGCTCCTGTCTTGTTACGATATAACTCAGTCAATATCTTTACACACAAGCTGAATGAGCATCTTGATGACAAAGCTAAGTTCTTCTTCAGTGTTGAAGGTAATCTAATTGGTGATCCAGTCGAAAGGCAGATTACAAATCTACAGCTTCTTGAAGCTTCATTTCGTTCATTAACATCAGTTAATCCTCTAGCAATGTCTGTAAATAAGAAAGAATTAGAGAATGTTCAAAAGCCACACTGCATAATATTAGGGACATATTACGATGAATTGCTGAAGCCTGGTTATTTTGGTGAGTCAATAGAAGCCAAAAATTCTATCCTTTGGTCAAAATTGGAAGAATTTAATCTAAAAGATCAAGCTATTCTGTATCGTGAAGAAGGAAATTCAATCATCTTTCCTGTCAATGCTATTGCTAGAGACACGCACACGAAAGAACTAGCTGATGAAATCCGTTGTCAAATATGTGAATATTCTCTAAAAGCTCCAATCCCTATTAGATGGTTTTTGTTTAAGCTAGAATTAGACCAGAAGTTTTGTCAATCTAACATATTTGTTGTGAGTAAATCTAAATGCCAAGATATCGGCAAAAGTTTAGAAATGAAAGCTGATGATGTTAAAGCAGCTTTAATGTATTACCATAATCTGACTGTCTTCCTTTACTTTCCTGATATCTTACCTGATGTAGTGTTCCTTCATCCACAACCACTATTTACTATACTTTCTGATTTGATTAGTATCTCTTTTGCTGAAACAATTGATCGTTTGAAAGTTCCCAGTATAGAAGGTAATCGTATTGTTATTAAATCAAATGTTTATAGGGAGCTCAAAGATAAAGGTTGTTTTACAAAAGACTTATTGTCACTACCCCTTTTTAATGGATTCTCTGATGACTTTACAACAGACAATTTTCTCCATTTAATGACCAGTTTACTCATTTTGGCCTATCTACCCAAGGAAGAAAAATACTTTATTCCAACTGTCCTTCCTACTACACCTTCTACCAACTTTCAGTCCATACCATCAACTTTCAAGCAATATGTTGACCCTATAATTATATCATGGGATATGAAACCATTTCCTCGAGGTATCTTCCCTGCATTAGTTGTCAATCTTCTATGTCCTGAAAATCAGATTGCTTTTAAACTTAAACATCCTCTATGTTCCACACCACGTTATCGTAATATGATCACTTTTCACACTAATTATGGTGATGTTCTATTAGTTGATGGGATTTGTTGGATTGCAGTATATTATTCAGATCCTTACAAAAGATGTAGTACTATACGTGAAGTTGTCCATACAGGAATTCGTAAGGTGATACGCAACTTTCAATATATGCCTGACATAGGAAATCTTGAAGAATATTTTTACTGTACTTTATGCTCAGACAAAAGTACTGAACATTTCTGTCAGTTAAAGAAAGACAAGAAAACACTCGTATGTTATGCAAACTGTACTGCTAATATTATTGATAAATCTCGTCAACAACCTTGGTTTTCCATGAATAGTGAGTTTCATTTATTGTAACAATACTTATATAACAGAATATTAATATTGATTGTTTTTAAAGTAAAATGTAAATATCGACTTCCAACTTCCTTCCACTTGTATGAAAAACACCCATACAAATCAATAACCAGACTATTACATTATCTAGCCATTTTTTAATTGCCTAGTGGAGCATTCACTTGTTAAAATTTCTAAATGACATGATAAAATAACAATTTCATCATTTTATTGTATTATTGTGTGCAACAATTTATTAAAGAGAAAACTGAGTTAATTCATACCTTGAATAGCTGACTATATGGTACCCAGCTGTATGCAGTACAATGATTTGTGTGACTAGTACATGTTTTATCTTCAAATATTAATATCCTGTTCATTGTGTAGCTGCATCGCCTTCATCTCTTTATCCTGATATTCAAGACTCTAAACAAGTTGGTATGTCAATAAACATTTCTTCTACTTTGTTAACCTGTAGTTAACTTATTCTATATAAAGCACATACGTCATATTTCATCCACTATTATAATGCTGTAGTACCTTAATATTATCAACATCCTAAGGAGTTAGGAATCACATTCAAAATTCATAAAAGTTATAGCTAAAAAGCTTGTTGCTTTGTTTATATAATTGCTTTCAAAATAATAGAAAAACATAACTAGATTTTATTTGAGATATTATCAGACATAATATGACAGTATGTGCTACATTTCTGTCAATGTCTATTTTTAAGTGTTCTTAACCAATATTAACCATTGTAATAGCATGTCATCCAAACTTTAAGACCTCCAGCTTATTGTAATACTATGCTATGTGCATGAGATTGTACATTATGATATTTGTATAGCTCTTTGTCCTAACAATATCAACACACAAGTTCCACCTTTGTTTTTTTGAGCTAGTCATCATCAATCCAAATGTATAAAATCTCAATGTCATTAATGGCCCTAGTATGTCTGATTCAATAACTTATGTTATGTTAAAACTATTAAGTACAAACAATATTATTTATATACTTTATTTTAGGAAAGAAACAGAAGGGACTGAGATTAGAAGACCTGCATCCTGTTCAAGCAGAGCCTAAAGACATACCTCTTAGTAAACGAAGATCTCATTATGTATCATCTGACAGTGACTTAGAGTCATATGATGATTCAAGTGGACGTGGTAAGGAACCAGCTAGTGGGAACCTTTACAAAAAGAAAGGAATATCTCACGAAATGACTCATTCAATACCTAAAAGAATACCACAAGAATATAAAGGTACAGTTTGTTTTACTGACATGTAATGAAGATGCTTTACTGATTCATTGTCATGTTAGGTAGGCAAGAGAGAAATAGTGGTAGACAATAGTTATAATCAATTTCTGTGTACACTGTATTAACTTGATCATTGTATAACATGTTAATGATGTTTTAACTCTGTTAAAACTATAATATTTAACTTTTAAAACAAATCATAATATTGATAATTTATATTAACTAGTTTAATGTGATTATAAACAAACAAACCAAATAAAGGAACTGCCACCATCAAAAAGGAAATATACTGCTTCTTCAAGTCAGTAATTGAATTTAATAATATTAGACATGATTTGAACTGGATGTATTTCATATCAAAGCCAATCTTAGATGGTAGTACATGTGACTTAATATATTGCTTTCAATCTCAGTTATAACAATGATACAGGATTTTTAAACACTACATCTAAGTATTGTCAAGGCTTATGACACAATGTTTGGACTACATAGCACATAGCTCGAAAATTGCTCGAAAAGAAATAGCTGTGTGAATTGGCTCAATTTAGGACAGTTGGCACTTACAATTTGCAGGCATAGATGTAGACAGCTAGCAGACACAGGCAGTTTATTACTGTTTTTCAGTAATATGGTTTACAATAACAAGTTCATAAGTAGTTGTCTCACTCACTATGGAGATTATTTAGTAATTGTGATATGAACAATCAGAAAACATAATGTTATATGTAAGAAGTTAGTTTCACATGTGAAGTTATCCTGAGTATGCACATTATTCACACAATTATTAAGCACAAGCAATAGTCATTACGGACAACCTTAAGTTAAACTTAAATTTTAGGGTAAGGCTTGGAGATAGGGCTGTATAATAGAAATGATAATGAATAAATCAAACTTATTATTGGCTTTTCTTTTATATGAATTATTTTTGATTGTATAGTACATCTATGGAGTTTGTATGCTCATTTGTAGATGCTCCTTTATATTATAAAGTTCATGGCTACTATCAAATAGATAGATAAATAAAATGAATCATCACTTACTTTAAACTCAAATAATTTCATTAGTTAGATCCAGGTAACTATTTTTTAGCACACCTTTGTTTTATCACTGATGATAGTATGATAGGTGAAATTTTAGGTTTATTTTATATAATTTCTGTTATTATTGTAAGCAAATGGAAGCTAACTGTTTGTATATGAACATAAATGTATAGTTTGATTTACCTACATGTATTGAGGACACTTTAAACTGATTTATTTATTTTACTTGTAATATTAGGGAAGCAAGAGAATAGCATTGACAACAATAGTTTTTTAATTAATTCCTATGTACATTGTATTGCATTGATCATTGTATAACTTGTCAATGTTTTCAACTTTGTTACAAGTAACTTACATTTAACTTTTAACACTAATCATAGTATTGATAATTTACATTAATTAATGTAATCCATTAGGGATTTAGTTTGTAATGTTGTTCTTTTATATAGGTCATAAACGACCCAACCAGATAGAAGAATTGCCATCATCAAAAAGGGAATCTACTGCTACTTCAAGTTAGTAATTGAATTTAAGAATTATATATCTTATATATCAAAGCCAACTTTAGATAGTAGTTCAGTCACTGACATTATTGTAATTGATAGTGACTGACTATTAAATTAGAACAGTGGCCATACCATTTTTCAATTATTCGCATTACTAGTAGACCTGTCTCATAGGAAAGCATTCTATCCTTCATATATTTAGCTGTTACTGTGCTCATATTTTTCTGTTGGTAAAGAGATTTCAATACAATAGATGATGATAAGTCTGAACATGAAGGTGTGACACAGAGTGGTCAGCAAAACTTGTCTGGAGCTACTGTTGAAGATCATGGAATGATTCAACAGGGTGGACAAAGTATGTTATACTGTTCTTGTGCCTGCCATATGCCCTTTATGTCTCATCTAGTTATAAAATTGTTTGCAGACATTTGTTTACTATTTAGTGAGTATGTCCACATATTTTTTTTAATTTACCTTTTCCCATCTTAATTTTGCCAAGGAATGGAGACTGTACTATTATTGTATGGTATAGAATATGTGTCATTATAAGTAATGACTATAACATGCAGCCCATCCATTTAAAAGAACAAAACTTACATTATCTTCTTGAACAAGCAGCCATATTTTGTTGCAAGATGGAAGGATATTTACATAACAATATATATTTAATAAAACACTAAGTAATGCTATAGGACATTAATTTTTTTTTAAACATAGCCATTTTGTTCTATTATTTTATGGTACTGTAATCCTAACAACATGCCTTTTGTTCATTGTTTCTGTCAACTCTACTTATGAATATAAAAAATCTATCATGCTATCATCAATAATGTTTGTTTCATTTTAATCTTGTAGATAGTCTATGTAGATTGAATGCTTATGATTATAATTATAAATATTTTCCTTTTTATAGTTACTAACAATTTCTTCAAACTATGTGCAGTTATGTAGTTATTTGCACATAATTGGATAAGAGTATATAGTTTGACATGAAGATTACTGAAACTCTGTAAATGGCTTTAATATGTTTGTATATTTTCATTTTATTGTACTGATTTTCAGTGAACTGTTTGTATTTATGTCATTATCCCTAGTAACTACATACTACTTGCTTTTTGGTTAACATTAGAGAAGATGGTTTGTGTAGCCGTTTATATGTCAAAGGTGTCTTCTTTGAATGGCCTCAATTGAGCTGTCCTGAAAGCTTCCTTTTAATTCTTTCCGTTGCTGTTTTACTTGTTCAGTCTGTCATACCATTATAGCTGTTTTGTATAACAAGATTTTCGTCCAGTCACATTCTCTCCAACAATTTTACTTCCTTTATTCATACTAAGATTCTGTCTCTAATCATGTCGTCGTATAGGTTCCTGAAGTCTCATCATCTCTCTGTCAAACTTAGAGTGCTGTAATAAACATGTCGACTGACTTTTTGTCTTCTTGCTTTCTGCTGTTAAATTTATCTCGATTTTTTTCTTTACTATTGCGTACTTCTGGTTTTCTTCCGAAAGTTTGTATGACTGCTGCACGTCGTCTTTCAGCTCCTTTGGGATATATTAACTTATTTATTTAAGCTTTGTTCTTCTTTCTCTGTGCCGACTGAGGCTTGTCGGAGCCTCTCGAAGCGGATTATCCAGCGAGGCCACTCACCTGGTCGGTTAAAATCGAAATGATCTGGAGGAGTAAACTGGTAGGAGGCTATGTCTCTATACTCGTTGACTTTCTGACACCATGTAATGTCAAGTACTTGACTTGTATAACTGAAATTTTTTTCAAAGCAAAACTGAACTATAAAAACAGAACTCAAGACGGAGAATACTTGTAATATATATATATATATATAGATAGATAGATAGATAGATAGATAGATAGATAGATAGATACTTGTATATATATTCATTATTTCATTATTTGTTTGATATATATATATATATATATATATATATATATATATATATATATCAAACAAATAATGAATATATATATATATATATATATATATATATATATATATACATAATTGATAACTAGTTGCAATAATAATCATATTACATTATGTGCACCCTCTTTTGGGTACATAAGGTTCAAATATTACCAACTCTAATAATAATTATGGTTCATCCAATTTGTTCTTGATGGTCATATTTTTCTGTTAGTAATATAATTCACTGTACTCTCTAGTGTATTATGTGATATTGTTTGCTAATATCTGTTGGTATATGAGTGTAATTAGGCAGTTGTGTGTCATGTGTTGATTACTGTATATGTGTTGATAGGTTTGATTAATATATCTCATCCTAGCTCTTCCTTCTTGTCCTTCCCTTAGCCATCTCTTTGTTTATTGTGTTTTTTGTTATGATTTCTTTTGGACCTTTGTCCTTATGACTTGAGGCTCTGCTCTTTTCAGTTGTGTATTTAAGTAGGATCTTATTTGATTTGTGTTTTCCCATTTTTGATTCTTAATAATAGTTGATTTCCTGTGAGTCTATTGAGATAACTCAGTGACAGATTTACAAACGCGCCTGCGAACAGGTTATGAGCCCAGACTCCAAGTAAATCTGTCAAAAAGGAGAAACTTATTTCTGCCAGAAGTGCCGGAAGAACTGTGTTGTCACGAAACAAACCAAACCTTTCTGGATTCACTGCAGTTGTGAAGAATGGCTGGAACTGTGGATGAAAAGTGGTCAATTGACAAGCTGGACAGTTCAAACTGGATTACGTGGAAGTTCCAGATGCGTCACTTGTTGCTGGCAAAAGGACTCTGGGGATTCATAGATGGTACTGAGGTACTTGCAGAAGATGCAAACGCTCATGCACAGGTGGAATTTCGAAGGAGATCACAGAAAACATTTTCTACAATCATTATAGCCATTAGTACTCCACAGCTGTACTTAGTGACTTCATGTGAGCAACCAAAGGAAGCCTGGGATTCTCTACGCAACCATTTTGAGCGAGATACTCTAGCTAACAAACTCTTCCTGAAGAAGCAGTACTTTCGAACTGAAATGAAAGAAGGCTCATCAATGGAAGCACACTTGAAACACATGAAGGAAATCACTGATAGGTTAGCAGCAATTGGAGCTCCTATTTCAGAGGAGGACCAGGTGGTCACATTGCTGGGAAGTCTACCTCAGAGCTATTCTACCCTGGTGACAGCTCTGGAGGCTCGCGTTGATGATGTGAGATTAAATTTTGTCCAACAAGCCCTAATTCATGAGGAACAGAAGATAAACGGACACTCAAGTAGATGTAGTGTGTTGTCTGGTGTCAATCGTGGCACGGCCTCAGCGCTAGTGGGAGCTCATCAGAAGAGAACAAAGCAAGCAAGTAGGCTCAAGTGTTTTGATTGTGGTGAGGAAGGTCACTTTCGTCGTAACTGCCCAAGGAAAAAGCAACAAGAACGACCAAGACCTATGCATAGAGCCAAACCTGCAGAAGAAAAACACTCGGACGTGGATTCAGCCAGTCCAGGAGCGTTTGCAGTGTCACTTGGCTCAGAGGACTCCTCTCAAAAGGACAAATGGCTAGTGGACTCTGGAGCATCAAGTCATATGACACGGGATAAAGAATTGTTGTCAGATTACCGTGAATTCGAGAAGCCAGAGAAGGTCGGGTTGGGCGATGGTCGTGTGGTCAATGCTGTTGGCATTGGAAAAGTTAAGGTTAACATGCTATTCAAAATGAGTAAGCCAAAAGAGTCTGTCATTCATGAAGTACTGTACGTTCCCAAGCTGACCTGTAATCTGTTTTCTGTGAGAGCAGCAGCTGCAAGGGGAAACATTGTAAAATTTGGTCAATTCAGATGCTGGATTAGAGACAGGAAAAGAAAACTATGTGGTATGGGTTCGTTAACAGGAAAGATGTATCATTTGGACTGTGAACCTATCATCTCTCAAGAACAAGCCTCAGTTGCAACAGCATCAAAAGAAACAAATGAGATGGATCTGTGGCATCAAAGGCTAGGCCATGTGAATGGACAGCGACTCCAAGATATTGTTCAGAAGAAATTGGCAACTGGAATGAGATTCTCAAAAACATCGAAGCTGTCGTTTTGTGAGGGATGTGTGGAAGGAAAAATGCATCGAGCCCCGTTTAAGCCAGTGGGAGAAATACGTTCGACCCGAAAGCTTCAATTGGTACACAGTGATGTTTGTGGACCAATGCCCACAGAATCAATTGGTGGACGACGATATTTTGTAACCTTCATCGATGATTTTTCACGTTGCTGTGCTGTTTACTTTATTAAACACAAGTCAGAAGTGTTCGAAAAATTCAAAGAGTTCGAGGCAGTCACTACAAATGAATGTCGTCAAAGAATTGGAGCCATACGAACAGACAATGGTGGAGAGTATTTGTCGGGAGAATTCAAGACTTATCTAAAGTCAAAGGGGATACGTCATGAGCTGACTGTACCTCACACACCGGAACAAAATGGAGTAGCTGAACGAATGAACAGAACACTAATGGAATCAGCACGATCTATGATAGCTCATGCTGGATTATCTGACAAATACTGGGCTGAAGCAGTTGCCACAGCAGCATATATTCAAAATAGAACACCAACAACAGCTGTTAAGAACAATACAACACCACATGAGCGATGGTATGAAAGGAAACCAAATATTGGTCACCTGAAAGTGTTTGGGTGTATTGCCTATGCTCATATTCCAGATAATAAGCGACAGAAGTTAGACAAGAAATCAGAGAAACTTCGTTTCATTGGGTACTGTAAGGAGTCAAAAGGGTACAGGCTGTTGGATGAAACGACTTCACAAGTCGTCATAAGACGTGATGTGATATTCAATGAAGCAGACTTTGGACTCAGAGAAGTAACCAAGTCAAAATATACAGTGGAAGTGAATACTGACTTGAATGAAGAGAAAGACGAACAACTAAAAGAGAAGCAACAACAACAGAATGAAGATCAGTGTCGTACAGAACGCCAGAGAAGACCACCTGTGAGATATGGTCAAGACGAGTATGCAGATGTGGCATCAGTGGATGATGAAGTTCATCATGTTGCCTATCATGTGTGTCAAATCAATGAACCTAGAACCATAGAAGAAGCTCTTAGTGGTGATTGTGCCAAAGAATGGAAAGCAGCTGCTGATGAGGAGTACAAATCACTCATGGAAAATGAAACATGGGACCTTGTAGAACTACCTAGTGGTCGCAAACCTATTGGATGCAGGTGGGTATTCAAGGTCAAACATGGAAGTGATGGTAAAGTGGAACGGTTCAAAGGTCGTCTGGTTGCTAAGGGTTATGCTCAGAAGTATGGGATTGACTACGAGGAAACTTTCTCACCCGTGGTGCGATTCTCATCAATCAGGGCACTACTAGCTTTTGTAGTTGAAAACGATATGTTGATTCATCAAATGGATGTGGTGACAGCATTTCTCAATGGGAGTCTAGAAGAGGAGATATACATGGAGCAACCAGCAGGTTATGTCCAACCTGGTAAAAAGCACCTGGTATGCAAGCTGAAAAAATCGCTGTATGGTCTCAAGCAATCACCACGATGCTGGAACACAGCATTTAGGCATTACATGGAGTCCATTGGATTCAAACAGAGTACTGCTGACCCGTGTGTCTACATCCAAATAGCTGACACAATTACTATCGTTGCAGTCTATGTGGACGATCTCATTGTAATCACCAAAACTCAAGAGGAAATGACGAGAATAAAAGAAACCCTGGCAACACAATTCAAGATGAAGGACATGGGACCTCTTCATTACTGTCTCGGAATTAGTATTGAGCAAGACAAAGATCAGAAGTGCATCTGGGTACACCAGAAACAGTACATTTTAAAGATGCTTGAGAAGTATGGATTTACTGACTCTAAAGTTGTTTCAACTCCAGCTGATGTCAATAATGAGCTGAAAAAGGATGATGGTGTTAGCAAAGCAGTTGATCCAAACAAGTATCAATCAATGGTTGGAAGTTTGTTATATGCTGCCACAGCAACTCGCCCTGACATTGCTCATGCAGTAGGAGTGGTGTCGAAATTCAACTCGAAACCAACAGAGGCACACCTAACAGCTGTAAAAAGGATTCTGAGGTATCTCAAAGGTACAGTTAGTCTAGCACTAAAATATGGAAAAACAAATGATGGACAGCTGATTGGATACTCGGATGCAGATTGGGCTGGAGACTTAGATGATCGTCATTCAACTACTGGAAATTTGTTCATAATGGCCGGAGGATCAATCGACTGGTTGAGCAAGAAGCAAGGAGTTGTTGCACTCTCAACATCTGAAGCTGAATATGTGGCACTTAGTGCAGCTACTCAAGAAGCAACTTGGTTGAGAAGGTTATTGTCAGACTTGAACGTGAGCACTACAACACCAACAGTGCTGATGGAAGACAATCAAGGGGCCATTGCCATTGCAAGAAATCCCATTATACATGCAAGGACAAAGCACATTGATATTCGTTACCACTATGTTCGTGAGGCTTTACAGAAGAGAATAATTGAGCTGAGATACTGTCCAACAAGTGACATGATTGCTGACATACTGACCAAGCCACTGAATAAAGGAAGGTTCGAAACTCTACGATTGAGTATGGGACTAATGGAACACAAACTACCAAATTAAGTGGGAGTGTTGGTATATGAGTGTAATTAGGCAGTTGTGTGTCATGTGTTGATTACTGTATATGTGTTGATAGGTTTGATTAATATATCTCATCCTAGCTCTTCCTTCTTGTCCTTCCCTTAGCCATCTCTTTGTTTATTGTGTTTTTTGTTATGATTTCTTTTGGACCTTTGTCCTTATGACTTGAGGCTCTGCTCTTTTCAGTTGTGTATTTAAGTAGGATCTTATTTGATTTGTGTTTTCCCATTTTTGATTCTTAATAATAGTTGATTTCCTGTGAGTCTATTGAGATAACTCAGTGACAGATTTACAAACGCGCCTGCGAACAATATCATCACCACTTCATACTTTACTATGCAATTCCAGATAGAAAGATCAGTTATAGTTATTTAAGAAATGGATAGTAGTAGCTGTAGTTAATGTTAGTGAATTCTATTATTAGGTCCATGACTCTCATGTACATATATACTGAGTTCAGCTTATCACTAAGACAATGTTGGCTACTGTATCACACAGTGTCTACACAAATCTCTTCTTTGTTTCATTCACATCCTATGTCAGAATGGAAACTATCTTCTAAAGAAACAAACTTCACTTGTTTCTCAAGAAGACTTTGTACAAATACTCTAAAGTTATTTAAGTGAAAGTCATCTATTTATACTTTTTAACTTTAACTTTTACTTAATAGATCATTGTGCATGTGGTTCATGTCATACGCTATATACTAGTATACGTTAGTCATGCAGTTAGTCAATTTGTTATAAATAATGATACCAAAATACACTTTTTAATATCACTAGAGTATGATGATTACAAGTACATGTAGCTCATCTATTCATAAGAATAGATTGTCACTTACTTATATTGCAATTAATACAGTTCATAGTAAAGTTAGTCATATTTCAAATTCTACTGTTCTAGCACTATCCTAGCTTCATATGGACACAACTTCATCCTTATCCTTCTCCTACTAGCTGTCTTACTCAATCATCTCCTTACTAAGGACCTTCAAGTTATTTTAACTACAAACCTCAACAACACAGCTACATATCACCAACTGTCCTATTCTCCTCATTGTGATCCAATTCAGATTACCATATCAACAGTTACTTAGTAAAAGAGATCCCAGAGGTTATATATAAGAATCCACCTCATAGTAAAAATTGCAAAGCAATATGCTAAAGTATGTATGATCTCTTAATTAACAAAGACAACAAGCTTATGATCCCACTGATTATTATTATGTATGTTACATATAATACATGTACTTTGTTTTATTACTAATTATTTCATGAACATGTAAATATATAATTGTACTATAAGTACATGTAGGTTCTTATATATTTAAATTGTTCTTTAAAAGTCCAGTTTATTATTATGTATTGATCACCAATTGAACATGTATGGATAAATGAGTTAATTAATGTCTATGAAAATATACATAGACACATGATAGATAAAGTAGATAAATGGATTACAATACCTTTCTAAACCATATGTATCTTAGAAGAACTAGTACTTTATTAGTATCAGTAGTATCACTAGTACATTGTGACTTACTGTTAATAGAACACTTATAATAGATTGATGATGAACAAAGTAATGTGATATGTAGATAGTGTAACCAAACTAGTTGACTTGTTTTGTTAATTAATTTTCAATAATATTTATTAGATGACAATGAAGCTAATTGCAATTAATACTGTCACAAATTATACTATTACTACTACTAATAATTATTTTTTAAATTAATAGTAAACATAAATAAATAGTTGAACCAGGTCAAGAGAGTACCAAATATGAAACGTTTGTAGGGGTATGAGATTTATTAAAGGTACTATTAAAAATAACACTTTATAACTATTTGGTAACTATATACATGTTCTAATAAGCAGCAACTACACTAAACCTAAAAGGACAATGAAATTATTAACAATAAAATTTAATGAATATACAATTCAAGTACATCTACCAAAGTAGATTCAACAGGATATCCTTCACTGGTACACATTCTTAGTTTAATATCATCAGTAGTTGATTAATTAAGAAACTTGATAAACCGTGACATGTTGCGAGATGTATAGCATGGAACTCTAAGTATTCATATTGTTTGCCATTCCAAAGTGGATCATCATAGTTGAATATATAAGACTCAGACACATGTAAGCCAAATGCACAGTAGTAGTCATCACTAACATATTGTAGTGTAGTTTCTGAGCTGCCCCTGTTACAAGTTCATTGGTTTTCTGCCAGTTTCACGTACAGTAAATCTGCACTGACATTAGTGATAATAATAATTAATTGTGTATGTTTTATAGTCTAAATTACATACTAACAAAACCCAAAGACAAATTAACACATCAGATCATGTTTTCCTGTATGGCATGCCAATGCTTTGCTTCTTACATATTTATTAAAGCCATATATGAACAAATGATATGTATTGAATTGGCACAAACAAGCAAAGAAAAAGTTTCAAGTTACTGACTAGTGTGGCTTCTCTCAAATATAACTCAATCAAAAATCAATAACATTGATATATAGGAAAAATAAACAAAACTTATGTTATTTATCAAAATTATGCAGGATTATTGAATGATCAACAAATGAAATTTAATATGTTGAACTTCTAGGGAACAGTCATGTCGATACAACAGAAACAGCAATATTTAGCATTCAGAGAATAGGAGTATCTATGGTTGTGGCTGGATATGTCACTTTGCATGAAATGTTGATTTTTTGGCCACTTGGTAGGGGTCTGAGTATTATCAGTAGTACTATACAAAAATAACACTTTATAACTATTAATTAACAATGTATATGTTCAAATAAAGCAGCAACTACTCTAAAACTAAAAGACCTCTGTTAAAAAATCTCAAAAACATGCTGTAGTTGTGTACACAACCATATAATTTTCACTAGATGCTTAATAAATTATATCTCACTTTAAAAATAATAGATAACTTGAAATGCAAAATTTAGTAAGTATTTTATTAAAAAATTGCTTACTTACATGCAAGTGTGTTTAATATTTTGATAGAACTTTCCACAAATCAGATCACATTTAACTGTATATGTTTTATAGTCCAAATTATGTACTAGTAAGACAGAAAGATAATCTAATGTGTTGACTTGTAACTCTTGAGGACAAATCAGTGCATCGGATTATATTTTTGTACATGACATGCCAACTTTTTGTTTTATACACATTTGTCAAAAGTCATATATGAACAAACGATAAGTATCTGAATTGGTACAAACAAGCATAGATAAAGTTCAAAGTTATTGACTAGTGTGTCTTCTCTTGGATATTAATATCATCAGAAATCAATAATATGGTTACAAAGGAAAAACAACAAACAAAAGTTATATTATCTAATCAAAATTATGTAGGGTAAATAGAAAAAAGCAAAGAAATGATGTATAATATGTTGATCCTCTAGTGACTTGTTATGTTATTACTACAGGCACAGCAATGATTAGCTTTCCAGAGGATGAAGTATCAGGGTGTGTGGTCAGAAATGTCAGTTTGTGTTAATTGTTGATTTTTCATGCACTTTGTATGGGTATTATCAGTGGTACTATATAAAATAATACTTTATAACTATTAGTTTACTATATACATGCTCAAATAAAGCAGCAACTACACTAAAACTAGAAAAACAATTAAATTATTAATAATAGAACTTAACGAAAATACAATTCAAGTACATCTACTGAAGTAGATTCATCATTATATCTTTCATCAGTACACATTCTTAGTTCAATATCATCAGTAGTTGATTGAATAAAGGACTTGATAAACCATGACATGTTAGGAAATGCACAGCATGGAAAATCTAAGTGGATCATTATAGTGGAACGTGTAAGGCTCAGACACAGGAAAGCTAGATTCAAAGTAGTAGTCATCAACAACATATTGTGGTGTAGTTTCTGTGCTGCTATTATTACAAGTACATTGGGCCTTACCGATTTCTCTTCCTTCTAATATATATCTAAATATGATGATGACGGTTACTACCATGAGTAATAGACTCACCATCAAAATAAGCCCCTTCAAGTGAAGGAGATATTTTATTATTATCATAATACTATTAACATTCCTATGATGGTACCTTTTAAATTTCCCATATCCAGAATTTTTCTACCTAATATTTATGATACATGCTATATACAAATGTTAGCTACATTGGTCTATTATCTTATACAACAGAGACACAAGAAACAAAAAAGAGAGAGTGTTTGCCATCCTAAAAGACAGACAGCAGAACTTGGTTTATGTCTGGAGCCAGCAGTTGTCATGACTGACTTTGGACTTGCTATCATTTAAACAGCACAATTATCATTCCCAAGTACAATTATTCAAACTGTAATTTTCATTCTTTTAGTGCCTAAACAAGGCAATATCAGAGTGTAGGTCATCAAAAAACATACAGTAGAGATACTCAGCAACTTTGTAAGGAAACAGGAACTCTTATATTTGTCACTGTCAGGATATGTGTATCTAGTATGGCAATAATTTTTTTTAATCTTTCCAACTTTTCATCTGTCTTTGGCTGACTTATAGCTAAAATGAATTTTTAGTGTAAACCATGCAATGCCATTTTCCTGTCAAATTTGGGGGCTTTAATAAACTCTGGAATTACTGAGATAGAGCAAGTCATAATGCATTGTCCAGTAGCAGACATACAAACAAATAGAGTACTAGAACCTTCACTCATCCAGAGAGCAGCAAAATTTAACCATTTCACATGTATATGATGTGGTCATCAATGACAACGTGATCACTTTTTTATTAGTGAAAGGTGCTATTACAATTATTTTAATTTTGCAATAATTTATAAATAATTATATCATTTAATTTGTAGGTCCTAATAATTTGTCACTGGACCAACTCTTGGATCAACAACCTCCAAATCTAGTAATATATTAAATATATGCACTGAAACTGCAAAGTAGAACCATTTGAGTGTGACAGTAGAACTCAAATAGTGTGGCTCTAGCTGAATGTCATGATATTATACCAGTATGTATCAGTTATGGATTTGCATAGCAAGAGGAGCACCAATGAATAATTTAATTATTATAGATGCTTTAAGTGCTATCAGACTAAATGATGTAGCTAGGAGATTTAAAGGTGATTTAAGAACAACAGAAAGTTATACTGTACATAATAGCCTTAGCTGATTAAGAAATAATTCCCTGTCATTGGCCTATATAAAAATAACATAGAAATAAGTAACTAATATATATTAGTTACTGATTTGTATATTTTTATAAAGGTGGCTTAATGACATTGTCTCTGTAAACTACTTGTGACCACTAACTCAGATTACTATTACTATTTCATTGCATTGTAAAAGAACAAAAGTCAAAGAACTCTCAAAACTCAAATGTCTGACAAGTGTGTATGATATGTAAAACATACGTAACTAATAATGAGATTTTTATCCTGTTTTTCCTAATACAATCAGCTGTAATAACATACCTATTTGGTACCACAAGCAAAGAATATGAGTGATAACATGGAAATGGACTTCATCACGGTCAGCAAGCTTCAGTGATTTGAATACTTTCCACCTGTAAATACTAGAGTAACTGACCGATAGTCGGACGAATCAGTTTTCGGACGCTTATATCTCGTGAACAACAGACTCCTGGATGCTGATTAGACACACACAAATAGGACTATACATATACTGCTTGCGTACAAAATACCAGGTTGCAATCTTTTGATACGTAGGTTTTACAGCTACAAAACCAACATTGTCCGAACTTGGTGTTCTTTGGACATTACTATCAATCTTTGTCCGCAAGCTTCCAAATAGCCTTGAGATAAAGAATTGCCACTAAATTCCACAATATAAGCCTTCCATCATTGCTCTTTCATGCGTCCAAACCAGAGCCTTGAAACATTGTATATTTAAAAATAGGAAGATGACAAAAATGTGTATCACGTGATCAAATTTTGGACACACGTGGTAATACTCTAAGTTGTCACTGACAATCACACTTATTTTTGAAGTTCAAAAATGTAATTAGACGTTACATAACACAAAAAGTACTAATCAATAACATGTCTTGCAGTACCAAACATCAGGAACTTCTGTGGGATTGATACAAACACAGGAACAATGACACCATTTATGACACTTATCACACAAGATCATCATAACATCATACTCCTCAGACATATAACACAGACAAAATAGTTTAATGACATGAAGACGTCTTGAAGGACGAGGAATATACTCTTTTACAATTTTAGGGAACAATGACAATTTTCTTTCTTCAAAACATTCAATGAGGTGGGCACGCATCTTTCGTTGATCAAAAGTGGCCAGTTCAGGATTGTTTCCAAAGCATACTTCTATTGCTGTAGCAATTGAGAATGGACCACAGTCATAACAACTTTCCTGTTGTTGCACTGAACGCACTTGCACTCTCAAATTAGACAGCGAAAAAGAATATATTTTTGAAATTTGAAGGATTGCAGATTCTGTTAGAGTAAAAAATAATGCCAAACTATCCATCACTTCAACAAATCCAGGGTTCTGACAACAAGTACATATCCAGTGATTTGATCCTATAGTAATAAATTATACCAAAACATGAACCCTGAGTACAGATCATGTGACACTAAACTTTCCCAGCAAAACAACTTACTATAGTTTGCTCAACATAATTACTAAGTTATAACAAAATCAATACTACTAATTATACATGTACCCGTGTGAAGTATCTGAACAGCAGGAACATTAGATATTGATAAAAACTTAACACTGTAACCCAACAGTGTATTTTGGAATCCAAAGATGTGAGGAAATTGATGCTTCAATAATGTCTGTGCAGCATTAATCACATTATCCGAAACTTCAGAACCATTCTCAATACACTCTTTATCTGCCATGTAAAGGTTGAGCTCCTTAATCCACCAAATATCTATGAAAAACATCAACAATATATGTCTGCATTAGAACAAATACTACAAGTTGACACCTTTGTTTTTGTCTCTGGGGCACTTCTCTACAACTTAAAGCACAGAGAGATCTGCTTCAGACTGTAATAACTCTACAACAAAGTAATAAAGGTATGATAATAATTAACACACCTTTCTTCCTGCTCCTCCTCTGTATAGGCTGCATCTCAGGTTCAGAGAGATCTGCTTTTGACTCTAAAAACACTACAACAAAGTAATAAAGTTATGTTAATAATTAACACACCATTCTTTCTGCTCCTCCTCTGTTTAGGCTGCATCTCAGGCTCAGAGAGATCTTTGAACTCTAAAAACACTACAACAAAGTAATAAAGCTATGTTAATAATTAACACACCTTTCTTTCTGCTCCTCCTGTGTATAGGCTGCATCTCAGGCTCAGAGAGATCTGCTTTGGACTCTAAAAACTCTACAACAAAGTAATAAAGCTATGTTAATAATTAACACACCTTTCTTTCTGCTCCTCCTCTGTATAGGCTGCATCTCAGGTTCAGAGAGATCTGCTTTGGACACTAAAAACTCTACAACAAATTAATAAAGCTATGTTAATAATTAACACACTTTCTTTCTGCTCCTTGTCTGTATAGGCTGCATCTCAGGCTCAGAGAGATCTTTGGACTCTAAAAACTCTATAACAAAGTAATAAAGCTATATTAATAACTAACACACCTTTCTTTCTGCTCCTTCTCTGTTTGGGCTGCATCTCAGGCTCAGAGAGATCTTTGGACTCTAAAAACTCTATAACAAAGTAATAAAGCTATATTAATAACTAACACACCTTTCTTTCTGCCCCTCGTCTGTTTAGGCTGCATCTCAGGCTCAGAGAGATCTGCTTTGGACTCTAAAAACACTACAACAAAGTAATAAAGCTATGTTAATAATTAACACACTTTTCTTTCTGCTCCTCGTCTGTTTAGTCTGCATCTCAGGCTCAGAGAGATCTGCTTTGGACTCTAAAAACTCTACAACAAAGCAACAAAGCTATATTAATAATTAACATACCTTTCTTTCTGCTCCTCCTCTGTTTAGGCTGCATCTCAGGTTCAGAGAACTCTGCTTCAGACTGTAAAAACTCTACAACAAACTAATAAAGTTATGATAATAATTAACACACCTTTCTTTCTGCCCCTCATCTGTTTAGGCTGCATCTCAGAATCAGAGAACTCTGCTTCAGACTGCAAAAACTCTACAACAAAGTAATAAAGCTATGTTAATAATTAACATACCTTTATTCCTACTCCTCATCTGTTTAGGCTGCATCTCAGAGAGCTGTGCTTCTGACTGTAAAAACTCTAAAACAAAATAATGTGAGTCGCATTTGCTTTTGACTAACCCTTCCTTTTCACACATTTTCCACATTTTTTTTTCTTATCTTCTCTAAGTCTCTTCCATTCTTCTTTTAGCTGAGCCTCCATTTGCTTTTTTCTTTCTTTTTCTTCAATTATTTGTAGGTTATGACGGCTAGTGAGAACTACACCTGCTGACTTTCCTCTTTTAGTCTTCATTTTGCTTGGAGACATAATTGGAACTAAAAAGCTTTTAACAGTGGATGTTGACTTAGTAGGTAATGAGCTTTCTCGAAAGTGCCTTTCATAAATATGATGTAATATTGAATAACTACAAAGCCAAAATTGGTCTAACTCAATACGTTAAAAGTCGACTAGGAGCAAAAAAAATTGCTCTTTATAGCTTATATCACATGTTGAAACTATGAGTAACAGATAAATTCAATTTCAACTTAACTAACTGGGTTAGTTTAGTTGAAATAAGTATTTGCTCAAAGCCTTAATTCAATTACTACAGTAAAATGGGTGTAAAAGGAATGTATAGTTGTAGATGCATGTGATTGGCTTTATGGATATTAAGTTACACTAGTTTTGACCTTGTAGTAACTTAGAATGAGTTTACATCATATTGATGAAAGTGAGGTAACAAAATTCTCAGTTAAAATCACTAAATGCTTTTTTCAGTGTATATTGTAATGAAAAATGCAAATAAAATGTACACGGATTGGTTAAAACAATTAATTTATATTTGCAGTGATGCATAAAAGAGCATCTGGTGACTTTAGTCCAAAAAGGGGTTATGGAGGTTGTATTGTTTGAACATCACTTGATAAAATAGCCATATATATAGCTGTAACCTTAATGAATAATGTTGGTAAACAGTGATTCTTTCACAACACTCACTGCACACTAAAAAAGGTAACCCTTTTAAAATGTCCTGTTTATGGACCTGATGTATATCTATAATGATATAGTTATCACTTGTAACATAAAACTTAAGAAATGGAAGGTTCACTGACCACTAGACCACCTTATATATATCAATATGTATATTAATAACTTGATACTAAAGTTAATATGGAAATTGTAAAGACAAAACTATAATTATTATATACAGCAAACAAGATTATACATGTAATAATTATAGTAATTACACTAGATTACTTTGATAATAATACTGTTACTAGCTGCTAATATTAATCAGGTTAGTTATTACAGTAACTGTAAATATAATAGTCTATAAGAATATATGATTATCAACTATTTTAATTTAATTATATTATCTATACATTTTAAAATTAGTTAATAATAAATTTTGTATATTACAGATCTGTGAATTTGTCACTTTAAGAAACATCAGGCAGCCCAACACTTATTAATAAGCCAGGTTGCTCCTGACTATACATTGTGAATTGGTAGTGAAAGAGTATATTTACATGAAAATGGCAGCAGATAAATGATCATTATAATTGTAGACAGTAACAAAGATAATTGTCTATGTATTACTAGTCAATAATTAGGCCCACAATAATTTTTTATGTGTTTATTTTCCACTTTATTTAGTATTTGTTTGACATAGAAGTTATACCACATATTGTATTTATAGCCCAATCACAAACCATTGTATTATAAATAATAAATTTGTTAGACTAGTGTGAGTGAAGTCATTGAATGATAAACAGTAAATGTTATTAACAGTAGAAGAATAGTAGTACATGTAGATGTCCTAGTTAATTGTATAAATATAATTACAATTTTATATTCCAAGTTTCTGTATTAAATTCCATGTCCATTTATTGATAATTGAAGTTTTCATTTGTCAACACTTAATCAATACAACATACATTTAAAATGATAAATTTAAGGCATTGATTCATTTATAACATGACAGTTTGTTATAATAATTATTTTGTTGTTATCTCAGATATTACCAGTATATAAGCAAGCACTGATAATAACTATGTATACATATATTGAGATCAAACATAATGACTTGTACTATTTATAAATTAGTATATGTATATATTATATTAGTTAAATTATATAACTTTAGTGCCTGAGACACATTATACTCAAGGGATTTGTACATATATTTTAGTAGATGTAAATGACAATAAGAAACTTCACCTTGTAATATTATGTGTTTTATTCATAGTTTTTAAAGTATTTTTAAGGAGTTTATTGAGCATGTTGTTTTAGATATATAGTTTGAGGATTAATCCATCATATTAGGAATCTGGTTATTATAATAGCTTTATAATACCTTTAGCTATTATTTTATCTGATACTACAAAAAACGAATAAATATATTTGATCTTTATACAAATATAGTTTATTTAGTTAGCACCAGTGTCTGTAAAAGACTATAGCTAAAGAAATGTAAAAATATGGGCTGAAAAACAAGCTATTGAGAAGCTTCAAGCATTTGCAATTCACATCCATCATCATAGATTTGTGGTTAGCAATAATGAAGTTCATTGGTTGCTATATGCATCATATTTAAAGGATGCATTTAGATTTCATTGGTCACTCTCAAAAATCTCATAAAAATAAATTTGGGCAATGAAAACAAAGAGGCCCATTTATATATATGTGTGGTCAAAATGATATAGGATTGGGTGCATTGATCCTTAAAAGTATATGATCCAAGATTTTTAAAACCATGAAAATTGCTTTGAACTCATGCTGTTAATATTTTATTGCTCAACCTCGCAAGCTTTAATTTATGATGATGCAGTCTGTGACTTCTGCTTATACCTCTTCATTTCACACATTGTATCTCCAATAAAGCTAGAGAGGTTGGGTAATAACATATTCGTATTGTCAAGCCTATACTCCGTATTGTACATTGTATTATTACAGTTGATGTGTGACCATTGTCATAATAAGATATATATACTTTCTACCGACCTATAGTCACTGTAATCACTTATTATATTTTAAGCATCAGATAAACTACATGCTGGTAAATTACTTCATACATAAGGAAAAGTATCTGCAGCATTTATTCTTTTTTTGTCATCATACTGTTATGGCTCATGAATATTGTAGTCTGCTACTTTTTACCTAATTATCTTAAAGCATGAAATTATATACATATCAGTTCTTTTGAAAGTTGTGCAAAAATATATTATTAGTAGCATCAAAAACATATAGAGTTTTCTTGAACAAACAGTCACTACTTACTTTTACATGATACTTCTTTAAGTTTAATATATACATAAATTGCATACTATGCTTGTTGTTATTCAACATTTTCAGAATTAAACCATGTCAAGTAATTTGTAATTTATGTAATTAATATTAACTTGGAAAACAGAAGTGTAATAATGATTTAACCTACTTGTCACTAAATTACAAAGATTATATGTTACACTATACATTTGTGATGTATTTGAAAATGATATAATGCAGTTTTATTATTATATGACTTTATTCAAACTTTTATTTAATGAATCAGTTAAAACTAATATGTAAAAACTGTAAAGCACTTAGAAAAAAATTGATAGTCTAACATGCAGTGTGGCAAATGAAGTGTCTCTGACCATCCATGTTTAACCTGAGTATATAATTGTCATAATCATCAAACACATTCTAACAACAAACAGACAGTAGTCACTGTAGACAGCCTTAGCAATTTCATTTTAAGTTTAGGGTGAGGTTTGGTGATATATAGGGCTATAAAATTGGAGATGAATTAGTTTAACTTAATGTTTATTACCTTTTGTCTGAATTATTTTTAATGGCACAATTCATGTATATATGCAATTTGGATGTAATTGTGTATGCACTCCTTTATATTATAAATTATTAGTATATATTTTGGACTTTAAGCAATATTATCATTCAGATATAGGTGAGTTATTTTTCAATTATCCCTTTGCTTTGAAAGTTACTTATTGACTTCTTTAATTCCAGTAAATGTCGCTGTGTAGATATTTTTTTAAATTTATAAAAGTTCATAAGCAAATAAAGAACCTTTATCTTAATAAAACATTGCCTATCTATTTATGCTTGGCTTCATGGTGACTCCTATTGAGACGATGTTTTGTATATAGTTTCTTTGATCTTAAATTTGATCTAGTTTAGTTAATAAAATTTATATTTCTTTTAGCATAAATCACAGTATTATAATTTATGTTAACTAGTTTTAATGTGATCAATTAGAATTTAGTTTGTAACATTGTTCTTTTTGTATAGGTTGTAAACAACAACCCAGTCAGATGGAGGAAACATTATCATCAAAAACGGAATCTACTACTTCCTCAAGTCAGTAATTATATTAGGCATTATTTGAATTGCATCTCTTTCATCCTTTTTTGATCATCTTTAAATATTGTTTCTATAGGAAGGAGAAAAAAGAGACTGAGATTAGAACCTTCAATCAGATTCTGATGAAGATATACCTCATAGTAAACAAAGATCTGATTATGTATCATCTGACAGTGACTTAGAATCATATGATGTATCAAGTAGACATGACAATGGATCAACTAGTGCAAAACCTTTCACAAAAGAGGGAATATCTCAGAAAATAGCACCTTCATTACCAAAAAATACACCACAAGAACATATATAAAGGTATAGACTGATCTACTGACATTTAATAATAATAATTTACTGATGTTAGGTAGACAAGAGGGATATAGTGGAAGACAATAGTTTGGATCAATTTCTATGTACAATGTATTAACTTAATTATTGTATGACATGTTAACAATGTTTTTAACTCTGTTACAAGTGCAATTTATATTTAGCTTTTAACACAAATCATAATAGTATTTATAATTTATGCTAAGTAGTTTAATGTGATCCATTAGATATTTAGTTTGTCACACTTGCTATTTGTATGAGTTATAAACGACCTAACCAAATGGAGGAATGTTATCATCAAAAATTGAGTGTACTATTACCTCAAGTCAGTAATTGAACATAATTATATTAGACCTAATTAGAATTAGATCTCTTTCATATTAAAGACAATGGAAGATAATAGCACATGTGACATTTTCATATATTGTTTTAAATCAAAAACGTTGTCAAAGATTATAACATAATTTTAGGGTTACTTAGCACACAATAGCATATGTCAACTCTTAAATAACAAACAACAATACTCCTCAGCCTCACTAATGGGAGGAGTGTGCAAATCTCATTAGGCATAGGCAGCTTGTAGGCACAAAAAGTGTATAATTGTTTTTAGCCATATAGCTTATAATCAAAAATTCATTATAAGTAACTGTCTTACACACTAATGACATTTTTTAGCAATTGTTATAGGAAAAATCACAAAACCTTATAACATAAATCATAGTATTTATTATGGTGCATTCATTATGAATATCAAAATCACTAATAATATTTTTAATTATCCATAGGAAAGAGAAAGGAGAGACTAAGATATGAACAATTTTCTCTTCAATCAGATTCTGATGAAGATATACCTCTTAGTAAAAAAAGATATGATTATGTATCGTGTGACAGTGACTTAGTCATATGATGTCTCATGTAGACATGACAATGGATCAACTAATACCTGCACAAGTTATCACATCAGTAGATACTTCATATGAAATTTCTGCCAATGGATTATTGAGTGGCAAATTAGAATTTCCTGAAAATAGTCAACTTATCAGTGGAGTGTGTCATATATCAGTTTCTAGTTCATCTCAACTCAATAAACCAGTTACAGTTCAACTAGAACATTGTGCTAACATTACTGATGAGAAACAAGCACAACCTCTCAGTTTTGTTGTCGCTAAATCTGGTCCACCCTTCAAGTTTGAATACCTAGCGGGAGGATCATTTTGTCCTGGTTCACAATATGGCACTATACATCTTAAAGAATTTTCATACCTAGCTATAGTACTCTGCACTGTAGTTGGTGGTGCTATGTTGGGTGTAGTTCTTGTAGGTACAGTTGGTGTTATTGGATATTGTTATGCAACTAGTAAGTATATACTGATCAGTTATACATGTATGGAATAAAATTTTTAAAACAGTGCTGGTGAGTCAGCAGTTGAATGCTTTGTGTCATAAAATAACTTTAAATCAAAGCCAGCATATTAATTATACACAATACCTACTTTATACAGATACTAAAGTTCCTAACTGCAACTATCGAGCTTATATCTTCTACAAAGATGTAAATGAGGAAACATGGAAGACACCGACTATTCTAATGTAATACATGTTTATTGCTTTAAATTATTACTTTAATCATTAATATTTCTTATATAGGTAATTTTAAAATTTACATCAAAGTTTGGTAATGAAGAAGACAACTTCTACAATATCTTCATCAAGAGAACAGGAGGAAGAAGCCAGAAGACATAGTCATACAAAAAAAGTTTTAAGTTAGTAGGATTTCCTGAAGTAGCAGTTCATGGATGGGAAGTGACACCACTACATCCACCACCAGTAGTAAGTGTTGTTATGTGTTTTGTACATGTATGTGTGTGTGTGTGAGTGTGGGTGTGAGATATGAATGAAAAAAAAGATTTAAATTACATGTTCTGTGTTATTTGTTCTTGCATTCTTAATTACACTAATATAGATTAGTGGAAATAATCCTCGTGACTTTACTCCATCATGGTTTCATGATCCTCCTAATATTCCTGTACAAGATGTATCCTGCTAATCCAAGAATGAGTGACTTTAGAAATAATCTCAAACATCCTATAACAATTGAAGGTATTGAAGTTGCTGGTATATAGTCAAGCATTAGCTGAAGATAGACCTAAAATTGTGATTACTAGATCACTAACAAGTAATTTTCTAAGTGAGTGTTTGTCTAATACTTATCTTTGTAGTATGCTAATTATAACTTTACTCTAAGCATTCTTAACATAGTTATTAATAAGTTTTTTTTTAAAGCTAAGTGCCAAAGCACAAGACATATTAGTTGTGGTTGTTACAACTCTCAACACCAACATAGATACCATCAACTATCAATAATGTTTTTATTTGGTGTTTTGAATTATAGGCTGTTTTTTGAACAGATTGTCTTGTTAAGGTATCTATACATGTGTTCATTATCAATATCATGATTACACTTAAAAGAAAAGATTATTTTGTTATATGAATAAAAATTGTATATTTTTCATTTCATATTAGGTAATATAGATAAAGGAGGTGTACATGTATCTACTTTACTAAATCAACTTTTGGATCAACAACCTACAATTCTAGAAATAAGTACACATGCTAGAACCGAAAAGTGGAAAGAATTGGGTACACAATTACAACTAGACGGTGTCAATTTAGCTGAATGTCATGACTTAACCAGTATGTATCAGTTATGGATTCAAGAGAAAGCGTATAAAGCAACAAGAAGGAGTTTGTTAGATGCTTTAAGAGCTATTAAATAAACAGAACAATGTAGCTACGATTTATGAACATTATTTTAAAAAATAGTAAGTTACACTGTGTATAATCAATCTGTATATATAATTACAAAACAGACCCCTTAACTAAGAAAAGTTCCTTCTCATTGGCCTATATATTAGTATACTGATATGTATATTATTTATATACTTGTGGTTTCATAACAGCATAAACTATATTAAAAAATTGTGACCACAAATTTTCTCTCTGTTGCTGTTTATATAATAGTCTTGAACTAAAAGGCTTTGTACCATGTTAGACTTTTGTTACTAATAATCCTAAGCCTACTTGTTATTATTAAGTATTATGTAAAACAAAAGTGAGCCTGAACAACAAACTATTGTTAGAAAGTCCTCACTATTGGTGGTTACATATATTCTGTAGTTAATGTATATAATTATTTATGAATTCCACAGATACGTACCTCAATATCCTAGAAGAGAGATCCATGTAACTGTTCTAGACATATTATTTAAACCAAGAAATGAAGCTGATTACACTACTTTAATTAACTACCTATGACTATACACTATTCTACATCTGTAGAATAGTGTTTGTTCTTTAAAATCTTTTGTGGTATTAAATGATAATTAAATAGTGGGCATTACAGAATACAGAAAAATGCAATCGTGTTCTCTAATTGTGTTGTATTTCAAATGTTTATGTTTTAGTCAACACTTCAAACAACCTTTACATCAAGTACTTCATGTTCACTCATCCGTCCATCTACACATCCATCCAATGGTGCCATCCATTCATCCATCCATTTATGCATCCATCCATTGGTTCCATACATCCATCCTAAACATTGCGTTTCCTACCAATGCTCTATTGACTTTGTTCAGTTCTTAGATTCTAGATTGCAATAGCAGTACAGCAGTAATTGTAGCAACACAAGCAAGGACCATACCTGCCACTGTAGGTGATGATTCTGTTTGAAGGAAAGAGACTATGAGTCTCTTAAACCAATAATTGCTTAAAAAGTTAAATAAAGTGTTCCAACCTCACAAAGAAAGAATCCTTAGAAGAATCAGTTGATCAAATATGAAGTATCATCAGATAGTGACAAACAAGTGTTTAATGTAAAATAATTAGCTATCATTTAAACAGCACAATTATCATTCCTAACTACAATTACTAAAGCTGTTATTTACATTCTTTTCAGTACCTATATAAGGAAACATCAGAGTGTAGGTCATCAACAAACATACAGCAGAGATACTCAGCAACTTTGTAAGGAAACAGGAGCTCTTATATTTGTGACTGTCAGGTAAGTTTTTCTATCATGGCAATATTTTCTTTTAGGTGTTTCCAACTTTTCAAGCATCATCTGTCTTTGGCTGCCTTATAGCGAAAATGAATTTTAATGTTAAATCTATGCCATTTTCCTGTCAAACTTGGGGGCTTTAATAAACTCTGTAGTTGCTGAGTTAGAGTAGTTCATTGTGCATAGTGCAGTAAGAGACATATAAGCAAAGTACTAGAACCCTTAAACACCCAGGGGCAGTGAGAGTTAACCATTTCACTTGTCTTTGATAAAATCATGAGACAGATGGATCGACACACAGAGAGGAGAGAGAGAGAGAGAATAATTAGTATTTATATGAGAAAACCATGAGACAGATAGATTGACACACAGAGAGTAGAGAGAGAGAGAATAATTAGCATATGACTATTGCACTTGAGGTACTTGTATTGAAAACCTTTAGTGAATACACAAATATACTAATATATATTATTATACCTTATATCTACTAAAAATACATTTGATCTACCCCTTATATATAACCTATATCAAAGAGTACACTTTGATATAGGTTATATATAGAGGATAGATCAAATGTGTTTTTACTACATGTAAGATATAATAACATATATCAGTATGATCATTAACCAATATTCCTAGAGTGATCAAAGTAATAATGAGTGTTATAGAGGAGCAGTCAACAATGTCATCACAACTACTAAGGTATAATAATATTCATTATTAGGTACATATTATTTTAGTTTTCACTTCATAAAGCCACTGAGAAATAAAACAATAACATCATACAAACTGTTCTCAAAGAATTTACAAGTAAAGGACAGAAATTAAATGTAAATTTCAGGTATAGTATGTACATTTTAATGAGGCAATCGTCATAATAAAGGATATATAATTAGATACTGTTAATTAGTAATTATATGCAAACTAGTTTGCACTCCATGCAGGGACTTTAGTCAACTGATCATGCAAACCCAAATGATCCAAAAGTAGTACTTCTTGTAGTCTAGTACACTGTGGTTAGAATCAAATATAAAATCTCAATTAACTTAATATGATTATTAGTTAGAAGAGCTGATGAATCTTGTAAAAATTATTTTTCTATCAAAAATCAAATTATTCATACAGTGTGTGTGTCAGTTTGTTTTAAACTACGTGATGTATGTATATATAGCAGTCATAATATTATCATTATAGTACAGACCACATGTAAGGACACCTTTACATTAATTTCTATATGTTGCTCTCTATAAGCAGGTTCCATAATAACAGTATGTACATCTCAGTTGATATCAACTAGCTACTTAATGTATATAAAGGTTCTTTTGCTGGTGGTATTTAGAAGTGCATAACTAACTGTAATCCAGATAATCTATCTATATACGGAGAGACTTTTAAAAGTACCAAGACAGCTACTGAGGATCTGTCCTTTCCAATTTTACGAATTAGAGTTATTTACGGTATTTTTGTCACTCCTCCACTCCTTTATAGAAAGGCCCGAGCTGAGCGAGACCGTACTTACTATTTAGTTCGATAGTTGAATCTCCTTTTTTTATTAATTGCTGTTGATCTGTCATACTGTTGTCCTTGAAACAATAAGGTATGATCCTATTAATATTTTCATTATGTGTTCACAAATAAGAGAGTGTGGGGTTACGCCCCCTGATTATATCATGAAGGCTTATTGTCAAAGATTAGTATCTTGTTGATTGTTCATTGGTCTTATATACAAACTAGCTGTATTAAACTGGACATTATTAATGTTAATACTATATGAGACTAGTTCAGTAAATTAGACCTCCTTAGTGTATGCCCAGATACTCAAACTTGACCCTTCTTAGTGTAGTGTTCAGATGATTGTTCTCTTAAATGTGAGAAATGTTGTTTGGTCAGTTAAGTCCAATATCTTGACATTTAAACCACATTTTAGCTAACCAATCAGAATGCTTGAAGTCTATTACATCATCAGGTCCACAAATTATTATCAATAGTAAAACATAAAAAGATATGACATTAAGAGTAAAAGTATATCTCTTAGAAAATAATCCTTAAAGCTATCACATCATAAGATAGTAATAACTTTAGAACAAACATTTTTGATTGTATTCTGTCTTCTTCCCTATAAGTGATGTATCATCATGTTATAATGTCAAGGAATTTAACTAAAGTCACCTCACATCCTTTCTATCATTAAACAAGTGGTCATCTCAATATGAGACTGTACCCTATAATAATATGTGATTAACAAATATTTTAATTTAATTATATTATGTATACATTTTAAAATTAGTTAATGATAAATTTTATATCTTTTAGATCTGTGAATTGGTACTTTAGAAGAAACATCAGGTCTGACCTGACACTTGTTAACAAGTCAGATAACTCCTGACTACACTGTGAAGTAGTACTGAGAGAGTATATTTACATGAAAATGGCAGCAGGTAAATGATCATTATAATTGTAGACAGTAACAAAGATAACTGTCCATGTATTACTAGTTAATAATTAGCCCCACCCTAATGTGTTCAATGTCTACTTTATTTATACTCTGTCCGAGTTGAGTTAGGCCACCCAGACATGTAAATAACTTTGATGTTTTACATGCTATCTACATGGGACTTTCACCAATGGATTCAGCTTGCAAACATGCTTTTATATATAAAATGTGGCTCTCTAGTACTATGAGAAAGTAGCAAACTATAAAACTTCATACATTTTTAATGGCATACCTTCGTCATACTGTAAATTATGCACCTTTGAGGATTTAACAAATAACACTTTTCACCTTGAGAAGTCAGCCATGTGTCACATGGCAATTCAAAATTACAGTTATAATTATATGAACAGATGTTCTATTATAACAATTATTATTATTAAAATGGTAATCAGGTATTGTCTTTTATGATTTAAGGCAGCTATAAAGCCACCGTGGTTCTGAAAAAACCTTTTTACAAAGAAGGAAGACTGAGAATGCCTAGAACTTTCTCTTTTCATAACCTCTTGATACTGTTACGTGAAACTCCTGTGGCATCAGATGTTCGTTTATGAGATCCTTGAGTCTGTTTACACCTGTTGAGTTTTATCAAAATAGTCATAGACATTTGTAACAACCTCCTTTGTTTGTGACATCTGTCCTTTGTTTGGCATCTTAACAAACATGATTGAAAACTTGGTGTGTTCACATGACATCCATGTGACCAAATAATGAGTAACATTAAAATGTACTTCAGTACTAAATGCATATAATAAGTGAGGAAATACCTCACCTTACATTCCATGCATAAAACACCTTTTTTTAATGAGGAGCTCTTCTCAACTTGGACAGAGTATAGTATTTGTTTGACATACCACATATTCTATTTAAAGCCCAATCACAAACCATTGTATTATAAGTAGTAAATTTGTTAGATCAGTGTGAGTGAAGTCATTGAATGATAAACAGTAAATGTTATTAACAGTAGAAGAATAGTAGTACATGTAGATGTCCTAGTTAATTGTATAAATATAATTACAATTTTATATTCCAAGTTTCTGTATTAAATTCCATGTCCATTTATTGATAATTGAAGTTTTTATTTGTCAACACTTAATCAATACCACATATATTTAAAATGATAATTTTTAAGACATTAATTAATTTATAATGTACAGTTTATTATAATAATTATTTTGTTGTTATCGCAGATATTACCACTATATTAAAGGAGACTCCTACAAAACGTGAACTATTCGAACTATTATTTGGTATTAGTAACAAATGGTATGATATTGGATTATCATTACAAGTACGTCGCAATGTTTTGGATGATTTGAAACACGATCAGAGGCACAATAATTATAAACTCTTAGCAGTCATTAACAACTTTCTAACTAGTCAATCATCCCTTGTTAACTGGGAAACAGTAATTGGTGCCATCGAGAGTCCTACTGTTAATGACAAGGAGACAGCTGATCTAATACGTCAATATCTTAGTACAGGTAAGAGTAATAAGTTATTATTATTAAGTAATGAGGTTATTAATAGTGGTGTACAGACTACTACTGTAAAGTGTATTCAATTCAGTTATAATCAACATTGTTCACACACAATGTACATCAGTTGAATGTGATTGAAAAATCAAATTAGTCTCAATTCACTTCAAAGTGGTTTGATGTTGATTGTATCAGTTATAATTTGAACACAGGAATGTTTTGTACATGTTATGAATAATTGTGATCAGTTTGTAGGTAGTCATGTCTTGTTTTGACCTTTCCATATAATGAAGGTCATTAACAATCCTTTTTGAATGGAATTAAGTCAGTTTATAGATGTAAACTTTATTGAACTGAATTAAATATACACCACACCTAATATCACTGTCAATACACTGTACCAAAGTAACAATGTACAGTAACAAGGACAGACTTAATTAAAAATAAAGAGACAACAGACTAAGTTCTAGGAGCCAATTTGTCCAATATGGTACAGAGGTTATCACATTTACAAAGTTGAATGGAGTCCTGAGGTAGGAGACAAGTTTCAGGAGAAATAGAAGAAATGAATAGTCATGATAGATACACAGTAGGGATCACAATAAATAGAAGAATAGTAGAACATGTGTCATTAGAATATTCCAAACTGATCTACTATTATGGTATTAAAATGAATAACAATGATAATCATTACAGTAAAATGCTGTCCTCTTTGCTTTCTTCAATGTCCAAATCACCATCTTCTCCATTACACACCTTGCCAAATAAGGTGATAAATGACAAGATTATAAATACATGGAACTTTAATTTTACAAAGGAATATTGAGAGAAAAATTATAGAAAGTTTACAAACAATTAATTATTATTCAAATTAGAGGCACAAAATTTTTGAATAATTACAGTATTGTGTCAATGAGTTTTAACGTACATATAGTATGTAGTACTTATATTAAGAATGAGCTTCTAATGTGTTTGGATATGTCTAAAGATGGGTTCAACAAACTACACTTGTATATGGGTCGTTTTTCACTCTTGGTGTCACATTGTGTAGTGTAGCATCAACAGCCCTTTTCATATAAAAAAAGGATACATGTGAACAAAACTCCATCCTCATCATTATAAACTCTATTACTAGTGCAAAATGGAGACTGAAGTGAACAATGTAGGTGTATCCTATATTTACTCAACAGCTATGTATAATTTCTGTTTGTTGTTTATTCAGTTACCTAGCTTGCCACTTCCTTCCATGTGTTTTCTCTTCCTCTTGTATCCTTGTAGCTTTTGCTAGATACTTTCCACAAGCAAGGGAAACAATGAACAATCTCAATAAGTTTCTTGTCTATCAAAACTCAACGTGGTTATTGAAATTTGATTGGATGAATGCATTGCTTGAAACTTGATTCTATCCTCACGTTGTGACACGTCACATTTGTAGGTTGTGCACACACTGTGTTCATAAATTGACGTGTGTACACACTACACAACATGACACAATGTGACGCAAGGCTTTGTATTGTTATGTGAACCAGCCTTCACTCACAAAATGATCTCATAACATGTAACATGTACACACATAGAACATACCATACTAACACATTGACTTGATAGTAATCCTTGTCTGTTTAACTCACAGTTACTGTTGTAGTTAAAGTTAGACTGAAAACACATCTTCATTGACCATACAGTAGATTAAATCAAATGAAAAATTTTCCATTTTTTTCTAGTTTGTATTTCATTACAATACAGTGTATTACATGTCTATCTACCTTATGTACACTTATACACTTGATTTGATGACTCATATGTTATGAACAGTGACTGATTTCATCTGATATTTTAAGACTTACCATTCTATTGTATGTCACATAGTAAACTTGATGTTATCTACTTTAGAAGACAGAGTTCAACTCTTTCCATAGTCAGTGATAATATAAAGGAAATGAATATATATCATTGATTTATTATTTTACTTTAATTATGACTACTTCATTGTTAAAGGATTAGCTCATGAATGACTTTATCATTGATTCCAATTAATTGATACATGTACAAGTAGTGGTTACCAGTTCATCTAGTCTATCCAGCTATACCTTCCTCTTAACTGATGTGTTAGAAATGTCTAGTAAAGGTCAGAGCGGAATTTTTATTAGTGGAAATACAGAGCCACACCCTCTCCTGTAGCATACTAATTTCCCTTACAATCCATTTATATTATGTATGTAGATTTACATACTTTAAAACATCATAGTTACTGATTTATAGAGTCATAAAACAGTCTTAGTTTGAAAACAAGAATAAAATATCTTTCTTCACTTCAATAATAGAGAGTGAACAACATTTATATTCTACTTCCTACCACCCACATTAGCCAGAATATGAGTAGTGGAATCTGATTGTTCATGTTGATATAAAAAGTCTGGGGACCTACTCCTACACTGTCTGTTAATTATTAATATTAGTATATGTCAACAGTACACACACAAATTACTACTTTACTTGTTAACATGTACACATGTACAACTAATTTATAATTAACCTAAACAAGCCACACCCTAAAGTGTTTAATATCCAGTATTAGTTTAAACTTTTCCCACATATTCTATTTAAAGCCCAACCACAAACCATTGTATTATAAGTAGTAAATTTGTTAGATCAGTGTGAGTGAAGTCATTGAATGATAAACAGTAAATGTTATTAACAGTAGAAGAATAGTAGTACATGTAGATGTCCTAGTTAATTGTATAAATATAATTCCAATTTTATATTCCAAGTTTCTGTATTAAATTCCATGTCCATTTATTGATAATTGAAGTTTTCATTTGTCAACACTTAATCAATACCACATACATTTAAAATTGTAATTTTAAAGACATTAATTAATTTATAATATGACAGTTTGTTATAATAATTATTTTGTTGTTATCTCAGGTATTACCACTATATTAAAGGAGACTCCTACACAGTTTCAACTAGTTAATCGATTAAGTGCTATCAGTGACAAATGGTATGATATTGGATTATCATTACAAGTATGTCGCAATGTTTTGGATGAGATAAAACAAAGTCAGGACAACGACGAAACCAACCTCAAGAAAGTAACGAACATCTGGAGAGATACAAAACCATCCCCTGATACTTGGGAAACAATAATTACTGCTGTGGAGAGTCCTGTTATTAACAACAAGGAGATAGCTGATATGATACGTCATCGTCTTAAAATTAGTAAGTTATTATTATTAAGTAATGATGTTGTTTTATTAATACTGTCACTGTCAATAAACTGTACAGTACAAACATTTTGAATTACAAAATGTTATCATTCTGTTGTCAAAGACTTTGATATAGTTTTTTATTAACTACTTCTATACATCACAACATACATGTAGTATGTAGTACTGGTATTTAGAGGGAACTTTATTGTGTTTTTAGGATGTGTCTATCTTACAATATGTCTCATAACATATACACACATGGAACCAACATATTGACTTGATAGTAATTCTTATCTGTTTAGTTAAAGGTGTTATAGATAACTACCGTATAGCGCTTTATTTTGGAGGAGCTTAAATTTCGAGGTTTTCGCAGATTTGGTCTTAGACGCAAAAATTGTGCCCTCGAATTATATGGTATAATCAAGGTCAGCTATGGGGTTTAGCCACACCCCCACACATGTGATAAGTAGTAGTTCGGTGAAGCACAGCCACAGCGAAGGGATCTTGAGTGTTTCCGTATTCCTTTCTGCATGACAGTTCTTCCCCAACAATAGGAGTCCAAACACACTGGTATACATGGTAGCCACGAACCATCGCTTCAACACTAAAAGTAGCCATTGCAATAGGCCTACGTGCACTACTCTTGCCAGCTAGAGGCGGAGTTTAACAATTACAGTAACCTCGAAATTTATTCCGCAAAATAATTCAGTTACAGCAATCCTCTAAATTTTAGCTCCTTGCAAAATAAAGCACTATATGGTATACTATTATGTACAGAAGCTGTACACTGTGTAAATGTCCCTGAATCTAGACTTATGATGATCATAGTAGTCCCCATAATATTCTAGACACACCCATCATTAATAACAATAACGTTTCTAAAAATTCATCAAATTAGATTTGTTTAGAGGTAAAATTTGATGTTTCTTTAACAATAATTATTTTTGACAAAGTTAGAGGTAGATGTAGAGCTTGTACATCTCTATGATATCACATGTGAACACACTTGTCAAGTATAGAGGGATGTGTCAGAATTAGAATACTTAAGGAAATTAATTTTAATGATGAATTATTAGAGATAAAGTCAGAAAAAATATCTACATAATTAGTTATTTAGAAATTAGAGAGTTAAATTTTTGTATAACAGACTTCGACCATGTTGACCAATCAGATTGCTTCATTTCAATTGCTATATTGGATACTCAGCATCTGCTGCTTTGGATACATGTGTGTCAAATCTACTTGTTAGCTTTAGCTAAGTTCTAATATCAATAGTAGTAAGAAGATAATAAGTTGAATTGTTTTGTCAAATCAAATCTTTTGTCATCTTATGAGGAAGCCATTGTAAACTGGAGAGTCAAATGTTTTGTCAGTGCAATAGCTTAATCCTTCATAACCACAAGATTATTTTATAAAGAAAACAGATATCTTTAATATTGAACAATCTAAGTGTCACCAATGTTCCTAGTCTCATCCCCAGATAATCATTCCTTAACATGAAAAAGTATTCAAGTGCTTTCTTTGCCATTACTAAAAGTATGAAAGAATTGTTAAAGGTGTGACATCAACATAATAGTAATCCTTATCTGTTTAACTCACAGTTACTGTTGTAGTTAAAGTTAGACCGAAAGTACTTAAAGTTTTTACAAGGACCATACAGTAGATTCAATTTTCTAGTTTACATCACTAGCATCACTATTAAAGAATCTTATGATGAGTTTTGTAATTATAATGTTATAAATTATAGTCTTGTTCACTAATTTGTTTAACAATTTATCATATTATATATAAAACTAGATACACTAAATGCTTAATAACATCTTGTGACTTTACTTTTGTCATCTGTCCAGTTTAGAGTTCAGTAAAGGGAGGGAACACCTTGTAACTATATATATCACTTAAAATAGCATTTTATCATTTCAACTGTTGTCTTGGTTACCAGAATCTTATCAATATGATGTAGGCCCAACAAAGCCAAAACTGGTCCAATTCAATATGTATAAAGCTGACTAGAAGCCAAAAATTACTCTTTATAGTTTATGTCCAATAACTGAAACTATGAGTGACAGATAGATACTATTTCAACTAAATTAACTGGGTTAGTTCACTTGAAACAATATCTGCTTATAGCTTCAATTGAAGCCATGATTCAATTACTATAGCAAAATGGATGTAACAACAATGTGGTTGTAAATGTAACTAGTTGACTTTATGCATATATTGAGTTACAGTAGTTTAGACCTTGTAGCAACTTAGATTTGGGCTTGCATCATATTGATGTAAGTGTTATAACAAAGATTGTATTAGAACTTATATACCTCTATTAGAGGTGTGGAAGTTATTTATTGACCTAAAAATGGAGAAACCTGATTGGTTAATTAATGCATAGCATAGTACAAGTTACTGATTCATCAGAGTTATGTGATACATACAGAACATGTGGTCCAAAATATGTAATGTTAGGTTTGAGTGAAAGAACTGACAGTTCAGTTAATTATAGTTTATTAATTTATACAATTTTGACAACAACATAACTAATAACTGTATTAACTTGTAGTTAGTATATCCAAACATTAGGTCATTATTAATTAATTCATTATTATTATTGATATTATCTATAATTTGTTTGTTCATATAGGTGTAATTTACAATCTTCGATCTAATCGTAATCCTAACACTGAAATATCTGATTCAGGTAATTTAATTTCTATATAATATGTCGTCGATACATTATATTAACTGTTACACTGGACATTTACTGTAGTATTATAATTATAGCTTCTTCCCAGGACTAACTGATAGTTTTATATTATCATAGTAAACAATGTGAGTAATAACAAAGGTCCTATAAGACTACTAGTATTAGATTAGAAACAAATGTTCATGTGAGAGGTTGTATATTACTTAATTTACTTGACATACCAGACAGTCCTATAATAGTTTTTAAACAAACAGATTTCGCTCACTTGTTTTGATCTCTAGTTTCAATAAACAGTGATGTCCAGTACTACCACATGTTGTCCTTTGTATTAACTAACAATCCTACTAAGACTGGACCAATATCAACACTGAATATCCTTAAATTGATACTGGCTGTGTTTAGTACATGTATGTTCGTCAATACCAAGTATTACTGGTGCATCTTGATATGATCCCAATTCAAGAGATTTTTATAAAGAAAACAGATATCTTTAATATTGAACAATCTAAGTGTCACCAATGTTCCTAGTCTCATCCCCAGATAATCATTCCTTAACATGAAAAAGTATTCAAGTACTTTCTTTGCCATTACTAAAAGTATGAAAGAATTGTTGATGGTGTGACATCAACATAATAGTAATCCTTATCTGTTTAACTCACAGTTACTGTTGTAGTTAAAGTTAGACTGAAAGTACTTCTTAAAGTTTTTACAAGGACCATATAGTAGATTCAATCAAATTATAACTTTTCTAGTTTACATCACTAGCATCACTATTAAAGAATCTTACGATGAGTTTTGTAATTATAATGTTATAAATTATAGTCTTGTTCACTAATTTGTTTAACAATTTATCATATTATATATAAAACTAGATACACTAAATGCTTAATAACATCTTGTGACTTTTCTTTTGTCATCTGTCCAGTTTAGAGTTCAGTAAAGGGAGGGAACACCTTGTAACTATATATATCACTTAAAATAGCATTTTTCATTTCAACTGTTGTCTTGGTTACCAGAATCTTATCAATATGATGTAGGCCCAACAAAGCCAAAACTGGTACAATTCAATATGTATAAAGCTGACTAGAAGTCAAAAATTACTCTTTATAGTTTATGTCCAATAACTGAAACTATGAGTGACAGATAGGTACTATTTCAACTAAATTAACTGGGTTAGTTCACTTGAAACAATATCCGTTTATAGCTTCAATTGAAGCCACGATTCAATTACTATAGCAAAATGGATGTAACAACAATGTGGTTGTAAATGTAACTAGTTGGCTTTGTGCATATATTGAGTTACAGTAGTTTAGACCTTGTAGCAACTTAGATTTGGGTTTGCATCAATTGATATAAGTGTTGTAACAAAGATTGTATTAGAACTTATATACCTCTATGGGAGGTGTGAAAGTTATTTATTAACCTAAAAATGGAGAAACCTGATTGGTTAATTAATGCATAGCATAGTACAAGTTACTGATAGAACATAGTTATGTAATACATACAGAACATGTGGTCTAAAATATGTAATGTTAGGTTTGAGTGAAAGAACTGACAGTTCAGTTAATTATAGTTTATTAATTTATACAATTTTGACAACAACATAACTAATAACTGTATTAACTTGTAGTTAGTATATCCAAACATTAGGTTATTATTAATTAATTCATTATTATTATTGATATTATCTATAATTTGTTTGTTCATATAGGTGTAATTTACAATCTTCGATCTAATCGTAATCCTAACACTGAAATATCTGATTCAGGTAATTTAATTTCTATATAATATGTCGTCGATACATTATATTAACTGTTACACTGGACATTTACTGTAGTATTATAATTATAGCTTCTTCCCAGGACTAACTGATAGTTTTATATTATCATAGTAAACAATGTGAGTAATAACAAAGGTCCTATAAGACTACTAGTATTAGATTAGAAACAAATGTTCATGTGAGAGGTTGTATATTACTTAATTTACTTGACATACCAGACAGTCCTATAATAGTTTTTAAACAAACAGATTTCGCTCACTTGTTTTGATCTCTAGTTTCAATAAACAGTGATGTCCAGTACTACCACATGTTGTCCTTTGTATTAACTAACAATCCTACTAAGACTGGACCAATATCAACACTGAATATCCTTAAATTGATACTGGCTGTGTTTAGTACATGTATGTTCGTCAATACCAAGTATTACTGGTGCATCTTGATATGATCCCAATTCAAGACATATACACATTACTTAGTGATAAGTATTCATATTTACTAACTACTCTAATACACCATGGAATGGTCTATTCATGAGGCCAGTACATAATATCACTTAATACTGAGTATCCTTTAGTACTTATTTCATCCTAAGATAGTTCATTTAGGGGTTCATTTTGGAACCCAGTGCATATATGTATCCCTTAACACTATGTTCTTGATACTTAGTACATCCTGGGATGGTCCTTATAGTAGTCCACTACATGTGTATGTGACCATTAATACCAAGTATCCCTTGATACTTATTACGTACTGGGATGGTTTATTCAGGGGGTCATTTTGGAGCCCTGTGCATATATGTCCCTTAATACTAAGTATTCTTGGTATGGATTCTCACCATTGTCACTAGAGAAAAGTTTAGTGTGTAATTCTATGGACCATTACTGATAGTATCCTCAACAAGTACTTGTTTTTGCTTCTCATACTCACTTGTCAATATATCTAGGACAGTATGTAAAGGTTTCCAAGTTATTTCAGTGATTCCTAACCACAAGACCTTATAACTTTAATATGCTAACATAAGTTACTAATCAATCTACTTGTGGCTTATTTATCACAACAATTATCACAACATTACACCCACTGATTTAATAAAAAGTGATTAATATAAACCAAGTACACTTGTAACCTTAATGTGAACACTATTGTATAAGCTTTTGTGAAGTTTATATATAACAATGAAAGTTCAAACATTACATACCTTACTACTGTAAACATGTTGTTTGTAATTGTTACTGAAATTATGACTCCAGTCAACTGTACATGTGTCCATTTTTATGAAAGCCATATAAATTTATGTCCTATTATAACCACACCTATAAGTCTTATCCCTTTCCTTTACTAATACTAACTGTATTAACTTGTAGTTAGTATATCCAAACATTAGGTTATTATTAATTAAGTCATCATTATTATTGATATTATCTATAATTTGTAATTTACAATGTTCGATTTATTAGTCTTAGATTAGAAACATATGAGAGGTTGTGTATTACTTAATTACTTAGCATACCAGGTAGTCCTATAGTTGTTTTTTGAACAATCAGTTTTCTTTCACTAGTTCTGATCTTTAGCTTTAAAGAACGATGTCCAGTACTACCACATCTTATCTTTTGTATTAACTAGCAATCCTATATATCCCAGGATACTAAGTAGTCCCTAAGACTGGACCAATGTCAACACTGAGTATCCTTAACCTTGATACTGGCTGTGTTTAGTACATGTTTGTATCACTAGTACATCTTGATATGATTCCAATTCAAGAGATGCATACATTTGTTAGTGCTAAGTATCCATACTAAGTGTAGTATATATTGGAATGGTCTATTAATGAGGCCAGATATACCTAAACACTGGTGTCATTAGATACTTAGTACATCATGGGATTGTGACTGTCAGTAGCCCGGTGCATACCTATGTATCACTTAATACTGAGTATCTTCTATTACTTAGTACCTCCTGGGATGGTCCTTAATAGCCCAGTGCATGTACATGAGTCACTTAATACCAAGTATTCCTTAAACCTTTTTAGAGCTTATTGTATATGTATATACCTTAATACTAAGTATGGATTCTTACCTTTGTCAATGTTTAGTGTATGAGTAACTCTACCAGGACCATTACTGATAACATCCTTAACGAATACTTGTTTTTGTTTCATATACTCACTTGTCAATATTTTAAGGACAGCATCTGAAGGTTTTCAAGTTGTTTCAGTAATTTCTAACCACAAGACTTTTAGTGTGCTGATATAAATTATTAAGTAATATACTAGTGGCTTATTATCACAACAATTATCACAACATTACACCCACTGATTTAATAAAAAGTGATTAATATAAACTAAGTACACTTGTCAGCTTAAGGCCAGGACACTATTGTATAAGCTTTTATGAACTTTATATATTACAATTAAAGTTCAAACATTACATACCTTACTACTGCAAACATTTTGTTTGTAATTGTTACTGAAATTATGACTCTAGTCAACTGTATATGTGTCCATATTTATGGTAGGAATATAAATGTATGTCCAAATTTAGCTATATCCCAAGTCTACCCTTACCTATTATTTATTTTTCATGTACACTAGGATTTATTTGCTACAAAAGCCTTTTTTTACTGTTTCTAAACATTACATTTAGTTAGTGAATGTTTGTTGTACATTTTTTAATAATCTGGAATTATGCATGATATTTTGTCATGGTGGTATGTCAACAATGCTATTCCTTTTTATAATGGATTTCTTTTTCAAATATCTAACACTCCAATTTACTCAGGTTTTAAGTGGATTTTGAAGATTTACTGAATAAAACAAACCTTTTCTCTCTAGCTTATCCTAAGCCTTAGATATATCATTGAGGCAGTAGTCATCTTGGACAAAGTATAGTTTATAGGTTCATTTCAGTATTATAATATATGCATATCATAGTTAAAAGGAAAGGGATTAGAAACCAATTCTCATTTGAAAGGTGATTTTTTGGGACCATTTTGCTTAAATTACTTGTCATGCATACCATGTCAGACAGTCATATAATTCTTTGTAGAATAAAAAGGTTTATTTTACTTGTTCTAATATTTAGTTCCAAGTTGACACCTTGAGCTTTCTCAAAATAACAATTTATTTTATAACCTAACATTTGTAGCAAATGTGTTTCTTGAATTAAAAATTAAATTAAGTTTTAAGATAATTATAATAAGTATTTTTCGTTTACTAGATAACAATGATGTGTTACTGGACAAAGCTATGAAGAAGGGTTTTGTAACTGCTGAATTCTCCAAGTTTTCAATATCTGGTGCACCTGGAACTGGTAAATCATCTTTTTTAAAGCTACTATATAATGATGAACCAAGTAATGATGACAATATACATAACAGTACTAATGTAGTTGCTCCACGTCCAGTACATGTCATGACTGCCATCAAAGGTGATGATCACAAATCGTTATGGAAAAAAGTGAATCCAGATGATATAAAGGAAATTATTGCTGGAAATATTAAGAACAACATGGAAGTATCACCAGAAGTCAAAAGTCATCAAGTGGGAAATGATGTACTTGGCAGATCAATTGAAGAAACAGAAGCAACTGAGTCTCGTCATCCATTACTAGACTCTAACGAAATAACCACAACAGAAGACAGACCAAAGTCTGATGTATGTGATCAAATCATTAAATCGTTAGATCATGTACAGGAGTCTAAAGAACTTTATAAAGCTCATTGGATATATGGTATTGATACTGGTGGTCAGGCTGCATTTATAGATATTGCTCCAGTCTTGTTACGATATAACTCAGTCAATATTTTTACACACAAGCTGGATGAGCACCTTGAGGACAAAACTAAGTTCTTCTTCAGTGTTCAAGGTAATCTAATTGGTAATCCAGTCGAAAGGCAGATTACAAATCTACAGCTTCTTGAAGCTTCATTTCGTTCATTAACATCAGTTAATCCTCTAACAATGTCTGAAAATAAGAAAGAATTAGAGAATGTTCAAAAGCCACACTGCATAATATTGGGGACATATTACGATGAATTGCTGAAGCCTGGTTATTTTGGTGAGTCAATAGAAGCCAAAAATTCTATTCTTTGGTCAAAATTGGAAGAATTTAATCTAAAAGATCAAGCTATTCTGTATCGTGAAGAAGGAAATTCAATCATCTTTCCTGTCAATGCTATTGCTAGAGACACGCACACGAAAGAACTAGCTGATGAAATCCGTTGTCAAATATGTGAATATTCCCTAAAAGCTCCAATCCCTATTAGATGGTTTTTGTTTAAGCTAGAATTAGACCAGAAGTTTTGTCAATCTAACATATTTGTTGTAAGTAAATCTAAATGCCAAGATATCGGCAAAAGCTTAGAAATGAAAGCTGATGATGTTAAAGCAGCTATAATGTACTACCATAATCTGACTGTCTTCCTTTACTTTCCTGATATCTTACCTGATGTAGTGTTTCTTCATCCACAACCACTATTTACTATACTTTCTGATTTGATTAGTATCTCTTTTGCTGAAACAATTGATCGTTTGAAAGTTCCCAGTATAGAAGGTAATCGTATTGTTATTAAATCAAATGTTTATAGGGAGCTTAAAGATGAAGGTTGTTTTACAAGAGACTTATTGTCACTACCCATATTTAATGAATTCACTGATGACTTTACAACAGACAATTTTCTCCATTTAATGACCAGTTTACTCATTTTGGCCAATCTACCCAAGGAAGAAAAATACTTTATTCCAACTGTCCTTCCTACTACACCTTCTACCAACTTTCAGTCCATACCATCAACTTTTAAGCAATATGTTGATCCTATAATTATATCATGGGATATGAAACCATTTCCTCGAGGTATCTTCCCTGCATTAGTTGTCAATCTTCTATGTCTTGAAAATCAGATTGCTTTTAAACTTAAACATCCTCTACGTTCCACACCACGTTATCGTAATATGATCACTTTTCACAGTAGTTATGGTGATGTTCTATTAGTTGATGGGATTTGTTGGATTGCAGTATATTATTCAGATCCTTACAAAAGATGTAGTGCTATACGTGAAGTTGTCCATACAGGAATTCGTAAGGTGATACGCAACTTTCAATATATTCTTGACATAGGAAATCTTGAAGAATATTTTTACTGTACTTTATGCTCAGACAAAAGTACTGAACATTTCTGTCAGTTAAAGAAAGACAAGAAAACACTCGTATGTTGTGCAAACTGTACTGCTAATATTATTGATAAATCTCGTCAACAACCTTGGTTTTCCATGAATGGTGAGTTTGATTTATTGTAACAATACATATATAACAGAATATTAATATTGATTGTTTTTTAAGTAAAATGTAAATAACAACTTCCAACTTCCTTCCACTTGTATGAAAAACACCCACACAAATCAATGACCAAAGCATTACATTATCTAGCCATTTTTTAATTGCCTAGTGGAGCATTTACTTGTGAAAATTTCTAAATGACATGATAAAATAACAATTTTATCATTTTATTGTATTATTGTGTGCAACAATTTATTAAAGAGAAAATTGAGTCAATTCATAACTTGAATAGCTGACTATATGGCACCCAGCTGTAGGCAGTACAATGATTTGTGTGACTAGTACATGTTTATCTTCAAATATTAATATCCTGTTCATTGTGTAGCTGCATCATCTTCATCTCTTTATCCTGATATTCAAGACCCTAAACAAGTTGGTACGTCAATAAACATTTCTTCTACTTTGTTAACCTGTAGTGTAACTTATTCTATATAAAGCACATATGTCATATTTCATCCACTATTATAATGCTGTAGTACCTTAATATTATCAACACCCTAAGAAGTTAGGAATCACAGTCATAATTCATAAAAGTTATAGCTAAAAAACTTGTTGCTTCATTTATATATTCGCCTTCAAAATAATAGAAAAACATAACTAGATTTTATTTGAGATATTATCAGACATAATATGACAGCATGTGCTACATTTCTGTCAATATCTATTTTTAAATGTTCTTAACCAATATTAACCATTGTAATAGCATGTCATCCAAACTTTAAGACCTCCAGCTTATTGTAATACTATGCTATGTGCATGAGATTATACTTTATGATATTTGTATAGCTCTTTGTCCTAACTATATCAACACACAAGTTCCACCTTTGTTTTTTTGGAGTTAGTCATCATCAATCCAAATGTATAAAATCTCAATGTCATTAATGGCCCTAGTATGTCTGATTCAATAAACTTATGTTATGTTAAAAACTATTAAGTACAAACAATATTATTTATATACTTTATTTCAGGAAAGAAACAGAAGGGACTGAGATTAGAAGACCTGCATCCTGTTCAATCAGAGTCTGAAGACATACCTCTTAGTAAACGAAGATCTCATTATGTATCATCTGATTGTGACTTAGAATCATATGATGTTTCAAGAGGACGTGGTAAGGAACCAGCTAGTGGGAAACTTTACAAAAAGAAAGGAATATCTCACAAAATGACTCATTCATTACCTAAAAGAATACCACAGGAATATAAAGGTATAGTTTGTTTTACTGACATGTAATGAAGATACTTTACTGATTCATTGTCATGTTAGGCAGGCAAGAGAGAAATAGTGGTAGACAATAGTTATAATCAATTTCTGTGTACACTGTATTAACTTGATCATTGTATAACATGTTAATGATGTTTTTAACTCTGTTAAATCTATAATATTTAACTTTTAAAACAAATCATAGTATTGATAATTTATATTAACTAGTTTAATGTGATACATTAGTTTCTCACATTGTTTGTTTTATATAGATTATAAAGAAACAAACCAAACAAAGGAACTGCCACCATCAAAAAGGGAATATACTGCTTCTTCAAGTCAGTAATTGAATTTAATAATATTAGACATGATTTGAACCAGATGTATTTCATATCAAAGCCAATCTTAGATGGTGGTACATGTGACTTAATATATTGCTTTCAATCTCAGTTATAACAATGATACAGAATTTTTAAACACTACATTTAAGTATTGTCAAGGCTTATAACACAATGTTTGGACTGCATAGCACATAGCACATAACAGCATGTGTCATCTAAGAAATAACTAACAGCAGGAGCCCTTAGCCTCACTAAAGAGGAAGAGTTTGCAAATTCCATTCTAACACTGGTACAGCATTAAAAATAGCTTGTGATCATATTTTTAAATCTTAACCATTATTATTATGATGAAGTAGACAATTAATTTATACATGCCTGCATTAAAGTATCCTAAACAGTGACTGAGAATGTACTTCCTAATATAAGCTTTACAAAGATTGTCAGGTATACAAGCTAATGTACATTGTACAACTAAGAAGAAAAAAATATTGATGTTATGTTGACTTCTAACTACTGTAACAGTAAGGTTTCTTCAATTGATTACAGGAAAGAAAAAGAAGAAGCTGAGATTATATATATCAGAGTCTGATGAAGATATACCTCCTAGGAAGCAAAAATCTCATACCTTATCATCTGACAGTGATGTAGAGTCATATGACACTTCAAGTAGATGTGGTAAAGAACCAGCTAGTGGGAGACCTTTTAAGAAAAAAGGAATGCCTTACAAAAAGATATCTTCATTATCTAAAAGATTACCACATAAACAAAAAGGTATAGTCTGATTTAGTGACATGTAATAAAGATACTTTACTAATTTAATTGTCATGTTAGGTAGGCAAGAGAGAGACATTGGTAGACAATAGTTATAATCAATTACTATGTACACTGTATTGAATAACTCTCTTGTTGTATAACATGTTAACAATGTATATAATTTGTTATTACAAGGACAGGTTTCTTTTAACTTTTAACACAAATCATAGTATTGATAATTTTTATTAGCTAGTGTAATTTATCTATCAGGAATTTAGTTTACGATGTTGTTCTTTTCATATAGGTCATAAACGACCCACCCGGATGGAGGAAATGCCATCATCAAAAAGGAAATCTACTACTACTATTACTACTACTTCAAGTCAGCAATTAATAAAGTCAACTTAAGATAATAACAAATGTGCCATTTCATATATTGTTCAAATCAACTATTATAATACCCAAAAACATAACTTTAGGATTGCCTAAATGATAGCATGTTTCCACTCATAAATTAGTGTAACAGGAGTCCTCATCCTCACTAAGGAGGAAGAATATGTGAATCCAATTCTAAAGCATTAGAAAAACCTGCTTAGGATCGAACCTTACCAATTATGAATGTGATTAACTATACTATGAATATAATTAAACATTTGTTTATATAGTCATTCACAAAAAATTGCCCAAAAAGGAATACTTGTGTGATTTGGGTCAATATAGGTCCACTTGACACTTACAATGTGCAGGCATAGGTACAGACAACTAGCAGGCACAGGCAGTCTATTATTGTTTTGAGCAACATGGCTTACAATAACAAGTTCATTATTGTATATTTTTGCTTCAGTAAGTAGTAATTGTCTCACACGCTATGGAGATTATTAAGTTATTGTGATATGAATATCACAAAATATAATATTATATGTAACAAACTAGTTTAACATGTGGAGTTATCCTGAGTATACACATAATTCACACAATTTTCAAACACAAGCCATAATCATTACAGAGAGCCTTAAATTCAACTTAAATTTTAGGATAAGGCTTGGAGATAGGGCTTCATAATAGAAATAGTAATAAATAAATCAAACTTATTATTGGCTTTTCTTCTATATGAATTGTTTTGATGACATAGTACATGTATGCACTTTGTATGCTCATGTATGTACACTCCTTTACATTATAAAGTTGACAGCTGATATTAAGAGATTGATAATAAAAAAATTCAATCACTTACTCAACATGAGTATCCTTAACTTTATACTGGCTATGTTTAGTACATGTATGTTCCTCAATACTAAGTATATCTGGTACATCTTGATACATAGTGCTAAGTATTCATACTAACCGTAGTACATCTTGGAATGGTCAATTCATGAGTCCAGGACATATGTATCCCTAAACACTAGTATCACTAGATACTTAATACATCCTGGGATGGTGAGTGTCAGGAGCCCAGTACATTCCTATGTATCCCTTAATACTATGTTCTTGATACTTATACATCCTGGGATGGTCCTAAATAGTCCAGTACATGCGTTTGTGTCTATTAATAGCAAGTATCCCTTGATACTTGTTACATCCTGGGATGGTTTCTTCAGGGATTTATTTTGGAGCACAGTGCATATATATCTCTTAATACTGAGTAGTCTTGGGTATGGATTCTTACATTATCACTAGAGAAAAGTTGAGAAACCAATTCTCATGTAAAAGGTGACTTTTTGGAACCATTTTTCTTAATTTAATTGTCTGTCGAAAAAAAAGGTTTAGTTTTACTTGTTCTTGTCTGATCTTTTGAGTTGAGAAGAGCAACCCAGACATGTAAATGACTTTGTGATTTTACATGCTATCCACATGGGACTTGTACCAATCAATTCAGCTTGCAAACGCGCATTTTATATATGAAATTTTGCTCTCTAGTGCTACACAAAAGTAGCAAACTATAAAACTCCATTCACTTTCAATGGCATACCTTCATACTTCAAATTTTGCACTTTCGAGGATTTAACAAATAATATGAACAAATAATGAATAAAATTAAAATGTACTTCAGTGCTAATTACATATAATAGGTGAGGAAATACCTCACCCTATATCCATGCATAAAACACCTTTTTTAATAAGGGGCTCTTCTCAACTTGGACATAGTATAATTATCATGACATTATACTCACTTAATATTATTAATGGTTATAGATATCAACCAACCAATTTCCCTTCATGAAGGTACAGGATCTTGATTTAAATCATATCAAATTACAGCTAATGGTATGGATGGTAGTTTATAGAGTCATAATTATCATGATTATCTATTACTGACTTATTTTCTTATCGGCTACTTATCTTCTGACAATTGAATGGACTTGACACATAATGTTAATTATGTTAGTACCAAGAATTTTTAAGTAAATGCACCAGACTCCCTTTTTGCTCAAGGAACACATCAGTTTGAGGATTAGACTAGCTATCACTTGCGAGTTATACTTAAAATGTAATGAACATGTATATACTATACACAAGGGTTGGGCCTGTTTATATAAACTTGCTTTCACCTTGTGTCATGCTACTATCTTAGACATAATGATCCCTCCCTCATATTATGTTACTTATATATTAGAGTTGTGTAATATATACATGTATACAGCATGTTGTTCGAAATATGTAATGTTAGTTATGTTTTAGTGTTGTATAGAAAGAACTAACAGTAGTGTTAATTTTCACAATTTTGGCATATGGACTAGTCTATATAAACTTGTAATTAGTATATCCAAACTTTAGATCATTATTAATCAATTGTAATCCTGACACTGAATTATCTAATTCAGGTAATTTAATTTCTATATAATATGTCTATACATTTTGTTAACTGTTACACTGGACATTTGCAATAGTATTATAATTATAGCTTCTTCCCAGGACTAACTGATATTTTTATAATATCATAGTAAACAATGTGAGTAATAACAAAGGTCCTATAAGACTATTAATCTTAGAATAGAAACAAATGTTCATGTGAGAGGTTGTATATTACTTAATTTACTTAACATGCCAGGCGGTCCTATAATACTTTTTTAAACAATCAATTTTCTTTCAGATCATTACAGTACCTGTATATTATATACATTATATAATCTTTTGTGAACGTAGCTCTATAATTATATATATGATTTCATACTTTACAGCATCAAAACCAGAGAAACATATATTGCTGAAGCTACTGTCTTCAGTCAACTGTAAATGGCAAGGAATAGGAGATTTACTTGGAGTTGATTCTAACACTATTGAGGCATTGTCCACATCTACCTTTTCTGACCAAATTAAGTTGTCCAAAGTGCTACAGAGCTGGTTAGACAATGAGCCAACACCAGTAACATGGGACAACATCATCAAAGTTTTAGAGGGACCACTGGAAGAGAAGCCACTAGTAGATGAAATCCGACAGTTCCTTAAACCAAGTATGTGATATATATTTGTCTTGTATCTATTGTTACTGTATTATCTGTACATGATGAATTTTGCAACCCTCAATGCTAATAAAGTTTTAGTCATTTATTAATTTTTTAAAATTAAATCCCATGTTCTCTTTTCAGTAAGTATCTGTCTCACACATTATGGAAGTTTTTAATAATTGCGATGTAAGCAATCACAAACCATAATAACATATGTGAGGTGGTAGTAGTAGCAGTCTTACATGCGTAACATGTCAAGTGTCCCTGATTGTTCTTGTTTAGCCTGAGTATATAACTGTCATAGCTAATAAGCACATTCCAACAACAAGCAACAGTCACTGTAGACAGCCTTAATGTCAAAAATTTAATAACAGTTTTAACTTTAAGATGAGGCTTACAGATGTAGGACTTTCTAATAAAAGTGGTGATAGATAAGTTTAATTTTGATATTTTTTTTGTCTGAATTATTTTTCATAGTAAATACATTTATACACTTTGTTTGTACATGGTTGACACTCCTTTACATTTTATAGGTGATACCTGATATCTAATAGATCAATGAATAAAATAAATCATGCACTTTGCACTTTACACTTCAGAGTATATGTTTGGACTTATAGCAATATCTTAGTCAGATACATGTAACTCATCTTTTAGTTTAGTTGTCCCTTTTTTTGAAAGTTCCACACTGACTTGGTTAGCTCCAATAAAGCTTGCTGTATAATTTTGTTGCTAAGTTGACTGTAGTTCCTAAGCAATTGGGAACTACTGACAATGTATAAAGATTTAAAGATTTAAAGTCTGTTAGCCTATAATAAGTCCTTGTCTAATCCATCATAGTGACTATTCTTGAAGCTATAATTTTTATAGTTTCTCAAATCTTAGACTCTGACCGATGTTTAATTGATATTGTACATTGCATGAGCTATATAAGTAGGTGAGGCTGATCATGTCACTAATCTTGTGTGCGTGTATATGTTATCCTTTGTTCTTTTAATTTGATATATTATTAGGAACAGTAGGAATGATGCACCACAGTGAAACTAAAGATCTTGAGTTAGAAAAGTTGCAACTAGCAGAACAACCAACTCAAGGTATTCTGAGTGATCTTACGTAATATATGTTGTTGTCATTAAAATGTCACTGTCATATATTGTATAATTACTTTTTACAGATTTATTTAAAGGAATGATGATAGTGGGAGAGAGCTATTCCAAATATAGTGCTGCTAAAGATCAACAGTTTTCAGTTGAAGAATGTGGGCTAAACATTTTCATACCTGCACAAGTTATCACACCAGTAGATATTCCATACGAAATTACTGCTAATGGATTGTGGGGTGGCAAATTTGAATTTCCTGAAAATAGTCTACTTGTTAGTGGGGTGTGTCATATATCAGTATCTTCTTCATCTCAACTCAATAAACCAATTACAGTTGAACTAGAACATTGTGTTAATATTACTGATGAGAAACAGGCAAAATATCTCTGTTTTGTTCTCGCTAAATCTGGTCCACCCTTTAAGTTTGAATACCTACCAGGAGGATCATTTTGTCCTGGTTCACAATATGGCACTATACATCTCAAAGAATTTTCATACCTAGCTATAGTACTTTGTGCTGTAATTGGTGATGCCATGTTTGGTGTAGGAGGAGTAGTTCTAGGAGGTGCAGTTGGTAGTGCCATTGAATATTATTATGCAAATAGTAAGTATATACTGATCAGTTATACATGTATGGAATAAAATGTTTAGAACAATGCTGCTAAGTCAACAGTTGTATGCTTTGTGTTGTAAGACATAATAATTTTGAATTAAAATCCACAATATAATTTATACAGATACTAATCTTCCTAACTGCAACTATCGAGCTTATTTATTCTACAAAGTAACAAATTTGGAAACATGGAAGATGCGATTCACAGTTGTTCAAGATACCATATATTCTTATGCAGTAAATGTTTATCACTAAGTTTTTAAGTAATTATCAATATTTCTTATATAGGTAATTCAAAAATGGAAGTCTGAGTTTGGTAGTGAAGAATTAAATTTTCCATTTCATTTTGTTATTGATGGACCTTCATCAACCAAACAAGAGAGAGCAACCACTAGAGAAATTGATACAGAAAATACATTGCAGTTATTAGGATTTCCTGATAATCCAGTTAATGGATGGAAAATAACTCCGCTACGTACACCACCAGTAGTAAGTTATGTGTGTGTTCATACTTACTACATACACAGCAATAGTTATCTGTGAGTGTGCATATGTGTGTGTCTGTGTTTGTATGTGTGCATGCTGGTGTGACGTGTAGATGAAAAAAATAAAAATAAACTACATATAAGTTATCGTTTTTGTACTTTACTTACTCTGATGTAGATTAACAGGAAAGATGCTGATAAGTTCATTCAATCATTGTTTTTTGATCCTCCTAATATTCCTGTACAAATATCTGCTAATCCTACAATGAGTGACTTCAGTAATAATCTTGAATATCCTATAACAATTGAAGGTATTGAAGTTAGTGATAGTCAAACATCAGTCATCGATAGACCTAAATTTGTTATTACTAGATCACTGACCAGTAATTCACAAAGTGAGTAGTGAGTGTTAGTCTAATACACCTGTCATTATAATATCCTAATTATAACCATACTATGAGGATTCCTAATAATTTCGTTAATAATAATTATTTTTAACTAATGATTACCAAGTACCAAACCATAAACTAATTTATTGTGATTGTTAAGACTCTCAATCTAAACCAGAATACATATATTATGTACCTTCTGTAAATCCAGTAATGTTTGTGTTATATAAGTTTTTTAGTTCATTATATGACTTATAATATTCACAAACCACAAAAAGAGCTCATCTAAGTTTTAGAAATGAATTTTGTTCCAATTTATTATGCCTGCACTCAGTAATACAATCATCAATATTCAGGAATGCATTAATAGATGTATAAAAAATGTTAGGGAGTGTAGGAAGAAGAGTAACAGACAAAGAAATATTCTAACTTGTCAGATATGTCAAAGACGTATAACTTAAGTTTAGGAACTTTGTTACTTTCTTCTGTCTGGTATGTGACATTATGATATCATATTAACATCATAGCAAATGAAATCAAGTCAAGGACAGTCAACAAGCTTGTTTTTAAAGATAATGTTGTGTTAATACCAGTTACTTCTCTCGTTATAGAGAGTTGTCAGCTACATAACATACAATCTGCATTTTATAGCTACCTCCCGCTCATATTTTAGTCTAGTATTTTTTATAGTTTTTAAAAGAGAATGGACCCTTGCATGATATATACCTCTCTATAAAACACATAAGCTCCACCTTTCTTTGTTTTGGAACCAACCATACCTTTAGAGCTTGCTAAAAATAAATCCAAACCTATAAACTCTCAGTGTTATTCATTACATCATGGCCTGATTTATCTGATAATATGAACTGTCTGTAAAATTGTTGTCTGGTGTTATGATAAATAGTTTTAATGGCTTCCTTTTTTCATCTGTTGTTATTTTCAAAAAATAAATTAGGAATGTAGTGGCTATTTGTAAGGCACAGGAAGTGCATACTCCAATATAAAATTAATACTGTTAGATTCTAAAATTTAGAATGTAGTGTCTGAGGTATAGTATTAATTTATCATTGATGTATGGACTTCATGTTGATGTACACCATCAACTATGAATATTGTGTTTGTGTTTGTTATTTGAATTATTATTGGCTGTTTTTGAATAGTCTGACTTTTGAATTTATCTATACATGTGTTACTTACCAATAATATGATTACACTTGTTTTATTGTTTAACAAAGTAAACATCATATTGTTATATCAATACTAAATTGTGTATTTTTTATTTCATATTAGATAATATAGCTGAAGGAGGTATACATGTATCTACTATACCAGATGAACTCTTGGATCAACAACCTACAACTGAAGAATTAATTTTACATGCTAGAACAGCAGAGTGGAATCAGTTGGGTGTGAAACTAGGACTGGACAGAGTGGATCTAGCTGAGTGTCATGACTGTACCAGTATGTATCAGTTATGGATTATGGAGAAAGCAAGAAGAGCAACAAGAAGAAATTTATTAGATGCTTTAAGAGCTATTAGACAGAATAAAGTAGCCATGATTTATGAAGATTATTTTAAAACAATGGTAAGTTACATTGTGTATATGTATACATAATTAATAGAGTAGATCCCTTAGCTAAGAAATAGTTCCCTATCATTGGCCCTATACATTAGTATACTGATATGTATATTATTTATACACTTGTGGTTTTATAACAGTATAGACTATATAAATAACTTATGACCACAAGTTAATATTACAAACTCATTTCCTCATTTTTGTAGGTGAGAAATAATGAGAGTGTTCAATCTATATAAGTGATGTTATATATATCAACAAGTACAATATAGTAAGTATACTAGTTACCTTAATACATGTATGTACATGGTATGTGGATATGTTCATGTATACATGTAAATGATAGTTCCTTTGAACTATTGAAAATAATTGAATTATTTGTGGTCAATATTTTACATTCAAATATTGCCACTTTAGACAAGTTCCACTACATGTTTAGGACTAAGTCCATAACTACAGAAAAGTTGAAACAGTGAGGAATGTAACTTCCTACACAAATAATTAAAATATCTCCCATACTAGTCATTTTAGTTGGTGGATTTTCGTCTATGTTTATATCAGAGATATACATTGTGTAAGCTTGTGTCTAAAAATAGTAATGTGACTAGTGCGGGAAAATTTACTGTTTCTATAATAGCTTTGTACTAAGAACCTTCGTACCATCTTAGACTTTGTTCCTCACTGACCTCACATCCTACTTATTGTTGTTAAAGGTTATGTAGTACATAATTGAACATGAACAACAAACTTTAGTTTAGTAACCCAGCCATCCTCTAATTAATATCATTATATTGGTAGTTGGATTTTGTAGTTACTACACATAATTATTATCTATATCTATTAATTCCACAGATACATACCTCAATATCCTAAAAGAGAGATCCTTGTAACTGTTCTATACATATTGTTTAAACCAAGAAATGAAGCTGATTACACTACTTTAATTAACTACCTATTACTATGTACATCACTATACATCTGTAGAATAGTGTTTGGTCTTTAAAATTGTTTTGTGGTATTTAGCAAATTAAATAGTGGGCGTTACAAAATACGGTAATAGATGCAATTGTGACATTGTGTTCTTTAAAAGGGCTTCGGTCAGTTCTTAGACTCCAGATCACCATAACACTACTCCAGTAATTACAACAAAGAACCAAGGATCATATCTGCCACTGTAGGTGATGATTCCGTGTGGAGAAAAGTAGACCACGAGTCTCTTAAAGCATTAGATAGTTGCTCAAGGAGTCAAACATCGTTCGACCTCTCAAACAAAAAAGATCATTATTAGAAGAATCAGTTGATCACGCAACAGAATAAACTTCAGACAGTGAGGACTTTGAAACATCAATTACAGCTAGTCATGAAACGGGTTACAGAATACTGTAATATGCAATTGTGTTCTCTAATTGTTTGTAATACTTTCACAACGCTTCATGCCCTCCTCACGTTATAGGTATGAAATGCTTAAAATTTTCAAACATTAATCCTTGAATATAATTAATTCTGGCCTTCTTACATTGTAAATGATTGAATCATAGGGTTCAGAGTTTCATCTGAAGAGAGAGACATTTACAACGACTACAGCTTTGTTTTTTATGTCCATTTACAGAATTTTAAAATTAAGGAATCTTCAGCTAAGCAGTCAGAACAACTGCCACAACTTTTGGCCTTTTTGCCTACTAGTGCTGGTATAGTGAGACTTTCATTCACACTCACAATCACTGTGTAAATTGCTAAGAATAGTATGTTATCTGACACCTATTATAACAGTAATATCAGACTGTTATAAGTACTCTTATACTAACAGTCCATATAAGGATGGTATAGTGTGGGTGCTTACACCTCATTCTGTTATAATCTTGCTTATAACAGACATATTTTAAGCAATTTGATATAAGAATATGCTTATTGCCATACCATTATGATAACCATTATCGTGAATAATACATTTAATTAAGTGCACTGTATAATAGAACTTTTAATTTTGTTGTGGGTCGTATGTCTTATAACATGTCTAGCTACACAAAAGAAATGTTGAACACCAATGTTTTGGCTTGAGATTAATCTTTATCTGTTAGTTTAAAACTATAAAATGGCTATATAAACATCTCAAACATGTTCAAAATAGAAATAAAACTATGAACTTCCTAATACATAATATAGCTACAATATCAAGGGGCAGTTGTATGATGCAAACAGTCCTGTAAAAAGTTCAAAGTAAAAGACCATTCAATTACATTGAAAGTGAGGCTTTTGTTTATGAAATGTACTTACAACACAGTAAAATATAACTTTCAAATGTCAAAATTGTGTTCACATACTTTTGTGTGATTACTATGTAGAAATGCCCACACTGTTATTTATACTTTTGCATGTTTGAGTTGTTTTTATTGCCATCCCTATATTTAATGAATTTTTATATACTTACTTGTGGTTTTCACTTGAATTATAATTTATTTAAAGTGTGTTCGCATATTATTTTCTTTATTGTAAGTGGTTGAATGATTGTACCACAGCATATGTTATACAATGGGCGATTGTTATAATTCTATTATGACTAACAATAATATATTATGCATGAATCAGAAACAATGGTTATGTATGTATGTGTATAACAAAGGTAGAAATAGCTAATTCCTGGTAGTGTACTGTAAGGATACCTGTTTCTTGATATTTAGATGTCATCTCCTCAAGAAGTAAATGTTACTGACAAAAGCTTTAATTTGATATCACTAAGGATAGGTCTTGTGATAGAATAGAATAGAACATTTGACCTGCAAACTTGTATTAATGATGTATATTGTTCTTTATTAACATAATTATAAGTCATAAAATAGCATCTCTTATAAAGAATATTTTCAAGCTCTCTGCAAACCACTACTAAACATGCCTTTTGTGTAAATTATTTATAAAAGACTTCTGCTTATGTAGTTATATATCATTATAGAAGATTATAGAAGAAATTAGAAGATAAAACTGCAAGCCATTTCTATATCTATATAAGTTGTATTATTATTAGCCTGATAACATGTGATCCAAAATACATATGCAATATTAGGTTTGAATGTTATGTGGAAAGAAATCAAAGAATGACAGTGCAGTTAATTACATTTTTTTAAGTTTACATAATATTAGCAACAACATATCTGATATCTTTATTACCTTTATCAAAAATGAGGTCATCATTACATTTATCATTATCATTGATATCTTTATAAGTTTTTTTATATAGGTGCATTTCAAAGACTTTTACCTGATTTCAATCCAGACATGGAAATACCTGATTCAGGTATTTTGTTGCTATGTAATATGTTAATACTGTACAATTTGTTGCATCACAAATGTAGATTTTTATGACAGTAACTGATTATTTTATATCAATATATATATAATAAACACTTTTGGTTTAATATAAAAATAATTCTTAAAATATTTTTTTGATTTTTGTTGCAAACGAATATTGTGATTGTTACCCCACTACTGAAAATTGAACTGAAGAAAACCAAAACAAAACTGTTAAAATGTTTTAAAATTTAAAAGTCTTACTCAAATTTTTAAAAAGCTTATAAATTACAAATTACATAGTTAGTTATGTTTTATGCCAAAAGTATGAACTAATAAACATTAATTCACAGGTAGTTATTGATTGACCAAGCATGTGAAAAGAAATGTGCTATGTCATGCTAAATAAAGGACAGCTTAATTTTGTTAGGATAATCTTAATGACACTACTATATTTGATCAAGCATGAATGAAAATATTGATAGACTGCTTAAAGTACTGTTTAGCTAAGTTTTGGTAAACATTTACAACTTTCTTCTTCTCTAAATTTCACAAGCCTGTGGCCACATACTTATAATAATTATACGTGTGCTTGTACATGAAACATTCTCATTAATTATTGAACTGATCATGAATGGTTCATATTTATAGCATACTGTTTGTGCCCAAATTAAACCTTACAATTATAGGAGTGACTCACTCTGGATATGCATTGCAATCTAGATATATGATGATAGACTTAAGTTTAGATTTTTGGGTGAGGTCTAGTATTAAAATATTATAGTATAATGCTGACAATACTACTCCCATAATCATCTGAACATTTTGACACAAACAAAATGCCATACATATTATTGTATCAGATACCTTTAGTTGATAAGGAAATAGCCTTAACTTTGTGTTTAGTAGTAGTGAGCCCTCACTCATACATCTGATACACCAGAGTTTGTAATACATACTTACACAAATAATTAAATAAATTTAAATAATTTCTTTAAATGTATGTAGGGATGGTAGTAAAATCATCTCAAGTAAACCCAAGTAGGAATGGCGGTATGGACATCCCTACATAGTGACCACAATATCAAGGGTAAAATGTTTATTTAGCATTATAACTGTAATAAGAAGACTTTGGCAAACAGTACTATGAGAAGTCAAATTAAATTTGCTAAACACAATGAAATATAGCATCAATTTTGTGTTTAGGTACTTTGTGTAGCTACTATGTAGTGATGTCCATACTGCTATTCCTACTTAGGTTCCTTGGAGATTTTTTATCATAATCTTTACATGTAATGGATTTTAAATTGTATTTACTAGTCAGTGTTAATTTTTATTTAAATAAAAGATTAACTAAAATAATTATGTTCTGATTTTATATATCCCTACCTAGGTAGAGCTTTTACCTGATAACATATGGTCCAAATATGCATTTAATCAATTATCATTATCATTGATATTTCTATAATTTTTTCAGGAAGGACACTCATACCTGATACCCATTCATGCACCAAAATATTAGATCCAGGTACTTTGATTTCTGTATAATATATGTGTTATCTGTACACTAGAATTTGGTTGTATTATATCATAATTATAACTTAATTCTAATAATAATTGATAGTTTTGTATTATAATTTTATCATAGCAAACACATTGAGTAATGAAATGTTTCTCCTATAAATCTTAAAAAAATATAGTTAGCATATATATATATATATATTATGTATATAATCCAGTTAACGCAACATTCTCAGACTGTAACACTATTATCTTACATGCATACACTGTATGATGTTTGACTAAATAGCTTCTAGTGCATTTTAATAAAATGAGAGGAAGCCTTTTTTCATGATAACTTTTAAATTTGGTAGTTTCTAATGCTTTAGAATAACTATTGACTATTGTCCATTAGGAAGCTCCTATCTACCTACAACTAGTTCATCATTATCTTCACGTAGTCATGTACCTTATATTGCTCCAGTTTGTATAAATCATATGAATCCATCTTCTGGTTTTGCCTATAAATCAAGTCCCTCAATGTTATTTGAAGACCAAAAATCTTATGCTACACAGCATAAACAGCAACAACAACAGCAACAACAACAACAACAACAACAACAACAACAACAACAACAACAGCAACAACAAAAACAAAAGCGACAGCAACAACAAAAACAACAAAAACAACAACAACAACAACTTATACAACAACAACAACAACGGCAACAACAACGGCAACAACCACAGCAACAACCACAACAACAACAACTACAACAACAGCAACAACAAAAAGAACAAAAGCAACAACAGCAACTACAACAAAAACAGCAGCAACAAAAAGAAACACAACAGCAACAGCAACAACAACAAGAAATACAACGGCAAAAACAAATGCAACAACAACAACAGCAACAACAATGTCAACAACAACAACAACAACAGCAGCAGCAGCAAAAACAAAAGCAACAAATACATCAGGAAATACAACAAAAACAACAACAACAACAACAACAAAAGCAAAGTGAAGTGGCACATTTTCAAGCACATGCAGCAGCTCAAGACATGCAAGCTGATATAAATCAATTTATACCAACATTTTTTTGCAGAAGATAAATCTATACCAGTTCCATTCAAGCAATACACTGAGCCTCTAATTCTGTCATGGGATATGAAACCTCTTCCTCGAGGTGTATTCACTGCATTAGTTTACAACCTTCTAAGTCATAAAGATTCACCAAAGTCTCAACTCAGAAATCCTTCAACTTTCACTCCACATAAATGTACTTTTCACACTGATTTTGGTGATGTTCTCTTATTTGATGGAATTTACTGGATAGCAATATGCAGTACTGACCCATCTAAAAGATGCTGTGCTTTACGTGACGCTGTCCATACTGGCATCTGTGAAGTTGTTAGTATTTTTGATTATATGGCTGAATTTAAAAATCTAAAAGAATATTTTTATTGTAAAATATGCTGCAACAAATCTTCAGAACATTTCTGTCGTTTAAATGATGACCAGAAAACAGTTACCTGTTGTAACAGCCACACAACTGCCTGTATCAACAAATCTCATCAACTCCCTTAGTTCTCTGTGGGAGGTGAGTTTGTATATAGCAGTCTAATATATAGTGTGATTATATGATGCATAGGCACATCAAATGTGCTGTCCCTACACTATTGGCCATATTTTAAATATTGTAAAATTGATATTGAATGGGAGGTATGGTTTTTCTTGACATTTTTATGTTTTGATCCTCCAGCTGGAGATTATGGAATTTTACATTGAGGGCTATAGGAATGCATTTTAGGGAAAAACAAGTTAAGAAATCTTGAATTATGGTTTCTACTTAATAATAGCAACTGATATAATTCAGTTATGATCTCTGTTTAAGCTGTGACAATGGTTAAACAATAGCTTGTTTTTTTCCATTATTTTGCTTTGATTTGAATTTTGAAAAAAATCTTTTGTCAAAATATGCAAAATGAGACTATTAGACTAAGTGAAAATATATTATCTGTTATTTAACAAAGTAAATAGCTACAATATATACACTTTCTAAACTAATAATAATATATTTTTAAATGTTGTCCAAACTATGAGTCATGTCATTACCATTTTAGAAAGCATTTTAGTAAAAACATTCAATGATATATCATTTCATGTAAGTTCCTCATAGTTGAATATTATCCTACAGATATTGTTTTTTCTAGGTCCATAATCTCCACAAAGCTTATACATAATAATTAATAAATATAGTTATCCAAACTATCTAGTATTGTTTCACCAGACTAGCTATCTAGTGTTCAAACTATGTGTAGTCTGGAGACAAGACAACTAAATTCATGTTTTCACCACTTTATCCATGATGTAATGCAGATATAGGTACCACATGTCTACATAATTATTTTAAACAGTTTTATGCCTGGCACATGCAGCATGTCAAGTGTTCTATAATCATTTTGAACCATGTGTTATAAGTATGTATATCCACTTTTGCAATTTTAATATATTGTTGTAAACCACTTTCAAGAGAAACCAATGAAATTAAACTGCCTCCTTCAACCAACGAGTCTACTAACCCTAACTATGAGCAGTATAATGTTGGGGATGACTAAAAATGCTTCAAGGTTCTTCTTAGCTTGCTCTTGTTGCTATATTTCCATAACTAGCATTGTATAACTACAGTCTTCTACAGACACACCTGCAAATTATGCAATCTTTTAACTCTAGTTAAGGTTTCACTTTGTAGTCAGTATCTTATAAAACAATTATAAGATGATTTTTTTTCCAATTATAATCTTCTTATTAATTAATCCTTTACATGTAAATTATACTTGTACCAGATGGTTCCTTACAAATATAACACTTTCTGACCTTGGTAGACTGCTAGGAAGTAAAACAAAGCACACAAAATATCCAGATAGAATATACAATCTACATAAATTTCTTACATCAATAGGTAATTGAGCTAAGCTCTAAGTTATTTGTATAAAACTAAGAACATTAATTATATACAAATTTATGACAATAAAATATATAAGTAGTTATCAATTTTTTAATTAAAGTATTGTTGAGAGAATTGAATATTAATATAATAATAACAATGAAGTGCATCATAGCAATGTTTATGATATCATATATACTATATGATACCATATTTATACCATTAAGTAAATATTATGTCAATACCAGTTACATGTTTATGTTTTATAGTGTTTAATATTTTCTTATTATTATCATAATAATATCCACATCTCCTTATTTATCTTGTAGTTGCATCACTTGAACATTCTCATGAAGATTACTTGAAAACAAAAGTTAGTTAGCTGCTTGTTCATAATAGTAATTTCATAAGATATTGTCCACAACAGACTCTTCATAGAGTTACATAATTTTAATATATTGAAGTATTTAGTTGTGAATTTTTTTTATTTATACAGGTAGCAAGAAATGAAGGTGTAAAACAAACTACCAGTAGTGCTATTAACTTACATGCATCAGGATGTAGTGGTAAGTATTACTATCACTATGGTTATTCATGTACACAACAGCTATAATTGACACAAATTGTCTAACAATGACATACACTTTGTCAATATTTCTTTTATATTTTGAAAAATGGACATGCTAGATAATGTTTGTGATTTTTCTATTCCCAATCATGATACTATTTCAGACCATTTTTTAATTCTTATTACAGACCTTATTCCAATTTTTATTCCAAACGCAACTCGAAACCCTGATCCCGACCCTACTCTTAAACAAGATGGTATGTTTAAAAAGTAATCAATCTAGTTTGTTTATATACATATAGTCAACTTAGAAAATGAAATTTAGTGATAGCGGGCAGCCTCAATACAGCCACTGATATTAATATATCTTTTATAAATTCTCTTAATGGCATATTAATTTTTAATGCATATAGACCTCTAACAGTGATATGTATGGCATATATATGTTTGCTTTCATTCTTTTGTATTATTATATGCAATGTTCTAGTGTCACAAATACAAGCTAACTTCTGTACATTAACAACTGATCCAATAGCAATCAATGAATTTACTTTTCTCTACTGTGAGCACTACAATATTGGGCATGACCTTTAACAGTCTTTGATTTAAAGAAAACACTTTATAGTACTATGGCCTGTGTAAACGGTCCAGTCTTTAATATTACTATGGTTTACTGTATTAAAAATAATCTTTGGAAATTTTAATTATGTTCCATTTGTTTTTATTTAGATGAAAAAGTGACAGACAAAGTTAAAAAAATTTTCGTGAGGTCTTGGAAGAAATAACAGATAACAGAAAAAATATTAACTTTCTTTGTGAACTTCTTAATAATTAATGTTTGAACATATTATTAGAAATATGTTTGAGTGTACAAACTATAATAGCTATATATGATAATATAATTACAAGACTATGTTTTATTGTTTGTTTGTATTTTATTAGTAGTACTATAAATAGACCACATGTAATAGTGGGTGGATGACTGAATTAATAGAAGTCATGCATTTGATAGACTGTACATATATTGTACATCATATGTAGCTGTCTCTTACAATTACATTCATCATGATAGTACTATTAGATAACCTTGGAAAATATTTCAAATGTCAAGTAAATAAGAGAAAATAAAAAAAGTAAGAATAGACATGAAATGGCTAATAAGCTATATCAAGTGGACACATACTATGAAAATCCCATAAGTATTGAAAAAACAAACCATTGTGTATAAGCTCTTAATAGAAATATAATTTCACAGGGTTCCGTTATTTAATAGCTTCTACATCATAATTATTTACCATTGTGTTAATGTAGACATGTAACCTTAATTATACATTCAACTCCACATTATTTCAATACTATTAACTTATGCACTGATTATGGTGATATTCCTTTAGTTGATAGGATTTATTTGTGTCAATGTACAGTACTGACCCATTCAAACAATATTGTCCTTTATGTGATGTTGTCCATACTACCCTCTGTGAAATCTTTACAATTTTAGCTAAACTTTAAAATCTTGAAGAACATTCTTACTGTAAAATATGGTCCAATGAATCTTCAAAACATTTAAATCATTTAAAAGATGACCAAAAAACAGTTGTCTGTTGTCGTTGCCATAACACATTGCATATATAAATGAATCTCACCTTGACTTTCTATAATGTTTAATATAGACATATCAAAGGTATTTATAGGAAGCTTCCCAACTATTTAGTTTTAGATCAATGTGTTAATGTACATTGAATACATATAAGGTGATATCCTTATAGTATAAAAATATTACACTAAGTCATGAAATTAATCAATAACAAATTTTCTAATTCATAATGCACCATCTATGATTACAACAAATCCCAAGCTCCTAATGTGAGATAAAATATATGAATATTTACAGAGAAAGAATACTTAGAAAATACCAATCACTTTATGATTGCTATTAAAAGAATACAACAATGATATCCGAGTTAAGTCTATAGCAAACAGTATAATAATATCGTAGTATATTGAGAAGTCAAATCTGTTAGCTGGTGTTAGGTATATGCTAAAACTATATATTTTTGTGATATTATGTCAGCATCATGTCATCTACAGCTATCTCTTGTTTGTGTTTAATTTTGTCTTCTAATATTATCTATAATATTATATTCCTTTTTATTCTGTAGCTATACTACCTTCATCTCTTCATCCTGCTAGTCAACATCCAAAAACCAGTTGCGAGACCAACAAACTAATGCTCATATTACTACTGCTATATATTAACCTATAATAGATTAAAAAATATATACTGTAACAATTACCATGCAAAGAACATATATATTATTTGATCCACTATTATAATACTGTTGTACTAATGTTGATATTATCAATACTCCCTGAACAGCCAGGCACGACATAATGTCATTTTATTGGATCTGTGTTAATGTATCAAAATCATATAGTCTGATTTAGTGAAATGTAATGAAGACAATCTACTTATTCATTAATTTATTGTATATAACAGATTTCAGACTAGAGAGAAAGAGTTGATGACAATAGGTTAGATCAATTTCTATGTACATTGTATTACATTGATCATCATATAACATGTTAACAATGTTTATAACTATGTTACAAATACAACTTACATTTAACCTATAAAATAAATTGTAGTATTGATAATTTGTGACCTCATTTGCAATAAGAGACCACTTCTGGCAAAGCATTTGGTATGTGATTTATCAAAAATGATCACTGTTAAAACATCTCAAAAAACAGTTTTGTATACAAACAGTTGCTATATATACATAATTTTTCATTGTAACTTCATATATGTATACAAAACTGTTTTTGAGGTGCTTTAGCAATGATTGATCCTTTTTCATATATAAATCAGGTCACAAATGTTTTGACAAAAGTAGTTCCTTATTGCAAATCTGGTCACATTTATATAAACTAGTTTGATGTGACCTATTAAGAATTTAGTTTGTCAAGTTTTTCTTTTTATATAGGTCATAAACAACTCAACCAGCTGGAATAAATATCATTATTAAAAAAGAATCTCAAGTCAGTAATTGAATATAATTATATTAGATGTAATTTGGAAAGGATTAGATCTCCAAGCCAATTTCAGACAGTAGTCTCTGTTATTCCAATGATATAGCCTTTTATAAACACTTGTCTCTTCTTTTAAAGTATTGGCAAAGCTATTAAGCCTACTACTAATCTCTGTTGATTTTACAGAAAAAATTGACTCCTTCTAGGAAATTATACAAATGAATTTATTGGAGAGTTGTCAAAAAGAATACTTAAAAATTACCATCACTTCATGAATAATATCAAAAGAACCACAAGAATGAGAGGAATACAATGAAAGCAAAATTAATTCTGTGGCAGGTAGCAAAGGACGTTATGGTTTAAAATAAACTTTGAAGTTAAACATGATCTTTTCTTCTCTCTTTTTCTTAATGGTAAATCAAAAAGGGCATATTTTAAAAATTCATTGAATAGTTTCATTGCTTTGTTTTAAAACATACTTCTGATAGTTCCAAACTTGCAAAAGACACTATATAATGACACTTACTTGCTAAAAAGAACATATGTAAAGTATATGAGATAACAGATTCATTTCTTAAAATGGTCATGATTATATTTAACATAGGCTAAAACTAATATTTGTGGTTAAAGTTAATGTGAATGTAATTAAAGTTTTATATAATTATAATACAGGTTGTTGGCAAGTGTTAATGATAATTATCATTGGATTAGGAGTGATCATAACTCCACTACCCTTCTGGCATTTAGTATGTGCTTTTGAAGAAAATAGTAAGTGTGTTCAATTATTGTATTTATCTGAAGGTTTGTGGAAATTATTTAATATTGCAGTTATTTCTTTTCTAGATCTTGATTGGTGGATACCTAGTAATAACAAAACTTTTAAGTTTATAATTTAAAAAGCAGGTTAATATTTGAAAACGTCATTGTCTGACAGCATTAATAAAAGTATAAGCATTGTAAACCTGCCAACAAAGAAAATAATCATTCATAATTTGTGTGGAATAATTACAGTGAAACATTGACTAGAGCTATCAAGATTAGTAGCAGTGTCTATTTAATGATAATTACAGTGAAAGATTGACTAGGGCTACAAAGATTAGAAGCACCATCTATATAATGATAGTATCTATAGAATGCTATATACTGGTAAATAAGAAACTTCAAGTAGGTAGAATAATTCAAAATACAACTGAATGTGGTTAAACTGGTGACTCTTGTGTAAGACTGTACACAAAGTAATTACTAGAGTCAATCCACCTTATTAAAAGAAGCAGAAAGAACAAGCTGTAGTCAGTTTTTAAAATGATCTTGATTGTCTTTAAGATAGGCTAAAACTAATATTTGCAGTTAATATTGATATGAGTATAATTTAAATTTTTACATAATTATAATACAGGTTGTTGGCAATTGCTGGTCATAATATTCTTTGGATTTGAAGTGACTTTAATTACGCTGTTTTTCTGCTTTTTCTACATACTTTTGGAAAAATTAGTAAGCATTTATGTAACAAATATAAGCTGTAACAATTCCTCAATAGGTAGGTGGCATTATCGTATAAAATACCTACTTGTAATTGTATGTATTATTGTTAAAGAGACAGTAGCTGCAGTCTTTTTTCGTGCATTACACATGCTTTTGGAGATGATAACAGTAAACATTAATGTATGAATATATATTAATGTAACATATATATTTATATATATAATATAATCCAAGACTGACTGAAAAATGAAATACTAATTTAATTTAAAAAATAATTTTTGCGTATAGGACTTTTGTTTTTATTAACAAACTCATTAACTACATTGATGATCAACATCATCTGTTAATGGACCAATTAATAATTTGTCATTTATAACTATTTATGTCTCAGAGTTCGCAATCACCACCCAAAAAAATTTTAGGTTCATTTTCTGACAAAAAATCCATATATAAAACTTTTATTAGCATAAGGGTCATACAAAATGACAATATAAAATGTATTGTATTCACTTCAATCACTAAAACTAAAGGCATATTATTATTGTATATTAGTTTATACCAGACGCAAATACTGCAATTTGATTGCCCAGCCTAAGATTTTTATATTTATTAGTAACCTGTACGGAGGTTACTATATAAAATACTATGGTAACACGATGAAACGCGTAAATAAATATTTAATCAAGATGAATAAACATCAGTGAATAAATTAATTTTTGTTATTAAATTTCTGTTTGTAGTTTTCAGTTCTGATTTTTGTTATTCATGAACTTATTATTTCTCATTTGAGGAGTATACATTTATTTTAATATTTGAGCAGTTATTGAAAGTAAAACCCTTCATTGACTGGACTGCCTTCATCTCAACAGAGGAACAGTAGTGATATTATTTCCCACTCATTAACTGATTCATCAGGGAATCTTAATAACTTTAACATCTTTTCAAAATGAAATGGAAGGTTGAATTATTCCTTACAAAACTTAGATATCACTTTTAGAATTGCCTATATAAGAAATATTGATGATTAAATAATAAATTATCTTTATTACTTTGGAATATATATCTTGTACAACAGTGAATCGCATCATCCATGTTCTTATATTTATTACTTTGTATAAGATATGAGATCAATAGTTGTAGTCAGGAAGATCAGTATCTGTATAAATTATATGTTGGAGTTTAATTCAAAGTTATGATTTATGTTACACAACAAACAATTGCTGACTCAACGTACAGCACTGTCTAAACATTTATTTCATATATATGTAAGTGATCAGTATATACATACTAGTAGCATAATGATATCCAATGTCACTGCCACCTTCACTTCCTAGAACTACTCTAGTTCCTCCAAGACTCAGTGTGGCACTACCAACTGCATCTTCAAATTCTAGAACTACTCCTCTTAGATTGAATGCAGCACCACCAACTGCAGTACAATGTACTATATCTAGAAATGAAAATTTTTGGAGATTTATAGTGCCATATTGTGAACCAGGCCAAAATGATCCTCCTGGTATATAGGATCAAATTAAGAGGATAAAAGATAATGTATATACAAGTACAACAAGGTTAATAATGAGATCAGTCTCATTCAATGTACAATAATAATTAAAACTAGACTGGAGTCTAACACCAAAGAAATTATAACAAATTATAGGCTCAAGAGTAGTAACTATGAAGCCAAACATAGATAGACAAGGGTTCTCTAAAGCAAAGGGAAAATTGAAAAATTAGTTACCAGCTTCTAACTAATGAGAATATTTGAAGCCAAAATATATATTCTGAAGTGTAAAGTGCATGATTTATTTTACTCATTGATCTATTTGATAGCAGCTATCAACTTTATAATGAAAAGGAGCATCTATACATGAACAAACAATGTATACATGTGTACTTTGCCATCCAAAAAGTCAAACAGAAATAAATTAATGTTAAGTTTGACTTATTATTACCATTTCTTTTGATTTAAAGCAATATATAAAAGTATCACATGTACTATTATCTTAAATTAGCTTTAATATGAAAGACAACTAATTGAAATTATGTTGAACATAATTAAATCAATTACTGACTAGATTCCCTTTTAGGTAGTGTCATTTCCTCCATCTGCCTGGGTAGTTCATGACCTATAAAAGAACAACATGACAAACTAAACTCTTAATGGATTACATTATACTAGTTAATATAAATTATCAATATTATGATTGATGTTAAATGTTTAATATAAGTTGCACTTGCAACAGACTAAAAACTGTTAACATGTTATACAATGATCTATGTAAAACATACATAATATAATATAACAATATGTCATTGAAATTGATCAAAACTATTGTCTACAACTATCTCTCTATTGTGTGCCTAATGTCAATCAGTAAACTACCTTCATTACATGTCAGTAAATAGACTATACTTTTATGTTCCATTGGTATTCTTATGGATGGTAATGAAGGTGTGATTTTGTGAGATATTCTTTTCTTTTTGTAAGGTCTTTCATAAACTGGTTCCCTACCATGTCTACTTGATATGTCATATCATTCTAAGTCATTGTCAGATGATACATAATGAGATCTTTGTTTACTACAAGGTATATCTTCATCAGACTCTGATTGATCAGAATGCAGTTCCTCTACTCTCAGTTTCTTTCCTGTTATAAATTAAATATTATTAGTGGTTTTGACATGTATATTGAATATACCACACCTCTAGTATTAGAGGCTGTACATTATGCTACAATATCATTTCATTAAGTTTATATGTTTTGTCAACACTTTCTAAGTCTACATATGATTATGAGATTAGAGAAAACAGAAAATTCATATTCAAAGATTACCATCAAAGAAGAAGAGATTAGGATTTGAAGAAAATAAGAGGATGAAAGAAACTGGAAGAAAATGAACTTGTAGTCAACAATGAGATTGATTTATGTAAGCTGAGGACAGACATTCCAAACACTACTTCAAATTATCTGCACACCTTAGAAAAATTCCAATTAACAACCCAGTTGATGAGTTCCCAATTCCTTATTACATCTTTGGCTCAAGTGTCATCTCTAATTTTATTAGGCTTTCTTATTACTTCATAAAACATAGAGTGCAAGTACCATGAGCCATCACTTAAAATCAAGTGTCAGCAAGATGTTTCCAGTTGGGTTGGATTGTCAATTTTGTTTGGATATTGTGGGTATGTTATAAACAAAAGCAGAAAAGAGACTTTCCAACATTATAACCACATTTGATTCAATTGGAAAAAGACAGTTGAATATCTGTCTTCAGAACAAAACTAGTGATTTCAGAAAATAAATATCAAAAGCCATTGTTAGTAATCTATTTTCTTATCAATAATTAATATTAATGAAAAGAAAAATAATGTAAAAGGAGATTCCTTTTTCATTGCTACGAAAACCAAGGAATGTGGAAGCCGATCACGTACATTCCAATTCCAATTTCAAAATGAAACGGGTTAGTTGAAACGTCAGTTCTCAGCTTTCATAGATAACGGAATATTCAACCAAAATATGGAACACAACCTAAATAGAAACATCCCGCTGAGGCTCGATTCTTAGAGACGGATCGTGAGAGGTAATCTATAATATTCAATTATTCCAATTTTACGAATTACAGATATTTCCGGTATGTATTGGTGTATGCAATAACTGCACTATCTAGTTGAATACCAGAAGAAAGGCTGTACTCACTCACTCACTCAATAAAAGCTCCAATTTGTATATGGTTGCAGTTAATTCGTTGTACTAGTTGTACTTGGAAGTAATAAAAAGGTATAAATCTATTGATAGTTTATCTTGTATATGTTGTGTATTGCATGGGTCACGCCCCTTTTAAGAATTGTTTATTGAAGTGAAAGATAAAGACTTAGTCTCCCACATCACACATATTATGAGGAAAAGGTTGTACAAAACAAAAGCTTGTTATGAGAGGGATTACTTAGTCCTAATCAAGTTTAAGATAATGTGTTAACTTCAATATGTGATGTATGTTTAAAATGGAATTTGGAAGATTGAAAAGTCATTACTATTCCTTTGTAGCTGATACAAACTAGGTATTCTAACAAAAAGGTGTAAGCAATTAAGTTTTTCTACATTAAAAGACAATGTATCTTAGTTATATATTGGCTAATGTAAAGACAATCTAATTTATAAGGTCATATCTATGTTTACTTAATTGAATAGCTTCAACTATTTAAATCTTCCTCATAATGTGTGTGTGATATATTAGACTAAACAAGACTGGTCAGTTTAAATGACATTGTCCTTTGTGTATATAAGTTAAGCTATATACCTATATATACCTAGTGTATACTACTTATAGTTCAGTAAAGTGGACCCTCCTAGCCCAATCTTCAATTACTATAATAAAAATACTAATAATCATTAGTTGTTTGTACTGTAATATGATACATCTTGTGATGACACTTGAGGGAGATATCACTAGATGTATCATGTTAACTTTAACATAATTAATCAACAATGAATATGATTAATTATGAGTAAGTTTACATGTAATTAGTTGTTACATGTACTGGTCTGTACACAGGTGATGTTTGGTTGGTTTGTAGGAACCCTCTTTTGTGGATGCTAAATTTACTTTACTCAAAAATTCTTATTATGTATACATTTTAAAATTAGTTAATGATAAATTTTATATCTTTTAGATCTGTGCATTGATACCTTAGAAGAAACGTCAGATCTGGCCTGACACTTGTTAACAAGTCAGGTGACTCCTGACTACACTGTGAAGTAGTACTGAGAGAGTATATTTACATGAAAATGGCAGCAGGTAAATGATCATTATAATTATAGACAGTAACAAAGATAACTGTCCATGTATTACTAGTTAATAATTAGCCCCACCCTAATGAGTTCAATTTCTACTTTATTTAGTATTTGTTTGACATACCACATATTCTATTTAAAGCCCAATCACAAACCATTGTATTATAAGTAGTAAATTTGTTAGATCAGTATGAGTGAAGTCATTGAATGATAAACAGTAAATGTTATTAACAGTAGAAGAATAGTAGCACATGTAGATGTCCTAGTTAATTGTATAAATATAATTCCAATTTTATATTCCAAGTTTCTGTATTAAATTCCATGTCCATTTATTGATAATTGAAGTTTTCATTTGTCAACACTTAATTAATACCTCATACATTTAAAATGATAATTTTTAAGACATTAATTAATTTATAATATGACAGTTTGTTATAATAATTATTTTGTTGTTATCTCAGATATTACCAGTATATTAAAGGAGACTCCTACAGAACATGAACTATTCGGTCTATTAGATGATATCAGTGACAAATGGTATGATATTGGATTATCATTACAAGTACGTCGCAATGTTTTGGATGATTTGAAACGCAATCAGATGGACAATGATAAACTCTTTGCAGTCATTGAGAACTTTCTAACTAGTCAATCATCCCTTGTTAACTGGGAAACAGTGATTGCTGCCATCGAGAGTCCTACTGTTAATGACAAGGAGACAGCTGATCTAATACGTCAATATCTTAGTACAGGTAAGAGTAATAAGTTATTATTATTAAGTAATGAGGTTATTAATAGTGGTGTTCAGACTACTACTGTAAAGTGTATTCAATTCAGTTATAATCAACATTGTTCACACACAATGTACATCAGTTGAATGTGATTGAAAAATCAAATTAGTCTCAATCCACTTCAAAGTGGTTTGATGTTGATTATATCAGTTATAATTTGAACACAGGAATGTTTTGTACATGTTATGAATAATTGTGATCAGTTTGTAGGTAGTCATGTCTTGTTCTGACCTTTCCATATAATGAAGGTCATTAACAATCCTTTTTGTAATGGAATTAAGTCAGTTTATAGATGTAAGCTTTATTGAATTAAATTAAATATAAACCACACCTAATGTCACTGTCAATATACTGTACCAAAGTAACAATGTACAGTAACAAGGACAGACTAATTAAAAATAAAGAGACAACAGACTAAGTTCTAGGAGCCAATTTGTTCATTATGGTACAGAGGTTATCACATTTACAAAGTTGAATGGAGTCCTGAGGTAGGAGACAAGTTTCAGGAGAAATAGAAGACATGAATAGTCATGATAGATACACAGTAGTGATCACAATAAATAGAAGAATAGTAGAACATGTGTCATGAGAATATTCCAAACTGATCTACTATTATGGTATTAAAATGAATAACAATGATAATCATTACAGTAAAATGCTGTCCTCTTTGCTTTCTTTAATGTCCAAATCACCATCTTCTCCATTGCATACCTTGCCAAATAAGGAAGTAAATGACAAAATTATAAATACATGGAGCTTTAATTTTACAAAGGAATATTAGAGAGAAAAATTATAGAAAGTTTACAAACAATTAGTTATTATTCAAATTAGAGGCACAAAATTTTAGAATAATTACAGTATTGTGTCAATGAGTTTTAACGTACATATAGTATGTAGTACTTATATTAAGAATGAACTTGTAATGTGTTTGGATGTGTCTAAAGATGGGTTCAACAAACAATACTTGTATATGGGTCACTTTTCATTCTTGGTGTCACATTGTGTAGTGTAGCATCAATGCTGTTCATATAAAAAAGAGGATACATGTGAACAAAACTCCATCCTCATCATTATAAACTCTATTACTAGTACAAAATGGAGACTGAAGTGAACAATATAGGTGTATCCTATATTTACTCAACAGCTATGTATAATTTCTGTTTGTTGTTTATTCAGTTACCTAGCTTGCCACTTCCTTCCATGTGTTTTCTCTTGCTCTTGTATCCTTGTAGCTTTTGCTAGATACTTTCCACAAACAAGGGAAACAACGAACAGTCGCAATAAGTTTCTCGTCTGTCAAACTCAAAACATGTGGTTATTGAAATTTGATCAGATGAATGCATTGCTCGAACTTTGATTCTATCCTCGTGTTGTGACACGTCACATTTGTAGGTCGTGCACACACTGTGTTCATAAATTGACGTGTGTACACACTACACAATATGACGCAATGTGACACAAGGCTTTGTGCTGTTATGTGAACCAACCTTCACTCACATACCAACATATTGACTTGATAGTAATCCTTATCTGTTTAACTCACAGTTACTGTTGTAGTTAAAGTTAGACTGAAAACATATCTTCATTGACCATACAATAGATTCAATCAAATGAAAACTTTTCTATTTTTTCTAGTTTGTTTTTCATTACAATACAGTGTATTACATGTCTATCTACCTTATGTACACTTATACACTTGATTTGATGACTCATATGATATGAACAGTGACTGCTTTCATCTGATATTTTAAGACTTACCATTCTATTGTATGTCACATAGCAAACTTGATGTTATCTGCTTTAGAAGACAGAGTCCAACTCTTTCCATAGTCAGCTATAATATAAAGGAAATGAATATATATCATTGATTTATTATTATACTTTAATTATGACTACTTCATTGTTAAAGAATTAGCTCATGAATGACTTTATCATTGATTCTAATTAATTGGTACATATACAAGTAGTAGTTACCAGTCCATCTAGTCTATCCAGCTATACCCTCCTCTTAACTGATGTGTTAGAAATGTCTAGTAAATCTCAGATCAGAATTTAAATTAATTGTGATAAGTGGAAATACAGAAGCCATGCCCTCTCCTGGAGCATACTAATTTCCCTTACAATGCATTCATTTTATGTTTGTAGATTTGCATACTTTAAAACATCATAGTTACTGACTTATAGAGTCATAAAACAGTCTTAGTTTTAAAACAAGAATAAAATAGCTTTCTTCACTTCAATAATAGAAAGTGAACAACATTTATATTCTACTTCCTACCACCCACACTAGCCAGAATATGAGTAGTGGAATCTGATTGTTCAGTTGAAGTTAATCAATTGTGACCTTTACTAGACCCTTCTTGTGTATTAGCAAAGAGGAGGGGCTAGCTTGATAGATTACAACCCATCCTTCCCATGAATGAATGTCTGGGTATGAGGCTAAGTTTTAGAGCTCTACTTTGTCTCTGTGATGTAGTTACTATTTATATCATTGTCTCTATATACTATAGAAAATAGTAAAACATGGATACTTTTCTGTTATTATAATGACACAAATTATGATACATTAGCTCTGTTTACTATAAAAAAGAATGTTAGTATTATACTTTGTTTTTAAGTTACAATGATCAAAATGACTTTAAATACTATATACATGTAATAATAAGAATATATATCCTTTCTATATTATTATGACAAACAAGATAATTTTTAAAGTGAGCTTAAAATTTACACATACATGTACCTTAACAAAATTATCCACTTTTCTTATCAAAGTAGAAACTACTACAAATCAGTCATTTATTGGAGTCACTTAATACTCACAATACAATGACTTAAAATAGTAATTAATAATTCCATGTAATTAACAAGCTATGTTGATATAGAAATACTGGGGACCTACTCCTACACTGTCTGTTAATTATAAGATAATGTTAATAATAGTGTCATCTTTACTTGTCCCACAATATTAATATTAGTATATGTCAACAGTACACACACAAATTACTACTTTACTTGTTAACATGTACACATGTCCAACTAATTTATAATTAACCTAAACAAACCACACCCTAAAGTACCTAATATCCAGGCTGGGCGCATAAAATCATTAAAATGCATGACTCTACTTTTAGGGGTTAATCAAGCTAAATGATCCCTAAATGAATAATGGTAGCCCCAATCACTTATTAATTCTGAAATGTGGCATGTCCTTGGGTGATATAACTGGTTGGAGGGAGTACGTGCTCCACCCATTGTCTAGATCCTCTGTCACATCTGAAGTTAAAATGGACCAAACTATACCATAATGGGTGTGGCGGGTGGGTAAGTAAGTTAGCTTGCCTAGTGAGCAGGGCATGTGTTTTTATCTAAACTGCGCATACGTGCTATGGCCCAGATCCATCCCCATTAACCACATTTAAACTTTGGTTTAAATTACATTATTAGTTAAAACTTTTACCACATATTCTATTTAAAGCCCAATCACAAACCATTGTATTATAAGTAGTAAATTTGTTAGATCAGTGTGAGTGAAGTCATTGAATGATAAACAGTAAATGTTATTAACAGTAGAAGAATAGTAGTACATGTAGATGTCCTAGTTAATTGTATAAATATAATTACAATTTTATATTCCAAGTTTCTGTATTAAATTCCATGTCCATTTATTGATAATTGAAGTTTTCATTTGTCAACACTTAATCAATATCACATACATTTATAATGATAATTTTTAAGAGATTAATTAATTTATATTATGGCAGTTTATTATAATAATTATTTTATTGTTATCTCAGGTATCACCAGTATATTAAAGGAGACTCCTACAAAATCTGAACTATTAGAACTATTTCGTCTATTAATTGGTATCAGTGACAAATGGTATGATATTGGATTATCATTACAAGTACTCCACAATGTTTTGGATGAGATAAAACAAAGTGAGGACAATGACGAAACCAAACTTGTGAAAGTAACGAACATCTGGAGAGATACAAAATCATCCTCTAATACTTGGGAAACAATGATTACTGCTGTGGAGAGTCCTGTTATTAACAACAAGGTGATAGCTGATGAGATACGTCAATATCTTCAATCTAGTAAGTTATTATTATTAAGTAATGAGGTTGTTTTATTAATTCTGTCACTGTCAATAAACTGTATAGTACAAACATTTTGAATTACAAAATGTTATCATTCTGTTGTCAAAGACTTTGATATAGTTATTTATTAACTACTATACATCACAACATACTTGTAGTATGTAGTACTGGTATTTAGAATGAACTTTATTGTGTTTTTAGGATGTGTCTATCTTACAATATGTCTCATAACATATACACACATGGAACCAACCTATTGACTTGATAGTAATTCTTATCTGTTTAGTTAAAGATGTTATAGATAATTTCCGTATAGCGCTTTATTTTCGAGGAGCTTAAATTTCGAGGTTTTTGCAGATTTTGTCTTAGACGCGAAAATTGGGCCCTCGAATTATATGGTATAATCAAGGTCAGCTATGGGGTTGATTTTAGCCACACACCCACACATGTGATAAGTAGTAGTTCCGTGAAGCACAGCCAAAGCGAAGGGATCTTGAGTGTTTCCATATTCCTTTCTGCATGGCAGTTCTTTCCCAACATTAGGAGCCCAAACACACTGGTATACATGGTAGCCATGAACCATCGCTTCAACTCTAAAAGTAGCCATTGCAATAGGCCCACGTGCACTACTCTTGCCTGCTAGGGGCGGAGTTTAACAATTGCAGTAACCTCGAAATTTATTCCGCAAAATAATTCAGTTACAACAATCCTCTAAATTTTAGCTCCTCGAAAATAAAGCACTATACAGTATACTATTATGTACAGAAGCTGTACACTATGTAAATGTCCCTAAATCTAGACTTATGATGATCATAGCAGTCCCCATAATATTCTAGACACACCCATCATTAATAACGATAAAGCTTCTAAAAATTCATCAAATTAGATTTGTTTAGAGTTAAAATTTGATGTTTCTTTAACAATAATTATTTTTGACAAAGTTAGAGGTAGATGTAGAGCTTGTACATCTCTATGATATCACATGTGAACACACTTGTCAAGTATAGAGGGATGTGTCAGAATTAGAATACTTAAGGAAATTAATTTTAATGATGAATTATTAGAGATAAAGTCAGAAAAAATTTTTTTACATAATTAGTTATTTAGAAATTAGAGAGTTGAATTTTTGTATAACAGACTTGGACCATGTTGACCAATCAGATTGCTTCATTTCAATTGCTATATTGGATACTCAGCATCTGCTGCTTTGGATACATGTGTGTCAAATCTACTTGTTAGCTTTAGCTAAGTTCTAATGTCAATAGTAGTAAGAAGATAATAAGTTGAATTGTTTTGTCAAATCAAATCTTTTGTCATCTTATGAGGAAGCCATTGTAAACTGGAGAGTCAAATGTTTTGTCAGTGCAATAGCTTAATCCTTCATAACCACAAGATTTTTTTATAAAGAAAACAAATATCTTTAATATTGAACAATCTAAGTGTCACCAATGTTCCTAGTCTCATCCCCAGATAATCATTCCTTAACATGAAAAAGTATTCAAGTGCTTTATTGCCATTACTAAAAGTATGAAAGAATTGTTGATGATGTGACATCAACATAATAGTAATCCTTATCTGTTTAACTCACAGTTACTGTTGTAGTTAAAGTTAGACTGAAAGGACTTCTTAAAGTTTTTACATGGACCATACAGTAGATTCAATCAAATTATAACTTTTCTAGTTTACATCACTAGCATCACTATTAAAGAATGTTACGATGAGTTTTGTAATTATAATGTTATAAATTATAGTCTTGTTCACTAATTTGTTTAACAATTTATCATATTATATATAAAACTAGATACACTAAATGCTTAATAACATCTTGTGACTTTTCTTTTGTCATCTGTCCAGTTTAGAGTTCAGTAAAGGGAGGGAACACCTTGTAACTATATATATCACTTAAAATAGCATTTTATCATTTCAACTGTTGTCTTGGTTACCAGAATCTTATCAATATGATGTAGGCCCAACAAAGCCAAACTGGTGCAATTCAATATGTATAAAGCTGACTAGAAGTCAAAAATTACTCTTTATAGTTTATGTCCAATAACTGAAACTATGAGTGACAGATAGATACTATTTCAACTAAATTAACTGGGTTAGTTCACTTGAAACAATATCCTCTTATAGCTTTAATTGAAGCCATGATTCAATTACTACAGTAAAATGGATGTAACAACAATGTGGTTGTAAATGTAACTAGTTGGGCTTTATGCATATATTGAGTTACAGTAGTTTAGACCTTGTAGCAACTTAGATTTGGGCTTGTATCATATTGATGTAAATGTTGTAACAAAGATTGTATTAGAACTTATTATATACCTCAATGGGAGGTGTGGAAGTTATTTATTGACCTAAAAATGGAGAAACCTGATCGGTTAATTAATGCATAGCATAGTACAAGTTAGTGATACATCAGAGTTATGTAATACATACAGAACATGTGGTCCAAAATATGTAATGTTAGGTTTGAATGAAAGAACTGACAGTTCAGTTAATTATAGTTTATTAATTTATACAATTTTGACAACAACATAACTAATAACTGTATTAACTTGTAGTTGGTATATCCAAACATTAGGTCATTATTAATTAATTCATCATTATTATTGATATTATCTATAATTTGTTTGTTCATGTAGGAGTAATTTGGAGACTTCGAATTGAGAGATTTCGATCTAATCTTAATCCTGACACTGAAATATCTGATTCAGGTAATTTAATTTCTATATAATATATCAATACATTATGTTAACTGTTACACTGGACATTTACTGTAGTATTATAATTATAGCTTCTTCCCAGGACTAACTGATAGTTTTATATTATGTTAGTTTATACCAGACGCAAATACTGTAATTTGATTGGCCAGCCTTAGGTTTTTATATTTATTAGTAACCTGTACGGAGGTTACTATATAAAATACTATGGTAACGCGATGTTATTGCATCTCTTTACTAAGTCACCTAGAGCCCTACGCGTCGATTATTTAGTTGCTCAGTAACCCTCGAATTCTAAATAATGCCCTCGTCTGCGGTGCGGGTATTATTTGGAATTTTCGGGTTACTAAACAACTAAATAACCTCGCGTAGGCCTCTAACTATTACATAGTAAACAATGTGAGTAATAACAAAGGTCCTATAAGACTATTAGTCTTAGATTAGAAACAAATGTTCATGTGAGAGGTTGTATATTACCTAATTTACTTGGCATACCAGGCAGTCCTGTAATTGTTTTAAACAAACAGTTTTCGCTCACTTGTTCTGATCTTTAGTTTCAATAAATAGTGATCTTCAGTACTACCACATGTTGTCCTTTCTATTAACTGACAATCCTATATATCCCAGGATACCAAGTAGTCCTTAAGACTGGACCAATGTCAACACTGAATATCCTTAAACTTGATACTGGCTGTGTTTAGTACATGTATGTTCCTCAATACCAAGTATTACTGGTGCATCTTGATATGATCCCAATTCAAGACCTATACACATTACTTAGTGCTAAGTGTTCATATTTACTAACTACTCTAATACATCATTGAATGGTCTATTCATGAGGCCAGTACATAATATCCCTAAATGGTGGTATCACTAGATACTTAGTACATCCTGGGGTGATGAGTATCAGGAGCCTAGTTCATTCCTATGTATCACTTAATACTGAGTATCCTTTAGCACTTATTTCATCCTAAGATAGTTCATTTAGGGGTTCATTTTGGAACCCAGTGTATATATTTATCCCTTAATACTATGTTCTTGATACTTAGTACATCCTGGGATGGTACTTATAGTAGTCCAGTACATGTGTATGTAACCATTAATACCAAGTATCCCTTGATACTTATTATGTACTGGGATGGTTTATTCAGGGGGTCATTTTGGAGCCCAGTGCATATATGTCCCTTAATACTAAGTATTCCTGGTATGGATTCTCACCATTGTCACTAGAGAAAAGTTTAGTGTGTATCTCTACCAGGACCATTACTGATAATATACTCAACAAATAGTTGTTTTTGCTTCTCATACTCACTTGTCAATATATCTAGGACAACACGTGAAGGTTTTGATGTTGTTTCAGTGATTCCTAACCACAAGATCTTATAACTTTACTGTGCTAATATAAATTATTAATCAATATACTAGTGGCTTACTATCACAATAATTATCACAATATTACACCCACTGGTTTAATAAAAAGTGATTAATATAAACCAAGTACACTTGTTACCTTAATATGAACACTATTGTATAAGCTTTTGTGAACTTTATATATAACAATGAAAGTTCAAACATTACATACCTTACTACTGTAAACATGTTGTTTGTAATTGTTACTGAAATTATGACTCCAGTCAACTGTACATGTGTCCATTTTTATGATAGCTATATAAATTTATGTCCTATTGTAACCACACCCACAAGTCTTATCCCTTTCCTTTACTCTATTATCTATTGTACATGTACACAAAGAGTTATGTATTTGTACTTGTTAAACTGGACAATAGGAACTGACTATATTCTAGCTAGTACTAAAGGATTGAATTGGAAATTTAAAATATCTATAATTTATAGCTACCATATTTAGAAGTCTAATCATTATAATATATTATGTAATCCTTGTTAACATTGTTTACTTAAATTAAAGTTTGAAATTTTATTTCTATTATATATTAGGTGCTAACAAGAAGTTACTGGACAAAGCTATGAAGGAGGGCTACGTCACTGCTAAATGGTCCAAGTTTTCTGTCTCAGGTGCACCTGGAACTGGCAAGTCGTCCTTTTTAAACCTGCTTTATAACGAGGATCCTCCACATTGCCATAGCAGTACTCCAGTAATTGCAGCAAAAGAACCAAGGATCATATCTGCGACTGTAAGTGATGATTCTGTGTGGAGAAAAGTAGACCACAAGTCTCTTAAAGCAATAATTACTCAAGGAGTTAAACATAGCATCCGACCTCACAAACCAAAAGAGTCATTAGAGGAATCAGTTGATCACTCAACAGAAGAAACATCAGACAGTGACGACTTTGAATCATCAACTATAGCTGGTCATCAAACAGTTGATCAGAGCTCTTCTTTTTCCAAACCTACAGTAACTCAGGAAATTATTAAGCTTTTACCACATGCACAGAAATCTGAAGAGCTTTATCAATCTCATTGGATATATGGTGTTGATACTGGTGGTCAGGCTCCCTTTTTAGACATTGCTCCGATTTTGTTACGATATCACTCTGTCAATATTCTAACACACAAGTTAGACGAAAAGCTTAACAACAAAGCCAAGTTCTTCTTCAGTATTATGGGAAAGCAAATTGGAGAACCTGTAGAAAAACAGATTACAAATTTGCAACTTATTGAATCATCATTTCGCTCAGTGTTGTCAGTAGATTTTCCAGAGTTACCAAACATCCATATCAAACATGTTCAAAAACCCTACTACATAGTACTAGGGACATTCTTGGATAAAATGCTGAAGTCTAGTGAGTCTCTCAAAACCAAAAATGCTATTCTTTCAACAGTTTTAGAAAAATTTAGTGAAGCCATAATTATGTATCGTGAAGCTGGAAATGAAGTAATATTTCCTGTCAATACTACTGCCAGAAATGATTACGAGATAAATTTGGTTGCTAGGATTCGTAAGAAAATCTGCCAGTATTTTATTGAGGCAGAAATCCCTATTCGATGGTTTTTGTTTCAACTTGAATTAGATCAGCTTCATAAATCTATGAAATCTAGCATTGTAGCTCTGTCTAAGTGTTTAGAAATTGGCATGACCTTAGAAATGAACCCTAGAGAAGTTCATGCAGCATTGATGTACTACCATGACCTGACCATCTTTCTCTATTTCCCTAAAATCTTACCTAATATAGCATTTCTTCATCCTCAACCATTATTTGAGAGGCTCTCTGATTTAATCAGTATCTCTTTTGCTGATGCTGTTGATCGTTTGGAAGAAGGAGGTATCTCTCTATACAATCCTGCTGCTCATGAAGAACTAAAAAATGAAGGAACATTTAAAGAAGACTTGTTGTCATCACCTAATTCACATTTATCACAAGGATTCTATCCTGAGTTTACACCACAAGATTTTCTCAAGTTAATGACAAGTTTATTTATAATAGCCTCTCTACCTGAGAAAGGAAAGTACTTTCTACCAACTGTCCTTCCTGCTAGACCATTCACTGAATATGAGTCTATACCATCTCCTTTTAAGGAACATGTAGATCCTCTAATTCTGTCTTGGGATATGAAGCCTCTTCCTCGAGGTGTATTCCCTGCATTAGTCGTGAATCTTTTACATCGTAAAGATCAGCCGAGGTTTAAACTTAAACGTCCTCTACGTTCCACACCCCGTTATCGTAATATGATCACTTTACACACTAATTATGGTGATGTTTTATTAGTTGATGGGATTTATTGGATTGCAGTATATTATTCAGATCATTACAAAAGATGTAGTACTATACGTGAAGTTGTCCATGCAGGAATTGGTGAGGTGATACAAAACTTTCAATATATGTCTAACGTAGAAAATCTTGAAGAATACTTTTACTGTATGTTTTGCTCCAATAAAAGTACAGAACATTTCTGTCAGTTAAAAGAAGACAAGAAAACACTCGTATGCTGTGAAAGTTGTACTTCTAATGTTATCGATAAAACTCGTCAACAACCTTGGTATCCCATGAATGGTGAGTTTTGATTTATTGTAACAATACATATGTTATTAATTTATAATTATAATTATATTTAAAGTCAAAATAAATATTATCTCTCATCTTCCTCTAACAAGATATCCTCACCACAATTTAATAATCAAAGCATTAGATCATCTGACTACCACAAAGTGTTATTATATATTATTTGTAACTACATGTTAGAGCATACAGTAGTGATATATGTAATACATTACATATAAGATTTAAAGATTATATGATGATTTATTCACTATATTGCAGAGCAGCTTTTGTTAAAAGGACTTTTTCAAGTCTATAGCTATTGAATTGAAAGTACTTTGTTTAAAGAAACAATTAACAATACAATAATCTGATAGTATCATAGTGTTCCTACTGCTTGTACTGTCTTTGTTATATTATATACTTTTTATAATGGTTTTATTTACATTACTGTCTCTAAAATATTAGTATAGTTTATTATATTTGATAGGTAATATGTCACTGGATCAACTCTTGGATCAACAACCTACAATTCTAGAATTAACTACACATGCCAGAACTTCAGAGTATAATCAGATAGGTGTAACACTACAACTGGACAGTGTCAATCTAGCTAAATGTCATGACCATACCAGTATGTATCAATTGTGGATAGAGGAAAAGGCTCAAAATGCAACAAGGAGAAGTTTATTAGATGCTTTAACAACTATTGGACTAAATGATGTAGCTAGTAAATACAAAGATTATCTAAAGACAATGGTAAGTTACATTGTCCATATATCAATATATACATGTACATAGAGTAGACCCGTTTGATAACAATAGCTCCATATTTGACACTAATCATAGTTTGGTTGTTTTAAGATATAATATTAGTTAGTATACTGGCTATTGATTTCCATATGGTTTCTATAAAATTGGCTCTATAACATTATTGACTATGTAAACAACTTGTGACCACAAAAATTCATTTCCTCATTTTGTAAGTGGAAAACAATGAGAGTGTTCAATCTATATAAGTGATGTTATATATATCAACAAGTACAATATAGTAAGTATACTAGTTACCTTAGTACAAGTATGTACATGGTATGTGGATGTGTTCATATAAAGCTTGTTCTATTGAACAAATGACAATACCTTGATTTAGGGATAATACTTTTTTATTTAATGATTATCTCTTTGGAAAAGGCAATTCAAGTACATGTACAGTAGTTCTTTTATACCAACTAATATCTATAGTTGTTATATTGGTAGTTAGATATATTCTGTAGTTACTGTATATAATTGTTATCTATTAATTCCACAGATACATACCTCAATATCCTAGAAGAGAGATCCTTGTAAATGCTCTGTTAATAACAGACTTATTGTTAAAACCAGCTGTTAACTAATTGTATATGTATACTTCTTTTTCAGTACATTTTGCTATTGTTAGTTTTAACATACAAGTACACGTTTGTGATATTGAGTAATTAACTATTTAAGTGGGCGTAACAGAATACGGAAGTGTACGATTTTAGTCTGTGTATGGTTCTTGGACCAGGTCTTACAAATCCAGTAATTATTACTTATACTAGAACTACAAAGTGGTTACTGTTGGGGACACGTACAGTTAGAATTGACGAGTGTAGATCTATATAGCTGGATATACTGAATTGACACGTATATATCAATTTGGATTAATTAAAAAGATAAAAGTACAACCAGCTAGAAGAAAATTGGTTCATTCTTTAAGAGCTATAAGACAGAGTAATGTTGTAAAGAAATATGAAGATTATTTGAAAACGTTACTGGTGAGGATACTGTAAAAAATTAATCAGATATAGAGACACTCCTACATACAGGAAGTCAGTTTTTATAAAGTGTGTGTGTAATGTAGTCAGCTTTACATGTATTTAAAAGTACATTTGATCATGTGCCCAAAAACTGACTAGGTTGAATGTAACAGTGGTATTCATGTAATTCAAGTCACAATATAAACACATTGTAGTCTCATTTACTTCTATATAATTATATACATCATATGTATCATAGCTACTTGTATCTTTGAAAGGTAACTAACATATAAACCTGAATGTATTATCAATCATTTACAATGTACCACAGTAGAAGGCACTAAAAGTTTGGTTCATGTATATACAGTAAATCTATTAAACCTGACATTAGAGCTACACGATATATCATTCAATAAATAATTACTATGACTAGCTTTTGTTATCAAAGCTACATGCTTTATCCAAATTATATTCAAGGACATAACTTACCTTCAACGATATATTTATCACTTACTTAGACTAATTTTCTCTTACCTAATTATTCAATACATTAGAAAGTTATCTACTAAAGTTATCATGTGTATATATGTATTACATTGAACAGGTGTTATTGTAATCCCTTGTATTTTACAGATGCTTCTCGAGTATTTCAAAAGGTTCCAAACGAACATAGTTACTTGATTTTGATGACAAATGATATCAATTTGGTTGAGCTCTTGATGTTTGCTACAATGTTTTCAATGGCCTAAGGTCACAATCACTATACCAATATAGCAATACTGCTAAAAAGTAATCCCTTCTTCTACTAACTCTGTTATGAAAGGACTTCTTGTTAATAAAATACACATAATAATGCACATTATAATTAGTACATCACTAAATAATAATAATCACTAATAAATGTAAACAAATAACAACAAATGCATTATGTAAATAGAATGACTGATAGACGATTATTTACAAGAGATGAAGTTTGGGTATTATTGATGATGAACCAATGTATCCAGGGAGTAATGAAGAATTCAACACATTAGATGATGAGATGGAGGACGACTACTGGTAATAAAATTATAAGATAATTTACAAAGTATGTAAAACCTACCAATCTTAGTATAACAGAAGGTGCATCTGTTGATGTTGAAAAGTCTCCAGTCCAGTTACCTGCACCGCTATGGTAAATATCACAAATATTACCTTTTACTGATTGTGAAATAAATAGCTACCAACAAATAGAGTCACTTGCAGGTCCATCAAGTTCACTAAATGATACACCACTATCAGCGTAAATGAACACATGTCAAAATAACAGTTTACCTACAATCATAATAGGACTTCTCTTGAAAATCCTGTGTCTGCCACTAACAAACCTAAACAAAGGTAAGTTATACAATAAATATACATTTCTCAACTGTAAATATCTTCATAGCCAATGCCCAAGTGACCACACCCTAGGAGAGATAAAATGGTCAAACAATTACATGCTAGTCACTGTAGATTCATTTACTGAATCAGTGGGACCAACTGTTTCTGTCCCTTCATCACCACTTGAGGCATTTATGCTATTTTTTACACAATCACTTCTACAACTGATAGTAGACGAGACAAACAGATATGCCGCGATACATGTATGGGTGGAGAAAAGTATGCCAAATGGACGAAAGTGTCTATTGAAGAATTGCAGGCATACTTGGGATTTATGATCGTAATGGGGATAGTAAAATTACCATCCCTATATGATTTTTGGAAAAATGACCCATATTATCACTATGACCCCATAGCATATCAAATTTCTCGAGATAGATTCATGGACATTTCACGATATCTCCATTTTGTAGACAATGCGATGTTAGCACTACCAGGTACACCACCATATGATTGTCTCGGTAAAGTAAGACCAGTTTTGGAATTTCTTAACAACAAATTCCTTACATTATATAATCCAAATCGTGACAACAGTATAGACGAGCCAATGATAAAATTTAAGGGCAGATCAGTAATGAAACAATATATTCCCAAAAAGCCTATCAAGAGAGGATTTAAAGTTTGGGTCAGGGCTGATAGTGACAATGGGTTTGTATGTGAATACCAAGTATACTGTGGAAAGGAGAAGAGATCAGAAACAGGACTAGGGTCACGGGTTGTCCGAGAATTAACAAGAAGCAGTGTCGGAAAAAACCATCACATATACTGTGATAACTTTTTTTACAGGCATTCCACTTTTTAAGGATCTGCTAGAAGACAATTTATGCCTGCGGAACCATGCGTTCAGATAGAAAGTTCTATTCAACAGAATTCAAACCAATTCTAAAGAAAGGGTTCAATGAGAGGGGAGAATTCAAGTTATTACAACACGAAAGTTTGCTAATGACTGTGTGGCAAGACACAAAGGTAGTAAGTGCTCTTGCTACAAACTCTCAGCCTTTGGCAATAACACAAGTGGAGAGGAAGCAACAAAATGGAGAAAAAAAAAAACTAGTAAATTGTCCTCAACTAATCCCCAACTATAACCAAAAAATGGGTGGAGTTGATCATAATGATCAACTGAGGCAGTACTACTGCCTCAACGCAAGAGGATATAAGGCTTATATGTACATCTTTTACTTTGTAACTGATGTCATAATTACAAACACTTACTTATCTCTTGCAAACATTCCTTCCCACATCTCCTTTCAAAACAATCAAAGACTTTCGCCTCAATTTAGGCCACCTTCTCATTGGATTGTATTGTGATCGTAAGCGTCCTGGTCGTCCTTCATTGTGTCTACCAGTGAAAAAATTTTGTCAGTACCATTTTCCTCAAAAGCACGATGGCAGTAGACACAGGTGTCACTACTGTTATGCATTTCTAAACAAACAAAGAGATACTCAATGGTATTGTAGTGACTGCAGCCTTTACCTCTGTCATACTGGAAAGAGTGATGACTGTTTCCTACACTACCACACCCACCTAATGAAAATTAAAGAGACACTTACATATATACAAAAAGAATAAATATATATTATCAACACCTAACTGAAATGTCTAACTTAACAAACAGTAGTCATTCAAATAAGAAGCATATACAGACACACACACAACACACAAAATCCAATTATAAATTTCTACCAACAAGGTAAGCAATACTAACTTGTTTAAACTTGTTTGTTTGTTTGAAGCTATCACTAATGTTAAGGAGAGTATGAAGAAATGATGAAGAAGGGTATTGTGTCACTACATATTTTGAAAGATTTCTCTAAGCATTACATACCTAGAGTGTTCACAGAAGTGGAGGTTATCAGCATTTTTGAATTCCTCTACATTTGTTCAAAGTTAGGTGACAACAGGTTCTTTATGCCTGCTCTTTTGCGTAGTCTTAATCCTGAGGACATGAATAAGCTATATACTACTCCATTGCTATACCATTTCAATGAGGGTTGTGTTCCTGCTGGTTTGTTTTATGCATTAGTAGTTTGTCTATCAAACAAAGGATACAAGCTATTAGTTGATGATCCTGATCTACCTCTTAAAACTCCTCATAACAATGCAGTGAGTTTTGAAATAGCTGGTCTACGTATTGCTGTCACTGTAGTTGATTCATTTCATCAACTTTAAGTCCATTACCATTCTACAGCTGAAGTGAATTACCTCAGGAAATATCTTTCTGAAATACGAAATACGTTTGTAGACATTTTAAAGGAAGTAATTGAGAATCTGAAATACAAGATAAATATTCCAAATTGTGCATTCTACTGCCGAGCTGATAAATGTTGTCAAGATAGCAGTAAACCACACATTGCTACTATAGGTAGAGAAGGAGAAGTGATCTGTTCAGTGCGTCCTTGTACTGTTTGGTATTCACCTAGTGAGGCTGAAAGTCTCTTGTTAGCTCCTTATCCATCCTCTTCCAGTGAGTTAACAACAAAACAGCTAATGGAAGAGTTAATTGAAACATCACATAAATGGTTTGAGATCGGTATTTATCTTAAGGTACCAAACTATCGCCTGGAATCCATCCGAATTTACAATGATGACGTTGTACAAAGATTATATGCTGTTCTTGAATTCTGGAAAAACAACCCAAAGCCTACTAAACCATACACATGGCAGACAATTGTCTCTTGTCTTCGCTCTGTATTGTCTTCAATAAAAGGGTTGCATCAAAGATAGAGCAACAATATCTCTAGATCTTGCAGACTAAATATTGGTCCTATTAAAATGTATACATTCCATTCAAATTTAAACAGTTTTGTATATGGTTACATCATTTTAATTAAACAAACTTACTAGTTATACATGTCACAAACTTGATGCTTCGTAGATTGTCCTGTCTTTTTATTAATAATTAAACAAATTTAAATGCTTGCATATATATTTTAGAAATAGTTTTGAATGCCTACTGTATTGTTCATGTAAATGTACATACTGCTAATATTATTATTAATAGTACAATTGATAATCAAAGTGAAATCATTATCTGCAGTAGATTCATTGGGGTAAGTGCACTATGATGAGCTTAACTTTATATAATCTTGGTAATTTATGTAGACAACATGAGTATAATATCATAAAGATATTAAATTGTCAATATTTTAAAAAAATTTGGATGGATATAAAATGTCCATCCTGTCAATAACTTGTTAAGTTGCTACATCTTTTAATTTCAAGAATTGCTCCTCAATAGACGTCTTTTAAGATACAATTACATCTACTAACTGTGAAAAATGAACTTAAGTTAAGATCATTAGCTTTTGGAGGATTAATACATGCATTCGGCCATGATTCAGAATGAAAACTGACAGTAAACAAGGGAATTTGTATGTGCACTGTACTACTTCACTCTAGAATAACAACGATGATGCAACCACTTTTATATACTCTGACTACAAAGGAAGTGATGGCATTAACCCTAAGTCACTGTTGGAGAGTTCTGCTCTGTTACATAATCACATAACAATGAGAACCACCACATCCACGAGTCATGTGAAGAGTATACATTCCACCACCATTGATGATTTGACGCTATACCACACTCATGTCCACTTATATCTGTTTCAAAGATGCTAATGTCACAATTAAACTGTTTTTTTGAAGATTAGAGAGTCATCAAACATTGTGAGACAACTACTTATAAATATAACAAGCAAGTCATGATTAGTCAATTCTTTGGTGTAAACTGAAAGTAACAATATTGTTTTCATTACTATTGTCATATTGCATTGATTTTATACGTCCATAATAAAAAAATGAAAGAAAACTTTTTAGAATACTGGACAAGTAAGTAGCATTAGGATTCACTTTTGCTAAGGTAGCCCACACACATTCAGCCTCCCTTATGATCACAGTTACTACCCTTCATATCAAAGTAGACTATTATTAACTCACACATAAAATGTTAGTATTGTGTTACTGCATATTTTTATAATGTCTAATGGACTCTCATTATCATTTTTCACAAAAAAAACAGTAATACAATATAATGCTATTATTGTTCAACTATTTTAAATGAACACAATAAAGCAGTAACAGTTATATGTATATACTAATACAATTGTCATTAGCGAGGTTATCAACCAGATCCACTCCAAATGTCCATACATGTTTACAAGGATTACCATCATAAGTAATTGATACATCATCATCATAAATATTATCAATATTTGGATTATCAACAGACACTCCACCCCTTATATTAAGTCTGGTGAAAAAGCATCTTATGACCCATACTGATATCCTCTAACTTGCATGCCCACATACTTTTGTTATAACTAAATTCATACATAGAGAAGAATACTGAAGCTTGACTACAAAATGATGAAACTGGTCAATTACAAGACTATATCTAGTGTTATTATTCTGTTTAATTGTTAGTTCTGGTGGAAAGATAACATTCACATAACATAGCACACTCATGTTAAGATAGCACACTCACATCCTGCCTTCTTTATTATCACAGTTACTACTTTATATTGCAATAGACTGATATAAGAGAATCATTAGGAGCTAGTATTGTGAATAACTTGATGGAGCAAAGCTGCATTCATTGAGAATCTGAGAGCAATTAAGAAAACAAAGGCTGCAGTAGACAGATATTATGGAACCATTTGCAGCTCTCATTGTGTAGTAGCTAGACTATAGAGGGAGATATAGTTTTACTTGAAAGACTTAGAGCAGTTGGAGAATGCAAAGCTGAGTATATACATCTCTTGTAACTGTCCTAGTAGTTCATTGTTAGGATTAAAGTTATGATGACACTCATCAAAGATATCATAACATTCTTGTGATGGATAGAGATTAATACCATTGTCCACATATCCTTTTTTGATACAAGTAATATTGTTATTAACAGGAGGTGATGATATCTTAAACAAGTTTTTCATAGAGTAGAATAGATCACAACCACATTTTAATAATGCATATCAAGGTTAATAAATTTTAACATAGCAATATCTCTGAGAACAATCCTGCACAATAGAAACAAAACAGCAATAGTTTGACATTTTAACATTTCATTGAAATGTTCACATGTACAGTAATTCTGCGCTGACAGAACTGACAGTAATATTTAATTGTGTATATTTTATAGTCCAAATTATGTACTATATAAGAAGACAGAAAGATAATCTGATGTGTTGACTTGTCCTCATTATTCTTGAGGACAAATCAACACATCAAATTATATTTTCCTACATGTCATTTGTTTGCTTTATATACATTTATCAAAGGCCATAAATGAACAAACATTATGTGTTTGAATTGGCACAAACAAGCAGAGAAAAGTTTTAATAGTTATTAACTAGTGTGGCTTCTCTTGGATATTAATATCATCAGAAATCAATGATACTGTTATAAAGGAAAAACCACAAACACAATTTGTATTTCTAATAAAATTTTGCTGGGTAAATAGAAAAAGGCAAAAAATAATGTGTAATAAGTTGAGCCCCTAGTGACTTGTTATGTTATTACTACAGACACAGCAATGATTAGTATTCCAGAGGATAAAGTATCAAGGTGTGTAGTCAGAATATCAGTTTGTGTAAATTGTTGATTTTGTGGCCACTTTGTAGGGGTCTGATTATTAACAGTGCTATTATACAAAAATAATACTTTAAAACTATAAATTAACTATGTACATGTTCAAAAAATGCAGCAACTACACTAAAACTAGAAAGACGATTAAATTAGTAATAATAGAACTTAGCAAACATAAAACTCAATTATATCTACTTGAGTAGATTCATCAGGATATCCTTCACTGGTACACATTCTTAGTTCAATATTATCAGTAGTTGATTGATTAAGGGACTTGACAAACCATGGCATGTTAGGAAATGCACAGCATGGAAACTCTAAGTAGTCACATTGTTTGCCATCCCAAAGTTGATCATCATAGTGGAATGTATAAGGTTCATAAACATGAGAGCCAGACTCACAGTAGTAGTCATCACCAACATATTCTGGTGTAGTTTTTGTGCTGCCATTATTACAAGGACAAGTCCATTGGTTTTTGCCAGTTTCTCTTTGCCCTGCTATATATGTCCAAATATGATGACGAGGGTTATTACCATAAGTAATAGACACACCATCAACATAAGCCCTTCAAGTGAAGGAGATCGATTATTATTATCATAAATACAATCAACATTTCCAAGATGGTATCCTCCGACTTCTCCAAATACTTGAGAATAGTTGAGACCAAAAGTAGAGAAAATGATGGAATTACAGCTACCATTTGAAGGATGAGGTCGATCACAAAGTGGATAACTAATATTTGGAAAAAAAATAACTGTTTAGACCACTTGGACAAGTAGCACCAATTTCACTCATATTGAGGTACACCAATCTAATCCATCCTCCCTTATCATGACAGTTACTACCCTCCATATCACAATAAACTGATATAAGAGAACCATTAGGAGCTCGTATTGTGCAGTACCCAGACAAAGCTGAACCGTTTTCTTTGAAGACTTGAGAGCAGTTGTCAAAAGCATTGTCATCACAGTAGACAGATATTAATGAACCATTAACAGCTTTCAATGTGTAGTAGCCAGAGGAAACTGAAGGGTTTTTTTGAAAGACATCAGAGCAGTTGGAGAATGCAGAGTTAAAAATATCTATAAACTGCAACATGTCTTGTAACTGTCTTAGTAGTTCATTGTTAGGATTAAAGTTACGATGACACTCGTCAGAGATATCAGAACACATTTCTGATGCATAGAAATTTAAACCATTGTCCACATACTTCTTTGCAATGCAAGCCATACTGTTATTAACAGGAGATGATATCTCAAACAGATTTTTCATAGAGTAGAATAGATCACAACCACATTTTAGTGATGTGCATTGAGGTGAGTAAACTTTAACACTAACTATATCTGTGAGAAGAATCCTGTATAATAGAAAAAAAAGCAATGGTTTGATATTTTACCATTTTCCTTGAAATGTTGACATTTACACTAATTCTGCACTGACAGAAGTGATAACAATATTTGTGAGCAGACTTGCTGAAAGCGATAACTTCTGTTAAAACATCTCAAAACATGCAGTTGTTGTGATTTTATCACCCATCTCCTTTCCCACTGCTGATTTTAGTCCATTGATTTCTGCATCAGACCAGTCAATAACAATTTTTTGAAGTGTAATTCCTAACTCGAAATCACTTCTACTGCTTTTACATTTTTCAGACAGTTTCTTAAAACACAGAGCATATCCTACACTGTATTGAGCATCTAGTCGAATGCGAGGTACAACAATCCATTGTATTGAGGAATTATCAAAAGCCACTGCATTAAAAATATAAGGATATTCTTTAGAACTATGATACGTTAAGTCACATCGAATGAAATCTGCTTGACTGGCTATCTATGACATAAACGTCAACATAGTGACAATATATTTTATTCCAAGTTCTTGAAATGCACTTACAATTTGTCCAATGTCTGCTATAAAATCTGTATATACAATAGATGGCATTGAATTTATAATCTCTGCTGCCTTTTTTGCAAACTGAACTGTGGCAAGTGATGATGGATCACTACTTAATTCTTCAACTTTTAGGGTAATGTTAGGTCAATTTACTAACTTCATTTGATTACTAGGTTTGGTTATCCACTCTGGAGTGACAGATATCAACTGCATGATCTTTACTGTCTCAGTTCAAAGCACACACTTCAGCTAATCTATCAAGCTGAGCAGATCCCAAAAATACAGATGGTAGTTGAATATTATTAAGTTTATGCATCTGATCTTGGATTAAGCTTATGGTTGGAGTCACAATGATAGCCTTCTTGTTTACATGAACAGGTGGAAAAAGAAAACATAAACTGTTACCACTACCTGTTGGTTGAACAACTAATGTATCCTTTTCTTTGATTGCAGCAGTTATGATATTTTTTTGAAAAGGTTTAAATTAGGTAAGAGAATCTCTCAGCCAAAGTTGCAATGAGCATAGGATGTTGAAACGATTCTTCAGCTGACAATGAATTAAAGATATCATCATACTCGTCATACTCATCCTTCATGTTATAATCACATAGAGTGGGTGTACGTGTTTTGTCAGACTCAGATGGCTGTTTTTGTGATATTTCCTAATAGGTAGTCACAGTCATATATTTCAGATCATTCAATGTATTATCTAAGGTTCTAAATATTTCACAGTAAAATTTCATTAAGGTTTGGTACAAGTATAAAAACATATTCATACAGGTAACACTATATTATAATACAGTACTCGATTTTACAAGTAATTTATTTGCTGACTTACAATATTGGTCTAAATTTCTTTTAATGCTATTATTATATTGATCAACATGCATTTATTGTCATGCAATAACCAGAGTAAACAAAAAGCACTTGAACTGTGTAAATTGAGGTTAGACAGCACCAGTACTCATACAATTATAGCAACCACATTTACTTTGCTTTACCTTAGTATTGTGGACCATTAATTAATTTTTGCTTTCTAATTAAAGAGCGAGCAATTATTTCATTGACTTTTGTTTGAGACCACGTAGTTTCCGAGTGGATTTCTCTCCTGTTTGGGAGATTTCTGACTAACTTTTGCTTCAAAGTAGCTTTCCTATGTCTTTAGTGTCTTTTATTGTCGAAAGTAAGTTAGGCCATTTATATTTATTTTGTTTAGTCTTATATTATCTAAATAAACGCCGCATTTTCTCTCCTATTGTGATATTTGTATCTTATTGTTGCCTCATATTAGTTTTATCATGTTCTTAGTTTCTTCTGCAGTTAAAAGTAAGTTTTGCAATTTGATTTATTTTGACCGTTTTTGTAATATAACTCCCCGTTTTATCTCTTCTACTATCAAAAGTAAGATGCACAGTTTTTTTATTGTGTTTTTTTTACTTTAATATAATATCAGCTAAAACTCTATAGTTCGTACAGCTCATTTTTTCGTGGATGTCACTACCAACAAGTAAGTATTATTATTATTTATTATTATTTTATTATTATATAGTGACCTAAGTAACAGATAACATTTTACTAGTTATTATATATTGTATAAATGAATATCGAATACTGTAAGTGATAACTGTGTAATCCATAAGCAATTGGTAATTATAATCTTTTTTGTGTATGATAAGTCTCAAAACAAGGAGTAGGACAGAGTGGTGGATTGTTAGTACATGTTATACAAACATACGGTGTTAACCGTCTTGAACCTGATTTTCTGTTGCTACATATTACACAATCTCTTCTTTTGGGTACCTTTCTCATGAAATGTTTAGAATCTTGCAGACGTTGCTCCTGTTGAATGGATCGGTGTGTGTGACTACTTATATGTGTTGCTCTTTGGTCTTCAGAGAGTGCTTCAATTAATTTTCTTCTATATACAAGGTGAGATAATGGTTGTAAGTGATGTTGTGTTATGTGTTCCTTGTAAATGATGTAAGAGTTTACTACAACAACTTCCAACATCCAAAAGTATACTTTACGCCACCACTTCAGCGATTTATGCAGGAAACTATAATAGGACACCAACTGATCCAGTTTATCTACACCCAGCATGTGATTATTATAGTCAACCACCACTACTGGTTTTTCCTGAAATTTGGAAGTACACCTAGTAAGTATACAAAACAATAATAAAAATAATAATATAATAATAATAATAATAATAATAATAACAATTATATATAATGTATAACAATTATATGTAATCCTTACAACTTACTGGGACTGAACTTGCATCATTCCTGCTTTGTGTTTTGTAGACAACATTAGTACATTGCGTTTGTCAGTCCAGGACAGGCACAAAATTTTGCCTGAACAATATGCTTCTACTGTACCCCTTGGTTTCTTGGCCTTTGATTTCACAGCCAGGGGAAGTCCTTTTCTATTGGACATTACTGTACCTAATTGAAAGTAATAGTATATTTGGTAAGATATAGGTAAGTTACCTGTTACAGTAACTCCAATAGTGTCCAACTCCATAACAAGTTGAGGACTACTATAAAATCTATCTACATATAGATCATAACCCTTATGATGAAGGTCATCTAAAAGGGTTAGAACAACTCTAGTATTGTGTTGTAGATCCTCTCTAACTAGTTCAGTCTCTTTACCATAGTATATGACAATGTTATGCATGTACCCTGACTTGCTGTCAGCTAAGACATATGCCTTGATTCCCCAAGCGTGTGGTTTCCCCTTTAGGTATTGAAGGCAAGCAACTCTTCCCTTGAATGCTATAACTGATTTGTCTTTAGCTATATGTTGTCTTGGTTTGTATACTGCTCTAATTGTTGGGAGTAATAAATCAAGGAAAGGTTGGATTTTCCCTTTTTTTGTGCTACCATCTATTTCTCCAGCATGTAACATACCATATATTTGAAAAAATTTGTTTCTGGAGAATACAGAACAAAAGAAAGGGAGGTTAGTGGTGACATCAATACTCCAGTAATTTTTAGATCTGGAATTTTTACTATTCCCATATTTAGGATGGTAGCTATGAAACCGTTCATTTCTGTAACTGTTACAGGTTTCCATGTTTTGTATAGGGAATTGGGAGTTATCTGGAGTTTCAGACAAAAATTAGACAATATAGTAATAAATCTATGCTAACCTTTATAGTACTAATTTTCTTCATAGTATACTCATTTGTGTTCTTTGTAAGGAAATCAAACACAACATCACTGAAAAAGAGGGAAAAGCATTCCAAAAGAGACTGACAAGACCTATCCACAGTGCTCCCACAAGTTTCATCTTGTAAGGTATTGTCATCGTCAGTTGATTCTTGATCGTCTATAATCATAATATACATTTTGTTAGGAAGTCTAACCTCAAGAAATTACCGTCCAATTCAAATTCATATCTTGTGTGGATTGTCTTCTACCACATCCTCGTAAACCACGCCCACCAGTTGGACCACGTCTTCTTCTAGGAGTATCATCTCTTCTACTAGTATCAAAAATTCTTTGTTGAACAGTGCCACTTCCCCTAAGTATACCATGACCTCTATCATATGTACCGCGTCCTCTACCACAACCTCTAACAGTACCATGTCCTGTTAGTGTTCTATTGCCAGTGTCATCTCAATATCACCACCTTCATTACTGCTACTATCACATTCTCCAAAACTATTATCTAATACACTATCTTCATTATACTCCAGGTCATCCCAAATCCTCTCTTCCAAAAATGCATTATCTACATCACTGTCACTTTCTCCATATTCCATGTTTAGTCCTACATCTAGCTCTTCATCCAAAATTTCTTGAATTTGTTCTGTTGTAATTCTGCATGCCATGTTGTTTACTGATTGCTATAGATACAAGCAGCCTCTCCTCTATGCGCGTTTATTAATTAGTAATTATTAATTAATATTAATGAGTATTAATAAATTTGTAAAAATGACGAAAATAATGATAAATATGCAGTTTAAACTAAGGTAAGTAATATAAAATAGCAAATTATTATCTTGTCACAAATGTGTGTGACATTGGTCTCACAATGAAAACTTGCTGGTCACATATTTGTGACATTGGTCTCACACAGATGGCAGTAGTGTCACAAATATGTGACATTGGTCCTGTAAGGGTTAATAACAACAGAGTATAATGAAGATGACAATGAATTAGATTTAGAAATGGATGATGATATTGAAATGGAAGTAGTAGAAGTAGATGATATGACACACGAGCTTGAAGATCCTTTTGACCATCAATCTCAAGGTACTATTAATTCAAGAAAAACAAATTAAATTTTCAATTGCAGAACCAACCATAACACCAGCAATTGTAGTACATAGATGTAAGACAGATATAGGGGTTAGTCAGAGACCTATAGACATTGAAGAGGAGACTGTATGTCAAACCTTCTTTAATCAAGGGTGTGGGTGTCGAGCTAAATGCTCAGAACAGTTTCCTGAGTCACACTACAGGGCCATAAGAAACGATATGGCAGAACTATCAAAAGGAAATGGACCTTGTAATAATGGGTCAGCTTCTAGCTACCACACGGGCTGGAAACTGTACATCAGCCTTGAGGCATCCCTCAAAAGAAAGAGATCACTCCTACACAAAATTTATGCACAATGAAGTCAAGGTATAACTGAACATGATAATGACAATACATTACCATACTCTACAGATTTGTAGAAAAACGTTCCTGTTTTGCATGGCATTGGTAAACACAGATTACAGGCTATAAAACAATCTTGCCTAAAAGATGGAATCAGAACAAGGTAAACTACTCAATAAAGAAATACCATTGTAATTATTATTGTTAGAAAACACGGTAACATTGGAAGAGAGCCACATCATGCATTCACTCCTGAGGAAGTAACACGAATAATAGCATTTATACAAAATTATTCTGAGGCTCATGCAATTTTATTACCTGGTAGAATATCAGGTTATAAGCAATACAACATACAACTCTTATCATCCAGCACATCCAAAAGGATAGTATATACTGAATACGTCAAGGCAAATGCGACAACAACATTTAGACTTGCCTCAGAGACAACATTTTACAGTATGTGGAGACGATATCTTCCACATATCGTCATCACAAAACCGATGACAGATCTTTGTTGGCAATGTCAAAAAAATAGCTCTGCTATTGTAAGAAGCATGAGTACACCACTAGCAAATCAGTCAGAAGTAAGGAGTAATAATATTACAGATAACTTACATGCTTCCTTAAGGTCTTAGAAAAGGCCAGACTACATGTGGATCTTGTACATAAAGAGAGACATTACTATCAAACAGTCCTTAAAGAGACCAGCACTGTTATAAAAGATCTCTTTACAGTAGATGGCTCATTTATTCCACCACTATCAAGACCTATAATGGAGCTAAATGTAAACGCTCATTATAGTTTTGACTATGCTCAACAGGTATATAAACACGACCGTGACTATTAATCAATAAACATTATTGCTTGTAAATTCATTATCCTAGCAATCCATTACAACCAGGGCCTATTTATTTTTTGACGCCACGAAAGTGTGCAATATTCGGTGTTTGTTGTGAGGCTATTCCTCGTCAAATCAACTTTTTGATTGATGAGGCATTTGATACTGGAAAAGGAGCAAACAGTGTAATCAGCATGCTCCATTTCTACTTAGAGAATCATGGCCTCAATGCCTGCCATAAGACTACACCTCAATGCAGATAATTGTTGTGGTCAAAATAAAAACAATGCTATGATTCAGGTAAATCATGTAATAACATTATTGCTGAGTTAGCACATCTCCCTTACTTAGTACCTCATGTGGAGAGTGAGAGTTGGTTTAAACCAGTCCATCACGTTATCGTTTTTGCCAGCAGGACACACAAAATTCTCTCCTGATTGGTGTTTTGGGCTGATCAAACAACGTTTTCGAAGGACAGAAGTTGGTCGTGTCCGAGATATTGTGAATGTCGTTGAGCAATCAGCTACTGTTAACTCTGCACAATTGATTGGTCATGAGAATGGTGATATCATAGTTCCAACTTATGATTGGACAGGGTTTCTAGCTCCTTCATTTAAACGCATTAAGTCAATAAAAAAGTTTCATCACTTTATGATCTCAAGTTCAAACCCTGACGAATTAATGATGAATAAAGCTGAAGATGAACCTACATTAAAATTGAACATTATATCTAACTCCTCCAATGTTCCAGACTCAGGTCATATGCCATTACAAATAACACCACGTGGTCTCACACCAGAGAGACAATGGTATCTCTTTGAAAAAATCTGGGTTTTGTCCAGCTGCCAGCAGATATATCACATGTCCTCTCTCGCTTGTTCACCGGCCATCAACACCCCGCCCATCTCCAGAACCAGTACTACATAAAGAGAGTGACAGATCAACTACTGAAGAACTAACTCTACATAAATGTATTTGTGGGATGTGTGGACAATCTGGACACAATAGACGTTCCTGCCAAAATGTAAAATAACAAATAATACTTATTTAGAATCGTAACAAAACAAACTACTTCATACATCTAATTCACTTCACATCTACTGTTTCTTTTACATACACTAGAAGTAATCATCCCTAGCTACACGGAATTTACAAGATATCTATGTACTTTATTTACTCAATAGCTCATAGCACATCTGTCTCTCTCACTACTGTGATTTCTTTCATGCATACACCAATAATCATCACTTCTTTTCTGGCTACATTGATTTCAACATCCTTTTTGGCCCTACTATATCAACAACTCTTATTATTGATATAACTCAAAAACTTCAACATCTCTCTCTCCCTCTCTCTCGCATACATATACTACCAGTAAATATCTCACCTTCCTTGTATATAAAGTGTTTTACCTTCAGTATTAAGTATTTTCTTATCACACCTATGTTTATATTCAAACTGTAAAGTAAAAAATATCTTTTCCCTAACCTTTAGTAAACACAAAAACTTGTTAAGGATTTCTTTAATAAAGTTGCTGACATTGTCACATCAACAAAATGATTAGAAAAGATCTCAAAAAACATCGAAAAGAATACAAACTTTTCGCAGGAAAAAATGTGCTGGATCATGTGAGCTGCGTTAACGGAAGTAAACGGAAAATAAAAAATCAATGTTTTTTGGATTTAGCATTCCGTGAGGAGATGTGTTTGTACCGCACGTAACTCAGCAACCAAGAGTCAGATATTGATGCAACAAACGCCAGAATACAGAGTGAGAAATACTCTATTCTACAAGTCCTATAACTCAAAATCGATCGTTTGCACAAAATGACCGTTTTTTTCAGATTGGGTCACATATGTTGCTGTATACTGAGTACATTGTACAGTTAAAATATTCTTTATCAATATACAACATAATTAATCTACTTGTGATAACGAGCTATCACCATTATAAATAGTTGAATTTCCTAACCAATCTTTCATTTCTAATATTAGCATGCAGAAATTCTACTACATGAGTAGACACAAGATACATAAATATGCTATGCTGTATTGCTACCTGTCATTTCTCTTATTTGTAGATTCTTCTTGACTAAGCTATGTTTGTGCCTCCAGTCCATGTTCAGTTACTGATTTATGAGCCTTGGGTATTAATGCTAGATCTAGTCACAATGACATGTAATGAAAAGTGACTACCAATAATTACCTTTCAAGCTCTGCTTTAACTTCTCAATATTTTGTCTCTCTCCATTAACCGTAAAGTCAATGATGTTATTATTTCTTACTGTGTCTCGAGCTCTTTCCATTTCTCAACAGGGACTGACTATTGTACAATTAAATAAGTGCATGATGTAGACTAGGATTATAAAATGTATACTATACCTTCCTTTTCTTTTAGAAGTGTTGCTAAAGTTTTTGCATTTCTTTAGTCATTTGTCTTGTTCATACAGACACATAAAATCAAAATGTTTGATTTGTTGTAATTCTACTGGTTTTCTGTACTTCTAATCTACTTCTATATTCTTGCTCCCTTTTACAATAGCTCTGACATCCTATATATCAATAAACAACACATGCAGTAATTGTTGTCTAATACTAGTCATCTCTTACCTTACCTCTTTTAGGTTTGTCATAAATGGTGCAATGTCCAACTGTTAGCTGAATTAATCCTTTCTTCTTTACAAATCAAGAGTCTCCTCTGCTTTGGCACTAAATAATGTTGTTAGGCTGAGTAGAAAGGAACATCTTACACTGATGAACTGGTCCATTTTAATAACATAAATCTGTACATTCATTTTAACTGATTCAGCAAGAATATCTCATATATCTTGCAATGTGCAGCCATTAGGAACTTAGTCAAAGACAAAAACAGCTGTCTCACATTTGAGAAGACAAGAGGTTCTTGTTACTTTGAAACTTCATCCAGACTAAGAGAATTTTTTGTATTTTGACAAAATAATTGAACAGCATCTTTGTACATTTGTACATGTGTCTCTGTATTTTTGATATGAAATTACTCCACAATATCCTCCAGACAACTGATATCAATCAGTGTACAATAACATCTCACATCAGTTAGTATTTTGTTAATGGAGATGGAATGAACTATTTGTGGGTGGAGGTTATTGGGACACTCTACAACTGACATTTAAATATCACCAAATAGAGCTGGACACCTGGTCACAATTGAAGGTTGAGAGCCATAGTGGTCCATATTATGTTACTTCTAAATAAGAACTCCTTGAAGTGCTTTGTTTACTATAAAATCTCTATACAAGCTAAAGGTACACGAATGCTTGAATGCAACCACAAATGGTTGAACATTATCATAATGAACTTTAATATAATATTATTTAAAAAAAAAACATTTTTAGCATAACACAATAAAACATGGTTTAAAGAGAATCTTAATCATAATCGTTGACACTGTCGTTTCAGTCTTCAAATCCTCTTCACTTACAAGTCCATGATAAAAATGCTATTACTTGTAGTTTCTATTGTACTTAGTCATTATGTAACCAATTTAAAATATTACATATCCTTAATAATTTGCTATTTGTTTGTGTATTTACATAATGGGTACATGTACATGTTTTGAGACAATATATATTTTAAAATTACATTTTTTATTTTTTAAGCAAGGCAAAATATTCCTTGTACTTTGTGAACACTCCACAATCCATGTTTAAATATAATGAAATAGAGCCTGAGAAGCTGGTCATAATTGAAGGTCCGAGAACAATAATGGTCTTAGTGGTCTAACCAATATGATGTTACTCTAATTAATAACTTTTTTGAAGTTTTTTTGTTTAGTATAAAATCCCAATATGAGCTAAAGCCACAAGAATGGTTGACTGTAACCACAAATTGTAGAACATTATGGTCATTATAATATTATTTGAAAAAAACATTTTTAGCATAACACAATAAAAATATGGTTTAAAGATAAATTTCATCATCATTGTTGACACTATCGTTTCAATCTTCAAATCCTCTCCATTTACAAGTCCATGATAAAATGAATGATAAATTACAGGTATAAACTCTAAGAGACTAAGACTACTTTTTGTTTCATATTTTTAATCTTTGAAGGACTGGTACAGAGTGGTAATGGCTCAATCTTACCCATGTTTGAAGGTCCATGTTTTTCTCTTCTTCTTAAATCAACTTTCTTCCATTCTTCCAACGAATTTAAAGTGTAATGATACTGAAAGGCTAGAGGATCATTTTTTTAAAACATTGCATTCTCAGCCAGTCTATCTTTCTTCTTGGTGTTGATATTATGATTGATGACAGTGTGGCAAAGATTGTCACGTGAAATAAAGTCATCTATTGTCATTTTTTAAAAGATTATAACAATCCTGTGGAACAAAAATATGTGAGTCTTACATCTAGCTGTTTCAATACTGCAAAATCTCAATCATTGGGTAGGTATTAATATTTGGCCACATTTTGGTCAATAGCAGTCAAAGATTACCTGTCATTGATGACAATGTGTAGCCAGAATGAAACGAGATTGATGATCTGATTTTGCCTCCCACATGAGTCATTACATGTTATGAGATGTCTAACAATTGGATTGTTTATCCTAATGTATTTGAGAATACTGGACCTGACTTCACATGATCCTTTGATACTATTCCTTCATGCCAAACATGCATGTATCCAATACCAGCCTTAAACTATGTACTCCTAAATTGTATCTCCAGAGTTGATGTTTATAAAGCACAATGTTGGTTAAAAGGACAGGAATTGGTAATGACAGTTGTAAATTAAACATCAGTATCTCTTAGTTAGCTAGAATCACTTTTTGAAAAAACCATATCCTCTTTCAGCTGTTTATAAACCTGCTCTGCTCTATGCTCACCCTTCAGGCATACTAACAGAAGTATCTGTTGCTCCATCAATCTTAACTTTTAATGAGTCATAGGTTTTACAAGTATCACTTTTAATTTAAGTCTAAAAAAGAAATATCAATTGAGTTAGCATGAGAGAGAGAGAGAGAATTAGTCATAATAACTATGTTAGTGACTTAAGTATATATTATGTAACAAGAGTACAAAGGACAACAGGTATGATTGCTATGTTAATAAATTGAAAGAACCCTTGACAGATTAGGTCATGTGATCTACCAGCACCATCAGCTTTTTCAAATCTATACACCTATACAAAATATTTTATTAATACATATTATACAAACATGTATATATATTTGGTTCAAAGGATGTATTTATACATTGTATAAGTAAGTTTGATCTATTTAGGTTGAATGGGATCACAAAGGCAACCACATACATACTTAATATAGATGCATCACATTAAATTTAACTTCCTGCAAGTACATTATTTGTATTATAGACTATATAGTTATATATAAATTATGCTCAAATGACATGTACACTTGTCAATGAACGATCCTGTCATTACTTTTAGTGCTTTTAGATAGTAGTTATGTAGGACTGGGAACATAAACAAAGCACTAGCATATACATATAGTAGTAGTTAGTATACAGACAGTATAGTCTCATCTTACTATAATTAGGTTATAGTTGATTTCGTTAGTAGTGTTTCCTTATTCCAATGTAGCAGTTATATACTATCTAACTATGTCACATACTTCCTGTATTATCTATGGACATCTGGCATAGGAACAGTGACCAACTAAGGGCCTACACTTCAAGATGTCTCAGGATGACCTTGTAAGTCTATAATCTTTCTATTACTATGTCATTATCCCTATATATCACTGTGATACTAACTAAACTCATATATAAGTGTTATTATATAGACAAAATATCTTTCTAAAAGATGATCTTTTAGTTATAAGGCCTGATCTGTATACTCATTACTCACTATATACACTACATGATACATGTCTGTCTTTATAATAGAATTATCAGCTGTACTGGGCAGCAAGTGATGGAGATCTCAAACGTGTACAATCTGCTATTGAGAGAGGTGCAGACATAAACTATCACTGACCTTATGGGGTATGTTATTAACTTGGAATATTAAAGTATGTACCCCAAATGTGAAGCCGTGATTTTAGATTCAATGTACTATGAAATTAATAGCCTCACATTCAAGGGTTCGTACATCACAACAACACACTCTATTATCATTATAGTATGATGTTGGTTGTGTTATAATGTGTTTAAAAATAAAAGTACATGTACAGCTTTTTTGATGTTTTTTGTGCTTTGTTAGCACTCTGAACTCCTATGATATCATACAATAATAGATAATACATACTAGTAGTCAGTTCGTATCGATATATAGCAGTAGTTAGTCTTGTTATGTCTTGTAATAACATTTCCTATATCATCATAGTCCATACCAGGAATTATTTCTGACTGTGTACAACTCTCATGTTTTTACTTTGTTATTGAGTGGTCTAACTTTAGTGAGATAAATCCTTGTGTCATTTTTAATGAATGGTGAATTAGTTTTTTCCCCTTTCTTTTTCTGTCTTATCTCATTATACACTCCCGATAGTAGTAAAGTGTTAATATTACTGACATGATGTGTACATTTGTTGATCTAATAACAATATTACTGAATAATTGTAACAGAGCTAGTCCATATCTATCATATAACACAAACTTTTGAAGGACAATATTTTTTTATGAATTTGCTTTTAATGTGGCATTTGTAAAATAAATTTGTATTAGCATTTACAGTGGTGAATGACTAGATCATGAGTTGATAAAGTTTATCGAACAAACTCAAAGTGACTTGAATGAAAGTCAATGAGAGACAGCGTATGAGAGAGAACAACAACGAACGAAAGAATCAGTTACTTATATAGTACATAAACAATTCTAGAAAGTTTTACAGTAACATGTGCAAAAGGAACCTTCTAGACTTAATCATACAAAGGTTAAGTACTATCAAAACAATATTATACATGACAAACAATCAGTTAACAAGTGTCCATTTCCAATACTCCTTCTCACTTGAAACTTGATTGTTCACATAGTCCAGATAATTCTCGCAACTTCTTAAATCTTTCCTTTCCTAATCCTTTTGTCAGCATATCTGCTACCATATTGCTCATTTGACAGTACTTCAGTTCAATGGTCTTCTTGTTGACTTGCTCTCTAATAAAATGGTACTTGATCTCAATATGCTTAGATCTTCCATGACTTTGTGGGTTTTTAGATAGACAGATAGCTGCTTGATTATCTTCATAGACTATGATTGGTTCAGGTGGTTCACCTAGCAGATCAGTGTAGAGCTGTCTTAACCATATGGCTTCTTGTGCTGCCTGAGACAAAGTAATAATATTCTGCTTCAGTAGTGGAAAGAGCTACACATGATTGCTTCCGACTTCTCCAGCTTATTGCTGTACCACGAACTTGAAAAATGTAACCTGAAGAGGATTTACGGTCATTCACATCTCTGGCCCAGTCTGAATCAGAAAAACCTTCACAAAGTCATACTTGCTTATTCCATTCCGTGGCATCCAATCAGAGTATTTACAAATGAAATATTTCAAAGACACATTCGGCCTGATTGTGAGCAGTAATTTTTACTTTTTATTAACTACTTTTTATTAAAAATACCTACATTACTATAGGAACCAGAAGAACAGGTACTGGGATGGTGTTTGGATCCAAAATCATCAGGGTTTAACAGAATAAACTACATGTGCTATGACATACCATTAAGATCCTCACTTGAGAAGCTTTTAAAAATGACTGTGTTATGGAACAGGTATTACTTTATGCTTCACATGTGATATATCAATTCTTTGTAGATCTACAACCCTCATAACTTATCAGATGGCATGCTTGGTGACTTTTGTGATGGTTCACAGTTTAAAGCACATCCACTTTTTCAACCAATCCATTGGCCTTACAGATTCATCTCTATTATGATGACATGGAGGTCTGTAACCCTCTTGGATCTAATACTAAGACACATAAATTAGGTTTGTGCATTTTTAAACAAAATCATGTACTTGACAAAGTTATAATGTTTTGTAGGATTATTTTACTTTACCTTGGATAACATAGACCAGATCTACACTCAGCTCTTCAAGACAATTCAATTATTGTGTGTGGTTCAGACAGTCTACATAACAAAGTATGGTATTAATGAAATCCTAAGACCTGTGTGGATGTTATTCAAGAGCTCGAAAGTGTGAGTTATCATGATATGACCTATTTATGTAAGTTATTTTGTAAATCAAATTTAGGAAGAGGATATGAATTTTTTTGTCGATGGAGTTGAGAAGGTATATTTCATGGTTCAATATCTGTTGTGTCAGCTGACAATCTGGCTAGCCAAGAGTTGGGAGGTTTTATGTCACCATTGTATGGCTACTAGTGAAACGATGCAGACAAAGGTAATGGTTGGTTCATGATGATTATTTAAAGGGGATTGCTTCATTCTTTTAATTTACGTGTATTTCCACTTTTGCAGTATAATGCCAGTAATTTTCAAATGATGTCTAGACGGACCCATGACACATACTGTGCAAGGCTTAATGGTCCCATGAGTGAACACTTTGCAACTCATAGTAAAAATTGTAAACCAATAGACCCAGATATGGATGGTCTCTTAATGATCAAAGAAACGAGCTTATGATCCTACTGATCATTATTATGTATGTTACATATAATACATGTACTTTGTTTTATTACTAATTATTTCATGAATATGTAAATATACAATTGTACTGTTATTACATGTAGGTTCTTATATATTTAAATTGATTTTAAAATGTTTATCATAACTTAAGTATGTATTGATCACTAATTGAACAGGTAATACCACATAATGTAACATTGAGTACTTCATTATACCATGAGTTGCATCTTGAGATAAGTTTAAACCGGACCTAATAGATAATTGAATAGATGAATGGATTAACAGCAGATAAATGGACAAATAAATGGATAAATGAGTTAATAAATGTCTATGAAAATATACATATACTAAATAGTACAATAGACACATGATAGATGAAGTAGATAAATAGATTACAATACTTTTCTAAACTATGTATCTTAAAAGAACTATTACTTTATTAGTATCAGTAGTATCAATAGTACATTGTGACTTACTGTTAATAAAACATTTATAATAGATTGATGATGAAGAAAGTAATATGATATGTTGATAGCTTAACCAAACTAGCTGACTTGTTTTGTTAATTAAATTTCAATAATATTCATTAGGTGACAATATAGCTAATTGCAATGATTTCTGTTACAAATTATTAATAATAATATTTTATAATTAATAGTAACCAAAAACAAGTAGTTGAACCAAATAAGGAGAGTACCAAATATGAAAACTTTACATTAATGTTCTTGCAACAGCAATATTCATATAAAGTCACCATGGCAACAGGAACTATTTTTAAGAATGCCATATCAAAGAAAATAGAGAATAGATTACTCTGCTTATATGATATCATGTCATTCATCATGTAATCAACATAGTATCATTGTTGGCAAATATGGAATACTTCCAATTTTAGTGCTCATAAAATGCATTTTCTTTATTAGAGAATTATATTATGAGTTGCTTTGTTAATGACACTATCTAAGAGATATGATCACTTCATGTCTTCAAACTAGATATGATTTATCATAATTTGTTTGAAATAAAGATCAGATGGATCTGTAATAAATGCTATATAATGAGTACAGACCATAATCAGTTATCCCATCTCATTATTTTTAGTTTACTGCCTGTATACTGCATAAGATCAGTAGTCACTTTTATACTTCTAGGTAGTGGCTTCAAATACAATGTATCATGTACATTGAAGTTCTCAAATCATACACCTCTCAAACTCTCACACACCACTAATAATCCTATAATAGTACTGGATTTTGTGCTGGTTGGGCACACACTAATAATAATTAACAAAATATAAACTATGTAGAGAAAGAACTGATATACAAATAAGATGATAGGTTGGGGCAAAACAAAAAAAATGGACTTTGAGTAATGTCACAGTCTTTAAATAAAATATTATGCCAGGAGAAAATCCATTGAAACACCTCAAAAAAGACTAATGAGAACAAAATTAGCACTGAATAATAAAAATTACAGAAAAAGACAATAATAAGATAAAGCTACATCACACAAACATCCAGCCATAACATCCTGGACCTGATTGAAGAGCTAGCACTACCACACCTTGTTAGACTAGTAAAAATTGTCAACACCAACAAAATTTTAATTCAAATAGTAACTCAATAGGATACTTGTTACCATCAATATCATTATTATTATTAAATTAAATTGTTTTTTTGAAAACTCTAGCAGCTCCTCTCTCTAGAATCTTTTGATGAGTTGTTTGGTTGCTTTATCTTTAAATTTCAAGGATTCCCCTCTATAGACTTTTTTGAAGATATGATTGTATCTATTAACAGCAAGAACTGAGCTTGAGTTACCAGATTATTAGTTATTTGATAATTAATAGGTATGTTCTCCCTGTTGGTCATGATTCAGAACAACTTTCAGTAAATAAGACAATGTGTGCATGTGTACTACTGCACTCTAGAATGACAACTAATCATACAACCTCCTTTATATACACTGACTATACATGAAGTCATATCTTCTTAAAAATATTATGTGGGAGTTGTGTAATTCGTAACTGTTGGGGGAGGACAAAAATAGTGCACTTACGGCGTGACAGGTCACCTAATATTCAATTATTCCAATTTTACGAATTACAGATATTTCCGGTATCTATGGGTGTATGCAATAATCGCGCTATCTAGTTGAATATCAGAAGAAAGGCTGTACTCACTCACTCAGTAAAAGCTGCAGTTTGTAAATAGTTGCAGTTAATTCGTTGTACTAGTTGTACTTGGAAGTACTAAAAAGGTATAAATCTCTTGATAGGTTACCTTGTATATGTTGTGTATTGAGACTGAATGGGTCACGCCCCTTTTAAGAATTGTTTATTGAAGTGAAAGATAAAGACTTAATCTCCCACACCACACATATTCTGTGGAAAAGGTTGCTTGTACAAAATAAAGCTTGTTATGAGAGGGATAGCTTCATCCAAATCAAATTTAGGATAATGTGTTCACTTCAATATGTGATGTATGTTTAAAAATGGAATTTGGAAGATTAAAAAGTCATTAGTGTTCCTTTATGACTGATACGAACTAGACATTCTAAGACAAAAAATTAAGCATTTTTCCGCATTAGAGGACAATGCTCTATTAAAAGATGACATCTTAGTCATATATAGGCTAAAGGGAGTCTAATTTATAATGTCATATCTATGTGTGCTTAATTGAATAGCTTCAATTATGTAAATCTTCCTCATAATATGTGTGTGATATTATAGACTAATATTCATTTGTTTTTTGTACTGTAATATGATGCATCTTGTGATGTTACTCAAGGGAGATATAATTAGATGTATTATATTAACTTTCACATAATTAATCAACAATGAATATGATTAATTATGAATAAATATAATTAGTTGTTACATGCACACAGGTGATGTTTGTTTGTTTATATAGTAACTGTAAATATAATAGTCAATAAAAATATGTGATCAACAAATATTTTAATTTATTTATATTATGTATACATTTAAATATTAGTATCTTGTTGATTGTTCATTGGTCTTATATATAAGCTTGCTGTATTAAACTGGACATTATTAATGTTAATACTATATGAGACTAGTTCAGTAAATTTGACCTTCCTTAGTGTATGCCCAGATCCTCAAACTTGACCCTTGAAGTGTAGTGTTCAGACACTTACTCTGTTGAATGTGAGAAATGTTGTTTGGTGACTTATGCCCAATATCTTGGCATTTAAACTACATTTTAGCTAACCAATCAGAATGCTTGAAACCTATTACATCATCAGCTGCATAAATTAGAATGTATTCTGTCTTCTTCACTATAAGTGATGTATCATGTTATAATGTCAAGGAATTTAACTAAAGTCACCTCACATCCTTTCTATCATTAAACAAGTGGTCATCTCAATATGAGACTGTACCCTATCAGAATATGTGATCAACAAATATTTTAATTTAATTATATTATGTATACATTTTAAAATTAGTTAATGATAAATTTCATATCTTTTAGATCTGTGAATTGGTACTTTAAGAAACGTCAGGTCTGACCTGACACTTGTTAACAAGTCAGGTGACTCCTGACTACACTGTGAAGTAGTACTGAGAGAGTATATTTACATGAAAATGGCAGCAGGTAAATGATCATTATAATTGTAGACAGTAACAAAGATAACTGTCCATGTATTACTAGTTAATAATTAGCCCCACCCTAATGTGTTCAATGTCTACTTTATTTAGTATTTGTTTGACATACCACATATTCTATTTAAAGCCCAAACACAAACCATTGTATTATAAGTAGTAAATTTGTTAGATCAGTGTGAGTGAAGTCATTGAATGATAAACAGTAAATGTTATTAACAGTAGAAGAATAGTAGTACATGTAGATGTCCTAGTTAATTGCATAAATATAATTACAATTTTATATTCCAAGTTTCTGTATTAAATTACATGTCTATTTATAGATAATTGAAGTTTTCATTTGTCAACACTTAATCAATACCACATATATTTATTATGATAATTTTTAAGACATTAATTAATTTATAATATGACAGTTTGTTATAATAATTATTTTATTGTTATCTCAGATATTACCAGTATATTAAAGGAGACTCCTACTAAATATGAACTGTTTGAGCTATTGAATAGTATTAGTGACAAATGGTATGATATTGGATTATCATTACAAGTACGTCGCAATGTTTTAAAAGATTTAAAAAACAGTCAGGAGTCCGATATAGAAAATCTCATTGTAGTCATTGACAACTTTCTAACTAAGTTTGTTACCTTTGAAGAAGTGATAACTGCTATTGAGGGTCCTATTGTTAATGACAAGGAGACAGCTGATTCAATACTTCAATATCTTAGTAAAGGTAAGAGTAATGACTTATTAAGTAATGAGGTTATTAATAGTGGTGTTCAGACTACTACTGTAAAGTGTATTCAATTCAGTTTATATACCTCTATGGGAGGTGTGAAAGTTATTTACTGTCCTCAAATGAAGCAATCTGATTGGTTAATTAAGTTATAGCATGGTACAAGCTACTGACATATCAGAGTTATGTAATACATACAGAACATGTGGTCCAAAATATGTAATGTTAGGTTTGAGTGAAAGAACTGACAGTTCAGTTAATTATAGTTTATTAATTTTATACAATTTTGACAACAACATAACTAATAACTGTATTAACTCGTAGTTAGTATATCCAAACATTAGGTCATTATTAATTAATTCATTATTATTATTGATATTATCTATAATTTGTTTGTTCATGTAGTTGTAATTGACAGACTTCGATCTAATCTTAATCCTGACAGTGAAATATCTGATTCAGGTAATTTAATTTCTATATAATATGTCAATACATTATGTTAACTGTTACACTGGACATTTACTGTAGTATTATAATTATAGCTTCTTCCCAGGACTAACTGATAGTTTTATATTATCATAGTAAACAGTGTGAGTAATAACAAAGGTCCTATAGGACTATTAGTCTTCGATTAGAAACAAATGTTCACATGAGAGGTTGTATATTACTTAATTTACTTGACATACCAGACAGTCCTATAATTGCTTTTAAACAAACAGTTTTCACTCACTTGTTTTGATTTTTAGTTTTACAAAAGAGTGATGTCCAGTACTACCACATCTTGTCCTTTGTATTAACTAGCAATCCTATATATCCCAGGATACTAAGTAGTCCCTAAGACTGGACCAATGTCAACACTGAGTATCCTTAAACTTGATACTGGCTGTGTTTAGTACATGTATGTTCCTCAATACCAAGTATCACTGGTACATCTTGATATGACCCCAACTCAAGGGATATACACATTCCTTAGTCCTAAATACCGTATTTCCTCGTAGAAACGCCTATCCCAAATAAACGCCTTACCCTGTTTAAACGCTGAGCAGCATAGCTGAAATAGCGTAATAAACGTCCAGTCTCAAATAAACACCTGGATGTGGTCAATACGCCACATGGTTTCTCGTATTATAATTACGGCGGCATCTGAAGAAAGTCATCGAAGCTTTGACATCAGCTTTAAATTTCATGCTGTACAAGTTGCTGAAGATACTTCAAAATCTAATGCTTTGCACTTTATTTTACCTCCATGCTTTAAAAAGTGCCATGAAACTTTTGAGATGGAATGCGGCATGTGTCCTACGATTTTGCTGTCTCTCGTAATGATACGGCATATCTATCATACAGGTTGCCTTCTTCCTTCTCAGCTGGCAGCATCCCTTCTAAATGGAGTCCATATAGTCTTGTAGATATGGTGGCCAGTAACAACGCTATTTTTCTTGAGTGTCTCCATATCGGTAGGTGGGACATGCTTACTTTATAAGTTACTGATAAACACCCATCACCGAATAAACGCCTACCTCAATTAAATGCCTACTTTTATAGTCAAGATAAGAAATAAATGCCTAGGTGTTTACATGAGGAAATACAGTATTCATATTAACTGTAGTACATCCTGGAATGGTCAGTTCATTAGCCCAGTACATAATATCCCTAAACACTGGTATCACTAGATACTTAGTACATCCTGGGATGATGAGTGTCAGGAGACCAGTGCATTCCTATGTATCACTTAATACTGAGTATCCTTTAGTACTTATTTCATCCTAAGATAGTTCATTTATGGGTCATTGTGGAACTCATTGTATATGTATCCCTTAACACTATGTTCTTGATACTTTGTACATCCTGGGATGGTCCTTATAGTAGTCCACTACATGTGTATGTGACCATTTATACCAAGTATCCCTTGATACTTATTACATACTGGGATGGTTTATTCAGGGGGTCATTTTGGAGCCCAGTTCATATATGTCCCTTAATACTAAGTATTCCTGGTATGGATTCTCACCATTGTCACTAGAGAAAAGTTTAGTGTGTAATTCTATGGACCATTACTGATAGTATCCTCAACAAGTACTTGTTTTTGCTTCTCATACTCACTTGTCAATATATCAAGGACAACATGTAAAGGTTTCCAAGTTGTTTCAGTGATTCCTAACCACAAGACCTTATAACTTTAATATGCTAACATAAGTTACTAATCAATATACTTGTGGTTTATTTATGACAACAATTATCACAACATTACACCCACTAATTTAATAAAAAGTGATTAATATAAACCAAGTACACTTGTGACTTGTCACCTTAATGTGAACTATTGTATAAGTTTTTGTGAGCTTTATATATAACAATGAAAGTTCAAACATTACATACCTTACTACTGTAAACATGTTGTTTGTAATTGTTACTGAAATTATGACTCCAGTCAACTGTACATGTGTCCATTTTTATGGTAGCCATATAAATTTATGCCCTATTATAATCACACCTACAACTCTTATCCCTTTCCTTTACTAACTGTATTAACTTGTAGTTAGTATATCCAAACATTAGGTTATTATTAATTAATTCATCATTATTATTGATATTATCTATAATTTGTAATTTACAATGTTCGATTTATTAGTCTTAGATTAGAAACATATGAGAGGTTGTGTATTACTTAATTCACTTAGCATACCAGGTAGTCCTATAATTGTTTTTTTAAACAATCAGTTTTCTTTCACTAGTTCTGATCTTTAGCTTTAAAGAGCGATGTCCAGACTACCACATCTTATCTTTTGTATTAACTAACAATCCTATATATCCCAGGATACTAAGTAGTCCCTAAGACTGGACCAATGTCAACACTGAGTATCCTTAACCTTGATACTGGCTTTGTTTAGTACATGTTTGTATCACTAGTACATCTTGATATGATTCCAACTCAAGAGATGCATACATTTGTTAGTGCTAAGTATCCATACTAAGTGTAGTATATATTGGAATGGTCCATTAATGAGGCCAGATATACCTAAACACTAGTGTCATTAGATACTTAGTACATCATGGGATTGTGACTATCAGTAGCCCGGTTCATACCTATGTCTCACTTAATACTGAGTATCTTCTATTACTTAGTACATCCTGGGATGGTCCTTAATAGCCTAGTGCATGTACATGTGTCACTTAATACCAAGTATTCCTTAAACCTTTTTAGAGTTTATTGTATATGTATATACCTTAATACTAAGTATGGATTATTACCTTTGTCAATGTTTAGTGTATGAGTAACTGTACCAGGACCATTACTGATAACATCCTTAACGAATACTTGTTTTTGTTTCATATACTCACTTGTCAATATTTCAAGGACAGCATGTGAAGGTTTCCAAGTTGTTTCAGTAATTTCTAACCACAAGACTTTTAATGTGCTGATATAAATTATTAAGTAATATACTAGTGGCTTATTATCACAATAGTTATCACAACATTACACCCACTGATTTAATAAAAAGTGATTAATATAAACTAAGTACACTTGTCACCTTAAGGCCAGGACACTATTGTATAAGCTTTTATGAACTTTATATATTACAATTAAAGTTCAAACATTACATACCTTACTACTGCAAACATTTTGTTTGTAATTGTCACTGAAATTATGACTCTAGTCAACTGTATACGTGTTCATATTTATGGTAGCAATATAAATGTATGTCCAAGTTTAGCTATATCCCAAGCCTACCCTTACCTATTATTTATTTTTCATGTACACTAGGATTTATTTCTACAAAAGACAATTTTCACTGTTTCTAAACATTACATTTAGTTAGTGAATGTTTGTTGTACATTTGTTAATAATCTGGAATTATGCATGATATTTTGTCATGGTGGTATGTCAACAATGCTATTCCTTTTTATAATGGATTTCTTTTTCAAATATCTAACACTCCAATTTACTCAGGTTTTAAGTGGATTTTGAAGATTTACTGAATAAAACAAACCTTTTCTCTCTAGCTTATCCTAAGCCTTAGATATATCATTGAGGCAGTAGTCATCTTGGACAAAGTATCGTTTATAGGTTCATTTCAGTATTATAATATATGCATATCATAGTGAAAAGGAAAGGGATTAAAAACCAATTCTCATTTGAAAGGTGATTTTTTGGGACCATTTTGCTTAATTTACTTGTCATGCATACCGTGTCAGACAGTCATATAATTCTTTGTAGAATAAAAAGGTTTATTTTACTTGTTCTAATATTTAGTTCCAAGCTGACACCTTGAGCTTTCTCAAAATAACAATTTATTTTATAACCTAACATTTGTAGCAAATGTGTTTCTTGAATTAAAAATTAAATAAAGTTTAAAGATAATTATAATAAGTATTTTTCGTTTACTAGATAACAATGATGTGTTACTGGACAAAGCTATGAAGAAAGGTTTTGTAACTGCTGAATTCTCCAAGTTTTCAATATCTGGTGCACCTGGAACTGGTAAATCATCTTTTTTAAAGCTACTATATAATGATGAACCAAGTAATGATGACAATATACATAACAGTACTAATGTAGTTGCTCCACGTCCAGTACATGTTATGACTGCCATCAAAGGTGGTGATCACAAATCGTTATGGAAAGAAGTGAATCCAGATGATATAAAGGAAATTATTGCTGGAAATATTAAGAACAACATGGAAGTATCACCAGAAGTCAAAAGTCATCAAGTGGGAAGTGATGTACTTGGCAGATCAATTAAAGAAACAGAAGCAACTGAGTCTCGTCATCCTCCATTACTAGACTCTGACGAAATAACCACAACAGAAGACAGACCAAAGTCTGATGTGTGTGATCAAATCATTAAATCGTTAGATCATGTACAGGAGTCTAAAGAACTTTATAAAGTTCATTGGATATATGGTATTGATACTGGTGGCCAGGCTGCATTTATAGATATTGCTCCAGTCTTGTTACGATATAACTCAGTCAATATTTTTACACACAAGCTGGATGAGCACCTTGAATGCAAAGCTAAGTTCTTCTTCTGTGTTCAAGGTTATCTAATTGGTGATCCAGTCGAAAGGCAGATTACAAATCTACAGCTTCTTGAATCTTCATTTCGTTCATTAACATCAGTTAATCCTCTAACAATGTCTGAAAATAAGAAAGAATTAGAGAATGTTCAAAAGCCACACTGCATAATATTGGGGACATATTACGATGAATTGCTGAAGCCTGGTTATTTTGGTGAGTCAATAGAAGCCAAAAATTCTATTCTTTGGTCAAAATTGGAAGAATTTAATCTAAAAGATCAAGCTATTCTGTATCGTGAAGAAGGAAATTCAATCATCTTTCCTGTCAATGCTATTGCTAGAGACATGCACACGAAAGAACTAGCTGATGAAATCCGTTGTCAAATATGTGAATATTCCCTAAAAGCTCCAATCCCTATTAGATGGTTTTTGTTCAAGCTAGATTTAGACCAGAAGTTTTGTCAATCTAACGTATTTGTTGTGAGTAAATCTAAATGCCAAGACATCGGCAAAAGTTTAGAAATGAAAGCTGATGATGTTAAAGCAGCTTTAATGTACTACCATAATCTGACTGTCTTCCTTTACTTTCCTGATATCTTACCTGATGTAGTGTTCCTTCATCCACAACCACTATTTACTATACTATCTGATTTGATTAGTATCTCTTTTGCTGAAACAATTGATCGTTTGAAAGTTCCCAGTATAGAAGGTAATCGTATTGTTATTAAATCAAATGTTTATAGGGAGCTCAAAGATGAAGGTTGTTTTACAAGAGACTTATTGTCACTACCCCTTTTTATTGGATTCTCTGATGACTTTACAACAGACAATTTTCTCCATTTAATGACCCGTTTACTCATTTTGGCCTATCTACCCAAGGAAGAAAAATACTTTATTCCAACTGTCCTTCCTACTACACCTTCTACCAACTTTCAGTCCATACCATCAACTTTCAAGCAATATGTTGATCCTATAATTATATCATGGGATATGAAACCATTTCCTCGAGGTATCTTCCCTGCATTAGTTGTCAATCTTCTATGTCCTGAAAATCAGCTTGCTTTTAAACTTAAACATCCTCTACGTTCCACACCACGTTATCGTAATATGATCACTTTACACTCTAATTATGGTGATGTTTTATTAGTTGATGGTATTTATTGGATTGCAGTATATTATTCAGATCCTTACAAAAGATGTAGTACTATACGTGAAGTTGTCCATACAGGAATTCGTAAGGTGATACGCAACTTTCAATATATGCCTGACATAGGAAATCTTGAAGAATATTTTTACTGTACTTTATGCTCAGACAAAAGTACTGAACATTTCTGTCAGTTAAAGAAAGACAAGAAAACACTCGTATGTTGTGCAAACTGTACTGCTAATATTATTGATAAATCTCGTCAACAACCTTGGTTTTCCATGAATAGTGAGTTTGATTTATTGTAACAATACTTATATAACAGAATAATAATATTGATTGTTTTTAAAGTAAAATGTAAATATCGACTTCCAACTTCCTTCCACTTGTATGAAAAACACCCATACAAATCAATAACCAAACCATTACATTATCTAGCCATTTTTTAATTGCCTAGTGGAGCATTCACTTGTGAAAATTTCTAAACGACATGATAAAATAACAATTTTATCATTTTATTGTATTATTGTGTGCAACAATTTATTAAAGAGAAAACTGAGTCAATTCATAACTTGAATAGCTGACTATATGGCACCCAGCTGTATGCAGTACAATGATTTGTGTGACTAGTACATGTTTTATCTTCAAATATTAATATCCTGTTCATTGTGTAGCTGCATCCCCTTCATCTCTTTATCCTGATATTCAAGACTCTAAACAAGTTGGTATGTCAATAAACATTTCTTCTACTTTGTTAACCTGTAGTGTAACTTATTCTATATAAAGCACATACGTCATATTTCATCCACTATTATAATGCTGTAGTACCTTAGTATTATCAACACCCTAAGGAGTTAGGAATCACATTCAAAATTCATAAAAGTTATAGCTAAAAAGCTTGTTGCTTCGTTTATATATTCGCTTTCAAAATAATAGAAAAACATAACTAGATTTTATTTGAGATATTATCAGACATAATATGACAGCATGTGCTACATTTCTGTCAATATCTATTTTTAAATGTTCTTAACCAATATTAACCATTGTAATAGCATGTCATCCAAACTTTAAGACCTCCAGCTTATTGTAATACTATGCTATGTGCATGAGATTATACTTTATGATATGTATAGCTCTTTGTCCTAACTATATCAACACACAAGTTCCACCATTGTTTTTTTGGAGTTAGTCATCATCAATCCAAATGTATAAAAATCTCAATGTCATTAATGGCCCTAGTATGTCTGATTCAATAAACTTATGTTATGTTTAAGATCACATTGTTTGTTTTATATAGATTATAATGAAACAAACCAAACAAAGGAACTGCCACCATCAAAAAGGGAATATACTGCTTCTTCTAGTCAGTAATTGAATTTAATAATATTAGACATGATTTGAACCAGATGTATTTCATATCAAAGCCAATCTTAGATGGTGGTACATGTGACTTAATATATTGCTTTTAATCTCAGTTATAACAATGATACAGAATTTTTGAACACTACATCTAAGTATTGTCAAGGCTTATGACATAATGTTTGGACTACATAGCACATAGCACATAACAGCATGTGTCATCTAAGAAATAACTAACAGCAGGGAGCCCTTAGCCTCACTAAAGAGGAAGAGTTCGCAAATTCCATTCTAACACTGGTACAGCATTAAAAATAGCTTGTTATCATATTTTTAAATCTTAACCATTATTATTATGATGAAGTAGACAATTAATTTATACATGCCTGCATTAAAGTATCCTAAACAGTGACTGAGAATGTACTTCCTAATATAAGCTTTACAAAGATTGTCAGGTATACAAGCTAATGTACATTGTACAACTAAGAAGAAAAAAATATTGATGTTATGTTGACTTCTAACTACTGTAACAGTAAGGCTTCTTCAATTGATTACAGGAAAGAAAAAGAAGAAGCTGAGATTAAATTTATCAGAGTCTGATGAAGATATACCTCCTAGGAAGCAAAAATCTCGTACCTTATCATCTGACAGTGACGTAGAGTCATATGACACTTCAAGTAGATGTGGTAAAGAACCAGCTAGTGGGAGACCTTTTAAGAAAAAAGGAATGCCTCACAAAAAGATACCTTCATTACCTAAAAGTATACCAAATGAACAAAAAGGTATAGTCTGATTTAGTGACATATAATAAAGATACTTTACTAATTTAATTGTCATGTTAGGTAGGCAAGAGAGAGACATTGGTAGACAATAGTTATAATCAATTACTATGTACACTGTATTGAATAACTCTCTTGTTGTATAACATGTTAACAATGTGTATAACTCTGTTATTACAAGTACAGGTTTCTTTTAACTTTTAACACAAATCATAGTATTGATAATTTTTATTAGCTAGTGTAATTTATCTAGCAAGAATTTAGGTTACGATGTTGTTCTTTTCATATAGGTCATAAACGACCCACCCAGATGGAGGAAATGCCATCATCAAAAAGGAAATCTACTACTACTATTACTACTACTTCAAGTCAGCAATTACTAAAGTCAACTTAAGATAATAATAAATGTGCCATTTCATATATTGTTCAAATCAACTATTATAATACCTAAAAACATACATTTAGAATTGCCTAAATGACAGCATGTTTCAACTCACAAATAAGTGTAGCAGGAGTCCTTATCCTCATTAAGGAGGAAGAGTATGTGAATCCAATTCTAAAGCATTAGAAAAACCTGCTTAGGATCAAAGCTTACCAATTATGAATGTGATTAACTATGCTATGAATATAATTTAAAATTTGTTTATATAGTCATTCACAAAAAATTGCCCTAAAAGGAATATTTGTGTGATTGGGTCAATATAGGTCCAGTTGACACTTGCAATGTGCAGGCATAGGTACAGACAACTAGCAGGTACAGGCAGTCTATTATTGTTTTGAGCAACATGGCTTACAATAACAAGTTCATTATTGTATATTTTGACTTCAGTAAGTAGTAGTTGTCTCACACACCATGGAGATTATTTAGTTATTGTGATATGAATATCACAAAATATAATATTATATGTAAGAAATTAGTTTAACATGTGGAGTTATGCTGAGTATACACATAATTCACACAATTCTCAAACACAAGCCATAATCATTACAGAGAGCCTTAAATTCAACTTAAATTTTAGGATAAGGCTTGGAGATAGGGCTTCATAATAGAAATAGTAATAAATAAATCAAACTTATTATTGGCTTTTCTTCTATATGAATTATTTTGATGATATAGTACATGTATGCACTTTGTATGCTCATGATTGTACACTCCTTTACATTATAAAGTTGACAGCTGCTATTAAAGAGATTGATAATAAAATAAATCAATCACTTACTTTACACTTCAGAGTATATGTTTTGACTTCAACTAATCTAATTAGTTTGATAACTAATTTATCAGTTACCCATATTCTTTTATAGTTATTTATTGGCTTTCTTAGCTCCAATAAAGTGAACTGTATAGGTATGATAATAAATTGATAATTGTTCATAAACAATTAGGAACTATTGACTAGTTAGGCCAGAAAACCCTCATCTATCTATGCTTGACTTCATAGTTAATATTCTTGAACCTATAATTTGTTTATACTTTCTTCTTACATTGTATACTTACTTATATTATATACATGTACATTGTTGTAAATAGGTCCTTCATTTATAGCATTGATGATAATATAATTGTTGAAATTTTAGGTTTGTTTGTATAATTTTTGTAATTACTATAACCAAATTCTAGCTAACTGTTTGTATGTCTAAAATAGTATGTTCAATCGTTATACCTGAACTTATGTTTCTCTCCTTTTTGCATTTTTTGTAATAATGGACTTCTAATTTAGTTTTACGTATTACACCAAATATGATGATGATGTTACATTAACCAAGTGATATCATAGATACTTAAAGTATTGACAAATTACAGACTTATTGAAATAATGTTACACACTATATATAGTCTTTTATGCTAGGGATCAAACAATCATTATATTATGTTAAAACTACTGAATTTAAACAACAATATTTTATTATAATAGAAATGGATAAATAAAACTTATTATCTTTTATTTTATACGAAATATTTTTGATGGTATAGTGCATCTCTCTACATTGTATGATCATTTGTAGAAAGTCTTTTACAGTATATTAAGTTGATACCTGCTATCAAATAGATTTAATTTACAGTTCAGAGTAAATATTTTGTCTTCAAGTAATCTTATTAGTTTATCCATTTCCTTTAAAGTTACTTATTGGCTTTCTAAGCTCCAAGAAATATTCCTGTGTATAAATCACAACCTACAAATCCTAAGTGTCTTTCATTACATCATGACTCTGATATATCTGAAGTGAACTTTCTGTAAAATTTTAGTCTGGTTTTATAATTTTTAATGGCTTCCTTTTTACATTTCTTGACATTTTCAAATATAAGAATGTAGTGGCTGTTTATAAGACACAGGGCACGCATACTCCAATACAAAATTTATACTATTAGGTTCTAATATTTATAATGTAAGGTCAAAGGTATAGTATTAATTTATCATTGATGTATGGACTTCATGTTCATAGACACAATCAACTATGAATATTGTGTTTAATGTTTGGCTGTTTTAAACAATAACATGATTACACTTATTATATTGCTTAACAAAAAGTCATTTTGTTATATCAATATTAAATTATATATTTTTCTATTTCATATTAGATAATACAGTTGAAGGAGGTGTACATGTATCTACTTTATCAGATCATCTCTTGGATGAACAACCTACACATGAAGAATTAATTTCACATGCTAGAACAGCGGAATGGTATCAGTTGGGTGTGAAACTAGGACTGGACAGTGTGGATCTAACTGGATGTCATGACTATACTAGAATGTATGGGTTATGGATTATGGAGAAAGGAAGAAGTGCAACAAATAGGAGTTTATTAGTTGCTTTAAGAGCTATTAGACAGAATTATGTAGCAGATGCTTATGAAGATTATTTAAAAAACTAAAGTAAGTTATATTGTCCATATATGTACATAGAGTAAAACCCTTAGCTAAGAATAGCTGTCTTTGATCTATTTTGATGCTAATCACAACTTGGTTGATTTTAGATGTAATATTTCCATTATATTTATTCTGTGGTTCTGTACATAATTATATTCTATTAATTCCACAGATACATACCTCAATGTCATAGTAGAAGGAACTTTCTAACGTTTTTGACATATTGTAAAGCTGATTATATTACTTTAATTATCTCCTTGTTAACTAATGATATATATACATGTATATACTAGTACATGATAATTATTCTTTAAAGACTATGCACATCATTACATCACATCGTTAGTTCTATAGTATATGTTGTTTTGTTGTTTGAAATACTTGTGATATTTAGCAATAATAATATTGGCATTACGGTATATGTATTCTCTAACGGCTTCGCTTCAATAATCCTTATCACTTACTATGTGGGAAGCATTATTGTTGTGTCTGTCCATTAGATGGCAATCCATCTACTAACTACTCTAACTTGGCAATGAAAGTGTTTACAGGTAAAGTCACGGAAATGGCAAAAGTTAACCTTTAGATGACCACGCATATTTAATTTTATTTATGTTACTGTAAAAACACAGGATTCTAGTAGAAAAAACTCGACTTTGTTAATGAAAATAACCATTCAATGTATGGTTGAATTTCTTTTATCTCAATGGTATATTGCTCAGGCCATCAACCACTATGGTATGTTTGTTGTTCTTGCCTATGGGACCATTACAGTGGACACTTAAATATGCGTGCTCTCCTTAGCAACGATCGTACTGGTTAGTAAGTTTGTATTATTTACTTGTGTAATTATGTGGACTTATCATATATGAAAGGCTATGATTGATGATTTTGAGTCAAGTATGATACTTTGTATAAATTTATCTCAACACAGCAACTTATACTTTATTATCCAGTTCATCATCGCTACTACAATGAAATCGTAACTGCTTTATCTCTGTTCTAATATCTGACCATTTTCTAAAACCTGATCAACATTCATTGTTTTTCAATAGTAGTAATTTTTTTAATATTTATTGTTAAACTTTTTACAAGAGCTTAAAGTGCAATAGCAAACATTTTTAATTAACATTCCACGTGTTAGAAATTCTTGACAGTGTTTTTTAATGAGTGGGCGTGTCGTGAATTTGTGACACGATCATCATTCTCAATAAAGGATGTGAAGGAAAGACGAAGTTTGAAAAATCAGAATAATCTTGAAAAGCGCAGGCATGGTGGAACAAGGGGAAAGAAACTAAAATGAGTACAAAAACAGCAGCAAAGGTTCTACACTTTAGTCCTTTTCTTGATTATTGGACTACAGCTCTTATAATTAAACCAAGAGGTTTCAATGAGAGAACCTATGTTGCAACTAAAAAGTGATTCAATTTAATGACACAGTTAGAATTGAATACATCTAGTATACTGACTTGACAGACCTACTTTAGCTTGCGAGTAGGTCCGGGGACGAGACTAAATGAGAGTCTTTTAAAACAATTCTACAAATCATGAAATTTGTAGTCTTAGACTGTCTTAATCTCTGAGACATTTTAGAACAAAGTAACCAAGATACCTCCCTTCACTGTTGCAGTGATCACGTGATAACGTAGCTGAAGGGCGCCGGATCTCTATACAGTTTTATCTCGTTCTCTTTGGCTCTAGAAGTTAGAAGATGGCCTATTCTTTCCATCAGCATCAACCCAGTCCTAGCTGTTTCGATCAAGTCAATGTTAATGACTATGATGAGTATCTTGAGAGCCTGTCATCGAGCTCATCTAACTGTCACGGTACTGAATGTGATGACTCAAGTCCTGTTGTAATTCCTCCTACACCTCCAAGAATAGCAGTGAACAGTCGATTGAACCTACTCTCTCGTTTCGAAGATGTCATTGATCCATCTCAATTATCTTTTTGGATAAATGCTAGCCCTTCTTTAAAAACAAAAGATAACAGTGTTAAAGCTAGTGCCAAAGTTACTACTAGTCAAAACCAAACTGACAATACCACACAGGGTAAAGCTTCATCTGAAATAACTCCCTACCATGTTAAAGCTAAGTCAGCATCAAGAATTTCCTCGAAATGTAATCAAAAAACTCAAGGTAATACTAAAGTTAAGGAATCTCCTGTTGTTCATAACTTCATTGATAATGAACAGACAGGTAAATGGTAAAATTATACACTTTTTATGTTATAGTTTTGTAGCAATGGACAAAATTTTGCAAGAGATTTAAAATTTAGAAGAAAGGTTACAGACACATATTGAGGACTTAGAAGGTAGATTTGGACAGTGTCACGGTTTTACAAAAAGAAAGATTTCACCTCCTCCTGAAGTAAGAGTAAGTTATTTTGATGTGCTAAGGCAAAGTGAGAAATTTAACAGCTTTTATAATACAACCACATAGCTATTTACACAATTTGTGGTCTTTGGTAATCTCAATTTCTCCTTAGGCTTTTTAGTTGACTTAGGTATCATAATACATTTATTCAGAAAGAATATGCTTTAGGGTGTGAAATGTTTTGGTATGGGGCTAAACTGGAAAATAAATATATTACAGTATATTATTATGTGCAGTCAATTGATTGTGTATTTCTTAACAAACAGTACACTATAATTTGTGTCAAGAATCTCAAGACACTTTCCTTCGTCCCATTATAAACTAATAGTAGGGTCGAAAAGTCTGCTCACTAGTCTAAACTAGGATTAATTTTTACAGTGAAAGGCAAATAATTATAGTATATTATTGTGACATTATTGTATGTATAACACTGTTAGTACATATGACCCACACACACATCATGTTATAGCATGTGCACATGCTTTTTTAATTAAGGTGTTCAGAAGGTGTAAGTTTTAATAATTGTTTGTGTCACTAATGTTTTTGTTTTTCATGCAGATGGCAAGATCTGATAAAGAAAAACTTCTCTCTTATGTGAGTGAGATTTTACTAAAATGGCACACAACTATATAATTACAAATGATTGTGATCTTTTTGGCAATTTAGGATGATGATATGGAAAAGGAACAAGTGAATTTTACAGACTGTTCTTTGTCTACTCCACCTGCTCCTGTAAGTTTATAGTGCAGCTGTAGTCTATACAACTAAATACTAAAAAATACTCAACACTAAATTTGCTTTGTAAAACAGCTTTTTGTCCATTTACACTGTATTTGATTGAAAAAATGTTTTGTGTGGTCATCAACTGATTTTAATAAGATTTTGTATTTCCAACTCCTCTCATTCATGATGGATTGGAAGCTTGGTCTTGTTGGCATTGAGAAGAGCTGTTCTGTATTGATAATAAGTCCTTTAGTAGCTCTAATGATAGATCAAACAGCTATTCACGAAGCCCAATCATTTTGGATCCTAATTTTATTGACCAAAAGTAATGCTCTTTTGCTTGCACTAAATCTCTGTACAAACAACAAAACTCAATTGCTTGAAGCCAAGACCTAGCTTGTGAACCATCAGGAATGGAAGGACTCATGTAGTGAATAAAACGCCTTCAATACAAGCCCAGCATATTGATTGGTCATTTTGTCTAAAGTGATGTAATTGTGATATCAATAATATTTGAAAAATTATGCTCACTGGCAAGCAGTAATTACCAAGAATTCATTTCTTTCGTGAACATCTGGGTATTGAGGCTATATGCTGTAATGTGCATAAATTAAGGTATCAGGTATGTTTCATCTGGCAAAATTTATCACATTTTGATCAATGATTTCCTTAAAATTTGAAAAAAATTAACTAACTCATTATCTAGCATTACTCAGTCCTTTCTCGTGTAACTCACCTTTCATTAAAGGACAACTAATAATGTGCATGAATTTTCACAACTAATTATTGACATTTTTCAGCTTTAGTTTACTCAATGTCATGTTAGTGTCCTATATATTCTTTGATTGAACTTCAAAACAGATCAAATATGATTATACAACAACAAGATCATGTAAATAACTATAAAATCATCTAAATCAAAGACCCATAGAGCAAAAATTAAAGATTACTTGAACAGAGAAGTTAAGGATCACAACTAGTGACAAACTGTGAGGGCATACTAAATAAAATAACAATTAATAATGGAATGTGTGTATGTGCATAGTGCACTCTAGAATGACAACTAGTCATACAACCTCCTTTATATACACAAGCTAGTAGTCTCACAAGCTAGATCCAAACTCTATATTTGAACAACAGACATTGAGGGGTCTGAGGAACTGTAAAAGAGCAACTTATTCTGCAATATTTATGAGTGGGACTGAAAATTTGATATCGTAATGTAACACTTGAAGCAACAAGATGGAAAGCAAATCACTACTAGTATTAGAGACATTGACTTCACACCTTGAGATAAATATTAAAATATTATGACAAAACTATGATGTTTACAAAGGAATACCTGCTTGCAACATGTTGGAATTCGATTTGACACTTCAAATGCAAGAATCAAAATTAATCTATAAATGTTATTTACATTTATGGTGAGAACATCATATGTACTTGAAGTGAAATACTATATTATTGAGCATAATTCATTATTTAATAATAAATAAAACTTATTTGTTTTATGATTGAATATATAGCAGTAAGTGCTCTCTCCTATATTGTCTTTTATTTACAACAATAAAGAAGTTAAATGATCTTAAAATAATAGTTGTTTACAACAAAACAAGTTCCTTGTATACATATATAACTGCATATATCTTTGTTGTTTCTCTTATAGACTCATCACATTCCTCATCCAGAGCCTCAACAACAACAGGCAAACACTACTCTGAGTCAAGGTATGTGCATGTTAGGCATTTATATAGTCCATTAGTCTCATGACCTAAACCCTTGGTATTGATGAGACATTGATTAGTTTATTGTAATGTGAGAAAGCTTGTATGTACTGCCTAGACTATTATGCATGCACACAAATGTTTGCTATAACTATTGTCATTGACACTCACATCTATGATAACTATATTGAATGTATTGTATATTAACATTATCAAGTTATAGGAATATGTGTAAGTCAATTAAATGTTAACCTAGTTGTGTCAACCAAAACTTGTCAGTAATGTTTCAGGTGCTTAAGATTAAATTATTTGATATTTAAGTAGTTATCAGAACAATGTGCTTCTTCTTAATGTATATCATTATAATACTAATAAAGCTTTATATGTTTATATTATGATACCTAGTAAAAACAAGTTTGAAACAACTAGCAACTATAGGGCTTTACCAGTCATTTTTTAATTAGGACATACTTATTAATTTATTGTTTAGTATACAACCACCTACTTTTATGAGGATCAATTTGTAGGAAAAACATACAAGAACATTAAGCAACATAACATAATTTTCACAATAAGAGTTTATTCCATTGTGGGCCTTGGTACATCACTTAGTTGGTCATGATGTGTTCAAACATTATATGTAATATATCTTTCAGATATCTTAGGGAAGCATCCTACCAAAACAGAACTACTTGAACTTTTGGCTCCTATTAGTGTCCAGTGGAATGAAGTTGGTATGGCTCTTCATGTTGATCATAATTTTTTGGCAGGTTTAACAGTTGGTCGAAGTACTGCCCCTGATGTAAAACTAGACCGAGTTATCAATCAATGGCTTAAAACTGGTGTTAAACATCTTATTACATGGAGAGAAGTGATTGCTGCAATGGAAGAAGGCATTGTTAATAACAAAAAAGTAGCTGATAAGATCCGTAAATACCTTGCTGAACATCAATAGTAACTTTAACCTATATAGGAAACAAAACATTTGATAAACTAAGTACTATATAGCTTAGTCTGACTATGTTTACAAATGTATGCTGTGATAATATATTTCATTATTATAATGTATAATTATTGATTGTTATTTTGCTGCACTATTAGAAATAGCTTTTGGAGGTGTTCTCAATATATTACTAACATTGGGGAATAACAGGAACTATATACCTTGAAAACAGTTGATACTCTAATACTAGTGGTATAGATAAATTTATAGTTAATTTTAAGATATATAAATAGAATATGAATTTAAGATCACTAAATGATGGGCTCCATGAAAAATTAGTCTTCCTGAGATCAGGCTTCAATTGTTCAGAATCACTGAATCTCTTGACTGAGATCTTTCCTGATTTCTTAGCAACAAAGTGAAACTGATGATACTGCTTGATGTTTGGCTCCTTCTTGAAATGTACGCCAAGATAGGAGGACCTCTCATAAGTTGGACTAGTGTCTGTCCATCCTGTGTTCCTATGACTCTTGTTTCATTGAGTTTCACTGAGTCATTAACCATTTGAACAATGTCTTGCAGGCATTCAACAATTGTTTGTTTTGTATTTTTGTTTAATTAATCCAAAACCAGCATCTGGAGCGAACTTGGTATGTCCAACTACCATAAATGAGAGAGTAATATATTTGAATTTAATATTAATAAAATTAATGATTATTATTCTACCTAAATAACTGTGCTAATCTTGTTTGTCCTATGGAGTTGTCAACATGCATGGAATGACACGTCTCCCCAAGACCAATGTTAGTGAGGAAATCATGCAAAGCTAACTGTGTTCGATCCTTTGCCAGTGTCACAAGACTAATTGATCAAGTAGTTAACATAGAATGAATTGACATACTATGTAAATATTCTATATTTAATATTTACCTGACTGGGTATTCCCCACAGCTTATACCAAATAGACTACACTTCTTGGTGTACAGAAATAAATTGTTCCAGTTTGTAAGGGTTTGCTTGGATAATGTATTTGCTGTCCAAATCAAAGCTTCAGTGAAGAGTTATGTCTCTTGTGTAGTTAGTAATAAAGGTTCTAAAAGGAGGTAGACAGAAATTTAAGTCAGAGATTGTGAACTTTATTTCACTGTTATTATTTCTTTTTTACGCAATCAGCTTTGTAGAAGCTTATTTTAGTCATTGCTTGTTCAATTTTAGCCTTTGCTGAATCAAAGATGTTGAATAAATTATTTATTATTATCTTTATTATCATCATTCATCTTTACTTGTATTTTCTGGGATTCAGATAAAATAGCACCCTGATTAATAGCAACAGAATTTCTCTGGCACACCCAGCAGAAATTTGATTTCAGTTTAGTGATAATGATGTGAGGAGTGGACGTTTTCCAAATGTTGATGAGGTACATGTATTCAGCTATACATCTTGATGATGCTCCATTTTCATGAATGTAATCATTCCATTTTTCTCCCTTCATCATTTGAGTGGGAAGTAGTTGTACATCCATCCCTTTGCAACTAGGAATTCTTCTTGGTAGTAATATGCCATGAATCTCAGCATAGTTTTTTATAAATGTGACAGTATACTTTAACTCATCTGTCGTATAATTATGCATTGTGTGGAAGCCAATTAGCATTACCATGAATTCTTAAATTTAATCCATAATTGAAGTAGCTTATTCTAATAGCATCCTACCTCTTTCTACTAATACTTTGCAAGAAGAGAAAAGTTGTAAGAGATGAGATATCCTAGCTTCAGATAATAACCGGTAGCTATTGATATCAAGACATTTTAATACCTTTGTTCCTTGAGAAGAGGCTTGTGTGTAGTGAAGTATATATAACAAAACTTAGTAATTTGGCTTAAATAATACTAATAATACTAGTGAAATCAATATAATTATATGTTTATATAACTACGTTTCAACAACATGTATATAACATGTATGTCTGTTGTACCTTGTATATCATTAGGTACTGCTCACCAGGTCTATGGGATGCTACTCAATTACTCCTACAAAAAGGTATGACTATATTTCAGTTATGTAGCATTTACCTTCTGTACTCTCTTTAGGAGGCTCAACAATACCACTACTTAGTATTACAGAAGAATTCATGCGACGATGATATTCAGAGAGGTCTATTCATCATCAAAAGAATTTCTCTTGCCTTAGGATTTTCTGAGAGGTTTCATAAGTGATGGCAGTTCCTTTTTAATTTATTTCTTTCATTTGCTATAATTCTATATGATAAAGAAAGCTGTCTAAAGAACTTTGTCAATCTCACTGGATATATGGTGCTGATACTGGTGGTCAAGCTGCCCTTTTAGATATTGCTTTAGCTTTGTTACGATATCACTTTGTCAATATCTTACACAAAATTAGACGAAAAGCTTAATGACTTTAAATATAACACAATGGATGAATGAATAAATGGATAGTTAGATTACTGAATGAATTAATAGATGGACAGTCGATTAATTGGATTGATGGACAGATTGACCAATGGACAAATGGACAAACAGATGGATGAATTGGTGCAAAGACAAAAGAGAGACAATTGATACAATTGTATCTCCACATGACAATATACTTCCTTAGTGAATGTAGTATCAATAATTTGTCATGATTTTCTATAAAAAACATTATCACACTAATAATTTACAATGCAGTACATGTATATTTTGTACTATATTATTATAGCTACAATATTCCATATTTTAGTATATTTATAATATATATACCAGTATATTTATAATATAGTCAGCATATATTGTTATTATCAGCGACAGTATAGTACAGACACTAGAACATATAATATATAATTATTAACACAAATATACATGTGCATAATTTTGTAATCTGTTTTTTTACTGGCTCACCAATTAGCTTTCTATCAATACTGATGAAGAATTAAGCTACTTGAAGTATGACTTATGACACAAAGAAATAGTTGGTAGATATTGTAGACTTATTGGACAAAATATGCAAGACGTCTTCACAACAATATGAGGGTATTCTCAATACCATAGGAGGTGTGGCTAATATATGTGTGGCTATGTTTTGTCACTGTAGGCCGAGAAATGAAGTGGTTCAATGATATACTGAAGAGGAAAGAAGCTCCATGCCATTACAAAGCCAGGTAAATATGTTTAAGACACTATAAGTGATTGTGTGTGTGTTTTGCAAGTGCACATTAAATGGTTTAAATAATTATGAAATTAATGTATTATTTTATTTATGTAACTTCAGATATGAACAGTTTTTCAATAGATAAACTTACCTGTTAACTAGATTCTGTCATAGTTAGGTTTACCTAACAATGCTGAAAATGTCCTATACGCAGTGAAATGAACATCATAGCTACTAGACTACTTAAAATGCAGTCATTAAAATGATGATGAGACAAATATAATGTACTGTAAGGAATATAATTATGAAGTATGTACATAGTGAACTTCATGGGACACTGTCCTTAGTATAAGATGTCCTTAATATAGAGGTTATGTATTGCACTAAAGTATTAGTATGGGAATAGACAAGTATCCTAATATAGAGAGTGTCCGTTATTCTACTCTATATCTTGTGACATAAAGTTCCATCTGATATTGTGTTAGTGATTAGTTAGCATTCTCATCACATATATGCTAATGTTTGATAATATCTTGCATTGTGTTAGTGTAATGACATTACAAGAAGCTTGGGCACTAACATATATAACACAGTGATGACTCTCATTAGTGTTACTATATATAGTCTATACTGTTACTATCTATAGTACTAGTTATTATATTACCATATATGATAAACTAGATTATTATAGTTTTGGAGTTACTGGTCTCAGACTACAAGAGTACAATGTATTAGTAATCAATTATCAGTCAATACTATTATGATCTTAGCAAAGATGCCATTATTAACAAGGTTATAATTGAAATATATTATATGATATCAATGATGTCCATAGGAAAGGTTAGTACACTTTTAAAAAATGACATCATTATGACATCATACCTTAACTCACACACTCAGTCTATTTGAACCAGACTTCAGTTGAGTTGCTTTTTATATGAGAGTTTGAGGCTAAAAGCACATCTTCAAGTGATGACCACTTGTATTATAAAATGGTGTGACTCTATTGTCAGTAAGGAAATTTAGTGTTAGGAATGTCATTAAGAAGAGAAACGGTCTTTAGAGGTTTACCTCTGTTAATATATATAGCAAATATATTAGTTATGAATATGTTAGGATTTAAGTATTTGTTTGGTCAATTACATATTATTTAAAATTAATTGACAATATTTAGTCTGGCTTTTAGTAGTAAACATTATGATTTGATTTTACACCTAATAATTTTTTTTCGTACAACCTGTATAACCATATATTGTTTAAATCAAGTAATCAATATATATATATATATATATATATATACATGATTGTTATTAGACTATAAAATTAAAATTGATTTGTTGATTTAACCAATGTATGGTTATATACAGGTTGCATGTTGCAAAATTATTAGATACAAAAGTAAGGATAATACGGTTTATGTGCTGTGAAATTGACTGTTCATGTGGCTATATACGTATATTAATATACAATTTAGTGTGCTATTTCTACTAGTTGGATGATTTTCTGTAGTTTACACAGTATGTCCATATAATCATCTATATGTATGTACTAGAGCTTGTTTATATGTGACTTCATAACTACATGTTAGTTCAGTTGGAATTGAGTCTATCTCTTATCCAGGCTTTAATTATTGAGCAATCAAAAACAAAGATTACTTTTTGGTTGCTAATTGGCCTAGCATACTGAATTACAATATAGTTTTGGATTTGTAGCAAGTCTGTATTGTCAGTAGATTCCATTGATGAAACCATGTAACATTATGATGGGTAGAGTAGGTTGCAGTGGATTACAAAGTGTGGTAGTTTACTGCCACCTATTGTAAGGCTGTGCTGTGTTTTGTTCCATTTTAATATTAAATTTTCTGCTTTATGCATGTATACTTGAGACAAATAATCACTATTATAATCACAATGAATATGCGTTTACATGTGCACATAGGCATCAAGCTAAGATTTTATTATTGTGACAGATATAAAAGCAAGTATTTATTAAAAGTCACACAACTGTAATTTATAAATCATATGTATCAGCTTTAAAAAACACAACTCAGTTAAAAGTGTAAGAAAAGAAGCCATGTTAAGGTTATGTTAGCAAAGAAATACAAACATAAACATTTACTTAGTAGTACTAAAAACATTATTCAGGCTGTTTTGGCAGTTCAGTAGTTGTCATTGTTGTCTTTGCAAGTGACAAAGATGCACTTTTATCTGCTGTACTTGCGCTTTTTACATTTTGACTTGGCCACACTATCATTATAAAGACTCGTGGACCAAACAGACATACTAAAATGGCCAAAGAACTTAATTGAATAGCTAATGATAACACAACTGGTTGGAACCAAGCATCAGTAGCAAAATATGTTATCACAAATGCGAGCCATATTAGCACCAATGCAAATGTAGAAAATGCCACATACTTAGATTCATTGAAATTTTGAGGGAATCGAATTGTCAAGACTGCTAGTCCATTACTTGAAATCATTAGAACAGTTAAGTACAACATTTGTATAGCAAGTAATGCTGTATGAGGTGTGGTACATTGGACTGAAAGTACTGGAAAATTGTTAGTGTTCTGTGTATCATTCACTTGAGTTTTTGTCACATCCGGATAGACAACAATGAGAGATATTACTTCCAGAACCATTTCGACTCCTACCAATAGAAATGTGAACAAAATTTGATGCATTGGTGAGATAAAGTTTGGTCTGGATGAAACATTCTTTTGCAAAAAAATTCGAGCAATTCGTACAAGTTTAATGAATACAGCACAGACAATTAATGAAAAGCAAAACCATGCTCCTATCCTTTGAAAAGTGCAGATAGCCACTGAGGGTTTGGGGATGAAAACGACTGTTATAAGAAAACAAAGAGTTATTGCAATTAATAGTAGTACCATTTGTTCTCGTCCTGATGACTTTACAATTGGTGTGTTCCAGAAATATATGAAGACTCCACTCACAAATACTACAGCTAATAATCCAATTATAGCTAACAGTATTAGTACAATAGACCATGCATCAGAAGGTTTGAGATATGACTCTTTGATATCTACACACCCATTGCTACCAGTAAGAGGATCATTACCCCACATGTATTGAGGACACATTTGACATTCCGTTGAAGAAGTGATGTTAGTGTAGTTTTGTCCAAGACAAGGGTCACATATATCACAGCATGAAGATGTTACTTCACGTTTAAAAAAGCCAGCGTTGCAAACTTGACACTGTGATTTGAGTTGATAAATTATATGACCTGATTCATTAAGACCAAACTGTTCTGTGATATTAGGATTCAGTTGCAGTCGATGTTGTGATGCACTTCCATCCCAATAACCAATATCTACAATCTTAAATCTTTCAGTGCAGTTTTGACATGATGTTATCTGGTAATTGTAAATTCTGTATTTGGCTTTAACATTACCCTCCTCATCAAAATTAACATGGTTTCCACTTGGACTTTTAAAGTTTAGATCTTTGATGTATTTCAATAAATTTTCACCATTAAATTCTTGACTTTGTCCAAGGCATGTTTGGTTTTGGCGATACCATATTATTGGGTGTTCACAACTCTCGTTTAAAAAGTTATGTATTGCATGTGCTACACTATAAACAGCATCAATAGCAAATGAATCATAAAAGTCTTGTTGATAAATGGGGTCATTTGTGATGCTTTTATTACTACAATTAACACCAAATCTACAATCATAATATAGCTCATAAAACTCAGTAAACCATGAATTACGTACGTTAGTTGCTGGAGTAAGTTGTGAGTAGTAGTCATCAAAAGAAGGCACTATTTCAGCATATGGTGCTGTCCCCCATTTTCCTATAGTAATGTCCCTGTACTTTGTATCATAAAGACCAGACCAAGCATCACTGGCAATCCACAAGAATCGCCTTTTATAAGCACCAGAAGAGGACAGTGTTTGCATTTCTGTCAATAGCATATCTACATGAGCATATGAAGCAAACAATACAACAACATTAGCAGAGGAATTCATTAGTTTTTTAGCCAGGACTGTGTAGTTAGATTTTATAAAATTGTCCTCAATACCTTTATCAAAATCAATGCAAATACCATTTGTTTCTGCCAGAAGGTGAAATTCATTAATACCAGGTCGACCATACAAATTGTTTGAATATATAGTTGACACATGGTACCAACCAAAGTGTAGTATTAAGTCAATCATTGCCTGAGCTTGTTGATTATCTGGAGGTACAGTACGATAAAAGTATGTGTAGCGATCTCGATTGCTTAAAAGTGGAGATGTTGATGAGAAACTGATTTGAGGCATATTGAATACGCGAAAAAAACTAGCAACTGGAATAGTTACAGAACTAACTATTGTTCCAATAACAGCAACAACTGGAGGCTTAGATGAGACATTATTTGAATCGGAATTAATACAACTTTCCAGTTCTAATCGCCCACTTGAAAATACAAGGTCAACACTTTCATCTAGAGCTATATTCTCACTTGTACAAGTGTCCCTGATATCATAACCAAGTGTTATATTAGGTAAAAGGTAAGGGTCACTGTTAATCAGATCTATTGCAAAAAACATGGCTTCCATATTTTCTATACTTGTGCCTAAAATCATCTAACCACATTTACCACCACCTGATGCAGGATCATGTGGATGTGCTATCAACAACCCACCTAAAATGATATCTTTATTTTTACGATCTTGTATGCCACTTATTCTAGTATCTCCATCCGCTTCAAGAATAGATTCAGGAGGAGTGCCATAATTATATTGAACTGCACACTTGGTCAATAAAAGACACTGTAAGAACACAAACAGAAAAACAAGAGTCCACTTCATGATAAGCACTCTGTTCACTTGTTGCATAAACGCAAGTGAGATGGTGTGATGTTTTTATACTTATCTATCTTGTGATTGATGATTTACTACAAAAACGTTTGTAGTATTGAGTAATAACTATTTTAGTGGGCGTATCTGAATACGGAAGTATACGATTTTCGTTTGTATGGTTTTGCTTCTCGGACTAGGTCTTACAAACCCAGTAGTTATTACTTATACTAGAACTACAAAGTAGTTTCTATTGAGGACACGTACAGTTAGAATTGAAGAGTGTAGATCTATATAGCTGGATATACTGAATTGACATGTATGTATCAATTTGGATTAATTAAAAAGCTAGAAGGAACTTGTTTAATACTTTAAGAGCTATAAGACAGAGTAATGTTTTAAGAAATACGAAGATTATTTGAAAACGTTACTGGTGAATCTTAGGAATATCTGATACTGTAAATTATTAATCAGATTTAGAGACACTCCTACATACAGGAAGTTAATTTCAAATTAAAGGAATAAACAACAACAGTGTTTTTATAAAAGTGTGTGTAGTGTAGTCAGCTTTACATGTACTTAAAAGTACAATTGTGATCCATCTGCCTAAATAACAGGCTAGGCTGAATGTAATGTTTACATAATACAAGTCCTAATATTAGACACCTTGTAGTCTCATTTACTTCATTATAATTATATATACATCATATGTATCATAGCTACATGTATCTTTGAAAGGTAACTAACATATAAACCTGAATGTATTGTCTATCATTTACATTGTACCACAGTAGAAAGCACTAACAATTTGGCTCATGTATATATATATATATAGTAAATCTATTAAATTTGATATTAGAGGTACAAATGTATATCATTCAATAAATAATGAAAGGCACTAAAGTGCCGAACCTCGCTGCAGTTTTTAAGTTATTTATAAATCCTATGCCAGCTTAGGCCCAGCTTATGATGTTGTTATTGCAAGAAAATTTATTAACATTCCAGAAGGTGTGGTTATAAAATGGTAAACTTTGTCATTCTGTATATGCTCATTAATAGTTGCTTGATTTCTAGCTTTGCCATGTCTGTGAAGCAGTAACTGAGTAAGTGATAGTATCATTCAATTGCCAAGCAAGATTAAGTGCTAATTTCGTGATGAAAAGTTTCTCTGAGTCTTTACATGATCCTTTAAAATGTATCAATATTTCATATACAAAATTTATTGTAAGTTGAAGATGAAACGTTCTTTGGAAACGTCCCGTAGTACAAATATAAATCAATATATTATCTATTAGTAGCAGTCTTTTCAATGCTTGGAGACGTTTCCTGAATGCGTTACTTCGCTCCAAGTCCAAAAAACATTTTTCAGAACTTTTCTAACGGTTACTTCGACCAACGGCCTTCTATCTTGCTGATCCGTATTCTTCTGAGATTGTTTACAACATATTAAAAAATCTCCACGTTAAGTTTTTTACTTTTCGAGAAACGGCACTTGACCTCTGCAGCCTGAAAATTCTTTTGCGAGTTTTAAGCTTCTGTTTTTCTTGACGATGTTCTTGACACTACTGTTGTAAAGTCCACATGTTTATCTATTTGTTGCTAAACGTTGGTAGCTGCTAACGCTTCGGTTGCCAAGTTATAGTAGTTCAAAGGTAACAGGCAGTGCAGACACACACATACACACAAATAGACTACAATACCCTCGCTTTGCGCCCACGCACAGCGAGGCTAATTACTATGACTAGCTTCTGTTATCAAAGCTACATGTCTTATCTAAATTTAATTCGAGGACATCTACATAAGCTCAAGTGAACCATTTTATCACTATTACTATAAAGCTTTACATTAGTACTATTTTAGCTATGGAAGTCTGTAGCAAATCAAATCTGTGCACATGTACATCATCAGTTTACTGTTACATAGCTATATATGCTGTGCTTAGCTCAGGTCAAAAGACAATGTGGGCAACAATAGTGCCTCAAAATTTAAGAGTGCTTTTGTGAACAGTATTATTTCATTGATTCAGGATAATTTTCTCTTGCCTAACTTATCAATACATTTGAAGGTAGTTACTAAAGTGTATATATGTATTACAGTGAACAGGTGTTATTGTATTTCCCTTTGTATTTTGCAGATGCTTCTCAAGTATTTCAGAAGGCTCTCAATGAACATAATTACTTCAATTATTCACTGATATTGGCAACAAATGGTACAAATTTGATTGTAAGGCTGACAAGAAACACATCCTTGTTATACTACAACCTGTTTATACACTGTAACAATATTTTGTATTTTTCAATGTTTGTTGTTAAAGATATGATCTTCTTTACTTCAAGAATTATCATGTGGAAGGGTACCAGGTAGATTGACATCATAGTTGATGTAGTAAGAGATGACATATTCTAGCTTCAGACAATAGCTGGTGGCTGTTGATATTAAGACATTTTAATACCTTTGTTCCTAGGGAGAGGCTTGTGTGTAGTGAAATATACATAACACATAATTTAATAACTTGATTTAAATAACAACTAGTCAATTTAATATAATTATATATTTATATAACTACATTTTAACAACATATATACAGCATACATTGTTAAAGATTTGTTGATTTTTAGTATTGATTTCAAAGATCAAGTATGTAAGACTTGCATACTTGCTCTTTGAAAATCTATACTTTGATTCTACCCTTATAATTATTATATATCTATAATAGTCATAGTTTCATGCTTTACAAACTAATAGTATCATAATATAATGTCTGTGGCATGGAGGAGGAAGGAGATAGAGAGAAAATGAGAGAATGGGATAGTTCATTCTTTCACTAATGTTACTGACTTACTGTAACAGTTCAAATGTAACAAGGTCTCCTACTTTAGTCTACTCACAATTAATCTATTGAATTATGAAAACAGTTCAATTGCAAGTTTGTATTTAATTTACAATGAACTGGGTGTCTACAATTGGTCAACTGGACTACAGGACACATCAAATCAAGTTGCTTATTTAAAATGGCATTTTTGTTATTTTTAGTTAAATTACAAGACAAGTCTCCATGCATCCAAAAGTAAAATACTTAGCCTATACCACACATTCACAATACAAATTACTGGACATTTTACTTAAATAACTATAGATTTTTTATTATGAAAATTTAGTCAGCAGCATATGAAAAAAGAGTAGACAACTTTAATTCTTTAAACATAGCCAATAATAGCATCCTATGCAAAACCCAAACTATTAGAAGCACAAATATTACTGTATGACATTTTGTATCTACACAAATCTCTTTTTATTTCATTCACATCATCTATCAGAATGGAGGCTTTCTTCTAAAGAAACAAACCACTGGCGTTCACTTGTTTCTCAAAAAGACTTTCTACAAATACTCCAAAATCATTTAAGTGACAGTCATCTATTTATTGGTCATAATACATTTGATAGTGGTTTGATATTGGTATTACATGAAACTCGTCATCAGGGGATAACAAGAGTCATTAAACACTTCTTTCATAATTACATTAAACATATTGATACCAATAAGCTGGTTCTTTATCTGAATTTATCACTGCTATATTCAGTCATCTAAAGCCCATTATGAAAACTCACTTTTACATGCTACAATCAGAAAAGGCTCAGTTGATGTTGTGACATTACTCTTAGAAGTAGGAGCTGATATTGAACAGAATGATTGCTGTCATAAACCACCTATCATAGCAGCCATTGAATGTGATATCCTTACCTTACTCGTGAATACTGGTGCTAATATTCGTCATCGAAACAGAGATGGAGAAATAACCTTAATGTATGCACTAAATTATAGCAACAAAAATTAAAGAGTAATATCATAGATTTTATTGAAATGTGGTGATCCTACTATGCCTGATGACTTTGGTCTTTGGATACACAGTAATACACAGAGCTGTTCTTAAAAGAAATACAGATGTATTGTAGTGTTGTAAAAGTAATGGATTTGTATTTTAGTTGTTATGGTTATTGTAAACCATTTGTAATAATTATTGTTTTAGTTATTAATTGTTGACAAAAACTCCAAGAATTTTAGTTTTAGTTATAGTAATAGATTTTCAGTTATTGTTATTATAAATCAATAAACCAAAGAAGATAATAAATTTACTACATGCTAAATAATATGCAAGGATCTTTGTTATTTTTGATTAATACTTCTCTTTCAAAGTTATTGCCACTTAGCTGATTTCTTTTTCCAATACATGCATTTCTAGCAATAAAAAAGTCCTAGTTTGTAAGCCATTATTCTACTGAAGCTATTCAGTTATTAGACACTCTCTTTGCTTTCCAAAAGCCTCTTGTAGGACAATCAGACAGTCTGTCTCACAACTTTCTTTTGACCATTCAGCTTGATCATTGTGTTAATTGATTATTCTTTTAGATTTTGTTTAACTGTTTACATATTTGAATGGTTAACTGATCTGATTGTGTGAAATGGCTAAAATTCACAATTACTTCTGTGTAATTAACCTCGCTGTGCGTGGGCGCATAGCGAGGGTACTGTACTAATTGTAGTCTGTCAGTGTGTGTGTGTGTGTGTGTCTGTTACCGGGGTTGGCTTCTTTGAACTGCTATAACTTGGCAACCGAAGCGTTAGCAGCTACCAACGTTTAGCAACGAATAGAAAAACGTGTGGACTTTACAACAGTAGTATGAAGAACATCGTCAAGGAAAACAGAAGCTTAAAACTTGTAAAGAATTTTCAGGCTGCAGAGGTCAAGTGCCGTTTCTCGAAAAGTAAAAAAGCTTAACGTGGAGATTTTTTAGTATGTTGTAAACAATCTCAGAGGAATACGAATCAGCAAGACAGAAGGCCGTTGGTCGAAGCAATCGTTAGAAACGTTTTGAAAAGTGTTATGTAGACTTGGAGCGAAGTAACGCATTCAGGAAATGTCTCAAAGCACTGAAAAACTGCTATTAATAGATGATATATTGATTTATGTTTGTACCACGGGACGTTTCCAAAGAACGCTTCGTTTTCAAGTTACAATAAATTTTGTATATGAAATATTGAAACATTTTAAAGCGTCATGTAAAGGCTCAGAGAAACATTCATCACGAATCTAGCACTTAATCTTGCTTGGAAATTAAATGATACTATTACTTACTCAGTTACAGCTTCACAGACATGTCAATCAGAGTACAATGTATCCAGTAAATGACAAAGCTTTTTTCCCTTTGATTAACGAGAAATGCTGAGTCATCAAACAACAGTTTGTAACGTACATCACGTGATCCTATCAATAATTTGATCACACCTTGTCCAATCTTAAATGTACATGTTACATGCACTCTGCAGTATAGATTTACACTGGGCACGGCAGCGAGGTTGAGCACTTTAGTACATTTTTTATTTTAGTTTTTGTTATTAATTGTAAATCAATGGCTGGTTAATTTTAGTTATAGTTTGTTATTGTTAATAATAATGATTTGGCCATTACAAAAATAGTTTTGTTTTAGTTATTGTTAAACAATTACAACACTAATGTATTGAGAGATCTCCTATCACTGGGTGTATCTCCAATGATACCAGGTAGCAGCTCTGTCTCTTCCACCTCATATCTCCCTGAATTTAAAACGTCAGATTTCTTTAGGTTTATAAATAATACAAATGTTGACTAGATACTGTTACATCCTAGCTGTTTACCTGAGCATAAAGTTGATTTTTATCTTCTAAGAACTAGTTGTTTCTCCATGAATCTTACATTGGAAATACGTCTGGTTTCAACAATGTCAAAGGTTTTTCATAAAGGCACTAGACTCAAAAGGTGATCTTGACTTATGTCCATGTCGTTCTTCTACTGCTTAGCATATCACATATCATCAGTTAGGATATCAATGAGCTCATTCTGCTATAAATAAATCCTAACCTACGAACTCTCAGTGTTAATTATTACATTATCACCTGATTTCTTCCTTTTTCATGTATTGACATTTCCAAATGTATTTTTATGTATTTGTTTTTATGCAGGTACTCAAGATATTTTAAACACTGCCCCTGATGAACACAATATACTTGAAATGTTAGCTGATATTGATTAGCTGTGGTTTGTCATTGGTTTGGTGTTAAGAGTTTTCTAAATGTTTTTAGTGGTTTACAATCCAGTCAGGAAGGAAATAAAGTTAATCTCATTCACATAATCCACACCTGGTTGACTACTTGGCCATCACCTGTTACTTGGGAGACAGTGATATCTGCTATTGAGGGAAATGTTGTTGGTAACTTAGCAAAAGCTAATGAAATACGTGACAAATATAGGGCTCCCCAGATGTCAATAATTAGCTAACTAAACTACCTTATATGGAGTGTTATTATATTATAGTTTGAAACATTTGTTACATGATACAAATATTATGATGTAACTTCCCTACTTGCTGCATTCGATTTTTTTGAATATTTTTAAAAATAGGAGGGTACCAGGGAGGAGTGTATACTTCAATGAAAAAATAACCACTAGACAGGTTTAATTGCAATTGTCTTGTATATTATAACTTAAAAATATATGCCAATAATCTAATAAAATAGTTTATTATCTAAATGACCCTTGCTCCATCGACTGAAGTATTTTCTCCATCTTTATATCCATGAACATGTCAATACATTTATTACCAATATCCCCAACGAGAGCATGATCAGTCTAGGAAAAGGAAGAGAGAGAAAGAGAAAAATATTAAACACATGATTATACAATTGTTATTGTTTTTATCACTCACTGACTTCATGAAGTGAAAAATCACATATAACTATATGTACCTAATAATGAATATTATTATACCTTAGCAGTAGTGACAAGACTGTTGGCTTCTCCTCTATAAACACTCAATATTGCTTTGATCACTCCAGACATATTGGTTAAATGATTATTTTGACTTCATGCACCTGTAAAATCATTAAGACAACAATAACAGATAATATGTCTCTGTGGATTAAGGACTTACCAAAGAGGCTCTTCATAATTATAGTAAGACCAGAATACTGCTTCTCTTTTACAACATCATTAAGAGCAGCTACAGACAAATAAGTGTTAAAAGAATACTTATCTTTATTACTTACTTTGTTTCTGTTGTTTTCTGATGGTAGGGTTATTTTAATAAAACCAGAGAGACTTGGTAAAACTTTCATTAGTTTCTATAAAAAAAACTATTATTTTAAATTAACAATTAGATAAACCAGTACATGTAAATATATACTTTATATGTACTTCACTATTAATTATAGATAAGCAGTTATAATAGTAGTTATGTTAATGACCATTAATTACCTGAAAGTCTTTTAGTTTCTCTTTCATTTTCTCTAATGCCATTTCTTACTAGCAACTAAAAACAAATCATGAGCATATCTTCTTTCTAATCCATACACATGCATAAGAGCCTATAATATAAATGATAAATACTGTATATACTTATACTAGTCACAAATCATAATGGATGTCACTATATTTTCTGCTATACATATTATAGTATTCTCAGATCACAAAAAGTTCCAAATAGTAGCTACTGTGTTGTCCAAGTTTGAAAAAGGGAAATATTTATCAGACACAGTTTGGAACACATATGTTAAGATACCAGTGTTTTAATTTGTACTAACTAATGTATCTTCATCTAGCTCAAACTTTCTCAGATGACAACATTGGATTCTAGAGAATGACATAATAATAAAAGATTATAACATCTGTGAGGATCATCCTAGTCACATTTTATTTTGTCACTATAGCACTCTCTCTCAGTTTCTTCACTGCCCAGCTATTATTGCCCATTTTCTCTATCTAAAGATTTCAGGGATGACTTAAAATATTTTGAGATTCATTTTGAAGTCTGTGCTGAGGTATGGTAATATTTCTCCTGTTAAAAGCAGTATGTCATGCTGTACATACCAACTATCACAAGGTTTAAAGTGTTTGCAACCGTACTGTTAAAATTTAAAGCAATGACCATGTGTTAAGGCCATGACTGGTAAGTATGCAACATTTATAAGACTTTGTTGTTACAATGTGCATGATATTTTAGCAAAAGTGTTTTGGGATGTCCCTCATCCATATAGTATTTTGGAGTCAAAGAAGAAGGTAGTAGTATTTTTAATTTATTATTATATTATGAACTCCAAAAATAGGTACACTATTGACTGCTGAATCAACAGTATTTATCATCAGCAGATCATCTATAAAAAAAGTTAGTATTATTGTTAGAACAGTTTAGTTTTAATTTATGTTACGCTTCATGAGGACCTTAAAATGTGTTTGAGACAAAAAGAAGGATATTTCATATACAGCCTTCAGTAAAATTGAAGAAGCTATTATTCCAAATCATCCATCTATCAATGAATTGCAACAATTTCTTGAAATTAGCTACAATTACCTCCACCCACAAATAGTTCATTTGTTTTAAATTTAATTCATGTTATCATCAACCAGGAAAATTTATATCTATTTTGTAGCCGCTCTGAGACAGCTTACCGAATTCCGTGACGTTTATGACAGTATTGATGACATGTTACGAGAAAGACTGATTTGTGGAATTAATGATGTTTGAATCCAACATTGTCTCCTGGGAAGCCTTGATTTCAAAATAGGCATTTGAAATATCGTTAGCTATGGAACAGCTGATAGTAACTGAGTTGTCTGTACAAGATGGTTGCCTTTTGTGGGGATCACGTGTTGTATTCCTCAACAGGGTAAAGATATCTTTTTAAATGATCTGCATCAGAGTCATCAGGTGCTTCTAGAACGAACGCCTTGGTTTTGGCAAGAAGCTATTTTTGGTGTCCACACATGGTTCTAATATCAAAAGAAAGGTGAAAATATATGAATCTTGTCAGATGAATAGGAACATTCCACAGCCATCACTCTTACATCTTTGGCCAGGTCCAATAGAACCATGCTCTCGTATTCATTTCGATTTGCTGATCCTTTCTTAGGAAAGATGTACCTGATTATTCCAATATCCTCAGTCCAAGTGGATGAAGTCCACATTATGACTTCAACAACATTGGAGTCAACTATTGAATTCGAAGTTTACAACAAACATTCTTGACTGGCAATGGTTCCACATTTGTCAGTATATAAGAGGTTTGATATAGGAAAAAGGAATACAGGACAAGAGAGGTCTTTCTTATCATCTAGCCATGAATGGTAGGGCTGTGCTGACATTTAAAGCAATAACAGGCCAATATCCAGTTGAAATGATGTTTGGAAGGCCTCTCCATTCTTGATTTGATCTACTCCATCCTAATTTAACTGAGTCAATCAGAAGCAAGAATAACAAATAATTGATTTGATAGACATGCAATAGTTAAATCTTTTCAGGAGGGAGAGGTTTATGTAGGTGTTTTAAGAGAGTTTCTAAATAGACACCAGTGGCCTAATATTATTCATGCAAAACAGTTAAACAGTTCATACAGATTTGGATCAACTGATACCACTTGGATCAATTGATACCATACCTGTCTTAATTAGGAACCGATGCTGACCTACCTGATCCTATAGTTGTTGAATATCCATTGACACATTCTCACCAGATAACACCAATTACAAGTCCTGCTGATGTTACTAACAAACATCCAGTTACTAATACAGAGCATCAAGATACTAATACAGAACATCAAGATACTAATGCAGAACATGTGGATACTGATGCAGTTGAGCAAAAATCACACCTGGAGGGTGCTCACTTCTCTCCAACAATTACTAATGAAAACATAATAGTCAGAAACTCATCCAGAATAAGATAAAAACAGATTGCTATATATCCCACTTGTAACTTAGTGTGGAAGGAAAGGAAGTGTTAATATTTTGAGATAAATGGGCTACAAAGTAGACAATTGGGGTACTGAGTAAACTATGTTTGTTATGTAATCAAAGTATGTATAGGATTTTTGTTTTACCACCAAACTCATTAGCTACATTGATCAATGGCATCATCTGTTAATTGACCAATTAATATGTTGTTATGAATAACTATTTATGTCTCAGAGTTCTCCATCACCACCAAAACCTTAAAAATTTGTCCATTCCTTTTAGGCTACGTTTTTGACAAAATTATCCATATATAAAATTTTTAGCAGATATTGAGGAATTATTCACAGCTCTCAATGTGTAGTAGCCAGAGGAAACTGAAGGGTTTTTTGGAAGACGTGAGAGCAGTTGGAGAATGAAGACTTCAAAATATCTATAAATTGCAACATCTTTTGTAACTGTCTTAGCAGTTCATTGTTAGGATAAAAGCTATAAGTCATATTGTTATTAACAGGAGGAGATGATATCTCAAGCAGATTTTTATAGAGTAGAATAGATCACAACCAAATTTTAATAATGCATAAGGAGGTGAATAAACTTTAACATAGCAATATCTCTGAGAATAATATATCCTGTACAATAGAAAAAAAAACAATGGTTTGGCATTTTCACATTTCCTTGAAATATTCACATGTACATTAAATCTCTACTGACAGAAATAATATTTAATTGTATGTTTTATAGTCCAAACTATATACTAAGAAGACAGAAAGAGAATCTGATGTGTTGACTTGTCCATATAACTCTTGAGGACAAATCAACACATCAGATTATATTTTCATGTATGGTATGCCGATATTTTGCTATTTACATATTTATCAAAAGCCACATATGAACAAATGATATGTATTTGAATTGGCACAAACAAGCAGAGAAAAATTTTAAAGTTATTGACTAGTTAGACTTCTCTTGAACATTAGTATCATCAAAAATCAAAAATATGGTTAAATAGAAAAAATAAACAAAAATTATAATACTTATCAAAATTATGAGGGGTTACTAAATGGTCAACAAATGAAATATGTTGAACTTTTAGGGAGCAATAATGTCGATATAACAGAAATAGCAATGACTAGTATTCAGAGGATAGGAGCATCAGGGATTTCCGCTAGAAATGTCACTTTGCATAAATTATTGTTTTTTGGCCACTTTGTAGGGGTCTGATACAATGCAAAAATAATACTTTATAAATATTAATTAACTCTGTGCATATTTAAATAAAGGAGCAACTACATTATAACTGAAAATGCAATGAAATTATTAATAAAACAACTTAGCGAACTTACAACTCAATTGTATCTATTGAAGTAGATTCATCAGGATATCCTTCATTGGTACACATTTTAGAGATTCTTTATTATTATCATAATACCTTCAACATTCTTATGATCGCACCCTCTGACTTTTCCATGTCCAGAATGTTTTTACCAATATTTATGATATATGCAATATACAAATGTTAGCAAACATTTTACAAAGATCTATTGTCTTATACCAAGGAAGACACAAGAAACAAAAAAGAGAGAGTGTTTACTATCCTTAAAGAAAAGACAGCAGAACTTGGATTATATCTGGAGCCAGCAGTTGAGATGTCTGACTTTGAACTTTGTATTATTTAAACAGCATAAATTATAATTCCCAACTACAACTATTGAAGGCTGTTATTTCATTCTTCTCAGTGCCTATAATAAGGAAACATCATAGTGTAGGTCATCAACAAACATATAGGAGAGATACTCAGCAACTTTGTAAGGAAACAGGAAGTCTTATGTTTGTCACTGTCAGGTATGTGTATCTAGCATGGGTATAATTTCTATATAAAGGTGTTTTCAACTTTTCAAGCAACGCCTGTTTTTGGCTGCCTTATAGCTAATACGAATTTTTAGTTTTAAATCTATGCCATTTTCCTGTCAAATTTGGGGCTTTAATAAGCTTTGTAGTTGATGAGATAGAGCAATTTATAGTGCATTGGCAAGTAATAGACATACAAACAAATTAACAGAGTACTAGAACATTCACTCACCAAGAGAGCAGTGAGAGTTAACCATATAAAATACCATCAATGATAATATTAATAGCCAATAAGAGAAAATATATACAAGTACACTACACTTGTATTTTCAAAGAATTTTAAAAGATATTTCAAAGCTATATAAGTAAGTAATGCTTCACATCATGACCTTTAAAATTATATTTGTGTATGTGCATCCGACCATAACATCCTGGACCTGATTGAAGAGCTAGCACTACCATACCTTGTTAGACTAGTAAATATCGTCAACACCAGCAAAATTTTAATTCAAATAATAATTCAATAGGATACTTGTTACCATCAATATTATTATTATTATTAAATTAAATTGTTTTTTGAAAACTCTAGTAGCTCCTCTCTCTAGAATCTTTTAATGAGTTGTTCAGTTGCTTTATCTTTAAATTTCAAGGATTCCCCTCTATAGACTATTTTGAAGATATGATTGTATCTATTAACAGCAAGAACTGAGCTTGAGTTACTAGATCATTAGTTATTGGATAATTAATAAGTATGTTCTCCCTGTCAGTCATGATTCAGAACAAAACTAACAGTAAATAAGACAACGTGCGTATATGTACTACTGCACTCTAGAATGACAACTAATCATACAACTTCCTCTATATACACTGACTATACAAAAAGTGATATCTTGTTAAAAACATTATGTGGGAGTTGTGTAATTTGTTGGGGGAGGACAAAAACAGTGCACTTACGGTGTGACAGGTCACCTAATATTCAATTATTATTCCAATTTTACGAATTACAGTTATTTCCGGTATGTATTGGTGTATGCAATAACCGCGCTATCTAGCTGAATACCAGAAGAAAGGCTGTACTCACTCACTCAATAAAAGCTCCAATTTGTAAATAGTTCCAGTTAATTCGTTGTGCTAGTTGTACTTGAAAGTAATAAAAAGGTATTAATCTATTGATAGTTTATCTTGTATATCTTGTGTATTGCATGGGTCACGCCCCTTTTAAGAATTGTTTATTGAAGTGAAGGATAAAGACTTAGTCTCCCACATCACACATATTATGAGGAAAAGGTTGCTTGTACAAAATAAAAGCTTGTTATGAGAGGGATTACTTAGTCCTAATCAAGTTTAAGATAATGTGTTAACTTCAATATGTCATGTATGTTTAAAATGAAATTTGGAAGATTGAAAAGTCATTAATATTCCTTTGTGGCCGATACAAACTAGGTATTCTAAGAAAAATGTGTAAGCAATTAAGTTTTTCTACATTAAAAGACAATGCATCTTAGTTATATATTGGCTAATGTAAAGGCAATCTAATTTATAAGGTCATATCTATGTGTACTTAATTGAATAGCTTCAACTATTTAAATCTTCCTCAGAATGTGTGTGTGATATATTAGACTAAACAAGACTGGTCAGTCTAGATGACATTGTCCTTTGTGTATATAAGTTAAGCTATATACCTATATATACCTAGTGTATACTACTTATAGTCCAGTAAAGTGGACCCTCCTAGCCCAATCTTCAATTACTATAATTAAAATACTAATAATCATTAGTTGTTGTACTGTAATATGATGCATCTTGTGATGACACTCAATGGAGATATCACTAGATGTATCATGTTAACTTTTAAATAATTAATTAACAATGAATATGATTAATTGTGAGTAAGTTTACATGTAATTAGTTGTTACATGTACTGGTCTGTACACAGGTGATGTTTGGTTGGTTTATAGGAACCCTCTTTTGTGGATGCTAAATTTACTTTACTCAAAAATTCTTATTATGTATACATTTTAAAATTAGTTAATGATAAATTTTATATCTTTTAGATCTGTGAATTGGTACTTTAGAAGAAACGTCAGGTCTGACCTGACACTTGTTAACAAGTCAGGTGACTCCTGACTACACTGTGAAGTAGTACTGAGAGAGTATATTTACATGAAAATGGCAGCAGGTAAATGATCATTATAATTGTAGACAGTAACAAAGATAACTGTTCATGTATTACTAGTTAATAATTAGCCCCACCCTAATGTGTTCAATGTCTACTTTATTTATACTCTGTCCAAGTTGAGTTGGGCCACTCAGACATGTAAATAACTTTGATGTTTTAAGTGCTATCTACAGAGGACTTTCAATAATGGATTCAGCTTGCAAACATGCTTTTATATATAAAATGTGGCTCTCTAGTGCTATGAGAAAGTAGCAAACTATAAAACTTCATGCATTTTTAATGGCATACCTTCGTCATACTGTAAATTATGTGCCTTTGAGGATTTAACAAATAACACTTTTCACCTTGAGAAGTCAGCCATGTGTCACATGGCAATTCAAAATTACAGTTATAATTATATGAACAGATGTTCTATTATAACAATTATTATTATTAAAATGGTAATCAGGTATTGTCTTTTATGATTTAAGGCAGCTATAAAGCCACCGTGGTTCTGAAAAAACCTTTTTACAAAGAAGGAAGGCTGACAATGCCTAGAACTTTCTCTTTTCATAACCTCTTGATACTGTTACGTGAAACTCCTGTGGCATCAGATGTTTGTTTATGAGATCCTTGAGTCTGTTTACACCTGTTGAGTTTTCTCAAAATAGTCATAGACATTTGTAACAACCTCCTTTGTTTGTGACGTCTGTCTCTTTGCTTTGGCATCTTAACAAACATGATTGAAAACATGGTGTGTTCACATGACATCCATGTGACCAAATAATGAGTAACATTAAAATGTACTTCAGTACTAAATGCATATAATAAGTGAGGAAATACCTCACCTTACATTCCATGCATAAAACACCTTTTTTAATGAGGAGCTCTTCTCAACTTGGACAGAGTATAGTATTTGTTTGACATACCACATATTCTATTTAAAGCCCAATCACAAACCATTGTATTATAAGTAGTAAATTTGTTAGATTAGTGTGAGTGAAGTCATTGAATGATAAACAGTAAATGTTATTAACAGTAGAAGAATAGTAGTACATGTAGATGTCCTAGTTAATTGTATAAATATAATTAAAATTTTATATTCTAAGTTTCTGTATTAAATTCCATGTCCATTTATTGATAATTGAAGTTTTCATTTGTCAACACTTAATCAATACCACATATATTTAAAATGATAAATTTAAGACATTAATTAATTTATAATATGACAGCTTGTTATAATATTTATTTTGTTGTTGTCTCAGATATTACCAGTATATTAAAGAAGACTCCTACAAAGTTAGAACTATTCAATCTATTATGTAGTGACAAATGGTATGATATTGGATTATCATTACAAGTACGTCGCAATGTTTTGGATGATTTGAAACACGATCAGATGGACAATGATTATAAACTCTTTGCAGTCATTGACAACTTTCTAACTAGTCAATCATCCCTTGTTAACTGGGAAACAGTAATTGTTGCCATTGAGAGTCCTACTGCTAATGACAAGGAGACAGCTGATCTAATACGTCAATATCTTAGTACTGGTAAGAGTAATAAGTTATTATTATTAAGTAATGAGGTTATTAATAGTGGTGTTCAGACTACTACTGTAAAGTGTATTCAATTCAGTTATAATCAACATTGTTCACACACAATGTACATCAGTTGAATGTGATTGAAAAATCAAATTAGTCTCAATTCACTTCAAAGTGGTTTGATGTTGATTGTATCAGTTATAATTTGAACACAGGAATGTTTTGTACATGTTATGAATAATTGTGATCAGTTTGTAGGTAGTCATGTCTTGTTCTGACCTTTCCATATAATGAAGGTCATTAACAATCCTTTTTGAATGGAATTAAGTCAGTTTATAGATGTAAACTTTATTGAATTAAATTAAATATAAACCACACCTAATGTCACTGTCAATACACTGTACCAAAGTAACAATGTACAGTAACAAGGACAGACTAATTAAAAATAAAGAGACGACAGACTAAGTTCTAGGAGCCAATTTGTCCAATATAGTACAGAGGTTATCACATTTACAAAGTTGAATGGAGTCCTGAGGTAGGAGACAAGTTTCAGAGAAATAGAAGAAATGAATAGTCATGATAGATACACAGTAGTGATCACAATAAATAGAAGAATAGTAGAACATGTGTCATTAGAATATTCCAAACTGATCTACTATTATGGTATTAAAATGAATAACAATGATAATCATTACAGTAAAATGCTGTCCTCTTTGCTTTCTTTAATGTCCAAATCACCATCTTCTCCATTGCATACCTTGCCAAATAAGGAAGTAAATGACAAGATTATAAATACATGGAGCTTTAATTTTACAAAGGAATATTAGAGAGAAAAATTATAGAAAGTTTACAAACAATTAGTTATTATTGAAATTAGAGGCACAAAATTTTAGAATAATTACAATATTGTGTCAATGAGTTTTAACGTACGTATAGTATGTAGTACTTATATTAAGAATGAACTTGTAATGTGTTTGGATGTGTCTAAAGATGGGTTCAACAAACTACACTTGTATATGGGTCACTTTTCACTCTTGGTGTCACATTGTGTAGTGTAGCATCAAAGCTGTTCATATAAAAAAGAGGATACATGTGAACAAAACTCCATCCTCATCATTATAAAGTCTATTACTAGTACAAAATGGAGACTGAAGTGAACAATGTAGGTGTATCGTATATTTACTCAACAGTTATGTATAATTTCTGTTTGTTGTTTATTCAGTTACCTAGCTTGCCACTTCCTTCCATGTGTTTTCTCTTGCTCTTGCATCCTTGTAGCTTTTGCTAGATACTTTCCACAAGCAAGGGAAACAATGAATAGTCCCAATAAGTTTCTCGTCTGTCAAAACTCAAAACATGTGGTTATTGAAATTTGATTGGATGAACGCATTGCTTGAAACTTGATTTTAGCCTCGTGTTACGACACGTCACATTTGTAGGTCATGCACACACTGTGTTCATAAATTGACATATGTACACACTACACAACATGACACAATGTGATGTAAGGCTTAGTGTTGTTATGTGAACCAGCCTTCACTCACAAAATGATCTCATAACATGTAACATGTACACACATAGAACATACCATACCAACACATTGACTTGATAGTAATCCTTATCTGTTTAACTCACAGTTACTGTTGTAGTTAAAGTTAGACTGAAAACACATCTTCATTGACCATACAATAGATTCAATCAAATGAAAACTTTCCCAGTTTTTTCTAGTTTGTTTTTCATTACAATACAGTATATTACATGTCTATCTACCTTATGTACACTTATACACTTGATTTGATGACTCATATGATATGAACAGTGACTGATTTCATTTGATATTTTAAGACTTACCATTCTATTGTATGTTACATAGCAAACTTGATGTTATCTGCTTTAGAAGACAGAGTCCAACTCTTTCCATAGTCAGCTATAATATAAAGGAAATGAATATATATCATTGATTTATTATTTTACTTTAATTATGACTACTTCATTGTTAAAGGATTAGCTCATGAATGACTTTATCATTGATTCCAATTAATTAGTACATGTACAAGTAGTAGTTACCAGTTCATCTAGTCTATCCAGCTATACCCTCCTCTTAACTGATGTGTTAGAAATATAAAGCAAAGGTCACAGCAGAATTTTATTAGTAATGATAAGTGGAATACAGAAGCCACACCCTCTCCTGGAGCATACTATTTCCCTTACAATGCATTTATATTATGTTTGTAGATTTACATACTTTAAAATATTATAGTTACTGACTTATAGAGTCATAAAACAGTCTTAGTTTGAAAACAAGAATAAAATATCTTTCTTCACTTCAATAATAGAGAGTGAACAACATTTATATTCTACTTCCTACCACCCACACTAGCTAGAATATGAGTAGTGTAAACTGATTGTTTAGTTGAAGTTAATGAATTGTGACCTTTACTAGACCCTTCGTGTGTATTAGCAGAGAGGAGGGTCTAGCTTGATAGATTACAACCCATCCTTCCCTTGAATGAATGTCTGGATATGAGGCTAAGTTTTAGAACTCTACTTTGTCTCTGTGATGTAGTTACTGTTTATATCATTGTCTCTATATACTATAGAAAATAGTAAAACATGGATACTTTTCTGTTATTATAATGACACAAACTATGATACATTAGCTCTGTTTACTATGAAAAAGAGTGTTAGTATTATACTTTGCTTTTTAAGTTACAATGATCAAAATGACTTTAAATACTATATACATGTAGTAATAAGAATATATATTCTTTCTATATTATTAGGACAAACTTACAAGATAATTTTTAAAGTGAGCATAAAATTTACACATACATGTACCTTAACAAAATTATCCACTTTTCTTATCAAAGTAGAAACTACTACAAATCAGTCATTTATTGGAGTCACTTAATACTCACATTACAATGACTTAAAATAGTAATTAATAATTCCATGTAATTAACAAGCTATATTGATATAGAAATACTGGGGACCTACTCCTACACTGTCTGTTAATTATAAGATTATGTTAGTAATAGTGTCATCTTTACTTGTCCTACAATATTAATATTAGTATATGTCAACAGTACACACACAAATTACTACTTTACTTGTTAACATGTACACATGTACAACTAATTTATAATTAACCTAAACAAGCCACACCCTAAAGTGCTTAATATCCAGTATTAGTTCAAACTTTTACCACATATTCTATTTAAAGCCCAACCACAACCATTGTATTATAAGTAGTAAATTTGTTAGATCAGTGTGAGTAAAGTCATTGAATGATAAACAGTAAATGTTATTAACAGTAGAAGAATAGTTGTACGTGTAGATGTCCTAGTTAATTGTATAAATATAATTCCAATTTTATATTCCAAGTTTCTGTATTAAATTCCATGTCCATTTATTGATAATTGAAGTTTTCATTTGTCAACACTTAATCAATAGCGCATACATTTAAAATGATAATTTTTAAGACATTAATTAATTTTTAATGTAACAATTTGTTATAATAATTATTTTGTTGTTATCTCAGGTATTACCAGTATATTAAAGGAGACTCCTACAGAACGTGAACTATCCTCTCTATTAGATGTTATCAGTGACAAATGGTATGATATTGGATTATCATTACAAGTACCTCGCAATGTTTTGGATGAGATAAAACAAAGTGAGGACAATGATGAAACCAAACTCGCGAAAGTAATAAACATCTGGGAAGAGACGTCATCCTCTACTACTTGGGAAACAATGATTACTTCTGCAGAGAGTCCTGTTATTAAGAACAAGGAGATAGCTGATAGGATACGTCTATATCTTCAATCTAGTAAGTTATTATTATTAAGTAATGAGGTTGTTTTATTAATACTGTCACTGTCAATAAACTGTATAGTACAAACATTTTGAATTACAAAATGTTATCATTCTGTTGTCAAAGATTTTGATATAGTTTTTTATTAACTACACAACATACATGTAGTATGTAGTACTGGTATTTAGAATGAACTTTATTGTGTTTTTAGGATGTGTCTATCTTACAATATGTCTCATAACATATACACACATGGAACTAACATATTGATTTGATAGTAATTCTTATCTGTTTAGTTAAAGATGTTATAGATAACTACCATATAGCACTATATTTTTGAGGAGCTTAAATTTTGAGGTTTTTATGGATTTGGTCTTAGACGTGAAATTGTGCCCTCAAATTATATGGTATAATCAAGGTCAGGTATGGGGTCGATTTTAGCCACACCCCCACACATGTGATAAGTAGTAGTTCCGTGAAGCACAGCCAAAGCGAAGTGATTTTGAGTGTTTCCGTATTCCTTTCTGCATGGCAGTTCTTTCCCAACAATAAGAGTACAAACACACTGGTATACATGGTAGCCATGAACCATCGCTTCAACACTAAAAGTAGCTATTGCAATAGGTCTACGTGCACTACTCTTGCCGGCTAGGAAGGAGTTTAACAATTGCAGTAACCTCGAAATTTATTCCCCAAAATAATTCAGTTACAGCAATCCTCTAAATTTTAGCTCCTAGAAGATAAAACGCTATATGGTATACTATTATGTACAGAAGCTGTACACTGTGTAAATGTCTCTGAATCTAGACTTATGATGATCATAGCAGTCCCCATAATATTCTAGACACACCCATCATTAATAACAATAAAGTTTCTAAAAATTCATCAAATTAGATTTGTTTAAAGGTAAAATTTGATGTTTCTTTAACAATAATTATTTTTGACAAAGTTAGAGGTAGATGTAGAGCTTGTACATCTCTATGATATCACATGTGAACACACTTGTCAAGTATAGAGGGATGTGTCAGAATTAGAATACTTAAGGAAATTAATTTTAATGATAAATTATTAGAGATAAAGTCAGAAAAAATATCTACATAATTAGTTATTTAGAAATTAGAGAGTTGAATTTTTGTATAACAGACTTGGACCATATTGACCAATCAGATTGCTTCATTTCAATTGCTATATTGGATACTCAGCATCTGCTGCTTTGGATACATGTGTCAAATCTACTTGTTAGCTTTAGCTAAGTTCTAATATCAATAGTAGTAAAAAGATAATAAGTTGAATTGTTTTGTCAAATCAAATCTTTTGTCATCTTATGAGGAAGCCATTGTAAACTGGAGAGTCAAATGTTTTGTCAGTGCAATAGCTTAATCCTTCATAACCACAAGATTATTTTATAAAGAAAACAGATATCTTTAATATTGAACAATCTAAGTGTCACCAATGTTCCTAGTCTCATCCCCAGATAATCATTCCTTAGCATGAAAAAGTATTCAAGTGCTTTCTTTGCCATTGCTAAAAGTATGAAAGAATTGTTGATGCTGTGACATCAACATAATAGTAATCCTTATCTGTTTAACTCACAGTTACTGTTGTAGTTAAAGTTAGACTGAAAGTACTTCTTAAAGTTTTTACAAGGACCATACAGTAGATTCAATCAAATTATAACTTTTCTAGTTTACATCACTAGCATCACTATTAAAGAATCTTACGATGAGTTTTGTAATTATAATGTTATAAATTATAGTCTTGTTCACTAATTTGTTTAACAATTTATCATATTATATATAAAACTAGATACACTAAATGCTTAATAACATCTTGTGACTTTTCTTTTGTCATCTGTCCAGTTTAGAGTTCAGTAAAGGGAGGGAACACCTTGTAACTATATATATCACTTAAAATAGCATTTTATCATTTCAACTGTTGTCTTGGTTACCAGAATCTTATCAATATGATGTAGGTCTAACAAAGCCAAAACTGGTACAATTCTATATGTATAAAGCTGACTAGAAGTCAAAAATTACTCTTTATAGTTTATGTCCAATAACTGAAACTATGAGTGACAGATAGGTACTATTTCAACTAAATTAACTGGGTTAGTTCACTTGAAACAATATCCGTTTATAGCTTCAATTGAAGCCACGATTCAATTACTATAACAAAATGGATGTAACAACAATGTGGTTGTAAATGCAACTAGTTGGCTTTATGCATATATTGAGTTACAGTAGTTTAGACCTTGTAGCAACTTAGATTTGGGTTTGCATCATATTGATATAAGTGTTGTAACAAAGATTGTATTAGAACTTATATACCTCTATGGGAGGTGTGGAAGTTATTTATTGACCTAAAAATGGAGAAACCTTATTGGTTAATTAATGCAAAGCATAGTACAAGTTACTGATACATCAGAGTTATGTAATACAAACAGAACATGTGGTCTAAAATATGTAATGTTAGGTTTGAGTGAAAGAACTGACAGTTCAGTTAATTATAGTTTATTAATTTATACAATTTTGAGAACAACATAACTAACTACTGTATTAACTTGTAGTTAGTATATCCAAACATTAGGTTATTATTAATTAATTCATTATTATTATTGATATTATCTATAATTTGTTTGTTCATATAGGTGTAATTTACAATCTTCGATCTAATCGTAATCCTAACACTGAAATATCTGATTCAGGTAATTTAATTTCTATATAATATGTCGTCGATACATTATATTAACTGTTACACTGGACATTTACTGTAGTATTATAATTATAGCTTCTTCCCAGGACTAACTGATAGTTTTATATTATCATAGTAAACAATGTGAGTAATAACAAAGGTCCTATAAGACTACTAGTATTAGATTAGAAACAAATGTTCATGTGAGAGGTTGTATATTACTTAATTTACTTGACATACCAGACAGTCCTATAATAGTTTTTAAACAAACAGATTTCGCTCACTTGTTTTGATCTCTAGTTTCAATAAACAGTGATGTCCAGTACTACCACATGTTGTCCTTTGTATTAACTAGCAATCCTACTAAGACTGGACCAATATCAACACTGAATATCCTTAAATTGATACTGGCTGTGTTTAGTACATGTATGTTCGTCAATACCAAGTATTACTGGTGCATCTTGATATGATCCCAATTCAAGACATATACACATTACTTAGTGCTAAGTGTTCATATTTACTAACTACTCTAATACATCATGGAATGGTCTATTCATGAGGCCAGTACATAATATCCCTAAATGATGGTATCACTAGATACTTAGTACATCCTGGGGTGATGAGTGTCAGGAGCCTAGTTCATTCCTATGTATTATTTAATACTGAGTATCCTTTAGTACTTATTTTATCCTAAGATAGTTCATTTAGGGGTTCATTTTGGAACCCAGTGTATATATGTATCCCTTAACACTATGTTCTTGATACTTTGTACATCCTGGGATGGTCCTTATAGTAGTCCAGTACATGTGTATGTAACCATTAATACCAAGTATCCCTTGATACTTATTATGTACTGGGATGGTTTATTCAGGGGATCATTTTGGAGCCCAGTGCATATATGTCCCTTAATACTAAGTATTCCTAGTATGGATTCTCACCATTGTCACTAGAGAAAAGTTTAGTGTGTATCTCTACCAGGACCATTACTGATAATATACTCAAAATAATTGTTTTTACTTCTCATACTCACTTGTCAATATATCTAGGACAACACATGAAGGTTTTCAAGTTGTTTCAGTGATTCCTAACCACAAGACCTTATAACTTTACTGTGCTTATATAAATTTTTAATCAATATACTTGTGGCTTATTATCACAACAATTATCACAACATTACACCCACTGATTTAATAAAAAGTGATTAATATAAACCAAGTACACTTGTCACCTTAATGTGAACACTATTGTATAAGCTTTTGTAAACTTTATATATAACAATGAAAGTTCAAACATTACATACATTACTACTGTAACTATATTGTTTGTAATTATTACTGAAATTATGATTCCAGTCAACTGTACATGTGTCCACTTTTATGGTAGCCATATAAATTTATGTCCTATTGTAACCACACCCACAAGTCTTATCCCTTTCCTTTACTCTATTATCTATTGTACATGTACACAAAGAGTTATGTACTTGTACTTGTTAAACTGGACAATAGGAACTGACTATATTCTAGCTAGTACTAAAGGATTGAATTGGAAATTTAAAATATCTATAATTTATAGCTACCACATTTAGAAGTCTAATCATTATAATGTGTTATGCAATCCTTGTTAACATTATTTACTTAAATCAAAGTTTTAATTTTATTTCTATTATATATTAGGTGCTAACAAGAAGTTACTGGACAAAGCTATGAAGGAGGGCTTCGTCACTGCTAAATGGTCCAAGTTTTCTGTCTCAGGTGCACCTGGAACTGGCAAGTCGTCCTTTTTAAACCTGCTTTATAACGAGGATCCTACACATTGCCATAGCAGTACTCCAGTAATTGCAGCAAAAGAACCAAGGATCATATCTGCGACTATAGGTGATGATTCTATGTGGAGAAAAATAGACCATGAGTCTCTTAAAGCAATAATTGCTCAAGGAGTTAAACATAGTGTCCGACCTCACAAACCAAAAGAGTCATTAGAGGAATCAGTTGATCACTCAACAGAAGAAACATCAGACAGTGATGATTTTGAATCATCAACTATAGCTGGTCATCAAACAGTTGATCAGAGCTCTTCTTTTTCTAAACCTACTGTAACTCAGGAAATTATTAAGCTTTTACCACATGCACAGAAATCTGAAGAGCTTTATCAATCTCATTGGATATATGGTGTTGATACTGGTGGTCAGGCTGCCTTTTTAGACATTGCTCCGATTTTGTTACGATATCACTCTGTCAATATTCTTATACACAAATTAAACGAAAAGCTTAACGACAAAGCCAAGTTCTTCTTCAGTATTATGGGAAAGCAAATTGGTGAGCCAGTAGAAAAACAGATTACAAATTTGCAACTTATTGAATCATCATTTCGTTCAGTATTTTCAGTACATTTTCCAGAGTTACCAAACATCCAGATCAAACACGTTCAAGAACCCTACTACATAGTACTAGGGACATTCTTGGATAAAATGCTGAAGTCTGGCGAGTCTCTCAAAACCAAAAATGCTATTCTCTCAACAGTTTTAGAAAAATTTAGTGAAGCCACAATTATGTATCGTAAAGCTGGAAATGAAGTAATATTTCCTGTCAATACTACTTCCAGAAATGATTATGAGATAAATTTGGCTGCTAGGATTCGTAAGAAAATCTGCCAATATTTTCTTGAGGCAGAAATCCCTATTCGATGGTTTTTGTTTCAACTTGAATTAGATCAGCTTCATAAATCTACGAAATCTAGCATTGTAGCTGTGTCTAAGTGTTTAGAAATTGGTATGACCTTAGAAATGAACCCTAGAGAAGTCCATGCAGCATTGATGTACTACCATGATTTGACCATCTTTCTCTATTTCCCTAAAATCTTACCTAATATAGCATTTCTTCATCCTCAACCATTATTTGAGAGGCTCTCTGATTTAATCAGTATCTCTTTTGCTGATGCTGTTGATCATTTGGAAGAAGGAGGTATCTCTCTATACAATCCTGCTGCCCATAGAGAACTAAAATGTGAAGGAACATTTAAAGAAGACTTGTTAACATCACCCAATTCACATTTATCACAAGGATTCTATCCTGAGTTTACACCACAAGATTTTCTCAAGTTAATGACAAGTTTATTTATAATAGCCTCTCTACCTGAGAAAGGAAAATACTTTCTACCAACTGTCCTTCCTACTACCACCTCCTTTACAGAATATAAATCTATACCTGATCCATTCAAGAAATACACTGACCCTCTAATTCTCTCTTGGGATATGAAGCCTCTTCCTCGAGGTGTCTTTCCTGCATTAGTTGTTAACCTTTTACATCATAATCATTCACCAAAGTTTCAACTTAGACGTCCTTTACGTTCCACTCCACGTTATCGTAATGCTATTACTTTACGTACTGATTATGGTGACATTCTCTTAGTTGATGAGCTTTACTGGATGGCAATATACAGTACTGACCCATTAAAAAGATGCTGTGTTTTACGTGAAGCTGTCCATTCTGGCATCCACAAAGTTGTCAGCAATTTTCAATGTATGGCTAACTTTAAAAATCTTGAGGAATATTTTTATTGTAAGATATGTTCCAATGAATCTCCAGAACATTTCTGTTATGTAGATGATGATCGGAAAACAGTTTCCTGTTGTGACAACCATACAACTGCCTGTATCAATGAATCTTGTCAACTACCTTGGTTCTCTGTGGAGGGTGAGTTTAAAGTAGTCTAATATATAGTATTATTGTTTGATGTGTGGGTTCATTAAAAATATTGCCTTTACATTATTGGTCATATTAAATTGATAATAAACAGGAGGTGTGTCTTAGTCATTACTTTGTTTGTTTCAAGTTAATTTTATTTTAAGGCAACATCAGTAATTCAAAACATGTTTTAAATAGCAATTTAAATTTGTTGTTATAGCTAGATTAAAGAATAAATTAGATATCTTTTCACTTTTACATGATGTGGTTGTCAATGATAATGTGATGAGATTTTAGTTAAGAAACAATGAAAAGTGAATAACAATAATTTTACTTTAAAATACTTACACAGTGGACAATCTTGGAATTATACAAACAAATCATTCAATTTAATTTTTGAATATATGTTCATATAACAACATACTGATACTATATTGACATTATAGTACATTAAAAAATCAGGTACTAGATGTTTTAAAAATAGCTTTGTATTATGTTAGTATTATAGGGTGGTTCTTGGTGTAACTTGACTATGATGACATCATAATGAAATGATACATAATGATGTCATAATATTGATGACATCACCTAAACCCTAAACCAAACTTAACATTATTAACTCTATGACACATAGTGATGTCATCATAGGACATGTTGTTACATCATCAGTCAAGTTACACCAAGAAGCACCCGTATTATATCATTACTAGTTACTTGTTTATATTGTAATATTGTACTTTTTTTCTCTAATTATTATCCTTATTTATTCTATAGCTACACTACCTTCACCTCCTTATCCTGCTAGTCAAGATCCTAAACTAGTTGGTATGTCAATGAACATTTCTTCTACTTTGTTAACCTGTAGTGTAACTTATTCTATATAAAGCACATTTGTATTACAGTACATTAATTGTTACATTAATCAACATTCTGAGGAGTCAGACATGACATGGTAGTGACTTCAAAACTGACAAAGCTATTATTGGAAAGCTTGTTGTTGCTCTGCTTATGTAATTGCTTTTAAATGAAAAATATGAAAACGAGACTTTGTTTTAGTTATTATCAGACATAATATGATGGCACATGTGAACACATTTATCAATATCTATTTAAGAGTGATTTAAGAAATACTTACCATCTAAATAGCATTAATTAAGACCACCTGTCACTCAAAGTTTGTTATAATACTATACTATGTACATGAGTTTGTACATTATGTATCCTGTCCTAACAATATCAACACACAAGCTCCACCTTTGTTGTTTAGAATCAACTACTTTCAAAGCCTACTGTATTTGCTGGTTGTTAGGTGCATATGGTTATTACGTGCATACTGTTTGTTAAGTGCACACATTTGTCAGAACTCTTTTTTATTAAGCGATTGATGAATTATTAATAAGCAATATTCATGACCAACAATGAATCCGTCCTTCATCACAGATATAGTAAAATGGTCGTGTTCATTTGCTTCCTCTTTCACAAATAGAAGAACCTCTCCAACTGAAGTTGTTCATACTTTTTTGTAAATGTGATGACCTTGAATTACGCTGTCAATTGAGAGCTCAATAGAAACACCAGTCATATCCTCCACATGCTCAAGTGAGAGCCACACCCAGAAAAGTGACATCATCCACAAGCTATTTGTTAATTCATATCCTTATTAAGCCCATATTTTCTTCCTGTGGAGATACAAGCACATGCGCTTAATAACCAGCAAATACAGTGCTATAAGTATTATCAATTCAGATTTCTTTGATCAAACAATAAATTAGATGTGATTTCACTTGCACATAATGTGGTCGTTAATATAATGTGTTGACTTTTGCTTAACAAACAATGAAAAGTGAATAACAATAAATTGATTTTATAATATTATTTATTGTGTAATTAATCTACTTCATATAGGACATAGTAAGATGTCACTGGATCAACTCTTGGATCAACAACCTACAATTCTAGAATTAGCTACACATGCTAGAACTGAAAAGTGGAATGAATTGGGTACACAATTACAACTGGACAGTGTCAATCTAGCTGAATGTCATAGCTTAACCAGTATGTATCAGTTATGGATTCAAGAGAAAGCTGATAAAGCAACAAGAAGGAGTTTGTTAGATGCTTTAAGAGCTATCAAACAGAACAATGTAGCAAGAATTTATGAAGATTATCTGATGACAATGGTAAGTTACAATATGTATACATCAATGTGTATATATAATTAATGGAGTGGACCCCTTAGCTAAGAAATAGTTCCCTGTCATTGGCCTATACTTTATATACTGATATGTATATTATGTATATAGTTGTGGGTTTCATATAAATTATAACAGTATAGACTATATAAATAGCTTGTGACCACAAATTGGTATTACAAACTCATTTCCTCAAATCTGTAGGTGAGAAATAATGAGAGTGTTCAATCTATATAAGTGATGTTATATATATCAACAAGTACAATATAGTAATATGTTCATGTATACATGTAAATGATAGTTCAATTGAACTATTGAGTGATTTGTTGCCAATGCTTTGGATTGAAAGATTGTACCTTTAGACAAGATAGTTCCACTACATATATAGGACTAAGTCCATGATTATAGAAAAGACAAAGAAGAGGAAAATGTGAACCTCGTACACAAATAATTAAAGTGTCTCCCACACTGATTATTTTAATTGATGGATTTGGATGTATGTTTATATCAGATATCTGTACTACAGGCTTATGTGTATTTTGTCTCTGTTGCTGCTTCTATAACAGTCTTCTACTAAAACCTTCATACCATCTTAGACTTTTGTTACTCATAGGCTACTTGTTGTTATTAAGATTTGTGTAGTACAAGGTGAACCTAAACAACAAACTATAATTTAGTTATCCCTCACTCACAGTCAGTCTTGTTGCTCAAGCTTGTGTCTAATAATAGTGACTAGTGCAGGAAAATTTGACATTTTAACTATTTACATAATAGCCATATATTGATAGTTAGATATATTGTATAATACTGTACATAATTATTATTTGTTAATTCCACAGATACATACCTCAATATCCTAGAAGAGAGATCATTGTAACTGCTCTAGACATATTGTTTAAACAAAGAAATGAATCTGATGACACTACTTTACCTATTACTATGTACATCACTATACATCTGTAGAATAGTGTTTGTTTTTAAAAAATTGTTTTGTGATATTTAGCAATAATAAATTAAATAATGGGCGTTACAGAATACGGTAATAGATGCGATTGTGACATTGTGTTCTTTAAAAGGGCTTCGGTCAGTTCTTAGACTCCAGTAATTACAACAAAAGAACCAAGGATCATATCTGCCACTGTAGGTGATGATTCCGTGTGGAGAAAAGTAGACTACGAGTCTCTTAAAGCATTAGATAGTTGCTCAAGGAGTCAAACAGCGTTCGACCTCTCAAACGAAAAAGATCATTAAAAGAATCAGTTGATCACGCAAGAGAAGAAACTGCAGACAGTGAGGACTTTGAAACATCAATTACAGCTAGTTTTGAAACGGGCTATCGAAGCTCTTCTTTCCTAAACCTATTGTAACTCAGGAAATTATTGAGCTCTTACCTCATGTACAGAAATCTGAAGAGCTTTATCAATCCCAATGGATATGTGGTGTTGTTGATACTGGTGGTCAATCTGCCATTTTAAATAGTCCTCCAGGTTTGTTATGATATCACTCTGTCAATATTCTTACATAATACTTTCTACCAACTGTCCTTCCTACTAGACCATCCACTGAATAAGTCTATACCATCTCCTTTTAAGGAACATGTAGATCCTCTAATTCTGTCTTGGGCTATGAAGCTGCTTCCTTGAGGTGTATTTCCTGCATTAGTTGTGACTATTTTACATCGTAAAGATCAGCTGAGATTTCAACTTAAACATCCTTAAGGTTTACGTTCCATACCACGTTATCGTAATATGATCACTTTACACACTAATTATGGTGATGTTCTATTAGTTGATGGGATTTATTGGATTGCAGTATATTATTCAGATCCTTACAAAAGATGTAGTACTATATGTGAAGTTGTCCATGCAAGAATTGGTGAGGTGATACATAACTTTCAATATACGTCTAACACAGGAAATCTGGAGGAATATTTTTACTGTATCATATGTTCCAATAAAACTACAGAACAATTTGTCAGTTAAGAAAGACAAGAAACACTCATAAGCTGGCTGTGATAGCTGTACTTCTAATGTTATTGATAAAACTCGTCAGCGACCTTTGTTTTCCACGATGGTGAGTTTTGGTTTACTGTATCACATACACACAACAGTGATATCACTTTGTTATCAGATAAGTGGGACAATTATTACATAGAAAACTCATCTTCAAATTGATTGAAAGAAGTTGATTATGTGGCAGACAATACATACGATTTGTGTATAATTATGATGTCTAGATAGAAATTGACTGATCATATCCTATGTCACAATGTTGCCCTATATTGTGTATAATTTAAAGAATGATACCCTATTCTGTGTTCAATATAATGTCCCAATTTTACCTTACTTTGTCTTAATTAAAGTCCAAATTTTCAATTGCTATGTCCTAATGTCAGTAATGTTCCAATTTCATCTTAAACTTTGTCCAAATGTAATGTCCCATTTTACTCTACTGTGTCTAATGTAATACCCAAGAATAACTGTATACTGTATTTTACCATAAATTACCAGTTATACTATACCCTATACTGTGTCCAAATTTAATGAATCAATTTTACTTTACTGTGTTCCATTGTAATCTCCCAATATTTGATTTGTCAGAATTTTATCTTACTAATGTAATGTCCTAATGTTACCTGAAACAGCGTCCTAATCTAATAACCTAATGTTACCTTACATCAGAGTTATCATATACTGTCTCCTATTGTAATTTCCCAATCTCACTTACTATATCACAATGTAACATCCTAACTTTACCCTATGCAGTGTCTTTATGTATCCTAATGTCCTAATGCTAGTAGTAACTTCCTAGTTTTAATCTACACTGTGTCCTTTGTAACATCCTAATGTTACTCCAAACTTTGTCCTAATATAACTTAAAATAAAAGCTATTCTGTGTGCTAATGTAGCATCCAAATATTTAATGTCCCAATTTTATCATCCCTTGTCCTAGTGTAACATCCTATTTTTATTCTACTGTGTCCTAATTTAAACAACTATGTCCTAATTAACCAATGTTACATTTTGCCATGTCCTAATGTAATGTCCCAATGGTTACCCTATACTGTGTTGTAATGAAATGTCCTAATTTAACCAATGTCCTAATGTATGTCCCAATGGTTACCCTATACTGTGTCCTCATGAAATGTCTTAATTTTACCCTAATATGTATAAGTGTAACATCCCTATGTTATCCTATACTGTTTCCTAATATTATGTCCTAATTTTACACTACTGTGTCCATTGTAACATCCCAATTGTAGTAGATAATACTCAGTGTTTTTTGTTTTTGTTACTTTTAATTAGTATCATGTTAGTTTTAGACTCTTTGAGTTAATTATTACAGTGATTGCATACCCAATCATTGTTATACCATGTCATCTAGAGTACAGTCACGTGGTCACATGTGGTCATTTTACATTGTCTTGTTTTTGGCTGTTAAATTAGCACTAATATGTACAAACATATTAGTGGCTTAACCAGCTAGATTTTTTTGAGGGTACACTAAATTTATTATAACCTTATCATTTTGATCTCTTTATTTATGTGCAGGTATGTGGTAATGAAATTGTAGTGACTGAGAAAATGGATGAAAGTAACCAACTATATTTTTCGAACAACTCAACAACAACTAAGACAACTCTCAACTGACGATCTTGTATGAAACAGTTAAATACACAAAACTTATATGGATTTACCAAACAATAGTTAGATAACTAACCAAAATAATAATAATAATAATACACACAGAATACAAAGTATAATTTGTGTTTCAGGTTATCACACTTTCCCCATCTAGCTAGACATAAAAGGGCTGATGTGAGTAATTGGTTTATGAACATGAGTTGAACAAAGGAGAGTTGATGAGTTAGAACTAACTGTAGGAGAAGAAGGGGTATCAATGTTTGTTGTTGAATTAGGCATAGGCAACTCATCAACTTCGAAAGAGACAGAATCCTGACCGTTACTACCAGAGAAATGATAACATAATTGGTCAATGTGACTATGCAAAATGATGTCAAATGCAGTTTTCATCATATATGATAAGCAACCAGTAATTCGAATAATTTCTGCAGGAATCCATTTAAGGGATTCATAATAATTATGTGCAAGCACTTGATCTCTTATATTGAAGGTACATAGTTTTTTTTTTTTGACACAAGTTGGTTATGTATATTTGATACCTTGTGAGAAAGGTCTGCAGGATAAGATCTAATTGAGTTTGTAATCATCTACCAATTGGAAGTTCTGCTGGGGACAATCCATGGTTGAGTGTGATATAACATGATAACATGATAAAATGTAAGAAGACAACACTTGACATTTCCTTTTAGCTTCCTTAAACATGTTTAAATGTTTGTACTGAATATCCAGCAAGGATATTAGAACTGGGATGATAAGGAGAGGACTGGATGTACTTCGTATCACATTGCTTCATAAAGGACTGAAAGACAGGACTGGTAAAGGCAGTTCCATTATCAGAAAGTAGTTGTTCTAGTGAACAATGTGTTGAGAAAAGTTGCTTAAGTTTTTTGATAAGTTCAGAAGAGATAGAATCTACAATGTGAACTTCGAGACATTTTGAATGAGCATCTTTTAAAAGGAAGAAACGTTTGCCCAAAAGCAGTCAAACATGATCAACATCAACTCTGGTTCAAGGTTGTTGAGGGAACGTCCAAAATTGTAAAGGCACTCTGGTAGATAGTGGACAATTAGACTGTTAAGTATTGCAAACTTGCACTTTTGTTTTTAATATCAGAATCCCTACCAGGCTACCATACATATGAACTAGCTATCATTTTTAATTATGCAATTCCTGGATGTGTTTCATGAAGTTGATGGAGAACAGTATTATGTCCATCAACAGGTACTATCACACAAGAACCCCATAATAAACAACCTGGAGGGAACAATCGTAGGACATGCCTCAATTGCACGCAAAATACGTAACTACCTTACTAAACCAGAGATATATATCCTCTAAATATCAAGGTATGTAATCTAATTAATTTGAGAACATAAAATATTATTATTACTACATTTAAAATATGTTATAACAATTTAGGAGTAATTATGTTTGCATTAATAGTGTTGTTTTATTATTTATTTTTATTCCAAGATATACAAAAATCAGATTGTTCAAGTAACTGTTATGGTAGATGTACATTTATATTGACACATACATGTACTTGTATGTGTCAATATAAATATATTAAATAAATAAAAAATAAAATATTAAAATAAACTATTTTCTTGTGGTTTACATTGTTCTAAATTATATATTCCTAGTAATTCTTAAATCTCTTTATATAGTTGAAAAGGATGCAGTATCCTTATATCATCATATTTCTTACCCAATTCCAGACATTTATTCAATTGGTACATCAATAGTAGTCAACCACACACATTGTACTTATTAATTCATTGAATGACATGATCATGTTTCACTCTTATGTTTTGTTATTCTACCTGATGCACAAAGCATGTCAAGTGATCCTCACATTGTTGTTGATCATGTGTTATATGTATATAGTACTTGTATGTCTGTTTTGAGTGTGTTAATTATTGTTGTATATAACATTTGAAACTAACAAAGAAATCAATCCATATAATCATACACTATACTCTGTTCATGTTGAGAATGACCATTAACTTAGTGTTATTACTCTGGCTAGGATCGACTTAGAGAGAACTGGTTTGCACCTTTCAAAGGCCTTACAAGTCTGCCAATTTATCAAAACAAGAGGACTATAAAAAATAGTTATTTAAGAAAGCTGCAAACTAGTAATCTTATATAAAGTGAATGGCATTCTTTGCATTCCACCATGACTGTTGTCATGTAAAATTTGCATATTATTAACAAATATTCAAGCAATCATTTTCCAGCTTCATCAGAAAAGTTTAGAAACTGTCAAAAATAATTATCTTTAAAAAGTAAGGTAGATAAGAGAAGAAACAGTAACAAAAAAACACAAAATGCTTCAATCTAACTCACAAGAACTTTGCAAGTATAATGCCACACCCAAGTTATGTTGATGACATAGCTCATTTATTAGATAAGCTGCAGCATTCTCAATGTAAACAGAGTGTAGTGTATATACAAAATAAATTGTAAGTTTTACTGTTATTGACCAATGAGATTGCAATTATGCTTTTGGTCCAGGTAACAATGAAATAAAGTGTAATTACAGTATGATTGGCTGTTACAATGCACCTACATACAACTCTTGACTGAGTACACAAACTGTTTTGTTTATAGAGAAGAGTTAATGGATTGAATCATTTTACAAATCAGAGTCAAAGGCATTGTGATTTAGAGCCACTGACTCCAGTATTTCATCACAAAAATGTATTCTAATAAAGAAAAATCTTGATATCAATGTTGTGTACATGTTATTAGCTTCTAATGTTATCTTTTAGTAATTCAGCAAATACTTCAGCTTTAACAGGAATTTTAAGCTAAAAAGGCTAGCTCTTCTTTCCCAGCAAAAATACATGTATATTGTCATGAAGTTATACATTGGGTATGGCAGAAAGAATAGCCTCACATTTGTGGTCAAGCTGCCTTCTGTTAAAAAGACAGTACATAAAAGTATAAAGATTAATTTGTAATAGAATAGGGTTGAGTATATATTGTGATATTACTCTTGAGTTGTTTCTTAAAGTGGTAAATTTCATTGACTTTGCCTCATGAAATTTTAACCACTTTAGGAAGAATGGAAAGTTGGGAAAGATAAATTAAAGAAGCTTTCCAACCTTGATCAGTAATGCACAATTTGAAGCACTTGTGGTGACACTAATTAAATTTAAGACATTTGCATTGAATGTATTGATGTACTTTACATGTGTCCAATGGTAACATTTTATTGTATAATTATATAAGGTGACAAAGTTATGTTAGAGATAAAAGAAAACATGTAAGTAGTTTTGTTTTGTGTCTCTACAATGTCTTATTTAGTGGCTTAGACAATAAATGGTTTCTAAGTGTCACAAAAGAACAAAACAATCAAATCAATTAAACACTAAGTTTTCCAAATTTCTCTAACACAATTTGTTTTCATTATTTGTAAGTAGTAAATATGTCCATCTAATAATATATCCCGAACAGATTGTCCTTAGTTTTTATCTTACTTAACAATTAGTTACATGTGTGTTTGTTAATGACACATATCATTGTTTATTACACAGATATTACTACAGTGTTCCAAAAGTCCCTGACAAACATGAACTTCTCACTCCACTAGCAGATATTGATGATGATTGGTATAATATTGGTGTGTCACTTCCAATACAAGGATCAGTCTTGATCATTTATTTCATAGTCAAAAAGATGATATAGTGAGACTTTTTAAAGTATTGACTCATTGGATGAACATGATATATAGTCAAGTAACGTGGGAAAACATCATAAGTTCACTGGAAGGACCAATAGTAGGACATGACTCAATTGCACACAAAATACGTAACTACCTTACTAAACCAGATACTCTAAATATCAAGGTATGTAATCTAATAAACTTGAAAACATAAAATATTACTATTACTACATTTAAAATATGTTATAACAATTTAGGAGTACTTATATTTGCATTAATAGTGTTGTTTTAGTATCTATTTTATTTCAAGATCTGTGTATGTTGTTATACAATAGCAATGAACAAAGGAGCTTGCACACCTGATTGTTATAATTTATAATGAAGTTAAAGATTACTATTTAAAAAGAAATAAAAGAGCTAACATTAAAAATGCTGTCCATCATTAATGTGTAAAGTTGTAATGATAGTACTTACATGTATAATGAGTATACTGACATCCCATTGTTCAAGTAACTGTTATGGAAGATGGTAAATTTGTATTAGCACATACATGTACATGTAACTAATTGTCCTTAATTGCTATTAATTCTTAAATCTCCTTATATAGTTGAAAAGGATGCAGTATCCTTATATGATCATATTTTTCTCCCAATTCCAGACATTTATTCAATTGGTACATCAATAGTAGTCAACCACACACATTGTACTTACTAATTCATTGAATGACACGATCATGTTTCACTCTTATATTTTGTTATTTTACCTGATGCACAAAGCATGTCAAGTGATCCTCACATTGTTGTTGATCATGTGTTATATGTATATAGTACTTGTATGTCTGTTTTGAGTGTGTTAATTATTGTTGTATATAACATTTGAAACAAATAAGAAATCAATCCATATAACCATACACTATACTCTGTTCATGTTGAGAATGACCATAGTTAGTGTAAGAATAAGATTGATACTAACATACATTATGATGCTATCGAACCCAAAAGGCTATATTTACAATAATTATTTCAAGTGCTTGTTGTTGTGTTTTTATTTGAGGAGAGCATCTATTTCATTGTCATTCAAAGTAATAGAAGGGAATACTGTTAGAGAGTGGTTACTACTATATGAGGGATGTAATAGAAAATACCCAAATTTTTATAGACATTGTCGTTCAAAGAAATAGAAGAAAAATACTATTAGAGGGTGGCTTAGTCTCATCCCCATATTGCCACACCCTTTGAATGAAATGGCAGTCTAGTGCATTTACTTCAAATAACATCATCAGTATGACTTCGGTGAACATATAACTTTGTGGAAAAACATGTGATTGCTACAATTTGAAACCTCTTACTAATGCTAATGTAGCAAGCTTCTTCATTTATATTGTTTTTAGAAATAATATTCATGTATTACTAATAAGAGTATAGTTATAATGATGTTATAACCAGTAGCTAATCATTGATTGAGTTTAATCTTATCATTTAAACAATGACTGTTAATTATACCTGTATCATTTTGAATGCTAGTTTATAGAGTCAGAAGTATCATTATTCTCTGTTAGTGACATCTTTTCTAATCTGTTACTTATCTTGTAATCATTAATGTGAGTGGATGGACTTGACACATCATGCTAATAATTTTAGGACCAAGATATGTTTATACAAGAAGTTATGTAATAATCTACTTGGCATACCAGAGAGTCATATAATTTTTTTGAACGAATAAGTTTCTTTTACTTGTTCTGATCTTTAGCTTCAATAAAGAGTGATGTCCAGTACTACTACGTTTTGTCCTTTGTATTAATTAGCAATCCTATATATCCCAGCATACTAAGTAGTCCCTAATACTGGACCAATGTCAACACTGAGTATCCTTTAAACTTGATACTGGCTGTGTTTAGTACGTATATGTTCCTCAATACCAAGTCTTACTGGTACATCTTTATATGATCCAAACTCAAGAGATATACACATTCCTAGCTAGTGTTAAGTATTCATACTAACTGTAGTACATCCTGGAATGATCCATTCATGAGTCCAGTACATACAAATCCCTAAACAATGGTATCGTTGTATACTTAGTACATCTTATGATGATGAGTATCAGGAGCCCAGTGCATACCTATATACACTTAATACTGTGTATCCTTTAAGTAATTACTTTATGCTAAGATAGTTCATTCAGGGGTTCATTTTGGAACACAGTGCATACGTACCGCTTAATACTATGTTCTTGATACCTAGTGCATCCTGGGTTCTCCTTATTTTGTGGTGTTAATACAAGTCTCTGTATTGTAGTATTGATAGCTAGTTCAGTACATATTATCTTCATGTCATCATCTTTCAGTGAAGTATGGTCCAGGTGGAGTTCTGTCAATGATTTTGCAGCGTTTATCAATTTAACTATTGTACTGGTACTGGCTGAAGTGATCTGATAATTACCTCCAATGTTCAATGTAATCAGTGTTTGGTTTCTAGTAAGTCCTTCACAGATATATTGGACACCATTATCAGTGATGTTACAGTTGGAGAGTTGTAGTACGTTCAATGTCTTATTACTACTCAACATATTAGACAAGTGAGTAGTATGTTCATCTGTGATGGAAACATTAAACAACCATAATTCTTGAAGTGTTGTGTTAGTAAAAAGAGCATCACTGACTTGTTTGATACCACCAGTAAGTTGAGAGGAGACAAAATGTAAGATTCTCACTGTTTATTGTTCATCAGTATTTCTGACAATGTGGATACACACTTGCTGTCCAGTGGGGTACGTAATATATCAAGTCTCCACACTCCACACAAGTTGAGATTGTTAATAATAGCTAGAGTACTTTCAGGAGTTGATGTAGACAGATAAACACTCCATTCTTGTCCTGTACTTTTGTTTTCCATTAATCTACTCATAACATTTTCACATTGTTCTATTGTTGGAGAAGTGAGATAGACGCTGTTGTCATAATCATTCCGCTTAACACCTCCAATGTCTCCTATAGAGTTAATAACTAGTAATGCATACTGTGAAATATAACAATATACACATACATACATAGATATGGTGAAAATTCATCCACGACACCAGCCCTTTTCATCATCTCCCAAAACTTCTACAATATCACCTAATGTCAGTGATAACTCCTCTTCATTTGCCGCTGTGTAACTTGACACTACTTTAGTTAGACGCTTATAAGCTTTCTCTGATGTCTCAACTAGCAAAAGAGAGAAATATTGAAAAAAATTAACTTTGAAACTGCACCTTGAGTAGGAAACATGTCACGATCTGACTCTCTTTCACCAACTAAGTTTTTAAATTGATCTTTTATCTCTGAAATAGATTACTCTACAAGAGTACATACAATATATAATTAATATTCGTTACAATACCTTTATATTCACTGGAAGATAGTGTGGACTCTTCTTGACTAGTATTAGTTTGGGTGTTCCTAATATTTTGATCTGTAATTGGTTTCTAAATCTTTGAAATGACTGCTAAAGCTAGTGACAATGTCATAGGATAAAAAGTGACAATTATTTACTTACCTTTTAAACTTTGTTTCAATTCTTCAATCTATTTGTCTCTCTCACCTAATTGTAAAGTCAATGATGTGATTATCTCCTGTAGTGTCTCTATCTCTCTTTGTTTCTCTGTAGATACTGACAATACCTCCTTTTCAAAAGCTGAAGACATTTTTTATAACAGTATACTATCTTTAGTAACTTATCTTCCTTTTTCTTGATGGTATTTGTTAACTGTTCTATCTGAATAATTTTTGCTCTGTTCATTTTAGTACTTGCTTCTAACAATTGTTTTAATTCAGACTCTACATACAAGAGAGAACAAAATAGTACACAACATATGTTGTTAAGAGCTTACCTTTACTTTCTGTCACACTAGACATTTCTAGTATCTTCTTCTTGAGTGTCTGTAACTCTTCTTCAAGACCTATAAAGAAAAGATTATTACACAAATGTACATTGGCATTGCATATAAGATGAAAATATTATAATATATATTATAGGAGATCTTCCTAAATTGACTTATGCCCTATAGTCAACAACAATCCATACTATTAACCTTCAGTGCTTTTTAGTCTTGATTTCAATTTATTCATTTCTCTTGTTGTCTCTTCAATAACAGTGTCTTGTGCATCTAGTTTGTGTTTCAAATCCTCTACATCTCTTTGTTTCTCTTCTTCAAGAGCTTTCATCTCCTACAATGATAGTACTAATTATAATATCCTTTGTCTAATGTACTACTTATTTTTTACCTCATCTCTTTTACGTTTATCATAAATGATGTGGTAGCTGATAGTAAGTTTGATAACTCCCATTTCTTTCAATAGGTTAAAATTCTCCTCTGCTGTCATCAGTAGACTGTCCATCATATATTGTGGAGCATAACAGGTAACCATAATAGAATAGCCTTCCTTTATGGCTTTAACTTGGACAAATTTTGCCATACCCTTGAAAGCTTTTGAAAGCAAATCTTTGATGTGACTAAGAGTGTATTTGTCAGCCTCATAATCCAGAACAAACTCAATACTTTCACAGATGAGATGATGGAAGATGAACATACTTTAAAGTTCTGGTCACAGCAAACATCAGCTTTCAATTTCTGACAAAAACTATCAACTTCTGCTTTGAATTCTTCAATGTGTTGTTTAGCTTCAGTGATATTGTAGTGATTAACAATAGCATCCAGGCAACAAATGTTGATAATGGTACATTTATCTTCTACAATTTCCATAACATCATCAAATGATTTAGACGTAGATAATTGAGGTCTTAGCTCTCTGAAACATTTTCGAAGATATATCTTGAGCTCTTCTAATGAAGGAACAGCTTTTTAAATGAGAGGAGAAACTTTCACAATAAGATTTTCAAATGTAACTTTCATCTGATCAAAATCATATTGATATGTTCGATGAAGATTGATTTGGGAAGGAAATGTTTGGTCTATAAAAAAATAATATTCAAATTTATTGTAAATTTGCTTACTGTACTCCTTGAGTAGATCTTGTGCAAGCAGGACTGTTTCTTCAGATTTCAATAAGACACTTGCAAAAACACTTAATTTGCTAGGATCTTCATACACTGTAGTACACAGTGCTTTCAATGGACCTTCTCTCAGTACACCTCCCAATCTATTCACTTCATCTAATGTCTCCTTAGAAATCACTCTCTCTGTATATAACATCTGAACAATCTCCACAGGAAGAGTAAGAGATGAAAGGTTGTCAGTTTGTCTATGTAACATTTGACAAGCTGGAGTGGACAACTCTTCTATTTTTAAAAGAATAAGACAGATAACTTGTACTATAAGTATATACTTACTGTATTCCTTCACCTTTTCAGCTGTTGCATTTTCACCTATCTTGTTAAGAGCACCAACTAATGAGTCCCATGTAGGACCTCCACTTTCAGTAACCTTGTTGGCTTTACTTAACCACAGAGTTAAACACTATTGAAGACATCGCCCTACATCATTTTTGTGGTTTGCCTCGATCTCTGCCAGCATAGGATGCAAAAGACTCAATTGTAGACCCAAAAGGAAACCATCTGTGATTTGGGAAATAGCTTTGTTTCAAAGCTTCTATGATATCTTTTAGATCACTAACATCTAAACAATTAAAAGAAAAATAGATTGAACTTTGCGTGCTAACTTCAACTCACTCAATTCACAACGATTTGCTGCCATAACTTTGAGGTTTTAAGGATGTGGGCAGTATTCTATGATAAAACTATAAATAAGAGTTTGCAGTAAACACAAGCCATATGACATACTTCATTTGTGCCAAGCTACAAAAAGGATTCTAGTTGTTATATAATGTGTATACTACATTAATGTGACCTGATTTGTGATAAGGGACCACTTCTGGCAAAAATTTGTGACATGATTTATGAAAAAGGACCATTGTTAAAACATCACAAAAACAGTTTCGTATACATACAGCTGCTATATATGCACAACTATTAATGATAACCGCATATATGTATACAAAACTGTTTTTTGGAAGTTTTAACAGAAGTCCTTTTTAAAAAAACATATCACAAATGTTTTGACAGAAGTGGTCCCTTATAGCAAATCAGGTCACATTTAGCCAAGTAATAAAATAGAATTAAATACACATAAATGTACATGTATTATTTAGAATACTATCTGTCAAACTAAATTTCTTGGAATTTGCGTAAATGTTGATATCTCTTCCATAAGCCATTTTTACTCTTGAAAACTGTTTAAGGATTATTGTAAAAATAGATCATTATTTTGACAAAAGATTACATTTAAAATTGAAGTTAATAAGGAATGTAGTGATATTAATAGTCACTGCATAGTAGAATTTTGTCTAAGGAAAATATTTTTAATTTATAATATATTTAGTTTTATAGTATTTAACATATAAATTAGAGTGGTGTAGCTTCATCATTATCTTCAATGTCTTCAAATAACTTCTTTGTATCTTCTAAATACTCCCTTGGTTGTTCACAGGCTAGCAGGAGTACCTCCTGTCTGTTCCAAGTGATAGGATTGACTCTAACATTGTATGATAAAATGAAATAAACTTAAACTGTTGTTAATCAAGGATTTTAATACAATGTCTGGAATAATAATATTTTTTGAATCCAATTGCGATCTAGTAGATTTTGTTCAATAGATTGTAATGCTTTAGGTATCAATTCAACATGAACTAAATACTTGTTTTTCTGGTAATATAAACGAGATTTACCTGTAGTAGGACAGCAAGCTTGACAATGCTGGGAACACTGGTTGGTATTTCCCAATAAATTTATACACACCTGGTGTAGTGGCGTCAACCATATAATGCTTTACATTACTATGGGCTGTTGAATTAGGAATAAAGACATAACACATTTAACAGATTATATGTTTAATGACTTACTTTTCACAGAGATACTGTATCCCCAGATTTTGTTACTCAATCGTACTAAATACATACCAGCTGGTTTGGGATACAAGAGACTATCGGCCATTGCCTTTGTAGTAGTATCTATTACAATAAGAACATGTACATGTTTGTTTAGGGCTCATACTGATGTACAGGAATGGGATTGAGGATGATACTAATACTATATACAATTATTCAATAGTTATTATGTACATACCATGAAACCATAAGCTAATTTCTCTTCCAATGGCTTTTGGTACCTCAATCTTCCGAAACCACTTCACAGCCTGTTCCATTGTCTTTGGTTTACTGGTGTTGATATTTGACTGATGCGACACGGTCTTAATTCTACCAATACTTTATTTAGTAAAGTATTCCACTTTTTTTGAGCTTGAGATTTCTTTAAACTCTTTTCATTGATTTTACGAGTTAACTCTTTCTTCTTCTCTTCAGGAATTGTATCTAGAATACTCTCATCTACACCTTCTGTTTTGGCTTTCTCTTTAGCTTTTCGAATAGATTCTCTGCGTTCTCTTTCTATAGCCTTTGCCTTTTCTTCAGACTCCTTCCAACGTGCCTACATTGTAAATAGAGAGAGAGAGAGAGAGAGAGAGAAAGTGAACACCTGAAGAGCGACAGTATATTGTGCTCATTTACCATCACTTCCAATACAACATCAGCGGCTCTATGTTTAGCCAACTCTTGCATCCTCAACATACTTTCATAGATCTCATCATCTCATCTCTTTTCATAACTTGCTCTTTCTTCTTCACTCATACTACAAAATAGGCATAATAAAGTTTATATAGTAGTCAGTTATTTTATAATTACTTCTGTATTAAAGTTTCTCTCATATCAACAGCTTTTTGCCAGAGTGCTAAAACTTTAGTTTCTCTAGTTTTCCACGTAATGTCAGGAGAACCTGGCTCAATTGGTTCCATGAATGACTCAGACCTGCTATCCAATTACCAAGTTGTAACAATATTGTCATTGCTATTTCTGGTCTCAATAAAGCAAATATCGATCGTGATACTAATGGTGGCATATGGAGTGGGCATTTATGTGATAATATTAAGAAACACAACCTTCCAATATCGACAATATTGGATTTAACACAAAGTCAACTACCTCCAACTATGTCATCTCAATATGTAGAATCAACAGAACTAATGTATCTCAAACGTAAGTAGAGAATATTGTTGTTAATAATTTTTTAAATTATATAGAGCGATTACATCCTTATGATACACCACTCCAATATTTTGAAAAAAATCTTCCAAGTTCTTCTGTTATAAATGGTATTAGCGCTACTGGACTTTCAGATGCTACACATGTAGCTGGTAAGTATTGAGATATACTTTCTTTATAGTTATTTGTTATTCTATGAATGTAATTAGAGTAAATTTGATGGTAGCATTACAAGTGGATTGTTTACGGGTTTATTACTGTTGTATCAATGGGTCTGATCGTAGTAGAAGTCTTAATCCATGAACCTAAAATCATAAACCTTAAACTTGAAACTTTGAAACCTATACTTCTAAAGCATCTTATATAGATGATTTAGGTTAAGTATATCCATTAAAAGTGAGAATTATTATGAGGATTACTATTATGATATTTCACTTTTAGTAAGTAGTTGTCTCACATACTATAAAAGTTAATTATTTTAGTAAATGCGATATGAATAATCACAAAATAAACTGACACTGTTAGTCTCACAAGTAACAGATGTGAAGCAACTCTGACAAACCTTGTTTAGCCATTTATCTTCTTGTATTAATGATTTTTTTTCCTATAAGTTCATTTGACTATTCCCATTTGAAAGATATAATGGTATTCTTGGACATCAACCTACCAATAATCATACTATCTAACCTCAGATTTTCAAACGAATTGTCAAGGAAAATTGTTTTTGAGAAATTTTATGTACTTATCCTGAAGGTACAATGTAATCATTTTTCAAGCAAGAAATTTACACTCATTCTACAAATTTGTTCTCAGTATGAACATCAGATTATCCTCAGTTTCTTTTTATGTCACTACATGTACATCAGCCATACAGTTCCTGTCTGCTACTAAGTATTCAATAGACACTTTTCTAACAAGGAGGTTGATGTTTTAGAAAAATTGTACAAATTGTTGTATCTGTTCTTAAAGGAAGGAATAGCATATAAAATATTATGCTCCTATCTTGATTCAAAACATGACAATCTTACGTGTTAACAACTTTCTGCTCAGTACTAATGACTACATTTTACTCCAACTGTATAACACAGTTAAACCTATAATTATTTTGGTAACTTTGCCCTTCATCATGCTCAAAAATTACACTTTGTTGTTAATTCAATCAAAAGTGAAGCAAATCATTTTATTACTAATGCATTCAGTTTTAAGGTAGCCAAAACCTCATCCTCTTTGTAATAAAATAGGCAAACCAGTTGAGTTATGGAGTAGATTAGTGTTTGAACTAACATCACAATGGATAATTCCAATTGAGAATGTTATGTTATCTAACAACTAGTCAGTACATAGTGGACAATGAAATTGTATTGATAATTATTCCATATTTGTAAAAGTATATCTGGATTTAATAATGTTAACAATAAATTCTTATTCATCTAATTTATTTACTCATGTTATAATTTGATGTGAGAAACATGAAATATTCTATAGTAAAAAAAGTGCATATTTTTCAACCTGGACACGTTGTATATACCTACAACATGTGAATACACAAATAAATCAATGAATATTATGAAATTTGCATGCACAGTTAAAATAATCTCTATTCAAAGTCTTTGATTACTCCTAAGACTTTAGTGAACGCATTATACTGAGCTAATATGACAAGATTAATGAATTAGGTCAAGACACTGTCAGTTTCTTTTGAACCACATGATATATGTAAATATCAATCATAATATTAACATGATAGTACAGACTACATATAAGTATACTATTACATTTACTTTTACTTGTTGTAAATGACCTTTCTAAAGGCAACACTATAACGACATATCAACTTTGATTTTAAATAATTTCTTGTAGCAAGTCCCTTAATTGGAATCAGCAGGGGGAGTGGCTGGCTATGTGAGACAACTTCTAGCAACTTACTGTATCGAGAACGAGAATTTCTTTTCATTGTAATACTTCGTACTGTAAAACTAACAATAATCCAGAGAATCTTCGCTTGTCTAAACAATAACACCAACTTCATACGAGTGAGTCATGATCTGAATGAATTACAGTCAAATTTTACGAACCACATTTATTTCCGGTATTTCAGATCAGACGCGAGGTACGACAGAGACTGTACTTACTGCTTTGTGAAAGCACCGGCATTTTGATTGTTGTTGTTGATATTTATGGTATTGTTGTTCTTTCAAACAATAAGGTAATAATCTATAAGTAGTTTCTTTATTTATTGACAATTAAAACTGAGACTTTAAGGTTACGCCCCTTTTTATTGTATGAAGGACTAAGACTTGTCAAACCAACACACAATGCCCTTTGTATGTTTAACTTAACCTATGTATTGAGCTTATGTTCACTGGTCAAAATACTGTAGGAAGAACTTTTATCATAATTGTGATACTAGCACCTAAACTTGTATTAAAATCATCACTGTTTAAACCAATACATCATATTAATGCCATGTAGGAATAGTCCAGTAAACTGAACCCTCTTTAGTGTCATGTCCAGATACTTTCACACTCAATGTGAGAAAGGGCATCTTGTGACCTAAAGTGTTTTCAAGGACTAAAAGTAGTTATAATAAATCTTGTGATTATGACCCTTGAGCATGATCTGAGTGTACGTCAATGAATCAGAATAATTATGTTACAATTTTTCTTTCTTGAAACAACTAATGGTTAATTGCAATATTTTATTCATCTCCAAGTGCTTTACAATATATATCATTAATAGTTATAATATAAGTTTGTCATAATAATGTTAATAATAGAGTTTGCCAATAGAGTTTGGTGTCCTAAAAGATGGTGACCATAGCAATGAATGGACACTGATATAAATAAGGACATGAGAGTTAAGTTCCTTTTGTTTTACCCTTTCTATTCCTTGGCTTTAAATCCTTTTACTAGCCAATCTGATATTTTGAATTCTATTATATAATAGCTCCACCAATTATTAGTGATAAACATTACATTAAATATAAGTATTACTTTGTCTGAAAGTAGTGCTTGAAGATTTCACTAATATATATCATTAATAGTTATAATATAAGGTTGTCATAATAATGTTAATAATAGTAGTTACTTCTTGTATTACCTGGCCTTTTTTATTGGAATCACAATCTCGTTTATAATAAAGGTATTAATGCCAAGAATTAGACTAAAGTAACAGATGCACATGGTAGCATTAAGCAAATAGTTGTCTGTGTAAGTGACTGAGTCCTCCTAACTCAATCTACTTAGTCTGTACAGTATTTTATATTTTGTAAAAGTGGGTAGTTCATTGATGTTACAGCAAATAACATGAAAGATATTCATTGTTTATGATATGATGTGAAATGTAATATGATACATATGGTGATGGTTCCCAATAAAGGCATCACCAGATGTATTATATTACCTTTCACATGATTTAGTAATATTGAATATGACAAAAAGTCAATAAGAGAATACTTGACTGAACCCCACTTTAGTTATTTAAATAAGTACAGATTGATCTTTTAGTCATTTGAGGTTACTTATAGAAAACATTAACAATGCACAAATACACAATGAATGTTATTAACCTTTCTGTGGACAGTTGACCTAGCCTCTTTATAACTTATACCAAAGGTTTTGATTACTATAAGAGCGTTAGACAACTCATTATACTGAGCTACTACATCTGTTAATGACAAGATTGATGAATTGGATCAAGACACAATCAGTTTCTTTTGAACCACATGATATATATATATATATATATATATGCATTAATCATATAATTAACATGATAGCACAGACTACATGTAAGTATATTATTACATTAACTTTTACTTGCTGTAAATGACTTCTCTAAAGGCAACATTATAACAATATGACCAATTATATAGTACATAGTCTCATGTAGCCAGTGCCTTAATTGCAATCAACAGGGAAGGGAGCTAGCTACACGAGGCTACTTTAGCTGCGATTTGAGAACACAGGCCACACCCATGTTATGACTCTGTATGTACTTGCTACTCACAGAAAGCTCTTGTTTTTTAATAGTTGATATTGATTTTTGTTGTGTTGTTGTCCTTGGAAACAATAAGATAATAACCTATTAAATAGTTTCCTTGCATATTGTGAACTTATAATTTACATCTAAGACTTTAGGGTACACCCTTTTTATTGCCTTAAAGTTCTTTAAATGGGTCAACAAGGAGGACATAATTCTTACCAAATTAACACACACTGTCCTTATATGTTTATATGCTCCTTTCTATGTATGTATAAATAGATGGGTCTATGTATAATTATATACTATAAATAAACTGCTGGTTTGATACTGGCATTGTGACGTATGATAACTCAAGAAGTAGCCTCATTCCCAGACTACCACACCCCACTGTATGGTGCCTAATAGATATTGTCAAGCCTTATTGTATAACAACATTTGAAATATATTTTATTAGCTTTTGTCTTATGTGTCTTTAGTAGTTGTATTATCCAAGCTTCTGTACTTCATTGTCAATTGATATTGTGATTTAAAAATTGAATACTAAAAACATTTTATGTACAGTTATAGAGCTAGTTATGATAAATATTGGTATGATATATAGCGCATGGATGTAATACTCTATACGATCTAGCCATATAACCAAGCATTCAGTAAGTACTGTGAATTGGTTATTCTTGATACAGATAAGAAGTAATGTTTGGGTTAATAGTAATGATAATTATGAACATAATTATAGTGAATGTTGAAGTATGGCCTTTATAAGGAATTCATAGTCTCCTGTCATTATAGTATGAAAACTTTTTCAAAAACTGATAACATTTAGTGTTTAATATACATACATGCATTATAGGTCTGATTAGTTGAATTGACTCATGTGTCCCAGCTATGAAATATATAGACGATGTTTTAATATGTGTTATGTTAGGTATTACAATCAAATATGATTGAAACATTTACTAAATAGTTTATTAAAGTTTTGGTTCATGAAATGGTAATGACACTACTCACATATTGACATATTATTCTTTCGTTATAGTAATGATTGATGTCACTCAATGGAGAGTGAGTATTGGATTGTGGGCATGTCATCAGATATCATGTAGTACTCGTTCTAAAGAGATTCCAAACACTGAGAGCAGTAGTAGGATAGATGGAGTGACTATTATCAGGAAGATTAAAGATCTTACTTTCTCTTTAGGAGTCTTTCTCTCACTTCTCCTTATTTTATCAGGAGATGTTGAACTCAATCCTGGACCTAAAACAGGTAACCCTACTATTAAAAAACATCCTCTGAGTTTGATTGCATTTATTATAGTTAAAGTTTACTCTAGAATTATAGTTTATAAAACATAATCTGACACTACTCTTGTCAATAATAGTTGATAATTACATAAACAATAATAGCTCATCAAACTATGATGTAACTTAATTAGTGTCAGCTCAGTTGACAACAGTTGATGAAATCAGCTCATTAATTATTTTAAATACTCATGTAGGTATTGTTATTCTTGCTTGTAATTATACAAACTATAATTTGAATTGAGTATGCAAGAAGTTAGTTCAACGAATCTATCATATCTCCTTTATGTTAAATACAACACAAAAGCTATATGATGTAGTACTGAAAGAATATATTTGCAGCAGATAAATGTTCATTATAATTGTAGATAGTAACAAAGATAACTGTCCATTTATTACTAGTTAATAATTAGCCCCACCCTAATGTGTTCAATGTCCACTTTGTTTAGTATTTGTTTACACATACCACATATTCTATTTATAGCCCAATTACAAACCATTGTATTATAAGTAGTAAATTTATTAGATCTGTGTGAGTGAAGTGATTGAATGATAAACAGTAAATGTTATTAACAGTAGAAGAATAGTAGTACATGTAGATGTCCTAGTTAATTGTATAAATATAATTACAATTTTATATTCCAAGTTCTTGTATTAAATTACATGTCCATTTATTGATAATTGAAGTTTTAATTTGTCAACACTTAATTAATACCACATATATATACATTTAAATTATAATTTTTAAGACGTTAATTAATTTATAAAATGACAGTTTGTTATAATAATTATTTTATTGTTATCTCAGATATTACCAGTATATTAAAGGAGATTCCTACAAAATATGAACTAAATAGTGTATTATTTAATATTAGTGACAAATGGTATGATATTGGATTATCATTACAAGTACGTTGTAATGTTTTGGATGATTTAATACAAAGTGAGAGGGATGATAAACTCTTGGCAGTCATTGACAATTTTCTAACTACTGAACCATCTCCTGTTACCTGGGAAACTGTGATAACTGCTATTGAGGGTCCTATTGTTAATGACAAGGAGACAGCTGATCTAATACGTCAATATCTTAGTACAGGTAAGAGTAATAAGATATTAATTTTAAGTAATAAGGTTATTAATAGTGGTGTTCAGACTACTACTGTAAAGTGTATTCAATTCAGTTATTGAAAAATCAAATTACTCTCAATCCACTTCAGATATGTTTAATGTTGATTGCATCAGTTATTATTGAAGACAGGAATGTTTTGTATAGGTTATGTATAATTGTTATCAGTTTGTAGGCAATCACGTGAATGTCATGACGAAAACCTTGCTCTGACTTTCACATAAATGTATAACCTTGTTATCATATGTATGAATCATGGTAAACTTAATAGTCAAACTTTTTTTAGCACTATAGTTATTTTACCTTTAAAATTAGAAGCTTTTGTTTTAGTAAGGAAAAATGAAATTTTTAATAACAAGCAATCTAAGTGTCACCAACTTCCTGTATCTGAGAAGCCATTTTTAATTAATGTAAGAATTCTTTAAAAGTGGTTAATGTTAACAATTCTTTTTGAATGGAATTAAGTAAGTTTGTAGATGTAAAGCACATTGAAATGAATTAAATATGAACACACCTAATATTACTGTCAATATGCTGTATAGTGGAAAATGTTTAAGATTATTTTTGTAATTACGTTTTCAATGAGTTTTAGCATACATGTAGTATGTAGTACTTGTATTTAGAATGGGCTTGTATTGTGTTTTGGATGTGTCTAGCACTCACTAAATGATATCATATCATGTATTGCATGTACACACATAGAACATACCATACCAATGCATTGACTTGATAGTATTCCTTATCTGTTTAACTTTCAATTACTGTTATAGTTAAAATACATCTTCATTGACCATACAATGGATTCAATCAAATGAAAATGTCGCTAGCTTACATCAACAACACAACTATTAAACAATTTTAACCTCGTGTGCGTGGGTGCATAGCGAGGGTACTGTAGTCTGTCAGTGTGTGTGTGTCTGCACTGTCTGTTACTGGGGATTGTTTTTGAACTGCTATAACTTGGCAAACGAAGCGTTAGCAGCTACCAACGTTTAGCAATGAATAGAAAAACGTGTGTACTTTACAACATTAATATCGAGAACATCGTCAGGGAAAAGGAAAGCTTAAAACTCTCAAAAAAATTTTCAGGCTGCAGAGGTCAATGTGCCGTTTCTCAAAAAGTAAAAACCATAATGTGGAGATTTTTTAGTGTGTTGTAGGCAATCTTAAAGGAATACTCATCAGCAAGACAGAAGGCCGTTGGTCGAAGCAATCGTCATAAAAGTTCTGAAAAGTGTTTTCAAGATTATACATGGACTTGGAGCGAAGTAACGCATTCAGAAAACGTCTCAAAGCACTGAAAAAACTGCTACTAATAGATAATATATCGATTTATATTTGTACTACGGGACGTTTCCAAAGAACGTTTCATCTTCAATTACAATAAATTTTGTATATGAAATATTGATAAATGTGACCACACCTTCTAGAATGTTAATACATTTTCTTGCAATGCTACCTAGCAACATCATAGCTGGGCCTAAGCTGACATAGCATTTATAAATAAGGTAGAAACTGCAGCGAGGTTCGGCACTTTAGTGCCTTTCATAGGATGAGTTTTGTAATTATAATCTTGTAAATTATAGATTTGTTTACTAATTTGTTTAACAATTTGTCTGACTATATATAAAGAGTTACACACGTTAGCTAAATATACAGTAGCATTCTGTAAGTTTTCTTTGGATGTCCTATTTTAGAGTTCAGTAAAGGGAAGGACCACCTGGTAACAACTGTTTGTACACGAACGTAATTTAGAAAATATTTTTGAAAATACTTTTTAAGTTGTCAATGTTTTTTTTTAAGATATAATATTCTGTTTGATTTAAACACTGAATTAACAGCTCTTAATCGCTTCCCACCTTATTAGTTAGTGATACTTGCTTAGAGGAAAAGGCTCTGCTATACTTTTTTAATATCAACTTGTGCAGTTGCACAAGTAATGTAATACAATTAGGTTTACCTGCAGTAACTTTTAAGATTACGTCATCTATTGGAAGATTCAATGTCTAATTTATGTTCAGTCAAGTCTGTATTTAACTATAATTTCATCTCTGTTATATAGGAAAGTATACTGGATTGCCGTTTTGTGATTACACACATTATGTTTTTATTAATATTAGTGGATGTATTTATAACTAGAGCAGCATGGCAAACACTATTTCATTAATAGTACCTCTAGGTGTAGCAAGAAGTCCATACTTTCTTGTGTAATAAAATAATTGCCATCCCCTAAACCCTAAACGACAAAGTACGACTTCCTTCTAGCCAGACCTATAGGCACTTTCCTCATTTATAATTTTCAGTTCATTGTGCTAATACATGTGTAAGAAAAACTGGTATGTGATAAAACCAATAGGATCAATTCATAGTAACCTTGATAAAAAAACCACATTTATTATGCAGATAGTGCTGTAATGAATAAAGTCCACAATACAATATAGGATACATGTACATAATTTACAACTATGTTGAAAAATAGTACTGTACATTTTTAATTGTCTGTACAAAATGGAATGAATTAATTTATTAAATCATATTTATTTAATTTTTTAATTAATTTGGTTTAATAGATATAGTTTGCTGTCCGTCTACTTAAAATAAGAAACGAAAAAAACCTCTCCACTCATTCACACATATTTATAATGCAGAATAATACATATAACAGTTATAATTGCTTTTAAACAACGCTCAGTGTATTTTATATTGTATATATTAATATGCACAATACTACATTACATATAAACATCATATACCGTTTGTTATCTATGAGAATGTACACTTGTTGGTGTTCTTATCATGATTTTGTCCCATGTCCATGTGAGTTTAATTATTACAAGAACATTGATATGTGTACACTTCCTCATATCATGCAGTAGCTATGACAATAATATATTTTATTCGTGAATGTTAAATAGATTTGTTTCTGTAAGCAACCACTCATTTATTGGAGTGTTTAATGATTGACTTCATTTCTTTTTATTAAACAGGTAAAATGGCTGAAAGTACCATACCAGACTATATCTTGGATGGCAGTCCAGACATAGATGAACTGATTACTCATGCTAGAACAGCAGAATGGAATGAATTAGGTATAAAGTTAGGATTAGATGCTGTGAGACTAAGTGAATGCAATGGCTACGACAGGATGTATCAAATATGGCTTCAAGAGAAAGGTGATGGTGCTACAAGGAGAAATTTGATAAATACTCTGAGAACCATAAAGTTGAATAAAGTTGCTGATGATATTGTAAAATATTGGAGAACAATGGTTAGTTTATAAAAGTAAATCATGTACTATATTCTTCAATTTGTGGATGTCTGACCTAACATTTATTAGCATGCAGTCTTAACATGTGAAACACAACACTACATACCCTCTCTAAACACTCTAGTTTTTAATATTACATTATGTAAATTATTCTATTGCACAAGTATAACATTCATTCATAACAACATAAAGAAGTAAGTAGCTTACAATCTGTAGTATATAGTTACTGCGAATATAAATCTAATAAAAATGAAATGGTTAAATCATTTAGGTCAGCTATAAACCTTGTTCTAAGGAATTGCGGGTGTTACAGAAGTACATTGGTGATTTGACTGATGCAATTACTGATCCAGTTGCATTAGCTACTGACTTGTCTGTTTCTGAACTCATCTCAGATATAACTTGTCAGAAAATTAATAGCGACAGTAGCAACCAAAAAGCAAGGAATTATCATATTCTAAATGAATTAATGACTAGAGTAGCTACTGACCCTACTAACCTTACAAAAATTATCTCAGTGATACAACGTCATGGCCCACAAGTCAGTGCTATTGCTGAAAAGATGATAACAGGTAAAACACCAACAATGTCAACTTTGCATATAATAATATGGTCATTATAATTTATGTTACATTCCTCAATGACAACTTTTCCTACAGAGATCTCACAAGGGATGTCACCCATGAATCAGTCTACAGATCATCAATATTTAAAAGTAAGCACAGTAGTAATGGTGAACAATCACAGATACTATTTTTCTTATCATTATTCAGACATTGCCACATGCACTTGGTGAAAGTGAATATAGTGATTTGTTGATAATGCAAGGAAAGTTGGGTTCTCTGGTGCTTAAAATTCAAAAAATAGTTGAATCAGCTAATATCGATATTGATGAACTGAAGCAGCTACTTATCCTGTCTTACCAACAATTTGAAAGTATGATACAAGAAGCAAAAACCTTTTCAAGTGTTTTTGTTGTAGTTCGTAAGTTTTGCTCTCCAGTTAACATAGAAGTTCTAATACTCATTGGTGATCACTTTAATCTCTCTGATGCCATTAAAATTATTCAACAATACGAAGTGGAAGAACAAAAGTATCGTGAGAAGCTGTTGAGCTCTCCTTTTGCTCAGGATCTTATTAAGGAAAATGAGTTAATGGATCGTCATCCTACACCAGATCATATGACTTCAAGTACAGTACTTAGTATTGTATTTTAACAATTATTTTTAGTATTGTAGCAATAACCTTATTCTGAGCATTCCTCATAATATCATTAATAATATTATTTAACTCATGATGATTACCAAGTGCCAAATCACAAGCAATCAATTGTGCCAGTTAGACTCTCAATCTAAGGCAGAATACATATATTGTGTACCTGGACTTCATCTTTTTCCCCTTTTGTGTTTTTTAATAATAGATTCCTGGTTTACTTTAGGTATTATACCAAAATATACTGATAATGTTACTTTAAGCAAGTGATATCATAGATATTTGAATTATTGATAAAGCATCAACTCAATGAAATGATACTATGTACTGTCTTGTATAGTACAAACATTATGTTATGTTAAAACTATTAAGTCCAAACAATTATTATTTATATACTTTATTTCAGGAAAGAAACAGAAGGGACTGAGATTAGAAGACCTGCATCCTGTTCAATCAGAGTCTGAAGACATACCTCTTAGTAAACAAAGATCTCATTATGTTTCATCTGATAGTGACTTAGAATCATATGATGTTTCAAGTGGACATGGTAAGGAACCAGCTAGTGGGAGACTTTACAAAAAGAAAGGAATATCTCACAAAATGACTCATTCATTACCTAAAAGAATACCACAAGAATATAAAGGTATAGTTTGTTTTACTGACATGTAATGAAGATGCTTTACCTGATTCATTGTCATGTTAGGTAGGCAAGAGAGAAATAGTGGTAGACAATAGTTATAATCAATTTCTGTGTACACTGTATTAACTTGATCATTGTATAACATGTTAATGATGTTTTTATCTCTGTTAAAACTATAATATTTAACTTTTAAAACAAATCATAGTATTGATAATTGATATTAACTAGTTTAATGTGATACATTAGTTTCTCACATTGTTTGTTTTATATAGATTATAAACAAACCAACCAAACAAAGGAACTGCCACCATCAAAAAGGGAATATACTGCTTCTTCAAGTCAGTAATTGAATTTAATTATATTAGACATGATTTGAACCAGATGTGTTTCATATCAAAGCCAATCTTACATGGTAGTACATGTGACACTTAATATATTGCTTTCAATCTCAGTTATAATAATGATACAGGATTTTTAAACACTACATCTAAGTATTGTCAAGGCTTATAACATAATATTTGGACTACATAGCACATAATAGCATGTGTCATTTAAGAAATAACTAACAGCAGGGAGCCCTTAGCCTCACTAAAGAGGAAGAGTTTGCAAATTCCATTCTAACACTGGTACAGCATTAAAAATAGCTTGTGGTCATATTTTGAAATCTTAACCATTATTATTAATATGATGAAGTAGACAATTAATTTATACATGCCTGCATTAAAGTATCCTAAACAGTGACTGAGAATGTACTTCCTAATGTAAGCTTTACAAAGATTGTCAGGTATACAAGCTAATGTACATTGTACAACTAAGAAGAAAAAATATTGATGCTATGTTGACTTCTAACTACTGTAACAGTAAGGTTTCTTCAATTGATTACAGGAGAGAAAAAGAAGAAGCTGAGATTAAATTTATCAGAGTCTGATGAAGATATACCTCCTAGGAAGCAAAAATCTCATACCTTATCATCTGACAGTGATGTAGAGTCATATGACACTTCAAGTAGATGTGGTAAAGATCCTGCTAGTGGGAGACCTTATAAGAAAAAAGGAATGCCTCACAAAAAGATATCTTCATTACCTAAAAGATTACCACATAAACAAAAAGGTATAGTCTGATTTAGTGACATGTAATAAAGATACTTTACTAATTTATTCATTTGCTTGTAACATTAGGTGGACAAGAGAGAAATAGTGGAATACAATAGTTTTGATCAATTTCTGTGTATATTTTATTAACTTGATTGTTGTATTTAACTTTGCTAACATTGTTTTTAACTTTGTTACAAATGCAACTTACATTTAACATTTAACAGAAATAATAGTAGTAGTAGTTTGTATTTACTAGTGTTCAATTTAGAATTTAGTATGTCATGTTATTCTTTTTGTACAGGTCATAAACGACCCAATCAAGTAAAGAAAATGCCACCATCAAAAAGGAAAAGTATTACAACCTCCAGTAAGTATTTGAATTCAATTGTATTACATAATTTACAAAGGATTAAATCTCTTTTAGTTTAAAGCCAACTTTAGAAAGTAGTACATGTAATATTTACATGTATTGATTAATGATGTATTTATCAATGATCATGACAACATCCTTTGATATTGCTTAACAGTGAAAAAGTGCAATGTCAAAATTACATTACAACACTACACAATATTAAAATAATTATTTCATCTAATTCATATATAGGTAATATATCACTGGATCACTACCTGGATCAACAACCTACTATTCAAGAATTACTTGAACATGCTAGAACTGCAAAATGGAATCAGTTGGGTGTGATACTAGAGCTGGACAAAGTGGATCTAGAGAATTGTCATGATTATACCAGTATGTATCAGTTATGGATTGAAGAGAAAGACAAAAATGCAACAAGAAGGAATTTATTAGATGCTTTAAAAGTTATTCGACAGAGTAATGTAGCAAGAAAGTATAAAGATTATCTAAAAACAACAGTAAGTTACATTGTCCATATATCAATATATACATGTACATAGAGTGGACCCCTTAGTTAAGAATAGTCCAATATTATTATCTGACAATGATCTATATTAAAATTTAACACTAATCATAACTTGATTGTTTTAGATTTAATACTCCCATACTATCTATATGAAATTGGTTTTATAACTATATAAAAATTTGTGACCACAAATTGCAATTGTTATTATAACTCATTTCCTAATTATAATTATGTAAACAATTTGTAACCACAAATAACTACAGTGGTGTATCATTAAAAAACATAGTAAATTCTGGTTAAAATGAATAATTACTTGTGATCCCTGCAGAACCACCATAGACACTATAAATTTTCACTGCTTAATATGAACACAATTAAAATGAAATTCTGCTTCAAAAGAGCAAATTTTAGTTACTTCAGTAGCTCATGTGCTACTGTTTCATTAATATGTGTTCTAGACTAAGTAGCAAGTATAACTAAGCATTGAGCCGTAGATTTACCCACTAAGATTTCCATTTTTGAAGCTTTTGAGGCTGGAAGTAAACGTAAATCAGATATAGCAAATGTATAAGTGAAAGATAAACTGTTCTCGTCCTTTTCAAACAGCAAGATGAGGTAGATTTTGATCAATGTTAAGGCACATGCTCTAGGATTACTTTTAAACTTGAGTATGTGTATACAGTGTTTTATATACTATGAACATATTTAAGGCAGGATGATGTGTTATAATAATTTTCATTGGTTTGTTTAATAGAAACTCCTATAAAAAAGAACTATATTGGAAAGTCCCCTGGAATTCGTTTTATGAGACTCCACTGTATTACAAACTCATTTCCTCATTTTTGTAGGTAGGAAATAATGAGAGTGTTCAATCTATATAAGTGATGTTATGTATATCAACAAGTACAATATAGTAAGTATACTAGTTACCTTAATAAAAGTATGTACATGGCATGTGGATATGTTCATGTAAAGTTTGTTCTATTGAACAAATGGGAATAATTAACCTGATAAATTGTGGACAATACTTTCTTGTTTAATGATTGTCTCTTTGGAAAAGGCAATTCAAATACATGTACAATAGTTCTTGTTAGATTAAATAATATGTATAGTTGTTATATTGGTAGTTAGATATATTCTGTAGTTACTGTATATAATTGTTATCAATTAATTCCACAGATACATACCTCAATATCCTAGAAGAGAGATTTTTGTAAATGCTCTGTTAATAACAGACTTATTGTTAGATCAGTTGTTAACTAATTGTATATGTATACTTCTTTTTCAGTACATTTTGCTATTGTTTGTTTTAACATGCAAGTATACTTTTATGTTATTTTATAATTAACTATTCGAGTGGGCGTAACAGAATACAGAAGTGTACGATTTTGGTCTGTATGCTTTTGCTTCTTGAACCAACTTTTACAAATTCAGTAATTATTACTTATACTAGAACTACAAAGTGGTTTCTATTGAGGACACGTACAGTTAGAATTGAAGAGTGTAGATCTATATAGCTGGATATACTGAATTGACACGTATGTATCAATTTGGATTAGGTGAAAAAGATGAAAGTACAACCAACTAGAAGAAAATTGGTTAATTCTTTAATAGCTATAAGACAGAGTAATGTTGTAAAGAAATATGAAGATTATTTGAAAACGTTAGTGATGAGGATACTGTAAAAAATTAATCAGATATAGAGACACTCCTACATACAGGAAGTCAATTTCAAACTAATTAAGTGAATACACAACACAACAACAGTATTTTTATAAAGTGTGTGTGTAATGTAGTCAGCTTTATATGTATTTAAAAGTACCTTTGTGATCAGCTCACACCAGATAATCCATTGTCATCTTCATCCTACATACAATAGCTTCATAATAATTTGATACATAAAATAAACTTACTCTTGCTTCCAAAAGTATATCAATAAAATCTAAATGTTTCCTCATCTTACCAGTGTCTTCAACAACTAATAGAATATCTTGACCTTTAGTCTACACAAAGGAATGTGTCAAGGATTACATAATACAAAAATTACTTTCATATCTTGTAAAGCAGCTCTTCGTTTCTTGATAACATCCATTGAAAACTTATGAACCACATTACATGCCTTATCAAAACGATGTTTAGATGGCATCAGAGCATAGATCCAATATTAAATAATGCTTACGTAACTCTCTCCATGATAAGATGTGATAATTCATAAACAGCTGAAACATAAGGAGAATGTGTTCTATAAAGTGAACAGTAAATATATTGTAAAGAGACAGATGTTTTTACTTTGTATTCTGACAGTTACTCTCAAAACTACATGTACATCGTAACATCACATCCAGAGTTAGTAAACTAATACTGGGAAATACATCAAATACTTGATCAGGTTGTTCCTTCCAAATAGCCTACATTGAACACACATCTTTATTACTGTATATATGTCTTGTTCTAGCCCATTCCTTAACACTACCAGTTAACAAAGATTCTCCTGAATAATAAAACACATTAAATATTTATATATCTATATCACAGACCTAGCCATGGCATCATTGGGTAGTAGTGAACATCAGCTTTTGGATCTGTACCATGGAGGACAGTATACATAATTACATGATTATTTCTGACCTGATCCAAGTTCTATTTTAGCAGTGTCAGGATGAAGACATTCCTGCTTCAAAAAAGGGCCAGCTTTTATCCTAACAATCTTGCCAAGCTTTGACCATGATGATAAATACTCGATTAATTCACCAGAATACATAGTTCTTATTATCTAAAACAGAACAATATACTTTTAATGAATGTCCCATCAACCAATGCTGTTGTGGATCACAGGGAAGTTGTTTTAACAATGTATAGATTCTCCATTGACGTTTTATTGTACGGTAGATACAGAGCAAAAGATAAACAAGTAGGATAACAGCAAATAAAGTTTGTAGAACTAGCCACAAAGAGAAAACCATTCAAGTGGAATTGCAGAGGGGTGGAGTTGGGTAGTTTGCTGACATTCTAACCACCCACTCGTAATTACTTCTCCTACACAATATCCCTGATAATGAACCCTAACACCTGAAAATACTGTCTATTATACTTTAACAGAGGAACAAATGAACCCTAACACATATATCTATTATACTGAAAATAAAAATATATTACGGTTCGACCTCCGCCTCCATCGGTTCGGGTTCGACCTCCACCTCTGCCTCCGTCGGTTCGACCTCCACCTCCATCGGTTCGACCTCCATCGGTTCGACCTCCATCGGTTCGACCTCCATCGGTTCGACCTCCACCTCCATGGGTTCGACCTCCACCTCCATGGGTTCGACCTCCACCTCCATGGGTTCGACCTCCACCTCCATGGGTTCGACCTCCACCTCCATGGGTTCGACCTCCACCTCCATGGGTTCGACCTCCACCTCCATGGGTTCGACCTCCACCTCCATGGGTTCGACCTCCACCTCCATGGGTTCGACCTCCACCTCCATGGGTTCGACCTCCACCTCCATCGGTTCGACCTCCACCTCCATCGGTTCGACCTCGACCTCCATCGGTTCGACCTCGACCTCCATCGGTTCGACCTCGACCTCCATCGGTTCGACCTCGACCTCCATCGGTTCGACCTCGACCTCCATCGGTTCGACCTCGACCTCCATCGGTTCGACCTCGACCTCCATCGGTTCGACCTCGACCTCCATCGGTTCGACCTCGACCTCCATCGGTTCGACCTCGACCTCCATCGGTTCGACCTCGACCTCCATCGGTTCGACCTCCACCTCCATCGGTTCGACCTCCACCTCCATCGGTTCGACCTCCACCTCCATCGGTTCGACCTCAACCTCCATCGGTTCTGGGACTGCTGGGAGTGGACCTCGACCTCCATCGGTTCGACCTCGACCTCCATCGGTTCGACCTCGACCTCCATCGGTTCGACCTCGACCTCCATCGGTTCGACCTCGACCTCCATCGGTTCGACCTCAACCTCCATCGGTTCTGGGACTGCTGGGAGTGGACTCTTGCTGGGAGTGGTTGGAATGGGACTGGTGGGAGTGGACTCTTGCTGGGAGTGGTTGGAATGGGACTGGTGGGAGTGGACTCTTGCTGGGAGTGGTTGGAATGGGACTGGTGGGAGTGGACTCTTACAGGTGGGAGTGGTTGAATGGGACTGGTGGGAGTGGACTCTTACAGGTGGGAGTGGTTGAATGGGACTGCTGGTTGTGGATTACAGGTGGGAGTGGTTGAATGGGACTGCTGGGAGTGTGGACTCTTACGGGTGGGAGTGGTTGAATGGGACTGCTGGGAGTGTGGACTCTTACGGGTGGGAGTGGTTGAATGGGACTGCTGGGAGTGGACTCTTACAGGTGGGAGTGGTTGAATGGGACTGCTGGGAGTGGACTCTTACAGGTGGGAGTGGTTGAATGGGACTGCTGGGAGTGTGGACTCTTACGGGTGGGAGTGGTTGAATGGGACTGCTGGGAGTGGACTGGGACTGCTGGGAGTGTGGACTCTTACGGGTGGTAGAAGTTGAATGGGACTGCTGGGAGCGTGGACTCTTTCGGGTGGTAGAGGTTGAATGGGACTGCTGAGAGTGTGGACTCTTACGGGTGGTAGAGGTTGAATGGGACTGCTGGGAGTGGACGCTTACGGGTGGTAGAGGTTGAATTGGGACTGCTGGGAGTGGACTCTTAATGGGTGGTAGAGGTTGAAGGTAGACTCTGCTGGGAGTGGACTCTTATGGGTGGTATAGGTTGAATGAAGGTAGACTCTGCTGGGAGTGGACTCTTACAGGTGGTAGAGGTTGAATGAAGGTAGACTCTGCTGGGAGTGGACTCTTACGGGTGGTAGAGGTTGAATGAAGGTAGACTCTGCTGGGAGTGGACTCTTACGGATGGTAGAGGTTGAATGAAGGTAGACTCTTACGGGTGGTAGGTAGACTTCTTACGGGTGGTAGAGGTTGAATGAAGGTAGACTCTTAAAAGTAGAAGGTAGAGGTTGAATGAAGGTAGACTCTTACGAAAGGTAGAATGAATGAAGGTAGACTCTTACGAAAAGTAGAATGGTAGACTCTTACAAAAAGTAGAATGATAGACTCTTACGAAAAGTAGAATGGTAGACTTACACCATTTCTGAAACACATCATTCATGTCTTCTGACAAAGGGTTAGACATCTATTCACATGGTAGACTCGCGCACAGTGGACTTTTGCTCTTGTTGGTAGACTTGCATATTTTACTCGCATTAGAAATCTGTTCACAATATGGTAGACTCTTTTGCTCTCTACTTGTTCTTGTCTCCTCATTGCAGAAATGGGCAGTGGTATTCTTGTCTTCTCATTGCAGATCAGTAGCATTCTGCTCTTGTCTCCTCATTGCAATTCTGCAGTGGCATTCTTGTCTCCTCATTGCAGTAGCATAACAATACCAGATTTAGTGCCAGGACTCACCATACTACCATCTCTTTCATTGCAGGAATCTCCATACAGTTAGTAGAGAGATACAAACAGCAGCAGGATCCTCTCCAATAATAGGCAGCATAACAAGTTGGACATGGTGTAGTCTGCCAGAACAGGTTCCAGAGAGTTAGGGTTTAGAAAAAGAGTGATCAAGTCCTTTTCGTGAGTGATTTGACTGCTTCTGTACTCAGCTTATATACACTTATCATAAAAACACAATGGTAGACTATGCCTAAAAAAGAAAACGTTGCCTAGATTAAAAAAAGAGATTAATGTAGAAATAACTCTGCCAACCTACGAAATTATGGTAGAATTTAAATTAGGTCTAACTCTGCCAACCTACCAGAAATGTTTCGGCTGCTCAACTATTAGGTAATCTTCTTCTCAACAATGGTCTTGACAATGGAAGTCTTGACTCAAATCTTTGTACACTCTTGCTCTTCCAACCATCTTGGTACACTCTTGTTGGTAGACTCTTCCAGCAATATTGTGAACCATATTAACAAATCAATTTCTTTCAATTGTCAAGGTAGACTGGTAGACTCTCCAACCATCTTGGTACATTCTTGCTGGTAAACTCTTCTAACCATATTGTGAACAGAACATTTTGTGAACAGAACATCTAACCACATTGACATAATTCTTTCTATTGTCTTGGTACACTCTTGCTGGTAGACTCTTTCAACCATATTGTGAACAGAACATATTGTGAACAGAACTGGTACACTCTTGCTGGTAGACTCTTTCAACCATATTGTGAACAGAACATATTGTGAACAGAACATCTAACCACATTGACAAAATAATTCTTTATATTGTCAGGGTACACTCATATCTTCTGCTGTAGACTCTTCCAACCATATTGTGAACAGAACATCTAACCACGCCAACCATGTTGTGAACAGAATTCTAACCACATTAATTTAATAATTTCTTCAATTTTCATGGTAGGCTTGCATCTTCTGCTGTAGACTCTTCTGGTGGTAGACCCTTGCAAAGACTCTTCTCAAAGATAGATATTTCTGGGAAAGACTCTTCTCAAAGATTGAGATTTCTGGCAATGGGTTAGTCATCCAACCACATTGTGAAATCATAATCTCATATTGAAGGTCCTTTTCTCTCTTTCTCTAATCTACTATACTAGCCTTGAAAATGTACATTATCCTAGTCTAGTTCACCCATACTAGCCTAGAAAATGTACATGGACTTATCCTAGTCTAGTCCACCAGCCTAGAAAATTATCCTAGTCTAGTCTACCCATACTAGCCTAGAAAATGTACATTATCCTAGTGTAGTCTACCCATACTAGCCTAGAAAATGTACATTATCCTAGCGTAGTCTACCCATACTAGCCTAGATATGTATATTAGTATCCTCCCCATACTAGCCTAGTGTACATTATCCTAGTCTAGTCCAGCCATACTAGCCTAGATACGTATATTAGTATCCTCTAATCCAACAGCCAGGACCTCATGACTGACCATTTCTGAAACACATCAGCAGGATCTCATGCCTTCTGACAAAGGGTTAGACATCTGTTCCTAGTCTAGTCCACTCATACTAGCCTAGATATGTATATTAGTATCCTCTAATCCACCAGCCAGGACCTCATGACTGACTATTTGGACCTCATGACTGACCATTCTGACAAAGGGTTAGACATCTGTTCCTAGCCTAGTCCACCCATACTAGCCTAAACATGTATATTAGTATCCTCTAATCCACCAGCCAGGACCTCATGACAGACTATTTCTGAAACACATCACCAGGATCTCATGTCTTCTGACAAAGGGTTAGACATCTGTTCACAGGACAAAGTAGGCGATCTGTTCTCAATATGGTAGACTCACACAGTAGACTTTTTTGCTCTTCTTTTGCAGTAGACTCACATATTTTACTTCACTCGTTCGTTAAACATCTGTTCACAATATGGTAGACTCGCATTAGACATTGGCTTGTCCCCTCATTGCTGATCAGTAGCATTCCTACGTCCTCATAACTTGCAGATAGACTCTGACTCTTGCTTGTAGGGCAGTAGGATCCACCGCATAACTTGCAGATAGACTCTGACTCTTGCTTGTAGGGCAGTAGGATCCACCGACTCTTGCTTTTCTTGTCTATTGAGTGCAGATAGGTTGCTTTTATTTACTTCACTTGTTCTTGCTTAGTGGTAATCATCAGTAGGGCAGTAGGATCCACCGACTCTTGCTTTTCTTGTCTCCAGAGTGCAGATAGGTTGCTTTCCTGTGTCCTCATTGCAAGTGCAGATAGGTTGCTGTTCTTGTGTCCTTGTGTCTTCATACTCTTGCTTTAGTAGTAAGTCATCAGTAGGGCTGTGGCATTCTTGTCTCCTCATTGGAGATCACTAGCATTCCCATTTCTATCAGTACCAGAACAGTACCAGATTTAGCACCAGGACTCACTATACTACCATCTCCTTCATTGCAGGAATCTCCATGAATTTCCATACAGTTAGTAGAGAGATACAAACAGCAGCAGGATCCTCTCCAATAATAGGCAGCATAACGAGTTAGACATGGTGGTAGTCTGCCAGAACAGGTTCCAGAGAGTCTGTCTTTACAGAAAAAGAGTGATCAAGTCCTTTTCGTGAGTGATTTGACTGCTTCTGTACTCAGCTTATATACACTCAGAGACTCGTCCTTATCGTGTAATGTGTTAAAAAAAACAATGTGACACCAGAGAGAATAATAAACACAAAAAAACAAACATAGAAAATATAGCCAATCAAATTTCTTCTATAAAAACTTTGGTGCCTTTGCGAAATTATTAGGCGTGGTAAATATTTTACCATAGATATTAGAGAGAATATCTATGATTTTACTAGAGATGCTGTTGTATCATGACTTTCAAACATGAATGTATCAACTTCAGCTCTAATATCTTCATCAGATAATCCATTGTCATCTTCATCCTACATACAATAGCTTCATATTAATTTGATACATAAAATAGACTTACTCTTGCTTCCAAAAGTATATCAATACAATCTAAATATTTTCTCTTTTTACCAGTGTCTTCAACAACTGATAGAATATCTTGACCTTTAGTCTACACAAAGGAATGTGTCAAGGATTACATAATACAAAATTACTTTCATTTTTTGTAAAGCAGCACTATGAACCACATTACATGCCTTATCAAAACGATGTTTAGATGGCATCAGAGCATAGATCCAATCATAATATGCCGGGAAAAACCTGAAGGGGAGATTGCTATTATCCTAACTTTTATAGGGTATTTATTGTTAAAATGTTAGTTAATGCTTATATAATTCTTTGCATTACAAGATCTGATAATTCATAAATAGACAGCAACATATGGGTTGAAAGTATGAAAGTGGAAAGCTGGTGTTAAGAGACGTCTTGTTCTAGCCTATTTCTCACTACTACCAGTTAGCAAAGATTCTCCTAAATAATAAAACACATTGAAATATTGCTATTGCAATTGTGATTTAGGCCATTGAAAACATTGTAATAAACATCAAGAGCTCAACCAAATCCATACCAAAATGAAAGGCACTAAAGTGCCGAACCTCGCTGCAGTTTCTAAGTTATTTGTAAATGCTATGCCAGCTTAGGCCCAACTATGATGTTACTAGGTAGCATTACAAAAAATTTATTAATATCCAAATTATTAATGGGTCACGTGATGCACATTACAAACTGTTGTTTGATGACTCAGCATTTCTCTTCAATCGAAGGGAAAAAAAGCTTTGTCGTTTACTGGCTACCTTGCACTCTGATTGACATGTCTGTGAAGCTGTTAATGAGTAAGTGATAGTATCATTCAATTGCCAAGCAAGATTAAGTGCTAGGTTCGTGATGAACGTTTCTCTGAGCCTTTACATGACGCTTTAAAAAGTTTCAATACTTCATATACAAAAATTATTGTAACTTGAAAATGAAGCATTCTTTGGAAATGTCTCGTAGTACAAATATAAATCAATATATTATCTATTAGTAGCAGTTTTTCCAGTGCTTTGAGACGTTTGCTGAATGCGTTACTTTGCTCCAAGTCCACAAAACACTTTTCAGAACTTTTCTAACGATTGCTTCGACCAACGGCCTTCTGTTTTGCTGATCCGTATTCATCTAAGAATCTCTACAGCATACTAAAAAATCTCCACATTAAGTTTTTACTTTTCGAGAAACGGCACTGACTATGCAGCCTAAAAATTCTTTTGCGAGTTTTAAGCTTTTGTTTTCCTTGACGATGTTCTTGATACTACTGTTGTAAAATCCACATGTTTTTCTATTCATTGCTAAACTTTGGTAGCTGCTAAGGCTTCGCTTGCCAAGTTATAGTAGTTCAAAGGTAACAGGCAGTGCAGACACACACACACACACACACACACACACACACACACACACACACACACACACACACACACACACACACACACACACACACACACACACACACACACACACACACACACACACACACACACACACACACACACACACACACACACACACCACACACACACACACACACACACACACACACACACACACACACACACACATACACACACACTGACAGACTACAGTACCCTCGCTTTGCGCCCACGCACAGCGAGGTTAATCAAGTAATTTTGTTTGTTATGAGACTTTTGATTACCTGGGAAGCATCTGTAAAATACAAGGGATTACAATAACACCTGTTCAATGTAATACACATATACACACGCTAACTTTAGTAGCTACTTTCAAATACATTAATTAAATAGTTAGGCAAGAGAAAATTATTCTGAATCAATGAAATAATATTGATCATAAAAGTGCTCTTAAATTTTGTGGCACCATAGCTGCCACCATTGTCTGATGGGCTGAGATGAATTGAATTCAACATGTAAAGCTATGTAAAAGTTGAATGACAATGCAAATGTGCAATGTAGTCAGTAACCATATATTGTAAGGGGTTGGGTTTGTCCCAGACCTCCATAGCTAAAATAGTAATAACGTAATGCTTCTAAGTAATAGTGATAAATATATGGTTGAGTGAAGTTATGTCTTTTTTAATGTACAATTTTTTCTAGCTGGTTGTACATTCATCTTTTCCATTAATCCAAATTGATACATACATGTCGATTCAGTATATCCAGTTATATAGATCTACACTCTTCAATTATAACTGTACGTGTCCCCAATAGTAACCACTTTGTAGTTCTAATAATTACTTGATTTGTAGGAGCTGGTACTAGAACCAATAAACATACAGACGAAAATCGTATACTTCCGTATTCTGCTACACCCACTTAAAATAGTTAATTAGACAATAACACAAAAGTATACTTGAATGTTAAGAACCAACAATAGCAAAATGTACTGAAAAAAGTATATATATACAATTAGTTAACAGCTGGTTATAACAACAAGTCTGTTGTTAACAGACCATTTATTAAAGGTCTCTCTTCTTATGTATCTGTGGAATTAATAGAAAACAATTATGTATAATAACTACAGAATATATCTAACTACCAATACAATGATGTTAATTAGAGTATGGCTCTTGTGGTTACAAGTTGTATACATAGTCAATAATGTTATCAATCAATTTATATAAATAATACAGAAATCAAGAGCCATCACAGTAATATCACATCTAAAAACAACAAAGTTTGATTAGTATCAAAGCTTAATATAGATCAGTCAGTTAATAATATTGGGCTATTCTTAATTAAAGGCTCTACTCTATCTACATGTATACATTAATATATGGACAATGTAACTTACCATTGTCTTCAGATGATCTTTGTATTTACTAGCTACATCATTTAGTCCAATAGTTGTTAAAGCATCTAATAAACTCCTTCTTGTTGCATTTTGAGCTTTTTCCTCAAGCCATAACTGATACATACTGGTATGGTCATGACATTTATCTAGATTGACACTGTCCAGTTGTAGTGTTACACCTAAGTCATTATACTTTGACGTTCTGGCATGTGTAGTTAATTCTAGAATTATAGGTTGTTGATCCAAGAGATCACTTGGTAAAGTAGATACATCTACACCTTCTTCAGCTACATCATCTAATATGAAACAGAAAAATATACAACTTAGTATTGATATAAGAAAATGAACTATTCTTTCTTAAACAATAAAAAAGTGTAATTACGTTATTGATATTACCACATGTATAGCTATACATGATGATAAGATAGAACAAAAGATACAGCTAATAATGTGGGTGTGTCATCAAATCAAATGTGACATTCTTAATTACACATTTGATGATATAATTAATAATACTGAGAGTTTGAAGATTTAAATTAATAATGTTTAGCAACTCTGAATCTATGGCTAGTTCCAAAAGTAAGGAAGGTTGAATGTGTGTGCTTTATAAAGAGAGCTAGATATCAGGTAAGGTGCATTCTCAGTATCAGTGTCAGGATGTCTATAGCTTTGGATAATATGTTCTATAGCTGTTAAAAACAGATATGTATAGGATCTCATTTATTGTCTGATATACGAGATCATATCAAAGTTTAAAGTGACACATCACTATAGAAACATTGTATATAAAGTGCTATAATAGCCTTCTATCATCAAAACCAATGAACAACTTCTCATTAGCTCTATTGAAATTCCAGCTCAATAACATAACTGTGCTTTTGATGAAAGGCTTATCAGGTCTTATGATATTTGGAAGCAAACTTAGTGACATAAAATTGATAATGCAACATTTTGCTCATTGTTACTAACCTCAAGTTCAGAGGTGCCAACATCAGTTCCTTTCATTTTGGTAGATGCTTAAGGCACTCTTAGCATATAATGACAAAGTAAGTAATAAAATTTAATAAAATGGTAACCGAGCATTCATACTTCCTGCTTTGCTTTTAAAAGTATAAATTATTTTAGTGGTTTGTTAGCCATTACATATGGTAAAATGAAAGTGTAATCACTTCCTCCTGAAACAGAATGCTTGGAACTTTTTTATGCAATGGATCTGATCCTCCATCTTTGCAAGGGTCATACCACGTTACAATTTGTATTTTAATTAATTATTTATATGATATATACATATTCTAATTAGACTTAATTATGGTAAATGAACTGTTTTGTACCTGCTTCTAGCGTATGCCCAGACATCATATCAGGTTCCATTCTTATTCTTCTTATATGTAACTCTTTGTAGTAGATAAAGAAGAAAAAAAAATAGTAAAACTATGTATAGTATCTTAGTTATTAAAGACCAACACTTTATATTAATAGTTCAAGAACATGAAACATTGAATTATTATCTTTTAATGATATTAAATACCTTTCAATTGTGCTTCTAATTCTTTAATCATCTCATTTTTTTCTATCAGTTGAAGATTTAATGAACTTATCATTTCTTGTTGTCTTGCGATCATTTCTTGACTTTCTGAAACTGCAGAGAAATACAATAATTTCACACATTAATTCAATGTGTTATTTACTCACTTCTTTTTTCTTCAAAACTAGACATGATTTGTTCATCTTTTTTTTGGAACAGCTTGTGAAGAATTGACACTTCTGGTTTTTTAGACATAGATCTAAGATAGAAATGTGTATAGCATATCAATTAAGTTTAAACTACACACTTACATAACAGTTACAAGATCAACTTTAACTTTGTATGATTGTATTGATTCTTCCCATTCAATAAATTGCTGACATTTGGGAGAAGTACTTTCCAATACAACTGTGGGAAGACTAAACACCAATTCAATACAGCCTACATTATAATCTTCAAAATGTAAAGTAACACAATCTTCAATTCCTAGTAATTTAGCTAGATTTCGTTGAATACTTTTCACTTCATTTCCAGTGAGTGCTATAGGCACCTTAAAGACAAGATTGGTACGATATTGATCATTAGAAAGAGAACATGGTATCTCATACAAAGAGTGGTTTAAATAGGGAATCAAATGTTCTTTCTTATATATTTCCAAGTACTGTTTTTCATCATCATTGGCTATATTATCAACAAGAACTTGAATTAAGTCATAGTTGAACCATGTACTGTGCCTCCCTGTAAGGGTATTAAACACAGTAGCGATGCTATCTTCTTTTGAATCTATAACTTCAGGAAAGAGTTGCCCACCACAATAACAATTAGCAAGTGTCCGAATATGCATTGGTTCAACTTTACGTTCATTAAAAGAACCAATAAGTTGATTAATACAAGTTGTATAACCTTTACGTACATCATGATTCTCATCCATAAGTTTATTTCTCTCTGCTTCCTTCTGAGTATCTGTTAAATCTTCCCAGTTGGGATACCGGTCTTTTGCCATCTCTGGTGACAGATGAATTGTTGTGACAGTTTCCTTTGATGTAGTTTTCCTTGAGGTAAATTTCAAAATGGATTCTATGACAGATTGGTCTGTCATTTTCATGAATGCTTTTAAAAGTTCTATATATGTTGCATTATTTCCATTTTTTCTTTTCCAGGCCCACAAAACAGCATTTTTCCTGTGCATGTCATTATCGTTGTCCTGAGAAATACTTTGTAGTGTTTCTCTAGATAAAGTAAGACCATGTCCTACTTTTATGTAGTCATCTATATTTTGTGTAACCTCAATGATAAGACTATCATCACATTCCTTCTCCAAGTCTTTATATTGTAGGCCATACTGACTCAATAAATTAGTAACATCTAGAAAACAAAACAGATTATTTAAAACAAAGAAAAGTGAATTTACACAATCTTTGTAATTATATACTAGGATACTTGGTCATAAAGTACCAACTATTATTATAATAATAAGGTGTCATAAAGACTAACATGCATTATAATTAACTTGACAATAATTATTAATTCACCTAGGTAGTCTCGAATCTGATCAGCTTTCCTTTTATTATTAACAATAGGACCTTCAATGGCAGAGATCACTGTTTTCCAAATGACAAGAGATGATTGAGTATCCATCCAGTTTTTAATAACATTAGATAGTTTAATTATAGGGTCATCTTGACTGCGTATTAAACCATCCAAATAATCATGAGAAGCTCCAAGGGCCAAACCAATGACTTGCCAACTATTTTTCATATCTGCTAATAGATATAACACATCATTGTGCCTTGGTATCTCTTCTAAAATATTAGAAATATCTAAAATAGAAAGAACAAAATCAGTAATGCATCACAAAAAGCATCTATAAGTGCAGTAAGAAGTCTATGCCATAATTATATTGTGATATTATGATTACAATATTATCAGCAACCAATTAAATACAGACATCCTGCTACATATTTAATACCCTGAAAATCACAATTATATCATAAAGATATGCTGGCACCACACCTTAATATGAATACACAATATATTGTGTGAATGTGGTATGATGGTCGCAATATGGCAATTAAAAAAGTCATTTTAGTTCACCACAGATGAATGTTAACAAGCTAATGTTTACCTGTTAAAGGTCCAGGATTGAGTTCAACATCACCTGATAATATAATAAGTGCCAAAAGAAATACAACCACGTAGAAATCAGGGTTTGTAACACCGCCATTTTCAGAACACAGCAATGACTCCACCCATCCAGTAACATTGACAGCTCCCCTTGCAACATTACATGGTATATGACAACAATGCCATAATCCAATGGTGATCCTCCATTGAGATATATCGATCATTGCAAACAGAAGCCGTGAGGTAACTGAGAGTACTTCCCAAGGCAGATAGTCACAGGAACGAAGTCACTTAATATTCATAAGATTCATTGATTATCTTGGTCGATCACGTGAACAGTACTGTTGTCACATGAACGTTCAGAATTGTCTGTCATGTGTTGCTTTATATTATAATAATGGAGTAATGATGAAATATTCAAAATAAGATAGTCTGTTGATGAAGTTATTGTTGTGTTAAGTATGGATTGTATTAGACTTATGGTGCATTTTGTCTTAGTCTTAGATGTTAGCACGTGTTACAATACCATTCAGAATTCAGGATGTTTGATGTTAACAGAGGACCTATTCAATGTAAGTGAAATTATTGTAATTATATCTTGAATCAAAGATTATTGAAAGACAAAATATGTTTAATTTATACATTTTTTGGGTTGATAAATGTACCAGTGATACCACTCTTCACATAAGTCACATTGTATCATATTCATTGTTGTAGAAACATTGTCGCATAATTTACAGGTCCATTCACATTTCCTTTCATATACTATATTAAAAACAAGTAAAATAATTCTTTACATTGGATATATTCATCAACAATCATTACTGTGGTCAACTGAAAGTCATATCTTGTTGTTTTGTGTGTTGAGTCAACATAAATGATGTTGTTTCTAAATTTTTTCATCATTGCACACTGCAATGGTGCCTGAAGGATCAGTACAAAGTCATCATTGTCTAAGTACTGGCAGTTAATTGTTAGTTTATGTTCTTGTGGTTTATATAGAGTACTGGATTATTAGCACACTTTTGTCTTATTTCCTCCACCTATAGTGCTACACTCATTGAGTCATTAGAATGACATTCCACTCCCTTGAGACTATATGCTTTCTCTAGGTTGACAATGTCATTTCTTGTTAGTAAATGTATTCTTTCAATTTTAGTGGGGACACTGTCTCTGATGCTATTTAAAATTCTGTCAATAGGAATACCTTTAGATAACTGACCAGCAATTTCAGCATGTTTTGATTGTGATATTTGTAAGTGTCCAAGTTGTTTGTCATGATCATAGTGTGTGTCACACAGTTCTACTCTAATTAAATCAGTGTGCTTGTCACTTGTAAGAGTTAAAGTTGCTGTGCAATGAGGGTTTATCTTGTTTGTTCCTTGTGACTTCAGGCTTCTCACACTAGTTGTTTCACTAACAAAAAACACTCCTGCTACAATAGAAGTAAATTGTCTCCTTTTCACTGTCTCCTTCTTCCTGGTAGCTCTTATGTAAGATGAGTCTGTTGCTACTTCCAGTTCCTCTTTCCACTGTGAAAACTCTGTAAAAGGTAAAGTTTAGTGTAATGAAAGAAATGTTATAGTTGTATTGTATTAAACATAGATCGAAGTATCCTTTATTACATGCAACTGTTAAAGATTTATTACAAGTAAATAATCTTATTTAGCAATAGTGATGTGTATTACCAATACTGCAGTACATGTATAAAGCTTGTATAATTATTCATAACAAATCTTGCATCGTTGAGAAATGTAATATTTCTGTTTTGATATTGAAGTTGTGATGCTCGTTTAGATGTTGTCTTAGTTGTTTGATAATACAGCAGCTAAAGGTACATTCCTTTTTGTTGCACTTGATGGTATTCATTTCGTTACCATCTGGTTGTGTTTTTTTAATATGCTTGTGAAGGCTTTGTTTGTGTTGGTATTCTTTCTTGCATTTAGGGCAAATGTTAATGTGAGGCTGTGATGATTTAGGAAGAGGAAATGTATTCTCTTTTCCTGACTTTTTCTCTTATGTACAGTGAGCAACACCAGAACATAGAAATCAGTGACCAGACTAAACTATAAGCTAAACATATATCACACCTGTTCTTGCCCAGGGCCCCTCACCCTCCAGTATCAGTGATTAAAGGTCCATTTAAACAGTCAGGTGTATACATTTGTTTAAAATTAGTAATAAAGTAATTAAATGTACTTACTTATATTCAATGACTTTGCTTGTAGCCCGTTTGACATTAGCAGCAAATTCTGAAAGGTAGTTTAAGGTACTAAATAAACCAAGCTTAACTTTGCTTGTACTTTGTTGACGTTAGCTACCAAAAGGTACTAGATAACCACGCTATGATTTTGATTATACTTTGTTGACGTTAGCAACAAATGGCACGTGTTTATTACTCAGACATGGTTAAATAGGAAATACTGTGGGGGTTACGCGTTACATAGAGTGAGCATCACTATGGTTCATTTCTGCTGTGTACCCAGTAACGAGTTGTTTGAGTAATTCTATTAGAGACTCTCACTTATCTTTCTTTCGACTCTCATTAAGTAAGAAATCTGTTTTAAAGCAATGTGTCTATGCTATTGGGAGAAGAATTTGCCTATCAACACTAATACATGAGTTTACAGTAAACTCTTTGTTAATGTTTAGAATTTTTTGTTTGTCGTTGTTAATCTAATATGCATCCACCACTTTGTGCTTAAAAATGTGAGAAAGTAACTCTGGAAGGATGTCATTGAAGAAATAACTATCAAGCTGAAGGCAATATGTATCTTACCACACAAGGTCTAGATATATGTACTCTACTGCTACTCCCTTTGTGGTATATATGCAAAAATCACACAACTTACTAAGATCAGAAGTGCAATTAGACTTGGTTGTAATATGAGTGGATTATCTTTAGGTATAGTTTGTCGTCAATTATTGAACAGTAGACAGAAGAACTCCTCCGGGTCTTCACATGCCTAGATGTCTTGGTTCCTTTAATGTATGGACACTTGAACTCAGCTATTCTGTTGATAAAGGGTACTGAAGGGTCAATCACAGAAAAATCTTGTGAAGCATTAAGCCAATAATTTTCAGGATGTACAACAACTCCAGCTGAAAGTCTTAAGATTGGTGTGACCATTCATTAAGCTCATATGTTTAATGTACTCTTGACATGCATTTTTTCATATCTCTTTCCCAAGTAACAGAATGCTTGCAGCTTTTTTATATAATGTATCTGATCCTCCATTTATGCAAGGGACAAACCATGTTACAATTTGTAATTTTTTAAATTTATTTGCATGGTATATATAATGGTAAATGAACTGATTGTACCTGCTTCTAGCGTATACCCAGACATCATATCAGGTTACATTTTTCTTCTTGTTACATGTAACACTTTGTAGTAGATAAAAAAAGAAAAAAAATTATAGTAAACTATGTATAGTATCTTAGTTCTTAATGACCAACATTGTCATACTTTATATTGATAGTTCAAGAACATGAAACATTGAATTATTATCTTTAATGATATTAAATACCTTTTAATTGTGCTTCTTATTCTTTAATCATCTCATTTTTTTCTATCAGTTGAAGATTTAATGAACTTTTCATTTTTTGTTGTCTTGCAATCATTTCTTGACTTTCTGTAACTGCAGAGAAATACAATAATTTCACACATTAATTCAATGTGTTACTTAATCACTTCTTTTTTCTTCAAAGTAGACATGATTTGTTTATCTTTTTTGGAGCAGCTTATGAAGAATTGACACTTCTGGTTTTTCAGACATAGATCTAAGATAGAAATGTGTATAACATATCAATTAAGTTTAAACTACACACAGTAGTGATGCTATCTGCTTTTGAATCTACAAATGAACATGATCTCCTTGTTTTTCTATGACCTGAGTTAACGAAGAGAATTGATAATATATATCATAATAATATTATATATATAGCACTATTAAAAACTTAGCTATCTAACTGTCATTATTGCTTACTTTGGGTATATATGGAATGAAAGGTCTCTTCCCTTCCCCTGCCTGTTAGTGCATCCCACAACACAACACGAATGAACCATCTTCACTAGTGCTTCTGCCTCTTTTTTGCCTTGCATGATGGCAGCAGGGATGTGGTTTATTGCTGATGACGTCAGTGCACGCTCTCAATACACCGAAGATGTTCATACACTGTATTAAGTCAGGTAGAGCCAAGTGAACTGTCTTTGGTACAAGCCTATTCCTCCTTCTTGGGTCAACATTTGACAAGTTCACCCTCTCTTGTTCTTATTTATGTAGAACAATAAATCTATATATATATATTTATATAATCAGTGAAATTTTAATTTCTGTTGAAGTATATCTTCCAACTTATGTCCTATATTACTTGTAATGTGAGCAATGTAAATATAGTTCTCTGTACTCATTTGGTTGATTTCGAGATTTTGATAACCTTCCCACATCTTATAATATGATATGATTTGTCATTTTTATTAATAGCATATAATATGTCTGTTATATTTATTGTAATGTACTCTAGTTTAACTAAATCCTCACACTCAGTGTCCAGGTGAGGGTTGATTGATGACAACTGCTCTAAAACCTTATATTGTTTAGATAATTATATTGTTTTATGTTAATTAGCTAAGATCCAGTTATTTGCATATACAAATACATCCTCCCATTCTAGGAGTGTTGCCTTATAAATTAATATGACAAGACCTGAGTTTCTGTGTAGTTAACAAGCCACTTCATTATATATAGTAATTTGTTGTTTTTAACAAGAAATTCATTATCATACTATACATGTATGTGCACATTGACAGATTTACCAAAAATGTATTGACTTGCAGTTGTTTCAAAAAGCAGATACTCAAAATAATTTATATATGTTAGTGTCTAACAACAACAATTATAATGTAGTTATATACACTTTTTTTCCAATTAATTGAAGTATTCTCTGTAGCTGTGGAAATATCAACATATGCATCACCAATACTAATAATCATGCTACCAGTGAGAGTAAGAGAGCTATAGTATGTGTGTGTGTGTGTCAGAGAGAGATCAAGAAAGAGAGAAAGAGATAGAGGAGTGAATGGTCATATACTTGTTGACATACAGTATGTGTATACTATATCAGACAATTTAAAATTATTTTGTCCTTCATTAGTAAATCTTATTAGAACTATTGATTTATGGTTGTTGTTTTGTCACTTGAGTCTACATGTAAAGAACCTTTTGTGAATACATAATAAACTAATGAATATTATTATACTTTGATTGTAGTCAAATGAATATTATCTGTCCATTGTATAAACTATACCAAAGGATTTGATCACTTCAGGGACTTTTGATTATATTCAGCAAAGGAACATTTTATATAAAGTAATACAAATTATTTGGGTCAATATACATCACTATGGACTTTGTACGGTACTTTTAACAAACTTCTCAATTAAACATCATTAAGAACAGTTGCATATAAATTGACAGATAAGTGTAAAGAAAGATTACATTATTCACTTGTATTAATTGTTTTGTAATGAAAGGATTAATAAAAGTGTTGGCATAGGAAGTCATGCTTATATATTAAGCATCATCAGTTTCTATTGAAGATAAAGTCATCATTTCACAATCATGTGACAGTACTCTGTATGTTCAGGTGTGGATACTCCTTTCATTATAAAGTTGATAGTTGTTATCAAATATATCATTGAATAAATAAATAAATTATGCAGTTTACACTTCCGAGTATATATTTAGTACTTCGAGGATTATTATTATTCAGATATAGGTAACTAGTTTTTTAGCTATCCCTTTGCTTCAAAGTTATTTATTGTCTTTCTCAGTTCCAATAAAGGTTGCTGTGTAGCTATGTTGCTTAATGACTGAAGGTTATTAACACTTAGGGAACTTTTGACTAGATTTAAAGACTGTTATTTAATAAGCCATTGCCTATCTATGCTTGAATTCATAGATATTGCTATTGAGATGGTAATTTGTTTGTAATTTCTTTGGTCTTAACTCTGATCTAGTTTATTGCTGTTGTACATTTTATGAGCTGTGTGAATAGGCAAGACTGATCATGTTTCCTAACCTTGTTGTACCAGTATCTACATTATTCTTTATCCTCTTATTTTTGTATGTTATTAGGAGCAACAGGAATGATGCTACATAGTGAAACTAAAGATTTTGAGCTACAAAAGTTGCAGCTAGCGAGGGAACAATCAACTCAACTGAAAGAAAATATTGTCAGTAATCTTGTACTGATTTATGTTGTTGTTATTAAACTATCATTATTAGTATATGTATACTTATTATTACACAGGTCTATTAAAAGAAATGATGATAGTAGGAAAGAGCTGTTCCAAGTACAGTGCTACTAAAGATCAACAGTTATCGGTTAAGGAATGTGGGCTAAAACTTTTAATACCTGCACAAGTTATGATACCAGTAAATGCTTCATACAAAATTACTGCTAATGGATTGTGGGGTGGAATATTTGAGTTTTCTGAAAATAGCCAACTTGTCAGTGGAGTGTGTCATATATCAATATCTAGCTCATCTCAGTTCAATAGACCTGTCACAGTTCAACTAGAACATTATGTTAACATTACTGATGAGAAACAAGCAAATATCTTAGTTTTGTTGTTGCTAAATCTGGTCCACCCTTCAAGTTTGAATACCTACCAGGAGGATCATTTTGTCCTGGTTCACAATATGGCACTATACATGTTATAGAATTTTCATTGCTTGGTATAGTACTTTGTGCTACAGTTGGTGGTGCCACAATAGGAGGACTTGTAGGAGTTGCAGTTGGTAGTGCCATATTGTTCCTAGGAAGAATAGGTCTGGATAGTGCAATTAATGGTGCCAGATTGGGTCCAGCAGGAATAGTTCTAGGAGGTGCAGTTGGTGGTGCAATTGGATATCATTATGCAACTAGTAAGTATATATTCATCACTTATACATGTAAGGAATAAAATGTTTAGAACAATTCTGGTGAGTCAGGAATTACATACTTTGTGTTAAAATATAAACTGAAACAAACCCAGCATATTAATTATACACAATACTTTCTTTATACAGATACTGAACTTCCCAACTGTAACTATTGAGATTATATCTTCTACAAAAAAGAAAATATGAGAAAATGGGTGACACGATTCACTATTGTTCAAGATACTGCATTTTCTAATGTAACAAATGTTTTTGACTTTAAAAGATTATTTCATCATTTATATTTGCTATAATTTTTATAGATAATTGTAAAATTTATGTCTAAATTTGTAATGAAGAAGACAACTTTCCATTTCATTTTGCTACTAAGGTATCTTTATCTAGAGAACAGGAAGAAGGAGCCAGAAGAGGTATTTATACAGAAAATACATTAAAGTTATCAGGATTCCCTAATGAAATGGTTCATGGGTTGAAAATAACAGCAAGATGTACTCCTCCTGTAGTAAGCATTGGTGCAAGACATAGATGAAAAAATAATTGCAAACTACGTATAATTTATTTTTTCTGCATTTTATCTGAAATAAATTAACAGGAAAGATTCTGATAATTTTGTTCAGTCATTGCTCTTAAATTTCCTAATATTTCTGTACAAATATCTGCTAATCCTAGTATGAGTGACTTTATAAATGATCTCAAACATCCTATAACAATTGAATTTATTGGAATTTATAGTATATTATATCACACTTAGAATTTATACTGCATTATATCACACTTAGAATTTATACTGTATTATATCACACTTACAACTATTATAATATAATAGTTGTAATATTTACAATATTATTGTAAATGACACATTCAGATCACAAGTCATGACAGCATTATAAATAGTGAAAAAAAAACAATATAGTAAGTAAAATCAAAACATTGGATAGAAATACACTTGGAATTTATACTACATTATAGCACACTTACCAACTATTATAATTGTAAATGACACCTTTAGATCACAAGTAATTACGGTATCATAAATATGAAAAAAGGAAATAAAATGAAAAATATGTTTAGAATTTACACTACATTGTATCACAATTACCAACTATTATGTTGTAAAGGAGATGTTCAGATCACAAGCGGTCACAGTATCATAAATATGGAAAGAAAAACAATAGATTTATTAAAATGATGAACATTGGATTGAAATACACTAAGAATTTATACTACATTATATCACATTTACCAATGATGAACATTGGATTGAAATACACTTAGAATTTATACTACATTATATCACATTTACCAACTATTATATTGTAAAGGACATATTCAGATCACAAGTAGTGACAGCATAATAAATATGGAAAGAAAATAATTGAGTAAAAATGAAAAGATTGGTTTAAATACACTTGGAATTTATACTACATTATATCACACTTACCAACTATTATTATTGTAAATGACACATTTAGATCATAAGTAATCACAGCATCATAAATTTAAAAAAAGGAAAAAATTTAAACATTGGGTTGAAATACGTTTAGAATTTACACTACATTATATCATACTTACTAACTATGATATTGTAAAGTAGACGTTCAGATCACAAGTGGTCAAAGTACCATAAATATGGAAAGAAAAGCAATAGATTTATTAAAATGAAAACATTGGATTGAAATACACTTAGAATTTATACTACATTATGTCACATTTACCAACTATTATATTGTAAAGGACACATTTAGATCATAAGTAGTCACAGCATCATAAACATGAAAAGAAACAATTGATTAATTAAAATGAAAACATTGGATTGAAATACACTTAAAATTTATACTACATTGTATCACACTTACCAACTATTATATTGTAAAGGACAGATTCAGATCACAAGTAGTCACAGCATTATAAATAATTATGGAAAGAAAAATAACAGAGTAAATATGAAAAGATTGGTTTAAATATACTTGGAATTAATGCTACATTATATCACACTTACCAACTATTATATTGTAAATGACACTTTTAGATCATAAGTAATCATAGCATCATAAATATGACAAAAAAGGAAGCAAAATGAAAACATTGGGTTGAAATATGTTTAGAATTTACACTACATTATATCACATTTACCAACTATATATCTTAAATCTTTGGATAAATTAGTCTAAATAGGTTAAAACTCTAAAATAAATTGTTTAGAGCTTTTTGAAAGTTAAAAAAGATTAGAAATTAACTATCAAAACTGCTTAAATAAGCAATCTAAAGAGTTTAGTAAGTTTATTTGTCTTAAATCTTTGGATAAATTAATATAAATAGGTTAAAACTCTAAAATAAACTGTTTAGAGCTTTTTGAAAGTGAAAAGTTTAGAAATTAACCATCAAAACTGTTTTAACACATTTAGATCATAAGTATTCACAGCATCATAAATATGAAGAAAGGAAATAAAATGAAAACATTGGGTTGAAATAGGTTTAGAATTTATACTACATTATATCACACTTACCAACTATTATTTGTAAAGGACACATTCAGATCACAGGTAGTCACAACATTATAAATATGGAAAGAAAAATAACAGAGTAAAAATGAAAAGATTGGTTTAAATACACTTAGAATTTACACAACATTATATCACATTTACCAACTATTATATTGTAAAGGAGATGTTCAGATCACAAGCGGTCACAGTATCATAAATGTGGAAAGAAAAATAACAGAGTAAAAATGAAAAGATTGGTTTAAATACACTTGGAATTTATACTACATTATATCACGCTTACCAACTATTATTTGTAAAGGACACATTCAGATCACAGGTAGTCACAGCATCATAAATATGAAAAGAAGGAAACAAAATGAAAACATTGGGCTGAAATAGGTTTAGAATTTACACTACATTATATCACACTTACCAACTATTATATTGTAAAGGAGACGTTCAGATCACAAGTGGCAACACTACTATAAATATGTAAAGAAAAACAATAGATTTATTAAAATGAAAACTTTGGATTGAAATACACTTAGAATTCATACTACATTATATCACACTTACCAACTATTATATTGTAAAGGAGATGTTCAGATCACAAGCGGTCACAGTATCCTAAATATGGAAAAAAAAATAAATTCATTAAAATAAAAACATTGGATTGAAATACACTTAAAATTTATACTACATCATATCACACTTGCCAACTATTATTTGTAAAGGACACATTCAGATCACAAGTAGTCACAGCATTGTAAATATGGAAAGAAAAATAACAAAGTAAAAATGAAAAGATTGATTTAAATTCACTTGGAATTTATACTACATTATATCACACTTACCAACTATTATATTGTAAAGGAGATGTTCAGATCACAAGCGGTCACTAGTGTTGTAAAAGTATTGAATTTGTATTTAGTTACTGTTATTGTTATTGTACAAAATTTGTTTGAATTTTAGTTTTTGTTATTGATTGTTCACAAAATTGATGTGAGTATTTGCTTTAGTTATTGTTAGTGAATTAAATTTTTGTTATTGCTATTGATGAAAGTCTATTTTTATGGGTAACATTTAAGTGCCAAATGTACATTGTCAAATGTTTAAGTAAAATTACATTGGGACCTTTTTGACTTCGCCAAAGCTGACTCTTTTTCCTTTATAATGTTCTTCTCCTTTTGAACAAAACAAATAAATCCTCATATAAACAGGCAAGTCAGGTGATGACTCGTGGTATTGTAAAAGTTCTTTGACCATTCAATAGGTCTATGCACCTTGTTTACACATCAACGTGTTAATAATTTTTTCTTATTTTACTAGTATAGAGCTACAATTTTTTTTAGTTATTGTTTGTTAATGATTTCTAACTAATTTTAGTTATAGTTTTGTTATTGTTAACAATAATGTTTTCCCTTTTACAAAAATGGTTTTAGTTTTAGTTATTGTTAAACAATTACAACACTAGTAGTCACAGTACCATAAATATGGAAAGAAAAACAATAGATTAATTATAATGAAAACATTGGATTGAAATACGCTTAGAATTCATACTACATTATATCACTTTTATCATATATTATATTGTAAAGGACACATTCAGATCACAAGTAGTCACAGTATTATAAATATGGAAAGAAAAATAATTGAGTAAAAATGAAAAGATTGGTTTAAATACACTTGGAATTTATACTACATTATATCACACTTACCAACTATTATATTCTAAATGACACATTTAGATCATAAGTTATCACAGCATCATAAATTTAAAAAAAGCAAATAAAATGAAAACATTGGGTTGAAATACGTTTAGAAGTTACACTACATTATTTCACACTTACCAACTATTATATTGTAAAGGAGATCTTCAGATCACAAATGGTCACAGTACCATAAGTAGATTTATTAAAATGAAGACATTGGATTGAAATACACTTAGAATTTATACTACATTATATCACATTTACCAACTATTATATTGTAAAGGACACATTCAGATCACAAGTGGTCACAGTACCATAATATGGAAAGAAAAACAATAGATTTATTAAAATGAAAACATTGGATTGAAATACATTTAGAATTCATACTACATTATATTACATTTACCAACTATTATATTGTAAAGGACACATTCAGATCACAAGTAGTCCCAGTATTATAAATATGGTAAAAAAAATAACTGAGTAAAAATTAAAAGATTGGTTTAAATACACTTGGAATTTATACTACATTATATCACACCTACCAATTATTATATCAAAAATGATACATTTAGATCATAAGTAATCACAGCATCATAAATATGAAAAAAAGGAAATAAAATGAAAACATTGGGTTGAATACCTTTAGAAATAACACTACATTATATCACACTTACCAACTATTATATCATAAAGGACACATTCACATTATAAGTAGTCACAGCATCATAAACATGGAAAGAAACAATAAAGTAAATAAAATGAAAAAATTTGATAGAAATACACTTAAAATTTATACTAGATTATATTACACTTACCAACAATGATATTGTAAATGACAGATTCAGATCACAAGTAATCACAGCGTCATAAATATTGAAAGGAAAATAATAGAATAAATAATAATAGCATCATAAATATTGGAAACAATAATGTAAATAAAATGAAAACCATGCATTGAAATACGCTTAAAATTTACACTACATTTTATCATACTTACCAACTATTATATTGTAAAGGACACACTTAGATCACTAGTAGTCACAGCATAATAAACATGGAAATAAACAATTTATTAATTAAAATGAAATCATTGGATTGATATACAATTTATACTAAATTATATCACACTTACCAACTATTATATTGTAAGTGACATATTTAGATCATAAGTAATCACAGCATCATAAATTTAAAAAAAAGAAATAAAATGAAAACATTAGGTTGAAATATGTTTAGAATTTACACTACATTATATCACACTTACCAACTATTATATTGTAAAGGAGACATTCAGAACACAAGCAGTCACAGTATCATAAATATGAAAAAAAGGAAATAAAATGAAAACATTGAGTTGAAACGTGTTTAGAATTTACACTACATTATATCACACTTACTGTTTAGAGCTTTTTGAAAGTTAAAAAAGTTTAAAAATTAACTATCAAAACTGCTTAAATAAACCGATCTAAAGAGTTTAGTAAGTTTATCTGTCTTAAATCTTTGGATAAATTAGTCTAAATAGGTTAAAACTCTAAAATAAATTGTTTAGAGCTTTTGAAAGTTAAAAAAATTTAGAAATTAACTATCAAAACTGCTTAAATAAGCTGATCTAAAGAGTTTAGTAAGTTTATTTGTCTTAAAACTTTGGATAAATTAGTCTAAATAGGCTAAAACTCTAAAATAAACTGTTTAGAGCTTTTTGAAAGTGAAAAGTTTAGAAATTAACCATCAAAACTGATTTAACACATTTAGATCATAAGTAATCACATCATCATAAATATGAAGAAAGGAAATAAAATGAAAACATTGGGTTGAAATAGGTTTAGAATTTACACTACATTATATCATACTTACCAACTATTATATTGAAATTTTGTGTGTCATTTTTGGTAGATTTGGACTACCGGAGCAAGTTGTTACAGACAATGGTCCACAATTTGTATCAGAAGATTTCTTTTACTTTCTGAAATCCAATGGGATTAAACACATTAGATGTGCTCCCTATCACCCAGCTTCAAACAGGCTGGCAGAACATTTTGTTCAGTCTCTCAAGATGGCACTCAAATCAACTGTTAATAGTGGACTATATCTGCAACATCGTCTCTCAAATTTTCTGTTAAACTACCGTATTACTCTTCATGCTACTACTGGTGTATCTCCTTCATCACTGTTTCTGCATTGCCACATTCGAACTAGACTGGATTTAATTCGTCCAGACTATTCCTCTCAAGTCTTAGAAAAACAAGCTCAACAAAAGCTTCAGCATGATCGACAAGCTCATGAACGAGAATTCTTTGTAGGACAGTCGGTAATGGCTTGTAATGTGCGTCCTGGCCCTGATTGGGTACCTGCTGTTGTTATTGAAAACTAGGACCTCTAATATACTTAGTTGAAACAACTGATTATTTATTATGGAAAAGACATATTGATCTTTTGCGTGAGCTGAGGGTGAACAGTCAAGTAGAAACTCCACAGTCTACAGGATCAGACCCTTCAGACCTGGATATTCCTTTAGGTGATACCACTTCTATGGGTACACCTCCTGAAGAAGCCACCACTCCACCTGACCCACCTGGTCAGAACAGGAACCAAGATATAGCTCCGAGACGTGATTGTCGATCTCCAGATCGGTATGGCCCATATGTTAGAGTTGGCCGGTATGTTTAATTTAGTCGGGAGGAGTGTAGTATATTGAGACTCTATTGTTTTGTTATCTATACATTGTCATTATTTGTAATGTTTTGTGATGTCATTGTGATGTGTCTCTCTCTATATATAAATGTGTGTGTTTTGTTTTATCCACCGTCAGTCGTTGTTGAGATTATATTTAATTTAGTAAATACTTGAAGTAGTCGTGCTAGACAGATCACCACAATATTGTTCACAGTAGTTAGTTTGCTGGTACATTATTGACAACTATAAGTAGTCCTTGATTAAGGAAGGCATGTATTTTTACATATTTCGTATAGAGAGCAAGGAAATGTTGTAATGGTAACTCAGTTGCAATTAATTACAAATCTTGAAGTAATAGCAATAGTAATGGTGGTTATATCTTCTTTTTTTTCAATATAATAGTAATGGTAATCAAACTCTTTGCTAATATTGAATTGACTATAGTTGCCTCAATTACTTCAGCTCATAAAAAAGATAATTGTGTACTGTGGGTAGTAGTCATTTAGCATTTTGAACTATGAATCATTACAAGTAACATCTGAAGTAAGAAAGTAAGTATTTGCTTTCCTTCTGACATTTGAGCTTAAGAAAATGACAACTCCAAAAAATTGACTAATTAATTATATAATAATTATTTATTATGATTTATTTGAGCACTAATGGTAATTGCTGACTAATTTTAGCTATTTAAAATTAAAGTTTACTTTTTGTTGGTGTTATTTATATTACAATACTCAATCTCCCAAAGTGTGAGAAATACAAATGAGAAAGTTTTAATTTGTTTGGGCTTATTTTAGGTCCACCAGAGCCTCCTTTGATTATCAGCAGTTAATTAGATCTGCTTGTTCAAGGTTTAAAGCACCTCTGGAGAGGTACTGTGTTTACTGTAGCTAGAGGATGAAGAGAATCTTTTGTGCTGCTCTAAATTCTGTAGCATGTCTCCTCCCAGCTACAAGGAAGGTATATGGCTTCTTAACCATAATGACAAGTTTGGTTGCCCCAAATATCTTAAATCATTTGGAACAAACACACTAGCCAAAATAAATTACTCAGACTTTGAGAGGGATTTATAGAAATTGAGATCAAACAGTCAGCTTAGAAAATCAGGTAAGAACTTTCGGAAGAATGAAATGATACCCATAGAAAGAGTTAGATTATAGCCATGTGTGAAGGAATTCAGTACTATTAAATCTTCCATACTTTTATACTATTGCAATGCAATTGATGGACACATAAACATTGTATATCATAAGACTTCAATGTATATTATTTAAAAACACATTCAGTCTTTTTGAATTCCTTCCATTGTAATATTCATAAAACTCTCAAATTGTACTGAACAATCAAAGGTTTAACTATTGAACAATGATTGACATGGGTAAATTATTACTTCTTAATTTGTATTTATGACCTTGTATACAGGAAATAATTAATAGTGCTGAAGACATTTTGTTTTGGAATAAATGCATGTTTGCACTTGATGAATTACCAATGAACAAATAAAGGTAGAAGATTGATTACTCGTACAGTTTTGTAGACACTTTCAATCAATTTTTGCCATGTTTTTTCTAGTATCAATGACTTTGCTCCAGTCCTATAAGCTCATTTGGCTATTCCCAACATAAAGATATAAAGAATAGTGTTCTTGGACATCAACCTACCAATAGCCACACTATTGAGCCTCAGATTTTCAAATGAATTGTCAAGGAAAAATATTTTTCGGAAAATTTTATGTAGTTATCCTGAAATTACCGCATTTTTCAAGCAAGAAATTTACACTCATTCTACAAATTTGTTCTTAGTATGAACATCAGATGATCCTCAGTTTCATTTTATGTCACTACATCAGCCATATAAGTCATGTCTGCTACTAAATATTCAATAGGCACTTTCTGATAAAGAGTTTGCTATTTTAGAAGAATCGTACAAATTCATGTATATATTTTTAAAGGAAGGAATAGCACATAAAATATTATACTCCTATCTTGCTTCGAAAAATGACAATATTATATGTTAACAGCTCTCTGTTCAGTACTAATGACTACATTCTAGCTCCAACTATATAACATTGTTAAACCTATAACTATTTTAGTAACTCTGCCCTTCACTTTGTTAAATATTACATTTTGCTGTTGATTCAATCAAAAGCAATGCAAATTACTTTATAACTCATGCATTCTCAGTTTTAAGGTAACCACAGCCTCGTGTTCTTCATAATAAAATCAGCAAACAAGTTGAGATATGAAGTAGATTGGTGTTTGAAATAATATCAGAATGGATAATTCTAATTGAGAATGTTTTATCATATCTAATAACAAATCTGTCACTACATAATGGACAATGGAAATCTATTGATAATTATTCCATATTTGTAAAGTATATCTGGATTTAACAATGTTAATAATAAATTCTTATTCATATAATTTATTCACTCAAGTTACGTGTTATAATTTGATGTGAGAAACATGAAATATTCTATAGTAAGAAAGTGCACATTTTTAACATGACATTATGATACTAGAAACATTGTATATACCGCTTGAAAAAATATATAAACATTTAGTACCATGTTTCATACTGGTTTCCTTGAAATGGATAAATATTATTTTTCATAGTACAAGTTACAATGTATGTACCTAACATTGAAATAAAGTCTTTTATTGTTACGTTTTTGAAGAACTGTTCTTTTTGTCATTTGATGTTACTTGTAGAAATACTAGTGAACACGCAAATAAAATGATGAATATTATGAAATTTCGCATGTACAATTGACCTAGTCTCTATACAACTTATATCAAAGGCTTTGATTACTCCAAAGACTTTTTAGTGAACACATTATACTGAGCTAATACATCTGTTAATATGACAAGATTGATGAATTGGGTGAAGGCACTGTCAGTTTCTTTTGAACTACATAGATATATATATTATATCAATCATAATATTAACATGATAGTACAGACTACATGTAAGCATTCTATTAAACTTCTACTTGTTGTAAATGACCTTTCTAATACAATTTTATAACGACATGTCAACATTGATTGTAAATAGACTTGTGTAGACAATCCCTTGATTGCAATCCGCAGGGGGGATTCTGGCTACGCGAGACTATTTCTAATAAGTTGCTGTGTTAATTTTTTTTACATTGTAATATTTAGGACTGTAAAACTAACAGTAATCCAGAGAGTCTATAAAGGGAGAGAATGCTCGCTTGTCTAAACGATACCACAAAGTTCACACGAGTGCGTGATGATTTCCATAAATTACTTCAAATTTTACGAATTATATTTATTTCCGGTATTTCATACTAGACGCGCGCTACGACAGAGACTATACTTACAACTTTGTGAAAGCTCCAGCTTTTTGATAGTTACTGTTGATATTTGTGGTGTTGTTGTCCTTTCAAGCAATAAGGTAATAATCTATAAACAGTTTATTTGTTTATTGACAACTTAAAACAGTGAATTTGGGGTTACGCCCCTTTTTATTGTATGAAGGCATTAGACTTGTCAAACCAATACACTGTTCTTTATATGTTTAACTTAGCCTACATATTGAAATTGTATTTACTGGTCAAAATATTGTAGGAAACACTTTTATCATGATTGTGATACTATCGCCTAAACTTCTTGTAATAAAGTCAGTACTTTTTAAGCCAATACATAATATTAATGCTATGTAGGACTAGGGGTAATCTGAGTGTATGTCAACGAATCAGAATATGTTCCCAGAACTAATGATTCATTGCAATATTTTATTAATCTCAAATCGGTTTATAATATATAGTATTAATAGTTATAATGTAAGTATCGTTGTCACAATAATGTTACTATAATAGGGTTTGCCTATACTATAGCTTGATACCCTAAATGAAGGTGACTTTAGCAATAAATGCACAAGGAATTTTAAGGATATGAGAGTTAAGTTCCTTTTGTTTTAGCATGTCTTTTCCTTGTCTTTAAATTTTACATTACATCAAAAATACAAGTATTGTTACTTTGTTTGCATGAAAGTAGTCTCTAAAGCTTTCATTAAAATAAGGTAGTTACTTCATGTATTACATTTCACAAGCCTTTTTTATTGAAATCACAATTTTAATAAAAATTAAAGTATTATAATGTCAAGAATTTGACTAACGTTACCAGATGCACATAGTCGCATTAAGCAAGTAGTTGTCTCTGTAAGGAACTGAATCCTCCTAACTCAATCTCCTATACTGTATTTTATATTTTGTGAAAGTGGGTAGTTCATTGATGTTACAATCAGTAACATGAAAGATATTCATTGTTTATGATATGATGTGAAATGTAATATGATACATCTGGTGATGACTACCAAGGGAGGCATCACCAGATGTATTATATTACCTTTCACATGATTTAGTAAATATTGAATATGACAAAAAGTCAATAAGAGAATACTGGACTGAACTGAGCTTTAACTATTTACATAAGTACAGATTGTTCTTTTGGTCATTTGAGGTTACTTGTAGAAAAAACATTAACAATACACAAATACACAATGAATGTGAAAAGACATTTCAGACTTTATCTTTGTCAGGACAACCAATACTAAAAATCAATAAACAAAACCAAGCTATATATACAGTACAACAACCAATCAAAATACATCTAAGGAGTCCATAGCACCAGCCAATGAGTTAGCTGGAATAGAGTCTTTGACAGATCACAATTGGTTGAAGCGAGCAAGGTTGTTTCAATCTTCTAACTGGAGATCTCATCAGCAGACATGGCAGACACACACAAAGTCCTAGAATATTGCTCACCCTCCCAGTAAGCTAGTGAGATAGAGCATCCCGCTGTTGAAATTAACCATGACAGCCAGTCGATGGTAGCCAGAGGTAGCCATGCCTATGCGTATATAGCTACGTAGCTTTACTCCAATAATTGTCGAAAAGTCTTAGGGGAAGGGGTAATACCCCTTCCCCTAAGACTTTACACAATGAATGTTATTAACATTTGTGTGGACAGTTGATCTAGCCTCTATATAACTTATACCAAAGGTTCTCATTAATATAAGGACTTTTACTGAGGTAATACATCTTTTATTAGTACAAGATTGATGAATTGGATCAAGACACTGTCAAGTTCTTTTAAACTGCATGATATATGTATATATCAATGATAATATTAACATGATAGTACAAAGTACATGTAAGTATACTATTACATTAACTTCGACATATTGTATAATTGACCTTTCTAAAGGCAACATAATAACGTCATGACCATTTATATAGAAAATAAACTAGTGTTGCCAGCCCTTAATTGCAATCAGCAAGGGAAGGAACCAGCTCCCTGAGACTACTTTAGCCAGGATTTGAGTACTCAGGCCAGACCCATGTTATGACTGAGTATGTACTTGCTTTTTGATAGTTGCTATTGATTTTTGTTGTGTTGTTGTCCTTGAAAACAACAAGGTAATAGCCTATTAAATAGTTTCCTTGCATATTGTCAACTTATAATTTAAATTTGAGGCCATAAGATTTAATCCTCTTTGTATTGCCGTAAAGTTCTTAAATGAGTCAATAAGGAGGACATAATTCTTACCTAATAAACGCACTTTGTCTTTATATCTTATTATGCCCCTTTCTATTTATGTATAAATAGATGGCTCTTTGTACAATTATATACTTTAAATAAACTACTGGTTTGATACTGCATTGTGAGTTTGTGACTTAGGCTAACTCAGACACTAGCCTCATTCCCAGACTACCACCACCCACTATATGGTGCCTAATATATATATTCAAGCCTTATGGTATAACAATATTTGAAATAGCTTTTATTAACTTTTGCCTTATATATCTTTAGTAGTTGTAATAGTCAGGCTTCTGGACTTTATTGTCAATTGATATTGGGATTTATAAATTGAATACTGAAACATTTTATGTATAGTTAGTTATACAGCTGGTTATGATATATATTGATATGATATATATTGTATGAATATACTATCTCTATACCATCTAGCCTTATATCCAAGGATTCAGTAATTATTGTGAATTGGTTACTCTTGTTACAGATAAGGACTAATTTTTGGGTTAATACTAATGATAATTATGAACATAATTATATTGAAAGTTGAAATATGGCCTTTATAAGAAATCCATAGTCTCCTGTCATTATAGTATTAGAACTTTGTCTTTTAAAAATGATAACATTTATTGTTTAATATACATACATGCATTATAGATCTGATTAGTTAAATTGACTCATGTGTCCCAGGTATGAAATATATAGATGATGTTTTAATATGTGTGAAGTAAGGTGTTATAATCAAATATGATTGAAACATTTACTAAATAGTTTATCAAAGTTTATGTGTTCATGAAATGGTAACGAGATTAATCACATATTGATATATTATTCTTTCATTGTAGTAATGATTGATGTCACTCAATGGAGAGTGAGTATTGGATTATGGGCATGTCATCAGATATTATGTAGTACTCGTTCTCAAAAGACTCCAAACACTGAGAGCAGTAGTAGGATAGATGGAGTGACTATTATCAAGAAGATTAAAGATCTTACCTTCTCTTTAGGAGTCTTTCTCTCACTTCTCCTCATTTTATCAGGAGATGTTGAACTCAATCCTGGACCTAAAACAGGTAACCCCACTATTAAAACATCCTATGAGCTTGACTGCATTTATTATAATTAATGTTTACTCCAGAATTATAATTTTATAGAACACAATCTGACACTACTCTTGTCAATAATGGTTGATAATTACATAAACAATAATAGCTCATCAAACTATGATGAACTTAATTAGTGTCAGCTCAATTGACAATAGTTGATGACATCAGCTCACCAATTCTAACACTCATGTAGACTATTGTTTTTCTTGCTTGTAATTATATAAAATATAAGTTTGAATTGAGTATCCAAGATATTAGTTCAAGGAATCTATGATATAGCCTTTGTGTTCTGTACATATCTGTTTCTCGTTAATGGTGACTTAGATTGTCCTTATTACTTTAAAAAATGTTAAGCATGACCTGACACTTGTTAACAAGTCAGGTGACTCCTGACTACACTGTGAAGTAGTACTGAGAGAGTATATTTACATGAAAATGGCAGCAGGTAAATGATCATTATAATTGTAGACAGTAACAAAGATAACTGTCCATGTATTACTAGTTAATAATTAGCCCTACCTTAATGTGTTCAATGTCTACTTTTTGTTTGACATACCACATATTCTATTTATAGCCCAATCACAAACCATTGTATTATAAGTAGTAAATTTGTTACATCAGTGTGAGTGAAGTCATTGAATGATAAACAGTAAATGTTATTAACAGTAGAAGAATAGCAGTACATGTAGATGTCCTAGTTAATTGTATAAATATAATTACAATTTTATATTCCAAGTTTCTGTATTAAATTCCATGTCCATTTATTGATAATTAAAGTTTTCTTTTGTCAAAACTTAACCAATACCACATACATTTAAAATGATAATTTTTAATTAGTTTATAATATGACAGTTTGTTATAATAATTATTTTATTGTTATCTCAGGTATTCTCAGTAACTTAAAGGAGACTCCTAATGCAGATGAACTGGTCCTTCTATTAATTGGTATCAGTGACAATTGGTATGATATTGGATTATCATTACAAGTACGTCACAATGTTTTGGATGATTTAAAACAAAGTGAGGGTGACGACGAAACCAAACTCAATAAAGTTATCTACATCTGGAAAGATACTCAGCCATCCCTTGTTACCTGGGAAACAATAATAACCGCTATTGAGAGTCCTATTGTTAATGACAAGGAGACAGCTGATCTGATACGACAATATCTTAGTACAGGTAAGAGTAATAAATTATTATTATTATTATTAAGTAATAAGGATATTAATAGTGTTGTTCAGACTACTACTGTAAAGTGTATTCAATTCAGTTTGAGTCATCAGTGTTCACACACAATGTAAATCAATTGAATGTGATTCAAAAATGAAATTGTCGTAATCCACTTCAAAGTGGTTTAATGTTGAATGTATCAGTTATAAATTAAACACAGGAATGTTTTGTATATGTTATAAAATTAATTGTAATAATTACAGTCAGTTTGTAGGCAGTCATGTCTTGCTCTGCCCTTCCATATAATGCAAAATGTAGATGGTCAAGAATAAATAGAATTAAGTCAGTTTATAGATGTAAACTTTTTTGAACTGAATTAAATATAAACCACACCTAATGTCACTGTCAATACACTGTACCAAAGTAACAATGTACAGTAACAAGGACTAATTAAAAAAACAATGAAAATGGACAACAGACCAATTGAAGAATAGTAGACCATTCGTCACTAGAATATTCCAAATTGATCTACTTTTTTGTATTGAAATTAAGATTAAAATTAATAACAACAATAATCATTATAGTAAAATGCTGCACATAATGCCACATATGCATTTAAAATGATAATTTTAAGATGTTACGTTAATTAATTTATGATATGAAAGTTTGTTATAATAATTATTTTTTTCTCTCAGGTATTTCCAGTATCTTAAAGGAGACCCCCAATGAAGATGAACCATTCAGTCTATTATATACTGTTAGTGAGATGTGGTATGATATTGGATTCTCATTACAAGTACGTGGCAGTGATTTGGAAGATTTAAAACAAAGTGATGATGACAATCTAACAAAACTCAAGAAAGTCATAGACATCTGGAAAGATACAAAATCATCCTCTGTTACTTGGGAAAAAATAATTACTGTTATGGAGGATCCTGTTATTGACAAGAAGGAGATAGCTGATAGGATACGTAAAGAACTTAAATCAAGTAAGTTATCATTATTATTAATAAGGTTTTTTTTTAGTCACCGTTAATAAAATACATAGCAGGAACTTTTTGGCCTACAAAATTTTGTCATTCTGTTGTCAAAGACTTTGATATAATTTTTTTTAACTACTTCTATACATCACAACATACATGTAGTATGTAGTAGTGGTATTTAGAATGAACTTTATTGTGTTTTTAGGATGTGTCTATCTTACAATATGTCTCATTAGATAACTATAGTATTATGTACAGAAGCTATAAACTGTTGTAAAAGTCCCTGAATCTAGACTTATGTTGATCTTAGCATTCCCAGATGATTCTCATAATAATCTGACACACCCATCATTAATAAACATAAAGCTTCTAAAAATTAATCTAATTAGATTTGTGTATAATAATTTTGATGGTGAATTATTAGGAGTAAAATTTGATGTTTATCAAAATAATAATATTTTTGACAAGTAGATGTAGAACTTGGGTGTTACATATAGCCATCTCCATGATACCACATGTGAACAAACTTGTCAAGTAGAGAGGGTTGTGTCAGAATGAGAATACTTAGGGAAATTAATTTTAATGGCAAATTATTAGAGATAAAGTCAAAACAAAATTTCAAAATCATTTTTTATTTTGAATATTTGTATAACAGACTTGAACCATGTTGACTAATCAGATTGCTTCATTTCAATTGCTGTATGTAAAACTCTGTATCTGCTGCTTTGGATACATGTGTGTCAAATCTACTTGTTTGATTTGGCTAACAAAGGAACACTTACCATTTTACTTGTAGTAGAAGAAATTGACATTATTAACCTCGCTGCGCGTGGGCACAAAGCGAGGTTACTGTAGTCTGTCAGTGTGTGCGTGTGTGTGTGTGTGTGTGTGCACTGCCTGTTTTTTGAACTGCTATAACTTGGCAAGCGAAGCGTTAGCAGCTACCAACCTTTAGCAACGAATAGAAAAACGGTGAGACTTTACGACAGTTGTATCAAGAACATCGTCAAAGAAAACAAAAGCTTAAAACTCACAAAAGAATTTTCAGGCTGCAGAGTCAAGGTGCTGTTTCTCGAAAAGTAAAAAAAAAATTAATGTGGAGATGTTTTAGTATGTTGTAGAGAATCTTAGAGGGATACAGATAAGCAAAACAGAAGGCAGTTGGTCGCAGCAATCTTTACAAAAGTTCCGAATAGTGTTCTCAAGATTGTACATGGACTTGGAGTGAAGTAACGCATTCAGGAAACGTCTCAAAGCACTGATAAAACTGCTACTAATAGATAATATATTGATTTATATTTGTACTACGGGACATTCCCAAAGAATGCTTCATTTTGAAGTTACAATAAATTTTGTATTGAAATATTGAAACATTTTAAAGCGTCATGTAAAGGCTCAGAGAAACACAAATCTAGCATTTAATCTTGCTTGGCAATTGAATGATACTATTATTTACTCAGTTACAGCTTCACAGACATATCAATCAGAGTGCAAAGGATCCAGTAAACGACAAATTTTTTTTCCTTTTGATTGAAGAGAAATTCTGAGTATTCAAACAACAGTTTGTAATGTGCATCATGTGATTGCATCAATAATTTGACCACACCTTGTCCAATCTTAAATGTACATGTATATGCACTCTGCAGTATAGATTTACACTGGGCACCGCAGCGAGGTTAAGCACTTTAGTGCATTTTTATTATTTATTTTTTGTCTACAGTACATAACAAAGGTATTCTGCTTGAGTGATAAACATTTATTAGCCCCACCCCCTACTTTGATGTTCAGTGAAGCATTGTATACTGATTAGATAGAGATTCCCACTTTTTTTGGTAAACAGAGAATTATACTCAAGAATGTACAATAATGGCAAACTGAACCACTGAATTAGTCTCATTGCAAAACCCAATTGCTTAGAGAGGAAGGCCTCATGAGATTACCATTGTAATTTACCCACTGTAATTCGGTCCACTCAGCATTCATCAAGTTCATTCTTTAAATCTCAGTCTTTGTTAGTTTCACATATTAAGAATCATTGTCTTTCACATACAATTTTGATAACAGCACAACTAATAACTGTATTAACTTGTAGTTAGTATATCCAAACATTAGGTTATTATTAATTAATTCATCATTATTATTGATATTATCTATAATTTGTTTGTTCATGTAGGAGTACTTTGGAGACTTCAACTTAATTATAATCCTGACTCTGAAAAATCTGATTCAGGTAATTTAATTTCTATATAATATGTCAATACATTATGTTAACTGTTACACTGGACAGTTACTGTAGTATTATAATTATAGCTTCTTCCCAGGAGTAAGTGATAGTTTTATATTATCATAGTAAACAATGTGAGTAACAACAAAGGTCCTTAGATTAAAAAGAAATGTTCATGTGAAAGGTTGTTGCACTCGGAATGTCCATTCCTTTCTGAGAGCAGGGTTTTTTTGGGAACTTAAACAAGCTGATTTTATCACTAGGACCGTTTGAGCAGCCTGCAGCAACACACTCACCATTTTCACTAAATTGCAAAGTGAGAAGCAGCTGCAGGATCCCACTCTGACATCACCACGTGTCCACGCCCTATCTAGACCACAACAAGAAAACATGCTAGTAGGGTGGAGACAGGGTGAAATAAATACCTCTGTTTCTCCATGAAGAAAGGACCAAAAAATTTCTAATTTTTTTCATTATATACATATTACCCAAGAAATAAACAATTGAACATTTGTGTGTACATTCATTAATGATCTGCAAGTATGCATGATATCTTGTAGTTTTAATGACTAATTGTGATGATATTATGATAATTTATGCCTTTTACACCAATGTTAAAACTTGAAGCATCAATTTTTATTTCACCACATTACCAGTCCAATTTGTGGAAACTAATTTGCCTCATTATTGATTTTTTGTTAATATCACAGTAGAAATCTTTTTTTAATCTTGTTTTGTAGTAATTTTTACTTTTCTTTGTAGACAATCCAGAAGATTCAGTCGTAGGTAGTCCAGATGATCTAGTTGCAGTAGAGAAAATAGGTTAGTGCTATTGTAATAAATTATTTCAGTTATATACTCTTGTGATATATAAGCCCATGACAGCTTCTATATTTAGTTTATTGAACATGGGCTACAGGGTGGACTGATTTCAGGCAACATTGTACTAATCCCAGAAGTTGTTTTCTGTATAGTGTACTTGTATTAACTATAAAAGTATTATAAAACATTTCAGCACTTTTTGTGGTTATAGTGTAATAACATATATAGCAACTATTTCTTAACAGCTTTTTGCAAATTTATGAATTTACTAGTGGACTTTGAAAGTTTTAATAAACAATAATTAGACAGTTGCTGCTTGTAAAAAATCATCACTTTTTCAAGTTTAGCTTGCTATAGCTCTTCTTTCACTAGTGGCATTGTATTGCTTTTTACGTAATACACATGCAAGCCAAGGAGTCCTAAGGTATATTTATTTCATACCAATTTATTGATTGCATGGAGTCTTGGCATATAATTATAGACAAATTTCTAGTTTTAGTATGATAACTTGTTAAAATACATATCTGTAAGCTAGTGGATGGTGCTACCCATACAAGTCTTGCCATTGATCGAAGGTAAAAATGTATCAGACAATATCCATTAGTTTTAGCTCTTTACATGTCCTATACTTATGACAATTAATGATATTATTATACCTTTTGATTTGCATATCTGCATGTGCAAAATAGTACATGTCATGCAAACACAGTTTAAAAAATAAGCACATATCAAAATTCACTTATATAGCAGCAATTAATATTATTTCATCTTTTTTGCAGACAGTCATTTTCTTCATGAAGCCATCGAAAATGGTGGTTTTGTTGAAGCTAGAATTTCAAAAGTCCTTGTACAAGGTCCTGCTCGAGTTGGCAAAACCTCGGTGAAATGTCTTATTCTCTCTCAAGTCTATGATAAGGATAAACCTTACAGTACTGGTATTGCTGAGTGTCCACAGATAGCATTTCAACATTTTGGTAAAAACAAAGGAAAGTGGGAACTGGTCAGTGATAAAAACAAAATTCAAATGTTTGCGAAGGAAATCAAGTATATAATAGAAAATAATAAATCTAAGTATGTTAACAGACAACAGGTTCATGAAGATGTGGAGGACAAGTATAATGACAGCTGCAATGAAGACATACAGCATCATCAAAAAACAGAGTTAATGTTGGGCTCTGCTATTACTAGCATGCATGAGATATCTGCAACTAATAGACAAGATGTAACAGAGGAGTTCGCAAGTCTTCTTAGTGAAGCATCTGGGATGGCAGACAAATTGAAGATGTACAGGGAATGGTTCTACTTTATTGATTCTGGTGGTCAAATCCAATTTCAACAAATTTTGCAAGCTTTCATACCATGTGTATCTGTGCTTATGTTAGTTATTAGTCTAAAAGAAGAGCTTTCAAGTCAATCCTGTACTGAATTTCAAGATAAAGATGGTACAATTATATCAAGTGAACACTCTATATCAATTAAAACTCTTGCAAGACGACTAATAAGTATGGTTAGCTTTAATAATCAACAAGGGGATGTCATTAGCAGTGATGCCATTCTTTCTGATGCAATCAAGCTTCCAAAAATGTTAAAAGTTATTACTGTTGCTACACATGAAGATGAGAAGGGAAAAGAAAGTATTAAAGAGAAGGAGATTCAGCTCACTAAAATTTTTGAATCCACCAAATCTAATATAGTTTATGAAAATATTGCTAATGAAAAGATTCTTTTTAAAGTCGATGGTCGTAAAGCGTCAGAAGAAAATGTTGAAGATGAAGCAATTACCAAAATTCGTACTGAATTAAGTAATCAATCATTAACAATTAAGATTCCATTGACATGGTATGCATTTGAAATATTCCTACGTTACAAAGCAGCAGCAAGGAATACCAGTGATGATACAAGTGATAGTTTTTGTGGTATACTTACATTGGAAGAGTGCAGATCTACTGGTATCAAGTTGGGTTTAAAAAGTGATGAAATTGTGAGTGCTTTAAAGTTTTTCCACCTACTCAACACTATTCTCTATTATCCACCAGAAGTGACAGATCTAGTATTTATTGACCCTTATTGTCTAATTCAAGTTGTCAATGAACTGATGATTCTTGTCTGTAAAGTACGTAAAAAAGACCATGTTGGTAGAGGACCATATGCATTACAACAGATGGCTAAATTTGGGATTATATCTAGTGAAGCTTTATCAAACGATCAGCTTAAGATGTTTAACCAAATATCTGGTAAATTCAAGAGTTTTGAATCTCACCTGTTTAAAATCTTCATTCACTTATCACTGGCATCAAAGTTACCTCATCAAATATTACATGGTGCAATTTTTATGCCTGCCTTGTTACCATTAATTGATCCTTTGAAAGGTCCTTCGAAAGGATTTCCATGTTCATTTTTAAATGACATACCTTTGCTGTTCTATTTTGAAAATGGTACTCCAGTGGGCTTTTTCTGTGCCATGATTGTCAATCTTCTCTCAACGGAATCCAAAAAGAATGACTGTAAGGGCTTTCAGTGGAAACTTCATGAAAAATATACCGATATGTTTTACTCAAACTTGGTTGTTTTGCGAGATGACAAATCCAAGTGTACATTAGCTCTAGTGGAATCTTTTGATTGGTTTGAAATCCACTGTAAGGATTGTAAAGATCCACCTAAAGTAAAAGAAGCTATTGAAATTGCTATTACGGACACAGCAAACAAGCTGAAGCAAAGATTACACTTAAAAATGAGAGAAATTAACTTTGGCATTGCTTTCTATAGTCCTTGTGGTAAAAAAACAGAGAACGGATATTTCCACATTGCTACTATCGTAAAAGATGATTCAAAGCTTTTTTGTGTCCAGTGTGATGAGCTTGTAAAAGATTCAAAAGAATCTCCCCATCTTTCATGGATTACTTGCATTCCTTGTATGTAATGTTTTATTTGTATGTTAGACAGTAATACATGATTCTCTATGATATTATTTGGGATTGATTTGATATGTGTAGAAAAATTGTATGTTAATTAATTTACTCTGTTGATAGTTGTTAAACCTTTTCTACCTTATTATTCACAGGTCATAATAAAGATTTGAGAGAGCAAGCAACTTTAGGAGACGATGATATGAATGATTCTATATTTTGTAAGTGTACTTATATATAATTAAATAAACAGTTATGTTTATATTCTTTTCATTATTCAGTTGAAAAACCTAAGAAAATTGATGCTTTAAACCAGCTAGCTTGTATATCTGCATCATGGGATTTGATTGGTATTGCTCTTAGACTAGAGAATAATGATCTTCAGTGTATAGCTCGAGACAACACAAATGATAAAAAAAGACTAAGTGACGTCCTTGAGAAATGGATACAAATGGATGGTCAAGCTAGTCCTGTTACATGGCGTACAATTATAAAAGTTATTCAGGGACCGCTTGTTGAGAACAACAATCTAGCTAACAAGATATTCCAATCCTTAAAGGAAAAAAAATGTAAACAAAAGACTATTAATAGTAAGTACATTCAATGCATTCTATAAATTAATGTTATTACTAATTTGTGGCATTACATAAACCCTGAAAAGGTTTTTTTTTCTCACCATTGATATATTGTTTGTACTATGATAATAGTCCATGCAGTTATTTACACTACACATATTAAGTATGTTTATTTTTTTTGAGGTCAAAAATGTTTTTAAAAATTCTGGTAAAAATTATGACACAAAGGCTTCAAAAGTTATATATTATATTTCCTTAAAGTATTATCTGTGTAAGTATATATTTTGCATTGGATTTTCTATATTCTCAAGCTAAATATCAACATTAAAATTTACTCCTTTAACTACTCAATGACATAGTTAAAGCATGATTGAATGAGATGTATATTGCATTTTGCATAAGGTATAGATTTTACTTAACACTCACCTTTACCTGTGGTGTATTAATACCTTTATGTTTGGTACTTGGTAGAGCTCTTTAGCAATATATATAGGCAGCTAACTTAACACATGATCAAGCAAATGGGAACTATTAACTAATTTAAAGACTATTAGCAAGAATATAACCTTGCCTATCTCTTGAGCTTATAATTTGTTTGTATTTTCTTATTATATGTACATTATATACTTATTTACATTTACATGTATTTTGTTGTAGAAGCCCCTTTATTAAAGAAGGAAAGACTTGTATCTTGTATGCTTTACCAGACACATGTACATTGATACATCAGAGTCAAATCAAGCAAGCAGTCATAACAGAGTGTGGTTACTGACATTATATTGTGAATGATAGTGACTGCCTATTAATTTAAGAATTTAGCCATAACATTTTTCAGATGCTCACATAAAATTCAAGCATATTCACTATACATTCAGATCCCAAAGTAAATTATGTGATGAGATATCCTAAATCCTCAAGCTAAATATTAGCAATAAAATTTGTTCCTTTAAGTACTCAATAAACCAGTTAAAGCACAATTAAAAGTGATGTATATTGTATGACATGTAAGAATCTTGATTTTTACTTAGCACTTACTTTTACATGTGGTGAAGTAACATCATCAAGTACAGTAGTTGCTAGAATCCTTTAACAAATATATATCCAGCTAAATAATACTGTTTTGAAACTTAACAAAACCTAGTACTTATACCTTAATATAATACTATGCTCAACAGATGGTTTACGTTTCTCAAAGTAATAATTCTTTACTGTGCTAACATTGTAGTTATGTATTGTAGTTAATTATCACAATTTTATATCCAGTTACTTCATTAAAAGTTATAAATCTAAACCTTTCCTCACCTTATATCAGAATCCATTGTCATCTCCCACTCAAGTCCTAAAGTATTGTTTATTCTTTTACGCTCTTGTAGTCAACTACTTCTTGTTAATACATATATTACAGTGGAGTAGAAACAAAATTAAAATTGGGAGGGCCAACAACCAAAATTATAATGTTATTGCCTAGTATATACAAAAACAATAATTATTATAGTAATAAAATAACAATAACTCAGATTAGAAATTACCAAAAAATGTCTCCTTCTGTCATTGTTTGAAAATTGTCTAGCCACTTTAGTTAAATTAAGGCTGCCAGTTTTATCTTTATGAACATGAAGAATCATCCAATTGTTAAGACATTCTTGTGTCATTGAATTCCGAAGGTAGTTTTTATTCTCTTTAAGGCAGAAAAGCATCTTTCAGCTGTTGCAGTGGTAACTGGAATTGTTAAATATATTTTTAAAAGTGTGTGAATTTCAGATAGTAGTTTTTTCATGCTTGGTTGTTCATTAAAAACATCACAAATTGTAGAAGTTGTGGTTACCTTTCTATAGCTAGTGCTTGATGTGACACTATGTATGATGTATCTGAGATATATAAGTATACAATAGTCTACTATTGGTCAGTAAAAATGGACTGTAGCAATACTATATGTTTTTAAATTTTTATCAATTTTATATACCTTGTGGTTCCTCTGATGATTCAATACTACGACTTATAAAGAAGTTGGAGTACCAATACTGGGCCCTATATATCATCAACTCAATCCAGCCATGCCTCCAGGTAAAATAGCTGCAAATCTATAAGAGATAAATGAAGATGTGATTGACAGAAACTTTGTAAATTTGTCTATACAAATTATTGTCCTCACAAACAGCCTTCACAAAGTTCCTATAGTCAAGATAAATTTGTAAAAGCAATGTCGTAACAATTATTGTCCTACCTAAAATTTGTTTCATCAGATAAAATATTGCAGAATTTTTTATCCTAAGATAAAATATTAGTGTAAGATTTTGTCCTACCAGCACAAATTTTACTAAATATTATTAATTTAGAGTAGATTCAAATGCATTGTCTTGTAACAGATGCAGTGTATATGCATTAAAATTGTAGTTCTAAGTCTTTGGGTATACTTGACAATAACAGACAAATCTGATTGTATTATTTATGGTCATTAGAGTAACAGTAGTTACCAGGCATTCTTTTCCTTCTCTGAACACCTAGATACTAGGCTAATGTTAGTCTTGTACATCTAGAGGTCGATAGTGGATGTTAAAACTCTGTAATGATGACATTATCCATATATCCATTAATTTTCCAACATTTTTATGCACATTATGTGAAGATTTGAAAGTTAGCATCACGTAACATTGTTTAATAATTTAGAATGGTGAATTTAATAATTTAATTAGATTAACATAACAAGTCATAATCATAATTGTTAACTTAGATTTACAATATTTTCCATTGTTCAGTTACAATGCCCTTTGAAATTTGAGTTTGATAGTGGTTTAATGGAATTTAATAACGAATAATGGCATTAAAGTTATGTTGGGTGTGACTTCATGGCTTACTCTTTTTGAATGTCTTATTGAAGTATTTGCTTGCTTCTTAATCTTTCTTGATTTTTGCAATAAAAGGATATTATTCTGTTCTAAACATTTTTTGATTTAGTAAAAATTATACAAAAATTCATTAACTATATCCAAATTATATATGACATCTATCAATGTGAGAAATCATTCACATTATATATATATATATATATATATATATATATATATATAGGATTTCTAGTTTACTACTTTCATGAATAGCTATCTCTTCAATATTTAGATATTTTAAGTGATTCATCAGATGTATTTTCTTATGCAAACCATTTCTCTCTACCTTACTCCTAACCTGAGATATAACAATTAGTCAGGGGTCATATTGGACAGAGTATAGTTTATGAGTTCATTAGAATAAAGGAAAGGGATTGGAAAGAAAATAATACTCATGTCACGGATAGCTTTTTGAGACCATTGATATATTTGACACACATAACAATCAGACAGTGTTATATTCTTTGAACACAAAAATTTTTTTCAATTGTCTTGATCTTATTTTCCAAAAGATGGTTTAATTTTCTCAAAGTAATAATTCTTTACTGTGCTAACATTGTAGTGATATATTGTAGTTAATTATCACAGTTTTATACCCACTTACTTTATTAAAAGTTATAAATCTAAACCAAATGACTTTCCATCCCAAGGCAAAAGGAAAAATTTCATATAAATTCGTTGGCAAATATACTTTCTCTGACCTTAATAATGTTAATGTTGTATACTATGGTAATTTTATGCGATTCATTAACGGTCAAACACAAATAATGTCTTCAGTATAGGTACATAACTTGACAAAAATGTTTAAGTCAAGTTTACAATTCATGCAATGACAAGAGCAGGAGTGTGTCTAAACCTTGCCCCACCTGATTTGCATAGGAAAGCATTATGATACCTGTTTTTTACACATTATCAATCCATTTGATGGCAGTTCATTTACCTCATTGTTGACGTTTTGTTACTTTCACAGTTATATATAAAATGTTTTAAATCATTCTTTACATCTTGTTTTGTAGTAATTATATATTTTCTTTGTAGACCCTCCAAAACATCCAGCTATAAGAGACAAAATAGGTTAGCACAACTGTAATAAATTATTTTAGATATGTACTCTTATGACACCTTTTGTATCAGAATTTAATGTATAAGTCTGTGACAGTTTCTACATTTTCAATGAAACATTATGCCCTTGATAATGTGGGTAATGTGTGGTGATGTCCATACTGCCATCTGTACTTGTTTGAAGTGTTTTCACCATCATCCTTACATTTTATGAATTTTTCAGAAATATTTATTTACTCATGTAATAAATATGAAGACTATTAGACCCATTACTTTCAATTTGATGATTCTGTCCATTACAAATAGTACTGTTATTGATGCTCAATTCTACCTGTTATCAAAACATCTTACTTCAGTCTAGAACTGAGAGAATGTTATGATAACACTGTTAGCATTTTTTTAGTAAATCACCTCATCACCAATTATTTTTATTTCTTTATGTCAGTCTTGCTCCACTTAGATAAGGCATGTCTCCACTCTACCTCAACCTTGTATAGTAATAATATTATTTTTGATATGACTAAGTCATAATTTTTTAGGATACTGGATTGGGACAGCCTTTATGATAATACTTGTCCTAATTGCTATAGGCATTGGCCATATGGGATATGTAAAAAGTAAGTATATTCAAATGTATGTTACAAAACTTTGCAAAGTTTATGTTACAAAAATACGAACTATTTTCGAAGTATTTTGAGCCTGTTTCCCACATTTTCCATAACTATGTCATTATGTTGTCATGAAATACCTACAGAAATTTAAGTACCAAATACCGTTGAGTGTATCTGCAATAAATGTGAAAGTCATTACTGATATCAATGGAATCAGTCTTAAGATGTATATATTTAGGGAGATAAAGACATGTAATGAAGATGTACATGATGATTATTTACAGTATGCTATATGTGAGCAATCATTTTAATATTTACTATTGAAGGGAAGTCTCAATTTTAGGTCCTACAGATGCAACTTCTTTTCATAAAAATGTGACAGGAGGAAAAAGTGACACTATCTGGTGGTCTAAAACTAATTTTAAAATGATAATCAATCCAGAAAGCTTTCCATTTGGACGTCAAGTTGACATATTGGTATCTATAAATCATTCTTATCAGTTTAATGTGCCAAAAGGATATAAAATTATTTCTCGGACTTATCAAATACTAGCTAGCGAACAACTACAACACCCAGTGACACTGATAGTAGAACATAATGCTGTTGTCACAACTATGGAAATGGCTAAGTCACTCGCTATCATTCATCTCAATGACAGTGGTAAAGTAGATATCTTGCGTGGCTATACTGAACCAAATTCTACCAACATTACTTTTTATATGAATGAGCTATGTTATATAGCAATCATTGCTTATGATAATATTAACCAAACATATTTCCTATCTTTATTCCATGAGAAAATCATTGGAAACCATAGTGACCCATATTTAAAGATATTTCTTCTTGTTACCCCATCATTCAAAACAGATAAGGTTTGTTATTAGAGATGCTTTAATTTAATAAATTATTTTGTTAACTTAAAGGAAAGGGAAGAGTATGTCATAAAGAATGGAATCAGTGATTTGATTCCTGATAGAAAACCAAACAATCACATGTTAGAAATAAATGGGACTATACACTTGGAAATGGAACCTATTGGTTGTTGGGCCTTCACTCCACATACAGAAAATATAACAGTATATATTATACTATTAAATTGCTTTAATGATCAAGTCTATTTTTTAGAAAAAAGTGAACAATACAATAATCACAATTGAAGTGTTAATGAAATGGAAAACAAGTGACTGCATTAGTGAACAATCACTTATAAAGTTTTAGAGCTCTGGTAAAGCACTATGTGATTCCTTTGTTCGCCGTATGTTACATTAGAACTATAAGTTAAAATAATATAATTGTACCTTAATAGACGAAGTAGCACATCCAAAACAAAAACCATGGGATGTTATTAGGGATAAAATTGAAGGTATGTCACTGTATTATCGTTGACTGTTTTTTATATATTTATGTCGTAATGATTTCTGAAATTGTCACTTTTATGCCATATTCAACCGGACATAATAGGTAAATCTTATAAGAAATTTTGAAGTCAACAAAAAATAATTATTTGGCAGGTCATCATATCGTATCATTGCTTTCATTTCTTGGACTCATCATCATAATATTTGCGATTACGAAAACAGAAAAAAGTAAAGCTTTATTACTTATACACATTGTATTTCTTTGTCGTTTTTGTAGAACACCTACAATTTCTATATGTGTTTTTGTTTGTAGTGGATATTTTAATTTTTTTGGAGAATAATGGATATACTAGAGGTTACTACATAATAAAAATTATATTATGTTGTTACTGCATTCTTGTTATTACAGTCATGGAAAAAATAAATATAAAAGATGTGTTGTCTTTCTGAAGTCTAAATGACATCCCAACAAGATTCTGTGAAAGTGAAATTCCATTTTATAGAATAAGCTGAACTTAAATTTATAAAGATAGCAATATTTTGTGTACTTGTTTAATTTATGGTAATAATAATAATAACTCTAAACTATCTATTCTGTGAAAAGAAAACTTCATACAGAGATGGCTTACTACATTTGAAACTGAACGTACTTGCAAGAGTACCAAAGAAAGCTTGTAATGAAAAGAAAACATAACAAGCAATATATAATCACAAGCAGACGTTTTACACTAGCGTTAAAACTACTTTATAAATGTAACGTATAATGTGAGAGTTTGTGTTAAAACCTTTGACTTAGAGTTTTATATAGCAATTTTTATAGCCTTCTCTCCTGTTTTTGTAGGACATTTAAAAAACTAAAGAAACAGTATTTGTGTGTACATACGAGAAAATCGTACGAAAATCATTGATATATTAAATTAAATTAATATAACTGTACCTTAATAGAGGAAGTAGCACATCCAAAACTAAAAACATGGGATGTTATAGAGGAGAAAATTCAAGGTGTGACACTATATTATTGTTGACTGTTTTTTTTATATTTCTTATATTATAATGATTTCTCAAATTGTCGCTTTTATGCTATATGTGACCAGACAAATTAGGTAAATGTTATAGAATTTCGAGGTAAACAAATCATTTTGCAGGTCGACTCGTAATATCATTTCTTTTAATTGTTGCAATCATCATCATAATATGCCAAACATAAACAAGTACGACTTTATTAGCTAAACATTATGTTTCTATGTGCTTTTTGCAGAATATCGACAATATCTATATTTGTTTTTGTGTGGGGTTTGTGTTTTGATTTTATTGGAGCTTAATATATTTTATAAAATTTAATACATAATAAAAATTATACTATGCTGTATGGAGAAAATAGATATGAAAGATGTGTTGTCTTCTCCAAAAATGTGATTGACATGCCAACAAGATTCTGTGAAATTGAAATTCCATTTGTAGAATAAGCTGAACTTAAATTTATAACGTGATAATAATAATTTGTGTAGCTTGTTTAATTTATGGTAATAATAACCAGAACTCCAAACTATATATTCTGTAAAAAGAAACCTTCATACAGAGATGGCTTACTATATTTGAAACTAAATGTACCTGCAGACTATCAAAAAAATTTTGTAATAAAAAGAAAACAAAACAAAAAATATATAATCACAACCAGTCGACGTTATGTGTGACCATAAATGCAAAAATGGTACTTAACATACAAGTGAATTTCGAACAAAACACTTGTGTAGAAATGGTTGCTAAGCAGGAAATCAATGTAATTTAGTAATTATAAAGGACAATCATTGAGCTTGTCTGGTACTGAATTTTAACAACTTCATATTTAAGACGGCCGCATAACAATGATTTATATACAAGCGTTTGTTGGAAATTTGTTTGTGTGTTACAAAGCATTTTCGTATTTATGGTCACATATATATTGGGATTTTTTTTATAGATTTCATTCCCACATTGTTATTAGCATTATCTCCATATTATCTTTACATATTTTAATATCTTTCTTTATTATTTCTTCTAGGGCTATACCAATCCTTCATCGCGTACAACGAAACTTAGGAATTATTAATTATTAGTAACTATGTAATTGATGGATAAGAACAAGTTATTGTATATGCTATGATGCCAATGCATTATCCCAATGAAGCATTTTGATGGTAAAATTTTGGCATTATTTTCATGCTTTAGTGAGGTAGCTATTCCTACTAGAACTACAACCAGAAAAACCAATTCATTGTCAGACTACTTTGCTATTGTTGCACTACATTATGCTTTAACTTAATGACTTTGGAAACACACAAAAAAGAGATGTGTGTTGATAAACGTCTGGAAGAGTGTTAAAATGAAATTTGATGCCATAATGTGCAATAAATAACACGTGACAGCCTTTTCTTAGGCCAATTGCACAAATTAAGCCCTATCATCTATATAATGATATATTTGAAAAGATGTGTGTAATATTGATCTTTTCCATAGATCACTGAAGTTCAGAGTACTGAGCAGACTCTAAGACATAATAGCAGCCAAAATGAAGCAGAACAATGTGAGTGATAGTAAAGTTTATTTTACAAGTCTTAACAATTGTTAATAACATGTACCATAAATCATGAATTGCTCATTACCTTATAATTAATTTTTTAATAAATTTAGTACGTGTATGTTCCTTAATACCAAGTATCACTGGTACATCTTGATATGACTCAAAATCAAGAGATATACACATTCCTTAGTGCTAAGTATTTATACTAACTGTGGTACATCCTGGAATGGTTAAATAATGAGCCCAGTGCATATGCATCGCTAAACAATGGTATCACTAGATACTTAGTACATCTTGGGATGGTCAATTCTGTAATAATAATAACTGTAATTTTCCATCAATAGGTAACAGGATACTGATTTTAAACTATACTACGTAGTATACCTTAGTATGATGTTTATAGAGAGTCATAATGTGTTTTTGTATATTGCCTTATAAGCTTACAAGCTTAAGTACTAGTTTTTCAATCCTTGCAATGATTAAATCAGATGTGTATCTAAACCTGAACATTAAATTCCATGGCCACTGCCCACTTAGGTCCTAAAGTATTGTTTACTCTCTTTAAACTTTATCGTTAGCCATTTTGAGTGAATGCTTTTATTAAGACTATACATCTATCAATATAACAATGTGATAACCGTACATGTATTATCAGTTTGTAGAATTTTTTGTAGTTCTTAACAGAGGATATGAATATGATTAACACCAGTAATTTGTTGATCATAGTATATTGGTTTGTTTTGTGAATGATCATGTAAATAAGATTATAATTGAGATAATTTAATGAGTAAATGGACTTACAAATATATTATAGATATCATATGGTCCAAAATGACTATAGGACCACTTGACATGAGCTGCATGCCAAGTAGAAAGAGTTTACTTTCTCACGATTAATATAGTGATATGTATTATCATAACACTCTGTGCATTTATTATATTATACTTATTAATTATGTTTTTATAATTTAAAAGCCAAAAATATTTGGAATGACCATATATATAGTCTGTTAATTGTATTTATAACTGTCAAGTACTTATAGGTTTCCACATATAGTGTTAAGCTGTACTAGCTTCAAGTGGGAGTTGTACCTTCCTTCTTCATTTGCTATGATCCAATATCATATTTTGATATCTTTTTTGCACGTTCGAGATGTCAAAATAAAGTTAGTTCATTGCTTCTTATATGTAGACTTCATAACACTGAGTAGCATTTATTGTTCATTTTTACATTGATGAAAGCAATACCATAAAGAAAAGAATCAATCTAATGCTGATAACGAAAATTCTAAAAAGTTCAATCAAGTGAAGAAGGTATGTTACTTGTCATGTAAGACATAACAATGTAGAGATTTACTTTTACCAAACCCATCATTCCATCACTAGTAGCATATTCCTAAATAATGATTGTACAATTTAACAGTACATTATATTTTTGTTGCACATAAATAATAGTTAATATTTGGTTTAACAAAACACAGTAGTGGTAACACAACTCAAGGAATGAAAGGTGTTAGTGCAGCAGGTAGTTCAAGGATTCAGCAAAGTAGGTTTATATTATATTCAATTTTATTTAATGTGCTGACACTTGTGAGTATCTTTTCATTTTTATAGATATAATTTATATATGTAAAGACAGTATGAGTACACTTCTGTTTCTCATCATGGGACTGACAATTCTTTGTTGTGCTGTGTATTATCTGAAGATCCGTTAACTATCATGTATTAGTCTATTACTTGGTCTTGATTGTCAAATGTGAAGTGATTATTTTGTTTATAACTAAATTTTAATGGCTAAATTTATTAATGTTATAGTAGTCATAATATGCCTCGCCCTAAATTTCATTAAATTTCAGTCTTAATTAGTATACATACGGAGTTTTACAATCAATGGATCGCGGTGGGCATTGATCGATCGACTATAAGTAACAATTGATCGATCGATCGATCAAACGGCACACGATAATAAATAGACTTGACTATAATTATATGATTATAAATTCATAATTCAAGTATTACATCTTGTAATACTTATGACCAGTTTTGCATAGCTACTAGTCAACCATTTTTTATACTTATCATGAAAATAGACTATTTTACTAACTTTACTGAGATAACTTCTACTTATGACCAGTTCAGTCTGGCCAGGACAAAAACTTATTGATTTTGTTGCTTCAACATTGAAGTAAAATGTGTATACCTCGTAATCACTCCTTAAAAATCATTGTTTATTGTGACTGAAGTGAAGCCAGCTCTAGACTTCAAATTATGTGCCTTATTTCACTTCTGTTGTAATTTTGTAGTCTCTGCTTTTGTCTAAAAAAGTTATATAATTATAGGAGACTACAATAATATGCCCTTGCCAACCTTTGCCTCGGTCTCTAACCTATATATGTAATGTCTGGCAATTGGTACAGTTAACATGACCTCTTAAAACTCCTGTAGCTGTAGTTATAGAAGAATCAGTTAAAATTATTTTTACAGAGTTTGATCTATCCTGTGAAAGTGTTTTAGCTTTTATATAGTAAAAGATGCATCAGTGAAACAACACTTGATGAGATGAAGACTTTAGAAATTCCATTAGAAGAAGACTACCCTGTTATCTGCTTCAGATCACAAACAGTGTCAAAATAGTAGCTATTGTATTGTCCAAGTTTGAGAAGACAAAATCTATCAGACAGAATAACGAACATATATTGTAAGATACCAGTGTTTAATTAATACTAATTAGTGTATCTTCATCTAGCTCAAACCTTCTCAGATGACAACATTGGTATCCTAGACTATGACATAGCAATAACAGATTACAACAGCTATGACAATCATGCTAGCCACATTTTATATTGTCACTATGACACTTACTCAGTCTCTTCACTCACCAGCTATTGTTGCTCATTTACTCTCTCTAGAGATTTCAGAGATGACAGAAAATATTCTGAGATCCATTGTGTGGTCTATCTCTGAAGATATGACAATATTTCTTCTGTTAAAGCACTACATCATTCTGCACATACCACCTATCACAACCTTTAAATGTTTACCAGTGTACTGTTTAAATTTAGCAGCAATGTACAATGTGCTAAGGCCATCTTAAATGAATATGGTAAGTATGAAACTTATATCAGACTCTTACCAAAAATATAATGCCTGCTGAAATAATGAAAATTCAACTTTAAAATATATATTGTGTCAAAACATGTACACATACCCATTAATGTAGATACACAGACAAACAGCAAATTATTAAGGTAATGTAATTTTTTAAATAGATTATTTAATAACTAAGTAGAATAGAAACTTCAAGCAATAGCATTAGTTAAAACTATTTTCCTTGTACATGTATAATAATGACACTTAGAGCAGCTGTATAGTTTTCATGAAGGAATTTGTTACATATAAAAACATGTCTTTATGTTAGTAGTTTTGTCAATTTTATCAAACTAAATCAGCCTCTGGCGATTCTTCCTCAAACCAGTCATGTTGAGTTATAGGAAAATTAGATGCGGAAGATACTTTCTTAAAGGACTTAACGCAATGGTCTTCAGTGACTCAATAAAGACATCATCTTGTGCTTGATCATTTGATTGAAATAATTAGTCCTTCTCATTAGGTTCCTCCTCTGTTGCCGTAAGAATCAAGCTATGCTACAATCTGTATTTCATAGTCTTCTCAATATTATGTTCTTGATTTTCTATGTTAGTATGGGTTGTAATTAAAATTTATAAATAATTAAAGAATGAATACATTCAAATAAAGCTATGCTACAGGCTGTATAGTTATGTATGAGTAGGCAATACAACATTGAGTAAAATAACACAAATTTAAGTCTTTTTGATTTGTGAAGTGGTCATTCCTTAGAATTTAATGCATTCTTTCCAGTTAATGATGATGTTTTAATATTGAATTAATATTGCTAACATCAATTGTTTCCTTTGAAGGCTGACAACACCACACTATTTAGTGTAGTTGTGTAGATCCCTCAACTGACAGTGCCGAACCTCGCTGCAGTTTCTAAGTTATTTGTAAATGCTATGCCAGCTTAGGCCCAGCTATGATGTTACTAGGTAGCATTACAAAAAAAATTATTGATATTCAAATTATTGATGGATCACGTGATGCACATTACAAACTGTTGTTTGATGACTCAGCATTTCTCTTCAATTAAAGGGAAAAAAAGCTTTGTCGTTTACTGGGTACTTTGCACTCTGATTGACATGTCTGTGAAGCTCTAACTGAGTAAGTAATAGTATCATTCAATTTCCAAGCAAGATTAAGTGCTAGATTCGTGATGAACTTTACTCTGAGCCTTTACATGACGCTTTAAAATGTTTCAATATTTCATATACAAAATTTATTGTAACTTGAAAATGAAGCATTCTTTGGAAACGTCCCGTAGTACAAATATAAATCAACATATTATCTATTAGTAGCAGTTTTTCCAGTGCTTTGAGACATTTCCTGAATGCGTTACCTTGCTCCAAGCCCACAAAACACTTTTCAGAACTTTTCTAACAATTGCTTCGATCAACGGCCTTCTATTTTGCTGATCCGTATTCATCTAAGATTCTCTATAGCATACTAAAAAAATCTCCACATTAATTTTTTTACTTTTCGAGAAACGGTACTTTGACTGTGCAGCCTGAAAATTCTTTTGCGAGTTTTAAGCTTTTGTTTTCCTTGACGATGTTCTTGATACTACTGTTGTAAAGTCCACATGTTTTTCTATTCATTGCTAAACGTTGGTAGCTGCTAAGGCTTTGGTTGCCAAATTATAGCAGTTCAAAGGTAACAGGCAGTGCAGACACACACACACACCGACAGACTACAGTACCCTCGCTTTGTGCCCACGCACAGCGAGGTTAAATATCAAGGTATCAATAGATCATACAGGAAGTAAGTGACATAGTTAGATAGCAATAACTACTACATTGAAATAAGGAAACTCCTGTAACCTAATTATAGTAAGATGAGAGTATACTGTCTGTCTACTAACTACTACTGTATGTAGTATCATTATTAAAAAGGACACATGTATCAATCTGCACACTAATTTTTTTTCAAATGTGATCGTAGGTACTCAAAGCTCTAACAAGACATCAGTACTACTTGTAATAATGTACACTAATAAGTTGATAGTAATGGTGTTTTAATAGTTGTAACAAATTTGTGTAATATATTTATCATTCTATGTTATATTTAAATGAGTGATGATTGATAATTTTAAAAAAAATTTAATTTTATCATTTGACAAGTGATAATTAGATGTTTAAATAAGACAGTCAGTAGGAGGCTAGGAGCAGGATGAAGAGGAGGTGATGTCCATGAAGCTATGATGGTGCTAGAACAATAAAATTAATCTATTACTACTTATTATGAGATATATTATATTTTAAAACTGATTAAAAATATTTCCATAATAATCTCTTTTTTCCATAATATCTATAATAGGAAAGTCACTATTGGTTGACTATGGTGATTGTGATCTGGTCCCTCTCAGACAGTGAATTGTTGATCTTAAAATAGAGAAGGCTAGCTTGCATCTGATAAAATTAATGAGTGTGCTGCAGGGTTGTTGTGATTATACAGAATAAAAATAATGATTATAATTACTGATTACTTTCACTGAATAGTAAAAGTAATGATAAAATTACTGATTTTTTTGAAGTAATGATTACAATTACAATTACTTTCCCTTTGCTGCATGCAGCCATGTCATTTGTTTCACACAGTGTGACTACAGTTGATACAGCTACATTCAGTGACAAATCACATGTAGTGTTGTCAGTCATGTGACTGCTTAGTGCGCAATGCACAATATGTAAAGAATGTTAAACTCACATTTACATACTTACTTTTATTTATTGTCCAGCAAAAAATGATGACATATTTTACACATTAAACTATAATGCACTGAATTACTAATTGATTACAATTACTTAGTGTAATTACAATTACATTACAATTACTTTGAGATACTGTAATCATTAATAATCATTACAATTACAATTACTGATTACAACAACCCTGGTGTGCTGTATGGTCTCTGGTGCTTCTCTAATTGTAGTGACCCAATACACTTGTAGAAAAGTGATGAAATGGGACCAAGCCCGCCTCCAGTTGAGAATATTAACGGGAAAAAGCATCCAAACTCAACTTCCCGCACTCGTTGGTCATACTTTCTCTTCTTCTCATCTTCAGACATCTTGTAACTGGCTTGAAGGGAACGTCCCCGTACGTCTGAGAGAATGGGTTGACTACCCTTACGTCAAAAAACACTCTGTGCTGGTACCCCCCAGAACCCATCTGCAGCAACATCTAACCGAGCTCCATCCTGATGGCTGGCTGTTCTATAGAACAGTGATTCACCTGACAGTGGCTGTAAAGAAGGTTCTCTACAGATGTTATGGCAAACATCTTTGAGGAGAGTAGCTGTCAGGTCTCTCAACTCATTGTGGTGATGGATTGGATATCCTCCATAAGGACAGGAGAGAGAATGGTCAACAGTAAATGTTGAACCACATACACAAATGGATGGGAGAAGAAATGGTCTCCAGCCATATCTGATATATAAAGCATCCCTAAATGAGCCCTTATGGAGGTCAAATCCATGTTCTCTCAAAGGCAATGCAGACAGCCATATTGATGCTCCATGTTCACAGGCTACATCCATCAATCTCTGGCAATCAGAAGGTAAGCTCTCCCTCACTTGTTGAGTCCTGGTGGTCATTTTTTGTGCTCTCAGCTTAGAGAACAATTTTTCCTGTTCCTCCAACACTTCAAGCGGCAGTTCCTTACAACGACTCCTTAAACACTGGACCAAGGGCTGAGTAATGGCCCTCGAAGCTTGATACTGTTGCTCAGAGAACCAATGAGGGTAGATCATACCCAGACCTCCATAGTGGTAAGGAAGAGCTAATTATTCCCTCTCAACATCACTCACACTAGACCTCCCAGACAAGGAAGGAATAAAGACATTCCGGAAACAATTCTCAAGCTGAGATAACAGGTCAGGAGAAATAGAACAAGTCCTGAAGAAATACGTCCAATGACTAAACAAACCGTGACCGAAAGCACTGAAAGCAGCTTGTGGCTGAACATCAGCGATATTAGAAAGTAACCTTAGGTCTTTTACCCAGTTGTCAACCTTTCTCTTAATCTGCTCCTCAACAAATGAATCAATGCCAATTGGTGATCCAAGGAGAACAATGCCATCAGTTCTTATAGTGACATCTGTACCCTGAAAGCAGATCTTTGCTCTCTCAAAATGCTCTTCCTTGACTAGTAGCACTGTCTTCTTGTCATTAGCATAGTAACCATACGAAGGTCCCAATGACCTGATCCCATCCCACAATAAACGTAGCTCTTATAAGTCGCCAAGACCAGTGGCATCATCAGCATACCAGAGTTGGGTAGTATGTGAAACCTCATTGAGTTGTTGAATCAGCGGAACTGTAGCAACAGCAAACATACTCATAGCAAGTGGGTCTCCTTGTGTGGTGCCTTCACAAGAAAATATACAATCACCATCTATAAAAAGAGAACAGTCAAAACGATAAGTGTTAGTCACCAGCCTCCCAAAGGAAGGACACAGATGTAAAATATTGCAGAGAGCCAGCTCCCTATTCAAAGAATTAAAGGCGTTAGTAGCATCTACACAAAGGACCCCCTCAACTTCCTCAGAATCATACAATTCCCTAACACAATTGACAATCGCCTCACAAGATGATTTCTGACCAGCACAAAGTTGCTGACATCCTGTCACATCCAAAATATCAGGTTTACTGACAGACAGAACGGATTTACCTATCACCACATAATATTGCAGTTGTACATGTATGCTCCTTTTACCCTATACCCCTATACTTGTATAAGGATATCGACTGTTATGTTTTATGTAATGTAACTGCTTATGACACCTAATTAATTAAACACATGCAATCATAGACACACACATACTTTCCCCTTCATACAGTAGTTCTAGGTAATATTACCTTCCTAGCTTGTTGCATTCTGTTGATATGTCAATATAGAACATTATTTAGCATCACAGGAAAAACCTGCTTGGGCAGGACAATATAACTATATTTGTTTTTCATTTATTAACATTTCAAATCGTGTCATCTCTTTGGAAGACTTCATCAGTTGCTAATGGTACATGTATGATAGATAGATAACCTATCTGTATCTGTTTTGTATCATTACACAATGAACCATGTTATTGTAATTAGCAAGTTAGTCAAATAAATTTAGGAAGTTATTTATATCAGTTATATATATTAATGTCACTTTATAAGCTTATGTACTAGTTTTAAGAAACAACACACTGGTGTCCAAACTCGTTTTACCACCACTGTATCAATATAATTAGGAAGTTTTTAAATTAACATTGGAAGACAAGGAAGTGAGTACTTTTAATTGGGATGTTACTGCTTCTATTCATATAGTATATTATATCAGTGTAAAGTATGAAGTCATGAGATGTATTTATAATTGTTATGTTAATACATGATAGACTGACTATTTAACTGTAAGGAGGATTGCAGTGTTAATTAGTAGTTATAATTATTATAACCTCCCGTATATTGTTATTATATTGTGTGTATGTTTGTTCAGTTGTTGTCTTTTAGAGTTTTTGTCCATATCTTGATTAATTCTTAGCTTGTAACAATATATCACACAAAACACTTTCATTGCTCTTTTTTGAAAGTAGTTCATGTTACATTGGACAGCTGATATTTTATATCTTTTATGACATTCTTGACTATTACACCTAGTGGAAACATTTAAAGTTGGCAATATAAACAAGCTATAATAAGTGCCTAGCATCAAAGTAAATTACATTGAGATCTCAAAAAAAAGCATACTTTCAACATGATTCTAAAGTTTGACAGAGAACTTTAATCACTCAACTATTAAGAGGCAGATTGTATATGGCTAATATTAGCTTAACTTTAGTTTTAGCTTGGATGTAGGTCTGGGAATGAAACTAGGCTAATTTAATTTTATATTTTTCCTTAATTAATGCCCTATCTCTCACAATCTTTCTGCTACACATCAATTTTACTATCAACTATCTAGGACAGCACACACTGTGACATCAAAGTTGTGGCTTATACACTACATCAAAGACTCATATCTTGGATGATAACAGAGCATGGTTAAAGAGTCAGTTGTCTATCAATCTTCTAATGTGCTCCCTTGTATTCAGAAATTCATATACCTCCATGATCCATTTTATGTTCAAGAATGGTTACAACAAGAAATTGACTCAGTGGTTAGTTTTAGTGACTTAAATCAAGACATTCTTTATAATTAGTTTGAAAACATAATTAATTGATGTTAATACTGTAATTTTTTTGTATTGAAATTTATTTTAAAGAAATATACTTTTTAATTGTTTTTGCAATTTTAAAGTGACAACTATTTAAAATGAGAGTGAACAAGCTCTTAATGAAGATAAAGAATTCCATAATACTTCATTTTTACTTTGGATGATATTAATTTAACACACAAACCAGGGCTGATTGGAAGAGTTGGTCAGTAAGTACTTGAAGTGTGTAGCACTGTACCACATAAAGTATGGCCTTAACTTTCTACTTAGTCAATCTTATAGTATTCCTAGCTAGTCATGTAATGTATTTTTAGTCAGTCATCATTACATATGTTAGATAGACAAACAGATGATAGATTGTTAGTGAAATGAAACATCAAATATTCAAGTATAAAATTACATAAAATTACATATATAACTATACATTGTGTTATTAGGGTTAGTGATTTTCTAATGCAAATTTACATTGACATTGTTTTAATAGAGAACACCCAGATTTGGCAAGGTTAGCAGTGATTTATAAGTCTAATAAATTCATATGATCAATATCAATTTTAGAATTTATTATGAGTGGGTGAGGTTTGTGGTTCTATGATACAGATTAAATGTATGTGTACATCGTCACTTTTAATAGGGATAACCCAGATTTGGCATGGTTAGAAGTGATTTATATAAATTCATTATATCGCTTTTAAAATCAATTTACTATTAGGATAGATCAGGAATGGACAAGGTTAGTGGTTCTATGATATAAATCTACATGTACATGTATATTATTATTTTAATAGGGACCACCCAGCCTGGGCAAGGTTAGCAATGATTTATATAATCTTAAGTGAACTCATATAGTCAATTTACTATTAGAATGGATTTTGAGTTGGTGAAGTTAGTGGTTCTCTGATGCAAATTTATATAAACATATACATTATTGTTTTAAAAGAGAACACCCAGATTTGGCAAGGTTAGCAGTGATTTATATAAATTTAAGTAAATTCATATGATCAAAATTCACTTTAGAATGAGTCGAGAGTGGGCAAGGTTAGTGGTTGATACAAATTTACATGTACATGTACATTATTGTTTTCATAGAGAACAACCAGAGTTGACAAGTTTAGCAGTGATTTTATATAAACTTAACAAAAATATATGATCAACTTACTATTAGGATGAATCAGGAATGGCAAATGTTAGTGGTTCCATGGTACAAATTTACATACACATGTATACTTCATTGTTTTAATAGGGAACACCCAGATTTAGCAAGGTTAGCAGTGATTTATAAAATTACATAAATTTTATATGATCAATTTGCTATTAGGAGAGATGAGAAATGGGCTAAGTTAGTTGTTCTATGATACAAAATCACATGTACAATATTGTTTATGATAGGGAACATCCAGATATTGTAAGGTTAGTGAATGATTAAATATAAAACTATATTCTCAATTTAACTATAGACAATTTCACAAGTTTAGAAGGTTAGTAATTAATAGTGTGTTTGTTTACTTATTATATTTATATGTTTATTTTATATATAAAGGAAACAACCTCGATCAAAGTTAGTGTTTTATTTTTTATTGATTGTATTTGTATCATTAATTTAGTGTGGGAATGTTTGCATTAGCAGGTTAATGTTGATGTCTATATCATATTTAATTATGTGCAATCACAATTCTCTAAATGTTTAAATTATTATATTTAATTATAACTAGAGGAAGATATTGTGTTGAGAAAGCATTGAAAAGGGAAAAAGTACGAATATGTCTTACCAAGTGTCTCTGTCAAGGTCCTCCTTGTGTTGGCAAGACACAACTCAAATGTCTTCTACTTAGTATTCCAGTGAAGTCATCAGCTAGTACACGTTGTGCAGAAAAATCGATACGTGCTGTGTGTTCAGACCGATATCGACACATTGATGGAGAGAAGTGGCAGTTGATGGACGAGGCATTACTAATGAACATTATTGCTACAAAAATGAAATACCTTTACAAAGAAGAAGAGTCCAATTTGGACGTAGATGATGCAACAATCTCTGAATTAATTGTCCATCTAGGAGCATCAGAATCCATTTCTCATAGCAAACAAAAGTGGATTTATTTCATTGACTCTGGAGGCCAACCACAATTTCAAGAAGTGTTGCAAGCGTTCATTCCAGATACATCAGTCATTCTCCAAGTCTTCAAATTAACAGAGAAATTATCTGATCACCCTTTTATGAATTATGAGACAAGCGATGGACATCAGCTTAGCCTTGGCTGCCATGCTCTAACTAACCAAAAAATTTTGAAGCGACAAGCACGAATACTTCATTGTACACCAGAAGCTAAAATGCAGATAGCCTTAGTTGGTACTTACTATGATAAGTACCAGGAAGCACTTCAAATATCACAAATTGAAGAAAAAATAGAGGACAAAGAAATAAGTTTAGTAGAAGTGTTCTCTGGTTCTAAGAAGCAAGTGATATTTCGAGATTCTAATTTCAAACAGTGTATATATCCTGTTAATGGTCTGCAAGCTATAGAAAGTAAATTTGACGATCCTGTAGTTTGTGAGCTAAGAAAGTGTATTGCATCATCAGTCTCAGAAGAAGCTGATATTCCACTAAGATGGCATGTACTGGAGTTAGCACTTCAAAAAGAAAGTCAAGCATGCAACGCTGCATCTTTTCATTAGCAGAAGTTAAAGAAATAGCTGAACAATACCAATTTGAAAATGAAGATGAAGTCGGTTCTGCTCTGACCTTTCTTGCCAAGTACAATCTTATTCTTTATTATGCCAACTTACTACCAGATGTAATCTTCACTACACCACAAGTACTCCTTGACAAAGTGACTGAACTTACAGAAAAAATGTATCCACCACATCGAGGGGAGTATGAAGAAATGTTGAAGAAGGGTATTGTGTCACTACATATTTTGAAAGATTTCTCTAAGCATTACATACCTGGAGTGTTCACAGAAGTGGAGGTTACCAGCATTTTTGAATTCCTCTACATTTGTTCAAAGTTAGATGACAATAGATTCTTTATGCCTGCTCTTTTGTGTCCTCTTAATCCTGAGGACATGAATAAGCTATCTACTACCCCATTGCTATACCATTTCAATGAGGGTTGTGTTCCTGCTGGTTTGTTTTGTGCATTAGTTGTTTGTCTATCAAACAAAGGATACAAGCTATTAGTTGATGATCCTGATCTACCTCTTAAAACTCCTCATAACAATGCAGTGAGTTTTGAAATAGCTGGTCTACGTATTACTGTCACTGTAGTTGATTCATTTCATCAACTTGAAGTCCATTACCATTCTACAGCTGAAGTAGATTACCTCAGGAAATATCTTTCTGAAATACGAAATACGTTTGTAGACAGTTTAAAGGAAGTAATTGAGAATCTGAAATACAAGATAAGTATTCCAAATTGTGCCTTCTACTGCCGAGCTGATAAATGTTGTCAAGATAGCAGTAAACCACACATTGCTACTATAGGTAGAGAAGGAGAAGTGATCTGTTCAGTGCGTCCTCGTACTGTTTGGTATTCACCTAGTGAGGCTGAAAGTCTCTGGTTAGCTCCTTATCCATCCTCTTCCAGTGAGTTAACAACAAAACAGCTAATAAAAGAGTTAATTGAAACATCACATAAATGGTTTGAGATCGGTATTTATCTTGAAGTACCAAACTATCGCCTGGAATCCATCCGAATTTGCAATGATGACATTGTACAAAGATTATATGCTGTTCTTGAATTCTGGAAAAATAACCCAAAGCCTACTAAACCATACATATGGCAGACAATTGTCTCTTGTCTTCACTCTCGAATTGTCTGCAATAAAAGGCTTGCATCAAAGATAGAGCAACAATATCTCTAGATCTTGCAGGCTAAACACTGCTCCTATTAAAATGTATACATTCCATTCAAATTTAAACAGTTTTGTATATGGTTACATCATTTTAATTAAACAAACTTACTAGTTATACATGTCACAAACTTGATGCTTCGTAGATTGTCCTGTCTTTTTATTAATAATTAAACCAATTTAAATACTTGCATATATATTTTAGAAATAGTTTTGAATGCCTGCTGTATTGTTCATGTAAATGTACATGCTGCTAATATTATTAGTAATAGTACAATTGATAATCAAAGTGAAATCATTATCTGCAGTAGATTCATTGGGGTAAGTGCAATATGATGAGCTTAACTTTATATAATCTTGGTAATTTATGTAGACAACATGATTATAATATCATAAAGATATTAAATTGTCAATATTTTTAAAAATATTGGATATAAAATGTTAATCCTGTCAATAACTTGTTAAGTTGCTACATCTTTTAATTTCAAGAATTGCTCCTCAATAGACGTCTTTTAAGATACAATTACATCTACTAACTGTGAAAAATGAACTTAAGTTAAGATCATTAGCTTTTGGAGGATTAATATATGCATTCAGCCATGACTCAGAATGAAAGCTGACAGTAAACAAGGGAATTTGTATGTGCACTGTACTACTTCACTCTAGAATAACAATGATGATGCAACCACTTTTATAACCCTGACTACAAAGGAAGTGATGGCATTTACCCTAAGTCACTGTTGGAGAGTTCTGCTCTGTTACATAATCACATAACAATGGGAACCACCACATCCACGAGTCATGTGAAGAGTACACATTCCACCACCATTGATGATTTGACGCTATACCACACTCATGTCCAATTATATCTGTTACAAAGATGCTAATGTCACAATTAAACTGTTTTTTTGAAGATTAGAGAGTCATCAAACATTGTGAGACAACTACTTATAAATATAACAAGCAAGTCATGATTAGTCAATTCTTTGGTGTAAACTGAAAGTAACAATATTGTTTTCATTACTATTGTCATATTGCATTGATTTTATACGTCCATAATAAAAAAATGAAAGAAAACTTTTTAGAATACTGGACAAGTAAGTAGCATTAGGATTCACTTTTGCTAAGGTAGCCCACACACATTCAGCCTCCCTTAGGATCACAGTTACTACCCTCCATATCAAAGTAGACTATTATTAACTCACACATAAAATGTTAGTATTGTGTTACTGCATATTTTTATAATGTCTAATGGACTCTCATTATCATTTTTCACAAATAAAAACAGTAATACAATATAATGCTATTATTGTTCAACTATTTTAAATGAACACAATAAAGCAGTAACAGTTATATGAATATACTATTACAATTGGCATTAGCAAGGTTATCAACCAGATCCACTCCAAATGTCCATACATGTTTACAAGGATTACCATCATAAGTAATTGATACACCATCAACATAAATATTATCAATATTTGGATTATCAACAGACACTCCACCCCTTAAGTCTGGTGAAAAACCATCTGATAACCCATACTGATATCCTCTTACTTGCATGCCCACATACTTTTGTTGTAACTAAATTCATATATAGAGAAGAATACTGAAGCTTGACTACAAAATGATGAAACTGGTCAATTACAAGACTATATCTAGTGTTATTATTCTGTTTAATTGTTAGTTCTGGTGGAAAGATAACATTCACATAACATAGCACACTCATGTTAAGATAGCACACTCACATCCTGCCTTCTTTATTATCACAGTTACTACTTTATAGTGCAATACACTGATATAAGAGAATCATTAGGAGCTAGTATTGTGAAATAACTTGATGGAGCAAAGCTGCATTCATTGAGAATCTGAGAGCAATTAAGAAAAAAAAGGCTGCAGTAGACAGATATTATGGAACCATTTGCAGCTCTCATTGTGTAGTAGCTAGACTATAGAGGGAGATATAGTTTTACTTGAAAGACTTAGAGCAGTTGGAGAATGCAAAGCTGAGTATATACATCTCTTGTAACTGTCCTAGTAGTTCATTGTTAGGATTAAAGTTATGATGACACTCATCAAAGATATCATAACATTCACTGGAAAATTAAATATGTTTCCAATATGTTGTCCTCTAAGAAATGTAAAGGAAACATATATAATAAATTTCTCTATATGTTTCTGTTTTGGAAATTTGTAATTTTTATTATGTTTCCAATATTAAAACACTCCACAATTCCAAAGGTTAGAAACAAATGTTTTCATTGATAATTAATTATATATACTTCAAAATTTATTATCAAGCAATAACATAAATCTATAACTTTAAAGGAAAAAGTAAAATCAATTATTTATGATCTACAAGAAATTAATGGACTCCCAACTAGTACTGTCTCATCATTGATAGTGTAAGTGCAAGACCTATCCCAAGAATGTTTTCTATTGGTACAAACTGGTTGTCTAAACAGAACTCAAAAGTTGAGTTACAATACAGCTCATTAGGTTTACCAAAGTAATGACGGCTGTTCTTTCTCGCGGCAAAAATCAGTCTCTTTAACGGAATCATCACTAGATGAATCAGACAAACTGATAGAAGAGCTATTATCATTGTGCTTCTGGAGTTGTGATACATTACACCAGATTCCTGAGTGACAGTATAATTGTCGATGCTACTTGTAAGTTTTCAATGAGAGTCTTTTAAAACAATGTCCACAAAGTATGAAATTTGTAGTCTTAGACTGTCTTAATCTCTGAGACATTTTAGAACAAAGTAACCAAGATACCTCTCTTCCACTGTTGTAGTGATCACGTGATAACGTAGCCGAAAGGCGCGGGATCTCTGTACAGTTTTATGTCGTTCTCTCTGGCTCTAGAAGTTAGAAGATGGCCTATTCTTTCCATCAGCATCAATCCAGTCCTAGCTGTTTTGATCAACTCAATGATAATGACTATGATGAGTATCCTGAGAGCCTGTCATCGAGCTCATCTAACTGTCACAGTACTGAATGTGATGACTCAAGTCCTGTTGTAAATACTCCTACACTTCCAAGAATAGCAGTGAACAGTCGATTGAACCTACTCACTCGTTTCGAAGATGCCATTGGTCCATCTCAGTTACCTTCTTGGATAAATGCTAGCACTTTTTTAAAAACAAAAGACAACAGTGTTAAAGCTAGTGCCAAAGTTACTACTAGTCAAAACCAAACTGACAATACCACACAGGGTAAAGCTTCAACTGAAATAACTCCCTACCATACTAAAGCTAAGTCATCATCAAGAATTCTTTTGAAATGTAATCAAAAAACTCAAGGTAGTACTAAAGTTAAGGAATCTCCTGTTGTCCATAACTTCATTGATAATGAACAGACAGGTAAATGGTAAAATTGTACACTTTTTATATTATATTTTTGTAGCAATGGAAAAAGTTTTCCAAGAGATTAGAAATTCAGAAGAAAGGTTACAGACACGTATTGAGGACTTGGAAGGTAGATTTGGACAATGTCATGGTTCTACTACAAGAAGAAAGATTTCACCTCCTGAAGTAAGAGTAAGTTATTTTGATCTGCTGAGGTAAAGTGAGAAATTTAACAGCTTTTATAAGACAACCACATAGCTATTTACACAATTTGTGGTCTATGATAATCTCAATTTCTCCTTAGGGTTTTTAGTTGACTTAGGTATCACAATATGCTTATTCAGAAAGAATACTCTATACTATCCTTATGCTTTAGGGTTTGAAATGTTTTTGGTATGGGGCTAAACTGGAAAATAAATATATTACAGTACTATACTATGTGTACAGTCAATTGATTGTGTATTTTTGAACAAACAGTACACTGTAATTTGTGTCAAGAATCTCAAGACATTTCCCTACGTCCCATTATAAACTAATAGTAGGGTGGAAAGGTTGAAAGGTCTGCTCACTATTCTAAACTGTGATTAATTTTTACAGTGATAGGCAAATATAGTAATATTATTGTGACAATATTGTATGTATAACACTGTTAATATGTATGATCTACCCACACATCATGTTATAGTAACTATTATTATCTAGGATTGTGTACGCAAAACATAGTTAGCTTTATACGAAGAAGATGAGAACCTTGAATGGAACTTTAGGTATGAATAACATGACCTCTACTTGTAACACTATCTTCTGTATACTTGCTGTAGTAAGAAAATAGGTGACAAAGAAAATCAAATGATATTAAAGAAATTAGTAGCAAAAGTGAAATCTCATTTTCCTGATGTAGCCACTTCGGTTATTAATGGTTAGTAATATCATCAGCCTGAAAGACATATTGGCATATCTGTTGAAATTATGAATGTTATGTATAATATAATGTGTGCATTATTAAGTATTTTATTAAATATGGTTGTACCATATTACTCACCATTATGATCCTTTTATAGATGCTACTAAAACTTATTTTTCAAGTTGTCACACTAAGGCAAAGCTCATAAATTCAGGAAAGTATTCTAATAAATGTGAAAAACAGAAGAATAAACAGGATAATTAGAGTAAGTACTTAAGACCATTTAATTGATACTATTGTAATTTCCATTATAGGAAATGATATTAATAATGTTAGTGTAAATACCTATGAACTTTTCCTTTTATTTCAAACACTGTTCTTTAATAGAAGCTACAACAAAGACTTACTGAATATGATCGAATAGCTGGCCTATCTGATGCTACTAAACCAAAGTGGAGAGTTTGTTTCACTGGTGATATGATGAGCTCAGAAGAGAGTGATGAAAATTAAGATTACCAGTTTATTATCCCCAGTCTTCCCTGGAGAAGAAAACACCTTACAAAATTACTGTATGCTTTGGACAAAAAATCTTCCAAAAATTGTTCAGTAAGAAGTAAGCATTATGACCTAAAATGAAGGAAGGCCTTCCTTCTGATAGACTGAAACCAGCTGGTTAATCAGAATGTGCTTTTCAGCAATGGTTGCAATGACAGTGGTTATTCAATAATTAATTTTATGAGTCATTTATCCAATCATTTAAAAAGTTATGTTATGTAGTATATCATGTCATCAAGTACTGGTTTGTTGAGAGTATTCTGATTATGTCATTTATTGTTTAAGTTGTTTATGTGACAAACTGACAATGACATTATATTTAATTATTTATGATTTACATAACATTTTCTTTTTTTGAGGACATCATAAATGTATTTAATTTTGTAGTGATTACTTGATGTTTTTGGATTTCTTGTATTTGTAAATAATTATTAAATTCAATGGAAACATTAAAGTTTCTTTAGTGAATACAAATAAATATTTGGTGTTTTCAAGTGTTTCTATATAGTGGTAAACTTGCTCTTCACATGTGTTTCTTATCAAAAGAAATCTTTATGTTTCCTTAGTTTGGAAACACCAGAAACACAACAGGATACTTGACATTTTCAAAATGTTTCCAGATGTTTCATGGTCCAGAAACATATTAATTTTTCCAGTGATTCTTGTGATGGATAGAGATTAATACCATTGTCCACGTATCCTTTTTTGATACAAGTAATATTGTTATTAACAGGAGGTGATGATATCTTAAACAAGTTTTTCATAGAGTAGAATAGATCATAACCACATTTTAATAATGCATATTAAGGTTAATAAATTTTAACATAGCAATATCTCTGAGAACAATCCTGCACAATAGAAACAAAACAGCAATAGTTTGACATTTTAACATTTCATTGAAATGTTCACATGTACAGTAATTCTGCGCTGACATAACTGACAGTAATATTTAATTGTGTATATGTTATAGTCTCAATTATGTACTATATAAGAAGACAGAAAGATAATCTGATGTGTTGACTTTTCCTCATTATTCTTGAGGACAAATCAACACATCAGATTATATTTTCCTACATGTCATTTGTTTGCTTTATATACATTTATCAAAAGCCATAAATGAACAAACAATATGTATTTGAATTGGCACAAACAAGCAGAGAAAAAGTTTAATAGTTATTGACTAGTTTGGCTTCTCTTGGATATTAATATCATCAGAAATCAATGATATTGTTATAAAGGAAAAACCACAAACAACATTTGTATTTCTAATAAAATTTTGCTGGGTAAATAGAAAAAGGCAAAACAAAATGTGTAATAAGTTGAGCCCCTAGTGGCTTGTTATGTTATTACTACAGACACAGCAATGATTAGTATTCCAGAGGAAAAGTATCAAGGTGTGTGGTCAGAATATCAGTTTGTGTAAATTGTAGATTTTGTGGCCACTTTGTAGGGGTCTGAATATTAACAGTGCTGTTATACAAAAATAATACTTTAAAACTATTAATTAACTATGTACATGTTCAAAAAATGCAGCAACTACATTAAAACTAGAAAGACGATTAAATTATTAATAATAGAACTTAGCGAACATACAACTCAATTATATCTACTGGAGTAGATTCATCAGGATATCCTTCACTGGTACACATTCTTAGTTCAATATTATCAGTAGTTGATTGATTAAGGGACTTGACAAACCATGGCATTTTAGGAAATGCACAGCATGGAAACTCTAAGTAGTCACATTGTTTGCCATCCCAAAGTGGATCATCATAGTGGAATGTATAAGGTTCATTCACATGAGAGCCAGACTCACAGTAGTAGTCATCACCAACATATTGTGATGTGGTTTCTGTGCTGCCATTATTACAAGGACAAGACCATTTTTTTGGCAGTTTCTCTTTGCCCTGCTATATATGTCCAAATATGATGACGAGGGTTATTACCATGAGTAATAGACACACCATCAACATAAGCCCCTTCAAGTGAAGGAAATCCATTATGATTATCATAAATACCATCAACATTCCCACGATGATATCCTCTTACTCTCCCACATACTTGAAAATAGTTTAGACCAAAAGTAGAGAAAATGATGGAATTACAGCCACCATTTGAAGGATGAGGTTGATCACAAAGTGGATAACTGATATTTGGAAAAAAATAACTGTTTAGACCACTTGGACAAGTAGCACCAATTTCACTCATATTGAGGTAGACCAATCTCATCCATCCTCCCTTATCATCACAGTTACTACCCTCCTTATCACAATAGACTGATATAAGAGAACCATTAGGAGTTCGTATTGTGTAGTACCCAGACAGAGCTGAACTGTCTTCTTTGAAGATTTGAGAGCAGTTGTCAAAAGCATTGTCATCACAGTAGACAGATATTAAGGAACCATTAACAGATTTCAATGTGTAGTAGCCAGAGAAAACTGAAGGGTTTTTTTTGAAAGACATCAGAGCAGTTGAAGAAGGCAGAGTTAAAAATGTCTATAAACTGCAACATGTCTTGTAACTGTCTTAGTAGTTCATTGTTAGGATTAAAGTTACGATGACACTCGTCAGAGATATCTGAACACATTTGTGATGCATAGAAATTTAAACCATTGTTCACATACTTCTTTCCAATACATGTCATACTGTTATTAACAGGAGGAGATGATATCTCAAACAGATTTTTCATAGAGTACAAGAGATCACAACCACATTTTAATGATGCACATGGAGGTGGGTAAACTTCAACACTAACTATATCTGTGAGAACAATCTTGTACAATAGAAAAATAAAAGCAATGGTTTGATATTTTACCATTTTTCCTTGAAACGTTGACATATGGCATGCCAATGTTTTACTTCTTACATATTTATTAAAGCCATATATGAACAAATGATATGTATTGAATTGGCACAAACAAGCAGAGAAAAAGTTTCAAGTTACTGACTAATGTGGCTTCTCTCAAAGATAACTCAATCAAAAATCAATAACATTGATATATAGGAAAAATAAACAAAACTTATGTTACTAATCAAAATTATGCAGGATTATTGAATGGTCAACAAATGAGATTCAATATGTTGAACTTCTAGGGAACAGTTATGTTGATATAACAGAAACAGCAATGATTAGCATTCCAGAAGATATATAGAAGTATCAGTGGTTGTGATTGGAAATGTCACTTTGCATAAATTTTTCATTTTTTGGGCATTTTGTAGGCGTATGAGCATTATTAAAGGTACTATCAAAAATAACACTTTATAACTATTTGGTAACTATGTACATGTTCTAATAAAGCAGCAACTACACTAAACCTGAAAAGACAATGAAATTATTAATGATAAAATTTAATGAATGTACAACTCAATTATATCTACTGAAGTAGATTCAACAGGATATCCTTCACTTGTACACATATCCAGAATTTACATATACAAATGTTAGCAAGTATTTTACATTGGTCTATTGTCTTATACAAAAGAGACACAAGAAACAGAAAAGAGAGAGTGTTTGCTATCCTGAAAGACAGACAGCAGAACTTGGATTATGTCTGGAGCCAGGAGTTGTCATGACTGACTTTGAACTTGCTATCATTTAAACAGCACAATTATCATTCCTAACTACAATTATTAAAGCTGTTATTTCCATTCTTTTTAGTGCCTAAATAAGGAGACATCAGAGTGTAGGCCATCAACAAACATACAGTAGAGATACTCAGCAACTTTAAAGGAAACAGGAACTCTTATGTTTGTCACTGTCATGTATGTGTATCTAGTATGGGAATAATTTTAAAAATTTATTTTTTCCAACTTTTCACCTGTCTTTGGCTGACTTATAGCTAAAATAAATTTTTAGTGTAAACCAATGCCATTTTCTTGTCAAATTTGAGGGCTTTAATAAACTCTGGAGTTACTGAGATAGAGCAATTCATAATGCATTGTCCAGTAGCAGACATACGACAAACAAACAGAGTACTAGAGCCTTCACTCATCCAGAGAGCAGGCAGCAAAATTTAACCATTTCACATGTATATGATGTGGTCATCAATGACAATGTGATTACTATTTTAATAGTGAAAGGTGCTATTACAATTATTTTAATTTTGCAATAATTTATAAATAATTATATCGTTTAATTTGTAGGTCCTAATAATTTGTCACTGGACCAACTCTTGGATCAACAACCTCCAAATCTAGTAATATTAAATATATGCACTGAAACTGTAAAGTAGAACCATTTGAGTGTGACAGTAGAACTCAAATAGTGTGGGTCTAGCTGAATGTCATGATATTATACCAGTATGTATCAGTTATGGATTATGCATAGCAAGAGGAGCAGCAATGAATAATTTAATTATTAGATGCTTTAAGTGCTATCAAACTAAATGATGTAGCTAGGAGATTTAAAGGTGATTTAAAAACAACAGAAAGTTATACTGTATATAATAGCCTTAGCTGATTAAGAAACAATTCCCAGTCATTGGCCTATACAAAAATAACATACAAATAATTAACTAATATACATTAGTTACTGATTTGTATATTTTTTATAAAGGTGGCTTAATGACATTGTCTCTGTAAAATACTTGTGACCACTAACTCAGATTACTATTACTATTTCATTGCATTATAAAAGAACAAAAGTCAAAGAATTCTCAAAACTCAAATGTCTGACAAGTGTGTATGATATGTAAAAACATACATAATTAATAATGAGATTTTTATCTTGTTTTTCCCAATACAATCAGCTGTAATAACGTTCCTATTTGGTACCACAAGCAAAGAATATGAGTGATAACATGCAAATGAACTTCATCATGGTCAGCAAGCTTCAGTGATTTGAATACTTTCCACCTGTAAATACTAATATATGTATAATGGTTTTTGAAACGGTTTAATAGTTGCTATGACTTCTATCTGTGTTACCTATGTATTGAGAAAAACTAGCTTCAGAATGTATTCTTAGATGTTCAAGCTAGTGACAAATCTTTTTTCCACATTGATTTATACATAGGAAAACCATTTGTAAACTTTAGAGTAGTAATGGTAGTGTATTTGGAATCATTAAAGTAATCTATCTACTCTTATTATCACAAGGTATACAAAAAATAAAGGCAGAAAATCAATAACTAAAATAGAACTTTAATATGTCCTATGAGAAAGTCGTCACTTTTGCAATTTTCTTCATAATAATGTTATCAGAAAAATAGCATTATTAAATCTTAATAATTATGACAATCAAATGGGAGAACCATTTTATCATATAATATAAAATAGGGCAGGGTGACTTTGTCCTTTTTAGTTAATATTTACTAATAACCATTCTTTATTGATTCATTATTGTAACTATTGTGTGTGTTTGTGTGTGTGGAATGTGTAGCTAGTATGTTATTACTCTATTCATTTTCACCAAGATACATCTTGCTATACTAATGAGGAGATCTAGGTTACTTTTTCTTTTCATTTTCAATATTACTTTAATAGTATTTCTTAAAAATTCACTTTAGATCAATCTATACTAATAACATTGAGTACATAATATATTATAAATTAATGTGTCTTAATAGCTATGGTAATGTGGAGGATAGGATCAGAGAGTGTCTTTCTCTCTGATTCTGTAAAATGAAATGAAGACCTAATTTTATGATATTTATATTTACTGTTTCAAAAACTGCTACAGACGTTTTCTGTTTCTTGCTAAAATTTCTAATTTACTTGATCATGTTGTTATCATCTTGTACTCAGATCAAGTGAATGTAGTTAATTCTGTGAATATATACTCTGGACTGTTTCACTTTTGAAAAAACCATGAGACAGACAGATTGAGAAAGAGAGAGAGAGAGAGAGAGAGAGAGAGAGAGAGAGAGAGAGAGAGAGAGAGAGAGAGAGAGAGAGAGAGAGAAGGAGAGAGAGAACAATTAGTATATGACTACTTCAGGATATTTATATTGAAAAACTTTAGTGAATACACAAATATACTAATAAATATTGTTATACCATATATATATAGTAAAAACACAGTTGACCTATTCTTTGTATATATACCTATACTAATGGCTTTGATCACTCCATGCGGGGACTTTAGTCAACTAGTTTTATATTGCGCTTTTATATCTGTTAAAATGTCGTGATGAATTGGTTCAATACATATACACTGTATGTCACTATATTGATTATGTACTTACAAATAAATCCATAATGAGATCTGAATAATATATCTTCTTAATTAGACATTATTACAACGACATATTGATTGATAAATATAAAAAAAGATTACATTATTCATGCACTTGTCTTAATTGTTTCTAATGGAAGGATTAATAAAAAAGTTGGTCATAACAAGTCATGTACATGTCATAAACTATATTATTAATTACTTTACTAAATAAACAGACCAGTATGTGTAGACTATGTTATACAATTATTATTATTAATATATTAAAGCTGTAATAATCTCTATCAACAATTTGTTGATGTGTCAATTAAGTACTTAAATAAATACCAATTTTCTTTAAAAAGGAGTTCTTATTAGTACTGAGCTATGAACAGAGTTGGCAGGTTATGATAATGTTGTCCTTTTAATTCATTCACATCACCTACATATATAGGACCTTACTGTACAAGACATATAATTCACTTTATAAATTAAAAAAAAATTGTCATCACTAGATGTCACATGTAAACCCAAAGGGTCCACAACTGGTACTTCTTGTAATCCAGTACACTGTGGTTGGAATCAAATATAAAATCTCATTTTAACTTAATCTGATTTTTAGATAGGATTATTAAATAGTAAGAAATTATTTTTTATTTATTATTCTCATAAAATGGGTCTGTCAGTTTGTTTTAAACTACATAATGTATGTATATATAGCAGTCATAATATTATCATTATAGTACAGACCACATGTAAGGACACCTTAATATTAATTTCTATTGAATCTGTTGTTCTCTGTAGGTAGGCTACATTATAACACTTACTGTATGTACATCTCAGTTGATCATCAGCTAGATACTTAATGTATATAAAGTTTGTGCTATTTAGAAGTACATAACTAACTGTAATCCAGATACTATATATACGGAGATACTATTAAAAGTACTAAGAAATGAATTACACATCGGATCTGTCTTTTCTAATTTTACGAATTAGAGTAATTTCTGGTATTCTGTCATTCCTCCACTCCTCCATAGAGAGACCTGCGGTAAGAGATACAGACTGTACTTACTGTTTAGTTGAATCTCCAGTTTTTTCTATTACTTACTGTTGATCTGTCGTACTGTTGTCCTTGAAGCAATAAGGTATGATCCTATTAATAATATCTTTATATGTTCACAAACAAGAGAGTTTGGGGTTACGCCCCCTGATTATATCATGAAGGCTTATGATCAAAATATTAGTATCTTGTTGATTGTTCATTGGTCTTATATACAAACTAGCTGTATTAAACTGGACATTATTAATGTTAATACTATATGAGACTAGTTCAGTAAATTAGACCTCCTTAGTGTATGCCCAGATCCTCAAACTTGACCCTTCTTAGTGTAGTGTTCAGACACTTACTCTCTTGAATGTAAGAAATGTTGTTTGGTGACTTATGTCCAATATCTTGGCATTTACTACATTTTAGCTAACCAATCAGAATGCTTGAAACCTATTACATCATCAGCTGCATAAATTAGAATGTATTATATGTCTTCTTCTCTATAAGTGATGTATCATCATGTTATAATGTCAAGGAATTTGACTAAAGTCACCTCACATCCTTTCTATCATTAAACAAGTGGTCATCTCAATATGAGACTGTACCCTATGAGAATATGTGATAAACAAATATTTTAATTTAATTATATTATTATTACATTTAAAATTAGTTAATGATAAATTTTATATCTTTTAGATCTGTGAATTGGTACTTTAAGAAACATCAGGTCTGACCTGACACTTGTTAACAAGTCAGGTGACTCCTGACTACACTGTGAAGTAGTACTGAGAGAGTATATTTACATGAAAATGGCAGCAGGTAAATGATCATTATAATTGTAGACAGTAACAAAGATAACTGTCCATGTATTACTAGTTAATAATTAGCCCCACTCTAATGTGTTCAATGTCAACTTTACTTATACTCTGTCCGAGTTGAGTTGGGCCATCCAGACATGTAAATAACTTTGACGTTTTACGTGCTATCTACATGGGACTTTCACCAATGGATTCAGCTTGTAAATGTGCTTTTATATATAAAATATGGCTCTCTAGTACTATGAGAAAGTAGCAAACTATAAAACTTCATACATTTTCAATGGCATACCTTTGTCATACTATAAATTATGCGCCTTCGAGGATTTAACAAATAACACATTTCACCTTGAGAAGTCAGCCATGTGTCACATGGCAATTCAAAATTACAGTTATAATTATAAACAGATGTTCTATTATAACGATTATTATTATTAATACAGTAATCAGGTATTGTCTTTTACAATTTAAGGCAGCTATAAAGCCACCGTGGTTCTGAAAAAACCTTTTTACAATGAAGGTAGACTGAGAATGCCTAGAACTTTCTCTTTTCATAGCCTCTTGATACTGTTACGTGAAACTCCTGTGGCATCAGATGTTTGTTTATGATATCCTTGAGTCTGTTTACACCTGTTGAGTTTTCTCAAAATAGTCATAGACATTTGTAACAACCTCCTTTGTTTGTGACATCTGTCTCTTTGCTTTGGTATCTTAACAAACATGATTGAAAACATGATGTGTTCACATGACATCCATGTGACCAAATAATGAGTAACATTAAAATGTACTTCAGTACTAAATGCCTATAATAGGTGAGGAAATACCTCACCTTACATTCCATGCATAAAACACCTTTTATTAATGAGGAGCTCTTCTCAACTTGGACAGAGTATAGTATTTGTTTGACATACCACATATTCTATTTATAGCCCACTCACAAACCATTGTATTATAAGTAATAAATTTGTTAGATCAGTGTGAGTGAAGTCATTGAATTATAAACAGTAAATGTTATTAACAGTAGAAGAATAGTAGTACATGTAGATGTCCTAGTTAATTGTATAAATATAATTACAATTTTATACTCCAAGTTTCTGTATTAAATTACATGTCCATTTATTGATAATTGAAGTTTTCATTTGTCAACACTTAATCAATACCACATATATTTAAAATGATAATATTTAAAACATTAATTAATTTATAATATGACAGTTTGTTATAATAATTGTTTTGTTTTTATCTCAGATATTACCAGTATATTAAAGGAGACTCCTACAATTCTTGAACTATTCAATCTATTAGTTGATATTAGTGACAAATGGTATGATATTGGATTATCATTACAAGTACGTCGCAGTGTTTTGGATAATTTGAAACACAATCAGAGGGACAATGATGATAAACTCTTTGTAGTCATTAACAACTTTCTAACTAGTCAATCATCCCTTGTTAACTGGGAAACAGTAATAACTGCTATTGAGAGTCCTACTGTTAATGACAAGGAGACAGCTGATCTAATACATCAATATCTTAGTACAGGTAAGAGTAATAAGTTATTATTATTAAGTAATGAGGTTATTAATAGTGGTGTTCAGACTATTACTGTAAAGTGTATTCAATTCAGTTATAATCAACATTGTTCACACACAATGTACATCAGTTGAATGTGATTAAAAAATCAAATTAGTCTCAATTCACTTCAAAGTGGTTTGATGTTGATTGTATCAGTTATAATTTGAACACAGGAATGTTTTGTACATGTTATGAATAATTGTGATCAGTTTGTAGGTAGTCATGTCTTGTTCTGACCTTTCCATATAATGAAGGTCATTAACAATCCTTTTTGAATGGAATTAAGTCAGTTTATAGATGTAAACTTTATTGAATTAAATTAAATATAAACCATACCTAATGTCACTGTCAATACACTGTACCAAAGTAACAATGTACAGTAACAAGGACAAACTAATTAAAAATAAAGAGACAACAGACTAAGTTCTAGGAGCCAATTTGTCCAATATGGTACAGAGGTTATCACATTTACAAAGTTGAATGGAGTCCTGAGGTAGGAGACAAGTTTCAGAGAAATAGAAGAAATGAATAGTCATGATAGATACACAGTAGTGATCACAATAAATAGAAGAATAGTAGAACATGTGTGATGAGAATATTCCAAACTGATCTACTATTATGGTATTAAAATGAAAAACAATGATAATCATTACAGTAAAATGCTGTCCTCTTTGCTTTCTTCAATGTCCAAATCACTATCTTCTCCATTGCACACCTTACCAAATAAGGAGATAAATGACAAAATTATAAGTACATTAAGCTTTAATTTTACAAAAGAATATTAGAGAGAAAAATTATAGAAAGGTTACAAACAATTAGTTATTATTCAAATTAGAGGCACAAAATTTTCAAATAATTACAGTATTGTGTCAATAAGTTTTAACGTACGTATAATATGTAGTACTTGTATTAAGAATGAACTTCTAATGTGTTTGGATGAGTCTAAAGATGGGTTCAACAAACTATACTTGTATATGGGTCAGTTTTCACTCTTGGTGTCACATTGTGTAGTGTAGCATCAATGCTGTTCATATAAAAAAGAGGATACATGTGAACAAAACTCCATCCTCATCATTATAAACTCTATTACTAGTGCAAAATGGAGACTGAAGTGAACAATGTAGGTGTATCCTATATTTACTCAACAGCTATGTATAATTTCTGTTTGTTGTTTATTCAGTTACCTAGCTTGCCACTTCCTTCCATGTGTTTTCTCTTGCTCTTGCATCCTTGTAGCTTTTGCTAGATACTTTCCACAAGCAAGGGAAACAATGAACAGTCTCAATAAGTTTCTCGTCTGTCAAAACTCAAAACACGTGGTTATTGAAATTTGATTGGATGAACGCATTGCTTGAAACTTGATTCTATCCTCGCGTTGTGACATGTCACATTTGTAGGTCGTGCACACACTGTGTTCATAAATTGACATGTGTACACACTACACAACATGACGCAATGTGACGCAAGGCTTTGTGTTGTTATGTGAATCAGCCTTCACTCACAAAATGATCTCATAACATGTAACATGTACACACATAGAACATACTATACCAACACATTGACTTGATAGTAATCCTTATCTGTTTAACTCACAGTTACTGTTGTAGTTAAAGTTAGACTGAAAACACATCTTCATTGACCATACAGTAGATTCAATCAAATGAAAATTTTTTTCTAGTTTGTTTTTCATTACAATACAGTGTACTACATGTCTATCTTACCTTATGTACACTTATACACTTGATTTGATGACTCATATGATATGAACAGTGACTGATTTCATCTGATATTTTAAGACTTACCATTCTATTGTATGTCACATAACAAACTTGATGTTATCTACTTTAGAAGACAGAGTCCAACTCTTTCCATAGTCAGCTATAATATAAAGGAAATGAATATATATCATTGATTTATTATTTTACTTTAATTATGACTACTTTATTGTTAAAGGATTAGCTCATGAATGACTTTATCATTGATTCCAATTAATTGGTACATGTACAAGTAGTAGTTACCAGTTCATCTAGTCTATCCAGCTATACCCTCCTCTTAACTGATGTGTTAGAAATATAAAGCAAAGGTCACAGCAGAATTTTTATTAGTAATAATAAGTAGAAATACAGAAGCCACATTCTCTCCTGGAGCATACTAATTTCCCTTACAATGCATTTATATTATGTTTGTAGATTTACATACTTTAAAACATCATAGTTACTGAATTATAGAGTCATAAAACAGTCTTATTTTGAAAACAAGAATAAAATAGCTTTCTTCATTTCAATAATAGAGAGTGAACAACATTTATATTCTACTTCCTACCACCCACACTAGCCAGAATATAAGTAGTGGAATCTGATTGTTCAGTTGAAGTTAATCAATTGTGACCTTTACTAGACCCTTCTTGTGTGTTAGCAAAGAGGAGGGTCTAGCTTGATAGATTACAACCCATCCTTCCCTTGAATGAATGTCTGGGTAGGAGGCTAAGTTTTAGAACTCTACTTTGTCTCTGTGATGTAGTTACTGTTTATATCATTGTCTCTATATACTATACAAAATAGTAAAACATGGATACTTTTCTGTTATTATAATGACACAAACTATGATACATTATCTCTGTTAACTATGAAAAAGAGTGTTAGTATTATACTTTGCTTTTTAAGTTACAATGATCAAAATGACTTTAAATACTATATACATGTAGTAATAAGAATATATATCCTTTCTATATTATTATGACAAACTTACAAGATAATTTTTAAAGTGAGCTTAAAATTTGCACATACATGTACCTCAACAAAATTATCCACTTTTCTTATCAAAGTAGAAACTACTACAAATCAGTCATTTATTGGAGTCACTTAATGCTCACATTACAATAACTTAAATAGTAATTAATAATTCCATGTAATTAACAAGCTATGTTGATATAGACATTCTGGGGACCTACTCCTACATTGTCTGTTAATTATAAGATAATGTTAGTAATAGTGTCATCTTTACTTGTCCCACAATATTAATATTAGTATATGTCAACAGTACACACACAAATTACTACTTTACTTGTTAACATGTACACATGTACAACTAATTTATAATTAACCTAAACAAGCCACACTCTAAAGTGCTTAATATCCAGTATTAGTTTAAACTTTTACCACATATTCTATTTAAAGCCCAACTACAAACCATTGTATTATAAGTAGTAAATTTGTTAGATCAGTGTGAGTGAAGTCATTGAATGATAAACAGTAAATGTTATTAACAGTAGAAGAATAGTAGTACATGTAGATGTCCTAGTTAATTGTATAAATATAATTCCAATTTTATATTCCAAGTTTCTGTATTAAATTCCATGTCCGTTTATTGATAATTGAAGTTTTCATTTGTCAACACTTAATCAATACCACATATATATATTTAAAATGATAATATTAAGACATTAATTAATTTATAATATAACAGTTTGTTATAATAATTATTTTGTTGTTATCTCAGGTATTACTAGTATATTAAAGGAGACTCTTGATGAAGATGATCTATCCTATCTACTCAGTCTGCTATTTGGTATCAGTGACAAATGGTATGATATTGGATTATCATTACAAGTACGTCGCAATGTTTTGGATGAGATAAAACAAAGTGAGGACAATGACGTAGCCAAACTCAAGAAAGTAATAAACATCTGGAGAGATACAAAATCATCCCCTGATACTTGGGAAACAATGATTACTGCTGTGGAGAGTCCTGTTATTAACAAGGAGATAGCTGATGAGATACGTCTACATCTTAAATTAAGTAAGTTATTATTATTAAGTAATGAGGTTGTTTTATTAATACTGTCACTGTCAATATACTGTATAGTACAAACATTTTGAATTACAAAATGTTATCATTCTGTTGTCAAAGACTTTGATTTAGTTTTTTATTAACTACTTCTATACATCACAACATACATGTAGTATGTGGTACTGGTATTTAGAATGAACTTTATTGTGTTTTTATGATGTGTCTATCTTACAATATGTCTCATAACATAACATGGAACCAACACACTGACTTGATAGTAATTCTTATCTGTTTAGTTAAAGATGTTATAGATAACTACCGTATAGCGCTTTATTTTCAAGGAGCTTAAATTTGGAGGTTTTCGCGGATTTGGTCTTAGACGCGAAAATTGTGCCCTCGAATTATATGGTATAATCAAGGTCAGCTATGTGGTCAATTTTAGCCACACCCCCACACATGTGATAAGTAATAGTTCTGTGAAGCACAGCCACAGCGAAGGGATCTTGAGTGTTTCCCTATTCCTTTCTGCATGACAGTTCTTCCCCAACAATAGGAGTCCAAACACACTGGTATACATGGTAGCCACGAACCATCGCTTCTACACTAAAAGTAACCATTGCAATAGGCCCACGTGCACTCCTCTTGCCGGCTAAGGGCGAAGTTTAATAATTGCAGTAACCTCAAAATTTATTCCGCAAAATAATTCAGTTACAGCAATCTTCTAAATTTTAGCTCCTCGCAAAATAAAGCGCTATATGGTATACTATTATGTACAGAAGCTGTACACTGTGTAAATGTCCCTGAATCTAGACTTATGATGATCATAGTAGTCCCCATAATATTCTAGACACACCCATCATTAATAGCAATAAAGCCTCTAAAAATTCATCAAATTAGATTTGTTTAGAGGTAAAATTTGATGTTTCTTTAACAATAATTATTTTTGACAAAGTTAGAGGTAGATGTAGAGCTTGTACATCTCTATGATATCACATGTGAACACACTTGTCAAGTATAGAGGGATGTGTCAGAATTACAATACTTAGAGAAATTAATTTTAATGATGAATTATTAGAGATAAAGTCAGAAAAAAATATCTACATAATTAGTTATTTAAAAATTAGAGAGTTGAATTTTTGTTTAACAGACTTGGACCATATTGACCAATCAGATTGCTTCATTTCAATTGCTATATGAGATACTCAGCATCTGCTGCTTTGCATACATGTGTGTCAAATCTACTTGTTAGCTTTAGCTAAGTTCTAATATCAATAGTAGTAAGAAGATAATAAGTTGAATTGTTTTGTCAAATCAAATCTTTTGTCATCTTATGAGGAAGCCATTGTAAACTGGAGAGTCAAATGTTTTGTCAGTGCAATAGCTTAATCCTTCATAACCACAATATTTTTTTATAAAGAAAACAGATATCTTTAATATTGAACAATCTAAGTGTCACCAATGTTCCTAGTCTCATCCCCAGATAATCATTCCTTAACATGAAAAAGTATTCAAGTGCTTTCTTTGCCATTACTAAAAGTATGAAAGAATTGTTGATGATGTGACATCAAAATAATAGTAATCCTTATCTGTTTAACTCACAGTTACTGTTGTAGTTAAAGTTAGACTGAAAACACATCTTAAATTTTTTACAAGGACCATACAGTAGATTCAATCAAATTATAACTTTTCTAGTTTACATCACTAGCATCACTATTAAAGAATCTTACGATGAGTTTTGTAATTATAATGTTATAAATTATAGTCTTGTTCACTAATTTGTTTAACAATTTATCATATTATATATAAAACTAGATACACTAAATGCTTAATAACATCTTGTGACTTTTCACTTGTCATCTGTCCAGTTTAGAGTTCAGTAAAGGGAGGGAACACCTTGTAACTATATATATCACTTAAAATAGCATTTTATCATTTCAACTGTTGTCTTGGTTACCAGAATCTTATCAATATGATGTAGGCCGAACAAAGCCAAAACTGGTACAATTCAATATGTATAAAGCTGACTAGAAGTCAAAAATTATTCTTTATAGTTTATGTCCAATAACTGAAACTATGAGTGACAGATAGATACTATTTCAACTAAATTAACTGGGTTAGTTCACTTGAAACAATATCTGCTTATAGCTTCAATTGAAGCCATGAATCAATTACTATAGCAAAATGGATGTAACAACAATGTGGTTGTAAATGTAACTAGTTGGCTTTATGCATATATTGAGTTACAGTAGTTTAGACCTTTTAGCAACTTAGATTTGGACTTGCATCATATTGATGTAAGTGTTGTAACAAAGATTGTATTAGAACTTATATACCTCTATGGGAGGTGTGGAAGTTATTTATTGACCTAAAAATGGAGAAACCTGATTGGTTAATTAATGCATAGCATAGTACAAGTTACTGATACATCAGAGTTATGTAAAACATACAGAACATGTGGTCCAAAATATGTAATGTTAGGTTTGAGTGAAAGAACTGACAGTTCAGTTAATTATAGTTTATTAATTTATATGATTTTGACAACAACATAACTAATAACTGTATTAACTTGTAGTTAGTATATCCAAACATTAGGTCATTATTAATTAATTCATCATTATTATTGATATTATCTATAATTTGTTTGTTCATGTAGGAGTAATTATTAGACTTCGATCTAATCGTAATCCTGACACTGAAATATCTGATTCAGGTAATTTAATTTCTATATAATATGTCAATACATTATGTTAACTGTTACACTGGACATTTACTGTAGTATTATAATTATAGTTTATTCCTAGGACTAACTGATAGTTTTATATTATCATAGTAAACAATGTGAGTAATAACAAAGGTCCTATAAGACTATTAGTATTACATCAGAAACAAATGTTCATGTGAGAGGTTGTATATTACTTAATTTACTTGGCATACCAGGCAGTCCTATAATTGTTTTAAACAAACAGTTTTCACTCACTTGTTCTGATCCTTACTTTTATAAAAGAATTATATCCAGTACTACCACATCTTGTCCTTTGTATTAACTAGCAATCCTATATATCCCAGGATACTAAGTAGTCACTAAGACTGGACCAATGTCAATACTGAGTATCCTTAAACTTGATAATGGCTGTGTTTAGTACATGTATGTTCCTCAATACCAAGTATCACTGGTAATTTTGATATGACATTCCGTAGTGCTAAGTATTCATACTTACTGTAGTACATCCTTGAATGGTTAATTCATTAACCCAGTCCATGCATATCCCTAAACACTGGCAACTTAATACATCTTGGGACCAGGAGTCTCAGGTGCTAAGTACATACCTATATATCGCTTGATACTGAGTATCCCTTGGTACTTAGTACATCCTGGGATGGTTCATTCAAAGATTCAGTTAGAAGCCCAGTCCATATGTATCCCTTAATACTATGTTCTTGATACTTAGTATGTCCTGAGATAGTACTTATAGTCCAGTACATGTCTGTTAATAGCAAGTATCCCTGTCTGTTAATACCAAATATCCCTTGATACCTATTATGTACTGAAATGGTTTATTCAAGCGTATATTTTGGAGCACATGTCATATATCTCTTATTATTAAGTATTGCTGGATATGGATTCTTACCAATGTTACTAGAAAGAATGTTTAGTGTAAGAGTAGCACTACCAGGACAATTACTGATAATATCCTCCACAAATGTTTGTTTTTGCTTCTCATACTCACTTGTCAATATTTCTAGGACAGCATGTAAAGGTTTCCGAGTTGCTTCAACGAATTCTCTTCCTAACTACAAGACCTTATAACTTTACTGTACTAATATAAATTATTATTAATCAATATACTAGTGGCTTATTATCACAACATTTATCATAACTTAACACCCACTGATTTAAAAAAAGGAATTAATATGAACACTATTGTATAAGCTTTTGTAAACTTTATATATAGCAATGAAAGTTCAAACATTACATACCTTACTACTGCAAACATGTTGTTTGTAATTGTTACTGAAATTATAATTCCAGTCAACTGTACATGTATTGATTTTTATGGTAACCATATAAATTTATGTCCTATTATAACCACACCCACAAGTCTTATCCCTTTCCTTTACTCTATTATCTATTGTACATGTACACAAAGAGTTATGTACTTGTACTAGTAAAACTGGACAATAGTAACTGACTGTATTCTAGCTAGTACTAAAGGATTGAATTGGAAATTTAAAATATCTATAATTTATAGCTACCACATTTAGAAGTCTAATCAATATAATATATTATGTAATCCTTGTTAACATTGTTTACTTAAATCAAAGTTTTAAATTTTATTTCTATTATATATTAGGTGCTGACAAGAAGTTACTGGACAAAGCTATGAAGGAGGGTTATGTTACTGCTAAGTGGTCCAAGTTTTCTGTCTCGGGTGCACCTGGAACTGGTAAATCATCCCTTCTCAAACTACTTTACAATGAACCACCACCTGAACATCATGACAGTACTTCACTAGTTGCTACTCATGAAGCAAGAAAAGTTGAAATAATACCTTCGACTATAGGTGATGATTCTGTGTGGACAAAAATCGATCATAACTCTCTAAAAGAAATGATTGCTCAAGGAGTTAAAGATAGTATCAGACATCATGAACTACGTGTAGAAAAAGTAAAGGAACGTGGAACATTACAAGGCACACCAATAGACCAACCATTAGAGGAATTAGGTGATCACCCAACAGATCAGCAAGAAGAAACATCAGACAGTGATGACTCTGAATCATTGACCACAACAGGACATGATCCTATCGTAACACAGGAAATTGTTGACCTCTTACCTCATGTATCGAACTCTGAAGAGCTTTATCGATCTCATTGGATATATGGTGTTGATAATGGTGGTCAGGCTGCATTTATAGACATTGCTCTGGCATTGTTACGATATAACTCAGTCAATATTCTTACACACAAACTAACTGAGAGGCTTGATGACAAAGCTAGGTTCTTCTTCAGCATTAAGGGAAATCGAATTGGCGAGCCAATTGAAAAGCAAATTACCAATATGCAACTTCTTGAAGCTTCATTTCGGTCGCTAACATCAGTAGATTCTCCTGAGTTACCAAACATCCATGTTAAACATGTCCAAGAACCCCACTGCATAGTATTAGGGACTTTCTTGGATAAAATGCTTGAAACTAGTGAGTCTCTAAGTGAGAAAAATATACGTCTTTGGTCAACTTTGGAGAAATTTGGGAAAGTCATAATTAAGCATCGTACAGCTAGGAATGTAGTAATTTTTCCTATCAACACTACTGCTAGAGGTGACATAGAGCTAAAAATGGCTGCTAGGATTCGTAATATAATATGCAAACATTACATAGAGGCACAAATTCCTATTAGATGGTTCTTTTTTCAGTTAGAGTTGGATCTTTTTCATGAGTCATCTAAATCTAGCATTGTAAGTAAATCTAAATGTTTGGAGATTGGCAAAAGCTTACAAATGAGACCTGAAGATATAAAAGCAGCCTTGATGTACTACCATGATCTGACTGTCTTTCTGTATTTTCCTAAAATCTTACCTAACATAGTGTTTCTTCATCCACAACCAATCTTCGAGAGACTCTCTGATTTGATCAGTATCTCTTTTGCTGACACTGTTGATTGCTTAGAGGAGGAGTGTATCTATCTCTATGAACCTGGAGTTCATGAAGAACTAAAAGTACAAGGAACATTTGATGAAAACTTGTTGACATCACCCAATTCACATTTATCACAGGGATTCTCTTCTGATTTTACAGTAAATGATTTTCTTAAGTTGATGACAAGTTTATTTATCTTTGCCTCCCTTCCAGAACAAGGGAAGTACTTTATCCCAACTGTTCTTCCAACTGCTCCTTTTATTAAGCATGTTGACCCTCTAATTCTGTCTTGGGATATGAAGCCTCTTCCTCAAGGTGTTTTCCCTGCATTAGTTGTATACCTTCTACATCGTAAACATCATCCACGGTTTCAACTTAAACGTCCTCTACGTTCCACACCACGTTATCGTAATATGATCACTTTACACACTAATTATGGTGATGTTCTATTAGTTGATGGGATTTATTGGATTGCAGTATATTATTCAGATCCTTACAAAAGATGTAGTACTATACGTGAAGTTGTCCATGCAGGAATTGGCGAGGTGATACAAAACTTTCAATATATGTCTAACGTTGGAAATCTTGAAGATTACTTTTACTGTATGTTTTGCTCCAATAAAAGTACAGAACATTTCTGTCACTTAAAGGAAGACAAGAAAACACTTGTATGCTGTGAAAGTTGTACTTCTAATGTTATCAATAAAACTCGTCAGTAACCTTGGTTTTCAACGACTGGTAAGCTTTGATTTACTGTAACAATACATATATTACTAATTTATGCATTAATAAAGTGAAAACTAAACATTATATCTTATCTTCCTCTAACTTGTGTGAAAGACATCCTCCCAATTTAATAACCAAAGCAATAAATCATCTGACTACCACAAAGTGTTATTATATATTATTTGTAAATACATGTTAGAGCATACAGTAGTGATATATGTAATACATTACATATAAGATCATAATGATGATTTCTTCATTATTGTATACTTTATTTAACTACACTAGTATAGATAATTCCATTTGATAGGTATGTCACTGGATCAACTCTTGGATCAACAACCTACAATTCTAGAATTAGTTACACATGTCAGAACAGCAGAGTATAATCAGTTAGGTGTAATACTACGACTGGACAGTGTCAATCTAGCTAAATGTCATGACTATACTAGTATGTATCTGTTGTGGATCGAGGAAAAGGCTCAAAATGCAACAAGGAGGAGTTTATTAGATGCTTTAACAACTATTGGACTAAATGATGTAGCTAGTAAATACAAAGATTATCTGAAGACAATAGTAAGTTACATTGTCCATATATCAATATATAGATGTATATAGAGTGGACCCTTTAGTTAAGAATAGCCCATTATTATTAACTAACATAACTTGGTTGTTTTTAGATATAATATTAGTATACTGGCTCTTAATTTCCATTTGGTTTTATAAAATTGACTTTATAACATTATTAACTATGTAAACAACTTGTAACCACAAAAATTCATTTCCTCATTTTTGTAGGTGGGAAATAATGAGAGTGCTCAAACTATATAAGTGATGTTATATATATCAACAAGTATAATATAGTAAGTATACTAGTTACCTTAATACAGATATGTACATGGTATGTGGATATGTTCATGTAAAGTTTGTTCTATTGAACAATTGACATTACCTGGATTTGTGGACAATATTTTTTCATTTAATGATTGTCTTTTTGGAAAAGGCAATTCAAGTACATGTACAGGACTTTATGTTAGACTAAATAATATCTATAGTTGTTATATTGGTAGTTAGATACATTCTGTAGTTACTGTATATAATTGTTATCTATTAATTCCACAGATACATACCTCAATATCCTAGAAGAGAGATCCTTGTAACTGTTCTAGACATATTGTTTAAACAAAGAAATGAAGCTGATTACACTACTTTAATTAACTACCTATTACTATGTACATCACTATACATCTGTAGAATAGTGTTTGTTCTTTAAAATTGTTTTCTGATATTTAGCAATAATAAATAAAATAGTGGGCGTTACAGAATACGGTAATAGATGCAATTGTGACATTGTGTTCTTTAAAAGGGTTTCGGTCAGTTCTTAGACTCCAGATAACAGTACTCCAGTAATTACAGCAAAAGAAGCAAGGATCATATCTGCCACTGTAGGTGATGATTCCGTGTGGAGAAAAGTAGACCATGAGTCTCTTAAAGCTTTAGATAGTTGCTCAAAGAGTCAAACAGCATTCAACATCTCAAACGAAACAGATCATTAGAAGAATCAGTTGATCATGCAACAGAAGAAACTTCAGACAGTGAGGACTTTGAAACATCAATTACATCTAGTCATGAAACGGGCTATCAGAGGTCTTTTTTCCTATTGTAACTCAGGAAATTATTGAGCTCTTACCTCATGTACAGAAATCTGAAGAGCTTTATCAATCTCAATGGATATATGGTGTTGTTGATACTGGTGGTCAATCTGCCTTTTTGAATAGTCCTCCAGGTTTGTTATGATATCACACTGTCAATATTCTTACATAATACTTTCTACCAACTGTCCTTCCTACTAGATCATCTACTGAATATAAGTCTATACCATCTCCTTTTAAGGAACATGTAAATCCTCTAATTCTGTCTTGGGCTATGAAGCCTCTTCCTTAAAGTGTATTCCCTGCATTAGTCGTGACCCTTTTACATTGTAAAGATCAGCCGAGATTTCAACTTAAACATCCTTTACGTTCCATATTACGTTATTGTAATATGATCACTTTACACACTAATTATGGTGATTAATTGATGGGATTTATTGGATTGCAGTATATTATTCAGATCCTTACAAAAGATGTAGTACTATCTGTGATGTTGTCCATGCAAGAATTGGTGAGGTGATACATAACTTTCAATATACGTCTAACACAGGAATCTGGAGGAATATTTTTACTGTACCATATGTTCCAATAAAACTACAGAAGACTTTGTCAGTTAAGAAAGACAAGATAACACTCATAAGCTGGCTGTGAAAGCTGTACTTGTTATTGATAAAACTTGTCAGAGACCTTGGTTTTCCACGAATGGTGAGTTTTGATTTATTGTATCACATACACACAACAGTGATATTGCTTTGTTATCAGATAGTGGGACAGTTATTACATAGAAAACTTATCTTCAAATTGATTGAAAGAAGTTGATTATGTGGCAAACAATACATACATGGTTTGTGTATATGATGTCTAGATAGAAATTGACTGATCATATCCTATGTCACAATGTTACCCTATTCTGTGTTCAATATAATGTCTCAATTTTACCTTACTGTGTTTTAATTAAAGTCCAAATTTTCAATTGCTATGTTCTAATGCCAGTAATGTTCCAATTTCATCTTAAACTTTGTCCAAATGTAATGTCCCATTTTACTCTACTGTGTCTAATGTAATACCCAAGAATAACTGTATAGTATCTTACTATAATCTACCAGTTTTACTATACCCTATACTGTGCCCAAATTTAATGAATCAATTTTACTTTGCTGTGTTCCATTGTAATCTCCCAATATTTGACTTGTCAGAATTTTATCCTACTAATGTAATGTCCTAATGTTACCTGAAACAGTGTCCTAATCTAAGAACCCAATGTTACCTTACATCAGAGTTATCGTATACTGTTTCCTATTGTAATTTCCCATTTTCACTTACTATATCACAATGTAACATCCTAACTTTACCCTATGCAGTGTCTTTATGTATCCTAATGTCCTAATGCTAGTAGTAACTTCCCAGTTTTAACCTACACTGTGTCCTTTGTAACATCCTAATGTTACTCTAAACTGTGTCCTAATACAACATCAAAATAAAAGCTATTCTGTGTGCTAATGTAGCATCCAAATATCTAATGTCCCAATTTTATCATCCCTTGTCCTAGTGTAACATCCCATTTTTATTCTACTGTGTCCTAATTTAAACAACTATGCCCTAATTAACCAATGTTACATTTGCCGTGTCCTAATGTAATGTCCCAATGGTTACCCTATGCTGTGTCGTAATGAAATGTCCTAATTTAACCAATGTCCTAACATAATGTCCCAATGGTTACTCTATACTGTGTCCTCATGAAATGTCTTAATTTTACCCTAATATGTATAAGTGTAACATCCATATGTTATTCTATACTGTTTCCTAATGTAATCTCCTAATTATACACTACTATGTCCCATTATAACATCCCAATTGTAGTAGACAATACTCAGTGTCTTTTGTTTTTGTTATTTTTAATTAGTATCAGTTAGTTTTAGACTCTTTGAGTTAATTATTAAAGTCATTACATATCATTTGTTTTAAAAGCCAAGAAACAGGAAAATGGTGTATATATGTCAATTTACAGGAGCTTGAGAGACTGACGAGCAGTCTCAACTTCGTGCTATCTTTATCATTATAATACATGAATGACATCATAGAAATAATGTAGATCTGAGAGACGATTTCAATCGATTGTTTATATCACTATCTTCGAATTGAAATAGAAAAGGACATGGTTCCATTTAATGTTGTGTTACATCTGAAAAAATGCTGACACACGTTTTTTTGGCTGTTGAGTTGTTAATTATCATACACATACAAAAAGAGAAGTGTGAAGAAATTAATCATTGATCAAATTTAACTGTAATGCTTAGAAGCAATGCCTCAAAATGTAAATCAGTCATCACATGTCTCTAAAAATACCAAGTGTTGCACATAATGAGATATTTGTGATCAGTGTTTTCTGCTATTACATTTCAATTGACAGGTAATATAATAGTTATATAGATAATTGCTACCATGTGTGTAAACAGTATTGTCGCTGTCTAATTATTCATTCTAACAAAACTCTAATAACATACTTTTAAATTAAATTAAATTAAAAAATAGACAGTTAGCTCTTTAGTTTGGGTGTAGTGAACATTTATATAAATTTTTCAGAAAGGTCTTTTAAAATTTGCCTTGCTTCTTCATATGTCAAAATTTGACTTACATTCAGATTTAAGTCTTTCTGAATAGGCTTTAGTTTTTCTAAAAAATCAGTACAAACACTCTGCAGAGCTACAAATTGCGCACAGAATTTCATAAATGCTGCATTGAAAGTGGGGGACTTCCATGGCTTCACTTGTGGATTAAACTTATTAAATGTTTCGATATCTTTTCGAATGTATGAACTTGATAATTTTGCACAATACTTTTGCAGCTGAGACCAGTAATTGGCAACCTGTAGCATTACAAAATGTAGAAAATTTAATGCTTGACTAGCGTTGTATAAGGCTGTTGAACTAATAGAAACTAATTCAGTTTCGATGCTATTACATTCGGGTTTAGTTAAGAAGCTTTTTATTTTATGAAGACATTCGACATATGACATTGTCTCGATCTGTTGAATTTGAACTAATTCCATGTTGTCTAAAGGTGATCCAAAAGAGAGCACTATTAAAAACTTGTCATAAAGGCTATTATCTTCATTTTCTTTTAGCGTTTGCAGCTTTTTTTCTTGTTCAGCTTCTTTTAGCTGGTAATGCTCCTCCATCATTTTTTTTGTACGATTGTCTTCCTCGTTCTGAAGGGTGCATTTTCTTTCATAATCTTGCTGGGCTTTTTCATCAAGTGTTATCTGAAGGTCAGTGCACACTTTTTGCTTATGTTCTTCAAATTGTAAAGAAAGAGATTTTGCTACAGAGCCACTTTCTTTTGCCAATGATTCAAGTATAGCTAGTCTTTGAATTGACAAGTGTGTGTGACCTTCAATAAGATAATTATAGGCATCTTCTAAATGGAATAGCATATCTTGGGAGGTTGATTTAAATTGATTGACAGCACTTGCAGAACTATTTAGAAGTGTTACAGTTTCGAATCCAAGTTTTTGTATTCTATTTTGAAATGTTTGAAACTCTGGACCACCAGCTCCAATACAAGTATAAGCAATGTAAATGAACTTGCCCACATGGTCAAGACCTTCAACGATAGCTTGCATGTTAAGTGTACCAAGCAAAATTTCCTTTTGTGCTAAGACGAGGTGAGAATCTTCTCTTGGTATAGGGCATGATGGTTTAAATGATCTGTCGTCACTTACATCACATTGTTTCTGTTGCTGACTCATATGTGACGCATCACTGGCTTTCTGCATGAAAATAAAAAAATGATGAAAATGACAAGCTAGCTGACTTGGTACTGGCTGGTACAATTATCAGTAAGATAGTTATTTACTACATATATAGTTAGCAACTTATAAATTTCATAACAATGATAGCAACACATTTTGTTTTATAAGAAAGCTGAGGACAGACATTCTTATTCCTATTTCTAATTCTTCTGCGGACCTTATATTCCAATTAAAGACCCAATTGATGGATTCCAATTCCAATATACAACCAAAATCAGGAACCTAATCTAACTGAAAACATCTCGTTAATGCTCTATTCTAAGAGACGGCTCACTCAGTGTTTTATTACATACAAGAAAAGCCTACAAATGGTGCACCTACCAAAAATGAGCTCTGAACAACAGTAATGCACAAAATGTATGTATCTGACCATATATTATACATGACTTGAATACATGGTTCAGTTGTTTAAACTAACCATTGTAGTCAAATATTCCATATACTCCTCAGCCAGTCTCTCCTCATTAATTTTTTTTAAAGCAGCTATTAATATTCTCCTGGTTGTTTCACATTTTGGTTTTGTAGAAAGCCATTTCTGATACATTTGAGCACGTGTATGACATCCAGCTAGAATCACTTTGTCAATTTTTAGCTCTATTCCTAATTCATTCCAATATGCTGTTTTAACATGATTAGTAAGTTCAAGTATGTCTGGATTACCATCCATGATATGGTCTGGAATGTTATTCTCAGCCATGTTACCTGTTCAAAAAAATAAATAAAATTATTAATAGTCTATCATATTATTATGACTCCTATAAATGACTGGTTATGTTAACAATCGACTTTCTACTGAACTTTCACAGATAGCTATTGTTATTATAACAATTGCTGGGTGTAAAATTATTATAAGAAATACCAACAGTTACACTCCCTCAGAAAACCATGTATGTTGTTTATATGTAACGTAGTAATGTACATTTTAATATAATAATATATTGGAATTTATTAAAGAATACCAATATATGACATGATTAAGGATATATGAGACACTTTACAATAAGCCATAACATATACATTGCAACTATAAGTAAGAAGACTGTTTTAATATATTTTTATAGTCTCTTCTTGCAAATCAAGTTATACACCACATATGATTATATAATATTGTGGTGTTTGAGATGTTCCTTATACTATTTATACTCATAAAAATTATAACACTATAAGTGTATAAGTATAGCATACACATACACAAGTATCCAATATTTTTTAGTGCACTTTATGGTTAAACAACTTTAAAACATGTACTGAATGATTTAAGCACAATGGCACTGTTACCATTTTTTTGAAACTTAACATTAAGTTTAAGAATGTCATCATCATTGACATCTTCCAAAATCCAAAATCAGGGACCATTTGTAAAAATTGAAAGGGTGTTATTTAATTTTGGGTTGTAAAGTTGTACAATAGCATGATTCTAAATGTATCAACTATATATTACAACAACCTGCATTTAGGTAAATAGTGAGTTTAATCTAGTCATGTGAAATGTAATATAATATATCTGGTTATGTCTCCCATCGGATCATTCACCAGATGTATCATATTACATTTTATACCATTACATAAACATCTTTACTATCTTTGATGTAATTGGTTATAAGATCAATGATCCACACACTTTTGAAAATTATAAAATATTTGTACAAACTACATAGATTAAACGAGCATGTGTCGGATATAATACGCATTCCTGCTTGCTATAAAAGGGGGGTGGGCTGCCTGGAAGAAAGTGACAACTACCAAAGAGTGAGATTGCGGGAATATTCAAACCTAAATATTGTTCTAAATAGTAGCCATACCAACCTGAACAACCCACGCAAAACATCTATGACAGTTGTAATAGTTAGCTCTAGGTACAAACATGTGTTATCTCAATTACACAGTTGATAATAATAGATAACAACTTTTATTGCTGTACTGAATTGTACATAACAGAATCAAAGATGGCTGACATAAGGCCATAGTTGTCTAAATCAGATTGCCCAGCAGGAGTTAGAACTTTTCTAACATGGTCCAACCTTCTCTTGAACACATTCTTCCCCTCTAGACTGTCAAAGTCGATCACAAAAGAAAGTCTTACATGTTTTCTACTGTTCCCCATTTCACTACAGAAACTTACACGTATCCAAAAAAACGGGAATATCTGCACTGAACATATGCATATTATTAATTAAGCACCTGTTACAACAGCTACAGGAAGTGCATATTATGATGTAAAAAGGAAAAAAAACACAGCTTCCATTTTTTTGATATTGAAAAGTTTTGTGTGTGCCATTTTGTGGGCAACCTAGCCCTCTTTTATACTGCACATGCTCGTTTAAGCTAAGAAGGCTCAGTCTCTTACCCAAACGTCTACTTACTTAATGCAAGCAAGAGCATCTGGTGATAAATTTTGGCCATTATAATATCTCACTTATGGGTAAGATGATGATTTCCAATTAAAAAAGGATTCTCCAGGTAGTATAAGAGTTACTACGTTATGTTAACCTTTTGAAAACATCAAGGAGTACTAAAGTCAAGTAACAAAGACGTTAAAGCGAATGGAACTTAAATCTCATATCCTTAAAATTATGTTTAGATTCATTGCTATGGTCATCATCATTTAGGGCACTAAACTATAATATTGACAAACTCTATTCACAATATTTTGTGATAACGATACTTACATTACAAAATATATTATAAAGCACTTTGAGATGAACAAAATACTGTAGTGAATCAATCATTAACAAGAAACCAAGCTAGAAACATGTTGTCATTAATTGATATGCTCTCAGATTACAAACAATGGTGGCAACTTCTTGTTAAAAGGTCAAAATCATATGAAATATTATAACTACTTATTGTGCTTGTAAACTCTCTACGTCACCATGTGCCCTTTCTTGCATTTGGGGTATGGGTATCTGGGTATGAGACTAAGTACGGTCCAGTTTATTTAACTAGTTTCACATGGTATTGGTCCTACATGGTATTAATATTAATTTTACAGTTTAGATGCTACTATCACAATACTGTACTTTAACCAGTGAATACAAGGTGGATATACAGACTAAGTTGAACATATAACGGAGAGTGTGTGTTAGTTTGGTAAGAATTATGTCCTCATTATTCACCCGTTCTGCCTTCATACAATAAACAAGGGGCGTAACCCCAAATTCACAGATTTAAATTATAAGTTGTAAACACACAAGGAAACTATTTAACAGGTTGTTACCTTATTGTTTCAAAGAACAAGAGCTCGATGAATATCTACAGTAACTCTCAAAAAGCAGGAGCTTTTAGTGAATAGTAAGCAGTCTCTCTCTTGTAGCGCGGTATGGTCTGAAACTACGGAAATTACTGTAATTTGTAAAATTAGAAAGTAGAGTAAACGGGGGGAGTATCCGGGACAGTGGGGGTTCCAGACATTCTCTAGATTTTTGAGTGTTACGAAATACGAAGTGTCTACTGAGCCAGTACAGGTTCCGATGTTTGAAGTCTTAAAGAACCGGTTCCTGGAATACAGGCGCTTTCTATTGGCAGCCGTTTGCTGAAGTTCCTGTTTCGCCTGCTTGCGAAGTGGAAGCACCAACGGAGGCGTCTAGTCAGCCAGGTATTGTATCTTTTTCTGTTGGTGATATTTTTAAGACGTTTGAAGAACTAGAGAAGAAGGTAAAAGAGTACGAACAGTTCAAGTCAATTCAACTGTGGAAACGTGACACACGAACAGTTCAAAGTGCTCAAAAACGAATGGACAGACCTCTAAATTCCAGAATAAAGTATTATGAAATTGTGTATAGTTGTATTCATGGGGACAAGAAGTTCAAATCCAAAGGAGAGGGAAATTGTGCCTCATCGTAAGTAATTATATTTTATCCAAAAGCTGTGCTTGAATGTCTTGTATGTCCATGAAGCTGCCCTGTAGGCATTTCTTTGTGGTTCAGATGAAACTGGAGATGAACCTTTTTGGTGAAGAGCTCTGTGATGTACACTGGTCTGTTCAATACTATAAAGAAAATCAGTCCATATTTCGAAGTGATTGTTCTGTCACTGGTGATTCACCCTTTGTTATTGTTGCTGAAGCAACCAATGTCTCAGGTAGATTCAGAATACTCACGTATTGCATATATAATTTGTTTTACATTACATAGGCAGAGAAATTTTGATATGTATCAAAGCTGACCACAGCCCTTGCTTCCCTAGCATCAGAAAGCACTGGATCAGTTTTTACTTCTCAGTGTAATCTCCTAAGGTCTAAGGAAGATCATATTAGTATGGCAGAGTGGAGAAGAGTTCAATATATAAGGTATTTTCATTTTATTTTATATGAAGCATAGTATATGCTTGTGTCATCTCATTTTAGATGATCAAATTCACGTGATTGATGTAAATGGTGGAGATAAATGTAGATTAGATTTGAAAATAATATCTTCCTTAATGCTTACTTATAATTATTTAGTGAGAACCAAATATTAAATAATTTAGGTTCGTAGCACACATCAGTTATTGAGGATGGGCATGAATCTAGTACTGTTGAGTTTGAAGCAGGTAAATATTGACCATACTTGTACATTACAGCATGTACAATGAAAGTAATTACCCAAATTTTATTAAATTTAATAATCATAAGTCACGACTCTAATTGTTTTGTTACCTAGGTATCAAAGAAAAGAGCTAGGAAAGAGTGACAGCAACAGCATTGGTTTATCGTCATTGTGTTTGTGTGTACCAATGTTACTATGTACATGTAGGTATTAACAACCACTTTTCCCAGATTTGTTGCACTCAACCCAAATATATCAGATCTTTCTGTTCCTGAACTAGATGCATTATTTCAGAAAGATAATGCTGCTTCTCTCAATGCTAAAGAATAATAAGTATGTTATAATTAATCACTCATTGGCTTTATTTGGCTTCATTAATAGAATATAGTGATCAGTATTAGCTACTTTTTATTTCAAGAAACATCTCATTTCTCACTGATTTGCAAGAGAAGATGACTCAAAGGACATGAAACCACTGTGATTGGCCTTCCATCTAAAAAGAAGAAACATGAAAAAGTTCTTCCATTCTTGAAACTCCGTACATGACTATGTCTGAAAGAAAAACGTAAGTGATTAGCTATGGCATATTCATCATACTCAAGGCTAATTCACATTTGCACACTTACATGAGATCATGAGATATATGCACACTATTTACACAAGAATAGAATTCCATTCTATTGTAGCATTGAGCTTTTGTCAAAAGGTCAAGTCACCAAATCATTGATTAAAAATTAGCTTATTAATAACTAGCTTATTAGTTTGGCCACATTGAATAAGCCTTTAGGCTATACTATTATTTGCAGGTATAACAATCATTATTAATTTTTATACAGTTATGTTAGGCTGGTTTGTGGACGAGGCATTGTTACAGCTGTTTTGAAAGATCTTAAGCAGCTGATTCAGGAGACAAGTGTTGAAGTTCGGCCTGAAAACCTCCCTGATGCAGTTTTGGATGAAACATAGATGTTTATCACATTCGTTGCTACTTTTCAAATTATGCTCAGGTTCTTGCTCAGATGTTATCTCAAGAAAGAAAATTAATCCAGTTTACACATGCAAGATTTGTTACCAAGATCTCTTTCATTTCCATTCCATTGTATGTCACCACTGTCTTACCTGGTTTCATATGAAGTGTGTCAAATTAATACAGAATCCAAAGCAAGACACTGGTTCTGCCGAGAGTGAAATAATCGAAAAGTTATATTAATTTACTACATTTTGATAAACTGTTTAGTGAATATTAATGTTAATTGTATGAAAAAATAATTGTAAATTTCAGAGAAAGACTGTTCTTCAACAGTTATTGCTCGGACGATCGGCTGTGGGTGTGGTTTCCAACCGCTTGCCAATAGAAAGCGCCTATATTCCTGGTACTGGATGTCAGAAGACATTTCGTACAAAATAAAAATACGAAGACTAATATTAATAATATTGCAAACGATAGGCCTATGGTATCGAAAATCAATGGACAGACAAACCTATTTTCGGGTACTTTTCTCCTAAAAATTTCAAGATAGCTTTATTGCTTCCATACAATGTGGCTTTTTGTTACACTCGATCAATACACTTTCCTTGCACAGTTTCCTAACTAAAGTCAGTGTTGTGAATGAGCTCCGTTTTTGGTGCTTTTACGGACACATGGTATGTTTTGTCGGATAATACAACCTCAAGTCTGAACATTAACTAGGAATTTTCTGTCAGTTTCAGAGTCTTTCTTCTATCAACTACATGTATCTCAAGTTAAACTTTAGCCAGGACTTTCTCCTATTAACTATTGTGGACAAAATCAAACATGATACTTGGTGATAATGTATATATGTGCAAGTGAAAGGCTATGGGGAAGCCTGACTATGTTAATGGCTTGAGGTATGTGTTAGCAATACCTTAGTCAACCCTGGCCATTCTAGTGATTAGTAAATATGTCTGTAACAGGAGCCCATCAATGAAAAAAGCACTTGCGTGAAACTCCTACTTAATTAATTAAAACAGTATTTTGAGCAGATCCTATTTTTAGAAAAATAAAAATGACCACACCCCTCAACATGATGAAGCGTGCAAGGAGGAAATGCTTGTTCCCTGCCAAGAAAAGAAATGAATTGGTCGCCTCTGTAGTTAGAAATGAGCATGATAAAATCATTGACAAGGCCATTGAAAAATTAATAACGCATGTTCAATTTAAATATTATCCTGAACAACTAAAGTTTCTACAAGATCTTGATCTTCAAACAATACAACTCATTGTTGCAATGCTTTAACTTTAGATTCAATGTATTCATCTCCTTCCTCAGATTTTGTATTCTCATTTTCTTGCTTCTTGGTGTTAAGTAGTCAAACAGAACTGATGACAATGTTGATGACTTTTGTAAACATCTACAGGCATAACATCATGGCATCTCTTTTGGTGCTTCAAATAATACTAATGTTGTACGTGATTCACACAGCATACTAGTTTGTCTTTTATTAGTATCAATTAGAGATGGGCACTACAGACCGTGGAGTGAGACCTACGTATATCAGCAAAGGACGTGGATAAAGGACAATTTACTCTTAGAAAAGCTGCTGAAATGTATAATGTACCACAGTCAACATTATGGGATCAAATGTCTGGTAAAGTCTCTTTTGATACTCAGAGTGGACCGTCTAGATACTTAAATGACATTGAAGAAAAAAAACTAGTAACGTTTTTGGTAGATGCAGCTAAAATTGGCTTCGCTCAGACAAAGGAAAAAGTTCTTTGTATTGTCAGAGCAGCACTAGCAAAGAAACGTCAATGTGAAGCAGGATCCAAAACTACGATTAAGATATGGATCCAAATTAGCATATCATAGAGCTATTGCAACTAATCCAGACGTCATAAATCGATATTTTCACTTTCTTAAAGAAACATTAAAGTCTTATAATTTGCTTGAATCACCAGTGGTGATTTTTAACTGTGACAAGAATGGGTTCACTTTGCAACATAAACCTGGCAAAAAAATTGAAGTACAAGGTCAGTGAGATATTTCCTGTATTACTAGTTCCGATAAACCCCAAATTACTGTTTTGTCAGCAATTAGTGCTTCTGGTTACCTTTTGCCTCTGATGATAATTTTTGGTTGGAAAAAACTCAAACTCAATTTCACAACAGGAAAAATCCCAAGTACTGCATATGGATTGCCTAAAAATGGATGGATAGATTCAGAATTGTTCCAGGAATGGTTTACAAATCACTTCTTACTTTACATCCCTTCACAGCGACCCATCTTATTCCTGGATGGACATCCTTCACATTACCCACCTCAATTGATTATGCATGACAGCTGCTGCAAATCAGATCATCTTATTTTTCTTGACACATCATACAACTCATTTGTGTCAACCACTGGACAGGTCATGTTTTAGCCCCTTAAAAAGGCATACAATAACGAGTGTCATCTCTACTTGTCCTGTAATCCTTGGAAAGCCATTAATTTAATTTCACTGAAATTTTTAGTTGGACCTGGACAAAGGCGATGACACCAGCACTAGCTAATATTGTTGTTGGGTTTAGATCAATTGGCATAGCCCATCAACATGTATGAGGTATTACTTTACTTGCAACTTGAGGATTGGAAAATAGATATGATAGCCTCCAAGATGGGACTGTTTCTTCCTCTGTATAGCCCAGCCAAGTCTCATCCTTGTACCAGTATTACTTCCAATAGTGAAAGCATTGATTATTATGAAGAAAACACTTGTAGTGAAGACAGTACCTGTGGTTACTATGGTAAATTTTATTAAGATGATTACATTACAAAAGTTCAGCCATCTACTTTTCATGATTTTCTTACTTTACCTCAGCTACCAAGTAATGAGAAAAAAGTAAACCACAGTGTTCGTATTTAAACAAGTTCTGAAAATCAGTTGATAAGAGAAAAAGAAACGAAGAAAGCAGACAAATCAAAAGCTAATAATGTTAGAAAGCAACAGTAAGAAAGGAAGGCAATAGAACGACAACAGAAGAGAAGGGAGTAGAGGAGAAAAAACCTAAGAGCAATTGAAAAGCTGAGAAAAAAAGAGACAAAAGAAAGAAAAAAAAACAAAGTGAACAGAGTACTTTGATTTTACAGGAGTAGAGCACTATTGGTTTTCTAGGAGGTATGAGAATGGTTATGATCAACCTGACATCAGATACGAAAAATGGAAAAAATATTCCATCCTGAAGAATTATCTTTAGATGTCATAACATGCTGCTACTGTAATGACGAATGATGCGATTCGCGTCATAGAAAATAGCTTGCGACCTAGAGAGTTGATACAGCAGCTGGACTCTATAACTTACTTTGCGAGAAGTAATATCAATAATCTACCTTTTTGTTAGCTCAACACCGTCGTCCTGTACCGACTTTGCAAATTTTACTCAAGCACTACTGGAGCTGTTGAACACCCACACGTGGTAAACCACAACATTTATGAGCTTATGATAATATACTTAATAATAAAATAAAACAAACAAATATTTTAACAGATGTAAATGACAGACAACTTTTTACTCGAGATGTTTTAGAACTTATATGGGATGAAAAAGATGATGAAGGACCTCCAGAGATAATCTTTCCTGTCAGTGACGAAGAATTTGGTCTTTATGAGGATGATGATGAGAATGATGAACCTAGGTAATGAAGAGTAATTCATGAAACAAATTTGTGACTTTATAAACAGGCATGATGATACAATTAACGAACACAATGAGTTAAATCTTACAAACAGTGATCATAGTTAAAGGAAAGTAAACACTAAACAACAACATATGCTTTTACTTTTATAACTAACTAGCTGCTCTCGAGATGACTCTGGGTCCATTGGTTCTACCATTCCACAACAACTACCAAATATACCTGATAGGCTAAATCACACATTGTAAAAAAATGAACACATATGCATTTATTTTTTAAATTTATTATCAACAAGAGTAACAACGTCAACCATACAACCAAATTTACCTGTTTCGTAAGTTACACAAAATAAATAATAATTACTTACTTGAAATATTTAGAACTACATCACAAGGATCAGATAACATAACAAAACCTACTAATTATTCTTCTGACTCATGTACACAAACTAGGTAATATTCAAACAAATGTCATCTTTTTTTACTGCACCAACAGGACCAACTTTGACCCTGCCAACATCTCCAATTGCCACTTATCTACTCTTCTTCACAGAATCATTTTTTTGAAATGATAGTAGTAGAAACAAATTGGTATGCACAAACCTGTATGGGAGAGGAAGAATTCATAAAGTGGACCAATGTGACAATTGACGAATTAAAGGCTTACATAGGATTTAAGATACTCATGGGGATAAAATACGTTTACCACCTTTGTATGACTATTGCAAAAAAATCCTTATTATCGTTATGGACCAATAGCAAATAGAATCTCTAGAGATAGATTTATGGAAATTGGAAGATATTTACACTTTGATGGATATGACTGCCTTGGCAAAGTGAGACCAGGCTTAGAATACCTATCCAGACAATGAACAGCTCTGTATAATCCCAATAGAGACTGTAGTATCGATGAGGCAATGATAGCTTTTAAGGGACGAAGCAGTATGAAGCAGTATATACTGAAAAACCTATAAAACTATGTTTCAAAGTTTGGACAAATGCTGATGGCAAAAAATGGGTTTGTATCTGAATTTCAAGTCTATGTTGGTAAAACAAAAGAAGCTGAAACAGGACTAGAAGCAAGAGTAGTCAAAGATCTTACTAGAAACATAGTAGGAAAAAGTGACCACATCTACTGTGTCAATTTTTTCACTAGCATTGGACTATTCCAAGAACTACTTGACAAGAAAATCTATGCGTATAGAATGATACGCTCTAACAGGAAATTTTTTCCAGAAGAGTTTAAATTACATCAAAAAAAGGACTTAAACAAAGAGGAGAGTAAAAGCTCCTACAAAGTGAAAACTTAGTCATTGCTCTTTGGCAAGACACTAAATTTTCATGGCTATTTCGACAAATAGTCAAGCAAATAAAGTAGACGATGTAAAAAGAAAGCAAAAAAATGATGAGAGACAGCTCATTCAATGCCCCGAACTTATAGCTAAGTACAATTAAAATATGGGTGGCATTGATAAAAACAATCAACTTAGGCAGTACTACAGCATTAGAGCTCGTGGGTGGAAATGATATATGTACATTGCCTACTTTTGTATAGATGTAGTTATAATAAATTCTTACATTTTTCATTCTCTTTCTATCTGAACCATCATTTCGCAACATGAAAGACTTTTGCCTAAATTTTGCAACTGATTTCATTGGCTCGTACAACAGTTAAAAACGTGCTGGTCGTCCTTCTATATTACCAGCCAAAAAATTTTACCAGAGTCATTTCCTAGAGAAACCAAACGACAAACGTTACCGATGTCACTACTGCTATACATATAAAAAAATAAGGAAAGATACTCAATGGTATTGTAAAGATTGTAGCATACACCTCTGTCACACTGGGAAGAGTGATGACTGCTTCTTACTCTATCACACTAAATACCTTTAGATATATACTACTTTTCCATAATTATATAACCAAACAAATTACATATATAACTATTCGTATTCATACTACAATATACAGATAACCTATATCGTACTTTATTGTCCCTAATACTTACTATTCAGTCAAGAAGTTAACTCAATATAATAATAGACAAATAGTGACAAATGTGTGTCTGACCTACGTGTAGACATGTATAAGAACAGCGCTCGTTGTTATTCCATCGTATTGACATCCTTACAGTTCAAAATGAGGATAAGAAACTAGCTATATCTTTATTTGAACACGTTAAAACATTTTCAAAGAGTCTTCATCGACTAACATGTGCTTCTGCCTTGAGGGAAAATTTAATTTCGTCATTCCGTGAGCCCGCCCACGCAATTATTTCATTGAAAAAGGGATAGTGATCCATTCTGGTCCGTTCCGTTCAGTGGAATAGTGACCACCACATATTATAGTGTTCACAAGCAGTTCAAGCTATAATTGTTACCAAGATATCGTCATCGTTCAAATCTACATAAGAATGTCCGTATTATCATTATCACAGTCAACAATAATCAGTAATAACATAATACAAAACACAACACAAATGACTTCAACAAATGACTACCACTCCTCACGGACTCACTGACTGACTAACTAACTCACTAACTGAAATACAGAAATGAAAGACTTAAATACAACACTAACTTATGAATAATTATTAATAAGTTACTAACGGAGGCAGGATATCACACTTGTGAATATAGTGAACATGATGGATGGATTGTTTATTTAGTGTGTTGTCAGTATGATGTAATGTTCTTTACATATAGTGTATTTATAATTTCCTTTACTTACCATTGACGAGTACACTTGTCATTAAAAACTGGGCGTAATTACCAATGACGAGTATACTCGTCGCCTGCTTTACATGAATTTTGGCACTCTAGTTTTGCTTTGTGCAAGTTGTTTTTTAGCTAGAGGTGCTCCAGACATCTGCATTACAAAGTAGAATGACTGAGGTAGCTGCTATTTCTCTTCGGTATTGTCACCATATAATAATAAAATAATAAAAATGATAATATTAATTATTTGTTGATAGTGAAATCCATGAAAAAATGAGCTGTATGAACTCTAGAAGTTTTAGCTGATATTATATTAAAGCAAAAAACAAAATAAACACAATAAATAAAACTGTGCATTTTACTTTTGATAGTAGAAGACACCTAGAAAACGAGAAAACTAACAATAGGAGATAAAACTGGGCAGGGGCGGTCTAGGGGGGGGGGCTAAGGGGCTTGAGCACCCCCCTGACTCAAATTTTCGCCTCTAGAGAGAACTAACCTCAGTTATAATCTTGTTCTGTAGCGCCCAAAACTATTGCTGAGAACCTTATCGCGCACTTTAGCTCGCTTATAACACCTGGCACCACACCTACTACGAGGTCCTTCAGCAGTCTAAAAAGGAGCAAGACTCCGTTTAGATCAACAATGACCAACACCAGATTGACTGGGCTTACTCTACTTCACGTATATCGTGATATTGACATCGACCTCGAAGCCGTCCTGGACAAGTTCGCTAGGTTGCACCCGAGACGAATGAGAATGATGGAAATACTTCATGATTAAATTTTTAACTGCACTGTATTTGCGCATGCGCAAAATGAAGGGCGTGGTTCTAAATTTACAGTTCCCCCTAAAGCCATTCCTAGAACCACCCTTGCTGGGAGTTGTATTATAAAAACGGTCAAAAAAATCAAATTGCGCAACTTACTTTGAACAGCAGAAGACACTTAGAACATGATAAGACTAATATGAAGCAATAGGACAATACAAATAGCACAATAGGAGAGAAAACGGGGCGTTTATGTTCATAATATACGAATAAATAAATAAATCAAATGGCCTAACTTACTTTGGACAGTAAAAGACACTAAGGACATAGGAAAACTACTTTGAAGCAACAGTTAAGTCAGAAATCTCCACAACGGGAAAGATATCCACGCGGTAACTACGTGGTCTCAAACAAATGTCTATGAAATAATTGCTCGCTCTTTAATTAGAAAACAATAATTAATTAATGGTCCCTTTAAGGGTTAACTGGGATGGCTCGAATTACCAAACCTATACATAAACTTATGCCTTTGCGTGTATAAGTCTGACCTAAATTAGGCAAATATAGTTTTTAGAATGTAAATAGTTACCTAAAATTGTCCGTTACCAAGCAAAAATATTGTGATAAATCCTTTGCAGCTACAAAACAACTTCCCCTTTCTGGCAGGATGACGATATCCCCCATGCATACACATTAGCCTACCTTTTTGCTTGCTTATTATCCATAGTGCGTTTTCCCTACTTGTTATTCATTACTAATAATTATTCATTACGTAAATACTAATTTAATAAAGTTTTCAATAGTTCAGAAAATGATTAATTTACAAGTATGCTATGTCAACACCTATTTGTAAATGTAATCACATTAGATTACAAGTTATATAATACTTAACTTATTGAATGTTTCAGTTCCTATAGCTAAAAATGTTACTATTTGCGTTCAGCAAGGTATTTACGCATCTTTTCAGCTATTTCTTTGTTATTAATAATATCTCCCTCCATTGCAGCAATCACTTGATCCCACGTAATAAGATGTTGAACACCACTTATAAGCCATTTATTGAGAACTTGGTCTAGTTTTACAATAGTGGAAGTATTTGGACCACTTGCTAAACCTGCCAAAAAGTTACGATCAACATTAAGAGCCATACCAACTTCATTCCATTGAGCACTAATAGGGACCAAAAAGTCAAGTAGTTTCTTTTGGTTAGGACGCTCACTTAATATTTCTAAAGAGATAAAATTTCAACACCTCATTACATGACCAAATAAGTGATGTACCAAGGGCTACACCTGTGGTGTAAAAATCTAATAAGCTATTATATTGCAATTGTGCTATGTTGTTTAATGTTCTTATATGTTTTCAGTACCTACTGAACCTCATAAAATATAGGTGGTTATACACTGACCAATAATTAATTTATTATGGCATAATTTGAAGTAAAGTCCTATAGTTGCTAGTGGTTACAAACTTGTATTTGCTAGGTATTATAATGTAAGCATACAAAGTTTTATTAGTACTGTATTTATGAACATTAAGAAGTACATTGTTCTGATAAGTATTTAAATGCTCAAAATTAAAATTTAAACACCTGAAACATTACTGACAAGCTTTGGTTGACACAAATAGGTCGACATTTAATAAACTTACACATATTCCTATAACTTGATAATGTTAATATATAATATAATATATTCAATACAGTTATTCTAGCTGTGAGTGTCAATGACAATAGTTATACAAACATTTCTGTGCATGCATAATATATATGTCGATAGGCAGTACTTATTAGCTTTCTCACAATACAGTATAACATTACAGTATAACTAAGCAATGTCTTATTAATAGTAGGGTTGGTCATGAGACCAATGAAATATAAAAATGCCTAACATGTACATACCTTGTTTCACAATAGTCTTTGCCTGATGTTGTGGTGGAACTGGATGAGGATTCTGAGGAATCTATAAGAGACATTTACAGTTATATATATTATAATTTTATATATATATATATATATATATATATATTTACATTCAGGAAACCTGTTTTGTTATGAACACCTATTATATTTTGAGATCATTCATAAAATTTTTATTGTTGAAAATAAAAGGCCATATAGGGCATAAAATTTACTGTTATATATTCAATCATACAACACAAATATTGACGTTTTTTAATTGGCAAGTAATGAATATATAATTATATTTTTGCAAAAATGCAGGGTAAATTTTATTCATGACACCATATCTGTATTTTTGTTAAACCAATAACAAATAAAATGTTCACAAAATATTACATTTTAAATAAAATTTAACAAATCAGTATACTATGATGGCAGCTCAGCGTTTGCTATTTCTTTTGCAATTTTCACTAAAAACAGTAAAGCTCTTCTGTTGAAAAAAAACTTACAATTAAATGTAACAGTTTATACTTCAAGGATGTATTAATAATTCTGACTTTATTTGAAGATCATTTATTGATTACCTTTTACTCCTGCATACAAAAAGCATGTTTATTAACAATTTTATTACATAAACACTAATACACTTTAATCACACTTGATTAGAAGAGATGTCAATACAAGCACTACTTCATGAACAACCGTAATGCACACACTAGCTAATGTAACAGTGTGATGTACCAGTTTATCTCAATTAGGTAGCATGTATGACATATATGATTTAAATACATGATTCTATTGTATAAACTAACCAATGTTTTTAAATATTCTATATAATCATCAGCAACTCTATTCTGTTTAATGGCTCTCAACGCAGCTATCAATTTTCTCCTGGTTGTTTCACTCTTAGTTTTCTCTCCAATCCATTTCTGATACATATCATCATAATCACGACATCCTTGTAAACTCACTCCATCTAGTTTAAGTTTTATACCCAATTTATTCCATTCTGCTGTTCTAGCATACGTAATCAGTTCATCTGCATCTGGATTACCATCCAAAATATTGTCTGGTATGCTATTTTCAGTCATATTATCTGTTGAATTACAGTAAATTAAGTCAATCCTAACATTTTATACTGGTTATTCTAACAAAAGCAATTAAACATTCTCATATAACTTGATGCCATAGAAGTTTTAACTAATTTAGTGGTTTTGGTTTGTGGTTGGTCTTATATCTAAGATCTAATCTGATAGGCCCTGTTAATCCATATTACCTGATTTTGTATGAAAATTAAAGATTATGTCTTCGTACAATAAACAGGGGGTGTAACCCAAAGTCTCAGATTTAAACTATTAAATGTCAATACACAAGGAAACTATTTAATAGGTCATTACCTTATTGCTTCCAACGACAAAAACACGATAAATATCGACAGTAACTATCAACAAGCTGGAGCATTCAGCGAGGAGTAAGTACAGTCTCTGTCGTAGAGCAATCTGGTCTGAAATACCGGAAATAACTGTAATTCGTAAAATTAGAAAGTAGGTCATTCAAATCATGACCCAGTCGCATCGAATTGGTAATATATTGTTTAGACAGCAGATTTTCTTACTACATACATTATCTGGATTACTATTATTTTTGCAGTACTAAATGTTACAAGCAAAAGAATTTTTCGTTACATTTATTAGCTATAAGTAATCTCGTATAGCCAGTCAAGACGTAGCCTCGTACCAAGGCGCTCTAGTAAAGAGTAGAACGCCTGGTGACTACTGCTTGCGCATGCGCGTAATTATTGAAACATGTTGACATCAAATTAAATGACGAACCGATGGGCTGGGTTTATAATGATGACGTTTCATTCACTCTACGAGTTTAAGCATGGCTAGTCGAGTTTGTTGGTTATGCAGTGATTTAGTGGAAGCCAAAAGAGCAACAAACTTGTTCAGTGCTGTTGGGATGCAAAACAATTGGGTTTCTTGAATAACTTCTTTGCTTGATGTTATCGTTTCGAGAGATCATAGTTTCTCTTTATATATTTGTATTAAGTGCAAACTTCGAATTGTGTCACTAGAGAAATCTCTTGCAGACTAAGAGGCATTCAAACAGCTGATTCCTAGCTTTAGAGCATACAGTAGATCAGCAGAAAAGTTTCTATCAGTACTACAAGTAGCCATCACAATTAATCTAACATTGAGGTAAAAGGAATTTTGACGTCATAGTTGACGGAGGATTCCTAGAGTATACTATTTTCCAAGAAATCTGTGGAAATTAAACGCATGCGCAAACAGTAGTTACCAGGCGTTTAGCCTGGGTACGAGGCTAGTCAAGACGTGGCCTAACCCTCGCGTGCCGGCACGCAAGGGTCAGGCCACGGCTTGACTATAGCCAGCCCCCTCTTCCCTGCTGATTGCAATTAAAGGAGTGGTTATGCCAGACTATAGCTAATTAAAATCTCAATGATAATCCTGTTATTATGTTGCCTTTAGAAAGGTCATTTACGACAAGTAAAAAATGTAATAATATTATTAACAGATGTATTATATAGTCTTAGAGTAATCAATGCCTTTGGTATAAGTTATATAGAAGCTAGGTCAACTGTACAAGCAGCGTTTAATAAAATTCATTGGTTATTTGTGTATTCACTAACGTTTTTCTTCATAATTTACCAAAAAAGGACTATGTTTAAATTGTTAGGTACAAACACTGTATGTACACTTGCATACAACATTAACTACACAATTTCTTTCTCTGGTCTGAAAGTTTTTTAGCTTCTCATATTGACATTCATTAATCTGTTAGAAGAGCAACTTAGATAATATTACAAGTATATATGATCATTTTATGTCAGTGATGCATGTCAGCTGATGCTTGACTACACCTTATAATAAGTAGTAGACAGTCCTAAATGAAGTTATAGAAGTAAATTATTAATAACATCCACTATTAGTAAAATGTTAGACATAACTTACAAGGAGATGTCAATGCAACTGAAAGAACACAGAGATAATCTGTGGTGTAGAACAGCAAGCATTCCACAATAGAAAATAAAAAAATATCAACACATTCTTGCATAATAGTAGTCCCTATTCTTTATCGAGACAAACACCATCTCCAATAAACATGACTAAACGTTCATCAATTTATTACATACTATGATTTACTATGAGGTACACATAACTTATCAGAAGTGAGTAGTTCCTTATAGAATATGTCCAGGTTGTCCTTCTATATATAACAACAAATAACAATGTTTACTTTGTTAAAGTATATATATAACTCAAAACTATGTGTAATAATTTTATGTATATAATTATCTAAGAAGAATACATAGAGTGATAAGAACAGTTATGAAAGCTTTACAATCACTAGAGGACATGTCACTCACTTCCAGTAGCCAGTTTTTCAATGTTTGTATGAAATTAAGACTGGTGGCCTATGTTAGACTATAGATTACATGTTGATCTTTAATATCAGAAGAACACTGATATAACTCTAGATGAATTAAAAGCTACTTTGCTTTTAGTCTTATTCTCAGTTCAGTCACTGTTGTTACTGAGGCATAGAAACAACTATAGTTAGAAATTGCTGTTGTTGTTTTAGTAATAGATGTAGAGGGAATTCAAAGCCAACTAAGCACTGTAGATACTGTACAAGATCCATTGGAATGTCTTGAAAGCACTGGACTGGCTGTTTCCTTGTAAAAGAGTATAATGTTTAAGGGGTTGCGAAGGCTTTTCTCAAGTTTCCCACAATTCTTTCTACTACCAGTATTTCTTAGATTGGATTCCTGATAGTAAATGACAGTTAATGACAATGAAAATACTGTTCCTTTTCATTTTCATATGCTGTGCTGATCTAGAGGGCTTTAAACGGATAACCATTCTAACTTATAATGTTGGTTATAAACTTTATAATAATTAATAAACTTTAAGTATGAAAAAACTACATTTTTAGCAAATATGGAAGTAACAGTTAAGTTAATAGCAGCATATCCCTCAACTGATGTAATCTGGACGATGTTCATCTATATAGGAAGAGAAACATATTATTACAATACCCATCCATATAAATTATAATGTAAACAATATATAGTAGTACCTTTATACAATGGCAACTACATGCATGATTTGGAACTTAAATATTATTAGCTTGTTGGGATTACTACCTGTGCACATGCATATAAGAACATAAGAACAAAATAATGTGATAATGATACTACGTACCATCCAAATCTTCATAAGGTGGAGGAGGTCCTTGATCTACATAACATAGAAAAAAAATGTTATAGAGGGTAAATGTATTAGTAGATTTCAGTATATACATGTAATTTATATAAATGTTATGCTCAAAAACTTCAATATTAAAGTCTGTATACAAACATTAAACTAAGCAAAGAAATCAGGAAGGCAATAGCACTGCCTATGTAGGAATGGTATAGTATTCTTATCGTTCTGATTAAACTGTTTAGTCCATAATACGTCCAAAACTAGAAGGAATTTAATGAATTTTTACACAAAACACCTCTTTTATATGAGGTACTGGTCTGGTTACAAGGACTTCAAGTGGTAATGTACTATTAGCATACTTATTTGTTGATAGAAGAAACAGGATCAATGCTTACTAACAAGCTTAACGTTCATGACAGATGTTGTCTTACTAACCTCCGTTTATTAAAATAATCTCCATCCTAAAATTAATTTAAATAAGCATGACTAAAATGAAAATGACTAAAATTAATACAGGTTTAAATCAGACAATTTATAATTTGTAGATGCAATAGTTCACTAAAGAAAAATAAAACAGAGTTTCCTGAGAGAGATTAATTCCAAGGTCTATAAAATGACACCTTTTTTATGTGTCCAATACAAAACATTTAGAAGCAGATACACCATGTAAAATCCTAGCTTTCTATGTAAAAATAATAGCCTTTGATTTATAAAATCATCATGGCTAAGTAAAATAATAATAAGAAAGTTTATTTTGCCATCCCTACATAGTCAGTGCTGTTACTGCATGCCTTATAATTAACAATGCATTACCTATGTCTGGCTGAGCTTGAGGTGGATTCTGTAGGAAAAAGAATTATTTCAGCAATGAGCTAATATAATTATATAAACGCATACACTTTGTCATATATGTTGTCAAAGTATTTGATCAATCTAAATTATAAATAACCAACATGTGTCCAGAAAAGCGGTACAAATTTCATTTAATATTCTAATATCTTTATTTGTCTGTAATTATTTGGACTTATAATAATGTAAGTAAAAGTTAATAAAATGTAAGAAACAAGAGATAGTTAGTTATGTGAAATAATTCCACAAAGTAGCCATACATTTTATGATTGTCTATGAATAATGAAATAATATATAAGGTATGACCAGAGTTAGACAAACATATTCAATTAAATATAAAAAGGTTTTAAATATAATGAACTTTTATAAATACAAATGTTGTTGATTAGTACATAACAAGCTATATTGACATATTCAAAGAGTTACTATGAGCAAAGCAATAAAATAAATGGAATAAACCCCAATAAATTAATTTGCTCTATAATTCTTGATGTACTGAGTGTATGTTTAAACTACATTTTCTAAATCTTTGATATGCCTGCAGGAGTGACTATAATATTTTAAAAAGTCTAAGTCAAGGAGGAAAGTAACTATGAGCAAATTTCTCCATGTCAAGTAACATAATACAAGTATAAAACATGTATGGTTATATTTATTATTGCTATAATATCCATTGTAGAATTTATTGGTCAATTTATCCAATATAATTATAGTCATTTAGGTTGATTATGAGACAATGAGAAATAATAACAAACATCACACGGTTTATACAGATTGATGCTTTGCAGTCATATACATAGCAATCAAGACTCTGTTTAAATGTCTAAGTATTTATTCAAAATAATAAATAAAGGAAAATTAATGTTTCATATGGAAAATGAGCTTTAGATTTACGATTATTTAATTAGAGTGCTTTGGCAGGGCAATAACTCCCCAATAGCATTATACAACTTTGTCAACATTGCAACTCTAATAGGTTGTGCATGCGTCATCTTAGTCTATCAATTAAGATCTAAGTACACTTAATCTAATGAGCTAGCCCTTCCTTCTTTTTGATAAGACCATCAGATTATCAAATGGAAGAACTACGTCACTAGATTGAAGTAGATACTAATGGAAAAAAATTGGTAAATTCTTTTGGTACTATAAAAATGTAATACTAAAAATGGAGAATGTACAGATGAATTAGTACTTCTATCAAGTATTTTCTAAAATTGAAGAATGCTAAACCTTATAGTCATACCAATATCATTGTGTTTCCTGTAAACGCATTGGTTACTATGTGTATTTGAAGTCAATACATTGAGGTTAAGTTTTGACAAAACAATAATAACATAGAAACTGAATAATACTAACACGTCTTGTTTTTGGCATTGGTATAGCAAGCTTCCACAATGCAACATCTATATTTTTGACTTAAAAAGGGAAGATATTTTATTAAAGTATATTTATTACCAATCAATAAATGGATTATACTTCAAATAAACTCTGAACAATAGTAATGTACAAAATATATGTATCTGACATATATTATATATGACTTGAATACATGGTTCAGTTGTTTAAACTAACCATTGTAGTCAAATATTCCATATACTCCTCAGCCAGTCTCTCCTCGTTAATTTTTTTTAAAGCAGCTATTAATTTTCTCCTGGTTGTTTCACGCTTAGTTTTCGTAGCAAGCCATTTCTGATACATTTCAGCACATGTATGACATCCAGCTAGAATCACTTTGTCTATTTTTAGCTCTATTCCTAAGTCATTCCAATTTGCTGTTTTAGCATGATTAGTAAGTTCATGTATGTCTGGATTACCATCCATGATATGGTGTGGAATGTTATTCTCAACCATGTTACCTGTTCAAAAAAATAAATAAAATTATTAATAGTCTATCATATTATTATGACTCCTATAAATGACTGGTTACGTTAACAATCGACTTTCTACTGAACTTTCACAGATAGCTATTGTTATTATAACAATTGCTGGGTGTAAAATTATTATAAGAAATACCCACAGTTACACTCCCTCAGAAAACCATGTATGTTGTTTATATGTAACGTAGTAATGTACATTTTAATATAATAATATATTGAAATTTATTAAAGAATACCAATATATGACATGATTAAGGATATATGAGACACTTTACAATAGGCCATAACATATACATTGCAACTATAAGTAAGAAAACTGTTTTAATATATTTTTATAGTCTCTTCTTGCAAATCAAGTTATACACCACATATGATTATATAATATTGTGGTGTTTGAGATGTTCCTTATACTATTTATACTCATAAAAATTATAACACTATAAGTGTATAAGTATAGCATACACATACACATGCATCCAATATTTTTTAGTGCACTTTATGGTTAAACAACTTTAAAACATGTACTGAATGATTTAAGCACAATGGCACTGTTACCATTTTTTTGAAACTTAACATAAAGCTTTAAGAATGTCATCATCATTGACATCTTCCAAAATTCCAAAATCAGGGATCACATGTAAAAATTGAAAGGGTGTTATTTAATTTTGGGTTGTAAAGTTGTACAATAGCATGATTCTAAATGTATCAACTATATATTACAACAACCTGCATTTAGGTAAATAGTGAGTTTAATCTAGTCATGTGAAATGTAATATAATATATCTGGTTATGTCTCCCATCGGATCATTCACCAGATGTATCATATTACATTTTATATCATTACATAAACATCTTTACTATCTTTGATGTAATTGGTTGTAAGATCAAAACCAATCATATTAATATCATTCCTATAAATGACACGTTATTTTAAGAACAAACTTTCTACTGAAAATTAACAGATAGCTGTTGTTACTGTGATAACTTGTGGAAGTAAAAGTATGATAAGAAATACCAACACCGACAAGATACACTCCCTCAGATGGTGGTATATATATGTTGTTTACATGTAACATAGTTATGTATATTTTAATATAATAATATAACAACATACTAAACCTTTTTAAGAATACCAATATATGACATGATTAGGGATATATGAAATACTTGCATGTGCACAGTTCCTTATTAAAAGGACATACATGTATTGAAGATATGAAATGTTGTTTTTCAATTGATATGTATAATTTAGTAAATATTTAATTAAAACTCTTTGTGTATACGTTAATAAAGTTTGGCCTATTTTAAATATTTACTTTGAAATAGATTGGCCACCTTAAAAAATGGCCAGTCAGACTCTTCAAAATAAATACTTGCAGTTTGTTTTGATTATGGACAGGAGCTTAAAAAAGCGAATAAAAATCTTAAGAATAGCCAGGTAGAAATCAATGTCAAAAAAGCTACTTTTATTAACTTTTAGTTTATTTTAAAGAGTATCATATGCAGATAAATATAATACAAGAGTTTCTGACACTTAATTCTATTGTCATGATCAAGGTCATAAGCTAATCAAAGTTAAGATGTAGTTTCTTATACACTTTCTTTATCATAACATAAAAGTATATCCTCCACAGTACAGTACACAACAATGTTAGTTAATTTTGTCACTTGTATCAGGAGTGTATGAGCGTCGTGAAGGAGCGTCAAACTCTCTTAACCAACTGTTGTCAAATCAAGGCTTAGAACATTTGTCCATATATGGACATAACTGCTACACAAAAATAGCAGCTGACTCTGTTAATAGAGCCACGAGTGACTGGATTGATGGGGCATTTCAGGCTTACTGGAATATAATTAATACCGGTTATAATATTAACCTTAATAGCAAAAGGAGCTTTTAATAACATAGAGGATTAAGATAAGTAAATGAATCATTAATATTAATAATATTCATTGGCCCATCACGTACTTAGCAGTACTTATGGTTCATAAGTGTATTTTCCCGGTATAGAATAATCTCTGACTGTGTTTCGACAATGGTTAGAATACAAATATAATGACAGTTGTATACTCCTTCACATTGCTTCATGACGCTCATGGACTCCTGCTTGTATTGAGTTAGTTGTTTAAAACTGGTACATCAGCTTTAAAATGGCCTAGTGGTTTTATACAGATGGCCATAATATATGCATAGCAACTGAATGCAAGCAATTTGCTTTAAAGTTGATTTTATAGTCTATTCTTAAAAATGATTTTGCACAAAAAATATGATTAGTATAAGGAACAACAAAACATGTTGTTGTTGTTGCCAGGTCTACACGCAAAGGAAAAAAAGACTATAATCACATTAACTTATGACACTCCCACATTTGCATGCCACCATATTCCATGACACAAAGATCAGAATGAGTCACCAGATCTACCTTTTCCTTTGCGTGTAGACCTGGCAACGACAACAACATGTTTTGTTGTTCCTTGTACTAATTATACTCATAACAATTGCAAAACTATAAGTGTGTAACTAGCATATACATACACATCTAATCTACATTATATCGTTCACTTTAACGGTTAAAAGAACTTTTAAAAAAGTATAATGTATTTGTGCTATGTTTTGAAGCACAGTGTCACATTATACATTATTAGCCAAATTGTATTGTGAAACTCAACATTCTAAGAATGTCATTATTATGGATACCTTCATAAATCCAAGAGCACATGAGCAAGTTCAGGCACTCCTGCTATAACGACACCCACTAAATTGCAACCACCAACATCATGTATTCTAATTCTTGAGAAACACATCATCTTTTGCCCAATGTTTGGCCTATACTAGTACATGCTATCATAGTCTCTGAAACCTATAGCTACATCATGCTTTATTTAAACACAGAACCTCTATAATTTTACAAAAATTTCCTCATGACTTCTATGCAATCAGCATACAACAAAAAAGGCTCTGCCTTCTTTTAAAAGTATACTGAAAAAACTTTCAAAGGGATTTGATCATGAAAGCTACCTTGACAATTTCACAGCCCTGACAAACCACTTATGAGTCTACATGGATGAATGCCAAATATGTATTTGCCAAGAAAAGGTTAAATTATTGATTGAACTTTTGCAACCAAGGTAAACTTTCAAATATTTAGCTTATTGAATGTCAAAACTATATCGTTTGAACTGATATTAAGTTTATATCCAGATAGAAGACTATAATCACATTAACTTATGACACTCCCACATTTGCATGCCACCACATTCCATGACACAAAGATCAAATTGAGTCACCAGATCTACCTTTTCCTTTGCGTGTAGACCTGGCAACAACAACAACAACTGAAACAGGCTTTGAAAAATCTATCTATATAGAAAACATACTTAATCAATTTTGGTCACCTTATTGTTTTCTCAAAAATGAAGTACGCGGCTCAACCAGTTGAATCAATTCACTGCAACTTTGACTTAACAGCAAAATATTACACACTGCGTAGTCTCGAAGTCAGACGCTCTGCAAGGGAAAGGAACGTGTTGACAAACTCCGTTCAAGCAGGACAACTTTTACGTTTCATCCAAGATCACGTGACTTCCTGTTAAACGAGTGATACCCGTGTAATTAACTTTAAAAAGAAAGCCTGGCGATGTTGTAATCTCTTGTCATTATTTGCGCTGGCTATCATTGGTTGCTTGAAAGTCTGGACAAAACGTTCTGCTAAGCCATTTGATGATGGATGATAGGGTGAACAGCGAACATGCTTCACGCCATTTTCCTTAAGGAAGGTACTAAATTCTTCAGATGTAAATTGTGGTCCATTATCTGAAACTTTATAGTTGATGAGGTATCCGTAAGATGAGAACAATCTTCGTAAAGTGGCTATTGTTGCTGATAATATAGAGTTTGACATTTCAATACTTTTGACCAGTTATAGTGTGCATCAACCAAAATTAAAATCATCTTTTTCTGAAATGAGCTTGCAAAGTCAATGTGGATTCTTTTCCGTGGTGATGTTGCCCATATCCAAAAGTGAAGTGGGGCTACTGCTGGTTCATGCTTATGACTCTGACATACCAGACATGATTTAGCGAGATCCTCAAAAGCTTCATTGAGAGTTGGCCACCATACAAAGCTTCTTGCAAGGCTTTTCGTTCTTGACATACCTATGTGTTCTTTATGTAGTTCTTTTAACACAGATTTGAAATTTCTTTGGGATAATTACCTGTATTCGCCACATTATACTATCTACCTCCAGCATTATTTCTTGAATTCTTCTACTAAAGGGTTTCAGTTTATTTTGAATTATTTGTGGCCATTCATTTTTTCTATATGTCAGGACTTTGGTAAGAACTGGGTCATTACTTGTCACAGTTTCAATCTCCATTGCTGTGACTGGCAATGCTTGTATCTGTGATAAGTTGAAAATTGTAGGTTCTCTGGAAGATACAACAACATCTCTAGATTTTGGTAATAGTAGTTGAGACAATCTATCCTCATTAGCATGCATGAGTGTTGACTTGTACACAATGTTGAACTATTAGGCTGATAAGAGAATTGCCCATCGTTGTAGGCATCCTGCTGCTAGTGGAGGAATTCCCTTTTTAGCTCCAAATATTACTGTAAGTGGTTTGTCATCTGTATACAAATTGAGCTTGCAACCATAGAGGTATTGATGGAACTTTTTTACTCCATAGATGAGAGACAGGGGGCTTCTTTCTCTAATTTGCATAGTTTCTCACTTAATAAAAGTGTCTTCGAAGCAAATGCAATTGGTTGTTCACTTTCATTAGGAAATGTATGAGAAATGACAGCTCGAATGCCATGCTTAAACATCTCCTGAAAGTGAAAGAGCTAAAGTGGGGTCATACTGGACTAATACCTGAGATATAGTTAATATATTCTTTGCTTATTAAAAAGCATTTGAGCATTCAGGCGTCCACTGCCACTTGTAACTGTGGTGTAGTAGGTTATTAAGTGGGTGGATGATAGTAATTAATTGGGCATGACTTCCTGTAATAGTTTAACAGTCCGAGAAAAGAGTCGGAGCTCTTGAATGTTTCTTGGCTCTGGGACTTGCACAATTGCTTGCTATTGGTGTATACAAACCCTCGGTATCAATCTTGTGACCTAAATATTCCATAGAATCCTATAGAAAATTCACCATTAGCCTTCTTGATGTGGATGTTGTACTTCTGTAGCTGTTTTGAATACATATACAAGATTGTGGCAAGCATTCCTCATCATTGTTACCATTTACTAGAATGTCATCAATGTAGTATGTGACATTAAGTATATTTTGAAGGATGGTATCTATGAGCCTTTGAAAAATAGCTGGTAGTGATGTCACCTCAAACTATAGGCGATTATACTGATATAACCCTTTGTGGCTGTTAATAGTCACATACTGTCTGGATTTGTAGTCGAGTGTAAGTTGTTGGTATGTTTGAGACATATCATGTTTTGTAAATTTCTTTCCGCCAGCCAATGTAGCAATTAAATCTTCTGGTTTAGGGAGTGGATACTGGTCCACTTCCATCACTTGGTTGGTTGTGGCTTTGTAGTCACTACAGATGCGGTACTTCTGATCTTTTTTGGTTATGAGACTATCCGTGATGCCCATCACTGTCTTCTACCTTAACAATGGCACTGATGGCTTCAAGTTAGTTTAACTCTTTCTCAATAGCCATTGTAATGGCAAAAGGAACGTTTATGGTTTGAAAAGTCATGGATTTGCATCCTTTCTAATGTGAAGCTTTGCCTGATAAAAAGTGATAGTTCCTAAGTCTTCTTTAAACAGTTTGGTTATAACAGTCCAGCAGGCTCTGTAGAACAGTTCTTTGTACTGCTGTTACTGCAGCAATCCTTTCTAATCTAGACAAATATAAATGCTTTAATTTTTCAGCAGCTCTACTGTAATTGGTCGCGTAAACTCTTTACCAATTGTTAACAGCTGTGCTCCTCTGCATTGCTGCCATTCAAGTTTACATACTTTGTGTCCATGCCTACCTGGTTTAGACGTTTTCCATAGGCAAACTGTTGCAATGTGCCCTTTCTTGCCACAATTGTGGTATTTGGCATCTAGAAACTTACATTTTTTGCTGTGTGATTTTGTTTATCACACCGATAGAAGGTCTCTCTTCCCCTTTTGTCTTGCGCTTCGAGGAGGGCCATGTTATCTTTTGTACTATTCCTTCTGCTCCTTGTTGAGACTTTGAGTTCTTGTCTGCATCTTCCATTCCTGGGCAAGATCATAAGCTTTAGCAAACGATAGTTGTCAACTGTTAGCAACCTTTTTTGAATACTTTCACTCCTCAGTCCACATACAAATGTATCCCATTGTGCATCATTTTTAATTGTTTCCAAAGTCACAGTGGGTAGCTAATCATTGTAGTTTTGTTATATGTTAGGCTAGCGATTCTCCTACTGCTTGATGTTGATGATAAAAGTGAAACCATTCTGCAATAATGATCGGCTTTGGCTGAAAAAGTTCTTTGAGTGCGCCTACAAGGTCCTTTAGGACTTTGTCCTGTGGTCTGTCTCGTGCCGTAAGGTTGTATAGTAAGGAGTAATATCTTAGCTCCAATAACACTGAGGAACACTGCTACTTGTTTCTCTTCAGCAATAGAGTTAGCCTGGAAGTAGACACTTGCGTATTCCAAATAGGCAGCAATTGTTTCTGATTCAGGTTGAAACTCCTGAAGTTGACCAAAATAGACCTTGTCGTATCCACGATCCCTCATCACCAGTTGTGATATCTTGTCAACTTCTCGTAGATATCAATTGAAATTGTGTATATTTTTTTAACATGTTTCAATAACATCAGAGAGTCACTTAAATACAAATCAAGTAACAAAAGACATGAGAATAAACATTTGTTAACAGCTATTTTTGCTAAAAGGATTGACCTAATTAAAACAACTGAACCACAAATGCCTAATTGTTAATAATGTTAATTAGCAAGTCTACAAAAATCATATATGTATTTTAGTTAACATACTACAGAATGTGAACGGACATTTCAGACTTTATATTTGACTGGACAACCAATACTAAAAAACAATAAACAAAACCAAGCTATATATACAGTACAACAACCCATCAAAATACATCTAAGGAGTCCATAGCAACAGCCAATGGTTAGCTGGAATAGAGTCCTTGACAGATCACAATGGACTCCTTAGATGTATTTTGATTGGTTGTTGTACTGTATATATAGCTTGGTTTTGTTTATTGATTTTTAGTATTGGTTATGCATACAAATATAAAGTCGGAAATGTCCTTTCACATCTATTACCCCTTCCCATAAGACTTTTCAACATACTACAGAATGATAATAATTATATGGTGAACATGTATCTCACTATTGTTTTGATACTGAGAAGACTTTAAGTCATATTCATAAAATTGTGTGTCTGTTTAACATAGGCGGCGGAACGAAAACAATATTTGGGTGGCTGAAGACAAAAAATAGCGCGCGAAACGTGCTAGAAAAATTCAACTAATGACTTTCACGAGAGGCGGTGCCATCATACTTAATTGATTGATCTAACATGTGAATAAGCATGACGCAGTCAAAAATTCATTCGTTTTTTCACGAAGTGAAAGCCAATCAGCCAAGTTATTTTTTTATTATAGTTTTTATTTAGTTGATCATGAATCATATTAATGATCAATTTAAAAAAAAGAGTTTGAACAAGATTTGGGGGAATAAGTCCTACCACTTTATTTATTGGGGTGGGGGGGGGGGGGGGCTTTACTCTCCCAGCCACCCTGTCCCTCCAACTATGCTGTTGAATACCAACTACTATAATGGCAGTACCTACAAATAGTAATTAATGCTGAAGGTAAGTTATATGCAACTGTTGTGAATAAATTGTGGTTTTGTGAATGGTACATTAATTTAGTTGACTGTGTTCTGTACAAGTTTCTTCAAGTGATTAAGTTTGGTTTCTTATTGCATAGTCCATTGCCTCATTAATGGAGTATATCTGTTTTAATGATATATAGAGTGTACATTGTGAACTGATAAAATGTTATGTAATCATGCATAACTTAAGTCTAAAATAGGTGTCTAGGACTCCTTGTAAGGGAGAAAGATTCTTTAATAGATGGTGTTCATAGGGTGTGAGGCTGAAGTTCTACCAATGGCTACCACTAGTCTCTTAGATCAATCGGTAGTGTGAATTAAATTATGTAATTATAACTGAAACACTAAAAAATGCAAATTGGGAATGAATAAACATTGTGTATCTAGATATCATCAGAAGTGATTCATCTTATAGACTACCAAATTAACTGTTATTATTAATTACAGGATATCTGTGTCATATGTGTGTCAAGTAGAGTCCAGATTACATAGCTTTACCAAAGCTGTACAGACTTGCAGTCATTCTAAAAAGAAGATATTTAAAAGACTAATTTATTGATTGGGTGTCTAATAAAAAATATTATAGTATAGTTGTCTACAATCTTTTTTGCATTGACTGAATTCTTTTGATCTTTGTCGCTGTGGACATGTCATCATATTATCATCAAGAAAATAGAACATAAAAATTTAGGTGGACTAATGTTACCATAAAGGTGAAATACTCACACCAGCTTCATTTTCCACTATGGTGATAATAAAATCGTTAACAATTACACTGCATAAGTGGTATATAATCACTTTTACTTTACTTTTTTGTGTGTTCATTTTTTAACCACTGTTAAACTGTGTGGATTGACAAGCTAAGTGTTAACATATTTATGCACAGAATAAAAAAATTAGGCTTTGAGCTCACACAGTAGTGTTGATGAGGTTTGATAGAAAGTTGTAGGTAGAAAATGATTTCAGTTTAAGAGCATAGTAATCAGTATAGTAACAATCAAAGAAGCTGAACACAGATAGTTCACATATGCCATTACCATTGTTAAATATTACTTTTCTTTTTATTATTCTATCACTGAATATATACCTAGTACTCAACATGTCAGAAAAGTGTAAGGCGGTATTAACATTTTCAATAATTTTATTATCAATGAAATATCATAATGATTGTCACAAATTAATTTTGATACATGAGTATATGCAATGATCATAATATATAACAATAACTTGAAGAATTAAGTAGGTATTGTTTCTTTATAATATGTTTTTCTACTTTATCTTTAAAACATGTAACATCACAATGATCATAATGGTTCTTTCCTTATATCAACAGTCTGGACAAAACGTTCTGCTAAGCCATTTGATGATGGATGATAGGGTGAACAGCGAACATGCTTCACGCCATTTTCCTTAAGGAAGGTACTAAATTCTTCAGATGTAAATTGTGGTCCATTATCTGAAACTTTATAGTTGATGAGGTATCCGTAAGATGAGAACAATCTTCGTAAAGTGGCTATTGTTGCTGATAATATAGAGTTTGACATTTCAATACTTTTGACCAGTTATAGTGTGCATCAACCAAAATTAAAATCATCTTTTTCTGAAATGAGCTTGCAAAGTCAATGTGGATTCTTTTCCGTGGTGATGTTGCCCATATCCAAAAGTGAAGTGGGGCTACTGCTGGTTCATGCTTATGACTCTGACATACCAGACATGATTTAGCGAGATCCTCAAAAGCTTCATTGAGAGTTGGCCACCATACAAAGCTTCTTGCAAGGCTTTTCGTTCTTGACATACCTATGTGTTCTTTATGTAGTTCTTTTAACACAGATTTGAAATTTCTTTGGGATAATTACCTGTATTCGCCACATTATACTATCTACCTCCAGCATTATTTCTTGAATTCTTCTACTAAAGGGTTTCAGTTTATTTTGAATTATTTGTGGCCATTCATTTTTTCTATATGTCAGGACTTTGGTAAGAACTGGGTCATTACTTGTCACAGTTTCAATCTCCATTGCTGTGACTGGCAATGCTTGTATCTGTGATAAGTTGAAAATTGTAGGTTCTCTGGAAGATACAACAACATCTCTAGATTTTGGTAATAGTAGTTGAGACAATCTATCCTCATTAGCATGCATGAGTGTTGACTTGTACACAATGTTGAACTATTAGGCTGATAAGAGAATTGCCCATCGTTGTAGGCATCCTGCTGCTAGTGGAGGAATTCCCTTTTTAGCTCCAAATATTACTGTAAGTGGTTTGTCATCTGTATACAAATTGAGCTTGCAACCATAGAGGTATTGATGGAACTTTTTTACTCCATAGATGAGAGACAGGGGGCTTCTTTCTCTAATTTGCATAGTTTCTCACTTAATAAAAGTGTCTTCGAAGCAAATGCAATTGGTTGTTCACTTTCATTAGGAAATGTATGAGAAATGACAGCTCGAATGCCATGCTTAAACATCTCCTGAAAGTGAAAGAGCTAAAGTGGGGTCATACTGGACTAATACCTGAGATATAGTTAATATATTCTTTGCTTATTAAAAAGCATTTGAGCATTCAGGCGTCCACTGCCACTTGTAACTGTGGTGTAGTAGGTTATTAAGTGGGTGGATGATAGTAATTAATTGGGCATGACTTCCTGTAATAGTTTAACAGTCCGAGAAAAGAGTCGGAGCTCTTGAATGTTTCTTGGCTCTGGGACTTGCACAATTGCTTGCTATTGGTGTATACAAACCCTCGGTATCAATCTTGTGACCTAAATATTCCATAGAATCCTATAGAAAATTCACCATTAGCCTTCTTGATGTGGATGTTGTACTTCTGTAGCTGTTTTGAATACATATACAAGATTGTGGCAAGCATTCCTCATCATTGTTACCATTTACTAGAATGTCATCAATGTAGTATGTGACATTAAGTATATTTTGAAGGATGGTATCTATGAGCCTTTGAAAAATAGCTGGTAGTGATGTCACCTCAAACTATAGGCGATTATACTGATATAACCCTTTGTGGCTGTTAATAGTCACATACTGTCTGGATTTGTAGTCGAGTGTAAGTTGTTGGTATGTTTGAGACATATCATGTTTTGTAAATTTCTTTCCGCCAGCCAATGTAGCAATTAAATCTTCTGGTTTAGGGAGTGGATACTGGTCCACTTCCATCACTTGGTTGGTTGTGGCTTTGTAGTCACTACAGATGCGGTACTTCTGATCTTTTTTGGTTATGAGACTATCCGTGATGCCCATCACTGTCTTCTACCTTAACAATGGCACTGATGGCTTCAAGTTAGTTTAACTCTTTCTCAATAGCCATTGTAATGGCAAAAGGAACGTTTATGGTTTGAAAAGTCATGGATTTGCATCCTTTCTAATGTGAAGCTTTGCCTGATAAAAAGTGATAGTTCCTAAGTCTTCTTTAAACAGTTTGGTTATAACAGTCCAGCAGGCTCTGTAGAACAGTTCTTTGTACTGCTGTTACTGCAGCAATCCTTTCTAATCTAGACAAATATAAATGCTTTAATTTTTCAGCAGCTCTACTGTAATTGGTCGCGTAAACTCTTTACCAATTGTTAACAGCTGTGCTCCTCTGCATTGCTGCCATTCAAGTTTACATACTTTGTGTCCATGCCTACCTGGTTTAGACGTTTTCCATAGGCAAACTGTTGCAATGTGCCCTTTCTTGCCACAATTGTGGTATTTGGCATCTAGAAACTTACATTTTTTGCTGTGTGATTTTGTTTATCACACCGATAGAAGGTCTCTCTTCCCCTTTTGTCTTGCGCTTCGAGGAGGGCCATGTTATCTTTTGTACTATTCCTTCTGCTCCTTGTTGAGACTTTGAGTTCTTGTCTGCATCTTCCATTCCTGGGCAAGATCATAAGCTTTAGCAAACGATAGTTGTCAACTGTTAGCAACCTTTTTTGAATACTTTCACTCCTCAGTCCACATACAAATGTATCCCATTGTGCATCATTTTTAATTGTTTCCAAAGTCACAGTGGGTAGCTAATCATTGTAGTTTTGTTATATGTTAGGCTAGCGATTCTCCTACTGCTTGATGTTGATGATAAAAGTGAAACCATTCTGCAATAATGATCGGCTTTGGCTGAAAAAGTTCTTTGAGTGCGCCTACAAGGTCCTTTAGGACTTTGTCCTGTGGTCTGTCTCGTGCCGTAAGGTTGTATAGTAAGGAGTAATATCTTAGCTCCAATAACACTGAGGAACACTGCTACTTGTTTCTCTTCAGCAATAGAGTTAGCCTGGAAGTAGACACTTGCGTATTCCAAATAGGCAGCAATTGTTTCTGATTCAGGTTGAAACTCCTGAAGTTGACCAAAATAGACCTTGTCGTATCCACGATCCCTCATCACCAGTTGTGATATCTTGTCAACTTCTCGTAGATATCAATTGAAATTGTGTATATTTTTTTAACATGTTTCAATAACATCAGAGAGTCACTTAAATACAAATCAAGTAACAAAAGACATGAGAATAAACATTTGTTAACAGCTATTTTTGCTAAAAGGATTGACCTAATTAAAACAACTGAACCACAAATGCCTAATTGTTAATAATGTTAATTAGCAAGTCTACAAAAATCATATATGTATTTTAGTTAACATACTACAGAATGTGAACGGACATTTCAGACTTTATATTTGACTGGACAACCAATACTAAAAAACAATAAACAAAACCAAGCTATATATACAGTACAACAACCCATCAAAATACATCTAAGGAGTCCATAGCAACAGCCAATGGTTAGCTGGAATAGAGTCCTTGACAGATCACAATGGACTCCTTAGATGTATTTTGATTGGTTGTTGTACTGTATATATAGCTTGGTTTTGTTTATTGATTTTTAGTATTGGTTATGCATACAAATATAAAGTCGGAAATGTCCTTTCACATCTATTACCCCTTCCCATAAGACTTTTCAACATACTACAGAATGATAATAATTATATGGTGAACATGTATCTCACTATTGTTTTGATACTGAGAAGACTTTAAGTCATATTCATAAAATTGTGTGTCTGTTTAACATAGGCGGCGGAACGAAAACAATATTTGGGTGGCTGAAGACAAAAAATAGCGCGCGAAACGTGCTAGAAAAATTCAACTAATGACTTTCACGAGAGGCGGTGCCATCATACTTAATTGATTGATCTAACATGTGAATAAGCATGACGCAGTCAAAAATTCATTCGTTTTTTCACGAAGTGAAAGCCAATCAGCCAAGTTATTTTTTTATTATAGTTTTTATTTAGTTGATCATGAATCATATTAATGATCAATTTAAAAAAAAGAGTTTGAACAAGATTTGGGGGAATAAGTCCTACCACTTTATTTATTGGGGTGGGGGGGGGGGGGGGGCTTTACTCTCCCAGCCACCCTGTCCCTCCAACTATGCTGTTGAATACCAACTACTATAATGGCAGTACCTACAAATAGTAATTAATGCTGAAGGTAAGTTATATGCAACTGTTGTGAATAAATTGTGGTTTTGTGAATGGTACATTAATTTAGTTGACTGTGTTCTGTACAAGTTTCTTCAAGTGATTAAGTTTGGTTTCTTATTGCATAGTCCATTGCCTCATTAATGGAGTATATCTGTTTTAATGATATATAGAGTGTACATTGTGAACTGATAAAATGTTATGTAATCATGCATAACTTAAGTCTAAAATAGGTGTCTAGGACTCCTTGTAAGGGAGAAAGATTCTTTAATAGATGGTGTTCATAGGGTGTGAGGCTTAAGTTCTACCAATGGCTACCACTAGTCTCTTAGATCAATCGGTAGTGTGAATTAAATTATGTAATTATAACTGAAACACTAAAAAATGCAAATTGGGAATGAATAAACATTGTGTATCTAGATATCATCAGAAGTGATTCATCTTATAGACTACCAAATTAACTGTTATTATTAATTACAGGATATCTGTGTCATATGTGTGTCAAGTAGAGTCCAGATTACATAGCTTTACCAAAGCTGTACAGACTTGCAGTCATTCTAAAAAGAAGATATTTAAAAGACTAATTTATTGATTGGGTGTCTAATAAAAAATATTATAGTATAGTTGTCTACAATCTTTTTTGCATTGACTGAATTCTTTTGATCTTTGTCGCTGTGGACATGTCATCATATTATCATCAAGAAAATAGAACATAAAAATTTAGGTGGACTAATGTTACCATAAAGGTGAAATACTCACACCAGCTTCATTTTCCACTATGGTGATAATAAAATCGTTAACAATTACACTGCATAAGTGGTATATAATCACTTTTACTTTACTTTTTTGTGTGTTCATTTTTTAACCACTGTTAAACTGTGTGGATTGACAAGCTAAGTGTTAACATATTTATGCACAGAATAAAAAAATTAGGCTTTGAGCTCACACAGTAGTGTTGATGAGGTTTGATAGAAAGTTGTAGGTAGAAAATGATTTCAGTTTAAGAGCATAGTAATCAGTATAGTAACAATCAAAGAAGCTGAACACAGATAGTTCACATATGCCATTACCATTGTTAAATATTACTTTTCTTTTTATTATTCTATCACTGAATATATACCTAGTACTCAACATGTCAGAAAAGTGTAAGGCGGTATTAACATTTTCAATAATTTTATTATCAATGAAATATCATAATGATTGTCACAAATTAATTTTGATACATGAGTATATGCAATGATCATAATATATAACAATAACTTGAAGAATTAAGTAGGTATTGTTTCTTTATAATATGTTTTTCTACTTTATCTTTAAAACATGTAACATCACAATGATCATAATGGTTCTTTCCTTATATCAACAAGTGGGACATTAAGAATCCTGATACAAAGAAAAATACTAAATCCTGATACAAAGAAAAGTTTAGGCAATTAAATAACAATATTAATGGATCATAAGGTTATGTTGTATACAAGTTATTATCTTGGTCTTCAATTATAATAATTATTAAGCATCATATTAAAGCATCTTAATTTGCAACTAGAAACTGAATTAAAGTTTTATGGTAATTGTAGATACATGTTGCTTCATTTGCATGCCGTATATCTTCTTGATTAAAAGTAAGTATATTTATTTATGCATTTACTGCTCTCTTGTAATATGCCTCATTCTAACAGTAATAACACAATATTACAATATTAATTGCCAAAATAAATGAATAAACTTACAATGAACTAATGAAAGTTGGTTGGGATTTATGAGTGAAAATACGTTTTAAATGATACTTGCAAATAACTGCTTGTAGCTTGGCCATATGACACCTATATAAGAATGTACATGCAAAATTGATACATACATTTGGAATACACTTCTACATACATTTAGTATAAACACTTTGTACTGACCTTGCTTGACCAATGAAATCATAGATTACTTTTCTTTTCCAATAGAAAAATCACTATAGCCATAACTACATAAAAATGTAGAAGAATATTAAATATTATTCTCTTTTAAAACATCGTTAAGAGCAGCTACAGATGAATAAGTGTTGAAAGAAGACTTATCTTTATTACTTACTTCATTTCAGTTGTTTTCTGATGGTAGGGTTATTAATAAAACCAGAGAGAGCTAGTGAATCTTGCATTAGTTTCTATAAAAATAAAACCATTATTTTAAAACAACAAATGGATAAACCAATACATGTACATATACACTTTACATGTACTTCAATGTAAATTCAGATATCTCATTGAAATGTTGAAATAATAAAAGAACAAGTCACATATGTCCTCTTACTTCTAAGGTGATTGATATATACTTTCATACTGATTTCACAAATTATCTATGCTCAGATGAAAAAATTACTCATTACTGAATTTTGTGACAATGACCAAAAAGACATCCAGACTAGTCTTGTATTGCTAACCCTTCACTAAGAGAAAGGAAGGATCTATAGTGACACTAGCATATATATTACTTGTCAAAATGGAATGTAGATTTGGTTTACAGAAGTGCTTTGCTCAGAGGGTATTAAGTTACGAGGTGTATTTAATTCAAGACCACCTCAACTGCGTTATAAAAGTACCTGGAAGATTTCTACTGTTTTGGATTGGATTAGTAGTGAAACGACGTCCAATACATCATTATTGTTTTTATCAATGAAGTTGACCACCTTATTAGCCCTTTTCCAGGCCATGTTTTGTCAGATGATGTAGAGGGATGTGGTTTTATGTTGTCACTCCCACAATGAGAATTGCTACCAAGAGATATATCATTGTCATATTCCTTTGATGTTACATGAAATGTTAGTAAAAATAGCTTTTAAAAATATAATTGTATTGTTTTTGATCAACACTATGTAGCTGATGAAAGGTTCTAAATCAGTGTACGTCACAGTGTTTGCAGATATAGGTTTCAAATGTGATTACCTGACATTTTAAGTTATGAAATAATATTATCAAATTATGTTGTCATTCTGTTATTCTGTTAATATAGATAGAGTATACATCTCTTTAAATATAAGACTGGATTGCCATTCATAGCTGTTTTGTTGAGTTGTTGTAACTTGTAATACACAATAAAGAAGTCACCATTTTCTGATGTGAGTGGTATAACTATGTATGTGTACATTGACAGATATAATTGTCTAGTTACTAACAGGGTTGTAGTTTTTGTTGTCTCACGTGTGTAGAAGAAATATACTTTTAATTTGCTAAGGGGTGTGGCCATATACAGAACTGTCTAACTCTTGAACTCCTTGTTCTGACATAGTTAATGTTTAGTTTCTGATCATAGAATGTTTTGTAATTTATTTGCAAATAGTAAGTGAACGCGTGTCCTTAGACTAACTATATACGTTGCTAAGTACTGTATTTAATTCTTAAGCCTCTAGATTCCTAGTATACCAAGTTGGTATGACATCATTACACAAATTTCAATTTTTACCAGTTGTTGTTGCCGAGCACACAATGAAAAAACCTTTGACAGAACTTTTTGATAGCAGAACTACTTGAACTAACAGCACTATAACAGAACTATAACGAACTAAAACTAAAACGGTTTTACAGCACTATATATTACATATACACATTAGGTTTCACCGGAAATTAAGTAAAAAGGGGCTAACAGAAGTAATAACTCAAAACGAATATGTATACAGTTTACCACACTCTTCCCCATCTAGCTAAGAAACATATGGACCATATCTGTCAATAGCTCTACGAACTCGAGAGGAATGAGAAACAATATACTGGCTGAGATTGAGCTGGTGTAGAGTTAGTAGATAAAGTAGTTGTAGGAGTAAATGTATTACTATCTATAGATGATGGAAAAGTCCAATTATCCAAATCATTATCAGTAACAGTATCTTCATTTGAGTGTCCATAACATGTGCGTAACTGGTCAATATGATGTTGTAGAATCAAGTTTGATGACGTTTTAACTTTATAAGAGACTGGACCTGCCACTTCAACTATTTAAACAGGCAAACACATTTTTGTTCCATGATAGTTGCGAGCAAAGACTTTGTCATCAACACTGAAATTGCAGGGTGGTTTTCTTGATGAACTATAAGTTAGTTTAGTAGTCACTTTATGAGATACATCAGATGCATCAAATCCAATGTTGTTCGTAACTTCCTTCCCATCAGGAGTTAGACCACTGGAACTTGGATGGTATGGTGAAGTATGTAATTGATGAATACCACATTGCTTCATATAGTCCTTAAATTCGTGACTAGTGAAAGCTGGTCCATTGTCAGAAACTATTTGCTCTGAGGGACAATAGAGTGAAAAAAAATTGTTGTAGCTTTTGAATGGTAACTTCAGATGAGGTTGAGTTAATAATATGAACTTCGAGCCACTTTGAATAAGCGTCAATTAGTATGAAAAAAAATTATCTAGAATGGTTCTGCATGGTCAATATGAAGACGACACCATGGTCTCTGTGGAAATTCCAAAAAGTGAAGATGTTCTTTTGCTGGCACTGGATGATTTGATTGACAGGTAAAACAGCCTTGAACTTTTTGTTGAATATCTGAGTCAATACCTGGCCACCATACGTAAGAGCAAGCTAACATTTTCATTTTAGTAATCCCTACATGGGTTCTATGAAGTTGATTTAGAAGAATGTCCTGTCCTGCTGTAGGGATAATGACACGACAACCTAATAATACACATCTGTCTAAAACACTCAATTCTGTGTACCTTGTATGAAATGAAAGGATATCAGCTGTTGGGTTGGTTATATTCCAGCCACACTGTACACATTTTCTGACACAAGACAATAGAGGATCCTTGTCTGTCCAGACTTTTATTTGAGAAGCTGTACAATGGCCTGGTCTAAATGATTGAGTAGATGACAAAGGTCACCTGGTAGGGAAACTTAAGAATCATTCAGACTAGTTTAAAGAGGTAACCTACCAAGGGCATCATCAGCTGTGGACATACGTTTCTCTGGTTTGTACTTAATTGTGTACTGATATGCAGCGAGAGTGAGTGCCCAACGTTGGCGTCTTGCTGAGGCCAATGGAGGAATTTGCTAAAATTCGCCTAAAAGTCGTTCTAATGGTTTGTGGTCTGAGTATAATGTGAAATTAGTACCATGCAAATATTGGTGGAAACGTTTGACAGCGAAGATGATAGCTAAAGCTTCTTTTTTAGTTGAGAGTTGTGGTATTTAGCATAAATTTACACTTTAGTTGTTTTATTATTATCTCCTTTATCACTGTGAATGTAACTGTAATTTGGTGTTATTTCCTTGGTGTTACTTAACTGTTTCCTTTTTGGTTTCATTTCTTGTATAAATAGTTCATTTTGTTTTGGTTAAAGTAGAAGAGAATTAGTTTTGTTTAAAGTTCTATTATTATACTTGCAACTGCAAGCAAAAGATATCAATGATATCACAAGAGTAGTTATGTTCTGCTGGAGTGAGAGTACGAGAGGCAAATGCTATTGGTTTTTCTGAATTGTCTGGCATCTTATGAGCCAGTACAGCTCCAACTTCATATGGAGAAGCATCATCAAATATTAATAATGGTTTCGTACTGTCGAAATGAATTAACAGCGCATCTGATTGTAGGAGTTCTTTAACTTTGTCAAAAGCAGCTTGCTGGCTCTGAGTCCAATTCCACTTAGTACCTTTACATTGCAATATGTAGATGAGACAATATAGATGATAAGTTTGGCAGAAATTTGTGATAATAGTTGACGAGACCTAGAAAGGCTCTTAGTTCTGTGATATTGGTAGGAGCAGATGCTTTCTGGATTGCCTGAACTTTAGCAGGTGATGGATGTAAGCCTGTGCTGTCAATTATGTGACCTAAAAACTCCACTGAAGTGGTGGCAAAGGTGCATTTGGATCGTTTCAGGGTAATTCCAGCTAATGATAGGCGAGACAAAACTTGTTCTAGTTTTTGCATGTGATCTGCTTCACTAATACCAGAAACTAGAATGTTGTCTATGTAAACACAGACATTTGGAAAGCCCTGGAGGAGGTTCTAAATGAGATGTTAAAAAATACTAGGAGCTGTTGAAACCCCAAATGGTAAACGCTCAAACTGAAATAGACCTTTATGAGTATTGATAGTAGTGAACTTTTTGGAGTCTGGATCTAAAGGTAACTGTTGATATGCTTGACTGAGGTCTAATTTAGAAAACAACATTCCTCCTTGTAATGCAGCAAAAATATCTTCGATTTGTATTAATGGATAATTATCTGGAGTGAGGAGTCTGTTGACAGTGACTTTATAATCACCACAGAGACGTACTGAGTTGTATTGCTTCATAATAGGAACAATAGGTGCTGTCCATTTAGAGTGTTGAACTGAAGTAATTATACTTACATCTTGTAATCATCTGAGTTTGACTTCTATCTTATCCTTTAGTCAATAGGGAACATGCCTGGCTCTAAAAAATTTAGATGCAACCTCTGTATTGACATACAATTTAGCAGTGGCATCTTGTAACAAACCTAGAGAATCAATAAACAAAGAATTATATTTACTAATAAGAGGGGATAATGACTGTTCCTGAACTGAGTAGATAGAGTTCCAGTCTATCTTGATCTTCTCTAACCAATTTCTCCCAAATAGACTTGGTCCATGGCCTTGTACTACTACTAATTGAAGTGTCTGTGACTGACATATATATAACACTTGAACGTCATAGGTTCCCATGATATGGAGATTGTCACCTGTATAAGTGGTGAATGTAATGCTTGTCAGTTGTAACTTGTCTGTTGGACTTGCTATGGCTCGAAAGGTTTGTTCACTAATGATTGAAAGTGAGGCACCAGTGTCTACCTCCATTAAATATCTCTACCAATGACATTAACTGTAATAAAAATAGGTTTGACTTTCCCAGGTAAAGTAAATAGGTTGTAAGTGTGTTCCAGCCCATTTAAAGTGTTAAGAGGGTCAGAGGTTTCAGAGATCTGGGAAGAGGCACGGTCTGTGGTTAAGGTGTGTACGCTAGCAGGTCTGGCTTGAGGTTTCAAAGTCCCACCAGGAGGATGTCTTGGAGGTTGTCTATTGTTACTCCTGCAGACTTTGGCAATACGTCCAATCATGCCACAGGGTCTGCATTCTGCTGTCTGAATGCTACACACATTAGCTAAATGATTACCTCCACAGCGGTAACAGCTAACATGGCATCTGAATGTAGTACTAAGTGATAATCTGCTGTGCAGGTGTTGAACTGCTGTAGTGTTTTGGGTGGATGACACTTTGAGCAGATCAGTAGCATTTTTAGCAGCAACTTTTGACTGAGCAAGCTCGAATGCCTTGTCATAAGTTAGTCTTGATTCTTGAAGTAAACGATTTTGTATGCAGATGTCGTTAACACCACACACTAGACGATCTCCGACTATTTCATTCAATTTGTCACCGAGTTCGCAGGGTTTACCTAAAGGTTGGAGTTCTGCCACGTATGTAGCTACTACGGAAGCCAAAGGCGGACATCCAATTACAATTCTACTTTCTATCGCTCATTGAATTAAAACGCGGACCGCGAGCTGTCTCTTAGAATGGAGCGAAGCGACATGTTTCCGGTTAGGGTGGGGCTATAGAATTTAGTTGTTAAATTTCCATCGAAGGATAGAAAATAGAATTTGAATTGGAATATTTTTGGAAAGCTGCAAAGTAGAATTGCATATAGTCGGCAAACTTCAAAGCAGATTATATGAAATTAGAAATAGAATTGGATGTCCGCCTTCGACTTCCGTACCAATGTAAATCTATACTGCAGAGTGCATGTACACATTTAAAATTGGACAAGGTGTGGTCAAATTATTGATGAGATCACGTCATGCATATTACAAACTGTTGTTTGATGACTCAGCATTTCTCTTCAATCAAAGGGAAAAAGAGTTTTGTCGTTTACTGGGTACTTTGCACTATGATTGACATGTCTGTGAAGAAGTAACTGAGTAAGTAATAGTATCATTCAATTGCCAAGCAAGATTAAGTGCTAGATTCATGATGAATGTTTCTCTGAGCCTTTACATGACGCTTTAAAGTCTTTCAATATTTCATATACAAATTTATTGTAACTTGAACATGAAACGTTCTTTGGAAACATCCCGTAGTACAAATATAAATCGATATATTAACTATTCGTAGCAGTTTTTTCAGTGCTTTGAGACGTTTCCTGAATGAGTTACTTCGCTCCAAGTCCATGTAGAATATTGAAAAACTTTTCAGAACTTTTCTGACGATTGTTTCGACCAACGGCCTTCTGTCTTGCTGATCCGTATTCCTTTAAAATTCTCTACAACATACTAAATAATCTCCATGTTAGGTTTTTTACTTTTCGAAAAACGGCACTTGACATCTGCAGCCTGTTAAAATGTTTCAATATTTCATGTACAAAATTTATTGTAACTTGAAAATTATAGCAGTTCAAAAAACAACCCCGGTAACAGACACACACACACACACACACACACAAACATACACTGACAGACTACAGTACCCTCGCTATGCTCCCACGCACAGCTAGGTTAATTACTAATATTATAATATTTTATAATTAATGGCAAACATAAATGAGTAGTTGAACTAAGTCAAGAGAGTACCAAATATGAAAACTTTACAATAATTGCATATAAAGTCATCACGGCAACAGGAACTTTTTTTATGAATGCTATATCAAAGAAAATGGAGAATAGATAAATTAATGTAGTCAGAGTCTAAGATAAAGCTGTATCACACAAACATTCAGCCATAACATCCTGGATCTGAGCTAGCACTTCCACACCTTGCTAGACTAGTAAAAAATTTTACAACGAGCAAAAATTCAATTCAAATAGTCATGCAATTATTGTTAAATTAAATTGGTTGTGTTGACTACTTCATAGTCACTCAACTTACTCAGAATACATATAATGACAGCTCAAACAGCATTTGTCCAACCAATGAGATAATTTTGATTGGTCTGATAATTAATTGAATATGACTGTCCATCAGTGTATTTTAACTAATGGCAGCAGTGTTATCTTTACTACTTTGAAACATCTCATGATATATTTTATACAACTGAATGACTATGGATTAGTTAGGTCAAATATGATTACACAACAAAAAGATCATTTAAATAACTATGAAATCAGCTAAATCAAAGTCCCATAGAGCAAAAATTAAAGACTACCTGAACAGAAAAGTTAAGGTTCATAACTAGTGAGAGATTGTGAGGGCATATTAAATAAAGTGACAAAAATAATGGAATATGTGTATGTGCATACTGCACTCTAGAATGACAACTAATCATGCAACCTCCTTTATATACACAGACTACACAGGAAGTGATGTCATGTTTAAAGCACATCAATTGAGATTGTTTTCTGTCTAATTTATTTCATTCAACTGAATACATCCCCAAAATCATACATCACACTGACATACTCACACATCCCTAATAAGGTTTTGTGCTGGTTGTGTACACACAATGATAATAATTATCAATCTAGAGATAAAAAGAGTGGGCCAGGCAAAGACAGAGTTTAAGATCAAAACTAACTATATACATTATTTGACTCATAACTTCCTATGAGATCTCAATGTATCCATCCATGGATTTATTGAGGACATCCTTCTGACTGTGTTTTACCTGGTATTAGTAGCTGCTGTATAGCTTCAGCTGAATGCTCTAAAACTCTGAAGAACATATTCAGAATGTTCATAACCAAAACTATTGATTTTTCAGTTTTCACTTAACCAGCTCTCTAACTCTAATTGCACTACTTTTCCTTAATTTGTTCATTCTTACAGTTGACTATACTATGAATAATCTGAGATGAGAATCTAGTACTCAAATGAGGCACTTCATTATACTTCACTAACATTGTCACAGGACAAGTGGACAAACCCAACTTAACTACAAGAACCTGATTGTCATGTCGATATTGGTTCATCTTACTAAAGTGTACAATAATGAACATATATTGAAGCAAGAAAGATATATATCAATGAACTCTCCTAACAGTCTTGAACTGATGTTAAAGGTGATATATATTTTCCATCTTTAATTATGTTCAAAACAGAACTAGGTGCTTTCATTCACTATGTCTGTTAAGAATAAAATGGCATGTGTCAAACTCCCTTAACATTCATTGTACCTGGAACAGTTATTGTCTGTTTACAGCAGATGGTAGTGCAAGTCAGAATGTCTAACTGTTCTAAACCATCACAGACAACACCAGTGTCAGTAACACAATCATAGACTTCAGTCATGTCATACACATCTATTGACTCTAACAGTCAGTATAAAACTTCTCTTGTGCTGTCCACTGCTCTTACTTTTTCCAACACTGCTTGTACAACATCCAAAGTTTTTTTGACATGATCCTCTTCAACGAAATTGAACGTGTTTTTATTCCATTTTTTGGAAAACTCTAACAGCTTCTCTCTCTAGGATCTTTTAATGACTTGTTCAAGTGCTTTATCTTTAAATTTCAAAGATTTCTCTTTATAGACTTTTTGAAGATATGATTGTATCTATTAACAGCAAAAACTGAGCTTGAGTTACTAGATCATTAGTTATTGGATAATTAATAGGAATGTTCTCTCTGTCAGTCATGATTCAGAACAAAACTAAACAGTAAATAAGAGAATGTGAGTATGTGCACTATATTGCAATCTAGAATAACAACTAATCATACAACCTCCTTTATATACACACTGACTATACAGGAAGTGATGTCTTTCTAAAAACATTCTGTGGGAGTTGATTATTCGTAACTGTTGAGGAGGACCAAAACAGTGGTCCGGGCGCAGCTAAGGCATATTCAATTCTTCCGATTTTACGAATTACAGCTATTTCCGGTATGTATGGGTATATGCAATAACCTCGCTACTTAGCTGACTACGAAAAGAGAGGCTGTACTCACTCACTGAATAAAAGCTCCAGTTTGTAAATAGTGGCAGTTAATTCGTTGTGCTAGTTGCACTTGGAAATAATAAAAAGGTATTAATCTATTGATAGTTTATCTTGTATATGTTGTGTATTGAGACTGAATGGGTCACGCCCCCTTTAAGTATTGTTTATTGAAGTAAAAGATAAAGACTTAGTCTCCCACACCACATCTATTAAAAGAGAAAGGTTGCTTGTACAAAATAAAGCTTGTAATGAGAGGGATTGCTTAGTCCAAATCAAATTTAAGATAATGAGCTGCCTTCAATATGTGATGTATGTTTAAAATGGAATTTGGAAGATTGAAAAGTCATTAGTGTTCCTTTGTGGCTGATACAAGGTAGGTATTCTAAGACAAAGAAGTGTAAGTAATTGTGTTATTTCTTCAATAAAAAGACAATGCTCTATTAAAAAAAACATCTTAGTCATATATTGGCTAATAACATTCTAATATGTAAGATCATATCTGTATGTGCTTAATTGAATGACTTCAAGTACAAATGCTTAACCAAATCCTATTCAAAATGTGTGTGTGATATACTAGACTAAACAAGACTGGTCAGTCTAAATGACATTGTCCTTTATGTATATAAGTTAAGCTATATCCCTATATATACCTGGTGTATACTACTTATAGTCCAGTAAAGTGGACCCTCCTAGCCAATCTTCAACTACTATATTAAAAATAGTAATATTCATTATTTTTTGGACTGTAATATGACACATCTTGTGATGACACTCAATGGAGATATCACTAGATGAATGATGTTAACTTTCACATAATTAATCAACAATGAATATGATTAATTATGAGTAAGTTTACATGTAATTAGTTGTTACATGTACTGATCTGTACACAGGTGATGTTTGGGTGGTTATAGGAACCCTCTTTTGTGGATGTTAAATTTACTTACCGGTACCTCAAAAATTTTTAGAATTATCTGTGCATGTGGTAGTATAGTTATTGTTAAATGTGATTATAAAGTGTTGAGTTGATAAATATTAATTTCTATGTCCTTAAATCATTGAGCATAGCTATCAATAATAATTAATACATGAATATCACTGATAAAAATAGCTATATAGCTGTGCCCTTAATGAATATTTGTGACAAGGATTTTTCTTTGTAACTCACTGTATGCTAAAAATGTAAACCCCCTTTAAAAAAAAAACATATGAACCTCATGTACATCTGTGATAATGTAATTACCATTCTAACTGTCTAGTTTTGTAACTGGACACTCTACAAATAGACGGTTCACCGACCACTAGCCCACCTTATATGTATATGTCTATTAATAACTGGATATTAAAGTTAATATGCAAATTGTAAATAAAAGATTATAATTATTGTATACAAAAACAAGATTATACATGTAATAATTATAGTAATTACTCTAAGATTACTTTGATAATAATTCTGTTTCTAACTATTAATATTAATGAGGTTAGTTATTATAGTAACTGTAAATATAACAGTCTATAAGAATATATGATCATCAAATATTTTAATTTAATTATATTATGTATATAATTTAAAATTAGTTAATGATAAATTTTGTATCTTTCAGATCTGTAAATTGGTACTTTAAGAAACATCAGGCCTGACCTAACACTTGTTAACAAGTCAGGTGACTCCTGACTACACTGTGAAGTAGTACTGAGAGAGTATATTTACATGAAAATGGCAGCAGGTAAATGATCATTATAATTGTAGACAGTAACAAAGATAACTGTCCATGTATTACTAGTTAATAATTAGCTCCACCCTAATGTGTTCAATGTCTACTTTATTTAGTATTTGTTTGACATACCACATATTCTATTTATAACCCAACCACAAACCATTGTATTATAAGTAGTAAATTTGTTAGATCAGTGTGAGTGAAGTTATTGAATGATAAACAGTAAATGTTATTAACAGTAGAAGAATAGTAGCACATGTAGATGTCCTAGTTAATTGTATAAATATAATTCCAATTTTATATTCCAAGTTTGTGTATTAAATTCCATGTCCATTTATTGATAATTGAAGTTTTCATTTGTCAACACTTAATCAATACCACATACATTTAAAATGATAATTTTTAAAACATTAATTAATTTATAATATGACAGTTTGTTATAATAATTGTTTTGTTTTTATCTCAGATATTACCAGTATATTAAAGGAGACTCCTTCAAAATATGAACTATTCAGTCTATTACATAGTATCAGTGACAAATGGTATGATATTGGATTATCATTACAAGTACGTCGCAGTGTTTTGGATGATTTGAAACACGATCAGAGGGACAATGATTATAAACTCTTTGCAGTCATTCAGAACTTTCTAACTAGTCGATCATCCACTATTAACTGGGAAACAGTGATTGCTGCCATCGAGAGTCCTACTCTTAATGACATGGAGACAGCTGATCTAATATATCAATATCTTAATACAGGTAAGAGTAATAAGTTATTATTATTAAGTAATATCCACTTCAAAGTGGTTTGATGTTGATTGTATCAGTTATAATTTGAACACAGGAATGTTTTGTACATGTTATGAATAATTGTGATCAGTTTGTAGGTAGTCATGTCTTGTTCTGACCTTTCCATATAATGAAGGTCATTAACAATCCTTTTTGAATGGAATTAAGTCAGTTTATAGATGTAAGCTTTATTGAATTAAATTAAATATAAACCACACCTAATGTTAGTGTCAATACACTGTACCAAAGTAACAATGTACAGTAACAAAGACAGACTAATTAAAAATAAAGAGACAACATACTAAGTTCTAGGAGCCAATATGTCCAATATGGTTCAGAGGTTATTACATTTACAAAGTTGAATGGAGTCCTGAGGTAGGAGACAAGTTTCAGGAGAAATAGAAGAAATGAATAGTCATGATAGATACACAATAGTGATCATAATAAATAGAAGAATAGTAGAACATGTGTTATGAGAATATTCCAAAACTGATCTACTATTATGGTATTAAAATGAATAACAATGATAATCATTACAGTAAAATGCTGTCCTCTTTGCTTTCTTTAATGTTCAAATCACCCTCTTTTCCATTGTATACCTTGCCAAATAAGGAGGTAAATGGCAAAATTATAAATATGTGGAGCTTTAAATTTTACAAAGGAATACTAGAGAGAAAAATTGTAGAAAGTTTACAAACAATTAGTTATTATTCGAATTAGAGGCACAAAATTTTAGAATAATTACAGTATTGTGTCAAGGAGTTATAACGTAAGTATAGTATGTAGTACTTATATTAAGAATGAACTTCTAATGTGTTTGGATGTGTCTAAAGATGGGTTCAACAAACTACACTTGTATATAGGTCACTTTTCACTCTTGGTGTCACATTGTGTAGTGTAGCATCAATGCTGTTAATATAAAAAGAGGATACATGTGAACAAAACTCCATTCTCATCATTATAAACTCTATTACTAGTGCAAAATGGAGACAATGTAGGTGTATCCTATATTTACTCAACAGCTATGTATTTCTGTTTGTTGTTTATTCAGTTACCTAGCTTGCCACTTCCTTCCATGTGTTTTCTCTTGCTCTTGTATCCTTGTAGCTTTTGCTAGATACTTTCCACAAGCAAGGGAAACAACAAACAGTCTCAATAAGTTTCTTGTTTGCAAAAACTCAAAACACGTGGTTATTGAAATTTGATTGGACAAACACATTGCTTGAAACTTAATTCTATCTTCGCGTTGTGACACGTCACATTTGTACATCGTGCACATACTGTGTTCATAAATTGATGTGTGTACACACTACACAACATGACGCAATGTGATGCAAAGGTTTGTGTTGTTATGTGAACCAGCCTTCACTCACAAGATGATCTCATAACATGTAACATGTAACATGTATACACATAGAACATACCATACTAACATATTGACTTGATAGTAATCCTTATCTGTTTAACTCACAGTTACTGTTGTAGTTAAAGTTAGACTGAAAACACATTTTCATTTACCATACAGTAGATTTAATCAAATGATAAATAAAAATTTTCCAGTTTTTTCTGTTTTTTTTCATTACAATACAATGTATTACATGTCTATCTACCTACACTTGATTTGATGACTCATATGATATGAACAGTGACTGATTTCATCTGATATTAAGAGTAGAAGAATAGTAGTACATGTAGATGTCCTAGTTAATTGTATAAATATAATTACAATTTTATATTCCAAGTTTCTGTATTAAATTCCATGTCCATTTATTGATAATTGAAGTTTTCACTTGTCAACAATTAATCAATACCACATACATTTAAAATGATAATTTTTAAGACATTAATTATTTTCTAATATGACAGTTTGTTATAATAATTATTTTGTTGTTATCTCAGATATTATCAGTATATTAAAGGAGACTCCTGATGAAAATGAACTATTAGATGTATTTATTTTAATCAGTGACCAATGGTATGATATTGGATTATCATTACAAGTACGTCACAATGTTTTGGATGAGATAAAACAAAGTGAGGACAACGATGAAACCAAACTCAAGAAAGTAATCAACATCTGGAAAGATACAAAATCATCCTCTACCACTTGGGAAACAATAATTACTGCTGTGGAGAGTCCTGTTATTAACAACAAGGAAATAGCTGATAGGACATGTCAATATCTTAAATTAAGTAAGTTATTACTATTAAGTAATGAGGTTGTTTTTTTAATAGTGTCACTGTCAATAAACTGTATAGTACAAACTTTTTGAATTACAAAATGTTATCATTCTGTTGTCAAAGACTTTGATATAGTTTTTTATTAACTACTTCTATACATCACAACATACATGTAGTATGTAATACTGGTATTTAGAATGAACTTTATTGTGTTTTTAGGATGTGTCTATGTTATAATATGTCTCATAACATATACACACATGGAACCAACATATTGACTTGATAGTAATTCTTATCTGTTTAGTTAAAGATGTTATAGATAACTACCGTATAGCACTTTATTTTCGAGGAGCTTAAATTTCAAGGTTTTCGCGTATTTGGTCTTAGACGTGAAAATTGTGCCCTCGAATTATATGGTATAATTAAGGTCAGCTATGGGGGTCGATTTTAGCCACATCCCCACACATGTGATAAGTAGTAGTTCAGTAAAGCACAGTCACAGCGAAGGGATCTTGAGTATTTCCGTATTCCTTTCTGCATGGCAGTTCTTTCCCAACAATAGGAGTCCAAACGCACTGGTATACATGGTAGCCATGAAACATTGCTTCAACACTAAAAGTAGCCATTGCAATAGGCCCACGTGCACTACTCTTGCCAGCTAGGGGCGGAGTTTAATAATTGCAGTAACCTCGAAATTTATTCCGCAAAATAATTCAGTTTTAGCAATCCTCTAAATTTTAGCTCCTCGAAAATAAAGTGCTATACGGTATACTATTATGTACAGAAGCTGTACACTGTGTAAATGTCCCTAAATCTAGACTTATGATGATCATAGCAGTCCCCATAATATTCTAGACACACCCAACATTAATAGCAATAAAGTTTCTAAAAATTCATCAAATTAGATTTGTTTAGAGGTAAAATTTGATGTTTCTTTAACAACAATTATTTTTGACAAAGTTAGAGGTAGATGTAGAGCTTGTACATCTCTATGATATCACATGTGAACACACTTGTCAGGTATAGAGGGATGTGTTAGAATTAGAATACTTAAGGAATAATTTTAATGATGAATTATTAGAAATAAAGTCAGAAAAATATCTACATAATTAGTTATTTAGAAATTAGAGTGTTGAATTTTTGTATAACAGACTTGGACCATGTTGACTAATCAGATTGCTTCATTTCAATTGCTATATTGGATACTCAGCATCTGCTGCTTTGGATACATGTGTGTCAAATCTACTTGTTAGCTTTAGCTAAGTTCTAATATCAATAGTAGTAAGTAGATAATAAGTTGAATTGTTTTGTCAAATCAAATCTTTTGTCATCTTATGAGGAAGCCATTGTAAACTGGAGAGTCAAATGTTTTGTCAGTGCAATAGCTTAATCCTTCATAACCACAAGATTATTTTATAAAGAAAACAGATATCTTTAATATTGAACAATCTAAGTGTCACCAATGTTCCTAGTCTCATCCCCAGATAATCATTCCTTAACATGAAAAAGTATTCAAATGCTTCCTTGCCATTACTAAAAGTATGAAAGAATTGTTGATGGTGTGACATCAACATTATAGTAATCCTTATCTGTTTAACTCACAGTTACTGTTGTAGTTAAAGTTAGACTGAAAGTACTTCTTAAAGTTTTTACAAGGACCATACAGTAGATTCAATCAAATTATAACTTTTCTAGTTTACATCACTAGCGTCACTATTAAAGAATCTTACGATGAGTTTTGTAATTATAATGTTATAAATTATAGTCTTGTTCACTAATTTGTTTAACAATTTATCATATTATATATAAAACTAGATACACTAAATGCTTAATAACATCTTGTGACTTTTCTTTTGTCATCTGTCCAGTTTAGAGTTCAGGGAGGAAACACCTTGTAACTATATATATTACTTAAAATAGCATTTTATCATTTCAACTGTTGTCTTGGTTACCAGAATCTTATCAATATGATGTAGGCCCAACAAAGCCAAAACTGGTACAATTCAATATGTATAAAGCTGACTAGAAGTCAAAAATTACTCTTTATAGTTTATGTCCAATAACTGAAACTATGAGTGACAGATAGATACTATTTCAACTAAATTAACTGGGTTAGTTCACTTAAACAATATCCACTTATAGCTTCAATTAAAGCCATGATTCAATTACTATAGCAAAATGAATGTAACAACAATGTGGTTGTAAATGTAACTAGTTGGCTTTATGCATATATTGAGTTACAGTAGTTTAGACCTTTTAGCAACTTAAATTTGGGCTTGCATCATATTGATGTAAGAGTTGTAACAAAGATTGTATTAGAACTTATATACCTCTATGGGAGGTGTGGAAGTTATTTATTGAGAAAATGAAAGGCACTAAAGTGCCGAACCTCGCTGTAGTTTCTAAGTTATTTATAAATTCTATGCCAGCTTAGGCCCAGCTATGATGTTGTTATTGCAAGAAAATTTATTAACATTCCAGAAGGTGTGGTTATAAAATGGCAAGCTTTGTCATTCTGTATATGCTCATTAATTGTTGCTTGATTTCTAGCTTTGCCATGTTTGTGAAGCAGTAACTGAATAAGTGATAGTATCATTCAATTCCCAAGCAAGATTAAGTGCTACTTTCGTGATGAAAAGTTTCTCTGAGTCTATACATGACCCTTTAAAATCTATCAATATTTCATATACAAAATTTATTGTAACTTGAAGATGAAACCTTCTTTGGAAACGTCCCGTGGTACAAATATAAATCGATATATTATCTATTAGTAGCAGTCTTTTCAGTGCTTGGAGACGTTTCCTGAATGCGTTACTTCGCTCCAAGTCCAAAAAACATTTTTCAGAACTTTTCTAACGATTACTTCCACCAACGGCCTTCTATCTTGCTGATCCGTATTCCTCTGAGATTGTTTACAACATACTAAAAAATCTCCACGTTAAGTTTTTTACTTTTCGAGAAACGGCACTTGACCTCTGCAGCCTGAAAATTCTTTTGCGAATTTTAAGCTTCTGTTTTCCTTGACGATGTTCTTGACACTACTGTTGTAAAGTCCACATGCTTTTCTATTCGTTGCTAAACGTTGGTAGCTGCTAATGCTTCGGTTGCCAAGTTATAGCAGTTCAAAAAAAACAACTCTGGTAACAGACACACACACACACAAACAGACTACAGTACCCTCGCTATGCGCCCACGCACAGCGAGGTTAAAAATGGAGAAACTTGATTGGTTAATTAATGCATAGCATAGTATAAGTTACTGATACATCAGAGTTATGTAATACATACAGAACATGTCGTCCAAAATATGTAATGTTAGGTTTGAGTGAAAGAATTGACAGTTCAGTTAATTATAGTTTATTAATTTATACAATTTTGACAACAACATAACTAATAACTGTATTAACTTGTAGTTAGTATATCCAAACATTAGGTCATTATTAATTAATTCATTATTATTATTGATATTATCTATAATTTGTTTGTTCATGTAGAAGTAATTGAGAGACTTCGATCTAATCTTACTCCTGACACTGAAATATCTAATTCAGGTAATTTAATTTCTATATAATATGTCAATACATTATGTTAACTGTTACACTGGACATTTACAGTAGTATTATAATTATAGCTTCTTCCCAGGACTAACTGATAGTTTTATATTATCATAGTAAACAATGTGAGTAATAACAAAGGTCCTATAAGACTATTAGTCTTAGATTAGAAACAAATGTTCATGTGAGAGGTTGTATATTACTTAATTTACTTGACATACCAGACAGTCCTATAATTGTTTTAAACAAACAGTTTTCGCTCACTTGTTCTGATCTTTAGTTTCAATAAATAGTGATGCCCAGTACTACCACATGTTTTCCTTTGTATTAACTAACAATCCTACTAAGACTGGACCAATGTCAACACTGAATATCCTTAAATTGATACTGGCTGTGTTTAGTACATGTATGTTCCTCAATACCAAGTATTACTGGTGCATCTTGATATGATCCCAATTCAAGACATATACACATTACTTAGTGCTATGTATTCATATTTACTAACTACTCTAATACATCATGGGATGGTCTATTCATGAGGCCAGTGTATACATATCCCTAAATGGTGGTATCACTAGATACTTAGTACATCCTGGGGTGATGAGTATCAGGAGCCTAGTTCATTCCTATGTATTATTTAATACTGAGTATCCTTTAGTACTTATTTTATCCTAAGATAGTTCATTTAGGGGTTCATTTTGGAACCCAGTGTATATATGTATCCCTTAACACTATGTTCTTGATACTTAGTACATCCCGGGATGGTCCTTATAGTAGTCCAGTACATGTGTATGTAACCATTAATACCAAGTATCCCTTGATACTCATTATGTACTGGGATGGTTTATTCAGGGGGTCATTTTGGAGCCCAGTGCATATATGTCCCTTAATACTAAGTATTCCTGGTATGGATTCTCACCATTGTCACTAGAGAAAAGTTTAGTGTGTATCTCTACCAGGACCATTACTGATAATATACTCAACAAATAGTTGTTTTTGCTTCTCATACTCACTTGTCAATATATCTAGGACAACTCGTGAAGGTTTTCAAGTTGTTTCAGTGATTCCTAACCACAAGACCTTATAACTTTACTGTGCTAATATAAATTATTAATCAATATACTAGTGGCTTATTATCACAACAATTATCACAACATTACACCCACTGATTTAATAAAAAGTAATTCATATAAACCAAGTACACTTGTCACCTTAATGTGAACACTATTGTATAAGCTTTTGTGAACTTTATATATAACAATGAAAGTTGAAACATTACATACCTTACTACTGTAAACATGTTGTTTGTAATTGTTACTGAAATTATGACTCCAGTCAACTGTACATGTGTCCATTATTATGATAGCTATGTAAATTTATGTCCTATTGTAACCACACCCACAAGTCTTATCTCTTTCCTTTACTCTATTATCTATTGTACATGTACACAAAGAGTTATATACTTGTACTTGTTAAACTGGACAATAGGAACTGACTATATTCTAGCTAGTACTAAAGGATTGAATTGGAAATTTAAAATATTTATATTTTATAGCTACCACATTTAGAAGTCTAATCATTATAATATTATTATGTAATCCTTGTTAACATTGTTTACTTAAATCAAAGTTTTAAATTTTGTTTCTATTATATATTAGGTGCTAACAAGAAGTTACTGGACAAAGCTATGAAGGAGGGCTATGTCACTGCTAAGTGGACCAAGTTTTCTGTCTCAGGTGCACCTGGAACTGGCAAGCCATCCTTTTAAAACCTACTTTATAATGAACATCCTCCAAATTGCCATAACAGTACCCCAGTAATTGCAGCAAAAGATGCAAGGATCATATCTGCCACTGTAGGTGATGATTCCATGTGGAATAAAGTAGACCATGAGTCTCTTAAAGAAATAATTACTCAAGGAGTTAAACATAGCATTCGACCTCTCAAACCAGATGAAGTAGAGAAAACTGGCTCATCAGAAAACAAGCCAATAAACCAGCCATTAGAAGAATCAGTTGATCATCCAACAGATCAACAAGAAGAAACATCAGATAGTGACGATTCTGAATCATCAACCACAGCAGGACATGATCAAACAGTTGATCAGAACTCTTTACCAAAACCTACTATAATTCAGGAAATCATTGACCTCTTAGCCTGTGTAGAGAAATCTGAAGAACTTTATCAATCTCATTGGATATATGGTGTTGATACTGGTGGTCAGGCTGCATTTATAGACATTGCTCCAACATTGTTACGATATCACTCTGTCAATATTCTTACACACAAACTAACTGAGAAGCTTGAGGACAAAGCTAAATTCTTCTATAGTGTCGAGGGAAAACTAATTGGTGTGCCAGTAGAAAAACAGATCACAAATATACAACTTCTTGAATCATCATTTCGTTCAGTATTGTCAGTAGATTTTCCTGAATTACCAAACATTTGCATCAAGCATGTTCAAGAACACTTCTACATAGTACTAGGGACATTCTTGGATAAAATGCTAGAATCTTATGAGTCTCTCCAAAAGAAAAATGAAATTCTCTCGTCAGCTTTGAATAAATATCGGCAAATCACAATTATGCATCGCAGAGCTGGAAATGAAGTAATTTTTCCAGTCAATACTATTGGCAGAGGTGATGATGAGATGAAAATGGCTACTAGAATTCGGAAGAAAATCTGCCAATATTACATTGAGGCAGAAATTCCTATTCGATGGTTTTTGTTTCAACTTGAGCTCCAAAAGTTTTCTAAATCCAACATTGTAAGTCTGTCTAATTGTTTAGAGATTGGTATGACCTTACAAATGAGTGCTAATGACATCAAAGCAGCTCTAAACTACTACCATGATCTGACTATCTTTCTGTACTTTCCTAAAATCTTACCTAATGTAGTGTTCTATCATCCACAACCACTTTTCAATAAACTCTCTGATTTAATCAGTATCTCTTTTCCTGGTGTTGTTGATTACTTGGAGGAAGAAGGTATCCCTATACATAGTTATGCTGCTCATGAAGAACTAAAAGATGAAGGAACATTTAAAGAAGACTTGTTGACATCACCCAATTCACATTTATCACAAGGATTCTGTCCTGAGTTTACACCACAAGATTTTCTCAAGTTAATGACAAGTTTATTTATAATAGCCTCTCTACCTGAGAAAGGAAAATACTTTCTACCAACTGTCCTTCCTACTAGATCATCCACTGAATATAAGTCTATATCACCTCCTTTTAAGGAACATGTAGACCCTCTCATCCTGTCTTGGCATATGAATCCTCTTCCTCGAGGTGTATTCCCTGCATTAGTTGTCAACCTTCTACATTGTAATCATTCACCAAAGTTTCAACTTAGATGTCCTTCACATTCCACTCCACGTTATCGTAATGCTATTACTTTACGTACTGATTATGGTGACATTCTCTTAGTCGATGGGATTTACTGGATGGCAATATACAGTACTGACCCATTAAAAAGATGCTGTGTTTTACGTGAAGCTGTCCATTCTGGTATCCGTGAAGTCATCAGCAACTTCCAATGTATGGCTAACTTTAAAAGCCTCGAAGAATATTTTTATTGTAAGATATGCTCCAATGAATCTCGAGAACATTTCTGTTATTTAAATGATGACCAGAAAACAGTCACCTGTTGTGACAACCATACAACTGCTTGCATCAATGAATCTTGTCAACTACCTTGGTTCACTGTGGAGGGTGAGTTTAAAGTAGTCTAATATATAGTATTATTGTTTGATGTGTAGGTACATTAAAAATATTGCCTTTACATTATTGGTCATATTAAATTGATAATGAACAGGAGGTGTTTCTTAGTCGTTATTTGTTTGTTTCAAGTTAATTACTTTTTAAGGCAACATCAGTAATTCAAAACCTTTTTAAATAGCAATTTAAATTTGTCGTTACAGCTAGATCAAAGAATAAATTAGATATCTTTTCACTTGTACATGATGTGGTTGTCAATGATAATGTGATGAGATTTTAGTTAAGAAACAATGAAAAATGAAATAACAATATTTTTACTTAAAAATATTTACACAGTGGACAATCTTGGAATTATAATTTTTTTGATTTCCTTGGATTCAACAAGCTGAGCTTTGCCTGATGTGTAAACAAACAAATGTTTAAATTTACTTTGGGAATATATGTTCATATAACATACTAATACTATATTGACATTATAACACATTAAAAAATCAAGTCAAGGATTTTGCTAGATGTTTCAAAAATAGCTTTATATTATTATGTTAGTATTATATCATTACTAGTTATTTGTTTATATTACATTAAATATATAATATTGTGCTTTTTATCTCTAATTATTATCCTTATTTATTCTATAGCTACACTACCTTCATCTCCTCATCCTGCTAGTCAAGATCCTAAACTAGTTGGTATGTCAATGAACATTTCTTCTACTTTGTTAACCTGTAGTGTAACTTATTCTATATAAAGCATATTTGTATTACAGTACACTAATTGTTGACATTAATCAACATTCTGAGGAGTCAGACAGGACATGGTAGTGACTTCAAAACCGACAAAGCTATTGTTGGAAAGCTTGTTGTTGCTCTGCTTATGTAATTGCTTTTAAATGAAAAAAATGATAACTAGACTTTGTTTTAGTTATTATCAGACATAATATGATGGTACATGTGAACACATCTATCAATATCTATTTAAGAGTGATTTAAGAAATATTTACTATCTAAATAGCATTAATTAAGACCACATATCACTCAAGGTTTGTTATAATACTATACTACATACATAAGTTTGTACATTATGTATCCTGTCCTAACAATATCAACACACAAGCTCACCTTTTGTTGTTTAGAACCAACTACTTTCAAGCCTACTGTATTTGCTGGTTGTTAGGTGCATATGGTTATTAAGTACATACTGTTTGTTAAGTGCATACATTTATCTTGATCTTAATAACTTGTGACTACAAATTACTATTACTAACTCATTTCCTCATTTTTGTAGGTGAGAAATAATGAGAGTGCTCAATCTATATAAGTGATGTTATGTATATCAACAAGTACAATATAGTAAGTATACTAGTTACCTTAATACAAGTATATATGTACATGGTATGTGCATATGTTTATGTATACATGTAAATGATAGTTCATTTGAACTATTGGAAATAATTGAATTATTTGTGGTCAATATTTTACATTCAGATATTGCCACTTTAGACAAGTTCCACTACATGTTTAGGACTAAGTTCATAACTACAAAAAAAGTCGAAAGAGTGAGGAATGTAACTTCCTACACAAATAATTACAATGTCTCCCATACTAGTCATTTTAATTGGTGGATTTTCGTCTATGTTTATATCAGAGATATACGTGTTGTAAGCTTGTGTCTAAAAATAGTAATGTGACTAGTGTTGGAAAATTTGCTGTTTCTATAATAGCTTTGTACTAAGAACCTTCATACCATCTTAGACTTTGTTCCTCACATCCTACTTATTGGTGTTAAAGGTTATGTAGTACATAATTGAACCTGAACAACAAACTATAGTTTAGTAACCCAGCCATCCTCTAATTAATATCATTATATTGGTAGTTGGATTTTGTAATTACTGTACATAATTATTATCTATTAATTCCACAGATACATACCTCAATATCCTAGAAGAGAGATCCTTGTAACTGCTCTATATTTGTTTAAACCAAGAAATGAAGCTAATTATACTACTTTAATTAACTACCTATGACTATGTACATCACTATACATCTGTAGAATAGTGTTTGGTCTTTAAAATTATTTTGTTGTATTTAGCGATAATAATTAAATAGTGGGCATTACAGAATACTGTAATATGCAATTGTGTTCTCTAATGGTTTGTAATACTTTCACAACACTCATGCCCTCCTCACATAATAGGAATGAATATGCTTAAAATTTTCAAACATTAATCTAAGAATATAATTAATTCCAGCCTTCTTACATTGTAAATGATTGAATCATAGCGTTCAGAGTTTCAACTGAAGAGAGAGACATTTACGACGGCTACAGCTTTGTTTTTTATGTCCATTTACAGAATTTTCAAATTAAGCAATCTCAGCTAAACAGTCAGAACAACTACCACAACTTTTGGACTTTTTGCTTACTAATGCTGGTATAGTGAGACTTTGATTCACACTCACAATGGCATTTGTTGTTGAAACTTCCTAGATATTAAATATATGCATAATATAAAAAGGTATAGAGATTACAGTAATTTCTAAGTCTTGATGCTTTAGCTCCAACCCTGTTACAAAACAAGGAACTAGTACACTTTCGACCACTCATTCTTTTCTTAGAGAGAGCACTAATTTTATTGAGAGATAGTTTTTTCTTATAGCTCTTGATGACATCAGAATGTATTTGTCAGTTGAAATAGTCTTGATGTTAAGAAAACATTTTATTGCAGGTACATCAATGTTCAGATAAGCTGATTGTATAGGTACTGTTTAAGACTCCTGAACAATCATTAACAACTCTTACATCATTGGAAGTGTATTTGTTGCTACATACTTTACGATATAGACAATGGAGAATAGTTGCTTTTGTTCTGCCATGTAAATATTCAGGAACAATAGGATTATATGTCTGATTTAAAGAGTCTGTTTAAACTTGAGGTATACATATTTGTAATGTAGACCAGGCAAAAATTCTTCCACAATTGTTGTAACAACTTAACAATGTGATTCTTTTGCCATGGGAGGTGACAATATTTGAAGATTTTGTTCATAGTTAATAGTTTCCTTCTTATCTGTTGATATTTTAAAATGTAATTAGGAATGTAGTGGTTGTTTGTAAGGAACAGGAAGTGGATACTCCCATATAAAATTAATACTGTTAGGTTCTAATATTTAGAATGTAGGGTCTATGGTTTAGTATTAATTTCTTATTGATGTATGGACTTCTATTCATAGACATCATCAACTATTAATTTACGTTTGTATTTGGTACTTTGAATTATTAACTGTTTTTTTAACATTCTCATTTGTTAAGTCATCTAAACGTATGTAACATATTAAATATAATCTATATACATATCCTAAACAATTATTTTTAGCTTACACAAGGTTTTCTTTATTATTATATTCAATTTTTAAATGTCAGCTTGGTTAAAATTGTCAGGCACACAAGCTAATACATAGTCTACATATAAGAATAAAAAATACTGATGTTACAATAACTCTATGTACTGTGTTTAAAACTTTATTTTCAATGAAGGTACTCCAGATATTTTAAATACTACCCTTGATGAACACAATCTACTTGAATTATTAGCTGATATTGATTACCAGTGGTTTGTCAGTGGTTCAGCTTTAAACATCTTCTACAATGTTTTAAGTGATTTACAAACCAGTCCAGAACAAAATAAAGTTAAACTCATTCAAGTAATCCATACCTGGTTGACTACTCAGTGATCTCTGTTATTGAGAGAAGATTCATTGGTAACTTAGCAAAAGCTAATGAAATACATGACCATCTAGGGCTCCCCAGATGTCAATAGTTAGCTAACTAAACTACCTTATATGGACTGTTATTACATTATAGCTTGAAACATTTGTTACATGATACAAATATTATGTAACTTCCCTACTTGCTGCATTTAATTTTTTGTTGGAATTATATCATTAAAATTTGGAGTATAGCAGGGAGGAGAGTATAATTCAATAACAAAATGGCCACTGCTAGATAGCAATTTTTTAAAGATATGTCAATAATTTAATAAAATACTTAATTATCTCAATGATCCTTGTTCCATTGACTAAACTATTTTTTGATACTTGTATTGAGAACATGTGAATGTATTTATCACCAACACTGAAATTGCGGGGTGGTTTTCTTGATGAACTAGAAGTTAGTTTAGTAGTCACTTTAAGAGATACATCAGGCTGCATCAAATCCAATGTTGTTCATAACTTCCTTGCCATCAGGAGTTAGACCATTGGAACTTGGATGGTATGGTGAAGTATGTATATGATGAATACCACATTGCTTCATATAGTCCTTAAATTCGTGGCTAGTGAAAGGTGGTCCATTGTCAGAAACTATTTGTTCTGGGAGACCATGAGCGGAAAAAATTTGCTGTAGCTTTTGAATGGTAACTTCAGATGAGGTTGAGTTAACAATATGAATTTTGAGCCACTTTGAATAAGCGTCGATTAGTATGAAAAAATATTTACCTAGAAATGGTCCTGCATGGTCAATATGAAGATGACACCATGGTTTCTGTGGAAATTCCCAAAAGTGAAGAGGTGCTTTTGCTGGCACTGGATGATTTGATTGACAGGTAAAACAGCCTTGAACATTTTGTTGAATATCAGAGTCAATACCTGGCCACCATATGTAAGAGCGAGCTAACATTTTCATTTTAGTAATCCCTACATGGGTTTCATGAAGTTGATTTAGAACAATGTCCTCTCCTGCTGCAGAGATAATGACACGACAACCTAATAATATACATCCGTCTAAAACACTGAATTCTGTGTACCTTGTATGAAATGGAAGGATATCAGCTGTTGGGTTGGTAATATTCCAGCCACACTGTACTAGTTTTCTGACACGAGACAATAGAGGATCCTTGTCTGTCCAGACTTTTATTTGAGATGCTGTAAGAATGGCCTGGTCTAAATGATTGAGTAGATGACAAAGGTCACCTGGTAGGAGAACTTGAGAATCATTCAGAGTAGTTTGAAGAGGTAACCTACTGATGAGGGCATCAGCTGTGGACATACTTTTCCCTGGTTTGTACTTAATAGTGTACTGATATGCAGCAAGAGTAAGTACCCAACATTGGATTCTTGCTGTAGCCAATGAAGGAAATTGCTAAAATTCACCTAAAAGTCTTTCTAATGGTTTGTGGTCTGAGTATAACTTGAAATGAGTACCATACAAATATTGTTGGAAACATTTGACAGTGTAGATGATAGCTAAAGCTTCTTTTTCTAGTTGAGAGTAATTATGTTCTGCTGGAGTGAGAGTACGAGAGGCGAATGCTATTGGTTTTTCTGAGTTGTCTGGCATCTTATGAGCCAGTATAGCTCTAACTCCATATGGAGAAGCATCAGCATATACTAATATTGGTTTTGTACTATCAAAATAAATTAACAGCGCATCTGATTGTAGGAGTTCTTTAACTTTGTCAAAAGCAGCTTGTTGGCTCTGAGTCTAAACCCTTTACATAGCAATATATGAAGTGGAGACAATATAGATGATATGTTTGGTAGAAATTTGTGATAATAGTTGACGAGACCTAGAAAAGCTCTTAGTTCTGTGATATTGGTAGGATCAGGTGCCTTCTGGATTGTCTGAACTTTAGCAGGTGATGGATGTAAGCTTGTGCTGTCAATTATGTGAGCTAAATATTCACTTGTGATTGAAAATTGTATTTATCATGTACCTCCGCATAGCCTGCTCTAGTATATAGATAGATGTATCTTACTGACTGAGTGTAATGTCCTTCAGTTATAATACAAGTCATTAAATGCATATATCATTTATAGTCTTGTTTACTTTAACAAAATAATATGTATTGTAGGTATCATAGTTGCTTTCTTCTTTGAAAGGCAACTAACATAGAAACCTAAATGTAGAGGTAATATTTTAATAAGATTTTAGCCATGCATGGAAATCTGAAAACAATTTGTTAGTCCTCTAGAGTTACCATGATGGTAACATTAATAGTCAGTCTATATTCAACATAGACACTGTCATCTGACTATGTTTTATATTGTTGAGGTCTATGGAGGCCCAGTGGAGCAGTCTGAGATTTGCAAATTTTAATACTGATTCCTATTTCCTAAACTCTTAAACATTAAGCATTAAAGCACTGTACCATGCCCAACTGTATCACTGGGCCATGACTTATGGTCAAACTGTATCACTGAGTCATGTTCAAGGGTCAAACTGTATCATTAGGATTCCATAAATCTGTATGAACTCATTAGACAATGTTGGCATCTTGTATTATACACTTTGCTAACAAAATGTCACTAAATTAAAGAGCAGTTTTGTTAGCATAATCATTTCACTGATTTTGTTATTTGTATTTGCTTGGTTATTAAATGCGTGAAATTACTAAAACTATCATGTGTATAAATGTATTGTACTGAACAGGTGTTATTTTAATCCTTTGTACTTTGCAGATGACACCCAATGAACATAATTACTTTAACTATTCACTGATATTGACAAGAAATGGTATGAATTTGGTTGAGCTCTTAATATTTGCTAAAATATGATTGTACAAACTTAGAATTTCTTCAATTAACAATGATTTGTGAATGTACAAATTAGATAAGATATTTAAGGTGTAAATTTCAAATTAAAAACAATATTAAAAGCAACCATAAATTGTTATTGTAACACAGGAGTATGTGTACTGAAGATATTAGATCTACACATGGCATATCATTCAATTCAAATTATAGTTATGATATTATTAATAATTTTGTTAAGACTTAATCATTACTGGATGAGTTTTCCAAAATAATTAAATGTAACTATAGCTATAGCATTGTAGTTAAATGTATTAATGATTTTATACAGATAGCACGAAATGAAGGTACTAGTGATTGTGTTCGGGATGAAATTCCTTTAAATTCTGCTGCCAGTATATTGAAGTACACAATGGAACCATCACCCCAACAATATACTTTCATCTGCACAAAATTGGTAGAAACATATCCTATTTTAAAAGATAAGTATGGAAATAAAGGCGTTAAAATTGTAAGTTAACCATGAATAATACAAAGTATGTTGTGTTTGTGTTTTATAGGGATCTTGGAGGAAAAAACTTATGAGGAAATTTAAAATCTGTCAGGCCTCGCAACAAAATTGATAAAGAAAATGATTCTTTAGAGCAACTTCCTAAAAAAAGGAAGTGTCAGTGCCTTCATAACTCTCCATCACCTAATGATGATAATGAGCTATCTTATGAAGATGCATATTCCACCTTACAAGATGAATGGTCTAAGCAAAAACCTAAGAGGAGAGTTCTTAAAGAGCTTTTTATAACAACAATGAATGAACGACAGACATGGGTTAAAGCAACAGGTGCTAAAATGTCTTGGAAAAGTTTCCAACAAAGAAGCATTAGGTGAGTTTTATTAACTATATACTAATGTGACTATTACTGTATGTACTTTGAATTAAACTATGATATATTTATATTGTGTGTGTCATTTAGTTATGGTAAGAGTTTATATATAGGAGTGACTAAATATAATCATATAAAGACACTACATAAGATGTTATTGTAACAAATCCAAATAGTAAATATAGGTCACTTTCATGTATATTAAGTATTATCTTTAGACTTTATAAAATTTAAATGATGTAATAATCTGATTGGTCAGCTAAAAATACGTAATCACATATAAAATATCTTCTAACACCTTGTCCAGGAAATGTTAATATTAATAAATCTTCACACTAATGGTTTTTTCACAGCAAGATGATAATCACTTACAAAATAGCTTTGTTAAATTGTTTATTCAAAGACTGCTAGCTACACTAAAATATTATGTATTTTAGTAATGACAATTGGTTGTACACATTGACAAGTCTAGTTGTTATATGTTGGATGTAGATTATTGAAGATAATATTAATGTCTCTAGCTCACTAGTTATAAACACAGATTAATTTACACCATACCTGTAGTACATTGTATATGATAACATTTATATAACCTCAAACACATATCATATATTTCCAGATTATGATACATATAAGAGTACTAGCCATACATTGTCATATACATTTACTAGATATGATACAGATATGACAGATAGTGGTATATTGATCATATACATCAAATGGATATGATATAGCAGCTGTGATAGCTACTGATAATATTATACACATAGGATATCTTTAACACTGGTATGCTCACTGAACATTCAAACTCTCAAATAACTGATTGGCCTTTAAGTGACAACATTGTTATGTACTCTGAAATTAGTTAGACCAAAGAGAGCTATGCAGTTTATTAACTTACATAAGCCATAGATACTCCATCTTTTGTGCTTAGTGTCTATTTAAGACTTTCTTAAGTAAACTGTTAAAAATAGGGTATAACCACATTGATTACAATATGAAATTCCACATTATGTAGGGATATTATTATTATATAGTTTGAAGATATTTTCATGTTACCTTGAAGATATAAGCACTACTTACTCATACTTCTATTACAAAGACATTGTAACAACATAATTAATAAGGTACTGTAATAACAGTAGCTAAAAGACAACCAGTAGTATATAACAATCAAACTGGTTATCAAGCAAAACTGTATATATGTCATTGGGTTGTACCAATGATTTCATATATTTTATTATATGGTAGAATATGCCAAACCATCCCATTATGCCCTCATAGATTCAGAAAATCTATATAGAACAGCTCTAGGGTATGCAGCTGATCTACAAACAGGAAATGCATCAATGTCTGATGTAAATCAAAATACTTCTTTAAAGTTATTAGGTTTTTAATTAACAATTAACAATAATAATTATACAAATGTTCAATATGTCTAACTTTAAAAAAAATTCATTTAGTTTATTAATAATTTCATTACCTTTTCTTCAAATGTTAGTCTATTTTAATATTGTATTTTTTGGTTTCCATTGCTTCCTCTTTAACAACTTCTACAACACAAAAAGAATGTTTAACATCCTTTTTTAAATCTTCTATATTGTTAAATTTTTAGTAGATATTCTCTTCATAACACAAACTCTTTTTTTTATAGATAAGCATTTCTTATTTTAAAACATTTATCTGTTTCTAGCATTGTTCCCTTTCTTTTAAAAGCTCCTCCTTTAATAATTATTGTCCCTTTTTGAAGATATCCACTTCATATACCATGTTGATTAGAGCTTCAGTCAGTACTAAGGCTTGGATGTTTCAATTAATATCTTACATTCACAAAGAAAATTTTTGAGAGAATCTGTTCCATTGCCTTTTCTATTGAAGAGATTTCTTGGCTTTCCAACAGCTCTGCAACTGCACTCTAACCTTTGCGTATACAGATTTTAAAAGGAGAGTGTCAATAAGTATGCCAACCAATTAGATTCAAGCAACCTTTATATACAATAACATCGAATGTTAATTTGATTGGTTGGCAATAGATTAACCCTTTACATGCCAAATTATTTTGCCCTGAGGTGATAAGCATGTTTCTTTTGTTTGGTTTTGGGTTTTATTCCTGTTTTATTGACGTTGGAGGTGTTTAGAAGTCTAATCCATTTTTGTAAGTATTTGAGAATTTGGTAACTTCTTGTTAAACTGTATTTTTAAAGTTTTACTGTTATATAAATGATTATGCTATATGATCTTGAATATATATACATGATTTATAAGCTTGATGATTTAAAATACATGATGATTAACTTTATATATCCTTAGGATCGGTAGCATGACCATGAATAGTATGCTTTAATGTGATAGGTCAGAATACTGTAAACATTTATTGTTAGCTTTCATTATAAACCAATCTGATTGGTAAATATAATAAAAGACACACCTATCTAAAATACTATAAAACAAGAAGACCCAGCTCAGTCTAGTACAGTCTAACTTCAGGTCTACTACTATAGAAGATGAAGCTCCTCATATTTGTTATTACTTTAATTGCAGCTGCTGCAGCTCATTCTCAATGGTTCGATTACGTCAGTCCTAATCAATTGGTAAAATGTGGTACATATGGCATAGTCACATGTAAAGGAGTGGGATCAAGTATGACACTAAAAGGTCATACTTATGTCAGAGATTTTTCGAATTCGTCATACCAGTGGAAAGCAATTATTATTTCAGAAGATTATCTCAACACAAGTGTTTCTTGTATAATGAGAAATTTATACCAAATAATGTATCAAAAAACAGTTCAAGTAAATTGTGTATATAAAGAACCAAGACGTTTTTACTTAACAAGTAACCAAACAGTTCAAGATGGAACAAAAATAACATTCCATTGTCATGGAAATGGTCAATATACAAAATGGTATGTTAGAAATGTTTACTATCCTTCAAACCATCCCTCAATTAAAGACTATTCTACATTTTATTATCAGAATACAACATTACGTATCTATGGCACAAAAGCAACAGATGGTTGGTGGGTGAGATGTATAATATATCAATATTTAATAGGTAAAGGACCATTAACAGTTGATAGTCGCATTTATAATAAAATAAGTAAAACAAGCTATATTTTTATTGAAGAGGGAAGTGGTCAATCACCTATCTATCCAAGTGATCATGCTCCACCTAAAACTTTACCGACCCATCATCCATCTACTCAACTTCCTTTAAATCAACCAACTACTAAAGCACCACCTCCTTCAAAAAATCCTACAATTCCAACTCCACCTAATAATGATGATCATAATGAAGGTGGTTACTTTGCACTGCTGTGGAGCATTTTAGCAGGAAGTAAAGATTTGAAAATAACTCATTAGAAAAATTGAACAAAAAACAGTAGTGGCACTAATGTTCATTTTGTTTATTGTTAGACCTAATTTTGTTTAATAGAAAACATTCCCTTTATTTTGTTCCAATAATTCTTGATTTGTAAACTTTACACCATCCTTTAATCTTGTGAGCAAATGATAATTATCAAAACATGGGCATTCTAATACTTTGATGAAAGTCCTCATTACGCTTTTCATCTAACTTGTATGTAAGAATATTAACAGAGTGGTATCATAAAAATGCCAGAGCAATGTCTATAAAGGCAACCTGACCACCAGTATCAACATCATATATTCAATGAGATTGATAAAGCTCTTCAGACTTCTATGCATGAGATAAGAGCTTAATAATTTCCTGAGTTACAATAGGTTTAGTAAAACAAGAACTCTAATCAACCATATGATGGCGTATTGTGGTTGATGATTCATAGTCGGCACTGTTTGGTGTTTCTTCTGTTGGATGATCAACTGATTCCTCTAATGACTCTTTTGGTTTATGAGGTCAGATGGTATGTTTAACTCCTTGAGTAATTATTGCTTTAATTAAGAGACTTGTGGTCTATTTTTCTCCACACTGAATTATCTCTTAATGTTAAGAAGGATTACATAACACATTATACTGATTAGACTACTAAATTTGGTAGCTATAAATTGTACATATTTCAAATTGCAGATTCAGTCTTTTAGTACTAGCTAGGATATAATTATAGTTCCTATTGTCCAGTTTAACAAGTACAAGTACATAACTCTTTGTGTACATGTACAATAGATAATAGAGTAAAGGAAAGGGATAAGACTTGTGGGTGTGGTTACAATAGGATATAAATTTATATGGCATCTATAAAATGGACACATGTACAGTTGATTGGAGTCACAATTTCAGTAACAATTACAAACAACATGTTTACAGTAGTAAGGTATGTAATGTTTGAACTTTCATTGTTATATATAAAGTTCACAAAAGCTTATACAAGAGTGTTCACATTAAGGTGACAAGTGTACTTTGTTTTTATTAATCACTTTTTTATTAAATCAGTGGGTGTAATCTTGTGATAATTGTTGTGATAATAAGCCACTAGTATATTGATTAATAATTTATATAAGCACAGTAAAGTTATAAGGTCTTGTGGTTAGGAAGGAAAATCACTGAAACAACTTGGAAACATTGTCTTAGGGGTATAAGTGAGGATGTTATCAGTAATTGTCCTTGTAGAGTTATACATACACTAAACATTATCTCTAGTGACAATGGTGAGAATCCAAAATAAGGATTACTTAGAATTAACATATATATATATATATGCTCTGGGCTCCAAAATGAATGCCTAAATGAACCATCCCAAGATGGAATAAGTGGTAAAGTATACTTGGTATTATGGTATTGGTATACAGAAACCATATAGTATATGGTATTGGTATACAGAAACATACACATTCATGGGGCTACTGAACACCATCCCAAAGTATCAAGAACATATAGTAATGGATACATGCACACAGTGTAAACATTGATTGGTTGATTTAACCATTATTTGGCTATACAGGTTGTAATTACAAACTTATTTTTGTCAAAAAGTAATCATAATATTGTTTTTGTTGCTGATGTACTATTGTTTATGTGGCTACATAAACAGTAGTACATTAGTAATAAAAACATAGTATGCTTGCTTTTTGCCAAAAGTAGATTTACAATTGTAGCCTGTATAACCTAACAATGGTTAAATTAGCTATAATCAATTTTTATAGTGTATATATATGCACTGGGTGCCTAAGACTCACCATCCCAAGATGTAATAAACTATCTAGTGATATGGTGTTTAGAGATATGTATGTACTGGACTCATGAATTGACCATTACAGGATGTACTACAGTTAGTATGAATACTTAGTACTAAGAAATGCGTATATCTCGAGTTGGGGTCATATCAAAGAATCAAGATGTACCAGTGACACTTGGTATGAAGGAACATACATGTACTAAACACAGCCAGTATCAAGCTTAAGGATACTCAGTGTTGACATTGTTCCAGTCTTAGGGACTACTTAGTATCCTGGGATATATAGGATTACTAGTTAATACAAAGGACAATATGTTGTAGTATTGGATATCACTCGTTTTTGAGGCTAAAGTTGAGAACAAATGAAAGAAATATTACTTCTTTAAAAAACTTTTAGGACTGCCTCGTATACTAATTAATTATATTACATAATATACAGGATCTCATATGAGTATTTGTTTCAAATCTAAGTCTAATAGTCTTATAGGACCTTTGTTATTATTCACGTTGTTTACTATGATAATATAAAAATATCACTTACTCCTGGGAAGAAACTATAATTATAATACTACAGTAAATGTCCAGTGTAACAGTTAACATAATGTATTGACATATTATATAGAAATTAAATTATTACCTGAATCAGATATTTTGAGATCAGGATTACAATTAAATAAAAGTCTGTGAATTACTTCTACAAGAACAAACAAATTATAGATAATATCAATAATAATGATGAATTAATTAATAATGACCTAATGTTTGGATATACTAACTACAAGTTAATACAGTTATTAGATATGTTGTTGTCAAAATTGTATAAATTAATAAATTATAATTAACTGAACTGTCAGTTCTTTCACTCAAACCTAACATTACATATTTTGGATCACATGTTCTGTATGTTTTACATAACTCTGATGTATCAGTAACTTGTACCATACTATGCCTTAATGGACCAATCATATTGATCCATTTCAGGTCAATGCATAACCTATATATCTCTAAGAGAGGTGTATAAGTTCTAATAAAATCTTCTTTGAGACTATAATTTCCAAGGTTATAGCAATCAGTTTGGTTGAAATTGCATTCTTCTTTTTGTATTATCTACAAATCAATGAATGTATAATACAAACATTGTGAAAAGTTAAAATGGTTAATAATAAATAGGTCAGTAATATTAAAATTTACACAACTCAAGACTGTTTGTAAATGGAAGACAACGCTCATGAAAATATGAAACAAAGACTGAGATTTAAAGAAAGACATGATGAATGCTGAAAGGGTTATGGGAAATTACAGTGGTAGTCTTGCGAGGCCTTCCTCTCTAATCAAAAGGGGCTGTCGTAATGAGACCAATTCAGTGGTTCAACTTTGCCATTACAATTAATAGAGTCTAATACTAAAAACAAAATTTAAACAACTCAAGACTGTTTGTACACGGAAGACAATGTTTCTGAAAGTATGAACAAACAAAGACTGAGTTTTAAAGAGTAAACTTGATGAATGCTGAGTGGACTGATGGTAAATTGTAGTGGTAGTCTGATGAGACCTTACTCTCAAACAAAGGAGGCTCTCATAATGAGACTAATTCAGTGGTTGAATTTTGCAATTAAATAGAGCATAATACTGAAAACAAGACTTTTCCATAAGCTTAAAATTTTCTTCATTTTTGGAGTATAATCCTCTATTTAGAAGTAATAACTATTGTTACCAAGCCAAGATGGAATCTCCAGTTAATCAGTACAATGTTTGACTGAACATCAATGTAGGAGGTGGGACTAATAAAGGTTTAACACTCAAGCAGAATACCTTTGTCATGTACTGTAAACAAAAATATAAATAATAAAGTCAATTTCTTCTACTACAAGTAAAATGGTAAGTGTTCCTTTGTTAGCTAAAGCTAACAAGCAGATTTGACATACATTTATCCAAAACAGAAGATGCAGAGTATCTCATACAGCAATTGAACTGAAGCAATCTGATACAATGGTTAACAGCGACAAGTTTAATGTAGCAAGCTTATACCAGGTAGTAGCTCATGATAGGTACTATATTTTAAGCAATAAAAACAAGGAAAATGTATACACTAACTTAAACACATAATGAACAGTGTGTATTAGTTAAACAAAACTTATGTCCTCTTTATTGATTATAATATAACACCAAAGTCTCAGATTTAGTTTAGTTGTGAATACATAAACTATCAATAGGATTATACCTTATTGCAATGGATAACAATACGACAAATCAATTATCAGAAAACTGGAGCGTTTAATAAGCAGTAAGCACAGTCTGTACAGTGTTAGTCTTTATGGAAGATAACCTCTTGAATGCCCAAAAATACCGGAAATAACAGTAATTTGTAAAATTGGAAAGGAATTTAATATTCGCAATCAATGAGCTGATAAATTTAGCCTTCCACTATCCCTATATTATACATATATATAAACATATCACTGAACTCTGCCATGAATTACAAGTGATTGATTGCAACTGAAATGATACATTTAAATATACAATCCATTGTTTATATCACTATTATGCTGCTCTATGTAAAGTTCAGACACAGCATGTAGAAGTTACGTTAAGCTTGTCACTAGTGCAGAGATTTAAAGTGCAAGCAAAAGAGCGTTACACTTGTTCAGTACAATTGGGATTCAAAATGAGTGGACTTCATGAATAATTGGTTGATCCATCTGCACTATACTATTATGTACAGAACCTAAACACTGTATAAATGTCTCTGAGTCTAGACTTATATATGATGATCATAGTAGTCCCCATAATATTCTAGACACACCTATCATTAATAACAATAAAGTTTCTTAAAAGTCAGCAAATTAGATTGTGTAAAATAATTTTGATGATGAATTATTAATGGTAAATTATGATGTTTATCGAAACAACAATCATTTTTGACAAAGTTAAAGGTAGATGTAGAGCTTGTATTTCTTCATGATATGACATGTGAACATACTTGTCAAGTATAGAGTGATGCATCATAATAATATACTTAAAGAAATTAATTTTAATAGTAAATTGTTAGAGACAAAGTCAGAATAAAATTTTTAAACAATTATTTATTACGTTGTATAAAGGACTTGAACCAGGTTGACCAATCAGATTGCTTCATTTCAATTGCTATATGAGATACTATGCATCTGCTGCTTTGGATACAGTGTGTCATATCTACTGTTTAGCTTTAGCTAACAAAGGAACACTTACCATTTTACTTGTAGTAGAAGAAATTGACTTTATTATTTATATTTTTGTTTACAGTACATGACAAAGGTATTCTGCTTGTTTTAAACCTCTATTAGCCCTATCCTCTACTTTGATGTTCAGTCAAGCATTGTAGTGATTAACTGGAGATTCCAACTTGGCTTGATAGCAATAGTTGTTACTTCTAAACCGAGGATTATAATCCAAAATGAACAATAATGTTTAAGCTTATGGAAAAGTCTTTTTCTATTTAATTGCAAAATTGAACCACTTAATCTCATTATGACAGCCCCCTTTGCTTAGAGGGGAAGGTCTCACCAGACTACCATTGTAATTTACTATCAGTCTACTCAGTGTTCGTCAAGTTCATTCTTTAAATCTTGACTTGAGTTATATAATTTTGATATTGCTAACCAATTTATTACTAACCACTTCAAATTTTCACAATATTTGTTATAATAAATTTACTGATTTGTATAAAATATAAACATAAGGCAACAATTTCATTAAAATTGATTGTTATAACCTTGGAAATCATAGCCTCAAAAAAAGATTGTATAAGAACTTATGCATCTCTCTTGGAGGTTATACACATCTATGGGAAGTATGGAAGTTATTTATTGAACTGAAATGGAGAAATCTGATTGGTTAATTAAGCCATAGCATGGTACAAGTTACTGATACATCAGAGTTATGTAATACATACAGAACATGTGGTCCAAAATATGTAATGTTAGGTTGAATCAGAGAAAAACAGAAGGTACAAAAATCAGTCAAATTATATAACAACTAAAGAGTCTAGAACTATCTATTAATAGCAATTTCTAGAAGAGTCAATAAAACAATAATTATTATTGCCAATTGATATTGTAATTTAAAATGAACATTGAAACCTTCTCATGATTTTATGTACACTTATACAGTTGGTTATGATATCATAGGTATGATATATATTGTATGAATGTAGTATGCTATATCACGTAACCTTGTATTGAGGCATTCAAGAACTACAACAGTCAATTAGTTACTATTGTTATAGATAAAGAGTAATGTTTGGTTTAATAATAATGATAATTATGAACATAATTATAGTGAAAGTTGTAAGTATGGCGTTTATAAGGAATCCATAGTTTTCATGATTATATAATAGAACAGATAACATTGAGTGTTCAACATATCTTAATACAATATAGGTCTGATTAAATGAATTGACTCATGTGTCCGAGTGAATGTGATTAAAACATTAGCTAAATGGTTTGTCAAAATTTCTTTATTTATGAAATGGCAATGACACTACTCATCTATTAACCTATCATTCTCTCATTATGGTAATGATTAATATCTCTCAATGAAGAGCAGGTATTGGATTGTAGGAATGTCATCAGATATCTTACAAAATTCGCATTAAAAAGATTCCAAACACTGGGATCAGTAGTAGGATAGGAGGAGTGACTATAATCAGAAAGACCACACATTATTCTTTCTCTTTAGTAGTCTTTCTTTTATTTCTTCTTTTATCAGGAGATGTTGAACTCAACCCTGGACCTCTACAGGTAACTTATTAAAAAGATGACCTGTACATTATGTAATAGTCACTTATAATGAATTTGATTGCCTTATTACAATTAAAAAGTATTCTCGTGAATTAGAATTTGCAAAACAAATTGACATTAATCAGGTCAATAATAGTTGACAATTACATAAACAATATCAAACTTGGATGAACTTAATTAGTGTCAGCTTAGTTGAGATTACTTGATGAAATAGTTCACTAACTACTTTAAGCACTCACATAGGGTATTATTATTGTTACTTGTAGTTATACAAATTAGTTTGGAATGAATATGCAAAAAGTTATTTCAGGAAACTTATTAAAATGGGCATACTCTTTGTATTTTATACTTATCTATTAGCCACTAATGGTGAGTTAAATTGCCTTATTATAGGTAAAGTGTTTCATCCAGAATTAGACATTTATAACCATATTAATTCAGTTCAGTAACTTTTTATGTCATATGTCCATTGAATATTTATTTACAATGATAATGTCAATACTGTATTGACTTCAAGATTGACATGAACAGATTAAATTTTTCCATATTCATTTGTAGCAGCTACATAAGCCAGTCCTGCTTGTTTTTTAAACATTGTAGTTGCTTCTTTATGTTCAATTTCCTATGAGAAGTAGATATGTTTTGGGGCTGCCTATGGCAAGTGTTGGACTGTCTTTCTACAACAGATAGCGTCAAGTTTGCTCTGTTTTAGACACACACAGAATGGTACAATTTTAAATTTCATATATGATCAGACACTGTTCATAGCCTATAGCTATAAGTCTGTAAAGGCAACAGGACTAATGTGTCTTATATAGAGACTAAAATTGCAAATTATTGTAAGATTTCTTTTAAGTGATACTGGTACTAGTAAATTTTTGAGTTGGTAGAACCTACTGTCAATTGTCAGTATAAAGTAAGAGCAATGGATTTCTGTAGTAATAGCTTCCATATAATTTGTGTGAACTTTGGATTTAATTAAAGGTCATGATATGAATATGTATTGTCACAATTTTTGATTCATTATTTAAGTTTATTTATGATGACATCATTTGTTAAAAGCTTAGTCTGCAAATGACTTCATCAACAATTTCAACATTCAATAATTAATGGCAAATCTACAAATCCACAGAAGTTACCAGGCCCTCCTTCCCTTCAGCAAATCGCTGGATATGAGAATAATTAAGTTTAAAACATTCTTTGTCTTTCTGATGTTGGTATTGTCTGTTTGTATATACTATAGAAAATAACAAAACATGAATTTATTTCTCTAATTAAAAACAAAATTATATAGTGATATAGTAGCTCTTTTTGTTATTAAAGAGTTTCTGTATTACACTTTGTTTTTATTCAAAAATCATTAAATCAATAAGATTAAGCAATGAAGAAACAAACATATCATCAATGTAATATATACATATGTGTCTGTGTGTGTACATAATAAATCGTCCGAGAATGGTGAACAAATGTCAAAGATATGATAAAAGAAATTATACTATGAATATTATTAATGGTACAGTAACACTATATTAATGCATCAGTTAATACCACATGCAATTGAAATAGAAATTTTTAAAATATTGAATAATTAAGGATATGACAGTCTATATTATTTTGTTATTATCTCAGATATTACTGGTATCTTAAAGGAGACTCCTGATACTGACAAATTATCAAAGATATGATAAAAGAAATTAAACTATGAATATTATTAATGGTACAGTAACATTACATTAATGCATCAGTTAATACCACATGCAATTGAAACAGAAATTTTTAAAATATTGAATAATTAAGGATATGACAGTCTATATTATTTTGTTATTATCTCAGATATTACTGGTATCTTAAAGGAGACTCCTGATACTGACAAATTATGCCATCCTAATACATATTGATTACATGTGGTATGAGATAGGATTATCTTTAAATGTGCATCGCCATGTTTTGAAAACTTGCATGATAGCTGAGGCTACTCATACCACACTCTCAAGAAAGTTATTCAAACCTGCAAAGAGACTGAAGCATCACCTCTTACCTGGGAAACAGTGATAACTGCTATTGAGAGTCCTATTGTTAACAAAAAAGAGATAGCTAATGGCATACGTCAAAATCTTAAATATGGTAAGTGATTAGTATTAAATAATTGTATTATTAATAATAAACATGTTGACACAGTTAATACAATTATAGTACAGAAGGTTTGAGGTACAAATTTGGTGATTACTTTGTCAAATTGTTTTTGTGATAAATGTTTGCAATAAGATACCAACACATGTAAATAATTTTGACTTCTTGACAGCTATGTAATAGAACCAGCCAATAATCTTTGAAAGTGTCACTGGAGGCTTTTGAAAGCAGACCTCCCTTGACCAACAGCTATGAAAGAACAAAAGTGCTGAACCCTTGCCACACTGATTAGATAATGCTGTGATGACTTGTGATTTAAATGTGTCCTTTACAATACAATAATCAGTAAGTGTGATATAATGTAGTAAAAATTCCATATGGATTTTAAACCAATCTTTCCATTTTTACTCTATTATCAATTTTTATCTTTCCATATTTATAATCCTGTGACTATTAGTGATCTGAATGTGTCCTTTACCATATAATAGTTGGTAAGTGTGATAAAATGTGGTATAAATTCTAAATACATTTCAATCCAATGTTTTTATTTTATTTACTCTATTGTTTCCTTTCCATGTTTATGATGCCGTGACTAGTATTGATCTGAATGTGTTATTTACAGTACAATAGGAGGTACTTGTGATATGATGTAGTATAAATTCTAAGTGTATTTCAATCAGATGTTTTGATTTTATTTACTATATTCTTTTTTCATATTTATGATGGTGTGATTACTTGACGTATGAATGTGTTATTTACAATATGATAGTATGTAAGTGTGATAAAATGTAGCTATAAATTCTAAGCCTATTTCTATTAAATGTTTTCATTTTGTTTACTTTGTTATTATTATTTTCTTATCTATGTTGAAGTGATTACTTGTGATGTGAATGTGTCGTTTATAAATTAATATTTGGTAAGTCTGATATAATGCAGTATAAATTGTAAGTGTGTATAATGTAGTATAAATTGTAAGTGTATTTTTATCGAAGGTTTTCGTTTTATTTAATCTATTATTTTTCTTTCGAAATTTATGATGCTGTGATTACTTGTGTTGAATGTTCATTTACAATATAATAGTTAGTGTATGTGATATAATGTAGTATAAATTCAAAAACATATTTCAATCCAATGTTTTCATTTTATTTACTTTTTTTCATATTTATGATGCTGTGATTACTTATGATCTAAATGTGTCATTTACAATATAATAGTTGGTAAGGGTAATATAATGTATTATAAATTCCAAGTGTATTTTAAACCAATCTTTTCACTTTTACTCTAATATTTTCTTTCCATATGTATAATGCTGTGACTACTTATGATCTGAATGTGTCTTTTACAATATAATAATTAAGTGTGAAATAATCTAGTATAAATTCTATGTGTATTTCAATGCAATGTTTTTATTTTAATTAATCTATTTTTTTCTTTTCATATCTATGCTACTGTGACTGCTTGTGATCTATGTGTCCTTTACACTATAATAGTTGGTAAGTGTGATATAATGTAGTATAAATTCTAAGTGTGTTTCTATCCAATGTTTTTATTTTATTTACTCTATTGTTTCCTTTCCATGTTTATGATGCTGTGACTAGTATTGATCTGAATGCATCATTTACAATACAATTGGAGGTACATGTGATATGATGTAGTATAAATTCTAAGTGTATTTCAATCGAATGTTTTCATTTTATTTACATTATTATTTTTCTTTCGCTCTTTATGATGCTATGATTATTACTCTATTGTTTTTCTTTCTATAATTATGTTCCTGTCATTACTTGCGATCTGAATGTGTCATTTACAATATAATAGTTGTTAAGTGTGATATAATGTAGTATAAATTCTAAGTGTATTTCAATCCAATGTTTTGATTTTATTTACTATATTGTTTTTTTCCCATACTTTTGATGGTGTGATTACTTGCCGTCTGAATGTGTTATTTACAATATGATAGTTGGTATGTGTAATATAATGTAGTATAAATTGTAAGTGTATTTCTATCTAATGTTTTTATTTCATTTACTCTATTGTTTTTCTTTCCATTTTGATAATGCTGTGATGACTTGTGATTTAAATGTGTCCTTTACAATAAAATAATCAGTAAGTTTGATATAATGTAGTATAAATTCCAAGTGTATTTTAAACCAATCTTTCCATTTTTACTCTATTATTAATTTTTTTCTTTCCATATTCATGATGCTGTGACTACTAGTGATCTTAATGTGTCCTTTCCCAAAAATAGTTGGTAGGTGTGATAAAATGTAGTGTAAATTCTAAGTGTGTATAATGTAGTATAAATTGTAAGTGTATTTTTATCGAAGGTTTTCATTTTATTTAATCTATTTTCTTTCGAAATTAATGATGCTGTGATTACTTATGATCTGAATGTGTCATTTACAATATAATAGTTGGTAAGTGTGATCCAGCCACGGCCAGTGAACTTCACAATAACCTTATATAAAGTAAATATTAGGTTTGTCTCAAACACTTCATATTTTATGAATTATAGTATAATTGGAAATATACTGGTGGTACTAACAAACATACTGACAACAGCCTGCATAGTGGAAGCAACACATCATGTCAACTATACAGATGTGTTCTCAATCTCAGGTATAGTTCATTAAAGCTCTCTTGTCATGTATTTTAATTTAGTTATAGTCATAGACTTAAATAAAACACGGATAAAGAAATAATTGTAAACTACGTATAATTTATCTATTTTTGCATTTAATCTGATATATATTGACAAGAAAGATGCTGATAATTTTGATCAGTCATTGTCTTAAATTCCCCAAACATCCCAGTACAAGTATCTACTAATCCTAGTATAAGTGACTTTATAAATGATCTCAAACATCCTATAACAATTGAATTTATTAGAACTTATAGTATATTATATCACACTTAGAATTTATATTGCATTATATCACACTTACAACTATTAATTTGTAAATGTCACATTCAGATCACAAGTAAACATTGCATCATAAATATAAAAAGGAAAATAATAAAAATAAAAATGAAAACATTGGGTTGAAATACACTTAGAATTTACACTACATTTTATCACACTTACCAACTATTATATTGTGAAGGACACATTCAGATCACTAGTAGTCACAGCATCATAAACATGAAAAGGAAACAATAAAGTAAATAATCATAGCATCATAAATATAGAAAGAAAAATAGTAATGTAAATAAAATGAAAACATTTGATTGAAATACACTTATAATTTATACTATATCATATCACACTTATTGACTATTGTATTGTAAAGGACACATTCAGATCACAAGTAATCACAGCATTATAAACATGGAAAGAAAAACATTAGAGTAGAAATGAAAGATTGGTTTAAAATATACTTAGAATTTTATACTACATTATATCACACTTACAGATTATTATATTGTAAATGACACATATTTACTTTATTCTTTTTTTCTTATCTATGATGCAGTGATTACTTGTGATATGAATGTGTCATTTACTATATAATATTTGGTAAGTGTGATATAAATCAGTATATAAATTCTAAGTGTGTATAATGTAGTATAAATTCTAAGTATATTTCTATCAAAGGTTTTCATTGTATTTAATCTATTATTTTTTATTCGAAATTTATGATGCTGTGATTACTTGTTATCTGAATAGAAATACGGTTACAATTTACACTACATTTTATCACACTTACCAACTATTATATGGTAAAGGACACATTCAGATCACTAGTAGTCACAGCATTATAAACATGGAAAGGAAACAATAGAGTAGATAAATTAAAAACATTGGATTGCAATGCACTTAGAATTTATACTATATAATATCACACTTACTGACTATTGTATTATAAAGGACGCATTTAAATCACAAGTCATCTCAGCATCATAAATATGGAAAGAAAAACAATAAAGTAAATAAAATAAAAACATTGGATAGAAATACACTTAGAATTTATACTAAACAATATTACACTTACCAACTATTATATGGTAAAGGACACAATCAGATCACTAGTAGTCACAGCATCATAAACATGGAAAGAAAACAATAGAGTAAATAAAATCAAAACATTGGATAGAAACACACTTAGAATTTATACTACATCATATCACATGTACCTCCTATTATATTGTAAATGACACATTTAGATCAATACTAGTCACAGCATCATAAACATGGAAAGGAAACAATAGAGTAAATAAAATAAAAACATTGGATTGAAATGCACTTAGAATTTATACTATATAATATCACACTTACTGACTATTGTATTATAAAGGACACATTTAAATCACAAGTCATCTCAGCATTATAAATATGGAAAGAATAAAAATGAGTAAATGAAATAAAAACATTGGATAGAATTTATACTTAGAATTTATACTACACAATATTACACTTACCAACTATCATATTGTAAATAACACATTCAGACACAAGTAATCACACCATCATAAATACAGAAATATATCATAAATGACACATTTAAATTGCAAGTAATGACAGCATCATAAATATAAAAAGAAAAACAATAGAGTAAATAATCATAGCATCATAAAGAACAAAAGAAAAATAGTATGTAAATAAAATGAAAACATTCGATTGAAATACACTTAGAATTTATACTACATCTATCACAAGTACCTCCTATTGTATTGTAAATGACATATTCAGATCAATACTAATCACAGCATCATAAACATGGAAAGGAAACAATAGAGTAAATAAAATCAAAACATTGGATAGTAACACACTTAGAATTTATACTACATTATATCACACTTACCAACTATTATAGTGTAAAGGACACATTTAGATCACAAGCAGTCACAGTAGCATAAATATGAAAAGAAAAAAATAAATTAATTAAAATAAAAACATTGCATTGAAATACACATAGAATTTATACTAGATTATTTCACACTTAATTATTATATTGTAAAGGACACATTCAGATCATAAGTAGTCACAGCATTATACATATGGAAAGAAAATATTAGATCATTTAGATCACAAGCAGTCACAGTAGCATAAATATGAAAAGAATAAAATAGATTAATAAAAATGAAAACATTAGGTTGAAATATGTTTATAATTTACACTACATTTTATCACACTTACCAACTATTGTATTATATAGGACACATTCAGATCACAAGTAATCACAATATTATAAACATGGAAAAAAAACAATAGAATAAAAATGAAAAGACTGGTTTAAAATATACTTAGAATTTACACTACATTATATCACACTTACCAACTATTATATTGTAAATGACACATTCAGATCACAAGTAATCACAGTATCATTAATTTCGAAAGAAAAATAATAGATTAAATAAAATGAAAACCTTCAATAAAAATACACTTACAATATATATTACATTATACACATTTAGAATTTATACTACATTATATAACACTTACCAACTATTATATTGTAATGGCACATTCAGATCACAAGTAATCACAGCATCATTAATTTCGAAAGAAAAATAATAGATTAAAAAAAATGAAAACCTTTGATAAAAATACACTTACAATTTATACTACATTATACACACTTAGAATTTACACTACATTATATCACACTTACCAACTATTATATGGCAAAGGACACATTAAGGTCAATCGTAGTCACAGCATTATAAACATGGAAGAAAATAAATAATAGAGTAAAAATGGAAAGATTGGTTTAAAATACACTTGGAATTTATACTACATTATATCACACTTACTGATAATTGTATTGTAAAGGACACATTTAAATCACAAGTCATCACAGCATTAACAATATGGAAAGAAAAACAATAGAGTAAATGAAATAAAAACATTAGATAGAAATACACTTACAATTTTTACTACATTATATTACACATACCAACTATAATATTGTAAATAACACATTCAGACGGCAAGTAATCACACCATCAAAAGTATGGGAAAAAAACAATATAGTAAATAAAATCAAAACATTGGATTGAAATACACTTAGAATTTATACTACATTATATCACACTTAACAACTATTATATTGTAAATGACACATTCAGATCACAAGTAATCACAGCATCATTAATTTCAAAAGAAAAATAATAAATGAAATGAAATGAAAATATTGGTTTGAAATGCATTTAGAATTTATACTACATTATATCACACTTAACAACTATTATATTGTAAAGGACACATTTAGATCACAAGTAGTCACATTAGCATAAATATGAAAAGAAAAAAAATAGACTAATTAAAATGAAAACATTGGGTTGAAATACGTTTAGAATTTATACTACATTTTATCACCCTTACCAACTATTGTATTGTTAAGGACACATTCAGATCACAAGTAATCACAGCGTTATAAACATGAAAAAAACAATAGAGTAAAAATGAAAAAATTGGTTTAAAATATACTTAGAATTTATACTACATTATATCACACTTACCAACTATTATATTGTAAATTTCGAAAGAAAAATAATAGATTAAATAAAATGAAAACCTTCGATAAAAATATACTTAGAATTTATACTACATTATACACACTTACAATTTATACTGCATTATATCACACTTACCAAATATTATTATTATAAATAACACATTCACATCACAAGTAATCACTGCATCATAGATAAGAAAAGAATAATAACAAAGTAAATAAAATGAAAAAAATTGAAAAGAAATACGGTTAGAATTTACACTACATTTTATCAAACTTACCAACTATTATATGGTAAAGGACACATTCAGGTCAGTAGTAATCACAGCATCATAAACATGGAAAGGAAACAATAGAGTAAATAAAATAAAAACATTGCATTAAAATGCATTTAGAATTTATATTATATAATATCACACTTGGTGATTATTGTTTTGAAAAGGACACATTTAAATCACAAGTCATCACAGCATTATAAATATGGAAAGAAAAAAAATAAAGTATATGAAATAAAAACATTGGATAGAAATACATTTAGAATTTATACTACATAATATTACACTTACCAACTATCATATTGTAAATAACACATTCAGACGGCAAGTAATCACACCATCATAAGTACAGAAAAAACAATATAGTAAATAAAATCAAAACAATGGATTGAAATACAGTTAGAATTTATACTAAATTATATTACACTTACGAACTATCATATTGTAAATGACAGATTCAGATCACAAGTTATGTCAGCATCATAAATATAGAAAGAACAACAATAGAGTAAATAATCATATCATCATAAAGATTGTAAGAAAAATAATAATGCTAATATAAAATGAAAACATTTGATTGAAATACACTTAGAATTTATACTACAATTTATCACACGTACTTCCTATTGTATTGTAAATGACACATTCAGATCAATACTAGTCACAGCATCATAAACATGGAAAGGAAACAATAGAGTAAATAAATCAAAACATTAGATAGAAACACACTTAGAATTTATACTACATTATATTACACTTACAAACTATTATATTGTAAAGGACACATTAAGATCACAAGCAGTTATAGTAGCATAAATATGAAAAAAATAGATTAATTAAAATGAAAACAGTTGGGTTGAAATACGTTTAGAATAAGCACTACATTTTATCACACTTACCAACTATTGTATTGTAAAGGACACATTCAAATCACAAGAAATCACAGCGTTTTAAACATGGAAAAAAACAATAGAGTAAAAATGAAAAGATTGGTTTTAATACACTTAGAATTTATACTGCATTATATCACACTTACCAACTATTATATTGTAAATGACACATTCAGATCACAAGTAATCACAGCATCATTAATTTTAAAAGAAAAATAATAGATAAAATAAAATGAACACCTTTAATAGAAATACACTTAGAATTTATACTGCATTATATCATACTTACCAAATATTATATTGTAAATGACACATTCACATCACAAGTAATCACTGCATCATAGATAAGAATAGAATAATAACAAAGAAAATAAAAATGCACTTAAGTGCTTAACCTCACTGTGGTGCCCAGTGTAAAACTATACTGCAGAGTGCATGTAACATGTACATTTAAGATTGCACAAGGTGTGGTCAAATTGTAACTTGAAAATGAAGCGTTCGTTGGAAACGTCCCGTAGTACAAATATAAATCGATATATTATCTATTAGTAGCAGTCTTTTCAGTGCTTGGAGACGTTTCCTGAATGCGTTACTTCGCTCCAAGTCCACAAAACACTTTTCAGACCTTTTCTAACGATTGCTTGGACCAACGGCCTTCTGTCTTGCTGATCCGTATTCCTTTAAGATTCTCTATAGCATACTAAATAATCTCCACGTTAAGTTTTTTACTTTTCGAGAAACGGCACTTGACCTCTGCAGCCTGAAAATTCTTTTGCGAGTTTTAAGCTTCTGTTTTTCTAGACGATGTTCTTAATACTACTCTTGTAAAGTCCACATGTTTTTCTATTCGTTGCTAAACGTTGATAGCTGCTAACGCTTCGGTTGCCAAGTTCCAGCAGTTCAAAAACAACCCCAGTAGTACACACACACGCACACACACTGACAGACTACAGTACCCTCGCCCACGCACAGCGAGGTTAATAAAATGAAAAAATGAATACAAATACGCTTAGAATTTACACTAAATTTTATCACACCTACCAACTATTATATGGTAAAGGACACATTCAGATCACTAGTAGTCACAGCATCATAAACATGGAAAGGAAACAATAGAGTAAATAAAATAAAAACATTGGATTGAAATGCACTTAGAATTTATACTATATTATATCACACTTACTGACTTTTGTATTGTAAAGGACACATTTAAATCACAAGTCATCACAGCATTATAAATATGGAAAGAAAAACAATAGAGTAAATGAAATAAAAACATTAGATAGAAATACACTTAGAATTTATACTGCATTATATCACACTTACCAAATATTATTATTATAAATAACACATTCACATCACAAGTAATCACTGCATCATAAATATGGAAAAAACAATATAGTAAATAAAATCAAAACATTGGATTGAAATACACTTAGAATTTATACTACATTATATCACACTTAACAACTATTATATCATAAGTGACACATTCAGATTGCTAGTAATGACAGCATCATAAATATAGAAAGAAAAACAATAGAGTAAATAATCATAGCATCAAAAACATCGAAAGAAAACTAATAATGTAAACAAAATGAAACATTTCATTGAAATACACTTAGAATTTATACTACATCATATCACACGTACCTCCTATTGTATTGTAAATGACACATTCAAGTATCTTTGTACATCATTTTAATATATTGTTGCATGCAATATTTGAGAGTGACAAATAAAATAACCTACATACAGTAACTGCTGACACACATACACGTATAGCAGCCAATGAATATTATTACTTTTACTGCAAGTGCTTTGAATCAGTGTGACTTATCAATGCTTCTGAGTCTGTTGCTTGAGAAATGTCTTCAAGCAGCTCTATAACTTCTGTCAACTCTGTAGCCTATATAATCCAGCCATTACAGGAACACTACCATCAAAATTATCTTAGGATAATCTTAATTAGTTATATTATTGTTACATTTGTAATACATTAGGTCTACCATTAATTACATGTTAGCATTTTTAACAAGTGCAAAAATAATTGATAAAATGCCAATACATTATAATTTTAATAATGGGAATGGCTCTAAGAATATAAACGTTTGGTGGTTATAAAATAACCACAAACATTCTCCATCTACACTATAATTTCATATATATATATATATATATTAACCATTTTAATATGCGGTTCATGCTCCTCCACCTTTTTTTAAGCATGTAATTTTCAATTCCTGATACACATGTAACTATGTTAATTATGTCACATTGAACAAGTGATACCATATGTAGACTTAGAAAGTGTTGACAAAACATATAAACTTAATGAAATGATATTGTAGCATAATGTACAGCCTCTAATACTAGAAATGTGATGCATTCACTATACATGTCAAAACCACTAATAATATTTAATTTATCACAGGAAAGAAACTGAGATTAGAAGAACTGCATTTTGATCAATCAGAGTCTGATGAAGATATACCTTGTAGTAAACAAAGATCTCATTATATATCATCTGACAATGACTTAGAATCATATGACATATCAAGTAAACGTGGTAAGGAACCAGTTTATGAAAGACCTTACAAGAAGAATAGAATATCTCACAAAATCACACCTTCATTACCATCCATAAGAATACCAATGGAACATAAAAGTATAGTCTATTTACTGACATGTAGTGAAGATATTTTACTGATTGACATTAGGCACACAATAGAGAGATAGTTGTAGACAATAGTTTTGATTAATTTCAATGGCATATTGTTATTATATTATATTATGTATGTTTTACATAGATCATTGTATAAGATGTTAACAGTTTTTAGTCTGTTGCAAGTGCAACTTATATTAAACATTTAACATCAATCATAATATTGATAATTTATATTAACTAGTATAATGTAATCCATTAGGCGTTTAGTTTGTCATGTTGTTCTTTTAGGTGTCATGAACTACCCAGTCAGATGGAGGAAATAACACTACCAAAAAGGGAATCTACTACTACCTCAAGTCAGCAATTGAATTTAGTTATGTTTAACATAATTTGAATTAGTTGTCTTTCATATTAAAGCTAATTTAAGATAATAATACATGTGATACTTTCATATATTGTTTTTAAATAGAAAGAAATGGTAATGTCAAGTCAAACTTAACATTAATTTATTTCAGTTAAAGTTTTTTGATGGCAAAGTACACATATATACATTGTTTGTTCAAGTATAGACACTCCTTTTCATTATAAAGTTGATAGCTGCTATCAAATAGATCAATGAGTAAAATAAATCATGCACTTTACACTTCAGAATATATATTTTGACTTCAAGTATTCTCATTAGCTAGAAGCTGGTAACTAATTTTTCAATTTTCCCTTTGCTTTAGAAAACCCTTCCCTATCTATGTTTGGCTTCATAGTTACTACTCTTGAGCCTATAATTTGTTATAATTTCTTTGGTGTTAGACTCCAGTCTAGTTTTAATTATTATTGTACATTGAATGAAACTGATCTCATTATTAACCTTGTTGTACTTGTATATACATTATCTTTTATCATCTTAGCTTGATCCTATATACCAGGAGGATCATTTTGGCCTGGTTCACAATATAGCACTATAAATCTCCAAGAATTTTCATTTCTAGATATAGTACATTGTACTGCAGTTGGTGGTGCCACATTTAATCTAAGAGGAGTAGTTCTAGAATTTGAAGATGCAGTTGGTAGTGCCACACTGAGTCATGGAGGAACTAGAGTAGTTCTAGGAAGTGAAGGTGGCAGTGACATTGGATATCATTATGCTACTAGTGTGTATATACTGATCACTTACATATAAATGAAATAAATGTTTAGAACAGTGTTGTTGAGCCAGCAATTGTTTGTTGTGTAACATAAATCATAGCTTTGAATTAAACTCCAAAATATAATTAATACAGATACTTATCTTCCTGACTACAACTATTGATCTCATATCTTATACAAAGTAATAAATATAAGAACATGGATGATGCGATTCACTGTTGTTCAAGATCTGTATTCCATGCAAGGTAATAAAGTTAAGTCATTATTTAATCATCAATATTTCTTATATAGGCAATTCTAAAAGTGATATCTAAGTTTTGTAAGGAAGAATTCAACCTTCCATTTCATTTTGCTACTAAGACATTTCCATTAAGTGAACAGGAGGAGGAAGCAAGAAGTATTGAAACAGAAAAGATGTTAAAGTTATTTGTATTTTTGTGATCAATTTCTTTGATATTATGAAATATGTTGATGACTTTTAGTCAGTCATTGAGTCTTGATCCTCCTAATATTCCTGTACAAGTATCTGCTAATCCAAGAATGAATATCTTTGTAAATGATCTAGAACATCCTATAACAATTGAAGATATTGGAGTTACTAATAGTCTAACATCAGGCAACAATAGATTTAATTTTAGGATTAGTGTTTCTAATACTTGTATTTGTAGTTTCCTAATTATATGACCTTACTCTGAGCATTTTTAATAATATTATTAATAAAATTGTTTTAACCCTTGATTACCAAGTACAAAAACACACATTTATAAGACCAAACATTTGTAATTATTGACATTACACTACATTGATAAATAAAGTCAAGTCCTCTCTGCAGCTGGTTTTAGAAGTAACTGTGTTTGTGTCATTACCAGTTACTCCTTTGTGCTACATATTTATGATGCATTTTGAAGCCATTAAAATATTAGTTTTGATATTTCTTGTAAAATTATAGATGCACAATCTCTTTATTCTGGATATCCCCCATATTGAACTCCTCAATCCCTTACATTATACTCTACTCCTAACCCTTCTTATCCAGCCTATAACCTATAATGATATCAAGTCATTCATCATGTAATCAACATAGTATCATTGTTGACAAATATGGAATACTTCCAATTTTAGTGCTCATAAAGTTCATTTTCTTTATTAGAGAATTATATAATAAGTTGCTTTGTTATGACACTATCTAAGAGATATGATCACTTCATGTCTTCAAACTAGATATGATTTATCATAATTTGTTTGCAATAAAGATCAGATGGATCTGTAATAAATGTTATATAGTGAGTACAGACCACAATCAGTTATCCCATCTCATTATTTTTAGTTTACTGCCTGTATACTGCATAAGATTAATAATCACTTTTAAACTTCTAGGTTGTGGCTTCAAATGCAATGTATCATGTACATTGAAGTTCTCAAATCAGACACCTCTCAAACACACACTCACACACCACTAATAATCCTATAATAGTATTGGATTTGTGCTGGTTGGGCACACACTAATAATAATTAACAAAATATAAACTATGTAGAGAAAGGACTGATATACAAATAAGATGATAGGTTGGTGCAAAACAATAAAATGGACTTTGAGGAATGTTACAGTCTTTAAATAAAATATTATGCCAGGAGAAAATCCATTGAAACACCTCAAAAAAGACTAATGAGAACAAAATTAACACTGAACAATAAAAATTACAGAAAAAGACAATAATAAGATAAAGCTACATCACACAAACATCCAGCCATAACATCCTGTACCTGATTGAAGAGCTAGCACTACCACACCTTGTAATTAGACTAGTAAAAATTGTCAACACCAGCAAAATTTAATTCAAATAGTAATTCAATAGGATACTTGTTACCATCATTATCATTATTATTATTATATTAGATTGTTTTTTGAAAATTCTACAGCTCCTCTCTCTAGAATCTTTTAATGAGTTGTTCAGTTGCTTTATCTTTAAATTTCAAGGATTCCCCTCTATAGACTATTTTGAAGATATGATTGTATCTATTAACAGCAAGAACTGAGCTTGAGTTATTAGATCATTAGTTATTTGATAATTAATAAGTATGTTCTCCCTGTCAGTCATGATTTAGAACAAAACTTACAGTAAATAAGACAATGTGTGTATATGTACTACTGCACTCTAGAATGACAACTAATCATACAACCTCCTTTATACTGACTATACTGACTATACAGGAAGTGATATCTTGTTAAAAATATTATGTGGGAGTTGTGTAATTTGTTGGGGGAGGACAAAAACAGTGCACTTACGTTGTGACAGGTCACCTAATATTCAATTATTCCAATTTTACGAATTACAGATATTTCCGGTATGTATGGGTGTATGCAATAACCGCGCTATCTAGTTGAATACCAGAAGAAAGGCTGTACTCGGTCACTCAATAAAAGTTCCAAATTTGTAAATAGTTGCAGTTAATTCGTTGTGCTAGTTGTACTTGGAAGTAATAAAAAGGTATAAATCTATTGATAGTTTATCTTGTATATGTTGTGTATTGCATGGGTCACGCCCCTTTTAAGAATTGTTTATTGAAGTGAAAGATAAAGACTTAGTCTCCCACATCACACATATTATGAGGAAAAGGTTGTTGTACAAAACAAAGCTTGTTATGAGAGGGATTACTTAGTCCTAATCAAGTTTAAAATAATGTGTTAACTTCAATATGTGATGTATGTTTAAAATGGAATTTGGAAGATTGAAAAGTCATTAATATTCCTTTGTGGCTGATACAAACTAGGTATTCTAAGAAAAAGGTGTAAGCAATTAAGTTTTTATGCATTAAAAGACAATGCATCTTAGTTATATATTGGCTAATGTAAAGGCAATCTATAGTATGTCTGAGTTGAGAAGAACCACCCAGACATGTAAATAACTTTGCCGTTTTACGTGCTATCTACATGGAACTTGCACCAATCGATTCAGCTTGCAAACCCGCATTTTATATATAAAATTTGGCTCTCTAGTGCTATGAGAAAGTAGCAAACTAAACAACTCCATACATTTTCAATGGCATACCTTCGTCATACTTCAAATTCAACACATTCAATTTTAATAAACAACAATTTTCGCCTTGAGAAATCAGCTGTATGTCATGTGGCAATTCACAATTACATTTATAATTATATGAACAGATGTTCTATTATTATAAAAATAATAATCAGGTATTGTCTTTTGTGAATTTTGGGCAGCTATAAAGCCATCGTGGTTTTGAAAAAACGTTTTTACAAATAAGGAAAACCAGTGTCGACTTTCTCTTTTCAAAGCTTCTTGATGCTGGCACGTGAAAGTCCTGTAGCCTCAGCTTTTCTTTGAAGAGGTACTTAAGTCCGTTTACACCTGCTTAGTTGCTCAAAATAGTCATACACATTTGCAACAACCTCCTTTGTTTGAGACTTCAGTCTCTTTCCTGTTGGCATCTTCAGTAACACGAGAGAAAACGTGGTCTGTTCGCATGACATTCACTCAAAAATTATTATTAAGTATACATTTTAAAATTAGTTAATGATAAATTTTATATCTTTTAGATCTGTAAATTGGTACTTTAGAAGAAACGTCAGGCCTAGCCTGACACTTGTTAACAAGTCAGGTGACTCCTGACTACACTGTGAAGTAGTACTGAGAGAGTATATTTACATGAAAATGGCAGCAGGTAAATGATCATGATAATTATAGACAGTAACAAAGATAACTGTCCATGTATTCCTAGTTAATAATTAGCCCCACCCTAATGTGTTCAATGTCTACTTTATTTATACTCTGTCCAACTTGAGTTGGGCCACCCAGACATGTAAATAACTTTGATGTTTTACATGCTATCTACATGGGACTTTCACCAATGGATTTAGCTTGCAAACATGCTTTTATATATAAAATGTGGCTCTCTAGTACTATGAGAAAGTAGCAAACTATAAAACTTCATACATTTTCAATGGCATACCTTTGTCATACTGTAAATTATGTGCCTTTGAGGATTTAACGAATAACACTTTTCACCTTGAGAAGTCAGCCATGTGTCACATGGCAATTCAAAATTACAGTTATAATCATATGAACAGATGTTCTATTATAACAATTTTTATTATTAAAATGGTAATCAGGTATTGTCTTTTACGATTTAAGGCAGCTATAAAGCCACAGTGGTTCTGAAAAAACCTTTTTACAAAGAAGGAAGACTGAGAATGCCTAGAACTTTCTCTTTTCATAACCTCTTAATACTGTTACCATGAAACTCCTGTGGCATCAGATGTTCGTTTATGATATCCTTGAGTCTGTTTACACCTGTTGAGTTTTCTCAAAATAGTCATAGACATTTGTAACAACCTCTTTTGTTTGTGACGTCTGTCTCTTTGCTTTGGCATCTTAACAAACATGATTGAAAACATGGTGTGTTCACATGACATCCATGTGACCAAATAATGAGTAACATTAAAATGTACTGCAGTAATAAATGTATATAATAAGTGAGGAAATACCTCACCTTACATTCCATGCATAAAACACCTTTTTTAATGATGAGCTCTTCTCAACTTGGACAGAGTATAGTATTTGTTTGACATACCACATATTCTATTTAAAGCCCAACCACAAACCATTGTATTATAAGTAGTAAATTTGTTAGATCAGTGTGAGTGAAGTCATTGAATGATAAACAGTAAATGTTATTAACAGTAGAAGAATAGTAGTACATGTAGATGTCCTAGTTAATTGTATAAATATAATTACAATTTTATATTCCAAGTTTCTGTATTAAATTCCATGTCCATTTATTGATAATTGAAGTTTTCATTTGTCAACACTTCATCAATACCACATATATTTAAAATGATAAATTTAAGACATTAATTAATTTATAATATGACAGTTTGTTATAATAATTGTTTTGTCTTATCTCAGATATTACCAGTGTATTAAAGGAGACTCTTTCAAAATATGAACTATTTCATCTATTATATGATATCAGTGACAAATGGTATGATATTGGATTATCATTACAAGTACGTCGCAGTGTTTTGGATGATTTGAAACACGATCAGAGTGGCAATGATTATAAACTCTTTGCAGTCATTCAGAACTTTCCAACTAGTCAACCATCCCCTATTAAATGGGAAACAGTGGTTACTGCTATTGAGAGTCCTACTGTTAATGACAAGGAAACAGCTGATCTAATACGTCAATATCTTAGAGGTAAAAGTAATAAGTTATTATTATTAAGTAATGAGGTTATTAATAGTGGTGTTCAGACTACTACTGTAAAGTGTATTCAATTCAGTTATAATCAACATTGTTCACACACAATGTACATCAGTTGAATGTGATTGAAAAATCAATTTAGTCTCAATCCACTTCAAAGTGGTTTGATGTTGATTGTATCAGTTATAATTTGAACACAGGAATGTTTTGTACATGTTATGAATAATTGTGATCAGTTTGTAGGTAGTCATGTCTTGTTCTGACCTTTCCATATAATGAAGGTCAATAACAATCCTTTTTGAATGGAATTAAGTCAGTTTATAGATGTAAACTTTATTGAATTAAATTAAATATAAACCACACCTAATGTCACTGTCAATACACTGTACCAAAGTAACAATGTACAGTAACAAGGACAGACTAATTAAAAATAAAGAGACAACAGACTAAGTTCTAGGAGCCAATTTGTCCAATATGGTACAGAGGTTATCACATTTACAAAGTTGAATGGAGTCCTGAGGTAGGAGACAAGTTTCAGGAGAAATAGAAGAAATGAATAGTCATGATAGATACACAGTAGTGATCACAATAAATAGAAGAATAGTAGAACATGTGTCATGAGAATATTCCAAACTGATCTACTATTATGGTATTAAAATGAATAACAATGATAATCATTACAGTAAAATGCTGTCCTCTTTGCTTTCTTTAATGTTCAAATCACCCCACCATCTTTTCCATTGTATACCTTGCCAAATAAGGAGGTAAATGGCAAAATTATAAATTGCGGAGCTTTAAATTTTACAAAGGAATATCAGAGAGAAAAATTATAGAATGTTTACAAACAATAAGTATTATTCAAATTAGAGGCACAAAATTTTAGAATAATTACAGTATTGTGTCAATGAGTTATAACGTACGTATAGTATGTAGTACTTATATTAAGAATGAACTTGTAATGTGTTTGGATGTGTCTAAAGATGGGTTCAACAAACTACACTTGTATATGGGTCACTTTTCACTTTTGGTGTCGCATTGTGTAGTGTAGCATCAATGCTGTTAAAAAAAGAGGATACATGTGAACAAAACTCCATCCTCATCATTATAAACTCTATTACTAGTACAAAATGGAGACTGAAGTGAACAATGTAGGTGTATCCTATATTTACTCAACAGCTATGTATAATTTCTGTTTGTTGTTTATTCAGTTACCTAGCTTACCACTTCCTTCCATGTGTTTTCTCTTGCTCTTGTATCCTTGTAGCTTTTGCTAGATACTTTCCACAAACAAGGGAAACAACGAACAGTCTCAATAAGTTTCTCGTCTGTCAAAACTCAAAACATGTGGTTATTGAAATTTGATCGGATGAACGCATTGCTTGAAACTTGATCTTATCCTCGTGTTACGACACGTCACATTTGTAGGTCATGCACACACTGTGTTCATAAATTGACATATGTACACACTACACAACATGACGCAATGTGACGCAAGGCTTTGTGTTGTTATGTGAACCAGCCTTCACTCACAAAATGATCTCATAACATGTAACATGTACACACATAGAACATACCATACCAACACATTGACTTGATAGTAATCCTTATCTGTTTAACTCACAGTTACTGTTGTAGTTAAAGTTAGACTGAAAACACATCTTCATTGACCATACAGTAGATTCAATCAAATGAAAAATTTTTCGGTTTTTTCTAGTTTTTTTTTATTACAATACAGTGTATTACATGTCTATCTACCTTATGTACACTTATACACTTGATTTGATGATTCATATGATATGAACAGTGACTGATTTCATCTGATATTTTAAGACTTACCATTCTATTGTATGTTACATAGCAAACTTGATGTTATCTGCTTTAGAAGACAGAGTCCAACTCTTTCCATAGTCAGCTATAATATAAAGGAAATGAATATATATCATTGATTTATTATTTTACTTTAATTAAGACTACTTCATTGTTAAAGGATTAGCTCATGAATGACTTTATCATTGATTCCAATTAATTGGTACATGTACAAGTAGTAGTTACCAGTTCATCTAGTCTATCCAGCTATACCCTCCTCTTAACTGATGTGTCAGAAATGTCTAGTAAAGGTCTCATCAGAATTTTTATTAATTAAGATAAATGGAAATGAAGAAGCCACACCCTCTCCTAGAGCATACTAATTTCCTTTACAATGCATTTATGCTATGTTTGTAGATTTACATACTTTAAAACATCATAGTTACTGACTTATAGAGTCATAAAACAGTCTTAGTTTGAAAACAAGAATAAAATAGCTTTCTTCACTTCAATAATAGAGAGTGAACAACATTTATATTCTACTTCCTACCACCCACACTAGCCAGAATATGAGTAGTGGAATCTGATTGTTCAGTTGAAGTTAATGAATTGTGACCTTTACTAGACCCTTCTTGTGTGTTAGCAAAGAGGAGGGTCTAGCTTGATAGATTACAACCCATCCTTCCCTTGAATGAATATCTGGGTATGAGGCTAAGTTTTAGAACTCTACTTTGTCTCTGTGGTGTAGTTACTGTTTATATCATTGTCTCTATATACTATAGAAAATAGTAAAACATGGATACTTTTTCTGTTATTATAATGACACAAACTATGATACATTAGCTCTGTTTACTATGAAAAAGAGTGTTAGTATTATACTTCGCTTTTAATTTACAATGATCAAAATGACTTACAATACTATATACATGTAGTAATAAGAATGCATATCCTTTCTATATTATTATGACAAACTTACAAGATAATTTTTAAATTGAGCTTAAAATTTACACATACATATACCTTAACAAAATTATCCACTTTTCTTATCAAAGTAGAAACTACTACAAATCAGTCATTTATTCCATGTAATTAATAAGCTATGTTGATATAGAAATACTGGGGACCTACTCCTACACTGTCTGTTAATTATAAGATAATGTTAGTAATAGTGTCATCTTTACTTGTCCCACAATATTAATATTAGTATATGTCAACAGTACACACACAAATTACTACTTTACTTGTTAACATGTACACATGTACAACTAATTTATAATTAACCTAAACAAGCCACACCCTAAAGTGCTTAATATCCAGTATTAGTTTTGAACTTTTACCACATATTCTATTTAAAGCCCAACCACAAATCATTGTATTATAAGTAGTAAATTTGTTAGATCAGTGTGATTGTATAAATATAATTCCAATTTAATATTCCAAGTTTCTGTATTAAATTACATGTCCATTTATTGATAATTGAAGTTTTCATTTGTCAACACTTAATCAATACCACATACATTTAAAATGATAATTTTTAAGACATTAATTAATTCATAATGTAACAATTTGTTATAATAATTATTTTGTTGTTATCTCAGGTATTACCAGTGTATTAAAGGAAACTCCTGATAAAGATTATCTATCATTTGCATTGCATTTTATCAGAAACAAATGGTATGACATTGGATTATCATTACAAGTACGTCGCAATGTTTTGAATGATTTAAAACAAAGTGAGGATGATGACGAAACCAAACTCAAGAAAGTCATGAACATCTGGGAAGAGACAAAATCATCCCCTGATACTTGGGAAACAATGATTACTGCTGTGGAGAGTCCTGTTATTAACAACAAGGAGATAGCTGATAAGATACGTCAATATCTTCAATCTAGTAAGTTATTATTATTTAGTAATGAGGTTGTTTTATTAATACTGTCACTGTCAATAAACTGTATAGTAGAAACTTTTGAATTACAAAATGTTATCATTCTGTTGTCAAAGACTTTGATATAGTTTTTTATTAACTACTTCTATACATCACAACATACATGTAGTATGTAGTACTGGTATTTAGAATGAACTTTATTGTGTTTTTAGGATGTGTCTATCTTGCAATATGTCTCATAACATATACACACATGGAACCAACATATTGACTTGATAGTAATTCTTATCTGTTTAGTTAAAGATGTTATAGATAACTACCGTATAGCGCTTTATTTTCGAGGAGCTTAAATTTCGAGGTTTTTGCGGATTTGGTCTTAGACGCGAAAATTGTGCCCTCGAATTATATGGTATAATCAAGGTCGATTTTAGCCACACCCCCACACATGTGATATGTAATAGTTCCGTGAAGCATAGCCACAGCGAAGGGATCTTGAGTGTTTCCGTATTCCTTTCTGCATGGCAGTTCTTTCCCAACAATAGGAGTCTAAACACACTGGTATACATGGTAGCCACGAACCATCGCTTCAACGCTAAAAGTAGCCATTGCAATAGCCCCACATGCACTACTCTTGCCGGCTAGGGGCGAAGTGTAACAATTGCAGTAACCTCGAAATTTATTCCCCAAAATAATTCAGTTACAGCAATCCTCTAAATTTTAGCTCCTCGAAAATAAAGCGCTATACGGTATACTATTATGTACAGAAGCTGTACACTGTATAAATGTCCCCGAATCTAGACTTATGATGATCATAGCAGTCCCATAATATTCTAGACACACACATCATTAATAATCATTGTTTAGTTCACAGTTACTGTTGTAGTTAAAGATGTTATAGATAACTATACTATTATGTACAGAAGCTATACACTGTGTAAATGTCCCTGAATCTAGACTTATGATGATCATAGTAGTCCCCATAATATTCTATAATCTAAGTGTCACCAATGTTTACTAAAAGTATGAAAGAATTGTTGATGATGTGACATCAACATAATAGTAATCCTTATCTGTTTAACTCACAGTTACTGTTGTAGTTAAAGTTAGACTGAAAGCACTTCTTAAAGTTTTACAAGGACCATACAGTAGATTCAATCAAATTATAACTTTTCTAGTTTACATCACTAGCATTACTATTAAAGAATCTTACGATAAGTTTTGTAATTATAATGTTATAAATTATAGTCTTGTTCACTAATTTGTTTAACAATTTATCATATTATATATAAAACTAGATACACTAAATGCTTAATAACATTTTGTGACTTTTCTTTTGTCATCTGTCCAGTTTAGAGTTCAGTAAAGGGAGGGAACACCTTGTAACTATATATATCACTTAAAATAGCATTTTATCATTTCAACTGTTGTCTTGGTTACCAGAATCTTATCAATATGATGTAGGCCCAACAAAGCCAAAACTGGTACAATTCAATATGTATAAAGCTGACTAGAAGTCAAAAATTACTCTTTATAGTTTATGTCCAATAACTGAAACTATGAGTGACAGATAGATACTATTTCAACTAAATTAACTGGGTTAGTTCACTTGAAACAATATCTGCTTATAGCTTCAATTGAAGCCATGATTCAATTACTATAGTAAAATGGATGTAACAACAATGTGGTTGTAAATGTAACTAGTTGGCTTTATGTATATATTGAGTTACAGTAGTTTAGACCTTGTAGCAACTTAGATTTGGGCTTGCATCATATTGATGTAAGTGTTGTAACAAAGATTGTATTAGAACTTATATACCTCTATGGGAGGTGTGGAAGTTATTTATTGACCTAAAAATGGAGAAACCTGATTGGTTAATTAATGCATAGCATGGTACAAGTTACTGATACATCAGAGTTATGTAATACATACAGAACATGTGGTCCAAAATATGTAATGTTAGGTTTGAGTGAAAGAACTGACAGTTCAGTTAATTATAGTTTATTAATTTATACAATTTTGACAACAACATAACTAATAACTGTATTAACTTGTAGTTGGTATATCCAAACATTAGGTCATTATTAATTAATTCATTATTATTATTGATATTATCTATAATTTGTTTGTTCATGTAGGTGTAATTGACAGACTTCAAATTGAGAGACTTCGATCTAATCTTAAATCTGACACTGAAATATCTGATTCAGGTAATTTAATTTCTATATAATATGTCAATACATTATGTTAACTGTTACACTGGACATTTACTGTAGTATTATAATTATAGCTTCTTCCTAGGACTAACTGATAGTTTTATATTATGTTAGTTTATACCAGATGTAAATACTGCAATTTGATTGGCCAGCCTCAATTTTTTATATTTATTAGTAACCTGTACGGAGGTTACTATATAAAATACTATGGTAACGCGATGTTATTGCATCTCTTTACTAAGTCACCTAGAGCCCTAGCGTCGGTTATTTAGTTGCTCAGTAACCCTTGAATTCCAAATAATGCTCTTGTCTGTGGCTCAGGTATTATTTGGAATTTTTGGGTTGCTAAACAACTAAATAACCTCGCGTAGGCCTCTAACTATTACATAGTAAACAATGTGAGTAATAACAAAGGTCCTATAAGACTATTAGTATTATATTAGAAACAAATGTTCATGTGAGAGGTTGTATATTACTTAATTTACTTGACATACCAGACAGTCCTATAATAGTTTTAAACAAACAGTTTTCGCTCACTTGTTCTGATCTTTAGTTTCAATAAATAGTGATATCCAGTACTACCACATGTTGTCCTTCATATTAACTAGTAATCCTATATATCCCAGGATGCTAAGTAGTTCAATGCCAACACTGATTGTCCTTAAACTTGATACTGGCTGTGTTTAGTACATGTATATTCCTCAATACCAAGTATTACTGATACATCTTGATATTACCCCAACTCAAGAGATATACACATTCCTTAGTGCTAAGTATACATACTAACTGTAGTACATCCTGGAATAGTCAATTCATTAGTCCAGTACATATATATCCCTGAACACTAGTATCACTAGAGACTTAGTACATTCTGGGATAGTGAGAGTCAGGAGCTTAGTACATACCTATATATCACTTAATACTGAGTATCTTTTGGTATTTAGTATATCCTGGGATGGTTCTTAGTAGTCCAGTGTATTCGTATTTGTCCATTAATACTAAGTATCCCTTGATATTTATTATGTCCTGGGATGGTTTATTCAGGGGTATATTTTGGAGCCTATCTCACATATATTCCTTAATACTAAGTATTCCTGGATATGGATTCTTACCATTATCACTAGAGAAAAGTTTAATGTGTAACTATACCAGGACCATTACTGATAACATCCTTTTGTTTATCATACTCACTTGTTAATATATCAAGGACAACATGTAAAGGTTTTCAAGTTATTTCAGTGATTCCTAACCACAAGACGTTATAACTTTAATATGCTAATATAAATTACTAATCAATCTACTTGACTAACTGATAGTTTTATATTATCATAGTAAACAATGTGAGTAATAACAAAGGTCCTATAAGACTATTAGTGTTAGATTAGAAACAAATGTTCATGTGAGAGGTTGTATATTACTTAATTTACTTGACATACCAGACAGTCCTATAATTGTTTTTAAACAAACAGTTTTCGCTCACTTGTTCTGATCTTTAGTTTCAATAAATAGTGATGTCCAGTACTACCACATGTTCTCCTTTATATTAACTAACAATCCTACTAAGACTGGACCAATGTCAACACTGAATATCCTTAAATTGATACTGGCTGTGTTTAGTACATGTATGTTCCTCAATACCAAGTATTACTGGTGCATCTTGATATGATCCCAATTCAAGACATATACACATTACTTAGTGCTAAGTATTCATGCTTACTAACTACTCTAATACATCATGGAGTGGTCTATTCATGAGGCCAGTACATAATATCCCTAAATGATGGTATCACTAGATACTTAGTACATCCTGGGGTGATGAGTGTCAGGAGCCTAGTTCATTCCTATGTATTACTTAATACTGAGTATCCTTTAGTACTTATTTTATCCTAAGATAGTTCATTTAGGGGTTCATTTTGGAACCCAGTGTATATATGTATCCCTTAACACTATGTTCTTGATACTTTATACATCCTGGGATGGTCCTTATAGTAGTCAAGTATATATGTATGTAACCATTAATACCAAGTATCCCTTGATACTTATTATGTACTGGGATGGTTTATTCAGGGGGTCATTTTGGAGCCCAGTGCATATATGTCCCTTAATACTAAGTATTCCTGGTATGGATTCTCACCATTGTCACTAGAGAAAAGTTTAGTGTGTATCTCTACCAGGACCATTACTGATAATATACTCAACAAATAGTTGTTTTTGCTTCTCATACTCACTTGTCAATATATCTAGGACAACTCGTGAAGGTTTTCAAGTTGTTTCAGTGACTCCTAACCACAAGACCTTATAACGTTACTGTGCTAATATAAATTATTAATCAATATACTTGTGGCTTATTATCACAACAATTATCACCACATTACACCCACTGATTTAATAAAAAGTAATTAATATAAACCAAGTACACTTGTCACCTTAATGTGAACACTATTGTATAAGCTTTTGTGAACTTTATATATAACAATGAAAGTTCAAACATTACATACCTTACTACTGTAAACATGTTGTTTGTAATTGTTACTGAAATTATGACTCCAGTCAACTGTACATGTGTCCATTTATAGTAGCTATATAAATGTATGTCCTGTTGTAACCACACCCACAAGTCCTATCTCTTTCCTTTACTCTATTATCTATTGTACATGTACACAAAGAGTTATGTACTTGTACTTGCTAAACTGGACAATAGGAACTGACTATATTCTAGCTAGTACTAAAGGATTGAATTGGAAATTTAAAATCTCTATAATTTATAGCTACAAAATGTAGAAGTCTAATCAGTATAATATGTTATGTAATCCTTGTTAACATTGTTTACTTAAATCAAAGTTTTAAATTTTGTTTCTATTATATATTAGGTGCTAACAAGAAGTTACTGGACAAAGCTATGAAGGAGGGCTACGTCACAGCTAAATGGACCAAGTTTTCTGTCTCAGGTTCACCTGGAACTGGCAAGTCATCCTTTTTAAACCTGCTTTATAGTGAAGATCCTCCAGAATGCCATAACAGTACTCCAGTAATTGCAGCAAAAGAAGCAAGGATCATATCTGCCACTGTAGGTGATGATTCCATGTGGAATAAAGTAGACCACAAGTCTCTTAAAGAAATAATTACTCAAGGAGTTAAACATAGCATTCGACCTCTCAAACCAGAGGTAGTAGAGAAACCTGGTTCATCAGAAAACAAACCAATAAACCAGCCATTAGAGGAATCAGTTGATCATCCAACAGATCAACAAGAAGAAACATCAGACAGTGACGATTCTGAATCATCAACCACAGCAGGACATGATCAAACAGTTGATCAGAACTCTTTACCGAAACCTACTATAATTCAGGAAATCATTGACCTCTTAGCCTGTGTAGAGAAGTCTGAAGAGCTTTATCGATCTCATTGGATATATGGTGTTGATACTGGTGGTCAGGCTGCATTTATAGACATTGCTCCAACATTGTTACGATATCACTCTGTCAATATTCTAACACACAAACTAACTGAGAGGCTCGAGGACAAAGCTAAATTTTTCTATAGTGTCGAGGGAAAACTAATTGGTGAGCCAGTAGAAAAACAGATCACAAATTTACAATTTCTTGAATCATCATTTCGTTCAGTATTGTCAGTTGATTTTCCTGAATTACCAAACATTCACATCAAGCATATTCAAGAACCCTTCTACATAGTACTAGGGACATTCTTGGATAAAATGATAGAATCTTATGAGTCTCTCCAAAAGAAAAATGAAATTCTCTCGTCAGCTTTGAATAAATATCGGCAAATCACAATTATGCATCGCAGAGCTGGAAATGAAATAATTTTTCCACTCAATTCTATTGGCAGAGGTGATGATGAGATGAAAATGGCTACTAGAATTCGGAAGAAAATCTGCCAATATTACATTGAGGCAGAAATCCCTATTCGATGGTTTTTGTTTCAACTTGAGCTCCAAAAGTCTTCTAAATCCAACATTGTAAGTCTGTCTAATTGTTTAGAGGTTGGTATGACCTTACAAATGAGTGCTAGTGACATCAAAGCAGCTCTAAACTACTACCATGACCTGACCATCTTTCTGTACTTTCCTAAAATCGTACCTAATGTAGTGTTCCTTCATCCACAACCACTTTTCAATAAACTCTCTGATTTAATCAGTATCTCTTTTCCTGGTGTTGTTGATTACTTTGAGGAAGAAGGTATCCCTATACATAGTTATGCTGCTCATGAAGAACTAAAAGATGAAGGAACATTTAAAGAAGACTTGTTAACATCACCCAATTCCCATTTATCACAAGGATTCTATCCTGAGTTTACACCACAAGATTTTCTCAAGTTAATGACAAGTTTATTTATAATGGCCTCTCTACCTGAGAAAGGAAAATACTTCCTTCCCACAGTTCTTGCTACAACCTCTTCCACTGACTACAAGTCTATATCGCCTCCTTTTAAGGAACATGTAGACCCTCTCATTCTGTCTTGGGATATGAATCCTCTTCCTCGAGGTGTATTCCCTGCATTAGTTGTTAACCTTCTACATCGTAAAGATCTGCCGAGATTTCAACTGAAACATCCTACTGATTTGACCCCACGTTATCGTAATGTTATCACTTTACAAACTGATTCTGGTAGTGTTCTTTTAGTTGATGGTATTTATTGGATTGCAGTATATTATTCTGGCTTTTCTACAGAATGCTTCACTTTACGAGATGTTATCCACACAGGAATCAATGAAGTAATAAGTAAATTCCGATATATGGTTAATGTGAAAAGTGTCGATGAATATTTTTACTGCACGATACCTGATTGTCCTAAAAAAGCTTCAGAACATTTTTGTAGTTTAAGTAAAAACAAATTAACGCGCATTTGTCAAGACAGCTGTAAAGCAAGTCATACCGATAGCTCACGTCAGTTACCATGGTTTAGAGGTGAGTATTAATTAGACTTAAAAAGTGAAGTAATCAAAAGTACATATATATCTCAATTTCATTAAGATCATTGTATTGTGTAACTGTTGTCATGTAATTTTTAAATTGACCATATTAACATTGACACATGATCATTATCATCAGACAATATATGACATACTGTACATATCAATTAATATCTGTGTTTACAAATATTTAACCAGCTACATAACATGTTATCTAAAACTATAGACCACTTGACACTGATATCATAGTATAATATAATATTATATACATGTACATGAGTTTGAGTGTTTTAGAGAATGGTCTCTTACCTGATATTTTGCTCTCTTTATAAATCACACATGTACAACCTTCCTAAATTTTGGATCCAGTCACAGATTTTGAGTCTGCTAAACATCATTAATTTAAATCTACAAACTCTTAGCCATATTAATTATATTATCAAATGTGTAAATTTAAGAACATCACATTTGATTTGATGACACATCCACATTATTAGCTGTACCTTTTGTTCTATCTTATCATCTATACATGTATTATATCAATAACATAATTACATTTGTTTTATTGTTTAATACAGAATAGTTCATTTTGTTATATCAATACTAAATTATAAATTTTTCTATTTCATATTAGATAATATAATTGAAGGAGGTATACATCTATCTACTTTACCAGATCATCTCTTGGATCAACAACCTACACTTGAAGAATTAATTTCACATGCTAGAACAGCGGAATGGTATCAGTTAGGTGTGAAACTAGGACTGGACAGTGTGGATCTAGATGGATGTCATGATTATTCCAGTATGTATCGGTTATGGATTATGGAGAAAGCAAGAGAAGCAACAAGAAAGAATTTATTAGATGCTTTAAGTGCTATTGGACAAAATAATGTAGCTATAAAGTATAAAGATTATCTAAAAACAACAGTAAGTTACATTGTCCATATATCAGTATATACATGTACATAGAGTGGATCCCTTAGTTAAGAATAGTCCAATATTATTATCTGACAATGATCTACCTGTATATTAAACTTTGATACTAATAACTTCATTGCATTTAGGTGTAATATTCCCATAATTTATATGAAGGTGGTTTTTAACTATGTAAACAACTGGTGACCACAAATTACTATTACTAACTCATTTCCTCATTTTTGTAGGTGAGAAATAATGACAGTGCTGAATCTATATAAGTGATGTTATGTATATCAACAAGTACAATATAGTAAGTATACTAGTTACCTTAATACAAGTATGTATATAGTATGTCGATATGTTCATGTATACACGCAGGGGAGTAGGAACCATGGGGGCAAGGGGGCCTAGGCCCCCCCAACATTTTAACAGGGGGGCCTTGCCCCTCCTGTGATTATTATATAAAACATGTACCATGTTGATTACAGCAACATTTAATGAACTCGAGCATGAATCACAAAGAAATGTGTAAATTTACACATTGTATGGTATTCGCATAAAGCAGATCATTGTGTCAGACATTGTGTCAGGTGTTTAATAACCAGCCTAGTACGAAGATCCTTCTCACTGAAGTTCACAAGTTATTTAGAATCTATCTATCCATTCCAGTGACTATGTCAACAGAGGAATGAAGTTATGAAGGATTAAGACCAACTTGAGGACTTTCATGAGTCAATATTGATTGAATCATTGCATTCTTTTGCATGTTTTGAGAGATAAGACAGATAAATTAGATAATAAGGATATTGCCAAGGAATTCACTGAAAGAAATGAACAATGTGAAAACTACTTTGGAGAATTTTAACTGTATGTTTGTTCTAATTATTGAATTTAAAAAAAACATTTCCATCTTGCTGGTCAGAGAAAAAGCATGCACTCAAAAATGGTTAAAAAGCACTAATCAAAATATAGTGCATAGTTTGTTCTAACATCACCATGTAGGGTTGTGCCCCCCCCTATGAATTTCATCTTCCTACTCCCCTGAGTCATGTAAATGATAGTTCATTTGAACTATTGAAAATAATTGAATGATTTGTGGCCAGTGCTTTGCATTGAAAGATTGTGCCTTTAGACAAGACAGTTCCATTACATGTATAGGACTAAGTCCATAATTATAGAACTGTCAAAAGAGAGAGGAACATGGACTTCCTATGCAACTAATTAAAATGTCTCCCACACTGGTCATTTTAACTGATAGATATACATCTATGTTTATATCAGAGATATCTGTGCTATGGACTTACATATATTGTCTCTTTGTTGCTACTTATATAATAGTCTTGTATGAAAAGCCTGTATCATCTTAGACTTTTGTTACTAATAGCCTACTTGTTGTTATTAAGAGTTATATAAGATTAGAGTAAAGTGAGCCTGAACAAAAAATATTGTTTATTAAGCCCTCACTCACAGTCAGTCTTCTTACTTAAGCTTGTGTCTAAAATTAGTAACATGATTAGCATAAGAAAATTTCATATGTTAGTTAAAATTTGATATAGTAGTTAGATATATTCTGTAGTTACTGTACATAATTATCATCTATTAATTCCACAGATACATACATGAATATCCTGGAAGTGAGATCCTTGTAACATCTCCTGACATATTGTTTAAACCAAGAAATGAATCTGATGACACTACTTTAATTAACTACTTATGACTATGTACATCACTATACATCTGTAGAATGGTGTTTGTGCTTTAAAATTCTTTTGTTGTATTTAGCAATAATAATTAAATAGTGGGCGTTACATAAACAGTAATATGCAATTGTATTCTTTAGCGGCTTCTCTCAGTTCTTAGATTAACACCCTCTGCTAAAAGAATTAACTCTCTATGTCAGAACTACTAAGTAGTTTGATTTGGGGACACAGTTAGAATTAAACAGCATAGAGATAGTTGGATGGATTGACTTGATACGTGTATATCAGTTGTGGATTGCATAACAAAGCTGAAAATGCTACAGCCAGAAAAGATTTGCTTGATGCTTTTATATAGATCTATACAACAGTATAACATTGTAAAGAAACGTGAACATTATGTGAAGACATTACTGGTTAGTAGACATGTTGTTACTCAGTGGAGTAGGAACAATGGGGCAGGGGGTAAGTACCTCAAAAATAGTTTTAGGTGAGGGACACACATCCTATCAAGTTTGAGTATACTGCAGTCATTTAATTTATTGAAGATAGCAACTGTTAATAATTATTTGAAATCCAACTACAATTTAATGCCCCTCTCCAAATGTTATCCATCTTCCTACTGTATCGTAATACTGAGAAAAATAAAATCTTATGTCAGATTAAGAGAAGTGCCTACTTTCTCAAATCACCATGTTTAGGGACAGTCCCAGACTAAAAGAATAAGCCAAGTTATGTATCAGTGTTCCTATGATAGTGTGTGTATAGTACTAGTTGTAGTCAGCACATGTCCATGTAATGATAATATATATCACATGTAGATGTATATTTGTGTTAATGATAATATATTATCTACTGTTGTCTGTGGTATACTATGTCAATGATGATAGCAGTATAGGCTATCTATATTAGAAATGTATTTGTATATATATGATATATTATAGTACATAATATTCATGTATTGTATTGCAAGTTATTAAAGTTATGATATTTTTTACAGGAAAATATGACATACTATTGATACTAAATATCACTAGTGTATGATGATTACAGGTACATGTAACTCATATGTACATTATTGTGACTGTACATGTATGTACATGATAAAGTGGAGTTTAAATTTACTTATTTCGAAAAATATTTTGGACAAGCACTTTTTTGACCATTAGACCACTTTATATTATGGAATATTCTCTTTGATCCACATTACTGTGAAACAATCTCCCTATCACAGGACAAATCTTGTCACTAAATTATTATGACTAAAGAAGCAGTTATATTATGAAAGGCACTAAAGTGCTTCACTCTTTGATAACTGTTTCATCTTTGGTTGATAATTCTTCTAGAAGTTTGTCAAATAACTGTATTTGAACATTAATCATTTCAGGAGACTGTCTTAGTGAACTCTAAAATCACAAAAAATAATAAGTTGTATAATATGTGTAAACTAGGTCAATGTGGTTGAATTATGTGGCATTTAAGTGGTTGGGTTGGAAGGTGGTTTGACCATCTATTCAGACTACCTTAACACTTTGTTTTGGTATATCAGTATATAAGCCTGCTTTTGTATGATCTCATCAAGATCCATGTGGTATACCTTGAAGTAATTGTATGTTATTGTCATCATTTGTATAGCCTACCAAGGAGTCATCCATTTTGTACCACCTTTTGTTGTTTATATTGTAGGGAACATAATGACCTTGTGTAGAAGATGGTCCAATGTGCTCTATCAATGCCACCAGGTCAAACATAACTATAGCTCCCTAAATTGTACATGTTATGACAACTTGTAATTTTGCTTTAAGCACCTGTGCATCACAAAGATGTAATTTTTCAGAAAATGGTACTATAATGATGTACATTTTTGTGCTTAGTCATTCTTCCAAAAGAATATATATTTGAAATTTGTTCTTTATATATTCATTTTCAAACAATGAGAAGAGTATAGCTTCATTATTGAAGTATCAAAATTGATGGCAGTGAATGGAGATATTGTTTTGAACCTGACATGTCTATCTATAGTGACTGCTATTGAGACAATAATTTGTTTGTAATTTGTTTAGTCTTGACTCTAATCTAGTTTGTCTATATATTTTTCTTCATTTCACCTTTTTCACACCTTAATTTTGCCAAGTAATGGAGACTGTACTATTATTGTATGGCATAGAATATGTGTTATTATAAGTAATGACTGTAACATGCAACCCTTCCATATAAAAGAACAAAATTTATATTATCTTCTTAAATAATCAGCCTTAATTTTGTTGCAAGATGGAAGGATATTTACATAACAATATATATTCAATAAAACATTAAGTCTATGTGGATTGGATGCTTATGGTTATAATTACAAATTAAATTCTGTAATTACTGTGCAGTTCTATAGCTATTTGCACATCATTGGATAAATAATTGTAGTTTGACATGAAGATTATATAAACTCTATACACCTATAAATAGCTTTTAATATTTTTGTATATCTATATTTTACTTTGCTGATTTTTAGTCAATTGTTTGTATTTATGTTATTATCCATAGTAACTGTTTACTACTTACATTTTGATTAATGTTAGAGAAGATGTGCTATAAATTTGTTAATGATTTATGTTACGTCTTATTTGAATATTTAATATAAGTACATAAACTAAGACTTAATGGGAATGAGTGGGAGGTAATCATCACAATGTGTAAGAATGTCTTTTTGTAAGCTGGTTAAACATGAAATTTAATTGCTTTCCAGCATGCTACAGCTTTTGTTAGTTACTATCAAAACACTTGCAATTTAAAAAATTAAACAAACTATTAATTTAAAGTATTTTCTAAAATGAAGTAAATACAGGGATGGGTAATATCAGTGCAATACAAAGAATGTAAAAAAGATAGTAAGGATGGCAATTTTATCATCCTTACATAATAGCACAAGTGACATAAAACATGTAAGGACCAGATATACACCAACTATCTACATCAATGAAATAATATCAGTGATATTTTGGATTCTCTGCCTATATTATTTTGTAGTGATGATGCAATTGCCATGTCTACTATCTTCTTTGCATGTGGACTGATATTACTCATCTCTATGTTCACTACATTTTTTTGAAAATATTTTATTTAATTTTCAAAGTTTATTTGATAAAACATTAAGTCAATAGCAAATAATGTCTTTTCAAAGATAGTTTAGCAAATATATGGATGCAATACACAAAGAAAAACAAGATAGTAAGTACAGTTTTTCATCATCCCTACATAATAGCACATGTTAAAAAAAGGCATATTAACAGCCCACCATAATATAGGTTTATACATTTACATTAACATGTTTGAACTAGTATTACATATCACTCTGCATGTGTTATTCTGTATAACTGGAATGATAAAAATATCATTCTTAGTATCTTGTTGTGTTCAACATCTAGTCCTACATGCTTAAATATTTCCTAATTTGTATACAATTTGCTAAACAGTCTATAATAATTATTAATTCTGTTGTCATGTGTACGTTAGATATTTCTGATAGCATAGAGAAGGCACCTGATAAATATAAACTACTCAATCTATTAGCTGATAAACGTGCACAGTGGTATTTGATTAGTATATGTCTGAGAGTGCCAGATAATTATTTGGAAGGTATACAACAAAGGCCGATTATTGATATCCATAAACTCTCAGTGGTCATAAACATCTGGAAAGATACTGTATCATCCCCTTTTAATTGGGAGACAGTGATTGCTGCTATGAATATATTATAGTATATATATTATGGTAGTAGATAATATAGTACATAACTGGGAGCACTTCTATACTAAGGACAATTACCAAAGGCTCAAAGTCTGAAATGTTTACTTTTGTCTTTTACCTTCTGCATCAGCACCACTGGCGATAACTTTAGTTAATTTCTCCCTTAAACTGGTACTAGTATTTTTCTGTTCATTACTTTCTTTAATTGGATTGTACTTCATAAAATGTAACCAGTACCTAATGATATGAGACACTGAATGTGCTAGCCATAATGGCTTGCCATATTTATGTGTCACTTGTAGACTTATAATGAGATTTATCTATATAATGGATTTCAGGTATTAAACTTAGTCTGGTGAGGCCAGTCCACTTGCTTAGAAAGAAATTGTTTGGTAGTCTATTGAACTTGTTCTTGACAAACCACAATGTTTTCATAGTTGAGTGTGACTATAAAATGCTTTGCATTTATCTAATACAGGATCTGCATACAAATTATTATTTAGACAAATTTTTCCTCTTTGGATATGGTTTGCTCATCCTGCTCTCATTACATTTTAGTTAATGATAAAATATAAAAGCTAGCTCATGTTTAATGGAGTCCTGGACATATTTGTACTCTCTTATAACATTTTAAATATAATCCATGAAGTAGACTATGTTATTTATTATTTCGCCTTTTCCTTTTTATGAGCCTAAGTCTACATCCAGTTACTCCACCCACTTTTGGCCAGATATATCCAATGTACATAGCTATAGTTAGATGACAACAAAATTACTTTTAGCAGGGATCAGTTTGAAATGAGTGATGGGCAGGGCTAGATTTATATGTTTGGGCATGTATTGTTATGTAATTGTGAACACATCAAAATATATATTAAAATGTAAAGAGATAATAATGTTATTAGACTAGAATCCACAATCTTTCTCCTCTATATTTAGTAATGATATAGAATACTACAAGTAACTACATGTTCCTAATACTGGAATATCAATGTTATCATGAAATCATTTTCTTCATTAAGTTATTCATTCAATCAGTTACACTTCATTATATTATTGTCAGTACAAAGCACAATAAATCATTGATGTAAATAGTTTTGTCTACATGTTCCTTTTTTACATACTCTATTTTTAGACTAGATAGACACAGGTCATGTAAAGACAAATTTAGAATTACCAAAGAAATGAAGCAAAGACAGTAAAGAACATGGAAGAAGACTATTATTGAATGATATCTGTAATATCAATGATTTTGTCTTTCATAATTGTTTTAACTCCTTCCTATATGTCACCAACTTTCATTATTAACAATTAAGCCTGACTCCACCCATGTACAGATGACATATACATACAATGACTTAGGAGGAAGTGAAGGCGGAAGGCAATGATGTACAAATTTAATACTATTAACAGTTCATTAATAAATTAATAAAAGGGTGTCACTAGATTTCTGCTTTGGAACACAAGATCCTCAAAAATGTTTCTAAATCAATTTTGATGTTGACCTAATAGCTACTGATTGCCATTATAATGGAAAATTAACTATGTGAACTTCTTTTAAGGTTCTAACTAGCTTGATTCCCTGTCTTATAACTTCTCAAAACTTCAGTGCATGTCTATGACATTAACATCAATTATGACTGAGATAATTTCTTAATTATAATTTTCTTTACATTTTTAATGATAACTGGTTACAAGTACATACCTCTTTTGTTTGACTCTTTATCTTTATCATCATTAGGATCCTTTAATACATCATCTGGTACTGGAGACTCTATTTAAATTCAAATGTATCATAATAACATCTTAAGACTTAACAGTCATGTTATTATTCATTTTTGAGATTTGATAATATGAATACAATTCATTTATATTACTGATAATCTATTGGCAAAGTATTGGTGGGAAAACTTGCATCAAAATACTTTAGATTAGTATTCTAAAATCTTAAAGGATCACAGACATGGAAACAGAAATCTCTACATCATCTCTTGGAAAAGTATATTATTTTTGAAAATGATGTTTCTTGTGTAGGTGATAGACACATAGCCCAACCTATTCATAAAACTCTGGAGCTTATAAACCTTTTTAACAAATGATATATATGGTAAAACTAAAGCAAAAATGAAGCAGATCAAATTTAAAGCACAACTTGATAAGTATGAACTTCATTAGTTTAGCTGGAAAGTAATAGTACTTTTTCTTATTAAAAGTGTTATTATTTATTTATGAAGAGCTTGATGACACTTTAATTAATCATTATAGTTATGACGATGATACTTTTGTAACTATTATGAAGGAAATGTGGACGTTCACAGATGGAAACAGGCATCTCTCTCTTTTTTGATTGAATACTCATTACAAAAATTAAAAAAAATGGCTGATTAGCAAAGCTGTTGTTGTGAGGTAGTTGTTTAGAAATCACATCACTTTAAATGAACAATTAGCATGTACGAAAATTTAGATATATACCATAGCACAATTTCTTGAACGTTACGTATCTTTTTTCATAGAAATGCATAACAATTAAATTAGATGAATCAGAAAGTTATGAGAGTTTAATAAAAGCTTAAAAATCAATGAGGTGTTGTATCAGAAAATCAATATATAATTTTTTTGGGATTTGGAAAAACTATAACTGAATTTTTAAAATTAAAAATATGCTATTAATATGATTTTATTATATTATGAACCTAGCAGTACACAATAATATTTTTGCAGATTTCTGGTAATTTGCTTGAAATATAAAAAATCTTTTAAAATATTATTGAAAGTATTTTATACAGGAGACCCAATTTTTAATAAATTTAGAAAAAAACTCAAAATCAATACTGTAACCCCTTAATATATACCAAGTTACAATTATAATATAACCTACTTGGGTGAAGTAAGGAGCTCTCATCTTTATCACCAGCTGAACCCTTTAGCTGATCTTTCAACTCTGATATAAATGAAGGTTCCATATGAGTAGTTATGTCATTTCTCTTACTACCTAAGCTAAATTTAAGGTGCTTCTCGGTGTAACTTGTATGATGATGTAACATGTACTATGATGATGACATCACTATGTGTCATAGAATTAATAATGTTAGGTTTGGTTTAGGGTTAGGTGATGTCATTATAATATGATGACATCACCATGTGTCATTTCATTATGATGTCATCATAGCCAAGTTGCACCATAAACCACACTAAAATTTAGCATAATTTAAAACAGATCTCCTGAATAAACAATATAGCCCCTCCCACTTATAAGAGGTAATATTACCACTGACCTAGCAGTTTAATAATGATATATGTAACTTACTAATGGTTTCTGATAATCTTTTAACTGTTAGTGCAATTTTGTTTCCTCCTTGTTTAATGATAGTGACAACATCAGTAAGTGATATACCCTTTGTTGAGAAACCATTAATTTCTAATAATTCATCACCAACCTATAATAATAATATTATAAATCACATCCTATACTAATTATAGAGGTATGTCCCTTACTCTAAGTTGTCCATCATTGTCTGCAACTCCGTCCTTTACTATATCTGTAACTTTTATGTTAATGTTAGAATTTCCTCCTCTACTAATAATAAATCCAAACATATCATGATAATCTTTAGTGAACTCTATATGATGTATTTCATTTATATTGGGATAGTCACGCCCTAGATCAGGATAAAGAGGAGTTGATTATAGGATATTACAACATGTTCATTATCTCAGTGGGTGGAGCAACACAATAAATATATTAGTAGAGATTTTAAAATTAATACAATTTTGTGGTTTAGTCTAATGTGATAATGTTGTCTTTTTCTACCTTTATATAGTTTATCAATGTTGTTTAACTGACTCTGCCCATTTGTGAGTGTGACACTATACAGAGTAATATGTGAAATTCACTGTGAGTATGGTTAAAATTATGGCTCAGCCCTATTATCATATTTTATTCTCAGATATCTTAATACATACTTATAATTTTCACAGTACTATGTGATAAACAATTGATACTGTCCTGTGTTACCACCTGTAGATTCAGTGTTATGTGGTATCTCTTCTTGACTGGATGGCGTTTGTGTCTTCTCAAGTCCTTGATCAGTTATTAGTTTACTATTTTTTGATATGAATGCTAGATCTAGTAACAATGTCATATAATGAGAAGTAACTAATACCAGTTACCTTTTAAGCTTTGCATTAATTCTTTAAACTGTTTGTTTCTCTCTATTAATTGTAATGTCAATGATGTCATTACTTCCTGCAGTATCTCTAATTCTTTTTGTATCTCTACAGACACTGACAGTAACTCTTCCTTAATAACTAAAAAATTATTAATTATAATTATATAGACAAATCAGTAACACAAACTATGTTAGTGATAGCTATTGTATTAATAATACCTTCCCTCCTTTTCATATGTGATGTCAGTTCTTTGATTGTTTTTTGTTTCATTTGTTTTCTTTCTACATAGAAACATTGAATTTTAAATCAGATATACCATATAATAGACAGCTATTAAATAAACAGTAATTATTGACTACATAGACAAATACCTTCACTTTGTTGGACAAGAGACGATATTTGTATAGTCATCATTTTACTGATGGTTTGTTGTAGTTCCAGTCTACTTTTCAATTCCTTTGTATTCTCTTCCACAATAGCTCTAACCTCCTATATATCAATAAACAACACATGTAGTAACTGTTGTCTAATACTATTCATCACTTACCTTGTCTCTTTGACGTTTGTCAAAAAAAATGTGGTAGCCTATTGTTAACCGAATCATTCCCATCTCTTTCAAAATCTCAAGACTCTCCTCTGCTATTATTAGTAAAATATCCATCATATAATGTGGAGCATAGCATGTCACAATGATGGAGTTGCCTTCTTTTATAGTTCTAACATGGACTGACTTTGCAAGATCTTTAAATGCTTTTGATAGCAAATCTTTAATGTCACGGAGAGTATATTTATCAGTTTCCCACTCTAGTATAAACTCTATAGTCTCACAGGTGAGATGATGTGAAGAAGTGACCTTGAAATTTTGGTTAATACATATGTCGGTTTTCATTTTTTCACAAAACTTATCTACAGTTGCCTTGAACTTTATAACATGTCTCTTAGCTTCAATGATATTGTAGTGATCAACAATAGCCTCCAAACAGCAGACGTTAATGATGGTACATTTATCTTCTACCAGCTCCATGACATCATCAAATGATTTGGCTAACAGTAATTGAGGTTTTAGCTCTCGGAAACATCTTTGAAGATATCTTTTGAGCTCCTTCAATGAAGGAATAGCTTTAGCAATGAGAGGTGCAACTGTTTCAATAAGATTTCCAAAGGTCACTTTCATCTGATCAAAATCATATTGATATGTTCTGTGAAGACTGACTTGAGAAGGAAATGTTTGTTCTATAATAGAATCAGTCATTTGTATTAAACATTATAAAACATTTATTTACCAAACTCCTTGAGTATATCTTGACCAATCAATACTGTTTGTTCAGACTTTAATAAGATACTTGCAAAAACATTTAATTTGCTAGGATCATCAAATACTGTAGTACAAAGTGCTCTTAATGGACCATCTCCTAATACACCTCCTAATCTATTGACTTCATCTAATGTCTCCTTAGAGATCACTCTCTCTGTATATAACATCTGAACAATCTCCACAGGAAGAGTAAGTGGTAACATCCTACCAGAGTGTTTCTGTAACATTTGGCAAGTTGGATAAGACAGCTCTTCTATTATAAAAAAGATAATAATATTAGAAAAGATAGAAAATTACTCACTGAGCTCTTTACTTTGACTGTGATGTTTTAATTCTATAGTCTCTGTTGAGTCACTGATATGATCACTATGACTTGCTGCTATATTAGCTGTAATTTTGTCATTATATAAAAATTTTAAAAATTATATATATGTACATATATATATATATATATATATATATATATATATATATATATATATATATATATACGTATATATATATATATATATATACATATATATATGTATGTATGTATGTATATATGTATATATATATATATATATATATATATATATATATATATATATATATATATATATATATATATGTATGTATATATATATATATATATATATACATATATATATGTATGTATGTATGTATATATGTATATATATATATATATATATATATATATATATATATATATATTCTCGAAGCCAGATGTTCTGCAATGGGAGAGAACATCTGGACAAACTTTCATTCAAAGCCGGCGATCTGCACTAATTTCATGCAGACCAATCAAATTGCTTGTGATTGCATGGAATCACACCCACAAGTTAATTAAAATATGACTGAAGATATAGCAGACTGGAGAGTGCTATAAAGAAAGCAATCACAAATTTCTCCTCTTGAATGACTTCTCAAGTGCACACTCACAAACTAGACAGAGTAACATCTTGACTGTTGAAGCATCAAAACAAGTATCACGAGGTGTTACATGTAACAGAATGTCATGTCATCTTCATCTCTAATGACATTCATAGTTACCCAACTTTGACTGTTTGTCCAGATGTTCCATCAACTTGCAAAACATCTGGCTTCAAGACTAATATATATATATATATAATATATATATATATAATATATATAATATATATATATATATATATATATATATATATATATATAGGCTTATATTACAAGTATTATATGAATACATTTTAATAGTAAATAAATCAATATTAAATTACTGCAGATATTCACTTACCAGCAACAGAGCTGGAAGACTTCTTCAATGATTGCTCATATTTATGAGCAATAGTGTTTTCTTCAATGACTTCCTTTTTCAAAGTATCTAAAATTTGTCTTCTGGTAGCATGAGGGTTAGTGTCTAACCACAACTCAAACATTTTTAATGTCTTGTAAGTAGAATCATCAGGTTGTGTTCGAATATCATCCAACTTCTTGGAATCAAGTTTAAGCAGGATTCCAAACTGGTACCATTTACCACCAATGTGAATATGTTCACATAATTCATCAAGAGCTGGTTTCTCTTCCAATATCTCCTCAAATGAAAAATTTCCTTCAGCCATTGATTACTTTTTGACAAGAGATGATACACCCACATACATTTGGGTGGAGATCATTAATATCCATATTAATAAGATTCATTGATCTTATGGTTAGTGAGGTCAATTTTACATACAGTATTAGTGATTGTAACAAAAACATAAAATTTATTATATGAATAACAAATGAAATGATGAATAAGATAAATATAATGAACAAGGACTAGCTCAGTCTGCTGTTAATGTATATATGAGAATATTTTTTTATTATTAAAAATAAATATTACACAACATTTCGGCTATGATTAGCCTTCATCAAGGTATAATTGTGTCTACTTAGCCTATTTATATGTTGTCAAATGTTGTGACTTTTTATGAGATATACTTTAATACTTTGATACAAGCAGTGTTGTTTTAGTACAGCAAAGGCATTTTAGTTGTAGTTATAGTACTTGAGAGTAAATTATTATTAGTTACAGTTATAATTAAGCCATAGCTTCAATTTTTTAGTTATAATATGATGTTCATTATTTTATTTTAGTTATAGTTTTAGTTTTAGTTATGGTATTTATTAATAACTTTTCATTACAATCAAGTAAGCAAAGTCATTAAAGCAAAATTGCTTTGTTCACTCTAAGAAGTGTCTCTCTCTCTAAGTTTTGTCCACTCAAACGGTTACGCTTCCCTCTACATGCATCACCACTGACAGAAAACACCCTCTCTACTGGGGCAGAAGATGCAGGAACTGACAATATATCAGTTGCAACGTCAAGAGTTTAAAATTAAAAAGGTGTGGTCAAGTACTAGTACAATATTCAATTTTTATTTTAGTTATAGTTGAAAGTAGATATTTTTAGTTACAGTTTTAGTTAGTTCTATATAAAAGCTAAGTATTATAGTTTAGTTAACTAATAATGAAATTTTCTGCTATTGAGGAAAATATTGTTGGTAACTTAGCAAAAGCTAATGAAATACATGACTATCTAAGGCTCCCCACATGTCAATAATTAGCTAACTAAACTACCTTATATGGACTGTTATTACATTATAGTTTGAAACATTTGTTACATGATACAAATATTATTATGTAATTTGCCTACTTGCTGCATTTAAGTTTTGGTTGATTATTAAAAGTGGGCGGGTACCAGGGAGGAGTGTATATTTAAATGGTAAAATAACCACTGGATAGATTTAATTGCAATTTTCTTGTATTTTACAACTTAAAAGTATGCCAATAATCTAATAAAACAGTTTGTTATCTCAATGATCCTTGCTCCATCTATCTACTGAACTATTTTCTTGATCTTTATGTCCATGAACATGTCAATATACTTATTACCTATATATACCCACAACGAAAGCAGGATCTTTCTAGGGAAAGGAAGAGACAGAGAAAGAAGTAAATGTCAAACACATGATTATACACAATTGTTATTGTTTTTGTCACTAAGTGGCTTTATAAAGTAAAAACTCACATATAACTATATGTACCAAATAATGAATATTACTATACCTTAGCAGTAGTGACACTGTTCCTCTATAAACAGTCATTATTACTTTGATCACTCCAGAGACATTGGTTAAATGATTATGTTTACCTAAAGTACCTGTAAAATAATTATGACAACAATAACAGATAATATGTCACTGTGGATTAAGGACTTAACAAAAAGGTTCATATATTGAGATCAGAATATTGCTTATCTTTTAAACACCATTTAAGAGCAGGTACAAATGAATAAGTGTTAAAAGAATCACTTACCTTGTTTCTGATGTTTCTGATGGTAGGGTTATTAATAAAACCAGAGAAAGCTGGTAGATATTACATCATTTTTTTTAAAAAAGAAAGCCATTGTTTTAAACTAACAATTGGATAAACCAGTACATGTACATATACACTCTACATGTACTTCACTATAATTTTAGATATCTCATTGAACTAGTCTAAACGAATAAAACAACAAGTCACATATAACATAATGTATTATAAATTCTAAAGTCATTGATATATATATATACTTTCATACTGATTGTTTCCAATTATCTATGCTCAAATGAAGGAGGTTACCCATTACTAAATTTTGTGACAATGACCAACAAGAAGTCCAGACTATATAGTCTGATGTTGCTGACCTTTTGCTAAGAGAAAGGATGGGTCTAGTATATTTGCAATGTGCATGAATGATATATGATTGTATCCCTAGGCAACATTTGCTTTATGCAATGTGGGTAACAATGCCAGACTAGTCCAGACAAATATTTGGTGATCTTGGTCATTGACTACTACACATTCTACAAACATTACTATAAATATAGACATCAGAGATGTATACATCAGTGACACTGATTTATAACTTTCTGATTATTTTATTTATCTCATTATTACTCAGTATCTTTGTTATATTGATGTAGTTTTATATTGATAATGTTTTAAGTCATGTCATACATAAATGTCATTGGGAAGGATATTTTAGCGAATGATTTGGTCTGCCAGCATTTGTACCTCAATCAGTCTAAAGGCTAACCAGTAACTCCACCCAGTGTAATAAGATGATAACATACTGCACTACAATGACAGGGCTCCATAAATGTGTATTTGATAACCTTACATTAGACAAACAATGTACATTAAGAACTATTACATTAAGTAATATGTTGGGATTGTTATAAATATTGTTGTTATTGGTATCATGACGCGATTCTATGATCAACTGAGCATGCTCAAATCGAATAGCCGCTCTAGTGGCGCCAATTTTGTACTAGAAAAATAAACTTAGTCGCCATAGCCTCATTTTAGCAAGCTGTTTATCTAGACGTTACTTCTACAAGGCTGTTTATCAAGACAAGAAGGTAGAAACCGGAGTCTATGTAGTCAGTTAGTCTGAAAATGTCCTCTGCAGTTTAGAATATGACAAATTAGATGTTTCTAGTTACAACAAAAGAGGAAGACAGCAGTAGCAAATATATACAGTCAGGGTAGAAGTACCCCATGTGTGTGTGTGTAAACTTGTCCCGATTACTTTTGTGCTCAATGAGCCTTTAGTCAGTGTCAGTACCTTTTCATTTCAACCCTTATTGTTAATCAATATCCATTGGTAGTCTTGAACTAAGTCTGTCATAGATTCACTTTTAAAACAATACTGGAGTAGTCCTTTTGCATGTACTATATGGACTGTAGTAACCAATATGTTTAGTACAATACAGTAAGTCAAAATAGAATCAGTCAAGTGTCTAGTACAAGCCTATTTTCTTCCTTGATATTCTAGAGTGTCTTAATGTAGTCTACACGTGTTTCTCCATCTCATATTCACTATGTTATTAAATGTATTTTTGTATGTCATAACTGTATCCTAAAATATTGTTCTTGTCTTTCATTGTTCCCTACTACACTATTAATCCTTGTCTCCTCTGCGTCCTAATGTTACTCTGGATTTCACTGAGTCTTTCTAATATGCCCTACCATCGTCTGTGTTTTTATTACTGTATGTTCTAATGTAATCCTAATCTTCACTGTGTCCAAACAATCCTTCTATATTTACTGTCCCCTAATGTAACTCTCAGTATGTCCCAGAGCCAAATCCTGTAAGTAACCATGTGTCATGTATCCATGTGTTATGTCCTTATGTATTAATGTTGTTAAATCCATCATGTACACTGTGTTCAAACAACCCTTCTATCCATTGTCTTTTATCACAAACTTCATTATTACATCCCTTTAAAAAACCCAGTGACCTGGACTGTTATTGTTGTTTACTATGTCTGAACAAACATTCCATCCACTGTCCCTTGATGTAACCTTCATTATGTTACAGTGTCAAAATAATTTTACATTTCTGTGTCTATAGATGATTTTATGCAAAAATACAGTTGATGATGTTTATCATATTCCATATATTTTTATTTAAGTTGATGTGATAAAAGTTTGCATACTTAAGAAACTAGCCTCATCCCCATACTACAATATCAAAGCCTAGTATCTATAATTGTAGATATTGCAAAGACTTATAACAATATTTAAATCATCTTTTATTAGCTGCTGTCATGTATGTCTTTAGAAACTGTAGAGGGCAAGCTTCTGCACTTTAGTGCCTTTTGTTTATTTATTGTCATTTGATATTGCGATTTAAAAATGAATACTGAAACATTTTATCTACAGTTATAAAGCTAGTTATGATATCATAAATATAATATATAGTGTATGAATGGTGTACACTATATCATCTAGTCTTGTATCCAGTCATTCAGGAACTATTGTGAATTAAATAATATTGTTATAGATAAGAGTAATGTTTAGCTTATCAGTTATGATTATCATGATCATAATAACAGTGAAAGTTGAATATGGCCTTTATATGGAATCCATAGTCTTCTGCCATTATAATTATTACTACAATTTTGTCTTTAAAAAATGTTAACATTTAGTGTTCAATATACTGCAATATAGGTCTGATTAATTGAATTGAATCATGTGTTCCAGCTATAAAATGTATAAAGGTGTTTTAATATATAATTATGTAAAATAGTGCAAGTAAAGAAAATTAAAACATTTGCTAAATGGTTTGTCTAAGTTTTTTGTTCATGACATGGTAATGACACACTAATCATATATTGACATATTATTCTTTCATTATAGTAATGATTGATGTCACTCAATGGAGAGTGTGTATTGGATTATGGGCATGTCATCAGATATCATGTAGTACTCATTCTAAAGAGACTCCAAACACTGAGAGCAGTAGTAGGATAGATGAAGCGACTATTATCAGGAATATCAAAGATCTTACCTCCTCTTTAGGAGTCTTTCTTACACTTCTCCTTATTTTATCAGGAGATGTTGAACTCAATCCAGGACCTAAAACAGGTAACCCTACTATTAAAATGTATAGCCTGTGTCCTTTTTACATATCTATTAGTCACTTGTACAGGAATTAGATTAATTGCCCTTATTACAGATAGAGTGTTTATTTTAACTTAGCTATAGTTTAAAACTAGGTTTTAAGCATCACAGACAGAATGGAAAAATGCTAAATGTTTTAACTTTCTGCCTCGTCCTCTGCTTTATAGTTCATAATAACTCAAGAACCATAAACAGTGTAGATGTTAAAGTCACTGAAGTTACATGCTCAACTGTGATAGATGGCCTTTTGTAGCTCTCATTTAAACACTTTAGGAACAAAACTAGTGTTTTCAGCAGTATATTGTCAAGAGCTACCCTTGGAAGCCACTTATGAATAATTAATATTAAAGAAAGAAACAGATGAGAATAGAGAACGCTATTTTATTATAGCTAAACTGAAGCATAGTCTCCTACTTCTGACAGAAATATAGACTATTTCTTGCTTTGATGTTCATCATAAAGAAGATCAGAATCATTATTGTACGTCTAATATGCCAGTAACTGTATGGTTACCTAAAATGCATTGAGTTTCTTTGTTGTTAAGAACTCATGATGGAATAATTCTAAATTTGCAGCTACTTTGCTGTTATCGCTTAATTAAATTAGTTGTTAATAATAACACTCTTCATCACAATGTGTAAGAATCTCTTTTTTGTAAGCTGGCTAAACATGGAATTTCATTGATTTCCAGCATGCTACAGCTTTTGTTAATTACTATCAAAACACTGGCAATTTAAAAAAAAAAATATTAATTTTTAAGTATTTTCTAAAATTGAAGTAAATACAGGGATGGGTAATATCAGTGCAATACAAAGAATGCAAAAAAGATAGTAAGATGGCAATTTTATCATTCTTACATAATAGCACAAGCGACATCATCAATTAAGGACCAGATATACACCAACTATCTACATCAATGAAATAATATCAGTGATATTTTGGATTCTGTGCCTATGCTAGTTTGTAGCAATGATGCAATTGCCATATCTACTATCTTCTTTGCATGTGGACTGATATTACCCATGTCTATGTTTATTACATACTTTTGAAAATATTTTATTTAATTATTCGAGTTTATTTAATAAAACATTAAGTCAATAGCAAATAATGTCTTTTCAAAGATAATTTAGCAAATATATGGATGCAATACACAAAGAAAAAACAAGATAGTAAGTACAGTTTTTCATCACCCCTACATAACAGCACATGTTAAAAAAGGCATATTAACACCCCAACATAATATAGGTTTATACATTTACATTAACACATTTGAACTAGTATTACATATCACTCTGCATGTGTTATTCTGTATAACTGGAATGATAAAAATATCATTCTTACTATCTTGTTTTGTTCAACATCCAGCCCTACATGCTTTATTATTTCCTAATTTATATACAATTTGCTAAACAATCTATAATAATTATTAATTCTGTTGTCATGTGTATGTTAGATATTTCTGATATGCTAAAGAAGGCACCAGATAAATATGAACTACTCAATCTATTAGCTGATATGAGTGCACAGTGGTATTCAATTGGTATATGTCTGAGAGTGCCAGATAATGATTTGGAAAGTATACAGCAAAGGCCGATTATTGATATCCATAAACTCTCAGTGGTCATAAACATCTGGAAAGATACTGTATCATCCCCTTTTACTTGGGAGACAGTGATTATTGCTATGGAGAGTCATATTATTAAAAATTTAAGGAAAGCTAATGAGATACGTCACTATCTTAGTGAAGGTAATAATTATTTCATATTAAATCTATAAGTAAACGATACTGTAATTGTTTTCAGTAATGTCCTTGTTTGTATACATAATGTATATAGGCTAAATAAGACTTAAAGGAAGTAAAAGTTTCTGGTAGTTCAACTTATATTTTGTACAGTATTCTTTATAATTTTACCTGAGAGGGCAAACAGCTAGGAATGGATCATTATTAACAGAGAAAGAAGCACCTAATTTCATGTGTAGTTCCTCATATTGTTCTGACCAATTAAGGAAGTCATGTATTTCAGGTTGATACTCAGAAAGTTGATAAGTTGTTATTCACCTTTGGATAATATTTTGGTAACCAGCACTAAGCAATACAATAATTTGTGTGACTACTTAAATTGTTAACTTCAAATATTATCCTTTTTCATTCTGTAGCTGTTTCACTTGCTCATCCTGCTAGTCAAGATCCTACACCAGTTGGTATGTCAATAAACATTTCTTCTACTGTATAACCTGTAGTGTAGCATATTCTATAGATAAAACACATACATATTATTCCATCTACTATTATATTACAGTAAGTATATTAAATGTTCATATTTTCTGAGAAGTCAGGTATGACATGTTAATGACTTTAAAAGTGACTGAAGCTATGATTGGAAACCTTGTTGCTTTGCTTAGATGATTGTTTTCGAAATAAAAAAGATGACTAAACTTTGTTTTAGTTATTAGCAGACATAATATGGCAGCCTATGCTATATTTCTATAAAAATCTACACACAAACTCCACCTTTATTATTTTGTTGCCAACAACATTACAGCCTGCTATAAACATCATCAATCCAAATGTGCAAACTCTCAGTGTATTCATGATCCTGACTTAACTGATTCAATAAAAAAATTGTCTATAAATAGCTAGCTTAGTCTTAGTTTATGTATTCCACTAATGATAGTATAATTGTTGACAATTTTGCCTTATTTTTATGTAATTTTTGTAATTACTATAAGCAAATCCAAGCTAACTGTTGTGTGTCTAAAACAGTAATATGACTAGTTCATATTATATAGTTTTATTCAGCAAAGTAGATTTGCCCATCAAAGTAAAGGCAAGTTCATTTTTTTGAGGAGAGAGTTCTTTTATCTAACCATTTGACAAAGACTCTTTTATATTGCTCAACAGGACATTTTTCTTTAAGCCATATAACTACATATGCTACTAGCATATGGCACAAGACTTAACTGTGTATGCACAGAGGAAGTTTGCTATAATTCTCTTTAATATCAAGCAAACATTAAGATTTCTTTATGCTTTGGGACCTTGCAATTGAAAGCTGTCTTTATTGTTTTGATGCATAGATTATGTATGGCATATCATGCAGTTCAGTGATAAACTCCATGTAAGGAACAAACAAATGTTATGATAAGGATATGCTTCTTCATAGAGAATGAAGTATGATATTTACATCTAATAGAAAAATACTTAACTATATGCAATGTAATAATGTACAATATTTTGTACAAGGTTAGAAGTATACATTAATACATTGTTATACATATATCTTTGAGTTGATGAAGTGCATGCAATCAGATGTGCACAGGATTGATCCTATTGTTAGTTCTAAACTTAACTAAGATGTCTCTGAAATGCAACCTGTTATTACATTACTACTTTGTCAATTAGATTTTATAATAGGTATGATCTTTATAACGTATTATGTTTAATGATTTTTTAGGTCAGAAGATAAGCAGAAGACTTTATAATGCTATTGCAGCTGTTGCAACTGGTGGATGTAGGGACCCAGAGAATGCAGTTGGAGATAGTGGGAGAGCTTATGGACGATATCAGATATGTGAAGACTATTACAAAGATGCTGTTGAGTTCAATCCATCATTGTCAAATAGAGGAAAGACCTGGGAAGACACAAAAGGTCCTGGATCAAAAGCATACTCTGAACAAGTTATGCAGAGCTATATGGATCGATATGCCACTGAGGCTATACTAGGTCATGTGGCTACTGATGAAGACATTGCTAGGATACATGGAGGTGGTCCCAATGGATTCAAAATGGACAGTACTCTGTGGTATTGGAAGAAGGTTAAGTCCAACTTGAAGAATACTTGACTTAACAATACTTGTTAGGTTCAACTTGTTAGAATAATTATGTATTAACTATTCCAAATTGTAGCATAATCTTTATTCATAATTATATCTTATTTCTATATTTCTGTTTAAAATAATTGACTTTAAAAGATAATTCATATAACAATTCCTCAGGTATACAAAGTACAAAATAAAAAAGTGCTTTCTTCTAGTAAATTAAGAAGCCAAAAAGTTAACAATCTATTGATTAGTCATGGGAGTGTGTTTTCAAATAGTATAGAAGCCATAAGCCATTTCTTTGTGATGTATTTTTAATCATTTATACTATAGTTATGGCAACAATTTATTCAACGAGTCATCTTTCCAAACTTAATAGAAGTGTGACCAACTGATAATTCCCATTCCATCATCATTATTATATTGTTGTTTTTATCCTCTTGTATTTCATCAGTATAACATACCACTTGTCAGTGAGAATAACTGCACCTACAGGAAAACAAAATTGAGCTTTGCTTATCATATTATAATTACAAGATGAAATGCTTTTTACATGCTAAAGTATATACTAGGATAATTGTAATATAGAATTTTTTAAGTTGAGAAATTTTGACTATACTCTAACATTTTCAAGTGTGGGACGAGTAAGAAGTGTTTATATAACTTTATAAAATAAATAATATCTAATTAATAATAATAACATTGTCAAAAAACAAAACTTAAATCATTTAAATAAATTTTTGTTCTGGTGACTAAATATAGTCCTTTTTCCTGATGAGAGAGAATAGAAGAGGATGATATATGTAGGTTCTGTCATCTTCCATAGTATTACAGGTTTCAAGAAACAATTATTATAATACTATAAGTCATAATTAGTGTTAATTAATATGACAAGAAAGTAATTTCTTTGATAGAACAGTCAGGTGGTTCTTGACTATGATGACATCATCTTGATATGACACATGTGATGTCAATCATGTCATTATACTATTATGACATCTAAACCATACATTGACACTATCATTATTAACCCTATGACAGTTAATGATGTCATCATATAGTTAGTACCAGTAACATCATCATATAAGCTACAAGAAGAAGCACTTAGAGTCACACGTCAAACGAATGAACTATTTTCTATTTTTACGGATTACGGTTATTTCCGGTATTTCAGACCAGACCCGCGCTATAACCGAGACGGTACTTATCTGTCTGTGAAATCACCAGCCTATTGATAGTTTCTGGTGATATTTGTCGTGTTGTTGTCCTGAGAAGCAATAAGGTAATAACCTATTAAATAGTTGCCTTGCATATTGTTAACTTATAATTTAAATCTGAGACTTTATAGGATACACCCCTTTTTATTGTCTTAAGGTTCTTAAATGGATCAATATATAAATAAAGGACATAATTCTTATGAAATGAACATATACTGCCCTTATATATTTGTAGGCTCCTTTCTATGTATGTATAAATGAATGGGTCTTTGTACAATTATACACTTTAAATAAACTGCTGGTTTGATACTGACATTGTGACTTATGATATCTCAAGAACTAGCCTCATTCCCAGACTACCACACCCCACTGTATGGTGCCTAATACATATTGTTAATCCTCATTGCATAACAATATTTTAAATATCTTTTATTAGCTTTTGTCTTTAGTAGCTGTAGTAGCCAGGCTTCTGTAATTCATTGTCAATTGACATTGCAATTAAAAAACTGAATAACAAAAAATTTTATGCATTATGCCGATTATGATATATAATAATATGATATATAGCACAAAAATGTAGTACTCTATACTGAATTTATTAAATAGCTACAGTACAATTGTTATGTCACCATATGGATTACAAAATGAACAAAAACTTTTTCAGCAATTTCTCATTCTTCAGCTTGAATGGTGAGCATGTGAACTTGTAAATGATATAGGTGAGAAAGGTTGTCATATGATTCAACAATTTGACCATGTTCTGCCTGTACAAGAGATTTTACTTTCATATGGTGCACATTATGATGGTGTAGACATTTTTGGACACCATCTAGAAGACAATGAGAACAATATCACTTCACTCTGGTGCCTTTCAGCAAGTGTTATAGTTAAAGAGTCAGTTGTCTATCAATCTTCTAATGTGCCCCCTAGTATTCAGAAATTCATATATCTCCATGATCTAGTTTATGTTCAAGAATGGTTACAACAAGAAATTGACTCAGTGGTTAGTGTTAGTGACTTAAGTCAAGATATACTTTATAATTAGTTTGGAAATATAATTAATTAATGTTAATACTATAAGTAATTTCTTTTGTATTGAAGAAATATACTTTTAATTGTTCTTGCAATTATAAAGTGACAACCATTTAAATGAGAGTGAACAAGCTCTTGATGAAGATAAGGAATTCCATAAAACTTCATTTTTACTCTTAATGATATTAATTTAACACACAAACCAAGGCCAATTAAAAGAGTTGATGATCAAAAGGTGTTCATATCTTTTCATGTGTGTTCAGTAAGTACTTGAAGTGTGTAGCACTGTACCACATAAAGTATGGCCTTAACTTTCTACTTAGTCCATCTTATAGTATTCCTAGCTAGTAATATAATGTATTTTTAGTCAGTCATCAATACATATGTTAGATAGACAAACAAATGATAGATTATTAGTGAAATGAAACATCAAATATTCAAGTATAAAACTACATAAAATTACATATATAATTATATACATTGTGTTATTAACAAAATGAAGGAAGTATATAGTTTGTATGAATTCATAATAGATTTTAATGGTCTTAATGCATTTAATTGATGGTTGTGTAATGTTCAATATAGCAGAAGTAAAATCCATTTGCTTTGTAGTAATCTACAAAGTATATAAAATATATTGTATAATCATTATGTCATTACTTTAATTAATTAAATACCTACTTAAAAGACAGAAGTAGATCTACATTAAGAAACTACTTTGTAGGAATAAAAGTATTGTAAAGCAATAAATGTACTATATAACAAACTCCTACATAGTCTGTGGAATAGGATAAAAATGATTTGAGACCCTAAACCCTAAAAATATAGGTAATTGTTTTAGGAAACAAGATCAACCAAATAATGTTAGTTCTAATAATTGTCATAGTCAAAATAACTTACTTAAACATAAATGGAGGAGGGCCAACGTAAACATTAGTTTATAATTATTAGGGGCCTCACTTGTCCCTCCCTCCTTCATTACCTAAAATGTGAACTTTTATGCATACAAATATATTTGGATCCATGTAAAGCAGGTGTATAAACCACACCCATTTAATACTCTTAGCGGCTATAGAAACTATGGTGTGCCCTTTGCATCCAAATTAAATATTGCAATAATGGGAGTGGCTCACTGCTGGCTATGCATCATATGATCAAGCATTTTAGGGTCTAGGTTTTGGGATGGGGTCTAGTAACATTATAAAAGTATACATTGTCAATTACCACGTGAAAGACACTCCCATTATTGCAATGGAAAACAACAAGGAAGCCCAGAGTAAGAAGGGGCATGTTATGTGTGGCTACAAACAAACCTGGAATAAGAAAGGAGTGTGTCATGTGTGATCATTTAAAACATCATTTTGTACCTCATTTCTTTCTCTTCCTAACTCCTATCTCTTTGTTTTTCTTAATCACTGATGGAGGCTTCTGTTCTGGTACTTTTTCCTCATTGCTATCTTGAACATCAATGCCATCATTTTCATCTGGTCTTGACAGCAATATGATCATAGGTTGTCATATGATTCATGTTCTCGCTCTCCAAAAGATTCACAGTCCTATAGTACATCTATGATGCTAGACATTATTGAAAAATAAGTAAAGGACAATGAGAAAAAAACCCTTCACTGGATACCCACACCTATGGGTATATAGCTACAGACAGAGCTTTACTCCAAAAATTAGTTTTTGTATTATACATAATGTACTGTTATGTGCTTTAATCCTTCTGTTTATTATGTGTACTTATTTTAGTCATTAATAAAGAGTGTAGATTGGAATCTGAATTTGTAGTTACATAAAAAGTATCTGGATAGGATTTTCAGTATTGCTTGTGAAGATTTTAATTCAAATACTGATATCATAGTCATGGGAGCACAAGAGTGTTTTTTCTGTTAGTGTAGTTCATGCTACACACCTACAAATATAGTAAAGATTGGTAATAACAATATAGTTAGCTATACTACCACCACCTGACCATCTCTTCTAGTCTTACTAATTATTTCATGAACATGTAAATATATAATTATACAGTTAGTACATGTAGGTTCTTATATATTTAAATTGATCCTTAAAAGTCCAGTTTATCATAACATAAGTATGTATTGATCACTAATTGAACAGGTAATACCACATAATGTAACATTGAATACTTCATAATAATAATTGAATAAATGAGTGGATTAACAGCAGATAAATGGACAAATAGATGGATAAATGAGTTAATAAAGGTCTATGAAAATATACATATACTAAATAGTACAACAGACACATGATAGATGAAGTAGATAAATAGATTACAATACCTTTCTAAACTGTATGTATCTTAAAAGAACTAGTACTTTATTAGTATCAGTAGTATCAACAGTACATTGTGACTTACTGTTAATAAAACACTTATAATAGATTGATGATGAAGAAAGTAATATGATATGTAGATAGTGTAACCAAACTAGTTGACTTGTTTTGTTAATTAATTTTCAATAATTTCATTAGGTGACAATGTAGCTAATTGCAATGATTACTGTTACAATTATTAATAAATATATTTTATAATTAATAGTAAACATAAATGAATAGTTGAACCAGGTCAAGATTGTACCAAATATGAAAACTTTACATAAATTTTCTTGCAACCACAATATTCATATAAAGTCACCATAGCAACAGGAACTATTTTTAGAATGCCATATCAAAGGAAATAGAGAATAGATCACTCAGCTTATATGATATCATGTCATTCATTATGTAATCAACATAGTATCATTGTTGATAAATACGGAATACTTCCAATTTTAGTGCTCATAAAGTGCATTTTCTTTATTAGAGAATTATATTATAGTTTATTGCTGTTGTACATTTCATGAGCTGTGTAAATAGGCAAGACTGATCTTGTTTCCTAACCTTGTTGTACCTGTATCTACATTATCTTTTATCCCCTTATTTTTCTATGTTATTAGGAGCAACAGAAATGATGCAACATAGTGAAACTAAAGACCTTGAGCTACAAAAGTTGCAACTAGCAAAGGAACAATCAACTCAACTGAGACAAGGTATTGTCGGTAATATTATACTGATTTATGTTGTTGTCATAAAACTATCATTATTAGTATATGTATACTTATTATTACACAGATCTATTTAAAGGAATGATGATACTAGGAGAGAACTATTCCAAGTTTAGTGCTGCTAAAGATCAACAGTTCACTAGAATAAAACACAACAATACATTGGTCTTATTTATTGTTATTATTTTACTGTTTTTACTGTTTAATAAAAATTACTGTTTGCTGTATTAGAGAATTGTTAAATTACTCAATAAATGTGTACACACCATTGCACAATCATTTTGTATATACAGGATGCCTACCAAGTTAGGTATCCTAATAAATAACAATATAAAAAAGTTAGCCAGATATATGACCATTCACAACTCACTACATAATATGTGAGAATAACTGCACTATATATAATTGAACTTCGCTTATGACATTATAATTACAAGATGAAATGTTTTGTACATGCTACATTGTATACTTGAATGATTGTAATATATAATTTTTAAAATTGTAATTGTGAAGTATTGATTAAACTAAAATTTTCAAGTGGGGACTAGGAAGAAGTCTTTATATAACTTCATAAAATAACTAATATCTAATGAATAATGGCAATATTGTCAAAACAAAATTTAAATCATTTAAATAAATGCAATTTTTGTTCTGGTGACTGAATGTTGTCTTTTTTCCTGATGAGAGAATAGGAAAGGATGATATACTGTAGGTTCTGTCATCTTCTCTAGTGTTACAGGTTCATGACACAATTATTATAATACGATGAGTCATGATAGTGTTGACTTAATATGACAAGAGAATAGTTTGTATAGTAGAAAAGAATCGGGTGGTTCTTGACTATGATGACATCATAATGCATATCATGACACATGTGATGTCATTATACTAGATGACATCATTCACACTATCATTATTATTAACGAATCCCGTTAAGGCCAGTAATATACCTCAGCAACACAATGGAATGCGGAAGCAGACGTCACAATAAACATAATAAACGACAATGAATTTGATTAAAGGCTTATCTACGTGTACTGGAGAACTTACCATGCGGTCAGTTATCAGTGTCCGGCTTGTAATATTCTTCGGTTGTCTACTAGACAGTCTCTAAAAAGACGTTGAAGTCACTTAAACCAAGATATAGACAAAGAGTGTGAATTTATTTAAAAAGTTAATGATTCTTATCAAATTTAGTTAATTTCCAGTTCTTTTTTCAGCCTGTCAAAGGCTGCCAATATCAAAAGACTAATTTGACAACCCAGTAGCATGCTGCAACCATGGATTCACCTCTACTGAGACTGGATTACTTTGAGAAGGTAAAGGATCAACTGTGTTGTCAACCTGTGAAATTGCTAAATTATTGTCTCTTTTAGTAGTCTTCAGTGTATTCTTGATTTTGTTCTTCTCATCCATGGATGCACACCTGTACAATAACAAAATAAAGTCATAAGAATTTCATAAATTAAGATATTAATAATTTGATAACTGCACAATTGAGTTGAATCAATACATAAAATAGTCTGAGCATATTGCTGATAGAGATCCCTCTGAAATTTGGTTTGAATTGCCAAGATAAACGACTATTTAGATAGCTAGGAGAGTGTTTGGTCTGCTGTACCTTGTGGTTTGTAGCACAGAATTAGATTATAGTCCTCTTGTTTCAATTCATTCACCATCTGATGAACAGACTGTGCATCATTTTCATGTTGTATTTTACTAAGATGGTTAACTTTTCTGGTCAGATTAAGAATGTCCTGACGAGTTACAAAGTGATGACTTTGGGCTTCAGTGCTAAAACTGTGTGGATTTTTCCATTTACCTGGGTCTTGTCTGATGTCTAAAACATTTAATAATACCAATAGATAATAAATGTTACAATTATATGTGTCTTACCATCAAGAATCCTGTCAATTGGTATTCCTTGAGCAAGTTTAAAAGCAATACTGTTCTTGATATCCTTTAAAAGTGGGAGAAACTTGGCTTGATTCGAAGACAGATCATGATTACTGTGCAGAAAGATATATATATTTCACATGGACAGCTCCATTGTCCTGTTGGGTACCGGTTGCAATAGTCTAGATATGCAAATACCACTATTTTTTCTTGATTCTCTTGTTACATGTTTTATTCTTGCCACCTCAGGATCTAGAGATATTTTCTTTTCTTTTGTTGAATCATCACGACAACAACTGAAATAGTACTTTGTACCTACAGGTAAAGAAGGCACGAATAATAAATATGCAATATATATATATATATATATATATATATATAATATAATTATGGCAATAATGGCATACCAGTTTCATCATTTGTGTTTTCCTCTGTTTTATCTGTTTCTATACCTTTAAGGAGAATGGAAGACGTATTGTCTTCCTCACCAGTCTCATTAGTACATACATGTAGTTTATGTTCACTTGTCAGCTATGTGTGAAACATGAAATGACACCATGTATGTCATAACAACATTACTTTGATATAATATGTATTTGTACGTGACTCCTCTCTCGTTTTCCAAAGAAGAAATTCATCCCATGAAGCAAACTCAATTTCTTGAATACCTATATTAGAAATATGTATTCTAGATTTAGATGTGAACTAATTAAAGGGATGGCTTTGAATCAAGGCAATGTTTAGAGTGCTGGTAATAGAATGCCATATTTAGTGGGAAATTAAAACATTTCAGTTTAAAATCATAGTATTTAGAGTCTAGAAATAGTCAGTATGGATTCCGTTTCTAGCAGTATAGATATTGTCTTTATTTAACTACATACAATATCATTGTACATAACACACACTGTGTTGTTACAGTTTCACAAATTAACCTAATTGCTCATTATGGCATGTGTCACAATCTTGAAGCAGCTGCTTTAAAATACGAAGGAAACTTCACAGTACAATCTGGAAATGGACAAGAGAAACGTGACTCTCGCTTTAGTCCAGTTTCTCCATGAACATTTTCCTGATGACCTTTCAATATTATTGATCTTCTGAATCTCTTTGAACAAGTAGGACGCATATGTTCCTTCCCTTGAGCATCAAAGTAAGTATTCATCTAGCCTGTCTTTGTCAATACTTTTGTGACAATGACTCCAATGTCTCTTTAGAGACTGTCTGGTAGACAACTTAAGATTACAAGCGGGACATTGATTGTTATTTAGCTGACTGTAATCCTGTCCACATGTCACCATTCCTACAGAAACTTTTCTAAGTTTTTAATAACATTCATAGTCACTTTATTGTTGACGTTGCTTCCGCATTCCATTGTGTTGCTGATCTGTATTACTGACCTTAATAGGATTCACTATTAACTTTATGACACATGTGATGTCATCATAATTATAGTACAAGTTACAAGTCAAAACGAGTAAACTATTTTCTATTTTTACGGATTATAGTTATTTCCGGTATTTCAGACCAGCCCCGCGCTACGACCGAGACTGTACTTACCTCTCTGTGAAAGCACCAGCCTATAGCTATTGATAGCTTCTGTTGATATTTGTTGTGTTGTTGTCCTGAGAAGCAATAAGGTAATAACCTATTAACTAGTTTCCTTGCGTATTGTCAACTAATAATTTAAATCTGAGACTTTAGGGTTACACCCCCTTTTTATTGCCTAAAGGTTTTTAAATGGGTCAATAACGAGGACATTATTTTTACCAAATTAACACACACTGTTCTTATATGTTTATATGTTCCTTTCTATGTATGTATAAATGGATGGCACTTTCTACAATTATATACTTTAAATAAACTACTGGTTTATACTGGCATTGTGACATATGATACTTCAAGAACTAGCCTCATTCCCAGACTAGCACACCCCACTGTATGGTGCCTAATACATATTGTCAAGTCTTATTGCATAACAATATTTGAAATAGCTTTTATTAGATTTTGTCTACTCATATATTGAGATATTATTTTTTCATTATAGTAATGATTGATGTCACTCAATGGAGAGTGTGTATTGGATTATGGGCATGTCATCAGATATCATGTAGTACTCATTCTAAAGAGAATCCAAACACTGAGAGCAGTAATAGGATAGATGGAGTGACTATTATCAGGAAGATTAAAGATCTTACCTTCTCTTTAGGAGTCTTTCTCTCACTTCTCCTTATCTTATCAGGAGATGTTGAACTCAATCCTGGACCTATAACAGGTAATTTTAATATTTAAATGAGTAGCCTGTGCCCTTTTTATGCATATCTGTTAGTCACTTATATGGAGTTAGATTAATTGTCCTTATTACAGATCAAACATTTATTCTAGAATTAGAATTTTACAAAACAATAATCTAACACTACTCTGGTCAATAACAATTGACAATTGTATAAACAATAATAACTCACCAAACTATGATGAACTACTAAACTATAGTCTTTCTCAATGTGAACAGAGTATAGATGGTGATGTTTATGTCATACCATCCTATTAGATGTTGGTTGATGAGACTTTTATTTGTTAAAACATGAATACATGTCACTCTATACAAAGAAACAAACAAGACAGTAGGGATTGATATTATATCATGCTTACATAATAGCATAATAGCACAGGTTAAAAAACAACATGTTAACTGCCTACCATAATGTATTAAAAGGACACAAACTCTAAGATCCATGAAAGGCATCAGTATGACTCAAAGCATCTTTGCAACAACAATGGAATGCCAAAGTTAGGTTGATGATTTTGTCATAATTGAAATTCTAATAACCTAATAATCTAATAGTTTTTCTAAATATGAAAAGAATATAAATAGTAACATTTATGTCTTACCATTTTATTACATGTTGGTTTATCAAGCATATGGTAGCATTGCCTATTATTTGGTTATTTGTATACAATTTGCTATAACACTCTATAATAATTATTAATTCTGTTTTTATATGTATTTTAGATATTACTGATATCTTAAAGAAGGCACCCAGTGAATTGGAACTACTCAATCTATTAGCTGATATAAGTGCTAAATGGCGTCTGATTGGTATATGTCTTAGGGTGCCAGATAATGATTTGGATGGTATACAACAAAATCCGATTAGTGATATTGAGAAACTCTCAGCAGTCATAAACAGATGGAAAGAGTCTCAAACATCTCCTTTTACTTGGGCGACAGTGATTGCTGCTATGGAGAGTCATATTATTAAAAATTTAAGGAAAGCTAATGAGATACGTGACTATCTTAGTAAAGGTAATAACTATTTCATGTTAAATCTATAAATAAATGATACTGTAATTGTTTTCAGTAATGTTCTTGTATGCATACATAATGTATAGGCTAAATAAGACTTAAAGGAGTTAAACAGTGCTGATAGTTCAACTTATATATTGTACAGTATTGTTTATAATTTTATCTCAAAGGGCAAACAGCTAGGAATTGATCATTATAAACAGAGAAAGAAACACCTAATTTCATGTGTATCATATTGTTCTGACCAAATAAGGAAGTTATGTGATTTCAGCTTGTTACTCAGAAAGTTGATAAATGTTCCTAAAATGTTCAGTGAACATTAATCAACATTTCAGGAACACTGATAAACCTCTGAAAGGACTCATTATTGACCTTAATATTTTTTATGGCAGGCCATTTTATATTGAAATGACATAAATTCACTGAATACATAATATATAACCTTATACCAAGTTTCAGGCACAGAATTGCCAATGATATTATATTATAGCAGGAAATCAATATTATTTGGTATTCATATAGGTCAATTATTGTGCTTGTCAAATACTGAATTTTAATAACGTCCTGTTCAAGATGGCCGCATAGCAACCGTTTCTATACAAGCGTTTCTTCGAAATTCGTTTGTGCGTTAAGTACCATTTTCGTATTTATGATCACATATTGTTTTTTGACATACTAGGTTAGATGGGGATATGTTTATTTAAGTAGTTTTATGAGACATTTTCTGAGATCTTTTCAATTTTTGCTTATATATGACCAAACATTGACTATAATTTGATGGTACACCCATTATTATATGTGTTTTAAAAAATATTTGTATAATAAAGTGAGGATCATTTTCTTCATCAGGTTGAATTTGCAGGTAGAGATTGAAAACCATTTTATTTAACACAATATTAATCAATGATGTGTACTACTATAATATCTTTAAACACAGAATGTTCTATTAAATTGTTATCAATACATTTTTACTTAATTAAAATTATGGTTTAATGTTTTTGAATAGCTTTCTAGTTTCCCATATAAATAAGATATTGTGGATTTTAATAATGAAATTGGGTAATTTGATAACTAACCCACAATTATTACCTGTTTCTTTTATTCTGTCCACATTGTGTCAATACAATCAACATGATTACACTTCTTTATTTTGAATAAGTAACATATTGTTAGATCAATATTAACATGTTTATTTCTTTAACATTATATTAGGTGTATCTACTTTACCAGATGATCTCTTGGATGAACAACCTACAATTAAAGAAATAGTAACACATGCTGAAACTGCAAAGTGGAATATATTGGGTGTGGCACTAGAACTGAACAGTGTTGCACTAGCTGGATGTTATGACTGCACCCGTATGTATCAGTTATGGATACAGGAGAAAGGTCATAATGCAACAAGGAGGAATTTATTAGTTGCTTTAAAAGTTATTAAAGAGAATAATGTAGCTATAAACTATGAACATTATCTAAAAAGATTGGTAAGTTACATTGTGTATGTATCATTGTGTATATGTATATATAATTAATAGAGTGGACCCCTTAGCTAAGAAATAGTTCCTTGTCATTGGCTTATACATTATATACAGATATGTATATTATTTATATACTTGTGGTTTCATAACAGTATAGACTATATAAGCAACTTGTGATATTGCCCAAGGAATGTAGTCTCTCCATAAAATAACATATAGCTTCAAAACAATATTTTAAAATCATGAGTTGACAGAGTTATTGGCCCATCAACAATGACAGAATCCTTAATACTTGTTGTATTAACTTGACATTTTGTTAGTTGAGAGAAACTAGCTGTTCAAGCTCTAAAGTGTTTGTATTTGTAGTGGGATTACATCATATGGAATGATATAGGATGAAAGAAACAAGATAGCAATCAATGAATACACAATCTATACAAAATCCTTTCATAAGTGACTAATATGTATCATTTTTTAAAGCTTTTAGTCAATTCAGACAATAAACCTAACCCATTGATATGCTACTGAAAGACTAATCACTACTGGCAATAGTGAATAGTCAAGTTGTAGTTCTGGCTTTCATTTATGTAGTTAAAGATTTTACTGCATATATATATATATATAATGTATCTGTATTTTTGTATAGATTTCATCTCTCATTGTCATTGGCATTATCTCCTTACATGTCTTGTCATATTTTAATATGTTTCTTTATAGTTTGTTTTAGAGCTATACTAATCCTTCATCATGTATAATGAAACTTAGAAATTAATTTAAGAAACTAGGTAATTGATGGTAAACAAGAAATTAGCATCCATTGACATAAGCAAGCTAGTAGCATCGTGATAGATACATTCATGTTATTTTAATGCTATGCTGCCAATGCACTATCCCAATGAAGCAATTTGATGATAAAATTGTGACATTATTTTCATGCATTAGTGAGTTAACTATTCCTACTAAAACTACAATCAGAAAAACAAATTGATTGTCAGACTAGTTTGCTATTGTTTCTTGTAATACTTTATGGCTTAACCTAATGGCGTTAGAAACACAAAAAAGAGAGATGTGTGTTTATAAAAGTCTGCAAAAGTGTTAAAAATGGAATTTGAGGCCATAATGTACAATAAAAATTATGTGAAACGAACTGATTGTCGGACTACTTTGGTATTTTCCTTACAATAATTTATGTGTGTGTTTATAAAAGTCTGCAATAAATAATATGTGACATCCTTTTCTTGGGCCCATCCCACAAATTAAGCCCTTTTATCTATATAATGATATGTTTGAAAAGATCTGTGTAATATTAATCTTTTTCTATAGATCAGTGGAGTTCAGAGTACTGAACAGACTATAAGAGGCAGCCAAAATGAAGCAGAACAACGTGAGTGATAACAGAGTTTCTTCTACTGTATAGCGGTTTTTTTTCGGGGGGGGGGGGGGAGGTAAAATTTTCGTGCTTGAGAAACAAACCACAAAATATATACCCACGAAAGTTAATTAGATGCAATGTGCCATGCCCATTCATGCATACATGTGGCTGCATGCACGCTATCACGTTGTTGATCAGCGAGTCTTAGATTCAGTATGGCCTTGTTTCAATACTTCAAGAGGGAAAAGAACAACCTACCCGATCCTCATGACCCTTTAGCACAATCTGTACCATCAACTTCGATTGCAGCTGCTAGCTCGTTTCTCTCTGGCACTCAAGTTGTTACCCACATTTAGCATCCCAGATCCTTTAACTTTGTACTGGTGGTAGCCTCATATCATGGCTTGAATTTTGAAGTATGCCATTTGTACACCGCGTACATAATTGGGTGTGGTTTAGACTAAATAGCTCGACCACAAAATTTTTACCACGAACCAACAAAATTTTTGATATCCACGAACATTTTACCCCCCTGAAAAAAAACCCGCTATACGGTATTAGTCTTAACAATTGTTAATAACATTTACCATAAATCATGAATATGTGCTTGTCATATACTGAATTTTAATAACGTCCTGTTCAAGATGGCCGCATAGCAACCGTTTCTATACAAGCATTTCTTCGAAATTCGTTTGCGTGTTAAGTACCATTTTCGTATTTATGATCACATATTGTTTTTTGACATACTAGGTTAGATGGGGATATGTTTATTTAAGTAGTTTTATGAGACATTTTCTGAGATCTTTTCAATTTTTGCTTATATATGACCAAACATTGACTATAATTTGATGGTACACCCATTATTATATGTGTTTTAAAAAATATTTGTATAATAAAGTGAGGATCATTTTCTTCATCAGGTTGAATTTGCAGGTAGAGATTGAAAACCATTTTATTTAACACAATATTAATCAATGATGTGTACTACTATAATATCTTTAAACACAGAATGTTCTATTAAATTGTTATCAATACATTTTTACTTAATTAAAATTATGGTTTAATGTTTTTGAATAGCTTTCTAGTTTCCCATATAAATAAGATATTGTGGATTTTAATAATGAAATTGGGTAATTTGATAACTAACCCACAATTATTACCTGTTTCTTTTATTCTGTCCACATTGTGTCAATACAATCAACATGATTACACTTCTTTATTTTGAATAAGTAACATATTGTTAGATCAATATTAACATGTTTATTTCTTTAACATTATATTAGGTAATATAGTTGAAGGAGCTGTACATGTATCTACTTTACCAGATGATCTCTTGGATGAACAACCTACAATTAAAGAAATAGTAACACATGCTGAAACTGCAAAGTGGAATATATTGGGTATGGCACTAGAACTGAACAGTGTTGCACTAGCTGGATGTCATGACTGCACCCGTATGTATCAGTTATGGATACAGGAGAAAGGTCATAATGCAACAAGGAGGAATTTATTAGTTGCTTTAAAAGTTATTAAAGAGAATAATGTAGCTATAAACTATGAACATTATCTAAAAAGATTGGTAAGTTACATTGTGTATGTATCATTGTGTATATGTATATATAATTAATAGAGTGGACCCCTTAGCTAAGAAATAGTTCCCTGTCATTGGCTTATACATTATATACAGATATGTATATTATTTATATACTTGTGGTTTCATAACAGTATAGACTATATAAGCAACTTGTGATATTGCCCAAGGAATGTAGTCTCTCCATAAAATAACATATAGCTTCAAAACAATATTTTAAAATCATGAGTTGACAGAGTTATTGGCCCATCAACAATGACAGAATCCTTAATACTTGTTGTATTAACTTGACATTTTGTTAGTTGAGAGAAACTAGCTGTTCAAGCTCTAAAGTGTTTGTATTTGTAGTGGGATTACATCATATGGAATGATATAGGATGAAAGAAACAAGATAGCAATCAATGAATACACAATCTATACAAAATCCTTTCATAAGTGACTAATATGTATCATTTTTTAAAGCTTTTAGTCAATTCAGACAATAAACCTAACCCATTGATATGCTACTGAAAGACTAATCACTACTGGCAATAGTGAATAGTCAAGTTGTAGTTCTGGCTTTCATTTATGTAGTTAAAGATTTTACTGCATATATATATATATAATGTATCTGTATTTTTGTATAGATTTCATCTCTCATTGTCATTGGCATTATCTCCTTACATGTCTTGTCATATTTTAATATGTTTCTTTATAGTTTGTTTTAGAGCTATACTAATCCTTCATCATGTATAATGAAACTTAGAAATTAATTTAAGAAACTAGGTAATTGATGGTAAACAAGAAATTAGCATCCATTGACATAAGCAAGCTAGTAGCATCGTGATAGATACGTTCATGTTATTTTAATGCTATGCTGCCAATGCACTATCCCAATGAAGCAATTTGATGATAAAATTGTGACATTATTTTAATGCATTAGTGAGTTAACTATTCCTACTAAAACTACAATCAGAAAAACAAATTGATTGTCAGACTAGTTTGCTATTGTTTCTTGTAATACTTTATGGCCTAACCTAATGGCGTTAGAAACACAAAAAAGAGAGATGTGTGTTTATAAAAGTCTGCAAAAGTGTTAAAAATGGAATTTGAGGCCATAATGTACAATAAAAATTATGTGAAACGAACTGATTGTCGGACTACTTTGGTATTTTCCTTACAATAATTTATGTGTGTGTTTATAAAAGTCTGCAATAAATAATATGTGACATCCTTTTCTTGGGCCCATCCCACAAATTAAGCCCTTTTATCTATATAATGATATGTTTGAAAAGATCTGTGTAATATTAATCTTTTTCTATAGATCAGTGGAGCTCAGAGTACTGAACAGACTATAAGAGGCAGCCAAAATGAAGCAGAACAACGTGAGTGATAACAGAGTTTCTTCTACTGTATAGCGGTTTTTTTTCGGGGGGGGGGGGGGGGAGGTAAAATTTTCGTGCTTGAGAAACAAACCACAAAATATATACCCACGAAAGTTAATTAGATGCAATGTGCCATGCCCATTCATGCATACATGTGGCTGCATGCACGTTATCACGTTGTTGATCAGCGAGTCTTAGATTCAGTATGGCCTTGTTTCAATACTTCAAGAGGGAAAAGAACAACCTACCCGATCCTCATGACCCTTTAGCACAATCTGTACCATCAACTTCGATTGCAGCTGCTAGCTCGTTTCTCTCTGGCACTCAAGTTGTTACCCAAATTTAGTATCCCAGATCCTTTAACTTTGTACTGGTGTTAGCCTCATATCATGGCTTGAATTTTGAAGTATGCCATTTGTACACCGCGTGCATAATTGGGTGTGGTTTAGACTAAATAGCTCGACCACAAAATTTTTACCACGAACCAACAAAATTTTTGATATCCACGAAAATTTTACCCCCCTGAAAAAAACCCCGCTATACAGTATTAGTCTTAACAATTGTTAATAACATTTACCATAAATCATGAATAGTTTATCGGCTTACAATTCATTTTTTATAAATTTTAGTACATGTATGTTCCTCAATATCAAGTAGTACATCTTGATATGACTCCAACTCAAATAATATACACATTCCTCAGCACTAAGTATTCATACTAACTGTAGTATATCCTGGAATAGTTAATTAATGAGCCCAGTACATATGTATCCCTGCTTATGGACTAGTTTTACAATCCTTACAATGATTAAATCATTTGTGTATGTAAACTTGAACATTAGAATTCCATTGACACTATACACTTAGCTCCTAAAGTACTGTTTACTCTGTTTAAACTTTATAGTCAGCCAATTTGAGTGAATGCTTCTATTATGACTATGTATTTAACAATATAATAACATGAATACTGAAGACTGTTGAATTGCAAGTTTGTGTTGTGTGTATTTAAGCTGGTTGTCTAGAATAATAGGAGTGGCTCACTGCTGGCTATACATCATGTGCTCAAGCATTTTAGGGTTTACATTTTGAGATGGGGTCTAGTAACAGTATAAAAGTATATATATATACATTGTCTATTACCACGTGAAAGACACTCCCATTATTGCAATGGAAAACAACAAACAAGCCCGGAGTAAGAAGGTGTGTGTTATGTGTAGTTACAAACAAACCTGGAGTAAGAAAGGGGTGTGTCATGTGTGATCATTTAAATGATTCTAGACATCATTTCGTAACTCATTTCTTTCTCTTCCTAACTTCTTTCTCTTTGTTTTTCTTAATCACTGATGGAGGCTTCTGTTCTGGTACTTTTTCCTCATTGCTATCTCGAACATCAATGCCATCACCATCTGGTCTTGACAGCTATATGATAATAGATGCTAGAGCCACCAGCTGTATAACAGCATCTACCAGCTGAGCATAAAGTTGACTTTTTCTTCTAAGAACTTCATGTTTTTACATTAATCTTATTTTGAATATATGTCTGGTTTCAAAAATGTTAAAGGTTTATCATAAAGTCATTTGATGTTAAAGGTGATCTTGATTTACCTTCTTCTTGTACTTCACTTGTTTTAGCATATGGCAATGTTGTAAAAGTCCAGGATGTTTGTGAGTTCAATACAAAGAGTGTATTAAATTTAGAGGATACATATCATGTAGATAGGAAGGTAACTGACTATATTAATATTGAAAAGATTGTGAGTATTCTATATCAAAGTCTGGTAATCATGTAACAGTGTAATAATAGTGTATCTGATGTATGTTGGCACAAACGTGGATTGATCTATTTGAGTGTATGAGTCTATGCCTGCAATTGCACAAACGTAAGCATTACCATATAAAGCTCTGGTGCAGCATGATATGACAACTATGTAAACATTGTAGTATTTATGCAGTCTCTCTATATAATGACAGTTAGACAGAGACTTTAAATTTTAAAGATTAGGAAATGAGCTGGTGACTGAATGTCCTAAGAATATTGGAAAAGACTGGTTGGCCATTGAATTCACTAAATAGCTATAGTACATTTGCTGTGTCTCATGTTAGATATGTATCAAAAAATGAACAAGAGGTTTATCATCAATTTTTCATTTTTCTGGTAGAATGTGGAGTGTGTCAACTTGTAAACAATGAAAGTTAGAAAGGTTGTCATATGATTCCTGTTCTTACTGTACAAAAGATTTACAGTCCTATAGTACATCCATGATGCTACATAGACATTATTGAAAACTAAGTAGAAGACAATGAGAAAAAAAACGTTCACTAGATAGACACGCCTATGTATATAGCTACTTAGCTTTACTCCAAAAATTTGTTTTTGTATTATACATAATGTACTGTTATGTGCTTTAATATTTCTGTTTATTATATGTACTTACTTTAGTCATTAATAAAGAATGTAGATTGGAATCTGAATTTGTAGTTACATAAAAAATATCTGAATAGGATTTTCAGTATTGCTTGTGAAGATTTTAATTCAAATACTGATATCATAGTAATGGGAGCACAAGAGTGTTTTTTCTGTCAGTGTAGTTCATGCTACACACCTACAAATATAGTAAAGATTGGTAATAACAATATAGTTATTTATACTACCACCACCTGACCATCTCTTTTAGTCTACTGCTTTTAACAGTCTCATGTCACTATCACTTGCTAACACTTGTACCACCTTGGCCCTCATTGATTCCTGTTACATACTCATCAACTTTTTGGGTTACTCCACATTCTCTTGCTAGTGACATTCAGAATTAAATTCAACCAAACACAGAAACACATTTCTGGATAACTTTTATTTTGGGGGAATTTATCATGAATTCTCATGCAATGGATATAAAAAGGCAAGATATCTTGAGGCAATGGTATCCAATCCCAAATTAAAATTAACAATGTACATTTACTAACATCAATGAAGGACATGTATTGTAGTATTTTTTGATGTTTTTTTGGGTTTACAAATCATTGTCTATCAAAAACTTACTACCTACTCACAAGATCAGTCTTCACAATGAATTTGGCATAATTATTCCTTAAACATTGTTAATACATTCATCAAGTGTTCCTCAGATATGGTTGTTTGCAGTGACTCACAGTGATGCTGTACTTATGTCCAAAAGTACTAGCAATCCAGACATTCTGCTATTATCTTGTACAAAGAAAATATGTACATTACCATAAGTGGTCTAACACAGGACTATCTTCTCTTTTTGTCCTTGACTGTACACCTTATCGTTATTTTGAGTCAAGAAGCTTATCAAACTGCTTATCCCATTCTCTAATACGTTTTCTGTCAACACCATACTTCTTTGCTATAGCAGATACATTGCGCTTCGAGTGAGTTCTCAGAACCTTGACAACATCTACACCATACATATGGAATATTTATGTAATTAATTGATTATTTATAAGTGGTCGCTTACTAGAAGCTGTTTTTGAAAAATTCCTTGTAAGCGCCCACCTCTTTCAAATTCCAAATGAACTGTAAACGCCCATGGGCACTTACTCGGAAAACTACGATACTGACTTATTTATTACTAATGATTTCAACTTTTCACAATATTTGTTATAATAAATTCATTTAAGTAATAAGGCATCCAAGTTGATTGTTATAGCTTTGAAAATCATAGCCTCAAAAAAGATTGTATAAGAACTTATATACCTCTATGAGAGATGTGGAAGTTATTTATTGACCTGATATGGAGCAATCTGATTGGTTAATTAATGCATAGCATGATACAAGTTACTGATACATCATAGTTATGTAATACATACAGAACACGTGGTCAAAAATATGTAATGTTAGGTTTGAGTGAAAGAACTGACAGTTCAATTAATTATAGTTTATTAATTTATACAATTTTGACAACAACATAACTAATAACTGTATTAACTTGTAGTTAGTATATTCAAACATTAGGTCATTATTAATTAATTCATCATTATTATTGATATTATCTATAATTTGTTTTGTCATGTAAGAGTAATTACGAGTCTTCAATCTAATCGTAATCCTAACACTGAAATATCTGATTCAGGTAATTTAATTTCTATATAATATATCAATACATTATGTTAACTGTTACACTGGACATTTACTGTAGTATTATAATTATAGCTTCTTCCCAGGACTAACTGATAGTTTTATATTATCATAGTAAACAATGTGAGTAATAACAAAGATCCTATAAGACTATTAGTAGTAAATTAGAAACAAATGTTCATGTGAGAGGTTGTATATTGCTTAATTTACTTGGCATACCAGGCAGTCTTATAATTGCTTTTAAGTAAACAGTTTTCACTCACTTCTTCTGATCTTTAGTTTCAAAAAGGAGTGATGTTCATTACTGCCATATCTTGTCCTTTGTGTTAACTAACAATCCTATATATCCCAGGATACTAAGTAGTCCCTAAGACTGGACCAATGTCAACACTGAGTATCTTTAAACTTGATACTGGCTGTGTTTAGTACATGTATGTTCCTCAATACCAAGTATCACTGGTACATCTTGATATGACCCCAACTCAAGAGATATACACATTCCTTAGTGTTAAGTATACATACTAACTGTAGTATATCTTTGAATGGTCAATTCATGAGGCCAGTACATACATATCCCTAAACACTGGTATCGCTAGATACCAGGGTTTATTTTGGAGCCTATCACACATATATAGCCATTAATATTAAGTATTCCTGGTATGGACTCTCACCATTGTCACTAGAGAAATGTTTAGTATGTAACTCTACCAGGACCATTACTGATAATATCTTCAGCAAATATTTGTTTTTGCTTCTCACACTCACATATCAATATTTCAAGGGCAGCATGTAAAGGTTTCTAATTTGTTTCAATGATTCCTAACCACAAGACCTTATAACTTTACTGTGCTAATATAAATTATTAATCAATATACTAGTGGCTTATTATCACAACAATTATCACAACATTACATCCACTGATTTAATAAAAAGTGATTAATATAAACCAAGTACACTTGTCACCTTAATGTGAACATTATTGTATAAACTCTTGTGAACTTTATATGTAACAATGAAAGTTCAAACATTACATACCTTACTACTGCAAACATGTTCTTTGTAGTTGTTACTGAAATTATGACTCCAGTCAACTGTACATGTGTCCATTTTTATAGTAGCCATATAATTTATGTCCTATTCTAACCACACCCACAAGTCTTATCCCTTTCCTTTACTCTATTATCTATTGTACATGTACACAAAGGGTTATGTATAGTAGACGCTTGATTATTCGGATCACAGTTATCCGGATAACATAGATACTTGTACTTATTAAACTGGACAATAGGAACTGACTATATTCTAGCTAGTTTTAAATTTTGTTTCTATTATATATTAGGTGCTAACATGATATTACTGGACAAAGCTATGAAGGAGGGTTATGTTACTGCTAAGTGGTCCAAGTTCTCTGTCTCAGGTGCACCTGGAACTGGTAAATCATCCCTTCTTAAACTACTTTATAATGAACCATCACCTGAACATCATGACAGTACTTCAGTAGTTGCTACTCATGAAGCAAGAAAAGTAGAAATCATACCTTCGAATAAAGGTGAAGATTCTATGTGGACAAAAATAGATCATAACTCTCTAAAAAAAATAATTGCTCAAGGAGTTAAAGATGGCATCAGACATCATGATCTACATGTAGAAGAAGTAAAGGAACGTAGACCATTAGAAGGCACACCAGTGGACCAGCCATTAGAGGAATCAGGTGATCACCCAACAGATCAGCAAGAAGAAACATCAGACAGTGATGACTCTGAATCATCAACCACAACAGGACATGATCCTTTCATAACTCAGGAAATTGTTGACCTCTTACCTCATGTAGAGAAGTCTGAAGAACTTTATCAATCTCATTGGATATATGGTGTTGATACTGGTGGTCAAGCTGCATTTATAGACATTGCTCCGGCATTGTTACGATATCACTCTGTCAATATTCTCACACACAAACTAACTGAGAGGCTTGATGACAAAGCTAAGTTCTTCTTCAGCATTAAGGGAAATCGAATTGGTGAGCCAATTGAAAAGCAAATTACCAATATGCAACTTCTTGAAGCTTCACTTCAGTCACTAACATCAGTAAATTCTCCTGAGTTACCAAACATCCATATTAAACATGTCCAAGAACCCCACTGCATAGTATTAGGGACATTCTTGGATAAAATGCTTGAAACTAGTGAGTCTCTAAGTGAGAAAAATGCACGCCTTTGTTCACTTTTGGAGAAATTTGGGAAAGTCATAATTAAGCATCGTACAGCTAGGAATGAAATAATTTTTCCCATCAACACTACTGCTAGAGGTGACATAGAGCTTAGAATGGCTTCTAGGATTCGTGATACAATATGCAACTATTACATAGAGGCACAAATTCCTATTAGATGGTTCTTTTTTCAGTTAGAGTTGGATCTTCTTCATAAGTCATCTAAATCTAGCATCGTAAATAAATCTAAATGTTTGGAAATTGGCAAAAGCTTACAAATGAGACCTGAAGATATAAAAGCAGCCTTGATGTACTACCATGATCTAACTGTCTTTCTGTATTTTCCTAAAATCTTACCTAATGTAGTGTTCCTACATCCACAACCAATTTTCGAGATACTCTCTGATTTGATCAGTATCTCTTTTGCTGACACTGTTGAATGCTTAGAGGAAGAGTGTATTTATCTCTATGAACCTGGAGTTTATGAAGAACTAAAAGTACAAGGAACATTTGATGAAAAGTTGTTGACATCACCCAATTCACATTTATCACAAAGATTCTCTTCTGATTTTACAGTAAATGATTTTCTTAAGTTGATGACAAGTTTATTTATCTTTGCCTCCCTTCCTGAACAAGGGAAGTACTTTATCCCAACTGTTCTTCCAACTGTTGATGTCACAGAATCAATGAAAGCTCCTTTTATAAAGGATGTTGACCCTCTAATTCTATCTTGGGATATGAAGCCTCTTCCTCGAGGTGTATTCCCTGCATTAGTTGTGAACCTTTTACATCGTAAAAATCAGCCAAAATTTCAACTTAAACGTCCTCTACGTTCCACACCACGTTGTCGTAATATGATCACTTTACAAACTCATTATTGTGATGTTCTATTAGTTGATGGGATTTATTGGATTGCAGTATATTATTCAGATCCTTACAAAAGATGTACTACTATACGTGAAGTTGTCCATGAAGGAATTTGTGAGGTGACTCGTACTTTTCAATATATGTCCAATGTAGAATATCTTGAAGAGTATTTCTATTGTACCTTATGCTCCAATGAAACTACAGAACATTTTTGTCAATTGAAAAAAGACAAGCAAACGCTCGTATGCTGTGAAAACTATACTTCTAAAGTTATTGATAGAACTCGTCAGCAACCTTGGTTTACCATGAATGGTAAGCTTGATTTACTGTAACAATACATATATTATTAATTTATAATTATAATTATATTTAAAGTCAAAAGTAGACATTATTTCTCATCTTCCTTTAAATTGTGTGCAAGACATCCTTACAATTTAATAACCAAATCATTACATTATCAGACTACCACAAAGTGTTATTATATATTATTTGTAACTACATGTTAGAGCATACAGTAGTGATATATGTAATACATTACATATAAGATCACATGATGATTTCTACATTAGGTTATGTTTTATAAACAAGTGCCATTATATTGAAGAGCAGCTTTTGTGAAAAGGACTTTTTCAAGTGCATAGCTATTGAATTGAAAGTACTTTGTTTAAAGAAACAATTGACAATACAATAATCTGATAGTATCATAGTGTTCCTACTACCTGTACTGTTTTGTAGTATTATATACTTTCTATAAAGGTTTTATTAACATTACTGTCCTTAAAAAATTAGTATACTTTATTATATTTTTGTTATATTTGATAGGTAATATGTCACTGGATCAACTCTTAGATCAACAACCTCCAATTCTAGAATTAACTAGACATGCCAGAACTTCAGAGTATAATCAGTTAGGTGTAACATTACAACTGGACAGGGTCAATCTAGCTAAATGTCATGACTATACCAGTATGTATCAGCTGTGGCTTGAGGAAAAGTCTCAAAATGCAACAAGGAGGAGTTTATTAGATGCTTTAACAACTATTGGACTAAATGATGTAGCTAGTAAATACAAAGATTATCTAAAGACAATGGTAAGTTACATTGTCCATATATCAATATATACATGTATATAGAGTAGACCCGTTTGTTAACAATAGCTCCATATTACTACCTGACTTTGATTTATATTAAACTTTGTCACTAATCATAGTTTGGTTGTTTTTAGATATAATGTTAGTTAGTATACTGGCTCTTGATTTCCATATGGTTTCTATAAAATTGGCTTTATAACATTATTGACTATGTAAACAACTTGTGACCACAAAAATTTATTTCCTCATTTGTAAGTGGAAAATAATGAGTGTTCAATCTATATAATATAGTGATGTTATGTATATAAACACATACAATATGGTAAGTATACTAGTTACCTTAATACAAGTATGTACATGGTATGTGGATATGTTCATGTAAAGTTTGTTCTGTTGAACAATTGACAATACCTTGATTTATGGACAATACTTTCTCTTTTAATGATTATCTCTTTGGAAAAGGCAATTCAAATACATGTACAGTAGTTCTTGTTAGACTAACTAATATCTATAGTTGTTATATTGGTAGTTAGATATATTCTGTAGTTACTGTATATAATTGTTATCTATTAATTCCACAGAAACATACCTCAATATCCTAGAAGAGAGATCCTTGTAAATGCTCTGTTGATAACAGACTTATTGTTAAAACCAGCTGTTAACTAATTGTATATGTATACTTCTTTTTCAGTACATTTTGTTATTGTTTGTTTTAACATACAAGAACACGTTTGTGATATTGAGTAATTAACTATTTTAAGAGGGGGGGACATGCCAAAATTCAAAAATATTTTTTTGCATAAATGTTATCTTGGACATATGCAATTCACCCTAAAAATATTTAAATAATTTTAAAAAATTGTTATCACTGTTAAAAGCAAGCTTCTTTTCGAAGCTCTTTTAAGATTACAATGTTCTTCCTAGTAGGGTGGGGCTCCCTTGTGACGTCACAGGGGGAACGAATGCTAGCATTGCTAGGTGGAAAGTAATGGCTGAAGACTTTCAATGCAATGTATCTAGTCGGTATTCCAGCATATTAAGCCTCTCCTACTCTTCTTCTTCCTTCGATATGATCGAAAGCAGTGACCCTGCTTCGTGTGTGGAATCTGACCTCGAGGAAGGCTCTGAGAACATAGTTGTTCCATATCAGTATGAAGCAGAGGAAAATGGCTCTGAGTCAGAATCTTCAGATGAGTCTCAGAATGATGAGAGGTCACTAAATACTGAATGGTTAGTCTCTTGTGTCTATTAGTCAGCTATAATAATGAATAAGAAGGCTACATGAGTTGTCTGAGCTAACTTCAAAATATTGTGTTATGTTATAGATACTATTATATTTACCTGTGTAACTGTGGACATTGTATAGTCATGCCTACTGTAGCTGAGTGCATAAGGTGTTGTGAGATAGACATTACAATTCAGAAAATGGTGCAGATTCAAGCACAGATATCCTGTATCACTGAACATGAAGGATTTGAACCTGTTTGCCTAAATGTTTAGGTATTACAAGCAAGATATTTCAGTTATAGGCAAGATTATGGTACGCATGATATTCAGGACCAACCAGGATATGAGTAAGTACAGGGTTTTATTGAACTCACTTACAGTAAGCCATTACATACAGGCAATACAAATTTATCTCTTATCAACAGTTTACTAGTTGGTGTTGGGATTGGGTTGGAAGAAAAATACATATTGTATTACCTAGCTGTGTTGACAACAAAATTTGGACAAAGTTTCCATCTGCTCATTATGTTGGGTTCAAGTATCACTAACTCAATGAGACTAACATATAGTTAATGAGTTTAGAGTCAAGAGTAATGATATTAATTATTTCCATAACAAACAAATAATAACATTATTGAACTAATATTGAACTAATGTTGGAGAAGGCTGAAACGACTTCTGTGGCTCTTGATACCAGAAGCTGACACAAGAGACTAATCATTCAGTATTTAGTAACCTCCCATCATTCTGAGACTCATCTGATGATTCTGACTCAGAGCCATTTCCTCTGGTTCATACCAACATAGAACAACTATGTTCTCAGAGCCTTCCTCGAGGTCAGATTCCACACACGAAGCAGGGTCACTGCTTTCGATCATATCGAAGGAAGAAGAAGAGTAGGAGAGGCTTAATATGCTGGAATACCGACTAGATATATCGCTTTGAAAGTCTTCAGCCATTACTTTGCACCTAGCAATGCTAGCATTCGTTCCCCCTGTGACGTCACAAGGGAGCCCCACCCTACTAGGAAGAACATTGTAATCTCAGAAGAAGCCTTAAAAGAGCTTCGAAAAGAAGCTTGCTTTTAACAGTGATAACAATTTTTTTAAATTATTTAAATATTTTTAGGGTGAATTGCATATGTCAAAGATAACATTTATGCAAAAAAATATTTTTTAATTTTGGCATGTCCCCCCCCTTTAAGTGGGCGTAACAGAATACGGAAGTGTACGATTTTAGTCTGTGTATCGTTCTTGGACCAGGTCTTACAAATCCAGTAATTATTACTTATACTAGAACTACAAAGTGGTTAGTATTGGGGACGCGTACAGTTAGAATTGAAGAGTGTAGATCTATATAGCTGGATATACTGAATTGACAAGTATATATCAATTTGGATTAATTAAAAGATGAAAGTACAACCAGCTAGAAGAAAATTGGTTCATTCTTTAATAGCTATAGGACAGAGTAATGTTGTAAAGAAATATGAAGATTATTTTAAAACGTTACTAGTGAGTATTTAGGATTATCTGCAGCTGATACTGTAAAACATTAATCAGATATAGAGACACTCCTACATACAGGAAGTCAATTTTAAACTAACTAAAGGAATACACAACAACAGTGTTTTATTAAGTGTATGTGTGCAGTGTAGTTAGCTTTACATGTATTTAAAAGTACATTTGTGATCATGTGCCTAAAAACTGACTAGGCTGAATGTAACAGTGATATTCACATAATACAAGTCACAACATAAACACTTTGTCGCATTTACTTCTATATAATTATATACATCATATGTATCATAGCTACTTGTATCTTTGAAAATTAACTAACATATAAACATGACTTTATTATTGATCATTTACATTGTACTACAGTAGAAGGCACTAACAGTTTGGGTCATGTATATACAGTGAATCTATTAAACTTGACCTTAGAGCTACACATGATATTTCATTCAATAAATAATTACTATGACTAGCTTCTGTTATCAAAGCTACATGTCTTATCTAAATTATATTCAGGAACATAACTTCACTTTAACCATATACTTATCACTTACTTAGAAGTATTACATTAATACTATTTTAGTTATGGAGGTCTGGAACAAATCCAACCCCTTACAATAAATGGTCACTGGCTAGATTGCACATTGTCAGTTTACTGTTACATACCTATATATGCTGAGTTTAACTCATCAGACAATATTGCCAATTATAGTGTCACAATTTAAGAGCACTTTTGTGAATAGTATTATTTCATTGATTCATGATAATTTCTCTTACCGAACTATTCAATACACTTGAAGGTAACTACTAAAGTTACCATGTGACCATGTGTATATATGTATTACAGTGAACAGGTGTTATTGTAATCCCTTATATTTTACAGATGCTTACAAGTATTTCAAAAAGCTCCAAACGAACGTAGTTACTTGATTTTGATGACAAATGATATCAATTTGGTTGAGCTCTTGATGTTTGCTACAATGTTTTCAATGACCTAAATCATAATCGCCATAGCAATATAGCTAAAAAAGTAATCCATTCTTCTACTAACTCTGTTATTACAATGTACCAGAGTAGAAGGCACTAACAGTTTGGCTCATGTATATACAGTAAATCTATTAAACTTGACATTAGAGCTACATATATCATTCAATAAATAATTACTATGACTAGCTCCTGTTATCAAAGCTACATGCCTTATCTAAATTTTATTCAAGTACATGTACATAACTTCAACCATGTATTTATTACTTACTTAGAAGTATTACATTAATACTGTTTTAGCTATTGAGGTCTGGAACAAATCCAACCTCTCATAATAAATGGTCACTGACTACATTGCACATGTACATTGTCAGTATACTGTTATATAGGTATATATGCTGAGTTTAGCTCATCAGGCAATGTTGTCAACTATAGTGACACATTATTTAAGAGTATTTTTGTGAACAGTATTATTTCATTGATTCAGAATAATTTTCTATGGCCTAATTATTCAATACATTTGAAAGTAGTTACTAAAGTTAGCATGTGTATATATGTATTACATTGAACAGGTGTTATTGTTATCCCATGTATTTTACAGATGTTTCTCAAGTGTTTCAGAAAGCTCCCAGTGAACATATAGTTACCTGATTTTCATGACAAATGATATTAATTTGGTTGAGCTCTTGATGTTTGCTACAACGTTTTCAATGGACTAAATCATAATCATAATACACCTAAAAAAGTAATCCATTCCTTTAGAAATTCTGCTATTAAAGTGTATCACATTTTGTGTCTACACAAATATCTTTGTTTCATTAATATCATCTGTCGTCTTTTGATAGTGGTTTTATACTGGTATTACATGAAGCTTGTCGTCAGGGGATAACCAGAGTCATTAAACACTTCTTTGATAATTACATTAAACATATTGATATCAATCAGCTATTTGTTTATCATCTGAATTATCATTGCTATGTCCAGTCCTCTATTACAATATTACAATAAATACAGATGGATTGAGAGATCTACTATCTCTGGGCGTATTGCCAATGATATCAGGTAGCAGCTATATCCCTAGCCATTTTGAACTATTGTACTGGAGAAACACACACTATGATAGCATTGTCTCCAAAATGATTGGGATTGTAACATAAAACCACTGAAGATTGAAATTGAAATAGTTTTGTAGAACAAGTTATTTCACGAACTGTTTTACTAGCTACCAGCTCAGATTATTATTCCAAAAGAGTTTTTTTACAGCTGTTGAAGTCTTAGGGGAAGGGGTAATAGATGTGACAGGACATTTCAGACTTTATATTTGTCTCAGGGGGATAGGAAGATAATTTCAAGTAGGGTGCTACAATGATTCATGGGTCCCATTTTAATTTAAGATTAATTAATTTTCAGTAAAATTTCCAAAGTAATTTACTCTTCTTTGTTTGCTGGAAACAAATGTCTTAGCCACTTTATGTAGGTCAACTTGATCAGTTTGGTCATTGTGAATGTACAACAGAAATAGATTATTAAACCTGCAATTGGTCATCATACTTCTAAGATATATTTTAATTCTTCACATAGGGTCAATGTCATCTTCAAAAAAATTGTTAATGTTTAGTTAATAATATGTCATGAATGCAAATATGAATGTCCAATTTTTGGGTGTGCTATGATGCTAGTCATATACTTTCTATGATTTAACGTCACAAATTAATGTCAGACAAAAAAGTAGGGGTACTATAGCACCCTTTGCACCCCCCTTTCCTACCCTCTGTGTCTGGACAACCAATACTAAAAATCGATAAACAAAACCAAGCTATATATACAGTACAACAACCAATCAAAATACATCTAAGGAGTCCATAGCAATAGCCAATGAGTTAGCTGGAATAGAGTCCTTGACAGATCACAATTACATGTATTTAAAAGTACATTTGTGATCATGTGCCCAAAAATAACTGACTAGGTTGAATGTAACAGTGGTATTCATGTAATACAAGTCACAACATAAATACATTGTAGTCTCATTTACTTCTATATAATTATATACATCATATGTATCATAGCTACTTGTATCTTTGAAAGATAACTAACATATAAACATGACTTTATTATTGATCATTTACAATGTACCACAATAGAAGGCACTAACAGTTTGGCTTATGTATATACAATAATTCTATTCAAATTTGACATTAGAGCTACATATGATATATCACTCAATAAATAATTATTATGACTAGCTTTTGTTATCAAAGCTACATGCCTTATCCAAATTATATTCAAGGACATAACGATATATTTATCACTTACTTAGACTAATGTTCTCTTACCTAACTATTCAATACATCGAAGGTATCTACTAAAGTTCTCATGTGTATATATGTATATATGTATTACATTGAACAGGTGTTATTGTAATCCCTTATATTTTACAGATGTTTCTCAAGTATTTCAAAAGGCTCCAAGCGAATGCAGTTACTTGATTTTCATGACAAATGATATCAATTTGGTTGAGCTCTTGATGTTTGCTACAATGTTTTCAATGGCCTAAGGTCACAATCACTATACCAATATAGCAATACTGCTAAAAACGTAATCCCTTCTTCTACTAACTCTGTTATGAAAGGACTTCTTGTTAATAAAATACACATAATAATGCACATTATAATTAGTACATCACTTTAATAAATGTAAACAAATAACAACAAATGCATTATGTAAATAGAATGACAGATAGACGATTATTTACAAGAGATAAAGTTTTGGGTATTATTGATGATGATCCAATGTATCCAGGGAGTGATGAAGAATTCAACACATTAGATGATGAGATGGAGGACAACTACTGTTAATAAAATTATAAGATAATTTACAAAGTATGTAAAACCCACCAATCTTAGTATAACAGAAGGTATATCTGTTGATGTTGAAAAGTCTCCAGTCCAGTTACCTGCATCGCTATGGTAAATATCACAAATATTACCTTTTACTGATTGTGAAATAAATAGCTACCAACAAATAGGGTCACTTGCAGGTCCATCAAGTTCACTAAATGATACACCACTATCAGTGTAAGTGAACACATGTCAAAATAACAGTTTACCTACAATCATAATAGGACTTCTCTTGAAAATCCTGTGTCTGCCACTAACAAATCTAAATAAAGATAAGTTATACAATAAATGTACATTTCTCAACTGTAAATATCTTCATAGCCAATGCACAAGTGACCACACCCTAGGGGAGATAAAATGGTCAAACAATTACATGCCAGTCTTTGTAGATTCGTTTACTAAATCAGTGGGACCAACTGTTTTTGTTCCTTCATCACTACTTCAGGCATTTATGTTATTTTTTACACAATCACTTCTACAACTGATAGTAGACAAGATAAACAGATATGCTAATACATGTATGGGTGGAGAAAAGTATGCCAAATGGACAAAAGTGTTTATTGAAGAATTGCAGGCATACTTGGGATTTATGATCGTAATGGGGATAGTAAAATTACCATCCATATATGATTTTTGGAAAAATGACCCATATTATCACTACACCCCCATAGCATATCGAATTTCTCGAGATAGATTCATGGACATTTCATGATATCTCCATTTTGTAGACAATGCGATGTTAGCACTACCAGGTACACCACAATATGATCGTCTTGGTAAAGTAAGACCAATTCTGGAATTTCTTAACAACAAATTCCTTACATTATATAATCCAAATCGTGACAACAGTATAGACCAGGCAATGATAAAATTTAAGGGCAGATCAGCAATGAAACAATATGTTCCCAAAAAGCCTATCAAGAGAGTATTTAAAGTTTGGGTCAGGGCTGATAGTGACAATAGGTTTGTATGTGAATACCAAGTATACTGTGGAAAGGAGAAGAGATCCGAAACAGGACTAGAGTCATGGGTTGTCCGAGAATTAACAAAAAGCACTGTCGGAAAAAAGCATCACATATACTGTGATAACTTTTTTATAGGCATTCCACTTTTTAAGGATCTGCTAGAAGACAAAATTTATGCCTGCAGACCATGCGTTCAGATAGAAAGTTCTATCCAACAGAATTCAAACCAATTCTAAAGAAAGGGTTCAAGGAGAGGGGAGAATTCTAGCTAGCAAGACACGAAGGTAGTAAGTGCTCTTGCTACAAACTCTTAGCCTTTGGCAATAACACAAGTGGAGAGGAAGCAACAAAATGGAGAAAAAAAAACTAGTAAATTGTTCTCAACTAATCGCCAACTATAACCAAAAAATGGGTGGAGTTGATCATAATGATCAACTGAGGCAGTACTACTGCCTCAACACAAGAGGATATAAGGCTTATATGTACATCTTTTACTTTGTAACTGATGTCGTAATTACAAACACTTACCTCTTGCAAACATTCCTTCCCACATCTCCATTCAAAACAATGAAAGACTTTTGCCTCAATTTAGGCTACCTTCTCATTGGATTGGATTGTGGTCATAAGCATCCTGGTTGTCCTTCATTGTGTCTACCAGTGAAAAAAGGTTTGTCAGCACCATTTTCCTCAAAAGCACGATGGCAGTAGACACAGGTGTCACTATTGTTATGCATTTCTAAATAAACAAAGAGATACTCAATGATATTGTAGTGACTGCAGCCTTTACTTCTGTCATACTGGAAAGAGTGATGACTGTTTCCAACACTACCACACCCACCATGGACTTAATGAAAATTAAAGTGAACTTACATATATACAAAAAGAATAAATATATATTATTAACACCTAACTGAAATGTCTAACTTAACAAACAGTAGTCATTCAAATAAGAAGCACATACAGACACACACACAACACACAAAATCCAACTATAAATTTCTACCAACAAGGTAAGCAATACTAACTTGTTTAAACTTGTTTGTTTGTTTGAAGCTATAACTAATGTTAAAGAGAGTATGAAGAAATGGTGAAAAGAGGTATTGTTTCACTACATATTTTGAAAGATTTCTCTAAGCATTACATACCTAGAGTGTTCGCAGAAGTGGAGGTTACCAGCATTTTTAATTCATTCCTCTACATTTATGCCTGCTCTTTTGCGTCGTCTTAATCCTGAGGACATGAATAAGCTATCTACTACTCCATTGCTATACCATTTTAATGAGGGCTGTGTTCCTGCTGGTTTGTTTTGTGCATTAGTTGTTTGTCTATCAAACAAAGGATACAAGCTATTAGTTGATGATCCTGATCTACCTCTTAAAACTCCTCATAACAATGCAATGAGTTTTGAAATAGCTGGTCTACGTATTGCTGTCACTGTAGTTGATTCATTTCATCAACTTGAAGTCCATTACCATTCTACAGCTGAAGTGGATTACCTCAGGAAATATCTTTCTGAAATACGAAATACGTTTGTAGACAGTTTAAAGGAAGTAATTGAGAATCGGAAATACAAGATAAATAATATTCCAAATTGTGCATTCTACTGCCGAGCTGATAAATGTTGTCAAGATAGCAGTAAACCACACATTGCTACTATAGGTAGAGAAGGAGAAGTGATCTGTTCAGTGCGTCCTCGTACTGTTTGGTATTCACCTAGTGAGGCTGAAAGTCTCTGGTTAGCTCCTTATCCATCCTCTTCCAGTGAGTTAACAACAAAACAGCTAATAAAAGAGTTAATTGAAACATCACATAAATGGTTTGAGATCGGTATTTATCTTGAAGTACCAAACTATCGCCTGGAATCCATCCGAATTTGCAACGATGACATTGTACCAAGATTATATGCTGTTCTTGAATTCTGGAAAAATAACCCAAAGCCTACTAAACCATACACATGGCAGACAATTGTCTCTTGTCTTCACTCTCGTATTGTCTCCAATAAAAGGCTTGCATCAAAGATAGAACAACAATATCTCTAGATCTTGCAGACTAAATACTGCTCCTATTAAAATGTATACATTCCATTCAAATTTAAACAGTTTTTAGATGGTTACATCATTTTAATTAAACAAACTTACTAGTTATACATGTCACAAACTTGATGCTTCGTAGATTGTCCTGTCTTTTTATTAATAAATAAACAAATTTAAATACTTGCATATATATTTTAGAAATAGTTTTGAATGCCTGCTGTATTGTTCATGTAAATGTACATGCTGCTAATATTATTATTAATAGTACAATTGATAATCAAAGTGAAATCATTATCTGCAGTAGATTCATTGGTGTAAGTGCACTATGATGAGCTTAACTTTATATAATTTTGGTAATTTATGTAGACAACACGAGTATAATATCATAAAGATATTAAATTGTTAATATTTTTTAAAAAATTGGATGTATATAAAATGTCAATCCTGTCAATAACTTGTTCAGTTGCTACATCTTTCAATTTCAAGAATTGCTCCTCAATAGACGTCTTTTAAGATACGATTACATCTACTAAGTGTGAAAAATGAGCTTAAGTTAAGATCATTAGCTTTTGGAGGATTAATACATGTATTCAGCCATGATTCAGAATGAAAACTGACAGTAAACAAGGAAATTTGTATGTGCACTGTACTACTTCTCTCTAGAATGACAATGATGACACAACCACTTTTATAACCCTGACTACAAAGGAAGTAATGGCATCTTACCCAAGTCACTGTTGGAGAGTTCTGCTCTGTTACATAATCACATAACCATGGGAACCACCACATCCACAAGTCATGTGAGGAGTACACATTCCACCACCATTGATGATTTCATGCTATACCACACTCATGTCCACTTATATCTGTTTCAAAGATGCTAATGTCACAATTAAACTGTTTTTTTGAAGATTAGAGAGTCATTGTGAGGCAACTACTTATAAATATAAACAAGCAAGTCATGATTAGTCAATTCTTTGGTGTAAACTGAAAGTAACATAATATTGTTTTCATTACTATTGTCATATTGCATTGATTTTATATGTAGATAATATAAAAAATGAAAGAAAAATGTTTAGACTACTGGACAAGTAAGTAGCATTAGGATTCACTATTGCTAAGGTAGCCCACACACATTCAGCCTCCCATACGATCGCAGTTACTACCCTCCATATCACAGTAGACTTTTATTAACTCACGCATAAAATGTTAGTATTGTGTTACTGCATATTTTTAGAATGTCTAATGGACTCTCATTATTATTTTTCACAATTAAAAACAGTAATACAATATAATGTTATTATTGTTCAACTATTTTAAATGAACACAATAAAGCAGTAACAGTTATATGAATATACTAATACAACTGTCATTAACAAGGCTATCAACCAGATCCACTCCAAATGTCCATGCATGTTTACAAGGATTACCATCATATGTAATAGATACACCATCAACATAAATATTATCAATATTTGGATTATCAACAGACACTCCACCCCTTATATTAAGTCTGGTGAAAACCATCTGATGAACCATACTGATATCTTCTCACTTGTTTACTACAAAATGATGAAACTGGTCAACTACAAGACTATATCTAGTGTTGTTATTCTGTTTTATTGTTAGTTCTGGTGGAAAGATAACATTCACATAATATAGCACACTCATGTTAAGGTAGCACACTCACAACCTGCCTCCTTTATTATCACAGTTACTACTCTCCATATTGTAATACACTGATATAAGAGAATCATTAGGAGCTAGTATTGTGAAATAAATTGATGGAGCAAAGCTGCATTCATTGAGAATCTGAGAGCAATTAAGAAAAAAAGCCTGCAGTAGACAGATATTATGGAACCATTTGCAGCTCTCATTGTGTAGTAGCTAGACTATAGAGGGAGATATAGTTTTACTTGAAAGACTTAGAGCAGTTGGAGAATGCAAAGTTGAGTATATACATCTCTTGTAATTGTCCTAGTAGTTCATTGTTAGGACTAAAGTTACGATGACACTCATCAAGGATATCATAACATGGTTGTGATATTGAGGTTTATATAAATTTTAACATAGCAATATCTCTGAGAACAATCCTGCACAATAGAAATAAAACAGCAATAGTTTCATATTTTAATATTTCATTGAAATGTTCACATACATGTACAGTAATTCTGCACTGACAGAACTGACAGTAATATTTAACTGTGTATATTTTATAGTCCAAATTATGTACTATATAATAAGACAGAAAGATAATCTGATGTGTTGACTTGTCCTCATTATTCTTGAGGACAAATCAACACATCAGATTATATTTTCCTACATGTCATTTGTTTGCTTTATATACATTTATCAAAAGCTATAAATGAACAAACAATATGTGTTTGAATTGGCACAAACAAGCAGAGAAAAAGTTTAATAGTTATTGACTAGTGTGGCTTGTCTTGGATATAAATATCATCAGAAATCAATAATACTGTTACAAAGAAAAAACAACAAACAAAATTTGTATTTCTAATAAAATTATGCTGGGTAAATAGAAAAAGGGAAAAACTAATGTGTAATATGTTGAGCCCCTAGTGACTTGTTATTACTACAGACACAGCAATGATTGGTATTCCAGAGGATAAAGTATCAAGGTGTGTGGTTAGAAATATCAGTTTGTGTGAATTGTTGATTATTGGGCACTTTGTAGGGGTCTGAATATTAACAGTGCTATTATGCAAAAATAATACTTTAAAAGTATTAATTAACTATGCACATGTTCAAAAAAAGGAGCAAGTACACTAAAACTAGAAAGACGATTAAAATATTAATAATAGAACTTAGCGAACATACATTTAACTCAATTATCTCTACTGGAGTAGATTCATCAGGATATCCTTCACTGGTACACATTCTTAGTTCAATATCATCAGTAAATGATTGATTAAGGGACTTGACAAACCATGGCATGTTAGGAAATGCACAGCATGGAAACTCTAAGTAGTCACATTTTTGCCATCCCAAAGTGGATCATCATAGTGGAATGTATAAGGTTCATAAACATGAGAGCCAGACTCGCAGTAGTAGTCATCACCAACATATTGTGGTATAGTTTCTGTGCTGCAATTATTACAGGGACAAGCCCATTGGTTTCTGCCAGTTTCTCTTTGCCCTGCTATATATGTCCAAACATGATGACGAGGGTTATTACCAATGAGTAATAGACACACCATCAACATAAGTCCCTTAAAGTGAAGGAGATTCTTTATTATTATCATAAATACCATAACATTTCCAAGATGGTATCCTCTGACTTCTCCACATACTTGAGAATAGTTGAGACCAAAAGTAGAGAAAATGATGGAATTACAGCCACCATTTGAAGGACGAGGTCGATCACAAAGTGGATAACTAATAATTGGAAAAAAATAACTGATTAGACCACTTGGACAAGTAGCACTAATTTCGTACACCAATCTCATCCATCCTCCCTTATCATCACAGTTACTACCCTCCATATCACAATAGACTGATATAAGAGAACCATTAGGAGCTCCTATTGTGTAGTACCCAGACAGAGGTGAATTGTTTTCTTTGAAGACTTGAGAGCAGTTGTCAAAAGCATTGTCATCACAGTAGACAGATATTAAGGAACCATTAACAGCTTTCAATGTGTAGTAGCCAGAGGAAACTGAAGGGATTTTTTGAAAGACATGAGAGCAGTTGGAGAATGCAGAGTTAAAAATGTCTATAAACTGCAACATGTCTTGTAACTGTCTTAGTAGTTCATTGTTATGATTAAAGTTACGATGACACTCGTCAGAAATATCAGAACACATTTGTGATGCATAGAAATTAAAACTATTGTTCACATACTTCTTTCCAATGCAAGTCATACTGTTATTAACAGGAGGAGATGATATCTCAAACAGATTTTTCATAGAGTAGAAGAGATCACGACCACATTTTAGTGATGTGCATGGAGGTGAGTAAACTTTAACACTAACTATATCTGTGAGAAGAATCCTGTATAATAGAAAAAAACATCAATGGTTTGATATTTTACCATTTTTCTTGAAATGTTAACATGTACAGTAATTCTGCACTGACAGAAGAGATAATTCTATTTGTGAGTTGCCTTGGTGAAAGTGATAACTTCTGTTAAAACATATCAAAATATACAGTCGTTATGTACACAATTATATGTTTTCAAAGATGTTTACTAAATTATATCTCAGTTTAAAAATAATGGATAACTTGAAATGCAAAAATTAGTAAGCATTTTATTAAAAAATTGCTTATGTACATACAATGTTTTAATTGTTTGATAGAAGAGGTCCCTTTTTCACAAATCAGATAACATTTAATTGTGTATGTTTTATAGTCCAAATTATGCATTAGTTGCCACTGATGTGCATCAGTAGTTAGTTACATAAATGCTTTGTACCAGAATTGTCTGACCAATGAAATTAAAGTCTCCTTCTCCTTTACAATACAAAAATTGCTATAGCTATAAGTACATAGAATGGCAGGCACTATTTCTGCTGCATGACAATACAATAATCATAATTTTATTTTCATGATTTTCAGAATTATATGGTAGAAGTTATTTTCAATTAGTATGTGTATTTCATTGACATTAGTATATATGATTTTAAAAGACATTAAAAATCCAAAACCGAAACAAGACTAATTTGAGAAGTGATCACATGACATCAACAAGTCAATCAGCAATTACTTACTAGTAATTGTATGATACTACAATATTTTTTATAAGCTACACATGTCAGTTTATAACATTTTGCAAACAATGAATCACTGTAAGATGCTTTTGTAAACATGTGCATAATTATTACTACATATATTCAGTTTTTTAGACATTCAGCTTTTGTACGCTGCTCATATTGAAACAATTAATTTTGTAATTGATTATGTATATACTTAGTGGATGTGGAATCCAACAACATAAACAGAAGTTCTTCATTGTATGTCCTTTCATTAGTCATCATTTTCAATCAAATGTCTTGTGATGTATATAGTTTCATTGGTTTTTTTGTGAACCACGGCATCTTTGGGTAAATACAACATGGCTGTTCTAAGCTTGCACACTGTTGTTCATCCCACAATGAATCATTAGAATACAGAACATTTATAGATGTTGTCACAGGCTCACAGCAGGATTTCTAGATTCACAGGTTATGGAGAAGTTAGTTTAAAAAAAGGATTTTATGCCTAGAATTACTCATGGGACAAATTTAAACTAATACAACCTTGATTTTACTCTAGGGCCAAGCTTATACTATTGATTTTAGTTTAAAATCCCTCAGTGAAGTCATCTATCTTTGTATTATTATGGTGTAATTTTACACCAATTGACTAATTAAGGGGTTTACTCATTTAATTTCCTTCCACAGTAATTTCCTTTTCTATTATATGGCACAATTTTACACTAGTTGCCACCCTCAACTGGAAATTGTGTAAAATATCCCATATAAAGTGAAAGCTACACATTCAACTGAAGGAAGATTTTAATAATGACCTTTGAACTCATTAAAATTTTTCCATTATAAAATACTGAACAAGAGTACTAAGGTGGAAAGTTAACGGTGTATATGTTTGAGTAAATGAATTCAGTTCATAACACTGTTTTAACACTATAATGAATTGAATATTTATAAGATCAGTAATTATAATCATCAGTCAATAATTTTCATATCTTTATCATCATATGATGCTTCTTTTGAAACTCCATCATATGGGAAGTACACAGAGTATGGTCCTACAGATTTTAGTGTAAAAAAGGATTTTACGCCTAGAGTTTCTCATGGGATGATTTTACACAAACGCAACCTGGAGTAGATCATGGGACAATTTTAAACCAATACAACCTTGATTTTACTCTAGGTCCAAGTTTATACTATTGTTTTTAGTTTAAAATCCTTCAGTATAGTATTCTATCTACGTATTATTATGAGGTAATTTTACACCAATTGGCTAATTAAGGGATTTACTCATTTAATTTCCACCCACAGTAATTTCCTTTTCTATTATATGGCACAATTTTACACCAGTTGACACCATCAACTGGAAATGGTGTAAAATTACCCCATATAAAGTGAAAGCTATACATTCAACTGAAGGAAGATTTTAACATTGACCTTTGAACTCACTTAAAACCTTCCCATGATAATAATCTGACAATCAACCAACATGTACTGCTGTTAAGTTAACTGACTGAACTGATAGTGACATTAGCATACATTATCCTTATATTTGTTTTTAAAATGCTAATGTCATAACTGGATTTGTGAAGATTAGAGAGTCAACAAATATTATGAGGCAATTACTTATAAGGATAACACAAGCAAGTCATGATTACTCAATTCTTGGATGTAAACTGAAAGTAACATAATATTGTTTTCATTACTATTGTCGTATTCCATTGATTTTATACGGAGATAATAAAAAATGAAAGAAGACTGTTTTGACCACATTAACAAGTAAGTAGCATTAAGATTAAAGGGTGTGTTTGTATAGTTTGAATTGTTTTTGAGATATTTTAGGGGGAAGTCAGGGATTTAGGAAAGAAGCTTCCCCCTTGCCCCCTGTAGATGAAACCCTGACAGTAGACTGTTATCAACTCACACAAAAAAACGCTAGTGTTGTGTTACTGCATAGTTTTATAATATCTGATGGATTCTCATTATCATTTTTCACAATTAAAAACAGTAATACCATATAATGCTATTATTTTTCAACTATTTTAAATGAACACAATATAAAGCAGTAACAGTTATATCAACATACTAATACATTCTCACATTATATAAATACTTGGCTACAATACAACTACTATGTTTGTTTAGCGAACAAATAACTCTATGATATCTATTGGAGTGGCTTCATCAGGATAACCCTGACTGGTACACATTCTCACTTCAATGTTATCAGTAATCAAATTAGTTAGTGTCTTCAAGAACCAAGGCATTTTGGGTGAAGTACAACAGGTGGCCTCAATACCAGGACAATTTTGTCCATCCCATAGTATATCAGTAAAAACATCGTTCGGCCAGCCATTTTTTGGTCCTGCTGATTCACAGTAATAGTCATTACCCACATATGAAGGTAAAGTAGCTTCAGAGCCATTGTTACAGGGACAGTTTTGATGATTTGTTCCATGTTCTAATTGACCACAGATGTAGGTCCAGATGTGTTTCCTAGGATTACTACCGTGAGTTATTGAGACACCATCAACATAATATCCATCAATACTGTCATTGGAATTATCATCATTAGGATAAATGCCATCTGCAATTCTATACTGATATCCTCTGACTTGTCCACAAATATGTTGATAAGAAATACCATGAGTGCTAAAGAACGTGCTATTACATCCACCACTACTTCTGTTAAATCTGTCACATAAAGGATGATATGTGCTATTAAAGTTATAAGTATACAGTCCAGGAGAACACAAAGCATTAGGTTCACTCATGTTGAGATAGCCCACTCTCATCCAACCTCCCTTATTATCACAGTTACTACCCTCCATATCACAATAGACTGATATAAGAGAACCATCTGGAGCTCTTATTGTGTAGTACCCAGAGGGAGCTGACCTGTTTTTTTTGGAGACCTGAGTGCAGTTGGAAAATACATTGTTAAAAATGCTTATGAACTTAGAAATCTGTTCAAGCTCTTCTTGCAGTTCATTTTCTGCTATAATGTTATGTTGATCCTTGTCAATTATCTCGACACATTGTTGTGATTGATAGAATGTAACACCATTGTTAATATATTCAACTCCAATACATTTGTCAACAGTGGGAAGAGATAAGGACTCAGATAACTTGTTTAGAGATTGTGGTAAATGATAACCACACTCAAATGATGGATAATAAACATTAACATCAACAAAAACGTTAGAACTGGTTTCATTAGCTGTTGTGATAATGACATATAACTCAAAGAAGATGAAAAGACTTGGAAAAATCGAAAATTTTGACATTTTTTAAAATCCTTGTTATTAACTGACGTCTTTACAATGATCTTTCTTCCTTCTTCTTCAGTTCTTACATCTATGCATTCATTGCACATGTATATATAAGATGATATGAAAACATGTTGTGCTTATCTTTGATTTCAATTACTTATGTCAATATTTTGATCTTCCATTGCAAACATTCCATCAAATTCTCATACTTCTCAAGCAACAACACAGTTGCAAATGTTTTAAATCATTGACAATGTATGGTTATTATACATAGTTATTAATTCAATTATGGCAGTAGATTTTAGTTAATTAAGCTCAGTGATTCAATATGATTATTTTGACCACTGACACATTTAAAGTTTTGGGAGTGTTAATGGACTTTGGATCAGTATATTCTATATAAATCAACAATAGCTACTTAATAAATAGCCTATCAAACTAGACTCTCCTCCTCGTGCACAACAAACAAAATGGTCTAGCTTGATTATCAACCTCATATATAAGTCATCTGAAACATGTATGACAAAAATGCATGGATTATGGTCTAAATATTTGTATCTTCTTGATTGTTCATTGGTCTTATATACAAGATTGCTATATTAAACTGGTCATTATTAATGTTAATACTATATGAGACTAGTTCAGTAAATTGGACCCTCCTTAGTGTATACTAAGATGATCAAACTTGATCCTTCTTAGTGTAGTGTTCAGATGATTGTTCTCTTGAATGAGAGAAATATTTGGTGACTTAAGTCCAATATCTTGGCATTTAAACTACATTTTAGCTAACCAATCAGAATGCTTGAAACCTATTACATCATCAGCTGCATAAATTAGAATGTATTCTGTCTTCTTCCCTATAAGTGATGTATCATCTTATAATGTCAACGAATTTATCTAAAGTCACCTGACATCCTTTCTTGTGTTAAACAAGTAGGTATCTCAATATAAGACTGTACCCTATAACAATATGTAATCAACAAATATTTTAATTTAATTATATTATATATGGATTTTAAAATTAGTTAATGATAAATTTTGTATCTTTTAGATCACTGAATTGGTATGTTAAAAGAAATGTCAGGTCTGACCTGACATTTGTTAACAAGTCAGATAACTCCTGACTACACTATGTAGTAGTACCGAGAAAGTATATTTACATAAAAATGGCAGCAAGTAAATGATCATTATAATTGTAGACAGTAACAAAGATAACTGTCCATGTATTACTAGCTAATAATTAGTCCCACCCTAATGTGTTCAATGTCCACTTTATTTAGTATTTGTTTGACATACCACATATTCTATTTATAGCCCAATCACAAACCATTGTAATATAAGTAGTAAATTTGTTAGATCAGTGTGAGTGAAGTCATTGAATGATAAACAGTAAATGTTATTAACAGTAGAAGAATAGTAGTACATGTAGATGTCCTAGTTAATTGTATAAATATAATTCCAATTTTATATTCCAAGTTTCTGTATTAAATTCCATGTCCATTTATTGATAATTGAAGTTTTCATTTGTCAACACTTAATCAATAAAATATACATTTAAAATTATAACTTTAAGGGCATTAATTAATTTGTAATATGACAGTTTGTTATAATAATTATTTTCTTGTTATCCCAGATATTACAAGTATATTAAAGGAGACTCCTACAAAATATGAATTGTTTAAGCTATTATTTGGTATTAGACACAAATGGTATGATATTGGATTATCATTACAAGTACGTCGCAATGTTTTGGACAGTTTAAAGCAACGTGAGTTCCACAATCTAATCAAACTTAATGAAGTCATCAACATCTGGAAAGAAACTCAACCATCCCCTGATACTTGGGAAACAGTGATTACTACTATCGAGAGTCCTATCGTTGATGACAAGGTGACAGCTGATCTAATACGTCAATATCTTAGTACAGGTAAGAGTAATAAGTTATTATTATTAATTAATGAGGTTATTAATAGTGGTGTTCAGACTACTACTGTAAAGTGTATTCAATTCAGTTATAATCAACATTGTTCACACACAATGTACATCAGTAGAATGTGATTGAAAAATGAAATTAGTCTCAATTCACTTCAAAGTGGTTTGATGTTGATTGTATCAGTTATAATTTGAACACAGGAATGTTTTGTACATGTTATGAATAATTGTGATCAGTTTGTAGGTAGTCATGTCTTGTTCTTAACTTTAAAGACTGAAAACACATGTTCATTGACCATACAGTAGATTCAATCAAATGAAAAAATTTCTACTTTGTTTTTCATTACAATACAGTGTATTACATGTCTATCTACCTTATGTACACTTATACACTTGATTTGTTGACTCTTATGTTATGAACAGTGACTGATTAACCTCACTACATGTGGGTGCATAACGAGGGTACTGTAGTCTAGATCTGTTAGTGTGTGTGTGTGTATGTGTCTGTTACTGTGCAAACAGCTTTGAACTGCTTTAACTCAGCAAACACGGCACTGGTAGCCACCACACTATAGTGGACAGTAGCAAAACTTCTGTACTGCTTAAGAATACTACTAAAAGCTCTCCACTACTTTTAGCTCAAGCAGGCAATACAATTAAATTACATGATAATCACATGATATACCCTATAGATTGATTCATTAAGGAAAGCATTAAATTTTTCTCAGGATGAGAACATTAGTTTGAAAGCTCAAAAGGCTAAAGTTAATTAATAAATCCATGATACTTTATTATCTGAATATAAACAGGCTAAACTGGCTTCATTACCTCGTTTAAATATTCTAAAGAGATTGCTAACTACCAATAAGCAACAAGATGACGAAGAACAAGATATAACCAATTGTGCTGTCCTAGAAAAGTCAGTATTGAAACAAAGAAATGGTTTACTAAAGATTGGTTGGATAGATGGATGGATGGATGGATGGACAGTTGATAGGATAGACGAATGAATAAACATATTAGATTTATATGATGCTTAGGATTTGAGTGCTATCCTTTGTCAAACTTGCGTTGTAGACATTACAAAGAAAGAGAGTAAGTTGGTCTTGTTACTGCTTTATGTTACACACTCACTCAGCATCAAGTTCTAGAGATATACTAGCATACAAGTTATCTACTTTAATCGCACTAAAACAGATAACTAATAAGGTATATACATGTTTGTTGTTGTACTGGTCACTTGATCACAATTATTTTGTGGGTATTAGCTGAAGGCGGATACTATGCAAATATTGGCTAACACTTATCCAGGAGGCCTTGTACAAAGTCACCTCCGACCTTTTGTTTCACCTCAGTTTGTAAAAGTAAACATTATATTTTGTAAGTATTTAGTTGATTCTTCTCTGTCTGTCTGTCTCTGTCTGTCTCTCTGTCTGTCACTGTCTCTCTCTGCCTCTGTCTCTCTCTCTCTCTCTCTCTCTCTCTCTCTCTCTCTCTCTCTCTCTCTCTCTTCTCTCTCTCAAGGTTCTTTCTGAGGCTAATACTCCATCCCAGCTTCTTGCAAGGTTGTGGCTTCCCTGGTTACATCATCAGTGAAAGGTTCTAATAAAAAGTTGATTTTGTCAGCCAATCAATTCCAAGCTCTCCATGCACTAGTTATAACTTAATACTAATTTATAATAGATACATAATAATTTTAGGCTTAGATGTTTTGGTAATATCAAATCAATTAAGAAAATGTTTAGTCTTATCAAATAATAGGTGGTGTTTTTAAAAATGGCAAATCGTGTTAATAATTTTATTGTGTTTCAAGAGAGCAACAGCAAATGTAAACTAAATTAAACAACGTCAATCTATTACTGGACATAAAATATCTATAATCTCAAGGGGCGTGTCCTAATTTTGATGGTTTTTGTTGTCACATAATAGTAACATCCTTACAGAACCATTGGTCCTCTCACAATGCATACATGTATCATTTTCACTACAACCTTGACCATGCCACAGAGGATCATCTGTGCATAATTTATTATAACTACAGGTATAAATATCTTTACTTCCAGTATCACAAATGTAATTTTCAATGAAAAAATGTGATGTAAGGAAAGACACTGTGATATTTTGATTAGTACATTGACAATAAAAACCTATAGAACAACCCAACCTACCAGATCAATTGCACCAGCAAATGACAAAACATGTCTTTTGTTGCTATTTAATGTTTCAAAACAACTTTGTAGACACCATTAAGTAAGGTTTCTTAGAAACCAGTAAAATGAATTAGTAGTAGACCACTGACAACCTCTTAAACATCTTCAAACCTTTGAGTACTAGACACAAGTTGAGAAGAAAGTAGACTAACCAACTGGGTTAGTTTGACCACGTTGACTGGTCATATATGTGACCCTTCTTGTCTGAGAGTAAAATTATCAGGACACTTAGTACCTGCATGCTACTGATATATTAAGATAAGCTAGTCTTGTATATAAATGGTTTTTTCATATTATGTTTTTCTTAAATTCACTTTATATTGACTTATTTCCTTTTATTGTTTTTACCAGCTCGAGCTGTCCTGATGAAGTGGAATTATTTCGCAATAGCTCTAGTTTTTAGTCTAAGTCACAATTGTTTAAAACATATCTAGTTGAACCATTTGGATAGATTCAAATTGATGATGAAGAGGAAGGTACAAGGTGGAAGCACATGACATAAAAATGCTTAGACTGATCCCACCTGGACCAGTTCCTTCATAATGTCAAGAGAACATAGCACTGCTTGGTCTGAAATTGATACGTCACTGATTTCGTTTGAGGTCTGGGTTAAAAGATCCTTTGTGGAAGAAAAATTAAAATTATTCCTGATAAACATTGAATGGAAATAGGTATTGAGTAGTATTGCCTTTTCTTTATCAGTGCTTACTGATATAGAATCTAGGAACTATATACTGGATTGACTGAGTTCTGGTTGATGCTTCTTATCTATTACATTTTGAAATATAGCAGCATTTTTCTTCCCAGGACAGTCAAGAACCACATTAGACTCCAATGCAGCTTTTCCACTAGAGAGAGAAACTTGGACTGATGCTACACCATCTTGTAATTTAATTCCTTTATTCTCGTTTGGAGATTTCCTGAACTTTTTCAAAATGCATTAAGGCAATTTAGTTGATATTGTAGCTGAGATAAAATTCCTTGTGACATTGATGTTTCTTAAGCTAAAGTCAGGGAATAAAATGAAACAAAGCACTTTTAATTAATCTCCTTCAAAATAAATGATCACATATACTTGACATTATTTGTAGAATAACAATTAAAAATCCCAGTCTAGAAGGAAAGGGCGGAGGCTGTCAATAAAATACATAAATTGGATTGTTGTTGGATTAATGTCCTACAATATAGGGAGAAATATCAATGGAAACAAAACAATAGTCGGAAAAAATGGTTGGCACTGGAGTTGACTGAGACTTTATCAGAAGAGTCTGACATAATGAGATTAAAAGTATTACTCTTTACTTGAGTATGAGAATCCAAAATTGATTCAAATTATAGTCAAAACAAAGTCACAAAAATTCTGAGAGGCAAATGAAGAACCTGATACATTGACAATTTGATACCATCACAGAGTTGACATTGCCAATATATTCTCCAAAAGGAAATATCTTTCAAGACCATTATTATCAAGCCAGATTTGTCATCTCAGGTGCACGAGGCATAAGGATTCAATCTTAATAAGGAAAGGTAGAATCTAATTGAGGCAGGTTTGAATCATAGAAATATGCATACAGCAGTTGGTTCCAGCTTATTTATGAACAATTCAAATTAAATATGGATTGTATAGCCAAACTTCCCAAGAGACTCACCCCTTGACCAGCCATGCCTCTTATTCTATTGAGGATTAAACTTTTCTATCTAACTAATTGAGTGTAACCCCAACTATACAAATAGATACTCTTAAAATATCCTTTCTCTCAATCAACCTGATCTAAGCCCATCTGTCTTCCCATCTAAATAACCAGACTGCATTTCATTTTTCTATTTACTTTTTACAGTATAGTATATATTTCATTACATATGTATCTGATTATGATATAGTTTTTATTATGGCTCACAAGTAATGTTTATGATAATGAGTTTCTTTCTACTGGGATCTCTATATTTTGACACTACTGTAACAGTCTAGTTAGTGGCATTTAAGTTGTAATCAGGACTTGATTATTGCTAGGGTTCTACCCTCCTTAAATTATATGGAGGTTCTATATGTTTTGTTTATGTACCACCTAGCTCTGATTCTGAATATTTTCAACTGTTAATAAATAATCTTTCCAGTACACTAATTCAGTACATAGTTGAAATTAAGTTCTGAAGATTGTAGCTTGTCTTTTAGGGCAACTAGTATGGGGTACCAAATAGTACAAAAGTGATGCACTGCGTATATACTTTAATTAAACAATAAAATGGCTTTTCAATTTCCAATTCAGCAATCTCCACTCTATAAGAAGGTGTGAGTAAAATGTTTTTCTGTTTTTTTTCTATAATGGAACCTTGTCTTTCAATAAACTATTAATGATCTGATGAATAATTATGAGATCCTCTGATAACTATTGTTTTTTTTATTCTGTTGTACATTTATTTTAATAAAATATCTGTTTTTAACTATCTCTATAGTGATGTTATTATTCTATTACTGATAATCTGGTAAGATGTTTATACCACAAAGATGATGATGATCTGATGATTCACATTGATTGACAAAATTTTCTGATAACAGTTTGTAAGTTCATATGTTGTAAATTTAATTATTATTAATTTGCTTCCTCTATTATATAGGTATTAACTATTACTGAATATCTGATACTACCATGAAAATGTTGGAAGAAAGAAAGCTGCTTTGACTACAAAAGGGAAAGCACAAATTTGGTTGGAGTAACTGTAACTTGTGTAGCCTTTCTTTCTACTGATTTATAATTATAATCATCACGTCTAAATATCCACATATAAATATATTGTCTATTATGCCCTTTCCCAGTGTGATGTTCCAATTATTTGCTTTATTGTGTCCTAATGTAACATTCCAATTTTATCCTATTTTATGTCATAAGTGATGATGTTGCAATGTTACTCTGTTGTGTTCTAATGCCAATGACTTCTCAATTTCATCCAACATGTATACTGACTCCTAATGTGTTACATTAAAATGTTACATTATACTGTGTCCTAATGTATTGTCCCAATTTTATCTCACTAATGCAATATCCTAATATTACCCAAAACAGTGTCCTTGTCTAATACGCCAATGTTATCTTGTAATTGTGTCCTAATATACTGTCCAAATTCTACCCTATACTGCATCCTAATAAAATGCTACAATGTTATCCTATGCTGTGTCCTATGTAACCAATGTTTCCCTATAATATGTAATGATCCAATCTTACCCTATATTGTTTCCTACTTTTACCTTAATGTATTGTTATGTAACATTCCTATATTATCCAATACTGTCTCAAATATACCATATATTGCCTTCTTGTCCACTATTGCATATATAACAATTCTTTCTATTCTGGGAATATAATTATTCTCATTGTATCACAACATACATAGCCTTCTCCTAATATAAGAAAGTCATAACATAATCCTCTGTTTATTGTGTTATTGTGTCCTCCTAATATACAATATATTGCCATCCTATCCACTATTCCATAGACAACCCTTTTCACATTGTATCATAATGTTCATAACCTCCTGGATATTCACTTCAATTCCTATTCATTGTCCATTAACATCACCTTTTCTTGATGTTTCCATTATTAACTCCACATATCCACTCTCTTTATACTTGTATAGACCTTCTTTCTACTAATTAATGATTTAATCTTCATGTCTTAATATCCATATGTATATAAATTGTCAAATATATTGTGTCCTCGTCTATTCTCCTGCTCACTGTGATCTTGTGTGTACACATTATTATATCCCTATTGCCCACTGTGTTCCTCCAATACAACTCTCTTGTTTACTGTACCAATATTTGATACCGTCAATATATCCTTTTATTCAAAGTGAAATATATATTCATATGTTATTTATTGTTTATAATCTATTAGCTACAGGAATTGTTGCCAATATTATAATATAACCCTCATTTCTATTCTGTACTTCTGTAAACCTATTTCCCTTAACATAACCCTGATATTAGCTGTGACATAATGCTACCAATATTCTGATAAAATTGACATCACTAAACTATAATGTACCTCTCTTATCCATTGTCTCTTGATGTAATCTTAATCTTAATTTTATTCTAGTATATAAGTAATCCTTACATTTATTACTTCTGTTTTATGTTAGATCCAATGTCATGAAGACAACCTTCACTTTTCTTTGTTCGTCTTATCCGGTGTTCTTTCATAAACATAAATAACCCTTCATTTTACTATGTTTTAACATCACCCTTTTGGCAAATGATCTACTACTCCCTGATAAATAACCCTCCATTTGCTGTGTCTTAGTGTCATTAATGCAACCCTTCTTTTTATTATGTTCTATCTGCTGTTCTTATAATGTATCCTAACACAACCAATGTTACACTATACTGTGTTCTAAAGTCAGTAACATCTCAACTTTACCTTACTGTGTTGTAATGTAATGTCCTAATGTTATCCTATACTGTGTCCTAATATACTGTCTCGGTTTTAACCTACTATGACAAAATACAATATCGCAAGCTACTCTAATCTATTCTAATGTAACAGTAAGTCCCCATTTTATCCTATTGTGTCCAAATGTAATGTCCTACCTAATCTTGCCACATTGTGTCCTAATATAATGTC